>OX465292.1:49277135-51782652 GCA_949987695.1 Merzomyia westermanni | reverse complement strand
AATTTTCAGAAGTTCGCTGGGTACGGCATTGCCTATATATAGCTTTGGAAAAGCTGGCGGTGCCACGCATGAGACTATATGATTTTTCAATTCGTCATAACTCTGAACTTATTTGGTTTAAATCAATGATATTTGGATACATGTGTCCCTGAGTTAAGATTTACATAATTTTGGAAAGTGGGCGGTCCCACTCCTCCAGGCTATATAAAATTTCAATTCGTCATAACTCTTAACTTTTTTTGTCTAAATCAATGATATTTGGATATATGTGTCCCTTAGTCAAGATTTACATAATTTTATAAAACCGAGCGGTGCCACGCCACCAGGTTATATAAAATTTCAATTCGTCATTAATCTGAACTTTTTTTGGTTGAAATCAATGATATTTGGATATATGTGTCCCTGAGTCAAGATTTACATAATTTTAGAAAGTGGGCGGTCCCACTCCTCCAGGCTATATAAAATTTCAATTCGTCATAACTCTGAACTTTTTTGGTTTAAATCAATGATATTTGGATACAAGTGTCCCTGAGTCAAGATTTACATAATTTTGGAAAGTGGGCGGCCCTACTCCTCCAGGCTATATAAAATTTCAATTCGTCATAACTCTAAACTTTTTTTGTCTAAATCAATGATATTTTGATATATGTGCCTCTAAGTCAAGATTTACATAATTTTATAAAAGTGGACGGTGCCGCGTTGTTTGTTCTTGATTAATGTCTAAAGTTTATAGTTGATCTCTATGAAACTTGCACGGTATGTTCAGAAGTTCGCTGGGTACGGCATAGGCTATATATAGCATTGGAAAAGCTGCCGCTGCCACGCCCCCATGCGATATAAAATTTCAATTCGTCATAACTCTGAGCTTATTTGGTCTAATTCAATGATATTTGGATATATGTGTCCCTTAGTCAAGATTTACATAATTTTATAAAAGTGGGCGGTGGCGCGCCCCCATTTTTCGGGGTTTGTTTGTTCTTGATTAATGTCGAAAGTTTATAGTCGATCTCTATGAAACTTGCACGGTATGTTCAGAAGTTCGCTGGGTACGGCATAGGCTATATATAGCACTGGAAAAGCTACCGGTGCCACGCCCCCATGCGATATAAAATTTCAATTCGTCATAACTCTAAACTTATTTGGTCTAAATCAATGATATTTGGATATATGTGTCCCTTAGTCAAGATTTACATAATTTTATAAAAGTGGACGGTGCCGCGCCCCCTTTTTCTGGGTTTTGTTTGTTCTTCATTAATGTCCAAAATTTATAGTCGATCTCTAAGAAACTTTTACGATATGTTCAGAATTTCGCTGGGTAAAGCTTAGGCTATATATAGCTATGGAAAAGCTGGCGGTGCCAAGCCCCAAGGCTATATAAAATTTCCATTCGTCATAACTCTTAACTTTTTTTGTCTAAATCAATGATATTTGGATATATGTGTCCCTTAGTCAAGATTTACATAATTTTATAAAACCGAGCGGTGCCACGCCACCAGGTTATATAAAATTTCAATTCGTCATTAATCTGAACTTTTTTTGGTTGAAATCAATGATATTTGGATATATGTGTCCCTGAGTCAAGATTTACATAATTTTAGAAAGTGGGCGGTCCCACTCCTCCAGGCTATATAAAATTTCAATTCGTCATAACTCTGAACTTTTTTGGTTTAAATCAATGATATTTGGATACAAGTGTCCCTGAGTCAAGATTTACATAATTTTGGAAAGTGGGCGGCCCTACTCCTCCAGGCTATATAAAATTTCAATTCGTCATAACTCTAAACTTTTTTTGTCTAAATCAATGATATTTTGATATATGTGCCTCTAAGTCAAGATTTACATAATTTTATAAAAGTGGACGGTGCCGCGTTGTTTGTTCTTGATTAATGTCTAAAGTTTATAGTTGATCTCTATGAAACTTGCACGGTATGTTCAGAAGTTCGCTGGGTACGGCATAGGCTATATATAGCATTGGAAAAGCTGCCGCTGCCACGCCCCCATGCGATATAAAATTTCAATTCGTCATAACTCTGAGCTTATTTGGTCTAATTCAATGATATTTGGATATATGTGTCCCTTAGTCAAGATTTACATAATTTTGGAAAGTGGGCGGTCCCACTCCTCCAGGCTATATAAAATTTCAATTCGTCATAACTCTTAACTTTTTTTGTCTAAATCAATGATATTTGGATATATGTGTCCTTTAGTCAAAATTTACATAATTTTATAAAAGCGGGCGGTGCCACTCCTCCAGGCTATATAAAATTTCAATTCGTCATAACTCTGAACTTTTTTTGTCTAAATCAATGATATTTGGATACATGTGTCCCTGAGTCAAGATTTACATAATTTTGGAAAGTGGGCGGCCCTACTCCTCCAGGCTATATAAAATTTCAATTCGTCATAACTCTGAACTTTTTTGGTTTAAATCAATGATATTTGGATACATGTGTCCCTAAGTCAAGATTTACATAATTTTGGAAAGTGGGCGGCCCTACTCCTCCAGGCTATATAAAATTTCAATTCGTCATAACTCTAAACTTTTTTTGTCTAAATCAATGATATTTTGATATATGTGCCTCTAAGTCAAGATTTACATAATTTTATAAAAGTGGACGGTGCCGCGTTGTTTGTTCTTGATTAATGTCTAAAGTTTATAGTTGATCTCTATGAAACTTGCACGGTATGTTCAGAAGTTCGCTGGGTACGGCATAGGCTATATATAGCATTGGAAAAGCTGCCGCTGCCACGCCCCCATGCGATATAAAATTTCAATTCGTCATAACTCTGAGCTTATTTGGTCTAATTCAATGATATTTGGATATATGTGTCCCTTAGTCAAGATTTACATAATTTTATAAAAGTGGGCGGTGGCGCGCCCCCATTTTTCGGGGTTTGTTTGTTCTTGATTAATGTCGAAAGTTTATAGTCGATCTCTATGAAACTTGCACGGTATGTTCAGAAGTTCGCTGGGTACGGCATAGGCTATATATAGCACTGGAAAAGCTGCCGGTGCCACGCCCCCATGCGATATAAAATTTCAATTCGTCATAACTCTAAACTTATTTGGTCTAAATCAATGATATTTGGATATATGTGTCCCTTAGTCAAGATTTACATAATTTTATAAAAGTGGACGGTGCCGCGCCCCCTTTTTCTGGGTTTTGTTTGTTCTTCATTAATGTCCAAAATTTATAGTCGATCTCTAAGAAACTTTTACGATATGTTCAGAATTTCGCTGGGTAAAGCTTAGGCTATATATAGCTATGGAAAAGCTGGCGGTGCCAAGCCCCAAGGCTATATAAAATTTCCATTCGTCATAACTCTGAACTATTTTGGTCTAAATCAATGATATTTTGATATATGTACCCCTGAGTCAAGATTTACATAATTTTGGAAAAGTGGACGGTGCCGCGCCCCCTTTTTTTGGGTTTTGTTTGTTCTTCATTAATGTCCAAAATTTATAGTCGATCTCTATGAAACTTTTACGATATGTTCAGAAGTTCGCTGGGTAATGCATAGGCTATATATAGCTATGGAAAAGCTGGCGGTGCCAAGCCCCAAGGCTATATAAAATTTCCATTCGTCATAACTCTGAACTATTTTGGTTTAAATCAATGATATTTGGATATATGTGTCCCTTAGTCAAGATTTACATAATTTTATAAAAGTGGACGGTGCCACGCCACCAGGCTATATAAAATTTCAATTCGTCATAACTCTGAACTTTTTTGGTTTAAATCAATGATATTTGGATATATGTGTCCCTTAGTCAAGATTTACATAATTTTATAAAAGTGGACGGTGCCGCGCCCCCTTTTTTTGGGTTTTGTTTGTTCTTCATTAATGTCCAAAATTTATAGTCGATCTCTATGAAACTTTTACGATATGTTCAGAAGTTCGCTGGGTAATGCATAGGCTATATATAGCTATGGAAAAGCTGGCGGTGCCAAGCCCCAAGGCTATATAAAATTTCCATTCGTCATAACTCTGAACTATTTTGGTTTAAATCAATGTTATTTGGATATATGTGTCCTTTAGTCAAAATTTACATAATTTTATAAAAGCGGGCGGTGCCACGCCACCAGGCTATATAAAATTTCAATTCGTCATAACTCTGAACTATTTTGGTCTATATCAATGATATTTTGATATATGTGCCCTTGAGTCAAGATTTATATAATTTTGGAAAAGTGGGCGATGCCAAGCCCACATTTTTTGTGTTTTGTTTGTTCTTCATTAATATCCAAAGTTTATAGTCGATCTCTATTAAATTTTCACGATATGTTCAGAAGTTGCTGGGTACGGCATTGCCTATATATAGCTTTGGAAAAGCTGGCGGTGCCACGCATGAGACTATATGATTTTTCAATTCGTCATAACTCTGAACTTTTTTTGTCTAAATCAATGATATTTGGATACATGTGTCCCTGAGTCAAGATTTACATAATTTTGGAAAGTGGGCGGCCCTACTCCTCCAGGCTATATAAAATTTCAATTCGTCATAACTCTGAACTTTTTTGGTTTAAATCAATGATATTTGGATACATGTGTCCCTAAGTCAAGATTTACATAATTTTGGAAAGTGGGCGGCCCTACTCCTCCAGGCTATATAAAATTTCAATTCGTCATAACTCTAAACTTTTTTTGTCTAAATCAATGATATTTTGATATATGTGCCTCTAAGTCAAGATTTACATAATTTTATAAAAGTGGACGGTGCCGCGTTGTTTGTTCTTGATTAATGTCTAAAGTTTATAGTTGATCTCTATGAAACTTGCACGGTATGTTCAGAAGTTCGCTGGGTACGGCATAGGCTATATATAGCATTGGAAAAGCTGCCGCTGCCACGCCCCCATGCGATATAAAATTTCAATTCGTCATAACTCTGAGCTTATTTGGTCTAATTCAATGATATTTGGATATATGTGTCCCTTAGTCAAGATTTACATAATTTTATAAAAGTGGGCGGTGGCGCGCTCCCATTTTTCGGGGTTTGTTTGTTCTTGATTAATGTCGAAAGTTTATAGTCGATCTCTATGAAACTTGCACGGTATGTTCAGAAGTTCGCTGGGTACGGCATAGGCTATATATAGCACTGGAAAAGCTGCCGGTGCCACGCCCCCATGCGATATAAAATTTCAGTTCGTCATAACTCTAAACTTATTTGGTCTAAATCAATGATATTTGGATATATGTGTCCCTTAGTCAAGATTTACATAATTTTATAAAAGTGGACGGTGCCGCGCCCCCTTTTTCTGGGTTTTGTTTGTTCTTCATTAATGTCCAAAATTTATAGTCGATCTCTAAGAAACTTTTACGATATGTTCAGAATTTCGCTGGGTAAAGCTTAGGCTATATATAGCTATGGAAAAGCTGGCGGTGCCAAGCCCCAAGGCTATATAAAATTTCCATTCGTCATAACTCTGAACTATTTTGGTCTAAATCAATGATATTTTGATATATGTACCCCTGAGTCAAGATTTACATAATTTTGGAAAAGTGGGCGATGCCAAGCCCACATTTTTTGTGTTTTGTTTGTTCTTCATTAATATCCAAAGTTTATAGTCGATCTCTATGAAATTTTCACGATATGTTCAGAAGTTTCTGGGTACGGCATTGCCTATATATAGCTTTGGAAAAGCTGGCGGTGCCACGCATGAGACTATATGATTTTTCAATTCGTCATGACTCTGAACTTATTTGGTCTAAATCAATGTTATTTGGATATATGTGTCCTTTAGTCAAAATTTACATAATTTTATAAAAGCGGGCGGTGCCACGCCACCAGGCTATATAAAATTTCAATTCGTCATAACTCTGAACTTTTTTGGTTTAAATCAATGATATTTGGATATATGTGTCCCTTAGTCAAGATTTACATAATTTTGGAAAGTGGGCGGTACCACGCCCCCATGCTATGTAAAATTTCAATTCGTCATAACTCTGAACTTATTTGGTCTAAATCAATGATATTTGGATATATGTGTCCCTTTGTCAAGATTTACATAATTTTATAAAAGCGGGCGGTGCCACGCCACCAGGTTATATAAAATTTCAATTCGTCATAACTCTGAACTTTTTTGGTTTAAATCAATGATATTTGGATATATGTGTCCCTTAGTCAAGATTTACATAATTTTATAAAAGTGGACGGTGCCGCGCCCCCTTTTTTTGGGTTTTGTTTGTTCTTCATTAATGTCCAAAATTTATAGTCGATCTCTATGAAACTTTTACGATATGTTCAGAAGTTCGCTGGGTAATGCATAGGCTATATATAGCTATGGAAAAGCTGGCGGTGCCAAGCCCCAAGGCTATATAAAATTTCCATTCGTCATAACTCTGAACTATTTTGGTCTATATCAATGATATTTTGATATATGTGCCCTTGAGTCAAGATTTATATAATTTTGGAAAAGTGGGCGATGCCAAGCCCACATTTTTTGTGTTTTGTTTGTTCTTCATTAATATCCAAAGTTTATAGTCGATCTCTATTAAATTTTCACGATATGTTCAGAAGTTGCTGGGTACGGCATTGCCTATATATAGCTTTGGAAAAGCTGGCGGTGCCACGCATGAGACTATATGATTTTTCAATTCGTCATAACTCTGAACTTATTTGGTCTAAATCAATGTTATTTGGATATATGTGTCCTTTAGTCAAAATTTACATAATTTTATAAAAGCGGGCGTTGCCACGCCACCAGGCTATATAAAATTTCAATTCGTCATAACTCTGAACTATTTTGGTCTAAATCAATGATATTTTGATATATGTGCCCCTGAGTCAAGATTTACATAATTTTGGAAAAGTGGGCGATGCCAAGCCCACATTTTTTGTGTTTTGTTTGTTCTTCATTAATATCCAAAGTTTATAGTCGATCTCTATGAAATTTTCACGATATGTTCAGAAGTTGCTGGATACGGCATTGCCTATATATAGCTTTGGAAAAGCTGGTGGTGCCACGCATGAGACTATATGATTTTTCAATTCGTTATAACTCTGAACTTATTTGGTCTAAAGCAATGTTATTTGGATATATGTGTCCTTTAGTCAAAATTTACATAATTTTATAAAAGCGGGCGGTGCCACGCCACCAGGCTATATAAAATTTCAATTCGTCATAACTCTGAACGTTTTTGGTTTAAATCAATGATATTTGGATATATGTGACCCTTAGTCAAGATTTACATAATTTTGGAAAGTGGGCGGTACCACGCCACCAGGTTATATAAAATTTCAATTCGTCATAACTCTGAACTTACTTGGTCTAAATCTGTGATATTTGGATATATGTGTCCCTGAGTCAAGATTTACATAATTTTATAAAAGTGGACGGTGCCCCGCCCCCATTTTTTGTGTTTTGTTTGTTCTTCATTAATATCCAAAGTTTATAGTCGATCTCTATGAAATTTTCACGATATGTTCAGAAGTTGCTGGGTACGGCATTGCATATATATAGCTTTGGAAAGCTGGTGGTGCCACGCATGAGACTATATGATTTTTCAATTCGTCATAACTCTGAACTTATTTGGTCTAAAGCAATGTTATTTGGATATATGTGTCCTTTAGTCAAAATTTACGCCACCAGGCTATATAAAATTTCAATTCGTCATAACTCTGAACTTTTTTGGTTTAAATCAATGATATTTGGATATATGTGTCCCTTAGTCAAGATTTACATAATTTTGGAAAGTGGGCGGTACCACGCCCCCATGCTATGTAAAATTTCAATTCGTCATAACTCTGAACTTATTTGGTCTAAATCAATGATATTTGGATATATGTGTCCCTTAGTCAAGATTTACATAATTTTATAAAAGCGGGCGGTGCCACGCCACCAGGTTATATAAAATTTCAATTCGTCATAACTCTGAACTATTTTGGTCTAAATCAATGATATTTTGATATATGTGCCCCTGAGTCAAGATTTACATAATTTTGGAAAAGTGGGCGATGCCAAGCCCACATTTTTTGTGTTTTGTTTGTTCTTCATTAATATCCAAAGTTTATAGTCGATCTCTATGAAATTTTCACGATATGTTCAGAAGTTGCTGGATACGGCATTGCCTATATATAGCTTTGGAAAAGCTGGTGGTGCCACGCATGAGACTATATGATTTTTCAATTCGTTATAACTCTGAACTTATTTGGTCTAAAGCAATGTTATTTGGATATATGTGTCCTTTAGTCAAAATTTACATAATTTTATAAAAGCGGGCGGTGCCACGCCACCAGGCTATATAAAATTTCAATTCGTCATAACTCTGAACGTTTTTGGTTTAAATCAATGATATTTGGATATATGTGACCCTTAGTCAAGATTTACATAATTTTGGAAAGTGGGCGGTACCACGCCACCAGGTTATATAAAATTTCAATTCGTCATAACTCTGAACTTACTTGGTCTAAATCTGTGATATTTGGATATATGTGTCCCTGAGTCAAGATTTACATAATTTTGGAAAAGTGGGCGATGCCAAGCCCACATTTTTTGTGTTTTGTTTGTTCTTCATTAATATCCAAAGTTTATAGTCGATCTCTATGAAATTTTCACGATATGTTCAGAAGTTGCTGGGTACGGCATTGCATATATATAGCTTTGGAAAGCTGGTGGTGCCACGCATGAGACTATATGATTTTTCAATTCGTCATAACTCTGAACTTATTTGGTCTAAAGCAATGTTATTTGGATATATGTGTCCTTTAGTCAAAATTTACGCCACCAGGCTATATAAAATTTCAATTCGTCATAACTCTGAACTTTTTTGGTTTAAATCAATGATATTTGGATATATGTGTCCCTTAGTCAAGATTTACATAATTTTGGAAAGTGGGCGGTACCACGCCCCCATGCTATGTAAAATTTCAATTCGTCATAACTCTGAACTTATTTGGTCTAAATCAATGATATTTGGATATATGTGTCCCTTAGTCAAGATTTACATAATTTTATAAAAGCGGGCGGTGCCACGCCACCAGGTTATATAAAATTTCAATTCGTCATAACTCTGAACTATTTTGGTCTAAATCAATGATATTTTGATATATGTGCCCCTGAGTCAAGATTTACATAATTTTGGAAAAGTGGGCGATGCCAAGCCCACATTTTTTGTGTTTTGTTTGTTCTTCATTAATATCCAAAGTTTATAGTCGATCTCTATGAAATTTTCACGACATGTTCAGAAGTTCGCTGGGTACGGCATTGCCTATATATAGCTTTGGAAAAGCTGGCGGTGCCACGCATGAGACTATATGATTTTTCAATTCGTCATAACTCTGAACTTATTTGGTCTAAATCAATGTTATTTGGATATATGTGTCCTTTAGTCAAAATTTACATAATTTTATAAAAGCGGGCGTTGCCACGCCACCAGGCTATATAAAATTTCAATTAGTCATAACTCTGAACTGTTTTGGTTTAAATCAATGATAATTGGATATATGTGTCCCTGAGTCAAGATTTACATAATTTTGGAAAGGGGGCGGTACCACGCCTCCAGGCTATATAAAATTTCAATTCGTCATAACTCTGAACTTACTTGGTCTAAATCTGTGATATTTGGATATATGTGTCCCTGAGTCAAGATTTACATAATTTTATAAAAGTGGACGGTGCCCCGCCCCCATTTTTTGTGTTTTGTTTGTTCTTCATTAATGTCCAAAGTTTATAGTTGGTCTCTAGGAAACTTTCAGGGTATGTTCAGAAGCTTGCTGGGTACCACATAGGCTATATATAACTTTGGAAAGTGGGCGATGCCACGCCCCCAGGCTATATAAATTTTCAATTCGTCATAACTCTGAACTTGTTTGGTCTAAATCAATGTTATTTGGATATATGTGTACTTTAGTCAAGAATCTCATAATTTAGGAAAAGTGGGCGGTGCCACGCCCACATTGTTTGTGTTTTGTTTGTTCTTTATTAATGTCGAAAGTTTATAGTTGTGCTCTAGGAAACTTTCAGGGTATGTTCAGAAGCTTGCTGGGTACCACATAGGCTATATATAACTTTGGAAAGGGGGCGGTACCACGCCTCCAGGCTATATAAAATTTCAATTCGTCATAACTCTGAACTTACTTGGTCTAAATCTGTGATATTTGGATATACGTGTCCCTTAGTCAAGATTTACATAATTTTATAAAAGTGGACGGTGCCGCGGTGTGAAGGTAGTGTTGCCGGCCTACCACACCGAAGGTCCATGGTTCGCGCCCTGGTACAGGTAACATCAAAAGTGATTTGAAAAAAGTTTTTTAAAACGGGGTCGCCCCTCGGCAGTGGTTTGGCGAACTCTCCGAGTGTATTTCTGCCATGACAGGCTTCTCAGCAAAAATTCGTCTCCTTTGTAGATGCCGTTCGGAGTCGGCAAAAAACTGTAGGTCCCACCAATTTGTAGGGAAAATTCAAATCGGCACACCACAAATTGGAAGAGAAGCTTGGCGCAAAAATCTCTTAGGAGGTTTATGATGATATACCTGTTGTATATCGCGCCATAGAGAGAGAGAGAGAGACGGTGCCGCGCCCCCTTTATTTGGGTTTTGTTTGTTCTTCATTAATGTCCAAAATTTATAGTCGATCGCTATGAAACTTTCACGATATGTTCAGAAGTTCGCTGGGTACGGCATTGCCTATATATAGCTTTGGAAAAGCTGCCGGTGCCACGCCCCCATGCGATATAAAATTTCAATTCGTCATAACTCTGAACTTTTTTGGTTTAAATCAATGATATTTGGATATATGTGTCCCTGAGTCAAGATTTACATAATTTTATAAAAGCGGGCGGTGCCACGCCTCCATGCTATATAAAATTTCAATTCGTCATAACTCTGAACTTTTTTTGTCTAAATCAATGATATTTGGATATATGTGTCCCTTAGTCAAGATTTACATAATTTTATAAAAGCGAGCGGTGCTACGCCACGAGGTTATATAAAATTTCAATTCGTCATAACTCTGAACTTTTTTGGTTTAAATCAATGATATTTGGATATATGTGTCCCTTAGTCAAGATTTACATAATTTTATAAAAGCGAGCGGTGCTACGCCACGAGGTTATATAAAATTTCAATTCGTCATAACTCTGAACTTTTTTGGTTTAAATCAATGCTATTTGGATATATGTGTCCCTGAGTCAAGATTTACATAATTTTGGAAAGTGGGCGGTCCCACTTCTCCAGGCTATATAAAATTTCAATTCGTCATAACTCTGAACTTTTTTTGTCTAAATCAATGATATTTGGATATATGTGTCCCTTAGTCAAGATTTACATAATTTTATAAAAGCGAGCGGTGCTACGCCACGAGGTTATATAAAATTTCAATTCGTCATAACTCTGAACTTTTTTGGTTTAAATCAATGCTATTTGGATATATGTGTCCCTGAGTCAAGATTTACATAATTTTGGAAAGTGGGCGGTCCCACTCCTCCAGGCTATATAAAATTTCAATTCGTCATAACTCTGAACTTTTTTTGTCTAAATCAATGATATTTGGATATATGTGTCCCTTAGTCAAGATTTACATAATTTTATAAAAGCGAGCGGTGCTACGCCACGAGGTTATATAAAATTTCAATTCGTCATAACTCTGAACTTTTTTGGTTTAAATCAATGCTATTTGGATATATGTGTCCCTGAGTCAAGATTTACATAATTTTGGAAAGTGGGCGGTCCCACTTCTCCAGGCTATATAAAATTTCAATTCGTCATAACTCTGAACTTTTTTGGTTTAAATCAATGATATTTGGATACATGTGTCCCTGAGTCAAGATTTACATAATTTTGGAAAGTGGGCGGTCCCACTCCTCCAGGCTATATAAAATTTCAATTCGTCATAACTCTGAACTTTTTTTGTCTAAATCAATGATATTTGGATATATGTGTCCCTTAGTCAAGATTTACATAATTTTATAAAAGCGAGCGGTGCTACGCCACGAGGTTATATAAAATTTCAATTCGTCATAACTCTGAACTTTTTTGGTTTAAATCAATGCTATTTGGATATATGTGTCCCTGAGTCAAGATTTACATAATTTTGGAAAGTGGGCGGTCCTACTCCTCCAGGCTATATAAAATTTCAATTCGTCATAACTCTGAACTTTTTTGGTTTAAATCAATGATATTTGGATAATTGTGTCCCTGAGTCAAGATTTACATAATTTTATAAAAGTGGACGGTGCCGCGTTGTTTGTTTTTGATTAATGTCCAAAGTTTATAGTTGATCTCTATGAAATTTTCACGATATGTTCAGAAGTTCGCTGGGTACGGCATTGCCTATATATAGCTTTGGAAAAGCTGGCGGTGCCACGCATGAGACTATATGATTTTCCAATTCGTCATAACTCTAAACTTATTTGGTCTAAATCAATGATATTTGGATATATGTGTCCCTTAGTCAAGATTTACATAATTTTATAAAAGCCAGCGGTGCCACGCCACCAGGCTATATAAAATTTCAATTCGTCATAACTCTGAACTTTTTTGGTTTAAATCAATGATATTTGGATACATGTGTCCCTGAGTCAAGATTTACATAATTTTGGAAAGTGGGCGGTCCCACTCCTCCAGGCTATATAAAATTTCAATTCGTCATAACTCTGAACTTTTTTTGTCTAAATCAATGATATTTGGATATATGTGTCCCTTAGTCAAGATTTACATAATTTTATAAAAGCGAGCGGTGCTACGCCACGAGGTTATATAAAATTTCAATTCGTCATAACTCTGAACTTTTTTGGTTTAAATCAATGCTATTTGGATATATGTGTCCCTGAGTCAAGATTTACATAATTTTGGAAAGTGGGCGGTCCCACTTCTCCAGGCTATATAAAATTTCAATTCGTCATAACTCTGAACTTTTTTGGTTTAAATCAATGATATTTGGATACATGTGTCCCTGAGTCAAGATTTACATAATTTTGGAAAGTGGGCGGTCCCACTCCTCCAGGCTATATAAAATTTCAATTCGTCATAAATCTTAACTTTTTTTGTCTAAATCAATGATATTTGGATATATGTGTCCTTTGGTCAAAATTTACATAATTTTATAAAAGCGGGCGGTGCCACTCCTCCAGGCTATATAAAATTTCAATTCGTCATAACTCTGAACTTTTTTGGTTTAAATCAATGATATTTGGATATATGTATCCCTGAGTCAAGATTTACATAATTTTAGAAAAGTGGGCGGTGGCGCGCCCCCATTTTTCGGGGTTTGTTTGTTCTTGATTAATGTCGAAAGTTTATAGTTGATCTCTATGAAACTTGCACGGTATGTTCAGAAGTTCGCTGGGTACGGCATAGGCTATATATAGCACTGGAAAAGCTGCCGGTGCCACGCCCCCATGCGATATAAAATTTCAATTCGTCATAACTCTAAACTTATTTGGTCTAAATCAATGATATTTGGATATATGTGCCCCTACGTCAAGATTTACATAATTTTATAAAAGTGGGCGGTGCCAAGCCCACATTTTTTGTGTTTTGTTTGTTCTTCATTAATATCCAACGTTTATAGTCGATCTCTATGAAATTTTCACGATATGTTCAGAAGTTCGCTGGGTACGGCATTGCCTATATATAGCTTTGGAAAAGCTGGCGGTGCCACGCATGAGACTATATGATTTTTCAATTCGTCATAACTCTAAACTTATTTGGTCTAAATCAATGATATTTGGATATATGTGTCCCTTAGTCAAGATTTACATAATTTTATAAAAGCCAGCGGTGCCACGCCACCAGGCTATATAAAATTTCAATTCGTCATAACTCTGAACTTTTTTGGTTTAAATCAATGATATTTGGATACATGTGTCCCTGAGTCAAGATTTACATAATTTTGTAAAGTGGGCGGTCCCACTCCTCCAGGCTATATAAAATTTCAATTCGTCATAACTCTGAACTTTTTTTGTCTAAATCAATGATATTTGGATATATGTGTCCCTTAGTCAAGATTTACATAATTTTATAAAAGCGAGCGGTGCTACGCCACGAGGTTATATAAAATTTCAATTCGTCATAACTCTGAACTTTTTTGGTTTAAATCAATGCTATTTGGATATATGTGTCCCTGAGTCAAGATTTACATAATTTTGGAAAGTGGGCGGTCCCACTTCTCCAGGCTATATAAAATTTCAATTCGTCATAACTCTGAACTTTTTTGGTTTAAATCAATGATATTTGGATACATGTGTCCCTGAGTCAAGATTTACATAATTTTGGAAAGTGGGCGGTCCCACTCCTCCAGGCTATATAAAATTTCAATTCGTCATAAATCTTAACTTTTTTTGTCTAAATCAATGATATTTGGATATATGTGTCCTTTGGTCAAAATTTACATAATTTTATAAAAGCGGGCGGTGCCACTCCTCCAGGCTATATAAAATTTCAATTCGTCATAACTCTGAACTTTTTTTGTCTAAATCAATGATATTTGGATACATGTGTCCCTGAGTCAAGATTTACATAATTTTGGAAAGTGGGCGGTCCTACTCCTCCAGGCTATATAAAATTTCAATTCGTCATAACTCTGAACTTTTTTGGTTTAAATCAATGATATTTGGATAATTGTGTCCCTGAGTCAAGATTTACATAATTTTATAAAAGTGGACGGTGCCGCGTTGTTTGTTTTTGATTAATGTCCAAAGTTTATAGTTGATCTCTATGAAATTTTCACGATATGTTCAGAAGTTCGCTGGGTACGGCATTGCCTATATATAGCTTTGGAAAAGCTGGCGGTGCCACGCATGAGACTATATGATTTTCCAATTCGTCATAACTCTAAACTTATTTGGTCTAAATCAATGATATTTGGATATATGTGTCCCTTAGTCAAGATTTACATAATTTTATAAAAGCGAGCGGTGCCACGCCACCAGGCTATATAAAATTTCAATTCGTCATAACTCTGAACTTTTTTGGTTTAAATCAATGATATTTGGATACATGTGTCCCTGAGTCAAGATTTACATAATTTTGGAAAGTGGGCGGTCCCACTCCTCCAGGCTATATAAAATTTCAATTCGTCATAACTCTGAACTTTTTTTGTCTAAATCAATGATATTTGGATATATGTGTCCCTTAGTCAAGATTTACATAATTTTATAAAAGCGAGCGGTGCTACGCCACGAGGTTATATAAAATTTCAATTCGTCATAACTCTGAACTTTTTTGGTTTAAATCATTGCTATTTGGATATATGTGTCCCTGAGTCAAGATTTACATAATTTTGGAAAGTGGGCGGTCCCACTTCTCCAGGCTATATAAAATTTCAATTCGTCATAACTCTGAACTTTTTTGGTTTAAATCAATGATATTTGGATACATGTGTCCCTGAGTCAAGATTTACATAATTTTGGAAAGTGGGCGGTCCCACTCCTCCAGGCTATATAAAATTTCAATTCGTCATAAATCTTAACTTTTTTTGTCTAAATCAATGATATTTGGATATATGTGTCCTTTGGTCAAAATTTACATAATTTTATAAAAGCGGCCGGTGCCACGCCCCCATGCGATATAAAATTTCAATTCGTCATAACTCTGAACTTTTTTGGTTTAAATCAATGATATTTGGATACATGTGTCCCTGAGTCAAGATTTACATAATTTTGGAAAGTGGGCGGTCCCACTCCTCCAGGCTATATAAAATTTCAATTCGTCATAACTCTGAACTTTTTTTGTCTAAATCAATGATATTTGGATATATGTGCCCCTAAGTCAAGATTTACATAATTTTATAAAAGTGGGCGGTGCCAAGCCCACATTTTTTGTGTTTTGTTTGTTCCTCATTAATATCCAACGTTTATAGTCGATCTCTATGAAATTTTCACGATATGTTCAGAAGTTCGCTGGGTACGGCATTGCCTATATATAGCTTTGGAAAAGCTGGCGGTGCCACGCATGAGACTATATGATTTTTCAATTCGTCATAACTCTGAACTTATTTGGTCTAAATCAATGATATTTGGATATATGTGTCCTTTAGTCAAAATTTACATAATTTTATAAAAGCGGGCGGTGCCACGCCTCCAGGCTATATAAAATTTCAATTCGTCATAACTCTTAACTTTTTTTGTCTAAATCAATGATATTTGGATATATGTGTCCTTTAGTCAAAATTTACATAATTTTATAAAAGCGGGCGGTGCCACTCCTCCAGGCTATATAAAATTTCAATTCGTCATAACTCATCACTTTTTTGGTTTAAATCAATGATATTTGGATATATGTGTCCCTGAGTCAAGATTTACATAATTTTATAAAAGCGGGCGGTGCCACGCCTCCATGCTATATAAAATTTCAATTCGTCATAACTCTGAACTTTTTTGGTTTAAATCTGTGATATTTGGATATATGTGTCCCTGAGTCAAGATTTACATAATTTTATAAAAGTGGACGGTGCCCCGCCCCCATTTTTTGTGTTTTGTTTGTTCTTCATTAATGTCCAAAGTTTATAGTTGGTCTCTAGGAAACTTTCAGGGTATGTTCAGAAGCTTGCTGGGTACGGCATTGCCTATATATAGCTTTGGAAAAGCTGGCGGTGCCACGCATGAGACTATATGATTTTTCAATTCGTCATAACTCTGAACTTATTTGGTCTAAATCAATGTTATTTGGATATATGTGTCCTTTAGTCAAAATTTACATAATTTTATAAAAGCGGGCGTTGCCACGCCACCAGGCTATATAAAATTTCAATTAGTCATAACTCTGAACTGTTTTGGTTTAAATCAATGATATTTGGATATATGTGTCCCTGAGTCAAGATTTACATAATTTTGGAAAGGGGGCGGTACCACGCCTCCAGGCTATATAAAATTTCAATTCGTCATAACTCTGAACTTACTTGGTCTAAATCTGTGATATTTGGATATATGTGTCCCTGAGTCAAGATTTACATAATTTTATAAAAGTGGACGGTGCCCCGCCCCCATTTTTTGTGTTTTGTTTGTTCTTCATTAATGTCCAAAGTTTATAGTTGGTCTCTAGGAAACTTTCAGGGTATGTTCAGAAGCTTGCTGGGTACCACATAGGCTATATATAACTTTGGAAAGTGGGCGATGCCACGCCCCCAGGCTATATAAATTTTCAATTCGTCATAACTCTGAACTTGTTTGGTCTAAATCAATGTTATTTGGATATATGTGTACTTTAGTCAAGAATCTCATAATTTAGGAAAAGTGGGCGGTGCCACGCCCACATTGTTTGTGTTTTGTTTGTTCTTTATTAATGTCGAAAGTTTATAGTTGTGCTCTAGGAAACTTTCAGGGTATGTTCAGAAGCTTGCTGGGTACCACATAGGCTATATATAACTTTGGAAAGGGGGCGGTACCACGCCTCCAGGCTATATAAAATTTCAATTCGTCATAACTCTGAACTTACTTGGTCTAAATCTGTGATATTTGGATATACGTGTCCCTTAGTCAAGATTTACATAATTTTATAAAAGTGGACGGTGCCGCGGTGTGAAGGTAGTGTTGCCGGCCTACCACACCGAAGGTCCATGGTTCGCGCCCTGGTACAGGTAACATCAAAAGTGATTTGAAAAAAGTTTTTCAAAACGGGGTCGCCCCTCGGCAGTGGTTTGGCGAACTCTCCGAGTGTATTTCTGCCATGACAGGCTTCTCAGCAAAAATTCGTCTCCTTTGTAGATGCCGTTCGGAGTCGGCAAAAAACTGTAGGTCCCACCAATTTGTAGGGAAAATTCAAATCGGCACACCACAAATTGGAAGAGAAGCTTGGCGCAAAAATCTCTTAGGAGGTTTATGATGATATACCTGTTGTATATCGCGCCATAGAGAGAGAGAGAGAGACGGTGCCGCGCCCCCTTTATTTGGGTTTTGTTTGTTCTTCATTAATGTCCAAAATTTATAGTCGATCGCTATGAAACTTTCACGATATGTTCAGAAGTTCGCTGGGTACGGCATTGCCTATATATAGCTTTGGAAAAGCTGCCGGTGCCACGCCCCCATGCGATATAAAATTTCAATTCGTCATAACTCTGAACTTTTTTGGTTTAAATCAATGATATTTGGATATATGTGTCCCTGAGTCAAGATTTACATAATTTTATAAAAGCGGGCGGTGCCACGCCTCCATGCTATATAAAATTTCAATTCGTCATAACTCTGAACTTTTTTGGTTTAAATCAATGATATTTGGATATATGTGTCCCTGAGTCAAGATTTACATAATTTTATAAAAGTGGGCGGTGGCGCGCCCCCATTTTTCGGGGTTTGTTTGTTCTTGATTAATGTCGAAAGTTTATAGTTGATCTCTATGAAACTTGCACGGTATGTTCAGAAGTTCGCTAGGTACGGCATAGGCTATATATAGCACTGGAAAAGCTGCCGGTGCCACGCCCCCATGCGATATAAAATTTCAATTCGTCATAACTCTAAACTTATTTGGTCTAAATCAATGATATTTGGATATATGTGCCCCTACGTCAAGATTTACATAATTTTATAAAAGTGGGCGGTGCCAAGCCCACATTTTTTGTGTTTTGTTTGTTCTTCATTAATATCCAACGTTTATAGTCGATCTCTATGAAATTTTCACGATATGTTCAGAAGTTCGCTGGGTACGGCATTGCCTATATATAGCTTTGGAAAAGCTGGCGGTGCCACGCATGAGACTATATGATTTTTCAATTCGTCATAACTCTAAACTTATTTGGTCTAAATCAATGATATTTGGATATATGTGTCCCTTAGTCAAGATTTACATAATTTTATAAAAGCCAGCGGTGCCACGCCACCAGGCTATATAAAATTTCAATTCGTCATAACTCTGAACTTTTTTGGTTTAAATCAATGCTATTTGGATATATGTGTCCCTGAGTCAAGATTTACATAATTTTGGAAAGTGGGCGGTCCCACTTCTCCAGGCTATATAAAATTTCAATTCGTCATAACTCTGAACTTTTTTGGTTTAAATCAATGATATTTGGATACATGTGTCCCTGAGTCAAGATTTACATAATTTTGGAAAGTGGGCGGTCCCACTCCTCCAGGCTATATAAAATTTCAATTCGTCATAAATCTTAACTTTTTTTGTCTAAATCAATGATATTTGGATATATGTGTCCTTTGGTCAAAATTTACATAATTTTATAAAAGCGGGCGGTGCCACTCCTCCAGGCTATATAAAATTTCAATTCGTCATAACTCTGAACTTTTTTTGTCTAAATCAATGATATTTGGATACATGTGTCCCTGAGTCAAGATTTACATAATTTTGGAAAGTGGGCGGTCCTACTCCTCCAGGCTATATAAAATTTCAATTCGTCATAACTCTGAACTTTTTTGGTTTAAATCAATGATATTTGGATAATTGTGTCCCTGAGTCAAGATTTACATAATTTTATAAAAGTGGACGGTGCTGCGTTGTTTGTTTTTGATTAATGTCCAAAGTTTATAGTTGATCTCTATGAAATTTTCACGATATGTTCAGAAGTTCGCTGGGTACGGCATTGCCTATATATAGCTTTGGAAAAGCTGGCGGTGCCACGCATGAGACTATATGATTTTCCAATTCGTCATAACTCTAAACTTATTTGGTCTAAATCAATGATATTTGGATATATGTGTCCCTTAGTCAAGATTTACATAATTTTATAAAAGCCAGCGGTGCCACGCCACCAGGCTATATAAAATTTCAATTCGTCATAACTCTGAACTTTTTTGGTTTAAATCAATGATATTTGGATACATGTGTCCCTGAGTCAAGATTTACATAATTTTGGAAAGTGGGCGGTCCCACTCCTCCAGGCTATATAAAATTTCAATTCGTCATAACTCTGAACTTTTTTTGTCTAAATCAATGATATTTGGATATATGTGTCCCTTAGTCAAGATTTACATAATTTTATAAAAGCGAGCGGTGCTACGCCACGAGGTTATATAAAATTTCAATTCGTCATAACTCTGAACTTTTTTGGTTTAAATCATTGCTATTTGGATATATGTGTGCCTGAGTCAAGATTTACATAATTTTGGAAAGTGGGCGGTCCCACTTCTCCAGGCTATATAAAATTTCAATTCGTCATAACTCTGAACTTTTTTGGTTTAAATCAATGATATTTGGATACATGTGTCCCTGAGTCAAGATTTACATAATTTTGGAAAGTGGGCGGTCCCACTCCTCCAGGCTATATAAAATTTCAATTCGTCATAAATCTTAACTTTTTTTGTCTAAATCAATGATATTTGGATATATGTGTCCTTTGGTCAAAATTTACATAATTTTATAAAAGCGGCCGGTGCCACGCCCCCATGCGATATAAAATTTCAATTCGTCATAACTCTGAACTTTTTTGGTTTAAATCAATGATATTTGGATACATGTGTCCCTGAGTCAAGATTTACATAATTTTGGAAAGTGGGCGGTCCCACTCCTCCAGGCTATATAAAATTTCAATTCGTCATAACTCTGAACTTTTTTTGTCTAAATCAATGATATTTGGATATATGTGCCCCTAAGTCAAGATTTACATAATTTTATAAAAGTGGGCGGTGCCAAGCCCACATTTTTTGTGTTTTGTTTGTTCCTCATTAATATCCAACGTTTATAGTCGATCTCTATGAAATTTTCACGATATGTTCAGAAGTTCGCTGGGTACGGCATTGCCTATATATAGCTTTGGAAAAGCTGGCGGTGCCACGCATGAGACTATATGATTTTTCAATTCGTCATAACTCTGAACTTATTGGTCTAAATCAATGATATTTGGATATATGTGTCCTTTAGTCAAAATTTACATAATTTTATAAAAGCGGGCGGTGCCACGCCTCCAGGCTATATAAAATTTCAATTCGTCATAACTCTTAACTTTTTTTGTCTAAATCAATGATATTTGGATATATGTGTCCTTTAGTCAAAATTTACATAATTTTATAAAAGCGGGCGGTGCCACTCCTCCAGGCTATATAAAATTTCAATTCGTCATAACTCTGAACTTTTTTGGTTTAAATCAATGATATTTGGATACATGTGTCCCTGAGTTAAGATTTACATAATTTTGGAAAGTGGGCGGTCCCACTCCTCCAGGCTATATAAAATTTCAATTCGTCATAACTCTTAACTTTTTTTGTCTAAATCAATGATATTTGGATATATGTGTCCTTTAGTCAAAATTTACATAATTTTATAAAAGCGGGCGGTGCCACTCCTCCAGGCTATATAAAATTTCAATTCGTCATAACTCTGAACTTTTTTGGTTTAAATCAATGATATTTGGATACATGTGTCCCTGAGTCAGATATATTTTGATATATGTGCCTCTAAGTCAAGATTTACATAATTTTATAAAAGTGGACGGTGCCGCATTGTTTGTTCTTGATTAATGTCCAAAGTTTATAGTTGATCTCTATGAAACTGGCACGGTATGTTCAGAAGTTCGCTGGGTACGGCATAGGCTATATATAGCACTGGAAAAGCTGCCGGTGCCACGCCCCCATGCGATATAAAATTTCAATTCGTCATAACTCTAAACTCACTTGGTCTAAATCAATGATATTTGGATATATGTGTCCCTTAGTCAAGATTTACATAATTCTATAAAAGTGGACGGTGCCGCGGCCTTTTTTTGGGTTCTGTTTGTTCTTCATTAATGTCCAAAATTTATAGTCGATCTCTATGAAACTTTCACGATATGTTCAGAAGTTCGCTGGGTACGGCATTGTCTATATATAGCTTTGGAAAAGCTGGCGGTGCCACGCATGAGACTATGGCCCGGTTTCACCAACTCGACTTAACTTAGTTAAGTAGCGATTTTCACTTTTTCAGTTTCACCACCTAACTTAGCTAAGTCACAACTTAGTCAACTTGCCTGCTGACTTATTCTCGACTAAGCAGTGTTGCTGTGGTTCAAAACCTAAATGTCAGTAATGTTGCTAATTTGTTTTGTGCAACGCCCCAGTCGGAAACTTCACCATGCTTGACTTTAACAGGGTAAGCGTAGATGCATGTGATCGCTTGTTTTCTAGCATGCAACCATTACGAAACTATCGTTTTGAATTAAGCGCTAATTTTAGTACCTTCCAACTAAAGAGAAATGGGTGTAAGATCAATACATTCCTTCTTGTATGGCCATACATGCCCTTTTCGCACTGGGGTATTGGATGCGCATAGTTGTCTGGTATGAAAAAATACTACTATGCATAAAACAGCTGATCGGGTTGTTGTGCTCAAAATTATTTAAGTCGCTCAGTTGGTGAAACCCAAAATTAAGTTAGTCTCGAATCTGTGCTAACTTAAGTCACGACTTAGTTTTAGTCTTAGTCGCGTTGGTGAAACCGGCCCTATATGATTTTGCAATTCGTCATAACTCTGAACTTATTTGGTCTAAATCAATGATATTTGGATATATGTGTCCTCTAGTAAAAATTTACATAATTTTATAAAAGCGGGCGGTGCCACTCCTCCAGGCTATATAAAATTTCAATTCGTCATAACTCTGAACTTTTTTGGTTTAAATCAATGATATTTGGATACAGGTGTCCCTGAGTCAAGATTTACATAATTTTGGAAAGTGGGCGGTCCCACTCCTCCAGGCTATATAAAATTTCAATTCGTCATAACTCTGAACTTTTTTTTGTCTAAATCAATGATATTTGGATACATGTGTCCCTGAGTCAAGATTTACATAATTTTGGAAAGTGGGCGGTCCTACTCCTCCAGGCTATATAAAATTTCAATTCGTCATAACTCTGAACTTTTTTGGTTTAAATCAATGATATTTGGATACATGTGTCCCTGAGTCAAGATTTACATAATTTTATAAAAGCGGGCGGTGCCACTCCTCCATGCTATATAAAATTTCAATTCGTCATAACTCTGAACTTTTTTTGTCTAAATCAATGATATTTGGATATATGTGTCCTTTAGTCAAAATTTACATAATTTTATAAAAGCGGGCGGTGCCACTCCTCCAGGCTATATAAAATTTCAATTCGTCATAACTCTGAACTTTTTTTGTCTAAATCAATGATATTTGGATATATGTGCCCCTAAGTCAAGATTTACATAATTTTATAAAAGTGGGCGGTGCCAAGCCCACATTTTTTGTGTTTTGTTTGTTCTTCATTAATATCCAACGTTTATAGTCGATCTCTATGAAATTTTCACGATATGTTCAGAAGTTCGCTGGGTACAGCATTGCCTATATATAGCTTTGGAAAAGCTGGCGGTGCCACGCATGAGACTATATGATTTTTCAATTCGTCATAACTCTGAACTTATTTGGTTTAAATCAATGCTATTTGGATATATGTGTCCCTGAGTCAAGATTTACATAATTTTGGAAAGTGGGCGGTCCCACTTCTCCAGGCTATATAAAATTTCAATTCGTCATAACTCTGAACTTTTTTGGTTTAAATCAATGATATTTGGATACATGTGTCCCTGAGTCAAGATTTACATAATTTTGGAAAGTGGGCGGTCCCACTCCTCCAGGCTATATAAAATTTCAATTCGTCATAAATCTTAACTTTTTTTGTCTAAATCAATGATATTTGGATATATGTGTCCTTTAGTCAAAATTTACATAATTTTATAAAAGCGGGCGGTGCCACTCCTCCATGCTATATAAAATTTCAGTTCGTCATAACTCTGAACTTTTTTTGTCTAAATCAATGATATTTGGATACTTGTGTCCCTGAGTCAAGATTTACATAATTTTGGAAAGTGGGCGGTCCTACTCCTCCAGGCTATATAAAATTTCAATTCGTCATAACTCTGAACTTTTTTTGTTTAAATCAATGATATTTGGATACATGTGTCCCTGAGTCAAGATTTACATAATTTTGGAAAGTGGGCTTTCCTACTCCTCCAGGCTATATAAAATTTCAATTCGTCATAACTCTAAACTTTTTTTGTCTAAATCAATGATATTTGGATACATGTGTCCCTTAGTCAAGATTTACATAATTTTATAAAAGCGAGCGGTGCTACGCCACGAGGTTATATAAAATTTCAATTCGTCATAACTCTGAACTTTTTTGGTTTAAATCAATGCTATTTGGATATATGTGTCCCTGAGTCAAGATTTACATAATTTTGGAAAGTGGGCGGTCCCACTTCTCCAGGCTATATAAAATTTCAATTCGTCATAACTCTGAACTTTTTTGGTTTAAATCAATGATATTTGGATACATGTGTCCCTGAGTCAAGATTTACATAATTTTGGAAAGTGGGCGGTCCCACTCCTCCAGGCTATATAAAATTTCAATTCGTCATAAATCTTAACTTTTTTTGTCTAAATCAATGATATTTGGATATATGTGTCCTTTAGTCAAAATTTACATAATTTTATAAAAGCGGGCGGTGCCACTCCTCCATGCTATATAAAATTTCAATTCGTCATAACTCTGAACTTTTTTTGTCTAAATCAATGATATTTGGATACATGTGTCCCTGAGTCAAGATTTACATAATTTTGGAAAGTGGGCGGTCCTACTCCTCCAGGCTATATAAAATTTCAATTCGTCATAACTCTGAACTTTTTTTGTTTAAATCAATGATATTTGGATACATGTGTCCCTGAGTCAAGATTTACATAATTTTGGAAAGTGGGCTTTCCTACTCCTCCAGGCTATATAAAATTTCAATTCGTCATAACTCTAAACTTTTTTTGTCTAAATCAATGATATTTGGATACATGTGTCCCTGAGTCAAGATTTACATAATTTTGGAAAGTGGGCGGTCCTACTCCTCCAGGCTATATAAAATTTCAATTCGTCATAACTCTAAACTTTTTTTGTCTAAATCAATGATATTTTGATATATGTGCCTCTAAGTCAAGATTTACATAATTTTATAAAAGTGGACGGTGCCGCGTTGTTTGTTCTTGATTAATGTCCAAAGTTTATAGTTGATCTCTATGAAATTTTCACGATATGTTCAGAAGTTCGCTGGGTACGGCATAGGCTATATATAGCACTGGAAAAGCTGCCGGTGCCACGCCCCCATGCGATATAAAATTTCAATTCGTCATAACTCTAAACTCATTTGGTCTAAATCAATGATATTTGGATATATGTGTCCCTTAGTCAAGATTTACATAATTTTATAAAAGTGGGCGGTGGCGCGCCCCCATATTTCGGGGTTTGTTTGTTCTTGATTAATGTCGAAAGTTTATAGTCGATCTCTATGAAACTTGCACGGTATGTTCAGAAGTTCGCTGGGTACGGCATAGGCTATATATAGCACTGGAAAAGCTGCCGGTGCCACGCCCCCATGCGATATAAAATTTCAATTCGTCATAACTCTAAACTTATTTGGTCTAAATCAATGATATTTGGATATATGTGTCCCTTAGTCAAGATTTACATAATTTTATAAAAGCCAGCGGTGCCACGCCACCAGGCTATATAAAATTTCAATTCGTCATAACTCTGAACTTTTTTGGTTTAAATCAATGATATTTGGATACATGTGTCCCTGAGTCAAGATTTACATAATTTTGGAAAGTGGGCGGTCCCACTCCTCCAGGCTATATAAAATTTCAATTCGTCATAACTCTAAACTTTTTTTGTCTAAATCAATGATATTTTGATATATGTGCCTCTAAGTCAAGATTTACATAAATTTATAAAAGTGGACGGTGCCGCGTTGTTTGTTCTTCATTAATGTCCAAAATTTATAGTCGATCTCTATGAAACTTTCACGATATGTTCAGAAGTTCGCTGGGTACGGCATTGCCTATATATAGCTTTGGAAAAGCTGGCGGTGCCACGCATGAGACTATATGATTTTTCAATTCGTCATAACTCTGAACTTATTTGGTCTAAATCAATGATATTTGGATATATGTGTCCCTTAGTCAAGATTTACATAATTTTATAAAAGCGAGCGGTGCCACGCCACGAGGTTATATAAAATTTCAATTCGTCATAACTCTGAACTTTTTTGGTTTAAATCAATGCTATTTGGATATATGTGTCCCTGAGTCAAGATTTACATAATTTTGGAAAGTGGGCGGTCCCACTCCTCCAGGCTATATAAAATTTCAATTCGTCATAACTCTGAACTTTTTTGGTTTAAATCAATGATATTTGGATACATGTGTCCCTGAGTCAAGATTTACATAATTTTCGAAAGTGGGCGGTCCCACTCCTCCAGGCTATATAAAATTTCAATTCTATTTTCTATTTTTATTGATTCAGTCTACAGGTTAACCTTACAGACTATTACATGTACATAATTACTAATTTATAACGGTGAAAATATTTAATTTAAACCTTGGTATAGCGGCATTGAAGTCTATCACATGCGCATAAACATTACATAAACGTATGCTACGTGCAATTGGTTCATTATGGCCATAGTTAGTTCTATGGGACGTTTCGACAAGCAACCGATGATGTCTTAACTCTCGCGACGAGGTGTTAAAATTAATCAAACTACATAGTTCATCGCAATCAACCCTATGGTTAACTAAGTTGTAGACAAATATTAGTGCAAAGTAAATTCTACGGTCTTCTAAGGATTGTAAGCCGAGGAGTTTCCTCCTACTGTCATAGTGTGGCACACCACATGGCCAGTTTAATTTGAATATAGTAAATCTTGTGAAGGTTCTTTGAACCCTTTCAATTTTTCTACGGTGGGACAAATAGTATGGATTCCACACAAGACAACAATAGTCCAGGTGGCTCCTTCCTAGAGAAATATAAAGCGACCTCAAAGTTTAAGGGTCTTTGAACTCTTTTGAATTTCTTCTTATGAATCCCATCATGGAAAGTGCTTTAGCAAGTACAACATCAACATGCCTGTTAAAAGTTAGCTTCTTATCGAAAATGACCCCAAGATCTTTGATTTCCTCCAAACGACTCAAATTGACATTGTCAATTGAATAGTCAAACTCAATAGGACTAAGAGCTTTGGAGTAAGAAACCACATGACATTTTCCTATGTTAAGAAACAGATTATTAGCGGTACACCACTGCTGGAATATCACAAGGTCGGATTGTAAATTACAGCAGTCATTTAGATTACATATTGGCATAAAAACTTTGACATCATCAGCAAACATGATACATTTCGCAAACTTAAAATGTTGGGGTAAGTCGTTTATAAACAATATAAACAAAAGCGGCCCGCAGTGAGTGCCCTGCGGTATCCCTGACCATGCATTCACGACGCAGTCCGATTTCGCAGCCCAATCTTCACTAAGAGCTTGCGGTTCACCAAATAACTCTCCAGAAACTTCAAAAGTGTTCCTGCGATTCCATATTGGGAGAGCTTGTGTAGTAAGACAGAGTGGTGAACTTTGTCGAAAGCTTTAGAAAAGTCAGTATAAATGACGTCCATTTGATATTTCTGCTCTAAAGCCTTAATAATGTGATTTGTCATAGTTAAAAGATTGGTACATGTGGATCTCCCTGGTAGAAACCCACGTTGTACATAGCTGAATCGATCTCTAAAGTGATTAAAAAGTTTAATATTTAGGATATTATCAAATATTTTGGCAAATGTACATTGCTTGACTATAGGTCTATAGTTTGTAATTTTGCTACGATCACCTGACTTGAATATTGGAGAGATTGCACAAAGTTTCCAGCAGTCCAAGAAAACACCCTTCTTAAGGCAATAGTTGAATAGCAAGGACAATGGAAAAGAGATAGACTCTGAAAGCATTTTCAAAAATACTGGAGCAAATCCTTCTAGGTCGCTACTGGAGCTAGACGTTATATTTGATATTGCTAGTGAGACCTCATCAGGGGTTATATCAATGTTTGTAATTGTATTAGAAATTAAAATTTGGTTAAAAAATGTGGAGCTACTATCAGGGATCCAACTACTGTTATCATACACCCCTTGAAAAAACTTTGCAAATAGATTGCAGGTTTGCAAGGTGTTTTCCGACATCTCTCCGTCAAACTCTAGGCATGTTGGGAAACCATTGGTTTTACGTTTATTATTGATGAAAACCCAGAAGTTCCTTGGGTTGCATTGAAGATCATGTTCAACATTAGAGATGTATCTATTATATAAAAAATTGTGAAGACAGTCGTAGTCTTTTTTTATCTTGGTTAGACGTAAATTATCTTCCATAGAATTCGACACATTGAATTTCTTATATGCTTTGCTTTTCAAATTTTTTAAATGTCTTAACCTTTTGTTAAACCACGGAGGCGTATTGCGCACAACAGACTTTTTTGATGGAACGTAGTTTGAAACAAAATAAAACAATTTACTGCGAAATAGTTCATATGAATCATGTGGATCATCGAATGTGTACAAAATTGACCAATCAACAGAATTTAGGAATTCACAAATAGCGTAGTTGTCTGCTTTGGCATAATCATAAACCACATCCGTAGCAGCACTATTTGGAGCGAAGTTATAACATCTGAAGGTAATAACTAGAGCCTTGTGGTGTAAACTATTGACAGATAAGGGCGTTAAGCATTCCGAACAAGAAATATTTAAGTCATTGAACGCAAAGACGAGATCTAAAATGCGTCCATTATCATTCAAAATGTTGTTGAACTGATGGAACCCCATAGAAAATAATACATTGCACAGTAAAATATCGATATCAGTCTTAACGTTGGTTGGAACTAAGTTACTACTGTAATGTGACCATGAAATATTACCCAAATTAAAATCTCCAAGAAGAATGATTTGGTCATCCTCATTTTTCAGGTTTTCGAAGACATACAAAACATTATCTAGGTGCATTTGCTAAACTTCAATATCACTAGCTGGTGGAATGTATGATAAAATTACAAATACCGACTTATTATTAGAAAATTTAAATTGAATACAAATTTGTTCTAAGAAGCAATTGTATGAATTTAAGGCAATTTGTTTACTGTTTACATCAGCTTTGACTGCAAGCAAAACACCACCTCCTCTTACTTGGCCCATGGAAGCAAACCAGCGGTCTTGCCGACATACAACGTAGTGATCATCAAAAAATTCAGAAGATAAAAGGTTATCATTAAGCCATGTTTCCGTGATTGCGATTATATCGTAGTCATGTAATGCTGTTTCACGGTAAATTTGGGTCGATTTCGTACGCATGCCACTAACATTTTGGTAATAAATTGAAAAGTTAGATTGAGCATTACTTTGCAATGTGTTAGGCGGTCTAATGTGATTGCTTGGCCACCCCCTTCTTACGAAAAAATTGAAACGGTCGAACTTTCACATCAATAGGCCATATATCGGAGCATATAACTCTCTCATAGTGATGAACGGGCACACCTAACTTGAAACTTACACTCTTTAGAGAGTCAGTTGAGGTACCCTTCTTTACCAGTTTTATGCAAGAAAGAGTTTCGGCATTTATGTTAGCATGCTTGGCAATATATTGTAAAATGCTCTCCACTGATACGGATGGCTTGAACGACGATATGTGAAGCCACTTTAATTGCACAGCAACATCAAGTTCATTGCTTACATTCGATCCAACCACTGTATGTAGATAATGGTTGGCATGACATGCAGCAGAAACATTCGAATTCGCATTAGCACATACAAAAGCTTCGCCACGCAACTGATTAGCAGAATTGGCGGCAGCGCTATTATCAGAAAAACCGGTTTGTAGAGAAGTATCAGCGCATAAGTCGATATAGGAAGCAGCAGCGTTAGCATATGACTCAGATCGCGTGGGAGTTGTTGCTGGAGTATTGTCAAGCACATCATCGCTGATAGTATTGGATTCGTTATCGTCAGCGTTTAAAGAGTTTAGAGAGCCAATAGAAGAGCACGATTTACTCTTATTAGGCTGACTTACAGGTTGATGGTTACTCTTAACAGATGATTGTTGAGAATTAACTGACGGCGAGTGCTGCCGAACAGTTTGCATATTTAATGATAAACTAGGTCTTCTATTAGACAAAGAAAATATATTGCTTTGGCCAATGACCCTCAATTTAGAACGCGTAGTCATGCCATTCCCTGCATTAGAACCATTTCCACTGTTGCTATTACTTTTGTTACTCTTTGCATTGTTATCGGGTTTATTGTTATTGGGTTTATTGTTATCCGATATAATTTTCGGGTGTTTAAAAGAGATTTGTACAGTTTTTAAAATGTCAGATAGCTCACTAATATTAGAAAGAGCCTTGTAAATGTTAGCTTTACTAAGCACAGCAAGTTTGTTGGCACAATGGTCACATTTGTAAAAAATGTTTTTATTGTTTTTAAGAGAATTTATGCAGTTCGTATTTAATTTAGAACATTTGATATGCACTTTTATATCACAATTATCACAAACAATAGAGTCATCAGCCAAACATTGGCATTTGCAACTAACACAATTAGCATTAGACATAGTCACTATGAAAATTTAACAAGTTTATGTTTGTTAAAACAGATAAAACAAAATTTCACAGGAGCTCAAAAATACACGTCTGCACTCAACAACGCATTTAGAAAACCTCGTCATAACTCTGAACTTTTTTGGTTTAAATCAATGATATTTGGATACATGTGTCCCTGAGTCAAGATTTACATAATTTTGGAAAGTGGGCGGTCCCACTCCTCCAGGCTATATAAAATTTCAATTCGTCATAACTCTGAACTTTTTTTGTCTAAATCAATGATATTTGGATACATGTGTCCCTGAGTCAAGATTTACATAATTTTGGAAAGTGGGCGGTCCTACTCCTCCAGGCTATATAAAATTTCAATTCGTCATAACTCTGAACTTTTTTGGTTTAAATCAATGATATTTGGATACATGTGTCCCTGAGTCAAGATTTACATAATTTTGGAAAGTGGCCGGTCCCACTCCTCCAGGCTATATAAAATTTCAATTCGTCATAACTCTAAACTTTTTTTTGTCTAAATCAATGATATTTTGATATATGTGCCTCTAAGTCAAGATTTACATAATTTTATAAAAGTGGACGGTGCCGCGTTGTTTGTTCTTGATTATTGTCCAAAGTTTATAGTTGATCTCTATGAAATTTTCACGATATGTTCAGAAGTTCGCTGGGTACGGCATTGCCTATATATAGCTTTGGAAAAGCTGGCGGTGCCACGCATGAGACTATATGATTTTTCAATTCGTCATAACTCTGAACTTATTTGGTCTAAATCAATGATATTTGGATATATATGTCCCTTAGTCAAGATTTACATAATTTTATAAAAGCGAGCGGTGCCACGCCACCAGGTTATGTAAAATTTCAATTCGTCATACCTCTGAACTTTTTTGGTTTAAATCAATGATATTTGGATATATGTGTCCCTGAGTCAAGATTTACATAATTTTGGAAAGTGGGCGGTCCCACTCCTCCAGGCTATATAAAATTTCAATTCGTCATAACTCTGAACTTTTTTGGTTTAAATCAATGATATTTGGATACATGTGTCCCTGAGTCAAGATTTACATAATTTTGGAAAGTGGGCGGTCCCACTCCTCCAGGCTATATAAAATTTCAATTCGTCATAACTCTGAACTTTTTTGGTTTAAATCAATGATATTTGGATACATGTGTCCCTGAGTCAAGATTTACATAATTTTGGAAAGTGGGCGGTGCCACTCCTCCAGGCTATATAAAATTTCAATTCGTCATAACTCTGAACTTTTTTGTTTTAAATCAATGATATTTGGATACATGTGTCCCTGAGTCAAGATTTACATAATTTTGGAAAGTGGGCGGTCCCACTCCTCCTGGCTATATAAAATTTCAATTGGTCATAACTCTAAGCTTTTTTTGTCTAAATCAATGATATTTTGATATATGTGCCTCTAAGTCAAGATTTACATAATTTTATAAAAGTGGACGGTGCCGCGTTATTTGTTCTTGATTAATGTCCAAAGTTTATAGTTGATCTCTATGAAACTTGCACGGTATGTTCAGAAGTTCGCTGGGTACGGCATAGGCTATATATAGCATTGGGAAAGCTGCCGCTGCCACGCATGAGACTATATGATTTTTCAATTCGTCATAACTCTGAACTTATTTGGTCTAAATCAATGTTATTTGGATATATGTGTCCTTTAGTCAAAATTTACATAATTTTATAAAAGCGGGCGGTGCCACGCCACCAGTCTATATAAAATTTCAATTCGTCATAACTCTGAACTTTTTTGGTTTAAATCAATGATATTTGGATATATGTGTCCCTGAGTCAAGATTTACATAATTTTGGAAAGTGGGCGGTAAAACGCCTCCATGCTATGTAAAATTTCAATTCGGCATAACTCTGAACTTATTTGGTCTAAATCAATGATATTTGGATATATGTGCCCCTTACTCAAGATTTACATAATTTTATAAAAGCGGGCGGTGCCACGCCACCAGGTTATATAAAATTTCAATTCGTCATAACTCTGAACTTTTTTGGTTTAAATCAATGATATTTGGATATATGTGTCCCTTAGTCAAGATTTACATAATTTTATAAAAGTGGACGATGCCGCGACCCCTTTTTTTGGGTTTTGTTTGTTCTTCATTAATGTCCAAAATTTATAGTCGATCTCTATGAAACTTTTACGATATGTTCAGAAGTTCGCTGGGTAATGCATAGGCTATATAGCTATAGAAAAGCTGGCGGTGCCAAGCCCCAAGGCTATATAAAATTTCCATTCGTCATAACTCTGAACTATTTTGGTCTAAATCAATGATATTTTGATATACATATGTGCCCCTGAGTCAAGATTTACATAATTTTGGAAAAGTGGGCGGTCCCACTCCTCCAGGCTATATAAAATTTCAATTCGTCATAACTCTTAACTTTTTTTGTCTAAATCAATGATATTTGGATATATGTGTCCTTTAGTCAAAATTTACATAATTTTATAAAAGCGGGCGGTGCCACTCCTCCAGGCTATATAAAATTTCAATTCGTCATAACTCTGAACTTTTTTTGTCTAAATCAATGATATTTGGATACATGTGTCCCTGAGTCAAGATTTACATAATTTTGGAAAGTGTGCGGTCCTACTCCTCCAGGCTATATAAAATTTCAATTCGTCATAACTCTGAACTTTTTTGGTTTAAATCAATGATATTTGGATATATGTGTCCCTGAGTCAAGATTTACATAATTTTGGAAAGTGGGCGGTCCCACTCCTCCAGGCTATATAAAATTTCAATTCGTCATAACTCTGAACTTTTTTGGTTTAAATCAATGATATTTGGATACATGTGTCCCTGAGTCAAGATTTACATAATTTTGGAAAGTGTGCGGTCCTACTCCTCCAGGCTATATAAAATTTCAATTCGTCATAACTCTGAACTTTTTTGTTTTAAATCAATGATATTTGGATACATGTGTCCCTGAGTCAAGATTTACATAATTTTGGAAAGTGGGCGGTCCCACTCCTCCAGGCTATATAAAATTTCAATTCGTCATAACTCTTAACTTTTTTTGTCTAAATCAATGATATTTGGATATATGTGTCCTTTAGTCAAAATTTACATAATTTTATAAAAGCGGGCGGTGCCACTCCTCCAGGCTATATAAAATTTCAATTCGTCATAACTCTGAACTTTTTTTGTCTAAATCAATGATATTTGGATACATGTGTCCCTGAGTCAAGATTTACATAATTTTGGAAAGTGTGCGGTCCTACTCCTCCAGGCTATATAAAATTTCAATTCGTCATAACTCTGAACTTTTTTGGTTTAAATCAATGATATTTGGATATATGTGTCCCTGAGTCAAGATTTACATAATTTTGGAAAGTGGGCGGTACCACGCCTCCATGCTATGTAAAATTTCAATTCGGCATAACTCTGAACTTATTTGGTCTAGATCAATGATATTTGGATATATTTGTCCCTTACTCAAGATTTACATAATTTTATAAAAGCGGGCGGTGCCACGCCACCAGGTTATATAAAATTTCAATTCGTCATAACTCTGAACTTTTTTGGTTTACATCAATGATATTTGGATATATGTGTCCCTTAGTCAAGATTTACATAATTTTATAAAAGTGGACGGTGCCGCGCCCCCTTTTTTTGGGTTTTGTTTGTTCTTCATTAATATCCAAAGTTTATAGTCGATCTCTATGAAATTTTCACGATATGTTCAGAAGTTCGCTGGGTAATGCATAGGCTATATATAGCTATAGAAAAGCTGGCGGTGCCAAGCCCCAAGGCCATATAAAATTTCCATTCGTCATAACTCTGAACTATTTTGGTCTAAATCAATGATATTTTGATATACATATGTGCCCCTGAGTCAAGATTTACATAATTTTGGAAAAGTGGGCGGTGCCAAGCCCCCATTTTTTGTGTTTTGTTTGTTCTTCATTAATATCCAAAGTTTATAGTCGATCTCTATGAAATTTTCACGATATGTTCAGAAGTTGCTGGGTACGGCATTGCCTATATATAGCTTTGGAAAAGCTGGCGGTGCCACGCATGAGACTATATGATTTTTCAATTCGTCATAACTCTGAACTTATTTGGTCTAAATCAATGATATTTGGATATATGTGTCCCTTAGTCAAGATTTACATAATTTTATAAAAGCTAGCGGTGCCACGCCACCAGGTTATATAAAATTTCAATTCGTCATAACTCTGAACTTTTTTGGTTTAAATCAATGATACTTGGATATATGTGTCCCTGAGTCAAGATTTACATAATTTTGGAAAGTGGGCGGTCCCACGCCTCCAGGCTATATAAAATTTCAATTCGTCATAACTCTGAACTTTTTTGGTTTAAATCAATGATATTTGGATACATGTGTCCCTGAGTCAAGATTTACATAATTTTGGAAAGTGGGCGGTCCCACTCCTCCAGGCTATATAAAATTTCAATTCGTCATAACTCTTAACTTTTTTTGTCTAAATCAATGATATTTGGATATATGTGTCCTTTAGTCAAAATTTACATAATTTTATAAAAGCGGGCGGTGCCACTCCTCCAGGCTATATAAAATTTCAATTCGTCATAACTCTGAACTTTTTTTGTCTAAATCAATGATATTTGGATACATGTGTCCCTGAGTCAAGATTTACATAATTTTGGAAAGTGTGCGGTCCTACTCCTCCAGGCTATATAAAATTTCAATTCGTCATAACTCTGAACTTTTTTGTTTTAAATCAATGATATTTGGATACATGTGTCCCTGAGTCAAGATTTACATAATTTTGGAAAGTGGGCGGTCCCACTCCTCCTGGCTATATAAAATTTCAATTCGTCATAACTCGAAACTTTTTTTGTCTAAATCAATGATATTTTGATATATGTGCCTCTAAGTCAAGATTTACATAATTTTATAAAAGTGGACGGTGCCGCGTTGTTTGTTCTTGATTAATGTCCAAAGTTTATAGTTGATCTCTTTGAAACTTGCACGGTATGTTCAGAAGTTCGCTGGGTACGGCATAGGCTATATATAGCATTGGGAAAGCTGCCGCTGCCACGCCCCCATGCGATATAAAATTTCAATTCGTCATAACTCTGAGCTTATTTGGTCTAAATCAATGCTATTTGGATATATGTGTCCCTTAGTCAAGATTTACATAATTTTATAAAAGTGGACGGTGCCGCGCCCCCTTTATTTGGGTTTTGTTTGTTCTTCATTAATGTCCAAAATTTATAGTCGATCTCTATGAAACTTTCACGATATGTTCAGAAGTTCGCTGGGTACGGCATTGCCTATATATAGCTTTGGAAAAGCTGGTGGTGCCACGCATGAGACTATATGATTTTTCAATTCGTCATAACTCTGAACTTATTTGGTCTAAATCAATGATATTTGGATATATGTGTCCCTGAGTCAAGATTTACATAATTTTGGAAAGTGGGCGGTACCACGCCTCCATGCTATGTAAAATTTCAATTCGGCATAGCTCTGAACTTATTTGGTCTAAATCAATGATATTTGGATATATGTGTCCCTTACTCAAGATTTATATAATTTTATAAAAGCGGGCGGTGCCAAGCCCCCATTTTTTGTGTTTTGTTTGTTCTTCATTAATATCCAAAGTTTATAGTCGATCTCTATGAAATTTTCACGATATGTTCAGAAGTTGCTGGGTACGGCATTGCCTATATATAGCTTTGGAAAAGCTCGCGGTGCCACGCATGAGACTATATGATTTTTCAATTCGTCATAACTCTGAACTTATTTGGTATAAATCAATGTTATTTGGATATATGTGTCCTTTAGTAAAAATTTAAATAATTTTATAAAAGCGGGCGTTGCCACGCCATTAGGCTATATAAAATTTCAATTCGTCATAACTCTGAACTTTTTTGGTTTAAATCAATGATATTTGGATATATGTGTCCCTGAGTCAAGATTTACATAATTTTGGAAAGTGGGCGGTACCACGTAAAATTTCAATTCGGCATAACTCTGAATTTATTTGGTCTAAATCAATGATATTTTGATATACATATGTGCCCCTGAGTCAAGATTTACATAATTTTGGAAAAGTGGGCGGTGCCAAGCCCCCATTTTTTGTGTTTTGTTTGTTCTTCATTAATGTCCAAAGTTTATAGTCGATCTCTATGAAATTTTCACGATATGTTCAGAAGTTTCTGGGTACGGCATTGCCTTTATATAGCTTTGGAAAAGCTGGCGGTGCCACGCATGAGACTATATGATTTTTCAATTCGTCATAACTCTGAACTTATTTGGTCTAAATCAATGTTATTTGGATATATGTGTCCTTTAGTAAAAATTGAAATAATTTTATAAAAGCGGGCGTTGCCACGCCATTAGGCTATATAAAATTTCAATTCGTCATAACTCTGAACTTTTTTGGTTTAAATCAATGATATTTGGATATATGTGTCCCTGAGTCAAGATTTACATAATTTTGGAAAGGGGGCGGTACCACGCCTCCAGGCTATATAAAATTTCAATTCGTCATAACTCTGAACGTTTTTGGTTTAAATCAATGATATTTGGATACATGTGTCCCTGAGTCAAGATTTACATAATTTTGGAAAGTGGGCGGTCCCACTCCTCCAGGCTATATAAAATTTCAATTCGTCATAACTCTGAACTTTTTTGGTTTAAATCAATGATATTTGGATACATGTGTCCCTGAGTCAAGATTTACATAATTTTGGAAAGTGGGCGGTCCCACTCCTCCAGGCTATATAAAATTTCAATTCGTCATAACTCTGAACTTATTTGGTCTAAATCAATGTTATTTGGATATATGTGTCCTTTAGTAAAAATTTAAATAATTTTATAAAAGTGGGCGGTGCCACGCCCACAGGCTATATAAAATTTCAATTCGTCATAACTCTGAACTTTTTTGGTTTAAATCAATGATATTTGGATACATGTGTCCCTGAGTCAAGATTTACATAATCTCGGAAAGTGGGCGGTACCACGCCTCCATGCTATGTAAAATTTCAATTCGTCATAACTCTGAACTTATTTGGTCTAAATCAGTGATATTTGGATATATGTGTCCCTTAGTCAAGATTTACATAATTTTATAAAAGCGGGCGGTGCCACGCCACCAGGTTATATAAAATTTCAATTCGTCATAACTCTGATCTTTTTTGGTTTAAATCAATGATATTTGGATATATGTGTCCCTTAGTCAAGATTTACATAATTTTATAAAAGTGGACGGTGCCGCGCCCTCTTTTTTTGGGTTTTGTTTGTTCTTCATTAATGTCCAAAATTTATAGTCGATCTCTATGAAACTTTTACGATATGTTCAGAAGTTCGCTGGGTACGGCATAAGCTATATATAGCTATAGAAAAGCTGGCGGTGCCAAGCCCCAAGGCTATATAAAATTGCAATTCGTCATAACTCTGAACTTATTTGGTCTAAATCAATGTTATTTGGATATATGTGTCCTTTAGTCAAAATTTACATAATTTTATAAAAGCGGGCGGTTACACGCCACCAGGCTATATAAAATTTCAATTCGTCATAACTCTGAACTTTGTTGGTTTAAATCAATGATATTTGGATATATGTGTCCCTGAGTCGAGATTTACATAATTTTAGAAAGGGGGCGGTACCACGCCTCCAGGCTATATAAAATTTCAATTCGTCATAACTCTGAACTTATTTGGTCTAAATCAATGTTATTTGGATATATGTGTACTTTAGTCAAGATTCTCATAATTTAGGAAAAGTGGGCGGTGCCACGCCCACATTGTTTTTCGTTTTGTTTGTTCTTCATTAATGTCGAAAGTTTATAGTTGTTCTCTAGGAAACTTTCAGGATATGTTCAGAAGCTCGCTGGGTACGACATAATCTATACATATAGCGTTGGAAAGTGGGCGGTGCCACGCCCACAGGCTATATAAAATTTCAATTCGTCATAACTCTGAACTTTTTTGGTTTAAATCAATGATATTTGGATACATGTGTCCCTGAGTCAAGATTTACATAATTTCGGAAAGTGGGCGGTCCCACTAATCCAGGCTATATAAAATTTCAATTCGTCATAACTCTGAACTTTTTTTGTCTAAATCAATGATATTTGGACATATGTGCCCCTAAGTCAAGATTTACATAATTTTATAAAAGTGGGAGGTCCCACTCCTCCAGGCTATATAAAATTTCAATTCGTCATAACTGTTGAGTCGCGCGCTGTCGACAGATATCACAAGCGCATTTCCAAATAAAATACACCAATGTTGAATATAACGCTGAAATCTTTATTTAATTTTAGATAAAGTTCATTACAAAATTTTCGTATGCCTAACTTACATTTGTGCCTTCTATATTTGCGCGCGCTCACCCTTCGAGATCACAAGACTAAATACTCGTGATGAAAGGGCAAACAAATTATTAAGTCACAGCAAAGGAATTTTGTACCTAGCGGTGAAACTAACGGCTGCGAATGCCGGTGAATATTGACAATGCAGAGTATGTAAATGCATTTGTATGTGCATAAGTATATGCATAGGTATCTACATACTTATTGTATAAAAATATATGTGTACTCATGAGCATCTACGTATAAAAAATTGTGGGCACCAAAATGCGAGCGAAGAAGAGTCCGACAGTTATTGAAGGTGAGAAATATAGAGAGTGACTGGAAGTACACTGCGTGTCGTTTAACATTCCCCACCCCGTAATTCACAAGCGCCACTGCGTTGTGCATTACCTTCTTCTTTTATGTCTAACTTTGCCAGCTTAACTGCCGGGCGGGTAACAAATCCGTCTGCTGTACGAACAATAGCACTGCGCACTTGCCCATCCTTCGATCGGTGTATGTCTACTACTATTCCTTTTGGCCATGAGCAGCGCTTGTTATTCTCGTCCACAATAATGACTATGTCCTCCACTGCGATGGGTGAGATAGGTGGCTGGAACCACTTCGTACGCCTTGTTAGAGTTGGTAAACACTCTCGCAGCCACCTATTCCAAAATACGTCGGCTATCTGACCAGCTATGCGAAAGTTTTTGGCTAGAGCAACGCCTATTTGATTCAGTTCTCCCCGCTCACGTAACCCATTTGAACTGCCAACTAAAAAGTGGTTGGGGGTTAGCGCCTCAGAATCGGTGGAATCTAATGGTACGTATGTGAGTGGTCGTGAGTTTAGCATAAACTCAACATCGGCTAAAGCTGCACGCAGAACTTCTTCCCGTAATTTTGCTTTTGGTAAAATCTCGGTCAATATTGCTTTCGTTGATCGTACCATTCTTTTCCACGCGCCTCCCATATGAGGCGCACCTGGTGGTATAAAACTGAACGACATCTCTGGGTACTGCTTGTCAACATCGTTCGGTGATATGCACTCGATACTCTCCTTCAATACCCTGCTAGCACCCCGAAAATTAGTGCCATTGTCAGAAATCGTTCGTTTAGGCACTCCTCGTCGAGCTGTAAAACCTTTTAATACCATTAGGAACGAATCAGTAGAAAGCGATGGTGCAGTGTCCAAATAAACAGCTCTTGTAGTGAGGCATGTGAACAAAACACCCCATCTTTTTTCGCGGCACCGCCCAACTGATATGTCTATAGGGCCAAAGTAGTCCACGCCAGTAAACGTAAATGGCCGAGTGTGCGGTGACAGCCGCTCAATAGGAAGCTCACCCATCTCCGGTGGGGATGGTTGGGCTTTTCGTATGCGACAAGCCGAGCAGTGCTTCGAAACTTCTTTTACCAGAGCCCTCAGCCCCAAAATCCAATAGCGCTGACGTAGCTCGTTAACGATAATCTCGTTATGTAAATGGTGGTATTTTCTATGATAATATTCGACAATCAAGTATGTTATGCGGTGCCGAAGAGATAAAATAACAGGACGCTTGACGTCAATTGAAACTCCTTCTATGACGTCGACTCGACCTCGAATGCGAAGAATGTCGTAATCATCCAAGTAAGGCGAGCATTTAAAGAGGACGCTCTTTCGATCCACCTGATCCCGGTTTGTTTTCAGGCATTTTATTTCGTCGTAAAATGATTCTTCTTGACAAATACGGATGAGAATGATATCCATTTCGACGTCTCGTTTCAAATCTATGATGTTCTTTAATGTTGCCTGAAACTTCTTTTTTGATATCATTCTTAGAAATTGTAATATACATCGCTGTGCTGCTCGAAGTCGCTCCAATTTGCTGAAACGGTAAGGATCGGGTGAAATAAAGCATAGTGCGCACGTGTGAATATGTGTCATTTCCGTGTGACACATTACGTTTTGCTGTGTATTTTTTCTGGTTGAGTCAATTTGTGGCCACTGTGACTCGTCCATATATAAAAAGTTTGGCCCAGTAAACCAACGTGTTGACCCATTTATCTCCGGCGTCTTAACCCATTTAGTTCCGTCGTCAGCTACGTTATGATTAGAGGGAACCCAGTTCCAGCTATTTACATCGGACCATTCCAAAATTTCACCATTTCTTACTGCCACAAATTGTTGGTATTTACGTGCATCGGATTGTATCCAGCAAAGCACGTCTCTTGAATCTGTCCAAAAGTAACGACGATCTATGCGTATTGATGCTTCTGATTCAATACAATTTGATAGTCGAAGCCCTAGGATTGCTGCCATCAACTCCATACGGGGTACTGATATGGGCTTTAATGGCGCGACTCTAGTTTTGGATGCCACTATTAGACACCGAATGTCGCCATCCATATCAAAACGTAGATATGTCACCGCGGCGTATGCGTCAATGCTTGCGTCTACGAACGTATGTAGCTGTACTGACTTTGCGCAACTACCAAAGGGCATACATCGAGGTATACGCACATCGTTCAGCCTTGGCACTAACTTTAGCCAATGCTGCCAGTCTGATTGGTCGTCATCTTTAAGGTTCTCGTCCCATCCGATCCCTGATCGCCATATATTTTGAAGAATAATTATAGCTTTAATATTGAAAAATCCGAGCAGACCGAGCGGATCGAAAATCGGCATAACTACACGTAATACTTGTCGTTTCGATGATACGGCAAGCGATGCGAACGAATCTTCATTCGGTAGTCACCACATTCCGAGTACTTTTTCCCGAGGCTCGTCAGACAATGCAATATTTTTAGCTGACGTCTCTTTATTTTCGTCTAAAACTTGAACAACGCGCTTTGAGTTTGATAACCAATGTCGCATCTCAAAGCCACCGTCCGCGTGAATACTTTTCACTGCAACTGCCAGATCCTCCATTTGCTGCTCAGAGTCCACTGACTGTAACCAATCATCGACAAACGTATTTTTTCGAATCGCCTCGACGGCTTTAGGGTATTTAGTAATAAACCTATCTGCATTCTTGTTTTTAATAAAATTAGCCAGGGAAGGAGAACATGACGCGCCAAATGTCATGACCTGCATAACATATACATCGGGCGAGCGCATTTTTTCGCCGTCTCGCCATAAAAATTGTTGGGCCGCTAGGTCATCTTGTCGCACCTTAACTTGGTGGAACATTTGCCGTATGTCACCTGTAATAGCAATTCTCCGCTCTCTGAAGCGCATAAGCACTCCCATTAGCGAAGCCATCGAATCAGGGCCTTTTAGTAGAACATCGTTCAAAGAAACGCCGTGTACTTTGGCGGCTGCATCCCATACCAGTCGGGTTTTTTTTTTATTAGGGTTGGTGACGGTGAAAATTGGCAAGAACCATGAGCGCGAATCTCTACCTATCTCAGCATCGGTCAGTTTGCGTATGTAGCCATTTTCAATGTAGTTTTGAATTGTACTCACCATAAAAGATTTCAATTGAGGGTCTTTGGCCATCTTCGCCTCGAGGCAGCTGAGTCGCTTGAGAGCCATATAGTACGAGTCGGGTAAATCGATATTGTCGAACCTCCATAATAAACCAGTCTCCCAGCGCTTTTCATTTGCGAGGTATTTTGTTGTGTTTTCCATAATTTGCATTGAACGTTCATCTTCTCTGGATCTCAGTGGTTTGGTTGTGATACGTACGCCCACTGACTCAAGTGAAAAATATCTGCGCACGGCTTCATCCAACTTACGGTCGATGTTAGCGTCGCTGCATTCACATATGTGCAATATACGAGATGGTGCGTGATGCTCGTTGTTGTGGCGGCCATATACTGCCCAACCTAATCTGCAGCGGACGGCAATAACATCGTCGTCTTCGGCTTCGCGAATTTCTATGGGAACGCTTACCTTAATATTGTCAAGGCCGATGATCATCTGGGGCTTTACATTTGTATATGCTTGAATAGGTACTGACTTTAAGTAGCATCGTTCGCTTAGCAACTTTTCATCTACGCTTTGCGTAGGCAAATCCAAGCATGTTACTGTACGTACACCCTTAAGCGAGTAACGTTTTTCATCGTTGCCAATACCTGACACCTTCATGTAAACTGATTTGGAGCTACGCTCAGTTTGCGTCTGATTCCCGGTCCACTTTAGGCACAACTGCTCTGAAGGACCATCCAACTCAAGCTCGTCCGCTAATTTGCTTTCGATTAATGAGCATGCAGAGCCTTCGTCTATTAAAGCGTATGTTTGTACTTTGCGCTCCTTACCATAAAGTGTCACGGGCACATACCGAAATAGAGCCGTTGTAGCTGTTCTGTTGTGAAACAAAACAGTAGATTGTTCGGACGGTGTAGTGACTTTGGTATCGTTTCGTTGTTGTTGTTGTTTAGCTTCGTCCCCTTCGGTGGTCGCCGAATGTAGCAACATGCTGTGGGTGGATGTGCACCCATCTACTCCGCATCGTTTCTTTGATCTGCAGTATCGTACAAGGTGTCGCATGAAGCAAGAGAAACATAGTCGTTCGCTTTTAACGAACTCCCACCGCTGCTTGACATTAAGTGCTCGAAACATGTCACATTCCGACAAACGATGCTGTCCCTTACATTTTGGACAAACAACACTATCTGATGACTTTTTAATACCTTTATTGTTTTCCTGATTCTCCACAACATGTACCAGAACTCGCTCTTTTGCTTGCTTTCCTCCCGCGCCTGGTTTATCTGCACCTTGACGTTCGTACGAGGTAACCATAGTTGCACACATTGCTATATTGAAAAGCCACTGATCAAAAGTAGCCAAGTTGACACCACCGGCAGATAATCTGTGCCTACCCCAATCAAGTTTCAGGTCGCTGGGTAACTTAGAGACCATCTCGTTCAGCAATAGAGGGTCATTTAGATAATCGCCGAGGCCAACGGCCAACACAGTAGCGCAATAGTTCTGAACCGCCAGAGCCAAGCGAATTACTGAGTCTAAGTTGTTGTGTCTTACCGAAGGTTCCTCCCTCATTTTACGTTGTAAAGCAGCATGTACTATTTCAGGTCGCCCAAATAGCATTTTTAGAGTTCCTATCGCGTACGGAACAGTGGCGGGAATCACCAGCTTACCTCGCACCGCCTCCAAAGCTGGCCCTTTTAGACACTTTTGTAGTCGAATGAGGTTTTCCCCATTACTGAAACCGCATCTTTCAGTCGATTGCTCATAATTGCTTATGAACAGGAGCCATTCCTCGGGCTTGCCGGAAAAAGGAGGTAGGTCTTTAGTAATGACATGACGTGCCGCTATTTGTGACGATGATAAGGCACTGCCCGATATAGCTGCCGTTGTCGGCAGCGTACTATTAAATTCTATATGTGGTATGTGACTGCCCAGACCTGTTGCTGGCGGAGCAGCTGACGCGGATGCGCCTCTGTCGTCGTGACTGTTACCATATGGCAGTGAATGGCTGTAGTTCGCTGCGCTCGGCCGAAATGGTAAACTAGACATTGACCCTATTGAACCCACTTTTCCAGGAATCGCCCATGTGCTGGTTTCTCCGTTTGAAGTCGATCGGCGCATGTCACCGCACAAATCGGCGCCTGTGAACAATGAGCCTTTTAAAACTTGATTCACCATTTCATCGAATTGTATCCTTTTCGGATCAACGTTTATTGTTTGCGTTGGCGTAGACGAGTGTGTAGACGTGGACAAGCAACGCATTACATCTATCTCTGTGTTGGTTTGTCCGCCGTGGTCAATCGTAGAATTGCTGGTACCTTCTCTATTGCGAATTCCATCACCATTTGCTTGCCCTTTAGATTGCGCATCAGCGCCCATAGAAATTGCTCCGCTACATTGATTGGCAACTGTTGCGTCTCCATCACCGCTACTTTGAACGCCGTTGACTTCCATAGCGATTTAATTTAGTGATCAATATTTCGCAGAAAATATTTCAGAATGTTGAGTCGCGCGCTGTCGACAGATATCACAAGCGCATTTCCAAATAAAATACACCAATGTTGAATATAACGCTGAAATCTTTATTTAATTTTAGATAAAGTTCATTACAAAATTTTCGTATGCCTAACTTACATTTGTGCCTTCTATATTTGCGCGCGCTCACCCTTCGAGATCACAAGACTAAATACTCGTGATGAAAGGGCAAACAAATTATTAAGTCACAGCAAAGGAATTTTGTACCTAGCGGTGAAACTAACGGCTGCGAATGCCGGTGAATATTGACAATGCAGAGTATGTAAATGCATTTGTATGTGCATAAGTATATGCATAGGTATCTACATACTTATTGTATAAAAATATATGTGTACTCATGAGCATCTACGTATAAAAAATTGTGGGCACCAAAATGCGAGCGAAGAAGAGTCCGACAGTTATTGAAGGTGAGAAATATAGAGAGTGACTGGAAGTACACTGCGTGTCGTTTAACAATAACACTGAACTTTTTTTGTCTAAATCAATGATATTTGGATACATGTGTCCCTGAGTCAAGATTTACATAATTTTGGAAAGCGGTCCCACTCCTCCAGGCTATATAAAATTTCAATTCGTCATAACTCTGAACTTTTTTGGTTTAAGTCAATGATATTTGGATACATGTGTCCCTGAGTCAAGATTTACATAATTTTTGAAAGTGGGCGGTCCCACTCCTCCAGGCTATATAAAATTTCAATTCGTCATAAGTCTGAACTTTGTGCCCCTAAGTCAAGATTTACATAATTTTATAAAAGCGGGCGGTGCCACGCCTCCAGGCTATATAAAATTTCAATTCTACATAACTCTGAACTTACTTGGTCTAAATCTGTGATATTTGGATATATGTGTCCCTTAGTCAAGATTTACATAATTTTATAAAAGTGGACGGTGCCGAGCCCCCATTTTTTGTGTTTTGTTTGTTCTTCATTAATGTCCAAAGTTTATAGTTGGTCTCTAGGAAACTTTCAGGGTATGTTCAGAAGCTCGCTGGGTACCACATAGGCTATATATATCTTTGGAAAGTGGGCGATGCCACGCCCCCAGACTATATAAATTTTCAATTCGTCATAACTCTGAACTTAATTGGGCTAAATCAATGTTATTTGGATATATGTGTCCCTTAGTCAAGATTTACATAATTTTATAAAAGTGGACGGTGCCGAGTCCCCTTTTTTGTGTTTTGTTTGTTCTTCATTAATGTCCAAAGTTTATAGTTGGTCTCTAGGAAACTTTCAGGGTATGTTCAGAAGCTCGCTGGGTACCACATAGGCTATATATAGTTTTGGAAAGTGGGGATGCCACGCCCCCAGACTATATAAATTTTCAATTCGTCATAACTCTGAACTTTTTTGGTTTAAATCAATGATATTTGGATATATGTGTCCCTTAGGCAAGATTTACATAATTTTATAAAAGTGGCCGGTGCCGCGCCCCCTTTTTTTGGGTTTTGTTTGTTCTTCATTAATGTCCAAAATGTATATTCGATATCTATGAAACTTTCACGATATGTTCAGAAGTTCGCTGGGTACGGCATAAGCTATATATAGCTATAGAAAAGCTGGCGGTGCCAAGCCCCAAGGCTATATAAAATTTCCATTCGTCATAACTCTGAACTATTTTGGTCTAAATCAATGATATTTTGATATATGTGCCCCTGAGTCAAGATTTACATAATTTTGGAAAAGTGGGCGGTGCCAAGCCCCCATTTTTTGTGTTTTGTTTGTTCTCCATTAATATCCAAAGATTATAGTCGACCTCTATGAAATTTTCACGATATGTTCAGAAGTTGCTGGGTACGGCATTGCCTATATATAGCTTTGGAAAAGCTGGCGGTGCCACGCATGAGACTATATGATTTTTCAATTCGTCATAACTCTGAACTTATTTGGTCTAAATCAATGTTATTTGGATATATGTGTCCTTTAGTAAAAATTTAAATAATTTTATAAAAGCGGGCGTTGCCACGCCACCAGGCTATATAAAATTTCAATTCGTCATAACTCTGAACTTTTTTGGTTTAAATCAATGATATTTGGATACATGTGTCCCTGAGTCAAGATTTACATAATCTCGGAAAGTGGGCGGTACCACGCCTCCATCCTATGTAAAATTTCAATTAGTCATAACTCTGAACTTATTTGGTCTAAATCAGTGATATTTGCATATATGTGTCCCTTAGTCAAGATTTACATAATTTTATAAAAGCGGGCGGTGCCACGCCACCAGGTTATATAAAATTTCAATTCGTCATAACTCTGAACTTATTTGGTTTAAATCAATGTTATTTGGATATATGTGTCCTTTAGTCAAAATATACATAATTTTATAAAAGCGGGCGGTGACACGCCACCAGGCTATATAAAATTTCAATTCGTCATAACTCTGAACTTTGTTGGTTTAAATCAATGATATTTGAATATATGTGTCCCTGAGTCAAGATTTACATAATTTTATAAAAGCGGGCGGTGCCACGCCTCCAGGCTATATAAAATTTCAATTCTACATAACTCTGAACTTACTTGGTCTAAATCTGTGATATTTGGATATATGTGTCCCTTAGTCAAGATTTACATAATTTTATAAAAGTGGACGGTGCCGAGCCCCCATTTTTTGTGTTTTGTTTGTTCTTCATTAATGTCCAAAGTTTATAGTTGGTCTCTAGGAAACTTTCAGGGTATGTTCAGAAGCTCGCTGGGTACCACATAGGCTATATATATCTTTGGAAAGTGGGCGATGCCACGCCCCCAGACTATATAAATTTTCAATTCGTCATAACTCTGAACTTAATTGGGCTAAATCAATGTTATTTGGATATATGTGTCCCTTAGTCAAGATTTACATAATTTTATAAAAGTGGACGGTGCCGAGTCCCCTTTTTTGTGTTTTGTTTGTTCTTCATTAATGTCCAAAGTTTATAGTTGGTCTCTAGGAAACTTTCAGGGTATGTTCAGAAGCTCGCTGGGTACCACATAGGCTATATATAGTTTTGGAAAGTGGGGATGCCACGCCCCCAGACTATATAAATTTTCAATTCGTCATAACTCTGAACTTTTTTGGTCTAAATCAATGATATTTGGATATATGTGTCCCTTAGGCAAGATTTACATAATTTTATAAAAGTGGCCGGTGCCGCGCCCTTTTTTTTTGGGTTTTGTTTGTTCTTCATTAATGTCCAAAATGTATATTCGATATCTATGAAACTTTCACGATATGTTCAGAAGTTCGCTGGGTACGGCATAAGCTATATATAGCTATAGAAAAGCTGGCGGTGCCAAGCCCCAAGGCTATATAAAATTTCCATTCGTCATAACTCTGAACTATTTTGGTCTAAATCAATGATATTTTGATATATGTGCCCCTGAGTCAAGATTTACATAATTTTGGAAAAGTGGGCGGTGCCAAGCCCCCATTTTTTGTGTTTTGTTTGTTCTCCATTAATATCCAAAGATTATAGTCGACCTCTATGAAATTTTCACGATATGTTCAGAAGTTGCTGGGTACGGCATTGCCTATATATAGCTTTGGAAAAGCTGGCGGTGCCACGCATGAGACTATATGATTTTTCAATTCGTCATAACTCTGAACTTATTTGGTCTAAATCAATGTTATTTGGATATATGTGTCCTTTAGTAAAAATTTAAATAATTTTATAAAAGCGGGCGTTGCCACGCCACCAGGCTATATAAAATTTCAATTCGTCATAACTCTGAACTTTTTTGGTTTAAATCAATGATATTTGGATACATGTGTCCCTGAGTCAAGATTTACATAATCTCGGAAAGTGGGCGGTACCACGCCTCCATCCTATGTAAAATTTCAATTAGTCATAACTCTGAACTTATTTGGTCTAAATCAGTGATATTTGCATATATGTGTCCCTTAGTCAAGATTTACATAATTTTATAAAAGCGGGCGGTGCCACGCCACCAGGTTATATAAAATTTCAATTCGTCATAACTCTGAACTTTTTTTGTCTAAATCAATGATATTTGGACATATGTGCCCCTAAGTCAAGATTTACATAATTTTATAAAAGTGGGCGGTCCCACTCCTCCAGGCTATATAAAATTTCAATTCGTCATAACACTGGTTTAAATCAATGATATTTGGATACATGTGTCCCTGAGTCACGACTTACATACTTTTGGAAAGTGGGCGGTCCCACTCCTCCAGGCTATATAAAATTTGAATTCGTCATATCTCTGAACTTTTTTTGTCTAAATCAATGATATTTGGATACATGTGTCCCTGAGTCACGATTTACATAGTTTTGGAAAGTGGGCGGTCCCACTCCTCCAGGCTATATAAAATTTGAATTCGTCATATCTCTGAACTTTTTTTGTCTAAATCAATGATATTTGCATACATGTGTCTCTGAGTCAAGATTTACATAATTTTTGAAAGTGGGCGGTCCCACTCCTCCAGGCTGTATAAAATTTCAATTCGTCATAGCTCTGAACTTTTTTGGTTTAAGTCAATGATATTTGGATACATGTGTCCCTGAGTCAAGATTTACATAATTTTGGAAAGTGGGCGGTCCCACTCCTCCAGGCTATATAAAATTTCAATTCGTCATAACTCTGAACTTTGTGCCCCTAAGTCAAGATTTACATAATTTTATAAAAGCGGGCGGTGCCACGCCACCAGGCTATATGATTTTTCAATTCGTCATAACTCTGAACTTATTTGGTCTAAATCAATGTTATTTGGATACGTGTGTCCCTGAGTCAAGATTTACAATATTTGGAAAGTGGGCGGCCCCACTCCTCCAGGCTATATAAAATTTCAATTCGTCATAACTCTGAACTTATTTGGTCTAAATCAATGTTATTTGGATATATGTGTACTTTAGTCAAGATTCTCAATTCGTCATAACACTGAACTTTTTTTGTCTAAATCAATGATATTTGAATACATGTGTCCCTGAGTCAAGATTTACATAATTTTGGAAAGTGGGCGGTCCCACTCCTCCAGGCTATATAAAATTTCAATTCGTCATAACTCTGAACTTTTTTGGTTTAAATCAATGATATTTGGATACATGTGTCCCTGAGTCACGATTTACATAGTTTTGGAAAGTGGGCGGTCCCACTCCTCCAGGCTGTATAAAATTTCAATTCGTCATAACTCTGAACTTTTTTGGTTTAAATCAATGATATTTGGATACATGTGTCCCTGAGTCAAGATTTACATAATTTTGGAAAGTGGGCGGTCCCAATCCTCCAGGCTGTATAAAATTTCAATTCGTCATAACTCTGAACTTTTTTGGTTTAAGTCAATGATATTTGGATACATGTGTCCCTGAGTCAAGATTTACATAATTTTGGAAAGTGGGCGGTCCCACTCCTCCAGGCTGTATAAAATTTCAATTCGTCATAACTCTGAACTTTTTTGGTTTAAGTCAATGATATTTGGATACATGTGTCCCTGAGTCAAGATTTACATAATTTTGGAAAGTGGGCGGTCCCACTCCTCCAGGCTATATAAAATTTCAATTCGTCATAACTCTGAACTTTGTGCCCCTAAGTCAAGATTTACATAATTTTATAAAAGCGGGCGGTGCCACGCCACCAGGCTATATAAAATTTCAATTCGTCATAACTCTGAACTTTTTTGGTTTAAATCAATGATATTTGGGTACATGTGTCCCTGAGTCAAGATTTACATAATTTTGGAAAGTGGGCGGTCCCACTCCTCCAGGCTATATAAAATTTCAATTCGTCATAACTCTGAACTTATTTGGTCAAATCAATGATATTTGGATATATGTGTCCCTGAGTCAAGATTTACATAATTTCGGAAAGTGGGCGGTCCCACTCCTCCAGGCTATATAAAATTTCAATTCGTCATAACTCTGAACTTTTTTTGTCTAAATCAATGATATTTGGACATATGTGCCCCTAAGTCAAGATTTACATAATTTTATAAAAGTGGGCGGTCCCACTCCTCCAGGCTATATAAAATTTCAATTCGTCATAACACTGAACTTTTTTTGTCTAAATCAATGATATTTGGATACATGTGTCCCTGAGTCAAGATTTACATAATTTTGGAAAGCGGTCCCACTCCTCCAGGCTATATAAAATTTCAATTCGTCATAACTCTGAACTTTTTTGGTTTAAGTCAATGATATTTGGATACATGTGTCCCTGAGTCAAGATTTACATAATTTTGGAAAGTGGGCGGTCCCACTCCTCCAGGCTATATAAAATTTCAATTCGTCATAAGTCTGAACTTTGTGCCCCTAAGTCAAGATTTACATAATTTTATAAAAGCGGGCGGTGCCACGCCTCCAGGCTATATAAAATTTCAATTCGTAATAACTCTGAAGTTACTTGGTCTAAATCTGTGATATTTGGATATATGTGTCCCTTAGTCGAGATTTACATAATTTTATAAAAGTGGACGGTGCCGAGCCCCCATTTTTTGTGTTTTGTTTGTTCTTCATTAATGTCAAAAGTTTATAGTTGGTCTCTAGGAAACTTTCAGGGTATGTTCAGAAGCTCGCTGGGTACCACATAGGCTATATATAGCTTTGGAAAGTGGGCGATGCCACGCCCCCAGACTATATAAATTTTCAATTCGTCATAACTCTGAACTTAATTGGGCTAAATTAATGTTATTTGGATATATGTGTCCCTTAGTCAAGATTTACATAATTTTATAAAAGTGGACGGTGCCGAGCCCCCATTTTTTGTGTTTTGTTTGTTCTTCATTAATGTCCTAAGTTTATAGTTGGTCTCTAGGAAACTTTCAGGGTATGTTCAGAAGCTCGCTGGGTACCACATAGGCTATATATAGCTTTGGAAAATGGGGATGCCACGCCCCCAGACTATATAAATTTTCAATTCGTCATAACTCTGAACTTTTTTGGTTTAAATCAATGATATTTGGATATATGTGTCCCTTAGTCAAGATTTACATAATTTTATAAAAGTGGACGGTGCCGCGCCCCCTTTTTTTGGGTTTTGTTTGTTCTTCATTAATGTCCAAAATTTATAGTCGATCTCTATGAAACTTTTACGATATGTTCAGAAGTTCGCTGGGTACGGCATAAGCTATATATAGCTATGGAAAAGCTGGCGGTGCCAAACCCCAAGGCTATATAAAATTTCCATTCGTCATAACTCTGAACTATTTTGGTCTAAATCAATGATATTTTGATATATGTGCCCCTGAGTCAAGATTTACATAATTTTGGAAAAGTGGGCGATGCCAAGCCCCCATTTTTTGTGTTTTGTTTGTTCTCCATTAATATCCAAAGATTATAGTCGACCTCTATGAAATTTTCACGATATGTTTAGAAGTTGCTGGGTACGGAATTGCCTATATATAGCTTTGGAAAAGCTGGCGGTGCCACGCATGAGACTATATGATTTTTCAATTCGTCATAACTCTGAACTTATTTGGTCTAAATCAATGTTATTTGGATATATGTGTCCTTTAGTAAAAATTTAAATAATTTTATAAAAGCGGGCGTTGCCACGCCACCAGGCTATATAAAATTTCAATTCGTCATAACTCTGAACTTTTTTGGTTTAAATCAATGATATTTGGATACATGTGTCCCTGAGTCAAGATTTACATAATCTCGGAAAGTGGGCGGTACCACGCCTCCAGGCTATATAAAATTTCAATTCGTCATAACTCTGAACTTATTTGGTCTAAATCAATGTTATTTGGATATATGTGTACTTTAGTCAAGATTCTCATAACTTAGGAAAAGTGGGCGGTGCCACGCCCACATTGTTTTTGTTTTGTTTGTTCTTCAGTAATGTCGAAAGTTTATAGTTGTTCTCTAGGAAACTTTCAGGATATGTTCAGAAGCTCGCTGGGTACGACATAATCTATACATATAGTGTTGGATAGTGGGCGGTGCCACGCCCACAGGCTATATAAAATTTCAATTCGTCATAACTCTGAACTTTTTTGGTTTAAATCAATGATATTTGGATACATGTGTCCCTGAGTCAAGCTTTACATAATTTCGGAAAGTGGGCGGTCCCACTCCTCCAGGCTATATAAAATTTCAATTCGTCATAACTCTGAACTTTTTTTGTCTAAATCAATGATATTTGGATATATGTCCCCCTGAGTCAAGATTTACATAATTTTATAAAAGTGGACGGTGCCGCGCCCCCTTTTTTTGGGTTTTGTTTGTTCTTCATTAATGTCCAAAATTTATAGTCGATCTCTATGAAACTTTTACGATATGTTCAGAAGTTCGCTGGGTACGGCATAAGCTATATATAGCTATGGAAAAGCGGGCGTTGCCACGCCACCAGGCTATATAAAATTTCAATTCGTCATAACTCTGAACTTTGTTGGTTTAAATCAATGATATTTGGATATATGTGTCCCTGAGTCAAGATTTACATAATTTTGGAAAGGGGGCGGTACCACGCCTCCAGGCTATATAAAATTTCAATTCGTCATAACTCTGAACTTATTTGGTCTAAATCAATGTTATTTGGATATATGTGTACTTTAGTCAAGATTCTCATAACTTAGGAAAAGTGGGCGGTGCCACGCCCACATTGTTTTTGTTTTGTTTGTTCTTCAGTAATGTCGAAAGTTTATAGTTGTTCTCTAGGAAACTTTCAGGATATGTTCAGAAGCTCGCTGGGTACGACATAATCTATACATATAGTGTTGGATAGTGGGCGGTGCCACGCCCACAGGCTATATAAAATTTCAATTCGTCATAACTCTGAACTTTTTTGGCTTAAATCAATGATATTTGGATACATGTGTCCCTGAGTCAAGATTTACATAATTTCGGAAAGTGGGCGGTCCCACTCCTCCAGGCTATATAAAATTTCAATTCGTCATAACTCTGAACTTTTTTTGTCTAAATCAATGATATTTGGATATATGTGCCCCTAAGTCAAGATTTACATAATTTTATAAAAGTGGGCGGTCCCACTCCTCCAGGCTATATGATTTTTCAATTCGTCATAACTCTGAACTTATTTGGTCTAAATCAATGTTATTTGGATACGTGTGTCCCTGAGTCAAGATTTACAATGTTTTGGAAAGTGGGCGGCCCCACTCCTCCAGGCTATATAAAATTTCAATTCGTCATAACACTGAACTTTTTTTGTCTAAATCAATGATATTTGGATACATGTGTCCCTGAGTCAAGATTTACATAATTTTGGAAAGTGGGTGGTCCCACTCCTCCAGGCTATATAAAATTTCAATTCGTCATAACTCTGAACTTTTTTGGTTTAAATCAAGGATATTTGGATACATGTGTCCCTGAGTCACGATTTACATAGTTTTGGAAAGTGGGCGATCCCACTCCTCCAGGCTATATAAAATTTGAATTCGTCATATCTCTGAACTTTTTTTGTCTAAATCAATGATATTTGGATACATGTGTCTCTGAGTCAAGATTTACATAATTTTGGAAAGTGGGCGGTCCCACTCCTCCAGGCTGTATAAAATTTCAATTCGTCATAACTCTGAACTTTTTTGGTTTAAGTCAATGATATTTGGATACATGTGTCCCTGAGTCAAGATTTACATAATTTTGGAAAGTGGGCGGTCCCACTCCTCCAGGCTATATAAAATTTCAATTCGTCATAACTCTGAACTTTGTGCCCCTAAGTCAAGATTTACATAATTTTATAAAAGCGGGCGGTCCCACTCCTCCAGGCTATATAAAATTTCAATTCGTCATAACTCTGAACTTATTTGGTCAAATCAATGATATTTGGATATTTGTGTCCCTGAGTCTAGATTTACATAATTTTGGAAAGTGGGCGGTCCCACTCCTCCAGGCTATATAAAATTTCAATTCGTCATAACTCTGAACTTATTTGGTCAAATCAATGATATTTGGATATATGTGTCCCTGAGTCAAGATTTACATAATTTCGGAAAGTGGGCGGTCCCACTCCTCCAGGCTATATAAAATTTCAATTCGTCATAACACTGAACTTTTTTTGTCTAAATCAATGATATTTGGATACATGTGTCCCTGAGTCAAGATTTACATAATTTTGGAAAGCGGTCCCACTCCTCCAGGCTATATAAAATTTCAATTCGTCATAACTCTGAACTTTTTTGGTTTAAGTCAATGATATTTGGATACATGTGTCCCTGAGTCAAGATTTACATAATTTTGGAAAGTGGGCGGTCCCACTCCTCCAGGCTATATAAAATTTCAATTCGTCATAAGTCTGAACTTTGTGCCCCTAAGTCAAGATTTACATAATTTTATAAAAGCGGGCGGTGCCACGCCTCCAGGCTATATAAAATTTCAATTCGTCATAACTCTGAACTTACTTGGTCTAAATCTGTGATATTTGGATATATGTGTCCCTTAGTCAAGATTTACATAATTTTATAAAAGTGGACGGTGCCGAGCCCCCATTTTTTGTGTTTTGTTTGTTCTTCATTAATGTCCAAAGTTTATAGTTGGCCTCTAGGAAACTTTCAGGGTATGTTCAGAAGCTCGCTGGGTACCACATAGGCTATATTTAGCTTTGGAAAGTGGGCGATGCCACGCCCCCAGACTATATAAATTTTCAGTTCGTCATAACTCTGAACTTATTTGGTTTAAATCAATGATATTTGGATACATGTGTCCCTGAGTCACGATTTACATAGTTTTGGAAAGTGGGCGGTCCCACTCCTCCAGGCTATATAAAATTTGAATTCGTCATATCTCTGAACTTTTTTGGTTTAAGTCAATGATATTTGGATACATGTGTCCCTGAGTCAAGATTTACATAATTTTGGAAAGTGGGCGGTCCCACTCCTCCTGGCTATATAAAATTTCAATTCGTCATAAGTCTGAACTTTGTGCCCCTAAGTCAAGATTTACATAATTTTGGAAAGTGGGCGGTCCCACTCCTCCAGGCTATATAAAATTTCAATTCGTCATAACTCTGAACTTATTTGGTCAAATCAATGATATTTGGACATATGTGCCCCTAAGTCAAGATTTACATAATTTTATAAAAGTGGGCGGTCCCACTCCTCCAGGCTATATAAAATTTCAATTCGTCATAACACTGAACTTTTTTTGTCTAAATCAATGATATTTGGATACATGTGTCTCTGAGTCAAGATTTACATAATTTTGGAAAGTGGGCGGTCCCACTCCTCCAGGCTATATAAAATTTCAATTCGTCATAACTCTGAACTTATTTGGTCAAATCAATGATATTTGGACATATGTGCCCCTAAGTCAAGATTTACATAATTTTATAAAAGTGGGCGGTCCCACTCCTCCAGGCTATATAAAATTTCAATTCGTCATAACACTGAACTTTTTTTGTCTAAATCAATGATATTTGGATACATGTGTCCCTGAGTCAAGATTTACATAATTTTGGAAAGCGGTCCCACTCCTCCAGGCTATATAAAATTTCAATTCGTCATAACTCTGAACTTTTTTGGTTTAAGTCAATGATATTTGGATACATGTGTCCCTGAGTCAAGATTTACATAATTTTGGAAAGTGGGCGGTCCCACTCCTCCAGGCTATATAAAATTTCAATTCGTCATAAGTCTGAACTTTGTGCCCCTAAGTCAAGATTTACATAATTTTATAAAAGTGGGCGGTCCCACTCCTCCAGGCTATATAAAATTTCAATTCGTCATAACACTGAACTTTTTTTGTCTAAATCAATGATATTTGGATACATGTGTCCCTGAGTCAAGATTTACATAATTTTGGAAAGCGGTCCCACTCCTCCAGGCTATATAAAATTTCAATTCGTCATAACTCTGAACTTTTTTGGTTTAAGTCAATGATATTTGGATACATGTGTCCCTGAGTCAAGATTTACATAATTTTGGAAAGTGGGCGGTCCCACTCCTCCTGGCTATATAAAATTTCAATTCGTCATAAGTCTGAACTTTGTGCCCCTAAGTCAAGATTTACATAATTTTGGAAAGTGGGCGGTCCCACTCCTCCAGGCTATATAAAATTTCAATTCGTCATAACTCTGAACTTATTTGGTCAAATCAATGATATTTGGATATATGTGTCCCTGAGTCAAGATTTACATAATTTCGGAAAGTGGGCGGTCCCACTCCTCCAGGCTATATAAAATTTCAATTCGTCATAACTCTGAACTTTTTTTGTCTAAATCAATGATATTTGGACATATGTGCCCCTAAGTCAAGATTTACATAATTTTATAAAAGTGGGCGGTCCCACTCCTCCAGGCTATATAAAATTTCAATTCGTCATAACACTGAACTTTTTTTGTCTAAATCAATGATATTTGGATACATGTGTCCCTGAGTCAAGATTTACATAATTTTGGAAAGCGGTCCCACTCCTCCAGGCTATATAAAATTTCAATTCGTCATAACTCTGAACTTTTTTGGTTTAAGTCAATGATATTTGGATACATGTGTCCCTGAGTCAAGATTTACATAATTTTGGAAAGTGGGCGGTCCCACTCCTCCAGGCTATATAAAATTTCAATTCGTCATAAGTCTGAACTTTGTGCCCCTAAGTCAAGATTTACATAATTTTATAAAAGCGGGCGGTGCCACGCCTCCAGGCTATATAAAATTTCAATTCGTCATAACTCTGAACTTACTTGGTCTAAATCTGTGATATTTGGATATATGTGTCCCTTAGTCAAGATTTACATAATTTTATAAAAGTGGACGGTGCCGAGCCCCCATTTTTTGTGTTTTGTTTGTTCTTCATTAATGTCCAAAGTTTATAGTTGGTCTCTAGGAAACTTTCAGGGTATGTTCAGAAGCTCGCTGGGTACCACTTAGGCGATATATAGCTTTGGAAAGTGGGCGATGCCACGCCCCCAGACTATATAAATTTTCAATTCGTCATAACTCTGACCTTATTTGGTCTAAATCAATGTTATTTGGATATATGTGTCCCTTAGTCAAGATTTACATAATTTTATAAAAGTGGACGGTGCCGAGCCCCCATTTTTTGTGTTTTGTTTGTTCTTCATTAATATCCAAAGTTTATAGTCGACCTCTATGAAATTTTCACGATATGTTCAGAAGTTGCTGGGTACGGCATTGCCTATATATAGCTTTGGAAAAGCTGGCGGTGCCACGCATGAGACTATATGATTTTTCAATTCGTCATAACTCTGAACTTATTTGGTCTAAATCAATGTTATTTGGATATATGTGTCCTTTAGTAAAAATTTAAATAATTTTATAAAAGCGGGCGTTGCCACGCCACCAGGCTATATAAAATTTCAATTCGTCATAACTCTGAACTTTTTTGGTTTAAATCAATGATATTTGGATACATGTGTCCCTGAGTCAAGATTTACATAATCTCGGAAAGTGGGCGGTACCACGCCTCCATCCTATGTAAAATTTCAATTCGTCATAACTCTGAACTTATTTGGTCTAAATCAGTGATATTTGGATATATGTGTCCCTTAGTCAAGGTTTACATAATTTTATAAAAGCGGGCGGTGCCACGCCACCAGGTTATATAAAATTTCAATTCGTCATAACTCTGATCTTTTTTGGTTTAAATCAATGATATTTGGATATATGTGTCCCTTAGTCAAGATTTACATAATTTTATAAAAGTGGACGGTGCCGCGCCCCCTTTTTTTGGGTTTTGTTTGTTCTTCATTAATGTCCAAAATTTATAGTCGATCTCTATGAAACTTTTACGATATGTTCAGAAGTTCGCTGGGTACGGCATAAGCTATATATAGCTATGGAAAAGCTGGCGGTGCCAAGCCCCAAGGCTATATAAAATTTCCATTCGTCATAATTCTGAACTATTTTGGTCTAAATCAATGATATTTTGATATATGTCCCCCTGAGTCAAGATTTACATAATTTTGGAAAAGTGGGCGGTGCCAAGCCCGCAGTTTTTGTGTTTTGTTTGTTCTTCATTAATATCCAAAGTTTATAGTCGATCTCTATGAAATTTTCACGATATGTTCAGAAGTTGCTGGGTACGGCATTGCCTATATATAGCTTTGGAAAAGCTGGCGGTGCCACGCATGAGACTATATGATTTTTCAATTCGTCATAACTCTGAACTTATTTGGTCTAAATCAATGTTATTTGGATATATGTGTCCTTTAGTCAAAATTTACATAATTTTATAAAAGCGGGCGGTGACACGCCACCAGGCTATATAAAATTTCAATTCGTCATAACTCTGAACTTTGTTGGTTTAAATCAATGATATTTGGATATATGTGTCCCTGAGTCAAGATTTACATAATTTTGGAAAGGGGGCGGTACCACGCCTCCAGGCTATATAAAATTTCAATTCGTCATAACTCTGAACTTATTTGGTCTAAATCCATGTTATTTGGATATATGTGTACTTTAGTCAAGATTCTCATAATTTAGGAAAAGTGGGCGGTGCCACGCCCAAATTGTTTGTGTTTTGTTTGTTCTTCATTAATGTCGAAAGTTTATAGTTGTTCTCTAGGAAACTTTCAGGATATGTTCAGAAGCTCGCTGGGTACGACATAATCTATACATATAGTGTTGGATAGTGGGCGGTGCCACGCCCACAGGCTATATAAATTTTCAATTCGTCATAACTCTGAACTTTTTTGGTTTAAATCAATGATATTTGGATACATGTGTCCCTGAGTCAAGATTTACATAATTTCGGAAAGTGGGCGGTCCCACTCCTCCAGGCTATATAAAATTTCAATTCGTCATAACTCTGAACTTTTTTTGTCTAAATCAATGATATTTGGATATATGTGCCCCTAAGTCAAGATTTACATAATTTTATAAAAGTGGGCGGTCCCACTCCTCCAGGCTATATGATTTTTCAATTCGTCATAACTCTGAACTTATTTGGTCTAAATCAATGTTATTTGGATACGTGTGTCCCTGAGTCAAGATTTACATAGTTTTGGAAAGTGGGCGGCCCCACTCCTCCAGGCTATATAAAATTTCAATTCGTCATAACACTAAACTTTTTTGTCTAAATCAATGATATTTGGATACATGTGTCCCTGAGTCAAGATTTACATAGTTTTGGAAAGTGGGCGGTCCCACTCCTCCAGGCTATATAAAATTTGAATTCGTCATATCTCTGAACTTTTTTTGTCTAAATCAATGATATTTGGATACATGTGTCTCTGAGTCAAGATTTACATAATTTTCGAAAGTGGGCGGTCCCACTCCTCCAGGCTGTATAAAATTTCAATTCGTCATAACTCTGAACTTTTTTGGTTTAAGTCAATGATATTTGGATACATGTGTCCCTGAGTCAAGATTTACATAATTTTGGAAAGTGGGCGGTCCCACTCCTCCAGGCTATATAAAATTTCAATTCGTCATAACTCTGAACTTTGTGCCCCTAAGTCAAGATTTACATAATTTTATAAAAGCGGGCGGTGCCACGCCACCAGGCTATATAAAATTTCAATTCGTCATAACTCTGAACTTTTTTGGTTTAAATCAATGATATTTGGATACATGTGTCCCTGAGTCAAGATTTACATAATTTTGGAAAGTGGGCGGTCCCACTCCTCCAGGCTATATAAAATTTCAATTCGTCATAACTCTGAACTTATTTGGTCAAATCAATGCTATTTGGATATATGTGTCCCTGAGTCAAGATTTACATAATTTCGGAAAGTGGGCGGTCCCACTCCTCCAGGCTATATAAAATTTCAATTCGTCATAACTCTGAACTTTTTTTGTCTAAATTAATGATATTTGGACATATGTGCCCCTAAGTCAAGATTTACATAGTTTTATAAAAGTGGGCGGTCCCACTCCTCCAGGCTATATAAAATTTCAATTCGTCATAACACTGAACTTTTTTTGTCTAAATCAATGATATTTGGATACATGTGTCCCTGAGTCAAGATTTACATAATTTTGGAAAGCGGTCCCACTCCTCCAGGCTATATAAAATTTCAATTCGTCATAACTCTGAACTTTTTTGGTTTAAGTCAATGATATTTGGATACATGTGTCCCTGAGTCAAGATTTACATAATTTTGGAAAGTGGGCGGTCCCACTCCTCCAGGCTATATAAAATTTCAATTCGTCATAAGTCTGAACTTTGTGCCCCTAAGTCAAGATTTACATAATTTTATAAAAGCGGGCGGTGCCACGCCTCCAGGCTATATAAAATTTCAATTCGTCATAACTCTGAACTTACTTGGTCTAAATCTGTGATATTTGGATATATGTGTCAAGATTTACATAATTTTATAAAAGTGGACGGTGCCGAGCCCCCATTTTTTGTGTTTTGTTTGTTCTTCATTAATGTCCAAAGTTTATAGTTGGTCTCTAGGAAACTTTCAGGGTATGTTCAGAAGCTCGCTGGGTACCACATAGGCTATATATAGCTTTGGAAAGTGGGCGATGCCACGCCCCCAGACTATATAAATTTTCACTTCGTCATAACTCTGAACTTATTTGGTCTAAATCAATGTTATTTGGATATATGTGTCCCTTAGTCAAGATTTACATAATTTTATAAAAGTGGACGGTGCCGAGCCCAAATTTTTTGTGTTTTGTTTGTTCTTCATTAATGTCCAAAGTTTATAGTTGGTCTCTAGGAAACTTTCAGGGTATGTTCAGAAGCTCGCTGGGTACCACATAGGCTATATATAGCTTTGGAAAGTGGGCGATGCCACGCCCCCAGACTATATAAATTTTCAATTCGTCATAACTCTGAACTTTTTTGGTTTAAATCAATGATATTTGGATATATGTGTCCCTTAGTCAAGATTTACATAATTTTATAAAAGTGGACGGTGCCGCGCCCCCTTTTTTTGTTTTTTGTTTGTTCTTCATTAATATCCAAAGTTTATAGTCGACCTCTATGAAATTTTCACGATATGATCAGAAGTTGCTGGGTACGGCATTGCCTATATATAGCTTTGGAAAAGCTGGCGGTGCCAAGCCCCAAGGCTATATAAAATTTCCATTCGTCATAACTCTGAACTATTTTGGTCTAAATCAATGATATTTGGATATATGTGTCCCTTAGTCAAGATTTACATAATTTTATAAAAGTGGACGGTGCCGCGCCCCCTTTTTTTGTTTTTTGTTTGTTCTTCATTAATGTCCAAAATTTATAGTCGATCTCTATGAAACTTTTACGATATGTTCAGAAGTTCGCTGGGTACGGCATAAGCTATATATAGCTATGGAAAAGCTGGCGGTGCCAAGCCCCTAGGCTATATAAAATTTCCATTCGTCATAACTCTGAACTATTTTGGTCTAAATCAATGATATTTTGATATATGTGCCCCTGAGTCAAGATTTACATAATTTTATAAAAGTGGACGGTGCCGCGCCCCCTTTTTTTGTTTTTTGTTTGTTCTTCATTAATATCCAAAGTTTATAGTCGACCTCTATGAAATTTTCACGATATGTTCAGAAGTTGCTGGGTACGGCATTGCCTATATATAGCTTTGGAAAAGCTGGCGGTGCCAAGCCCCAAGGCTATATAAAATTTCCATTCGTCATAACTCTGAACTATTTTGGTCTAAATCAATGATATTTGGATATATGTGTCCCTTAGTCAAGATTTACATAATTTTATAAAAGTGGACGGTGCCGCGCCCCCCTTTTTCTGGGTTTTGTTTGTTCTTCATTAATGTCCAAAATTTATAGTCGATCTCTATGAAACTTTTACGATATGTTCAGAAGTTCGCTGGGTACGGCATAAGCTATATATAGCTATGGAAAAGCTGGCGGTGCCAAGCCCCTAGGCTATATAAAATTTCCATTCGTCATAACTCTGAACTATTTTGGTCTAAATCAATGATATTTGGATATATGTGCCCCTGAGTCAAGATTTACATAATTTTATAAAAGTGGACGGTGCCGCGCCCCCTTTTTTTGTTTTTTGTTTGTTCTTCATTAATATCCAAAGTTTATAGTCGACCTCTATGAAATTTTCACGATATGTTCAGAAGTTGCTGGGTACGGCATTGCCTATATATAGCTTTGGAAAAGCTGGCGGTGCCAAGCCCCAAGGCTATATAAAATTTCCATTCGTCATAACTCTGAACTATTTTGGTCTAAATCAATGATATTTGGATATATGTGTCCCTGAGTCAAGATTTACATAATTTCGGAAAGTGGGCGGTCCCACTCCTCCAGGCTATATAAAATTTCAATTCGTCATAACTCTGAACTTTTTTTGTCTAAATCAATGATATTTGGACATATGTGCCCCTAAGTCAAGATTTACATAATTTTATAAAAGTGGGCGGTCCCACTCCTCCAGACTATATAAAATTTCAATTCGTCATAACACTGAACTTTTTTTGTCTAAATCAATGATATTTGGATACATGTGTCCCTGAGTCAAGATTTACATAATTTTGGAAAGCGGTCCCACTCCTCCAGGCTATATAAAATTTCAATTCGTCATAACTCTGAACTTTTTTGGTTTAAGTCAATGATATTTGGATACATGTGTCCCTGAGTCAAGATTTACATAATTTTGGAAAGTGGGCGGTCCCACTCCTCCAGGCTATATAAAATTTCAATTCGTCATAAGTCTGAACTTTGTGCCCCTAAGTCAAGATTTACATAATTTTATAAAAGCGGGCGGTGCCACGCCTCCAGGCTATATAAAATTTCAATTCGTCATAACTCTGAACTTACTTGGTCTAAATCTGTGATATTTGGATATATGTGTTAAGATTTACATAATTTTATAAAAGTGGACGGTGCCGAGCCCCCCATTTTTTGTGTTTTGTTTGTTCTTCATTAATGTCCAAAGTTTATAGTTGGTCTCTAGGAAACTTTCAGGGTATGTTCAGAAGCTCGCTGGGTACCACATAGGCTATATATAGCTTTGGAAAGTGGGCGATGCCACGCCCCCAGACTATATAAATTTTCAATTCGTCATAACTCTGAACTTATTTGGTCTAAATCAATGTTATTTGGATATATGTGTCCCTTAGTCAAGATTTACATAATTTTATAAAAGTGGACGGTGCCGAGCCCAAATTTTTTGTGTTTTGTTTGTTCTTCATTAATGTCCAAAGTTTATAGTTGGTCTCTAGGAAACTTTCAGGGTATGTTCGGAAGCTCGCTGGGTACCACATAGGCTATATATAGCTTTGGAAAGTGGGCGATGCCACGCCCCCAGACTATATAAATTTTCAATTCGTCATAACTCTGAACTTTTTTGGTTTAAATCAATGATATTTGGATATATGTGTCCCTGAGTCAAGATTTACATAATTTTATAAAAGTGGACGGTGCCGCGCCCCCTTTTTTTGTTTTTTGTTTGTTCTTCATTAATATCCAAAGTTTATAGTCGACCTCTATGAAATTTTCACGATATGTTCAGAAGTTGCTGGGTACGGCATTGCCTATATATAGCTTTGGAAAAGCTGGCGGTGCCAAGCCCCTAGGCTATATAAAATTTCCATTCGTCATAACTCTGAACTATTTTGGTCTAAATCAATGATATTTTGATATATGTGCCCCTGAGTCAAGATTTACATAATTTTATAAAAGTGGGACGGTGCCGCGCCCCCCTTTTTTTGTTTTTTGTTTGTTCTTCATTAATATCCAAAGTTTATAGTCGACCTCTATGAAATTTTCACGATATGTTCAGAAGTTGCTGGGTACGGCATTGCATATATATAGCTTTGGAAAAGCTGGCGGTGCCAAGCCCCAAGGCTATAAAATTTCCATTCGTCATAACTCTGAACTATTTTGGTCTAAATCAATGATATTTGGATATATGTGTCCCTTAGTCAAGATTTACATAATTTTATAAAAGTGGACGGTGCCGCGCCCCCTTTTTTTGTTTTTTGTTTGTTCTTCATTAATGTCCAAAATTTATAGTCGATCTCTATGAAACTTTTACGATATGTTCAGAAGTTCGCTGGGTACGGCATAAGCTATATATAGCTATGGAAAAGCTGGCGGTGCCAAGCCCCTAGGCTATATAAAATTTCCATTCGTCATAACTCTGAACTATTTTGGTCTAAATCAATGATATTTGGATATATGTGCCCCCTGAGTCAAGATTTACATAATTTTATAAAAGTGGACGGTGCCGCGCCCCCTTTTTTTGTTTTTTGTTTGTTCTTCATTAATATCCAAAGTTTATAGTCGACCTCTATGAAATTTTCACGATATGTTCAGAAGTTGCTGGGTACGGCATTGCCTATATATAGCTTTGGAAAAGCTGGCGGTTGCCAAGCCCCAAGGCTATATAAAATTTCCATTCGTCATAACTCTGAACTATTTTGGTCTAAATCAATGATATTTGGATATATGTGTCCCTGAGTCAAGATTTACATAATTTCGGAAAGTGGGCGGTCCCACTCCTCCAGGCTATATAAAATTTCAATTCGTCATAACTCTGAACTTTTTTGTCTAAATCAATGATATTTGGACATATGTGCCCCTAAGTCAAGATTTACATAATTTTATAAAAGTGGGCGGTCCCACTCCTCCAGACTATATAAAATTTCAATTCGTCATAACACTGAACTTTTTTTTGTCTAAATCAATGATATTTGGATACATGTGTCCCTGAGTCAAGATTTACATAATTTTGGAAAGCGGTCCCACTCCTCCAGGCTATATAAAATTTCAATTCGTCATAACTCTGAACTTTTTTGGTTTAAGTCAATGATATTTGGATACATGTGTCCTGAGTCAAGATTTACATAATTTTGGAAAGTGGGCGGTCCCACTCCTCCAGGCTATATAAAATTTCAATTCGTCATAAGTCTGAACTTTGTGCCCCTAAGTCAAGATTTACATAATTTTATAAAAGCGGGCGGTGCCACGCCTCCAGGCTATATAAAATTTCAATTCGTCATAACTCTGAACTTACTTGGTCTAAATCTGTGATATTTGGATATATGTGTTAAGATTTACATAATTTTATAAAAGTGGACGGTGCCGAGCCCCCATTTTTTGTGTTTTGTTTGTTCTTCATTAATGTCCAAAGTTTATAGTTGGTCTCTAGGAAACTTTCAGGGTATGTTCAGAAGCTCGCTGGGTACCACATAGGCTATATATAGCTTTGGAAAGTGGGCGATGCCACGCCCCCAGACTATATAAATTTTCAATTCGTCATAACTCTGAACTTATTTGGTCTAAATCAATGTTATTTGGATATATGTGTCCCTTAGTCAAGATTTACATAATTTTATAAAAGTGGACGGTGCCGAGCCCAAATTTTTTGTGTTTTGTTTGTTCTTCATTAATGTCCAAAGTTTATAGTTGGTCTCTAGGAAACTTTCAGGGTATGTTTCGGAAGCTCGCTGGGTACCACATAGGCTATATATAGCTTTGGAAAGTGGGCGATGCCACGCCCCCAGACTATATAAATTTTCAATTCGTCATAACTCTGAACTTTTTTGGTTTAAATCAATGATATTTGGATATATGTGTCCCTTAGTCAAGATTTACATAATTTTATAAAAGTGGACGGTGCCGCGCCCCGTTTTTTTGTTTTTTGTTTGTTCTTCATTAATATCCAAAGTTTATAGTCGACCTCTATGAAATTTTCACGATATGTTCAGAAGTTGCTGGGTACGGCATTGCCTATATATAGCTTTGGAAAAGCTGGCGGTGCCAAGCCCCAAGGCTATATAAAATTTCCATTCGTCATAACTCTGAACTATTTTGGTCTAAATCAATGATATTTGGATATATGTGTCCCTTAGTCAAGATTTACATAATTTTTATAAAAGTGGTCGGTGCCGCGCCCCCTTTTTTTGTTTTTTGTTTGTTCTTCATTAATGTCCAAAATTTATAGTCGATCTCTATGAAACTTTTACGATATGTTCAGAAGTTCGCTGGGTACGGCATAAGCTATATATAGCTATGGAAAAGCTGGCGGTGCCAAGCCCCTAGGCTATATAAAATTTCCATTCGTCATAACTCTGAACTATTTTGGTCTAAATCAATGATATTTTGATATATGTGCCCCTGAGTCAAGATTTACATAATTTTATAAAAGTGGACGGTGCCGCGCCCCCTTTTTTTGTTTTTTGTTTGTTCTTCATTAATATCCAAAGTTTATAGTCGACCTCTATGAAATTTTCACGATATGTTCAGAAGTTGCTGGGTACGGCATTGCCTATATATAGCTTTGGAAAAGCTGGCGGTGCCAAGCCCCAAGGCTATATAAAATTTCCATTCGTCATAACTCTGAACTATTTTGGTCTAAATCAATGATATTTGGATATATGTGTCCCTTAGTCAAGATTTACATAATTTTATAAAAGTGGACGGTGCCGCGCCCCCTTTTTTGGGTTTTGTTTGTTCTTCATTAATGTCCAAAATTTATAGTCGATCTCTATGAAACTTTTACGATATGTTCAGAAGTTCGCTGGGTACGGCATAAGCTATATATAGCTATGGAAAAGCTGGCGGTGCCAAGCCCCTAGGCTATATAAAATTTCCATTCGTCATAACTCTGAACTTTTTGGTTTAAATCAATGATATTTGGATACATGTGTCCCTGAGTCAAGATTTACATAATTTCGGAAAGTGGGCGGTCCCACTCCTCCAGGCTATATAAAATTTCAATTCGTCATAACTCTGAACTTTTTTTGTCTAAATCAATGATATTTGGATACATGTGTCCCTGAGTCAAGATTTACATAATTTTGGAAAGTGGGCGGTCCCACTCCTCCAGGCTATATAAAATTTCAACTCGTCATAACTCTGAACTTTTTTGGTTTAAATCAATGATATTTGGATACATGTGTCCCTGAGTCACGATTTACATAGTTTTGGAAAGTGGGCGGTCCCACTCCTCCAGGCTATATAAAATTTGAATTCGTCATATCTCTGAACTTTTTTTGTCTAAATCAATGATATTTGGATACATGTGTCTCTGAGTCAAGATTTACATAATTTTGGAAAGTGGGCGGTCCCACTCCTCCAGGCTATATAAAATTTCAATTCGTCATAACTCTGAACTTTTTTGGTTTAAGTCAATGATATTTGGAAACATGTGTCCCTGAGTCAAGATTTACATAATTTTGGAAAGTGGGCGGTCCCATTCCCCCAGGCTATATAAAATTTCAATTCGTCATAACTCTGAACTTTGTGCCCCTAAGTCAAGATTTACATAATTTTATAAAAGCGGGCGGTGCCACGCCACCAGGCTATATAAAATTTGAATTCGTCATAACTCTGAACTATTTTGGTCTAAATCAATGATATTTTGATATATGTGCCCCTGAGTCAAGATTTACATAATTTTGGAAAAGTGGGAGGTGCCAAGCCCCCATTGTTTGTGTTTTGTTTGTTCTTCATTAATATCCAAAGTTTATAGTCGACCTCTATGAAATTTTCACGATATGTTCAGAAGTTGCTGGGTACGGCATTGCCTATATATAGCTTTGGAAAAGCTGGCGGTGCCACGCATGAGACTATATGATTTTTCAATTCGTCATAACTCTGAACTTATTTGGTCTAAATCAATGTTATTTGGATATATGTGTCCTTTAGTAAAAATTTAAATAATTTTATAAAAGCGGGCGTTGCCACGCCACCAGGCTATATAAAATTTCAATTCGTCATAACTCTGAACTTTTTTGGTTTAAATCAATGATATTTGGATACATGTGTCCCTAAGTCAAGATTTACATAATCTCGGAAAGTGGGCGGTACCACGCCTCCATCCTATGTAAAATTTCAATTCGTCATAACTCTGAACTTATTTGGTCTAAATCAGTGATATTTGGATATATGTGTCCCTTAGTCAAGATTTACATAATTTTATAAAAGCGGGCGGTGCCACGCCACCAGGTTATATAAAATTTCAATCGTCATAACTCTGATCTTTTTGGTTTAAATCAATGATATTTGGATATATGTGTCCCTTAGTCAAGATTTACATAATTTTATAAAAGTGGACGGTGCCGCGCCCCCTTTTTTTGGGTTTTGTTTGTTCTTCATTAATGTCCAAAGTTTATAGTCGATCTCTATGAAATTTTCACGATATGTTCAGAAGTTGCTGGGTACGGCATTGCCTATATATAGCTATGGAAAAGCTGGCGGTGCCAAGCCCCAAGGCTATATAAAATTTCCATTCGTCATAACTCTGAACTATTTTGGTCTAAATCAATGATATTTTGATATATGTCCCCCTGAGTCAAGATTCACATAATTTTGGAAAAGTGGGCGGTGCCAAGCCCGCAGTTTTTGTGTTTTGTTTGTTCTTCATTAATATCCAAAGTTTATAGTCGATCTCTATGAAATTTTCACGATATGTTCAGAAGTTGCTGGGTACGGCATTGCCTATATATAGCTTTGGAAAAGCTGGCGGTGCCACGCATAAGACTATATGATTTTTCAATTCGTCATAACTCTGAACTTATTTGGTCTAAATCCATGTTATTTGGATATATGTGTACTTTAGTCAAGATTCTCATAATTTAGGAAAAGTGGGCGGTGCCACGCCCAAATTGTTTGTGTTTTGTTTGTTCTTCATTAATGTCGAAAGTTTATAGTTGTTCTCTAGGAAACTTTCAGGATATGTTCAGAAGCTCGCTGGGTACGACATAATCTATACATATAGTGTTGGATAGTGGGCGGTGCCACGCCCACAGGCTATATAAAATTTCAATTCGTCATAACTCTGAACTTTTTTGGTTTAAATCAATGATATTTGGATACATGTGTCCCTGAGTCAAGATTTACATAATTTCGGAAAGTGGGCGGTCCCACTCCTCCAGGCTATATGATTTTTCAATTCGTCATAACTCTGAACTTATTTGGTCTAAATCAATGTTATTTGGAGACGTGTGTCCCTGAGTCAAGATTTACATAGTTTTGGAAAGTGGGCGGCCCCACTCCTCCAGGCTATATAAAATTTCAATTCGTCATAACACTGAACTTTTTTTGTCTAAATCAATGATATTTAGATACATGTGTCCCTGAGTCAAGATTTACATAATTTTGGAAAGTGGGCGGTCCCACTCCTCCAGGCTATATAAAATTTCAATTCGTCATAACTCTGAACTTTTTTGGTTTAAATCAATGATATTTGGATACATGTGTCCCTGAGTCACGATTTACATAGTTTTGGAAAGTGGGCGGTCCCACTCCTCCAGGCTATATAAAATTTGAATTCGTCATATCTCTGAACTTTTTTTGTCTAAATCAATGATATTTGGATACATGTGTCTCTGAGTCAAGATTTACATAATTTTGGAAAGTGGGCGGTCCCACTCCTCCAGGCTATATAAAATTTCAATTCGTCATAACTCTGAACTTTTTTGGTTTAAGTCAATGATATTTGGAAACATGTGTCCCTGAGTCAAGATTTACATAATCTCGGAAAGTGGGCGGTACCACGCCTCCATCCTATGTAAAATTTCAATTCGTCATAACTCTGAACTTATTTGGTCTAAATCAGTGATATTTGGATATATGTGTCCCTTAGTCAAGATTTACATAATTTTATAAAAGCGGGCGGTGCCACGCCACCAGGTTATATAAAATTTCAATTCGTCATAACTCTGATCTTTTTTGGTTTAAATCAATGATATTTGGATATATGTGTCCCTTAGTCAAGATTTACATAATTTTATAAAAGTGGACGGTGCCGCGCCCCCTTTTTTTGGGTTTTGTTTGTTCTTCATTAATGTCCAAAATTTATAGTCGATCTCTATGAAACTTTTACGATATGTTCAGAAGTTCGCTGGGTACGGCATAAGCTATATATAGCTATGGAAAAGCTGGCGGTGCCAAGCCCCAAGGCTATATAAAATTTCCATTCGTCATAACTCTGAACTATTTTGGTCTAAATCAATGATATTTTGATATATGTCCCCCTGAGTTAAGATTTACATAATTTTGGAAAAGTGGGCGGTGCCACGCCTCCAGGCTATATAAAATTTCAATTCGTCATAACTCTGAACTTATTTGGTGTAAATCCATGTTATTTGGATATATGTGTACTTTAGTCAAGATTCTCATAATTTAGGAAAAGTGGGCGGTGCCACGCCCAAATTGTTTGTGTTTTGTTTGTTCCTCATTAATGTCGAAAGTTTATAGTTGTTCTCTAGGAAACTTTCAGGATATGTTCAGAAGCTCGCTGGGTACGACATAATCTATACATATAGTGTTGGATAGTGGGCGGTGCCACGCCCACAGGCTATATAAAATTTCAATTCGTCATAACTCTGAACTGTTTTGGTTTAAATCAATGATATTTGGATACATGTGTCCCTGAGTCAAGATTTACATAATTTCGGAAAGTGGGCGGTCCCACTCCTCCAGGCTATATAAAATTTCAATTCGTCATAACTCTGAACTTTTTTTGTCTAAATCAATGATATTTGGATATATGTGCCCCTAAGTCAAGATTTACATAATTTTATAAAAGTGGGCGGTCCCACTCCTCCAGGCTATATGATTTTTCAATTCGTCATAACTCTGAACTTATTTGGTCTAAATCAATGTTATTTGGAGACGTGTGTCCCTGAGTCAAGATTTACATAGTTTTGGAAAGTGGGCGGCCCCACTCCTCCAGGCTATATAAAATTTCAATTCGTCATAACACTGAACTTTTTTTGTATAAATCAATGATATTTGGATACATGTGTCCCTGAGTCAAGATTTACATAATTTTGGAAAGTGGGCGGTCCCACTCCTCCAGGCTATATAAAATTTCAATTCGTCATAACTCTGAACTTTTTTGGTTTAAATCAATGATATTTGGATACATGTGTCCCTGAGTCACGATTTACATAGTTTTGGAAAGTGGGCGGTCCCACTCCTCCAGGCTATATAAAATTTGAATTCGTCATATCTCTGAACTTTTTTTGTCTAAATCAATGATATTTGGATACATGTGTCTCTGAGTCAAGATTTACATAATTTTGGAAAGTGGGCGGTCCCACTCCTCCAGGCTGTATAAAATTTCAATTCGTCATAACTCTGAACTTTTTTGGTTTAAGTCAATGATATTTGGATACATGTGTCCCTGAGTCAAGATTTACATAATTTTGGAAAGTGGGCGGTCCCACTCCTCCAGGCTATATAAAATTTCAATTCGTCATAACTCTGAACTTTGTGCCCCTAAGTCAAGATTTACATAATTTTATAAAAGCGGGCGGTGCCACGCCACCAGGCTATATAAAATTTCAATTCGTCATAACTCTGAACTTTTTCGGTTTAAATCAATGATATTTGGATACATGTGTCCCTGAGTCAAGATTTACATAATTTTGGAAAGTGGGCGGTCCCACTCCTCCAGGCTATATAAAATTTCAATTCGTCATAACTCTGAACTTATTTGGTTTAAGTCAATGATATTTGGATACATGTGTCCCTGAGTCAAGATTTACATAATTTTGGAAAGTGGGCGGTCCCACTCCTCCAGGCTATATAAAATTTCAATTCGTCATAACTCTGAACTTTGTGCCCCTAAGTCAAGATTTACATAATTTTATAAAAGCGGGCGGTGCCACGCCACCAGGCTATATAAAATTTCAATTCGTCATAACTCTGAACTTTTTTGGTTTAAATCAATGATATTTGGATACATGTGTCCCTGAGTCAAGATTTACATAATTTTGGAAAGTGGGCGGTCCCACTCCTCCAGGCTATATAAAATTTCAATTCGTCATAACTCTGAACTTATTTGGTCTAAATCAATGATATTTGGACATATGTGCCCCTAAGTCAAGATTTACATAATTTTATAAAAGTGGGCGGTCCCACTCCTCCAGGCTATATAAAATTTCAATTCGTCATAACACTGAACTTTTTTTGTCTAAATCAATGATATTTGGATACATGTGTCCCTGAGTCAAGATTTACATAATTTTGGAAAGCGGTCCCACTCCTCCAGGCTATATAAAATTTCAATTCGTCATAACTCTGAACTTTTTTGGTTTAAGTCAATGATATTTGGATACATGTGTCCCTGAGTCAAGATTTACATAATTTTGGAAAGTGGGCGGTCCCACTCCTCCAGGCTATATAAAATTTCAATTCGTCATAAGTCTGAACTTTGTGCCCCTAAGTCAAGATTTACATAATTTTATAAAAGCGGGCGGTGCCACGCCTCCAGGCTATATAAAATTTCAATTCGTCATAACTCTGAACTTACTTGGTCTAAATCTGTGATATTTGGATATATGTGTCAAGATTTACATAATATTATAAAAGTGGACGGTGCCGAGCCCCCATTTTTTGTGTTTTGTTTGTTCTTCATTAATGTCCAAAGTTTATAGTTGGTCTCTAGGAAACTTTCAGGGTATGTTCAGAAGCTCGCTGGGTACCACATAGGATATATATAGCTTTGGAAAGTGGGCGATGCCACGCCCCCAGACTATATAAATTTTTAATTCGTCATAACTCTGAACTTATTTGGTCTAAATCAATGTTATTTGGATATATGTGTCCCTTAGTCAAGATTTACATAATTTTATAAAAGTGGACGGTGCCGAGCCCAAATTTTTTGTGTTTTGTTTGTTCTTCATTAATGTCCAAAGTTTATAGTTGGTCTCTAGGAAACTTTCAGGGTATGTTCAGAAGCTCGCTGGGTACCACATAGGCTATATATAGCTTTGGAAAGTGGGCGATGCCACGCCCCCAGACTATATAAATTTTCAATTCGTCATAACTCTGAACTTTTTTGGTTTAAATCAATGATATTTGGATATATGTGTCCCTTAGTCAAGATTTACATAATTTTATAAAAGTGGACGGTGCCGCGCCCCCTTTTTTTGGGTTTTGTTTGTTCTTCATTAATGTCCAAAATTTATAGTCGATCTCTATGAAACTTTTACGATATGTTCAGAAGTTCGCTGGGTACGGCATAAGCTATATATAGCTATGGAAAAGCTGGCGGTGCCAAGCCCCAAGGCTATATAAAATTTCCATTCGTCATAACTCTGAACTATTTTGGTCTAAATCAATGATATTTTGATATATGTGCCCCTGAGTCAAGATTTAAATAACTTTGGAAAAGTGGGCGGTTCCAAGCCCCAATTTTTTGTTTTTTGTTTGTTCTTCATTAATATCCAAAGTTTATAGTCGACCTCTATGAAATTTTCACGATATGTTCAGAAGTTGCTGGGTACGGCATTGCCTATATATAGCTTTGGAAAAGCTGGCGGTGCCACGCATGAGACATAATCTATACATATAGTGTTGGATAGTGGGCGGTGCCACGCCCACAGGCTATATAAAATTTCAATTCGTCATAACTCTGAACTTTTTTGGTTTAAATCAATGATATTTGGATACATGTGTCCCTGAGTCAAGATTTACATAATTTCGGAAAGTGGGCGGTCCCACTCCTCCAGGCTATATAAAATTTCAATTCGTCATAACTCTGAACTTTTTTTGTCTAAATCAATGATATTTGGATATATGTGCCCCAAGTCAAGATTTACATAATTTTATAAAAGTGGGCGGTCCCACTCCTCCAGGCTATATGATTTTTCAATTCGTCATAACTCTGAACTTATTTGGTCTAAATCAATGTTATTTGGAGACGTGTGTCCCTGAGTCAAGATTTACATAGTTTTGGAAAGTGGGCGGCCCCACTACTCCAGGCTATATAAAATTTCAATTCGGCATAACACTGAACTTTTTTTTGTCTAAATCAATGATATTTGGATACATGTGTCCCTGAGTCAAGATTTACATAATTTTGGAAAGTGGGCGGTCCCACTCCTCCAGGCTATATAAAATTTCAATTCGTCATAACTCTGAACTTTTTTGGTTTAAATCAATGATATTTGGATACATGTGTCCCTGAGTCACGATTTACATAGTTTTGGAAAGTGGGCGGTCCCACTCCTCCAGGCTATATAAAATTTGAATTCGTCATATCTCTGAACTTTTTTTGTCTAAATCAATGATATTTGGATACATGTGTCTCTGAGTCAAGATTTACATAATTTTGGAAAGTGGGCGGTCCCACTCCTCCAGGCTGTATAAAATTTCAATTCGTCATAACTCTGTACTTTTTTGGTTTAAGTCAATGATATTTGGATACATGTGTCCCTGAGTCAAGATTTACATAATTTTGGAAAGTGGGCGGTCCCACTCCTCCAGGCTATATAAAATTTCAATTCGTCATAACTCTGAACTTTGTGCCCCTAAGTCAAGATTTACATAATTTTATAAAAGCGGGCGGTGCCACGCCACCAGGCTATATAAAATTTCAATTCGTCATAACTCTGAACTTTTTCGGTTTAAATCAATGATATTTGGATACATGTGTCCCTGAGTCAAGATTTACATAATTTTGGAAAGTGGGCGGTCCCACTCCTCCAGGCTATATAAAATTTCAATTCGTCATAACTCTGAACTTATTTGGTCAAATCAATGATATTTGGATATATGTGTCCCTGAGTCAAGATTTACATAATTTCGGAAAGTGGGCGGTCCCACTCCTCCAGGCTATATAAAATTTCAATTCGTCATAACTCTGAACTTTTTTTGTCTAAATCAATGATATTTGGACATATGTGCCCCTAAGTCAAGATTTACATAATTTTATAAAAGTGGGCGGTCCCACTCCTCCAGGCTATATAAAATTTCAATTCGTCATAACACTGAACTTTTTTTGTCTAAATCAATGATATTTGGATACATGTGTCCCTGAGTCAAGATTTACATAATTTTGGAAAGCGGTCCCACTCCTCCAGGCTATATAAAATTTCAATTCGTCATAACTCTGAACTTTTTTGGTTTAAGTCAATGATATTTGGATACATGTGTCCCTGAGTCAAGATTTACATAATTTTGGAAAGTGGGCGGTCCCACTCCTCCAGGCTATATAAAATTTCAATTCGTCATAAGTCTGAACTTTGTGCCCCTAAGTCAAGATTTACATAATTTTATAAAAGCGGGCGGTGCCACGCCTCCAGGCTATATAAAATTTCAATTCGTCATAACTCTGAACTTACTTGGTCTAAATCTGTGATATTTGGATATATGTGTCAAGATTTACATAATTTTATAAAAGTGGACGGTGCCGAGCCCCCATTTTTTGTGTTTTGTTTGTTCTTCATTAATGTCCAAAGTTTATAGTTGGTCTCTAGGAAACTTTCAGGGTATGTTCAGAAGCTCGCTGGGTACCACATAGGCTATATATAGCTTTGGAAAGTGAGCGATGCCACGCCCCCAGACTATATAAATTTTCAATTCGTCATAACTCTGAACTTTTTTGGTTTAAATCAATGATATTTGGATATATGTGTCCCTTAGTCAAGATTTACATAATTTTATAAAAGTGGACGGTGCCGCGCCCCCTTTTTTTGGGTTTTGTTTGTTCTTCATTAATGTCCAAAATTTATAGTCGATCTCCATGAAACTTTTACGATATATTCAGAAGTTCGCTGGGTACGGCATAAGCTATATATAGCTATGGAAAAGCTGGCGGTGCCAAGCCCCAAGGCTATATAAAATTTCCATTCGTCATAACTCTGAACTATTTTGGTCTAAATCAATGATATTTTGATATATGTGCCCCTGAGTCAAGATTTAAATAATTTTGGAAAAGTGGGCGGTGCCAAGCCCCCATTTTTTGTTTTTTGTTTGTTCTTCATTAATATCCAAAGTTTATAGTCGACCTCTATGAAATTTTCACGATATGTTCAGAAGTTGCTGGGTACGGCATTGCCTATATATAGCTTTGGAAAAGCTGGCGGTGCCACGCATGAGACTATATGATTTTTCAATTCGTCATAACTCTGAACTTATTTGGTCTAAATCAATGTTATTTGGATATATGTGTCCTTTAGTAAAAATTTAAATAATTTTATAAAAGCGGGCGTTGCCACGCCACCAGGCTATATAAAATTTCAATTCGTCATAACTCTGAACTTTTTTGGTTTAAATCAATGATATTTGGATACATGGGTCCCTGAGTCAAGATTTACATAATCTCGGAAAGTGGGCGGTACCACGCCTCCATCCTATGTAAAATTTCAATTCGTCATAACTCTGAACTTATTTGGTCTAAATCAGTGATATTTGGATATATGTGTCCCTTAGTCAAGATTTACATAATTTTATAAAAGCGGGCGGTGCCACGCCACCAGGTTATATAAAATTTCAATTCGTCATAACTCTGATCTTTTTTGGTTTAAATCAATGATATTTGGATATATGTGTCCCTTAGTCAAGATTTACATAATTTTATAAAAGTGGACGGTGCCGCGCCCCCTTTTTTTGGGTTTTGTTTGTTCTTCATTAATATCCAAAGTTTATAGTCGATCTCTATGAAATTTTCACGATATGTTCAGAAGTTGCTGGGTACGGCATTGCCTATATATAGCTTTGGAAAAGCTGGCGGTGCCACGCATGAGACTATATGATTTTTCAATTCGTCATAACTCTGAACTTATTTGGTCTAAATCAATGTTATTTGGATATATGTGTCCTTTAGTCAAAATTTACATAATTTTATAAAAGCGGGCGGTGACACGCCACCAGGCTATATAAAATTTCAATTCGTCATAACTCTGAACTTTGTTGGTTTAAATCAATGATATTTGGATATATGTGTCCCTGAGTCAAGATTTACATAATTTTGGAAAGGGGGCGGTACCACGCCTCCAGGCTATATAAAATTTCAATTCGTCACAACTCTGAACTTATTTGGTCTAAATCAATGATATTTGGATACATGTGTCCCTGAGTCACGATTTACATAGTTTTGGAAAGTGGGCGGTCCCACTCCTCCAGGCTATATAAAATTTCAATTCGTCATAACTCTGAACTTTTTTGGTTTAAATCAATGATATTTGGATACATGTGTCCCTGAGTCACGATTTACATAGTTTTGGAAAGTGGGCGGTCCCACTCCTCCAGGCTATATAAAATTTGAATTCGTCATATCTCTGAACTTTTTTTGTCTAAATCAATGATATTTGGATACATGTGTCTCTGAGTCAAGATTTACATAATTTTGGAAAGTGGGCGGTCCCACTCCTCCAGGCTATATAAAATTTCAATTCGTCATAACTCTGAACTTTTTTGGTTTAAGTCAATGATATTTGGAAACATGTGTCCCTGAGTCAAGATTTACATAATTTTGGAAAGTGGGCGGTCCCACTCCTCCAGGCTATATAAAATTTCAATTCGTCATAACTCTGAACTTTGTGCCCCTAAGTCAAGATTTACATAATTTTATAAAAGCGGGCGGTGCCACGCCACCAGGCTATATAAAATTTGAATTCGTCATATCTCTGAACTTTTTTGGTTTAAGTCAATGATATTTGGATACATGTGTCCCTGAGTCAAGATTTACATAATTTTGGAAAGTGGGCGGTCCCACTCCTCCAGGCTATATAAAATTTCAATTCGTCATAACTCTGAACTTATTTGGTCAAATCAATGATATTTGGATATATGTGTCCCTTAGTCAAGATTTACATAATTCTATAAAAGTGGACGGCGCCGCGCCCCCTTTTTTTGGGTTTTGTTTGTTCTTCATTAATGTCCAAAATTTATAGTCGATCTCTATGAAATTTTCACGAGCTTTGGAAAAGCTGGTGGTGCCACGCATGAGACTATATGATTTTTCAATTCGTCATAACTCTGAACTTATTTGGTCTAAATCAATGTTATTTGGATATATGTGTCCTTTAGTCACAATTTACATAATTTTATAAAAGCGGGCGGTGCCACGCCACCAGGCTATATAAAATTACAATTCGTCATAACTCTGAACTTTTTTGGTTTAAATCAATGATATTTGGATATACTCGTATGTGTCCCTGAGTCAAGATTTACATAATTTTGGAAAGGGGCGGGACCACGCCTCCAGGCTATATAAAATTTTAATTCGTCATAACTCTGAACTTACTTGGTCTAAATCTGTGATATTTGGATATATGTGTCCCTTAGTCTAGATTTACATAATTTTATAAAAGCGGGCGGTGCCACGCCCCCAGGTTACATAAAATTTCAATTCGTCATAACTCTGAACTTTTTTGGTTTAAATCAATGGTATTTGGATATATGGGTCCCTTACTCAAGATTTACATAATTTTATAAAAGTGGACGGTGCCGCGCCCCCATTTATTGGGTATTGTTTGTTCTTCATTAATGTCCAAAATTTATAGTCGATCTCTATGAAATTTTCACGAGCTTTGGAAAAGCTGGTGGTGCCACGCATGAGACTATATGATTTTTCAATTCGTCATAACTCTGAACTTATTTGGTCTAAATCAATGTTATTTGGATATATGTGTCCTTTAGTCACAATTTACATAATTTTATAAAAGCGGGCGGTGCCACGCCACCAGGTTATATAAAATTTCAATTCGTCATAACTCTGAACTTATTTGGTCTAAATCAATGATATTTGGATATATGTGTCCCTTAGTCAAGATTTACATAATTTTATAGAAGCGGGCGGTGCCACGCCACCAGGTTACATAAAATTTTAATTCGTCATAACTCTGAACTTTTTTGGTTTAAATCAATGATATTTGGATATATGTGTCCCTGAGTCAAGATTTACATAATTTTATAAAAGTGGGCGGTGCCGCGCCCCCATTTTTTGGGGTTTGTTTGTTCTTGATTAATGTCGAAAATTTATAGTTGGTCTCTATGAAACTTGCACGGTATGTTCAGAAGTTCGCTGGGTACGGCATAGGCTATATATAGCATCGAAAAAGCTGCCGGTGCCACGCCCCCATGCGATATAAAATTTCAATTCGTCATAACTCTAAACTTATTTGGTCTAAATCAATGATATTTGGATATATGTGTCCCTTAGTCAAGATTTACATAATTTTATAGAAGCGGGCGGTGCCACGCCACCAGGTTACATAAAATTTCAATTCGTCATAACTCTGAACTTTTTTGGTTTAAATCAATGGTATTTGAATACATGTGTCCCGGAGTTAAGATATACATAATTTTGGAAAGTGGGCGGCCCCACGCCTCCAGGCTTTATAAAATTTCAATTCGTCATAACTCTGAACTTACTTGGTCTAAATCTGTGATATTTGGATATATGTGTCCCTTAGTCAAGATTTACATAATTTTATAAAAGCGGGCGGTGCCACGCCACCATTTTACATAAAATTTCAATTCGTCATAACTCTGAACTTTTTTTGTCTAAATCAATGATATTTGGATATATGGGTCCCTTACTCAAGATTTACATAATTTTATAAAAGTGGACGGTGCCGCGCCCCCATTTATTGGGTATTGTTTGTTCTTCATTAATGTCCAAAATTTATAGTCGATCTCTATGAAAATTTCACGAGCTTTGGAAAAGCTGGTGGTGCCACGCATGAGACTATATGATTTTTCAATTCGTCATAACTCTGAACTTATTTGGTCTAAATCAATGTTATTTGGATATATGTGTCCTTTAGTCACAATTTACATAATTTTATAAAAGCGGGCGGTGCCACGCCACCAGGTTATATAAAATTTCAGTTCGTCATAACTCTGAACTTATTTGGTCTAAATCAATGATATTTGGATATATGTGTCCCTTAGTCAAGATTTACATAATTTTATAGAAGCGGGCGGTGCCACGCCACCAGGTTACATAAAATTTCAATTCGTCATAACTCTGAACTTTTTTGGTTTAAATCAATGATATTTGGATATATGTGTCCCTGAGTCAAGATTTACATAATTTTATAAAAGTGGGCGGTGCCGCGCCCCCATTTTTTGGGGTTTGTTTGTTCTTGATTAATGTCGAAAATTTATAGTTGATCTCTATGAAACTTGCACGGTATGTTCAGAAGTTCGCTGGGTACGGCATAAGCTATATATAGCATCGAAAAAGCTGCCGGTGCCACGCCCCCATGCGATATAAAACTTCAATTCGTCATAACTCTAAACTTATTTGGTCTAAGTCAATGATATTTGGATATATGTGTCCCTTAGTCAAGATTTACATAATTATATAAAAGTGGACGGTGCCGGGCCCCCTTTTTTTGGGTTTTGTTTGTTCTTCATTAATGTCGAAAATTTATAGTCGATCTCTATGAAATTTTCATATAGGCTATATATAGATTTGGAAAAGCTGGTGGTGCCACACATGAGACTATATGATTTTCCAATTCGTCATAACTCTGAACTTATTTGGTCTAAATCAATGTTATTTGGATATATGTGTCCTTTAGTCAAAATTTACATAATTTTATAAAAGCGGGCGGTGCCACGCCACCAGGCTATATAAAAGTTCAATTCGTCATAACTCTGAACTTATTTGCTCTAAATCAATGATACTTGGATATATGTGTCCCTTAGTCAAGATTTACATAATTTTATAAAAGTGGACGATGCCGCGCCCCCATTTTTTGTGCTTTGTTTGTTCTTCATTAATGTATAGTTGGTCTCTAGGAAACTTTCAGGATATGTTCAGAAGCTCGCTGGGTACCACATAGGCTATATATAGCTTTAGAAAGTGGGCGATGCCACGCCCCCAGGCTATATAAATTTTCCATTCGTCATAACTCTGAACTTATTTGCTCTAAATCAATGTTATTTGGAAATATGTGTCCTTTAGTCAAGATCTACATAATTTAGGAAAAGTGGGCGGTCCCACGACCACATTTTTTGTGGTTTGTTTGTTCTTCATTAATGACCAAAGCTTATAGTCGATGTCAAAAAAAACTCACACGATATGTTCAGAAGTTCGCTGGATACGCCATAGGCTATATATAGCTTTGGAAAGTAGGCGGTGCCACGCCCCCAGGCTATATAAAATTTCAATTCGTCATAACTCTGAACGTATTTGGTCTAAATCAATGAAATTTGGTTATAAGTGTCCTTTAGTCAAGATCTACATAATTTAGGAGAAGTGGGCGGTCCCACGACCACATTTTTTGTGTTTTGTTTGTTCTTCATTAATGACCAAAGCTTATAGTCGATGTCAAAAAAAACTCACACGATATGTTCAGAAGTTCGCTGGATACGCCATAGGCTATATATAGCTTTGGAAAGTAGGCGGTGCCACGCCCCCAGGCTATATAAAATTTCAATTCGTCATAACTCTGAACGTATTTGCTCTAAATCAATGATACTTGGACGTTTGTGTCCCTTAGTCAAGATTTACATAATTTTATGAAAGTGGGCGGTGCTGCGCCCCCATTTTTTGGGTTTTGTTTGTTCTAATGGAAGATCTACACCGAATTTGCCATCGAAATTTTGTATTGTAGTATTACGGAATATTTTTTAACATTCTTCTTTTTCCTTTGTAAAATTCCCAAAATTTTTCATTTGATCTTCTATTGATGCTTCTGAAAGGGATGCCATTTTACATATATATGAAGGGATTTCAATCATAACCGCACCTGTTATAATCCAGCCCAATTTTGTTCTATGAGCTTTTAAATTACCTTCGTGAAGATCCATGGTTTCACATTTTGATAAATCTGGAAAAATAGATCCGAACCTATTAGGATATAAATTTTATTTGGTTTATCAAATTTTGGGTCTGCTAAATCTAAATTATCTGGTAAATTTTTTACCACTACCTTTTGAGTAGGAAGATTTGAGACGATTTCTTGTCCACCTAAAAACATATAAATTAGTCTCGAATTGACCAAACTTTGATTTGAGTTTAATATTGACCCTTTTATCAAAGATGGACTTATTTTTTGCAACTCCTTCTAATGCAACGGTTCTGTTTTACTGCCTGATAAATTAAAATTTTCCACAGTAAGCTTGACATGAGATTTAATTGAGAGCCACTATCTGGCAATGCCCATCCATTAATCCACTTTCCTTTGCTGTCTTGTTTATGCACAACAGCAGTAGCTAACAAGGTACATTTATTTGAAATTTTATTTTTATCAGCTAGCATCGTGTTTTTGTCATTTTAGAATTTTCCATATTAGCGCCATTTCTTTATGTAGAAGTGTGCTGTGATTTCCGCCACATGTACGGCAATTATAGCCAGTGCATTTTTTGTTAGCTTTTGAAACACTTCGAACATAAATTATTTTTATTTACCTTCTCCCATCTTTATTTGAGAGTAAGGTTTCTAAATTTTTATTGGTGAAGGACATGCCCATTTTACCACCCATGATGCATTTGTTCCTTCCCTGCTTTAATTTTGTCATCCCATTTTGATGATCCATCACTTTTCGATGGCTGTATTGCTTGCAAGGCATAGAAATTCTTGATTAAAAAAGGTTATCAATGAATCTATACTGGGTATATTTTGAGAGTTTTTAAGTGACATTTGGTACTTTAGCCTTAAATCGTCATTCATTTTTCTTACTAATAAGAAATTCTTAAATTTGTGGCTTTAATTGCACCCAAGTTTTCCTGTATTAAGTCCTTAAACCTTTTTATACTGGCTAAATTTTCTACAGTAAATGGAGCTTCTACTAAATTCGAAAAATTTATAGCAGTTTGAGGTCTTAAATTAGAAAACTTTTTATCTAGGATGTTCAAGGCAATACTATAGTTCGCGGTATTAACTTCAAGCTTGGCAATTGCCAGTGCAGCTTCTCCTCTCAGTTTTGATTATAAAATAATCATTTTTTGAGTATTCGGAACTCCGGAGGAATTTATAAGCTGAAGGAATAGCTCTTTAAACGATTTCCATTCCGAATACTTCCCTGAAAATATTGTTATGTCTATCTTTGGAAGTGTGTAAGGCAGATTGGTATCCGCAGGTTGACAGTACATTGAACTGATGTCTCAATGGTCGTCCAGTATAGAGGATTTTGGAATTTTACCTGCGCTATATCTACTTATATTTTTTCCGAAATCTAATAATCGGAATTCTATTTTCTTTTCTTCTTTACTTAAAATAGATTTGGCTTTGTATTGGTCGCCACCAATACTCATAGTCGACTGATTTGCCAAGCTGGGCTCAGTATGTTTTTTTGCTTGATGCTGGCTATATTGGACGCTTATATGTTCTATTAGTGTCACTATATCGCTTAAAATTTTACTAAGCGCTTGGCCCTTGTTTTCTTTGAAATAAGGTGCCCTCTTTAGTGAGGAAGATGGGTCTTATAATAACTCCTCATTTCCTTCAAACTGGCAGGACAACTCGGTCTGTGCCTCTCTCCAGCTTTTGAGTTGTCTTTCCGTCGCTAATGCTTTTTTGCAAACAATCTCGTTGTAAAGCGCTGTCGCTTTACTTCCTAATAGTTGGTTAGCCTTAATAGCTTGTTCCATATCTCACTATTATTTCTAATTTATATAAGCAAAACAGATTTTAATAAGGGTCGCGGTGTATTAGAGATTAGGTATTTATAACACTTTTTTTTTCACAAACACAAAAAAAAATTATACTCACCACAGAGTTACATCGGGCTCACCAAATATTTCTAATAAAAGCATTAACGCGAAGAGAGTTAGCACAAGACTGGCGTTCTGGTTCTGCTTTATTTATAACAAATATCTTACCCTAAATATACACATATAATTCTACTTACCTAATTACTAAACTAGTACATAGCACGCTACGTATTTACCTTAGTTCTAACACATCCCTTTGTTAAGTTGTCATATGTACATACACATGTTTGTATAGGACCGCTGTGTGATTAGCTAAACAACGCAATTCTTATCAGTATTTTTGGTGATAATGTTTCGCACATTGAAAATACTATAAGCATCAATGCATTGTCGCCTATTTAAATGATAAATATACAGTTTATCTGTATATTTGTTTGGGTCTACTTATTGATAGCTGCATCGTAGCAATAAATGACCTAGTTTTTAATAGTAGACATAAACAGTACTTTCCGCCTTAACAACGCCGGGGTGGGGCAGGAAATAATTATTGGAATCATCAGACGAGACGTTATTTTTTATTTTTCTCGTATCTCCGAGTGTTTCGTAATCGGACAGTACCCGAATAATTATGTGCCTAAATCTGGGTTTTTAATTAGTCGCACCTCATTCCTAAAGAATTGTGATGCCCGTTTGAGTGACCCCTTTAAATGTATATTTTCATGCTACTCTTGTCTAAAAGGTAGCAAAGCTATATACCTTCCATCTCCATTTCTCCTTGTTGTTTCTTTGTATAGCTTCTCACAGTATTTTTCATCTGCATTTTTCAGTTTATTTCTAGTTACACTTTCGACCTCCCAGAATGCCGTGAGTTGTTGGTACAAAGAAACTTCTCTATAGAATGAGATAAGGTTGTTGCGTGGACTCTGAACACTGTTTCCTGGTCCAGAAGTGTATTTAGTAAATTCTTTCAAAGGCCCTTAGTATGATTTGGGGATATATATCTCCGCCAAGTATAAGGTCTACGTCTTCGTTGACGTAGAGCCTCTTATCTGCGAAAACTAGATCTGGAAACGCCTGCATAACCATTGAGCTGATATGACAGGCCGGTGGGTTCCAAGTTAGTTTTGCTAAGACGAGCACCGTCGTTGTCAGGCGGAAGCAAGGATCGACAAGTGAACATAGTTCAATGTCTGAAGCCTCCTTGACATTTTTCTCGCTGGTATATTGATTCTTCGTTTGAGTCTTTCCAACATTAAAGAGCATTCCGAAACGTCAATCTTATAACTTTTCAGAGATGATAGACAATTATTGATCTCCCGCTGTATGGTTTTTATCGAACTACCGCACTCATTCTCTACCTTTTTTAGATTAAATAATATTTGCAACTGTGAGTTGACAAGAATACGTTTATCTTTCACACAAGTTTTCCAGGCGGTTTCGAAGCCTTCGTTTGTAAGGGGATATTTCTTGACGATCTCCTTTGCCTCCCCCTGGGTTTTTTGGTTGAGATGGAACAGTTTCTCAACCTGACTTAGATGGGTGTTGTGTATATAGATGGCAGTGAACATGTCACGAAACGTTGTCCAGGACAAGTAATCTCCCTTCAATATTTCCGTATCGGCTGGTTTGAGCAGTAACTTTCGATAGGCACCGCATATATATAGCGTAAGTTGACCTGTGTTTTCTCCGTAGGGCCAAAATTTCATCGGTTGATATGTCTTCGGGGTACATCAGAGAGTCAAGATCAGACTTAACCTTCATCCATAAGGACCGTAATTCTTCTTGATCAATCGCAAGAATATGTTTTGTAGGGTCCCCCTCACGACTAAGGCTGAAATTTGATTCGAACTCTGCTACTCTGATGCAGGTACTAGTTTTTAGTACTTTACGAATGTGAGTACGGAGTGAAGTTGGGGGAAAATGAGGCTAAGGTTCCTACTATGGTGGATACAACTGTTACACGCAACTCTGGTTACGAAAGTGTGGTTATGTTTACCCTTTTTTTGTGCTGTGTATAGCAAATCTTGACAATGATAAAACCAGATAGTCGCAAGGAGTCTATCTGATATGGACAAATGCACAGTTTTCACTAATTAATAGCACTTAAAGAAAATTAACACTTTTCATGGTTCGAGCACTACGCGCGCGGGGCAAACATTTCTGATAACCTCAAAACAAATGGTAAGAAATAATGAAGCTTTGATTTGCGGCACCATGTGTAGTTGCTGTTTTGATGTTGTTGCAGCTGCTGTTGTGTTGAAGTGTGGTAAAGCTCCTTGTGGTAATATCACGAAAAAATTTGCTGATTTGTATCACGAAAAATAATGTCAATTTATGGAAATATCACCGAAAGTGTTGATTGCTTTGTCACTTAAACTTGATTTGAATGTGGACTGTGATAAAATTGTGCTGATTTAGTTTTGGCGACGAAGGACCATGTTTGGCCGGGGTGTGTCTGGAACCGGCAGTGGGTGGGCGCGTCGAGGTCGATCTCGGACAGGTTTTTTACAAAAGGAAACAAAAGATAAAACGAGTTATCGTTATAAATATGTGCGTTTATGGCGGCGATCGCTGGCTGGTGTTGGCAGGTTGACGGCTGGTTGACAAGAGAGCAACTTTGTCAAAGTGGACGACCGGGTGAACGGATAAAGTCGGTTTTGAGAAGAAAGTGCACCCACACATTGTCACCGACATGTATGACCATGGCGCTGACAAAATACACACATATTCACGTATGCATGTACATGTGGGTGCAATTGTGTGGGCGACTGGACAAAAAACGCCGTCACATTAGGGTGACCCGTAATTCCGTAGGCCTTGGGCCTAAACAATCTGTGCGTATGTTTATTCAACTTTATAGTGATCGAACCCAGGATTAATAATTGTGGCGAATTCGAAGATTCCTCTATTATTTACTCCTGGGTTCGATCGCTAGAAAGTCAACTAACTAGATGTATTAGATAATAACCACAATCCAATTTAAAGAGTTATACTACATTCACACTGAATGAATTTTCATAGAAAACATCGAAATGCGGCACATTTCCCCCATACAAATCGTATTCACAAAATCACGCACAAAAACACAATTACAAAGATAATGCGTTTATTTGATACCTTATACATATTCGAATTACTGGTCTGACATCACGCATTTTAGATCAGTATAAATGTGTTATTAGGTAACGTCACCGTAAGTCCACTGTATAACACTTGATCATAAGGCCTTGCTAGCCTTTTTTTATCTGCCTAGAAGTAGGTTGTTCGATCATCGTGTTCACGAGGTGTCGTTGTTTGTGTTTTGGTATCGCAATCTCCCTTTGCCTCATATACGTAACACTACTGATATCACTGTTGGGTTAATTAGCAGTGGGAGTGACTTTTTCAGCGGAATTTCGGATTCTAGAAACTATATTGTCATAGGGCCCTGAACTATGAACTAAGTTTCAAGTTCCCACGTCAAGAGGAAGCTATTTAAAAATCAATCGCAAGATTCCCAACTTCAAATAAATTTTCAAAATTCGTAGATCCGTGCACCACCTAGGGAAATTTTTTTGATGAAATATGGAATTGGCACCGGGTTCTGTGTTCAGCTTCGAGTCTCTAGCTTACCGGAAAGTTTATAAAAAACTGATCGCAAGTTTCCGCGCGATTTTAAGTTATCTCGATCAGGGCGGCACCTATCGGAGTTTGGATTTTTACAAATTATATTGTGATCGTGTCCTATGCTATTTGCTAAGTTTAAGGTTCCTAGGTCAAGGGGAAGTTAGTTAAAATCGATAGCAAGGCTTCCAATTTTAAACGAATTCTCGAAATAGGTAGATCCCTGCGCCACCTAAAGAAACTTTTCCACGAAATATTGCATTGTCACCGGGCTCTGCAGCACGTGTTCAGTTTCAAGTCTCTAGCTTACCAGGAAGTTACTCAAAAATCAATCGCAAGATTCCCCCCTTTTTCAGCGATTTTCAGTTATTACGATAAGCGCGCGGAAGTTTTGACTTCTAGACACTATATTGTCATAGCGCCCTGAACAATGTACTAAGTTTCAAGTCCCCACGTCAAGAGGACGATAGTTAAAAATCAATCGCAAATTCCCAATTTCAAATAAATTTTCGAAATTTGTATAAAGGTGCACCACTTACGGAAAACTTTTTGATGAAATTTCGAATTGTCACCGGGTTCTGAAGCATGTGTTCAGTTTCAAGTCTCTAGGAAGTTTCTCAAAAATCGATCGCAAGATTCCGCGCGTCCTGATGAAATATTGCACTGTCACCAGGTTCTGAATTACGTGAGAGGTTTCGAGTCTCTAGTTCACTAAGAAGTTACTCAGAAATCGATGTCAAGATTTCCCAGTTCAGTTTCAGTTTTCTTGGTAAGCGCGCCGTCTAGCGGAATTTCGTGTACAAGGCATTTCATGGCATTTCATTGCTGATCTATAAGTCAATGTGTACAATGCGTACAGTCTACTCATCTGTTAATGCATAATGCTACAACATGCGTTTTATCTGACGTAGCTAATATATAATACTTCTATGTTTCTAGTAATGAAGGTTGCAGTTCGACAAATATTACAGTACAGATATACAGAAAGAAAGGGAGTAAAGGCCGTACAATTTTTTTTTTTGGTTGAGGGAAGAGGTAAATATTTTTAATTTACAGTTAATGAACTTTACTTATATCAAATGCGTTTTTCATGGGTAGACAAAATATTATAAATACATGCTAAATGTATGAATATTAAAATTTTTTCAAAAATTATTCTTTTTTTTAAATATGAATGTATTGATTGCTTTTTTGTGGTATTTATGTGGTGTTTGGTAGCATTGACCTAATCCTGGAAAGATCAGTGGTTTGGCAGGATTGTATAAATCTTTCAGGATTGTAATAATTTTGCATTTTCTTTCCCAATTCTAAGTAGCTGTATTTCTAATTCAGCTGCTAATGCTGGTACGGCCAATGGCAGCATATTGCTGAGCTAGGCTTGTTGCCAAATATTCTTTCAGCGTCGCGCCGGTCTTATTGCGCAATGCAATTGGTTATTGGGGTCAAATGTTTTTCTATACCTCTACAAACAAACGTGCATGTAGGTCGTGTCTGTTGTACTCTACGTGTGTGTGGAAATGAATTTACTACATATAACACAGCAAACACCGAAAACAAAAATCTCGAGCGTTAGAGAACATTGCTTCTCAGTTTGATTTTTAACTTTATTTATCGTTTGAAAATAAATATATTCTCAACTTTTTCTCAACCGTTGTTTTTTAATTCGAGAATCTGTTGAGATATACTTGACAACTTTTAGCACAGATATCGGAATCTAGCGAAAGTCTGTTACATCATTCACCGACACATTTTTTTGAAAACCATCGATATCGAGGAATGTTTCTTATAATAATAATTTTTGATGGTGAACGAATAGCTTCTTCGAACTTAATAATGTGAATATTGTCCGGTTCGGCGAGCATACAATTTTATAAATATTACGAAATTAAATTTTTTAATGCAAAGTGTTCAACGACGCAATACATTTGCAGGGAGAGAGAGCATTTTGACATTTCATTGAGAGAGAGTGTTGCAAGCTTCTGCGGGGTAAATTTCACTCAGTAAAACTTGCAAGTGAAAAAAAGCTGTTCGTGACATAGCAAAACAACAACAAAAACGTAAGAACTATTTTGTTTGCAAGTTTTTACAAATTCCTTTTCCGCGGAAACTTTTTGAGTTTGCGTTTTGAACGAGTTATTTTTTCCTGACTAGTTGTCAAAAGTACATAAATGCTATCGATAATATCGTCTGTCTCTAATCTGGTTATCAACCATAAAAATGTAAACAAAAGAAAAATTTACCAAGTAAAAACTAAGAATTGGAAAAAGTTATAAATAAAGGAAGTATTTATAAATTTCAGTGATATTTCGTGATATATTACTACATACTGCATAAATCAAACCGTGTTAAAAATGAAGTGAGGCAGACAATAAATCTGTTCACAGAAAAGGGCGCAACCAGCGCAAACAGAAAATTCAGGAGTAGATGCTACCTTTGCCGATGGCCCTTCTACTTCCAGTAGTATTTGATCAAATGATTCGCAAATTGAGGATTCCGACTATACAGAATCTGCCATTGATGCAGAGAGTTAAACAGAAAGTGATGCAAGAGATGATGGCGGCCGCCGTGGTGTGAAGGTAGTGTTGCCGGCCTCCCACACCGAAGGTCCATGGTTCGAGCCCTGGTACAGGTAACATCAAAAGTGATTTGAAAAAAGTTTTTCAAAACCGGGTCGCCCCTCGGCAGTGGTTTGGCAAACCCTCCGAGTGTATTTCTGCCATGACAGGCTTCTCAGCAAAAAATTCGTCTCCTTTGTAGATGCCGTTCGGAGTCGGCAAAAAAACTGTAGGTCCCACCATTTTGTAGGGAAAATTCAAATCGGCACACCACAAATTGGAAGAGAAGCTTGGCGCAAAAATCTCTTAGGAGGTTTATGATGATATACCTGTTGTATATCGCGCCATAGAGAGAGAGAGAGATGCAAGAGAGGATCTAGCAGGGCGACCGATTTAATATTTCAACCGATTCAACTAATTATTTGTTAAGAATACTTCGGAAATATATTCCTGGCATTCCCAACGATACCAGGACTCGGCGATTTCAGTAACAAGAAACTTTTTTAGAATTTATTACTACAAAAACACGTTTTCTTTTAGATATGAACACTTGATTCCGGGTTACAATTCGTAAAATACTTAAATGAGTAAACTTTAATAATTTGTATGCACTCATTTATTATTTTTATGATATATTTTTAATTATACAGCTTTTCTGTGATATACTTTTATTTGAAAGTTATTCGGGTACTTTTTTGGTAATGCTTGATACAGATCTTGCAGGGTCACAAACAAATATGCTTCTGGGATCAAATTCTTTCGACAAATATTCAAAAGATCGGGGTACTCTTCTGCTCCAATATGAATCCTTTGGCTGTAAGCTGTTTCCAATGGGAAGGTAAGCAGATTCACCTTATGTCTAGCTCTAACCGTTTTAAGCATGAAATCTGCGTCAAAATCAAGTTTAAATGCAAGTACATAGAATTGAAAGTATATCAGAAATATAATAAATGAATGCATGCAAATTAGTAAAGTTTGCTCATTACGAATTGCAAACTAGAATCGAATGTTTATATCTAAGAAGAGCCGTATTTTTTCATTCTAAAACGAGTTCTTGCGATATGTCCTTATTAATGGAATCGTTGAGAGACGACTTTTTAAAGTAATCGCTGAGTTACGTTCTTTTTAACGAAATTTTTCAGTTAGGACCTTTGTATTTTTTTATTACATTATAACCTTTGTTATATTAAAGAGTATTTTAAAATGTGAACTGTATGATACAAATTTTGTGTATTATTATAATTTTTTTATTGAACTATGTGAATAATGAAAATATTGAATAAAATTTAACTGAATAAATGAAAACTCGTTTTCTATTAGAACAGGGTATTTGCTTTACATCATTGGCAACACTGAATAAATATTTCAATGAGAGTAGCTTGATTCCATTTCGTTCCTCTCTACTCACGTTTGAGAAAAAGTTGAAAATTCAATCTTTCTCAAGTTGAAAATAAAGGAAAATTCCACATTAAAAATATTTGCCTTTTATGTTGAGAACGCTATCAACGGTTATTTGAGATGAATTTGAGAACTATCGTTCGAATAGGTTTGCTTCTCAAATGCATATCAAATTGAGATTTGATAAAAATGTTTGTCCTAATTGACAAAATTTTGTCGCCCTAAATACAAGGGAAGGTATCGAGACAGTATGATGTTGCATACTTTTAGGCGTCACAATGGCTTACCAGTACAGATTGATGCGTTTACAATCTTTTATAAAACACCTCTAAACAAAAGTTAATCCCTACCTTTGAAAGAACACCATATTTACTAATATTGGTTCCATATGTGAACAGAAAATAAAAAGCGAACATTATTAACCATTTACAGAAAGCCCGATTGGCTCGAATACGAATCGCCAAGGCCTCATCCGGCGCAGCATTCGTTAGTAAGAAGAAAGCTGCAGAAGCTCGATGGGCAGCACAGGAATCTGGTATTGAGCTGGACGATAATTATCGTGACGAGGATATTTTCGAGCTGCAGCATCATCATCTTTTGCGATGCCTCGAAAAAACAACCGTAAGTTTTTAATAGATTTGCTTGCATTACATATGTATTTAACCACAAAGTATAGTCTTAACCCACAGACGTTTAAAGAGCATCTAAATATGCTTCTCTCTTAGTTTCCTAGCAAAAAATAATCGCAAACTCTAACGGATCACTTTAACTTAATGAACTTTTTGCCCTGAAAAGTTTCCAAAAAATATGCATCTTGTCAATTTGTCATTATTATTAAAAAACATAGTCCTATTGTCAGAAGCACGAATGTGCAATTATTCAGAGTTTGAGTTGATAAGTTTACTGTATTAACCATTGAAGGTTCTAGGTTTGACGAAACCCCCTGATTTAATGCTTACACCGAAACCTCAATATTTTGCGGCCCATGTAAACCGAATGAGCCGAAATCAAACTTTTAATCTTGTTTTACCAACATTTTCATTTAAGCACATTGATAATTCTGGAAAAAGGGCGAATTGCGTACATATTTTGATTGCAGATACGTATGCACATATATATTTATTTTAATTTTTGTTTGGGCAGTGACCGTTTCTTATTGTTTTTTAATTGATTATAGAGAAAATTTACGATTTATAGAGTGATAGTATGGGATGACATGTTTTGATGTTGTGTTTAGTTGACCTTGCAAAATGCATTACTACTAATTTCCTACTTTTCTCATTTTCTCGACAAATGAAAACAATACTCCTACTTCTTTTTTGGTCGCGAAAGAAACCCAGAAAATGGAAGTGTCAAAAGTAAACGTCAGCTGGAGAGCTAACTTTCTTGTAATTGAATCATGAACAAAAATATTGAAGTTGAAAAATCAAAAATTGAAAATGATAAGTAAAAATACTTCTTAAAGCAAAGACATTTTTTATTTTAAAAATTTCAAATAGATATCAAACTAAAATATATTGGTGATCCTGCTCTATATTATCAATCTTACCCTCAGAACTTTAAAAAAAAAAATCCAATCAATAAACTATTAAGGACTCCAACTTTAATCAATTTGATTCATCAATTACATGTGTATTTTAAGAGAGCTCAACAAAAATATCATCTACGAAAATTAAAGAAGGCAAACAACAATCAACTAATTTACTCGAAGAACAAAAACGACAAATTGTATTATTTAAAGAAATTTACTAAGAATTTTTTTACAAACATATAACAATTTTGAATTATCTACTAAAGCGAATATATCAACTATAACTTATCCTTCAACTTCCTGCTATATCACCATCACCAAATACATTTAATTTACAACTATCAACGACAATAGATTGAATAACAGAAGGTTTATAGAATAATTTACTACAATCAAATCAATTTAAGATATACTACAACATTTTACTAACTTTGGTGAGTCACTTAAAATACATTTTTGAACTTAAATGAAATATTACAATATTTAAATTTAATATTTTACCATCGAAATTTTAATTTAAACTTATAGATAGATTTAATATTAATCAGACAAAAAATAATAATTTTTTTTTTTAGAAATTTAATTTATAGAAACATTGGATAATAATTAGATATAAGAACTTTAATTAATTATTAAATTAATTTAATACATTTTCTTTCGAGTTTAAACATTTTGTAAATCGCTTTCCAGTATGCTCTTATCTAGAACACCAATTCGTGCACTCACTTTTTCGAATACTAACACAATGAATACAGCACAAAATACAAACATTATTCAAACTATACAAAATGCAACACAAAATTCCACTAAAAACACAACTTAAGAAGATAACTTTAGATTTATGTCTACTAAATCTATAAAGTTACCTTATTTTTGGCAAGAATGCCCTGAAGCGTGGTTTTTATTAATTGAAGGACAATTTGAAATAAACAATATTCATGATGATAATATCAAATTCCATAAGTTCTATTGCACTCCAACGTGATACAATTACAAACATTTTTGATACTATCAACCCTCCTCCTAATTTTAATAAATACTAGCTGACCCGCCGAACTTTGTTCCGCCTTAAAAGCACAAATCATACAGTCACCCTGGGTCCACATTTAGGTCAATAAATTGGGACCCGGGTAAAATATCGAGGTGAAAGATATCTTAAATTTTAGGAGAGACGTCTAGAGAATGATTATTGAAAGTTTCATTCATTTCTATGCAGTCGTTTTTGTGTGACGCGGGCGTTATGGTAAAAAAACCACATTTTTGGTCACATTTTTCCCACATTTTGGTCAATAACTCGGGGACTGGATGAGATATCCAAATGAAAGTTGTCCTAAATTTTAAGTTAGACGTTAAGTGATAGAATGGTGAAAGTTTCATGCAATTCTATTCAGTAGTTTTTGCGTGGTACGCGCACAATCATACAGACGGACAGACAAACAGACAGACAAAAATTCTAAAAATTGTAGATTTGGGTTCCGCTGGTCCAATAACGACCTCTCCTATCAGTTTTTCTTGAATATCTTCAATGTACAGACATCGACCTGTTACAATTTTATTATATGTAAAGATGATACTATTAAAAAAGCGTTATGAGAAAGATTTTCTCTTAGTGAAGAAAATAGATTAGAACAACTTTTTTCAAATACCCAATTAGGCGATTACACACCATCAGAACTGTATAGACAGAGGAAAGCTGTAGTAGGTTCAGATTCAATTGTGAGTAGAGAACTTATTTTTAAATTATGGATGAGAAAACTTCCACAGCAAATTCGAATACATTTAGCATCTTTTAATAAAGAAAATAAAGATGAAAATATTTTATTAGCAGATAAAATTTTCGAATTAATAAATAAAAATCAAAAACCAACTATTATAGCTAGTATTGAAAATAACATTCTTGAACAATGTATTAAACATTTGACTGAAGGAACAACATCTATTTGTCATATTTAAATAAAATTACCGCTGATATTAATCAACTTGAAATCAGATCTAGATCAAGATCAAGAAGTTTTTCCAGACAAAATAATTTTAATCCCCAATATAATATTTGTTGGTATCATAGAAAAATTTAAGAATAATGCCCAACCATGTATTCAGCCATGTCATTTTAATCAAAGTAATCGTGAAATTTCGTAAACAATTTTAAATTAAATCGTTCCATTATAACGGTGGTGGACTCGCCGCCTATTCATTTTAGATAAATTTAATAAAATAAATTTTTTAATTGATACTGGTGCAGTTGTATCAGTTATTCCTCTTTCTAAATTCCAAGTATACAAAAGAGATTCTGATCTTAAATTAACAGCAGCTAATGTTTCTACAATCGAAACATTTGGTATTAAATTATTAAAAATTGATTTAGGTTTAAGGAAAGATTTTGAATTTCCATTTATAATTGCAAACATAACCAAAACCATTTTAAGTGCGAACTTTTTAGAAAAGGTCGGTATTATAGTTAACATGAAAAATAAAGAAATAATGGATTCAATAACAAAAATAAAAGTTTCTGGAACTTCTGGTTTTTCTGACATAATTTCACTAAAAATACCAATAGTTGAAAATAAATTTACATTGTTATTAAATAATTTTCCTTCCATTACTTGTGAACCTGACTATACAAAAGAAGTTAAGCGTCATACAAAAGGTGTTCTTCCATTTTCGAAACCTAGACGTCTTGACCTTATTAAGCTCAAAATTGCGAAAGCTGAATTTGACCTTTTAGTTAAAACAGGTATTTGTAGACCATCAAAATCTCATATTGCATCTTTTCTTCATCTCGTTCCAAAAAAGGAACCAAATGATTGGAGACCGTGTGGAGACTACATACCACTAAATTTTATAATGTAAGGATACGGCGACGTCAACTTGCTACGTCAAGATTACGTACGCAAACACTGCTGGCAATGCCATTGTTGGCAACGCGAGCTGTGTTTATTAGTTTAGTAACATAAAATTGTAAGACAGAGATAACTATATTTGTAACCACACTGTCATACAATTTCCCAATGTTGAAAAGAATAAAAGATACGATTGAACATCTGCGCAACCGATGGGCGAACGATGTTCAACTCGTGATCGGTCATTTAATAATGGATTCGAGCAGAACGGCTGTTTTATTAAAGTGAGTTAAAAACCCAACCTAAAAAGCATCAACGATGCTGGGATGGACAAAAGGCATATGGAGGCGCCGTCCTCCTAGGGTTTAGGATAGAAATCCTAACATGGGCGGCAGACCAGAAAAGGGCGTACAACAACAATATGGAAAGTGGAGGTGGTCGGCTAGAAAAGCTGCTTCAATTAACAAACAAAATACAACATGGCGACCGTGAGGCTTGAGCCTCATGCCGGAGTGATGGCGAAATTTGAAACTTTGATCGTCGATAAGTCAAGTGGGACAGCTCAGGTGAGTGGCGTGGTTTAAGTGCTGTGGTGGTGAAAATTTAATAAATTTAAAAAAGAAAAAAAAGAACTTTAATAATCAGAAACTAAAACTAACGTTTTGTAACAAATTTTAAACCACCGTTTTGTAACAAATTTTAAAATCAAAAAATTAGAAAAAAAAGATTTTGCAAAAATTATAATAAACAAAATCTGGAAGCAACAGAAATAAAAGCAATTTTTAAAAATCGAAATAATAAATTAAACTAAAATTAACAGAGATAACAGCGAACCAAAGACATTTTTGAAATAATTAAAATCTACTAAATTAAACAGAAGTAATGCAACGCAACAAAAAAAAGAATATAACAAAAAGCGCTAATTTAAACAGATATAAAAATTTTAAAATTGAAATAAAATTTAATAACGCCACCACATAACGGCACCACATAACGGCACCAAATAACGGCGCAATATACGCACGCCACCAATCACTCTATCAAGCCGGCAGCAACTTCGGCAGCAGAATTATCCCGCAGCGGCAGCGAGGTAGCAGCGGCAAGCAGTTATAAGTATATATATATGTATAAGTAGTTTTTTTGCTTACAATTTTTTTTGCTTCCATATACTCGTATATGTATATATAACAAATCTGGATTATTTTTAACTTTAACAAATTTTTGGATTTTTTTACTACAACGGTGGTGCTGTCGAACAACCAATATTTCCTTTTGAATTAAAGCGGTGCGTCCGCTTCGCGCATACTTATGCACAACCTGTACAATAGAATTTTTTCCATTTAACTTTGTAAATTCATTAATTTTCCATAATAAATTTGTAATTTTGCCATAGAATTTTGCCATTTAAAGTAGTTTACAATAGAATTTTGTCAGTATTTAAACTTGCAGTACAATCCTTCAACAAATTTACCATTAGCCTGGTCCGTAAAATCGAATTTTTTTTTTAAAACTTTTGGCTAATTTGGAATATTTGTTGGGATTTTCACATACAGCCTTGTATTACTATTATTCTTTCAACTGAATAAATTTTGCGTTTTTGAACTTGCATGTGAAACCCATTACCTTTTCACGTTCCTTGCATGAAAACTTTTCAGCGGATTTCCAATAATTGAACATTAAAGTGGCAGTTATTTAAAACGTAAAGTATATTTTTCAAATTTTTCTTAACTAACTCAATTAACCCCAAGTGTTCAAAATTATTGCCATATTTCTAATTCTTCAAATATTTCAATATTTCTATTTCTTTCAAAAGTTCCACATTGCAATTAAAAATTTTTTCAATTCCCTTGGAAACTTTTTCAAATATTTCAACATTTCCAAATATTTCCCCATTTCTATTAATTTAGTCAATTAACTTCTCAAAAATTCGTGTGCATACTTAACTACTAATCTTCAATTTCAAATTTTCAATTTTTTTAATACCAAATCGTGAACAAAACATATCAGTTTCTTGAGTTCCCTTAAGGTTATTGTGTTATGACAGACTTTGGGCAAAAATTTAAAGAAAATAAAGAAGTTTTTTTGAAAATTACTAAGTGCATTTTGCAAAGTCGTCCACTGTCGACAAATGAAGAAAAGCTTAATAAGTATAAAGAGTCTCTCATAAGCACATATAACAATATTATAATAACCTCAAAGCAAAGTGAAGCCCATAACCTTAAGGATATTCAAGTTAAACTCGATCGTATTAGGGAATTGTTGGTGAAGTGTTTTGATAAGTTAAAGTGCGAAATAGAAATTCCAGCAGACACGCTGAGTCTCATTGAATATAGCGATCAGATCAAAGTAGACTCTGACGAAGAATATTCAGATGCTAGTAACTTATTTACAGAAAATTTCGAAGATTTAAAAAGCACTTCGTTTCCCGATATCAAAAATTCACTTACATCAGTTAGTAGTTCACCAAATAATTCAGAAGATAGTAAAGTTTTAACTAAAATGCCTACAACAGAAGAAAAGAAATCACTCATAAGCCTTTGTGCTTCGATAATCAGGGAAAATTATAGTGGGGATCCGTTAGCTCTCGAGTCGTTTTTAGATAAAATTGATTTTATTGAGGAGTTAGTAGAAGAAGGCCTAGCCAGTACATTCATAGCATTTATAAAATCAAAGTTAGAGGGACGCAAGTAAATTCAGTTAGCGAAATTAAAATAGCACTACTTAATAGGATCAAGCCAGACAACTCGAAAGTTGTAGCAGGGAAAATAGCAGCGTTGCACGTGGACAATAACAATTATACAGATTTTGCAAAAAAATTTGAAGAATTAGCTGACTCTCTTGAGCGGTCTCTTATTATTGAAGGGATCACTCAAGGAAAAGCTCATGAAATGGCAACTGAACAAACGGTTAACGTGTGTCGTTTAAACGCTAGATCCGATTAAGTTAAAACTATTCTGGCTTCAACAGCATTCAATGATCCAAAAGACGTAGTAGCGAAATTAATTGTAGAACAGAATAATGAAGTAAAAGAGCATCAGGTCTTAGCTTTTCGATCTCGTGGTAACAACGCATTTAAAAATTCACGTGGTAGTTATCGGGGGTTTTATCCAAATCGCAACTTTACTGGTCATAGAAATAATAGGTCATTTTCATACAATAACAACCTTCACGGTAACAATAGTCAAAGATATCGAAACACTAACGGAAATAGGCACCAAAATAGGAACAATAGTAATACACGTTCTAATTCATATAACGGTAACAATAGAGGTAACAATTCAAGATCGTCAAACGGTAGAAGTAGAAATGCAAATGTCCGCGCTTTAAACGCGAGCGCCCCTCAGGAGCGAACACTGGGGGAGGACGAATTGAGCGTGTAAGCGATTTTTCTTCACCAAAGAGTATTTATTGTTTAAATTTAAACTATTCTGATTTTATCGAGTTACACAAATTTTGTTCTTTCTTAGTAGACACTCAAGCTGACATTTCTTTAGCAAAAATCTCAAGTATAGACAGAAATCTTCCTTTAAATACAAATGACATTATTAACATTACCGGGGTCACTTCCAATACTGTTTCTACTTTAGGTAAAATTACCGTAAATTTTAATTTTTCTAACTTTTCCATTAAACATACTTTGCATATAGTAAACGAAGACTTTAATACTCCATCCGATGGTGTATTGGGTAAAGATTTTCTGAAAATTAACAAATGCATTATTAATTATGAAAGCCATAGTATTTCCGTTTGGATAGGTAATGAAAAAGTCGCGGTACCAATCCTACACGGAACAGAAAGCGACAGTTGTATAATTCCTCCCAGAAGTGAAATTTTCAGACTTTTTGATTTAGGAGATTCACTTGATCCACTTTTCGTGGACTCTCAGGGTGTTTTCACAGCTAGGTGCATTGTTAATTCAAGCAACCCAATAATTAAAGTCATAAACACCACGGATGATGTCAAATATGTAAAAAGAAACAGTATTCGGACAGAAAAACTTTCAAATTACAACGTTTATTCTATTAATAAAACAGAAACAGAAGACAAACGTACGAAAAACCTGATTTCAATTTTAAAAAACCAAATACCTCAAAATGCTCAAAGTAAATTAATTGACCTTTGCATAGATTATGCTGACATTTTCGCTCTTGACACGGACAAAATGACTTTAAACAACTTCTATGAGCAAAAATTAAGATTGACAGACAACGATCCGGTATATGTAAAAAACTATAGATTGCCTTACTCCCAACGTGAAGAAATAAACCGCCAAGTAAATAAACTGTTAGATAACGATTTGATTGAACCTAGTTACTCTAATTACAATAGTCCTTTGATTGTAGTCCCAAAGAAGGATACTAATGGTCAAAAAGCTTATCGTATGTGCGTAGATTTTCGTGCAGTTAACAAAAAACTCATTGCTGATAAATTTCCGCTAGCTAGAGTTGACGATATTTTAGACAACCTAGGTAGGGCAAAGTATTTTTCGACATTAGACCTTTTTTCGGGATTTCATCAGATCCCCTTGCATCCTGACTCACGTGACGTTACTTCTTTCAGCACTGACCGAGGTGCATTTAGATGGAAAGTTCTTCCATTTGGCCTAAATATAGCACCAAACTCATTCTCACGAATGATGACAATCGCTTTTTCGGGTATACCACCCAATGTCGCATTTTTGTACGTCGACGATATTATCGTCATCGGTTGTAGTGAATCACATCATATTAAAAATCTTTCAAAAGTTTTCAATACTTGTAGGTCTTTCAATCTCAAACTTAACCCAAATAAATGCAACTTTTTACGACCAGAAGTTACATTTTTAGGTCACAAATGTTCAGCCAAAGGTTTGTTGTCAGACGACTTCAAAATAAACGCAATAAAAAAGTATACAAAACCGACCGATAAAGACGCGGTACGACGATTCGTCGCGTTTGCAAATTATTACAGGAGGTTTATACCAAATTTTGCGTCTCTGGCAGCGCCTCTAAATCGATTAAGCAGAAAAAGAGTTGAATTTGTTTGGGATGTTGAGTGCGAAAGGGCATTTTTATCTTTGAAAGCAGCACTACTTTCACCAAAATTACTACAATACCCAGATTTTACAAAACAATTTATTATCACCGTAGATGCTTCAACAACTGGATGCGGTGCTATTTTGAGTCAAGAACAGCAAGGCAGTGACCTACCAATTTGTTTCGCTTCTAAAGCATTTAATAAAGCCGAACAGAAAAACCCCATTATAGAATTAGAACTTTTAGCTATTTACTTTGCAATCAAGCAATTTCGACCATATGTTTATGGCACCCATTTCACTGTAAAATCAGACCATAGACCACTAGTTTACCTATTCAACATGAAAGATCCCTCTTCAAAACTTTCGAGAATTAGGCTAGAATTAGCAGAATATAACTTTACTATAGTTTATATTAAGGGTAAATCAAACGTTGGCGCTGATGCTTTATCACGCATTACAATAGACGAAATTAGAGAAACTAACAAACAAATCTTAGCAGTAGAGACAAGGGCAATGACAAAACTGACAAACGACAAAAATTTGCTTAGGAAAAACGACATAAATACAGAAAAACAACATACTTTAAAAGTTTACGACAAATTTTCATTGAATTTTTCAAAAAAGATTCCGCGTATAAGATCTGAAATTACTTACGATAAAAATATAAAAACAACAAATTAGAGAATTTTTGCGCATATTAAACATAAGAAACTCGAGTTACTTAGTTTTGAGGTTGGTAACGAAATAATTACTTTACAGAAATTACTTTCGAGGCTTGAATCAGAAGCCAGCAAATGCAAAATTAAGCAAATAGAATGGCCTAAAGATGATATTTTTTTCAATCATTTTACTATTACAAATTTAAAAGACCGCGGAAATAAAGTTTTAAAATCTCTAGAAATTATTTTAACAGATCCCGTAGAGACTGTAACTGACAACGACAAAAAACTTAAGTTAATGACTATTTACCACGACGACCCAATTTCAGGAGGACATTGTGGTATGAAAAAACTTTACGCAAAACTAAGAACAAAATTTTATTGGAAAAACATGACTCGTGATATAGCAAATTATGTTAAAAGTTGTAACAAATGTCTCTTGAACAAGGTTAAATCAAAAACAAAAAAAAATTTTGTTATAACTCCAACACCCTGTAAACCGTTTGATGTATTAGTAATAGATACAATAGGACCCTTACCTGAGTCCAAATATGGTAAGAAGTTCGCACTTACCATGATTTGTGACATGACTAAATATTTGGTAAATCAGCAAAAACAATTGCATCTGCAATTTTTGAAAGTTTTATTTTAACATACGGCACAATGAATGCCATAAAATCAGATTTAGGTACAGAATTTAAAAATTACTTCTTTGAAGAATTAGCTAAACTTTTAAATATTAAACATAATTTTTCGACTGCATACCATCATGAAACTGTTGGTACAATTGAACGTAATCATAGAGTCTTTAATGAATACTTACGTGCATATTTAAACGAATCGTTTTCAGACTGGGATGTATATTTAAAATATTTCACATTTTTACACAATACTACAACAAGCACAGTTTTCGACAATCAATTTGCGCCTTTCGAATTAGTTTTTGGAAAAAAGGCAACTTTGCCTAATGAATTAAAAAAAGAAAAACTTGATCCAATATATAATGTCGAAAACTATGCTAAAGAAATCAAATTTAGAATGCAAACAGCACACAAAATGGCACAAAATCTAATAAATAAACATAAATTACAAAGTAAAAATTTTTATGATAAAACGGCTCGTCCGTTAATTGTTAAAATCGGCGATAAAGTTCTTTTACAAAAAAAACCACGTCACAAACATGAAAATATATACCAAGGTCCGTTTACTATAACAAAAATAAACGAACCTAATGTAACTGTTTTCGACGAAGTTAAAAATAGAGAAAAAGTTGTACACAAAAATCGCCTTAGTAAAGTAAATTAACATTTCATTTAACTGTAAAATTCGACACAAAAAAAAAACCAAAAATATTAAATATTAGTTTTATTGTTAGCATTTATAAATAGCCACGAAGGCACAAAAAAAAACCATTAAACCGAAAACAAAAAAAAAACAACAAAACAAAAAAAAAAAGATTTGTATATTAAAAAAAAAAATATAATTCATGTAAATCATTTATATCTAAGTAATATTTTTAAAATTTATATTTAAAATCAGAAACAAAAAAGTAAAACCTCAATTACTTTCTAATATCGTATCAAACACAAAAAAAAATTTTTTTTTAATGTAACAAAAATTTAAATTTAAATATACAAAATAAATATTGTACAAAGAAATATTGAAAACAAATATATTACTAAATTAAAATCTAATTAATATTTATAGTTTATAGCTACTTTATCTTTAAAAAACTAACACAAATGTAATTAAATTTGAGCATTTTCATATCTAAGTGTTTTTAAATAGTCACAAAAATGGTTCCGAATGAACGAATTAAAAAGGGGAGGAACACCCTAATGTACTGATATTCGTTCGTTCGCAACAATTTTTATAAATGCATATATGGGCAAGAACAATTGACAAAACTGATCACTTTGTCCATTCTTCTTTTCCCCAAAAAGGATGATGTAAGGATACGGCGACGTCAACTTGCTACGTCAACATTACGTACGCAAACACTGCTGGCAATGCCATTGTTGGCAACGCAAGCTGTGTTTATTAGTTTAGTAACATAAAATTGTAAGACAGAGATAACTATATTTGTAACCACACTGTCATACAATTTCCCAATGTTGAAAAGAATAAAAGATACGATTGAACATCTGCGCCCCCGATGGGCGAACGATGTTCAACTCGCGATCGGTCATTATAATAATGGATTCGAACAGAACGGCTGTGTTTTATTAAACTGAGTTAAAAACCCAACCTAAAAAGCAACAACGATGCTGGAAAAAGGCATAGGGAGGCGCCGTCCTCCTAGGGTTTAGGATAGAAATCCTAACATCGGCGGCAGACCAGAAAAGGGCGTACAACAACAATATGGAAAGTGGAGGTGGTCGGCTAGAAAAGCTGCTTCAATTAACAAACAAAATACAACATGGCGACCGTGAGGCTTGAGCCTCATGCCGGAGTGATGGCGAAATTTGAAACTTTGATCGTCGATTAGTCAAGTGGGACAGCTCAGGTGAGTGGCGTGGTTTAAGTGCTGTGGTGGTGAAAATTTAATAAATTTTAAAAAGAAAGAAAAGAACTTTAATAATCAGAAACTAAAACTAACGTTTTGTAACAAATTTTAAACCAACGTTTTGTAACAAATTTTAAAATCAAAAAATTAGAAAAAAAAGATTTTGCAACAATTATAATAAACAAAATCTAGAAGCAACAGAAATAAAAGCAATTTTTAAAAATCGAAATAATAAATTAAACTAAAATTAACAGAGATAACAGCGAACCAAAGACATTTTTGAAATAATTAAAATCTACTAAATTAAACAGAAGTAATGCAACACAACAACACAAAATAACGGCGCACAAATCACTCCATCAAGCCGGCAGCAACTTCGGCAGCAGAATTATCCCGCAGCGGCAAGCAGTTATAAGTATATATATATGTATAAGTACTTTTTTTGCTTACAATTTTTTTTGCTTCCATATATATGTATATATAACAAATCTGGATTATTTTTAACTTTAACAAATTTTTGGATTTTTTTACTACAACGGTGGTGCTGTCGAACAACCAATATTTCCTTTTGAATTAAAGCGGTGCGTCCGCTTCGCGCATACTTATGCACAACCTGTACAATAGAATTTTTTCCATTTAACTTTGTAAATTCATTAATTTTCCATAATAAATTTGTAATTTTGCCATTTAAAGTAGTTTACAATAGAATTTTGTCAGTATTTAAACTTGCAGTACAATCCTTTAACAAATTTACCATTAGCCTGGTCCGTAAAATCGAATTTTTTTTTTTAAAACTTTTGGCTAATTTGGAATATTTGTTGGGATTTTCACATACAGCCTTGTATTACTATTATTCTTTCAACTGAATAAATTTGCGTTTTTGAACTTGCATGTGAAACCCATTACCTTTTCACGTTCCTTGCATGAAAACTTTTCAGCGGATTTCCAATAATTGAACATTAAAGTGGCAGTTATTTAAAACGTAAAGTATATTTTTCAAATTTTTCTTAACTAACTCAATTAACCCCAAATGTTCAAAATTATTGCCATATTTCTAATTCTTCAAATATTTCAATATTTCTATTTCTTTCAAAAGTTCCACATTGCAATTAAAAATTTTTTCAATTCCCTTGGAAACTTTTTCAAATATTTCAACATTTCCAAATATTTCCCCATTTCTATTAATTTAGTCAATTAACTTCTCAAAAATTCGTGTGCATACTTAACTACTAATCTTCAATTTCAAATTTTCAATTTTTTTAATACCAAATCGTGAACAAAACAGATCAGTTTCTTGAGTTCCCTTAAGGTTATTGTGTTATGACAGACTTTGGGCAAACATTTAAAGAAAATAAAGAAGTTTTTTTGAAAATTACTAAGTGCATTTTGCAAAGTCGTCCACTGTCGACAAATGAAGAAAAGCTTAATGAGTATAAAGAGTCTCTCATAAGCACATATAACAATATTATAATAACCTCAAAGCAAAGTGAAGCCCATAACCTTAAGGATATTCAAGTTAAACTCGATCGTATTAGGGAATTGTTGGTGAAGTGTTTTGATAAGTTAAAGTGCGAAATAGAAATTCCAGCAGACACGCTGAGTCTCATTGAATATAGCGATCAGATCAAAGTAGACTCTGACGAAGAATATTCAGATGCTAGTAACTTATTTACAGAAAATTTCGAAGATTTAAAAAGCACTTCGTTTCCCGATATCAAAAATTCACTTACATCAGTTAGTAGTTCACCAAATAATTCAGAAGATAGTAAAGTTTTAACTAAAATGTCTACAACAGAAGAAAAGAAATCACTCATAAGCCTTTGTGCTTCGATAATCAGGGAAAATTATAGTGGGGATCCGTTAGCTCTCGAGTCGTTTTTAGATAAAATTGATTTTATTGAGGAGTTAGTAGAAGAAGGCCTAGCCAGTACATTCATAGCATTTATAAAATCAAAGTTAGAGGGAAAAGCTTGCGAAGCTATACCGACGCAAGTAAATTCAGTTAGCGAAATTAAAATAGCACTACTTAATAGGATCAAGCCAGACAACTCGAAAGTTGTAGCAGGGAAAATAGCAGCGTTGCACGTGGACAATAACAATTATACAGATTTTGCAAAAAAAATTTGAAGAATTAGCTGACTCTCTTGAGCGGTCTCTTATTATTGAAGGGATCACTCAAGGAAAAGCTCATGAAATGGCAACTGAACAAACGGTTAACGTGTGTCGTTTAAACGCTAGATCCGATTAAGTTAAAACTATTCTGGCTTCAACAGCATTCAATGATCCAAAAGACGTAGTAGCGAAATTAATTGTAGAACAGAATAATGAAGTAAAAGAGCATCAGGTCTTAGCTTTTCGATCTCGTGGTAACAACGCATTTAAAAATTCACGTGGTAGTTATCGGGGGTTTTATCCAAATCGCAACTTTACTGGTCATAGAAATAATAGGTCATTTTCATACAATAACAACCTTCACGGTAACAATAGTCAAAGATATCGAAACACTAACGGAAATAGGCACCAAAATAGGAACAATAGTAATACACGTTCTAATTCATATAACGGTAACAATAGAGGTAACAATTCAAGATCGTCAAACGGTAGAAGTAGAAATGCAAATGTCCGCGCTTTAAACGCGAGCGCCCCTCAGGAGCGAACACTGGGGGAGGACGAATTGAGCGTGTAAGCGATTTTTCTTCACCAAAGAGTATTTATTGTTTAAATTTAAACTATTCTGATTTTATCGAGTTACACAAATTTTGTTCTTTCTTAGTAGACACTCAAGCTGACATTTCTTTAGCAAAAATCTCAAGTATAGACAGAAATCTTCCTTTAAATACAAATGACATTATTAACATTACCGGGGTCACTTCCAATACTGTTTCTACTTTAGGTAAAATTACCGTAAATTTGAATTTTTCTAACTTTTCCATTAAACATACTTTGCATATAGTAAACGAAGACTTTAATACTCCATCCGATGGTGTATTGGGTAAAGATTTTCTGAAAATTAACAAATGCATTATTAATTATGAAAGCCATAGTATTTCCGTTTGGATAGGTAATGAAAAAGTCGCGGTACCAATCCTACACGGAACAGAAAGCGACAGTTGTATAATTCCTCCCAGATGTGAAATTTTCAGACTTTTTGATTTAGGAGATTCACTTGATCCACTTTTCGTGGACTCTCAGGGTGTTTTCACAGCTAGGTGCATTGTTAATTCAAGCAACCCAATAATTAAAGTCATAAACACCACGGATGATGTCAAATATGTAAAAAGAAACAGTATTCGGACAGAAAAACTTTCAAATTACAACGTTTATTCTATTAATAAAACAGAAACAGAAGACAAACGTACGAAAAACCTGATTTCAATTTAATAAACCAAATACCTCAAAATGCTCAAAGTAAATTAATTGACCTTTGCATAGATTATGCTGACATTTTCGCTCTTGACACGGACAAAATGACTTTAAACAACTTCTATGAGCAAAAATTAAGATTGACAGACAACGATCCGGTATATGTAAAAAACTATAGATTGCCTTACTCCCAACGTGAAGAAATAAACCGCCAAGTAAATAACGATAAATAACGATTTGATTGAACCTAGTTACTCTAATTACAATAGTCCTTTGATTGTAGTCCCAAAGAAGGATACTAATGGTCAAAAAGCTTATCGTATGTGCGTAGATTTTCGTGCAGTTAACAAAAAACTCATTGCTGATAAATTTCCGCTAGCTAGAGTTGACGATATTTTAGACAACCTAGGTAGGGCAAAGTATTTTTCGACATTAGACCTTTTTTCGGGATTTCATCAGATCCCCTTGCATCCTGACTCACGTGACGTTACTTCTTTCAGCACTGACCGAGGTGCATTTAGATGGAAAGTTCTTCCATTTGGCCTAAATATAGCACCAAACTCATTCTCACGAATGATGACAATCGCTTTTTCGGGTATACCACCCAATGTCGCATTTTTGTACGTCGACGATATTATCGTCATCGGTTGTAGTGAATCACATCATATTAAAAATCTTTCAAAAGTTTTCAATACTTGTAGGTCTTTCAATCTCAAACTTAACCCAAATAAATGCAACTTTTTACGACCAGAAGTTACATTTTTAGGTCACAAATGTTCAGCCAAAGGTTTGTTGTCAGACGACTTCAAAATAAACGCAATAAAAAAGTATACAAAACCGACCGATAAAGACGCGGTACGACGATTCGTCGCGTTTGCAAATTATTACAGGAGGTTTATACCAAATTTTGCGTCTCTGGCAGCGCCTCTAAATCGATTAAGCAGAAAAAGAGTTGAATTTGTTTGGGATACTGAGTGCGAAAGGGCATTTTTATCTTTGAAAGCAGCACTACTTTCACCAAAATTACTACAATACCCAGATTTTACAAAACAATTTATTATCACCGTAGATGCTTCAACAACTGGATGCGGTGCTATTTTGAGTCAAGAACAGCAAGGCAGTGACCTACCAATTTGTTTCGCTTCTAAAGCATTTAATAAAGCCGAACAGAAAAACCCCATTATAGAATTAGAACTTTTAGCTATTTACTTTGCAATCAAGCAATTTCGACCATATGTTTATGGCACCCATTTCACTGTAAAATCAGACCATAGACCACTAGTTTACCTATTCAACATGAAAGATCCCTCTTCAAAACTTTCGAGAATTAGGCTAGAATTAGCAGAATATAACTTTACTATAGTTTATATTGAGGGTAAATCAAACGTTGGCGCTGATGCTTTATCACGCATTACAATAGACGAAATTAGAGAAACTAACAAACAAATCTTAGCAGTAGAGACAAGGGCAATGACAAAACTGACAAACGACAAAAATTTGCTTAGGAAAAACGACATAAATACAGAAAAACAACATACTTTAAAAGTTTACGACAAATTTTCATTGAATTTTTCAAAAAAGATTCCGCGTATAAGATCTGAAATTACTTACGATAAAAATATAAAAACAACAAATTAGAGACCAACTGAAATAAATTATTCAACATTTGATAGAGAACTTCTGGCAAATATATAATTCGATCAAAAATTTCAGATATTTTTAGAAGGTCGAGCTTTTACAATTTATACTGACCATAAACCCTTAACTAACGTACTAAATTCTAAAACAGACAAATCACCTCGTCAGTTACGTCACCTTGATTATATTGCTCAATTTACTAATGACATACAATATATACGCGGAAAAAACAACATTGTTGCCGATACGCTTTCTCGTATTCCTGAAATTAATATGATTTCTTCACAAAATATTGGCTTTTATACTTTGTATAAAGAACAACAAACTGACAAAATTTTACAAGATATCATATCTGATTCAAACAAAATAAACAATTTACAATTATTAACCTCGATATTTGGTGTGATGTTTCCCAAAAACCTTTTCGACCATATGTTCCTTCTTCTATGAGAAGAATTGTATTTGATAAAATTCACTCTCTATCACATCCAAGTGTTCGTACAACTATACGTTTAATTCAATTAAATCAAATTTGGCCTAATATGCGTAAGGAAATCAATAACTGGACACCATATTGTATTAATTGTCAAAAATCCAAAATTATCAAAAATACAAAAACTCCAGTTCAAAAAATTGAAATATCTTCAGGACGTTTCGAACATATTCATATGGATTTAGTCGGACCACTTCCAATATCAAAAGAACATCGTTATATTTTAACTATTATTGGCAGATATACACGCTGGCCAGTAGCCCGATTCTGTAACTATTTTAACGCCAGGTGCTAGCGTAAGTTAACAATAGCGTTAATATATTTGCAAGTATTTTTGTGTTTGGAAAAAATAAAAAAATTAGTTTTGAGTTTTTTGCATGTAATTTAGTGCAAAATACGGCGAAAAGAGAATTATTGCCATATTTTGTCACCATCAAGAGTCAGCTGTTTAGCGGCGTTAAAGGAGAGTTACAGAATCGCATTTTCGTTAAGAACAAACGCCAAAATTTGGCGATAAGCTTAACGCTACGGCGACGTCAACTTGCTACGTCAACATTACGTACGCAAACACTGCTGCCAATGCCATTGTTGGCAACGCGAGCTGTGTTTATTAGTTTAGTAACATAAAATTGTAAGACAGAGATAACTATATTTGTAACCACACTGTCATACAATTTCCCAATGTTGAAAAGAATAAAAGATACGATTGAACATCTGCGCCCCCGATGGGCGAACGATGTTCAACTCGTGATCGGTCATTATAATAATGGATTCGAACAGAACGGCTGTGTTTTATTAAACTGAGTTAAAAAACCCAACCTAAAAAGCATCAACGATGCTAGGAGGGACAAAAGGCATATGGAGGCGCCGTCCTCCTAGGGTTTAGGATAGAAATCCTAACATCGGCGGCAGACCAGAAAAGGGCGTACAACAACAATATGGAAAGTGGAGGTGGTCGGCTAGAAAAGCTGCTTCAATTAAGAAACAAAATACAACAATAACTACACCAGATAGATATCCTTTACCACACATTCATGACTTGACCAAAGACTTAAAAAGTAAACACATTTTTTCAAAAATTGATCTCGTACGTGCTTATCATCAGATTCCAATGGCTGAAGAAGATATACATAAAACGGCAATTACGACTCCTTTTGGAATGTTTGAGTTCATCGCATGCCTTTTGGTCTTAGAAATAGTGCTCAGACTTTTTAACGTTTATTTAATGAAGTGTTTTCAGATTTTGATTTTGTTTTTAGATATATTGATGATATACTTATCGCTAGTGATAATGAAGATCAACATATTGAACATTTAAAAATAATATTCAAACGACTTGAAGAATTCAATTTAAATATTAAACCTTTGAAATGTATTTTTGGTGTTCAAAAATTAGATTTTTTAAGTTACGAAATTTCAGCTCATGGAATTAAACCTTCTTCAGACCGTATAGAAACTATAAGTAAATTCGGAAAACCAAAGTCTATTAAAAAACTACACAATTTTTTAGGTATGATAAACTACTATCATAGATACGTCAAAATGTTAGCAACAGAGCTTAGCCCTTTACATGAAATGTTAAATTTTGCAATTAAAAATAAACTCAAACAATTAATTTGGACACATGAAACTACACTAGCATTTGAAAATGTTAAACAATTATTTACTAAACATACTTTACTCACATATTTTGACAAAAATGGTACATTATCTTTAGCTGTTGATGCATCAAATGTTGCTATTGGAGCAGTTTTGCAACAAACTAGTAATACTTTATTAGAACCACTAGCTTATTTTTCGAGAAAACTGTCACCAACTGAAATAAATTATTCAACATTTGATAGATAACTTCTGGCAAATATATAATTCGATCAAAAATTTCAGATATTTTTTAGAAGGTCGAGCTTTTACAATTTATACTGACCATAAACCCTTAACTAACGTACTAAATTCTAAAACAGACAAATCACCTCGTCAGTTACGTCACCTTGATTATATTGCTCAATTTACTAATGATATACAATATATACGCGGAAAAAACAACATTGTTGCCGATACGCTTTCTCGTATTCCTGAAATTAATATGATTTCTTCACAAAATATTGGCTTTTTTACTTTGTATAACGAACAACAAACTGACAAAATTTTACAAGATATCATATCTGATTCAAACAAAATAAACAATTTACAATTATTAACCTCGATATTTTGTGTGATGTTTCCCAAAAACCTTTTCGACCATATGTTCCTTCTTCTATGAGAAGAATTGTATTTGATAAAATTGACTCTCTATCACATCCAAGTGTTCGTACAACTATACGTTTAATTCAATTAAATCAAATTTGGCCTAATATGCGTAAGGAAATCAATAACTGGACATCATATTGTATTAATTGTCAAAAATCCAAAATTATCACAAATACAAAAACTCCAGTTCAAAAAATTTAAATATCTTCAGGACGTTTCGAACATATTCATATGGATTTAGTCGGACCACTTCCAATATCAAAAGAACATCGTTATATTTTAACTATTATTGGCAGATATACACGCTGGGCAGTAGCCCGATTCTGTAACTATTTTAACGCCAGGTGCTAGCGTAAGTTAACAATAGCGTGAATATATTTGCAAGTATTTTTGTGTTTGGAAAAAGTAAAAAAATTAGTTTTGAGTTTTTTGCATGTAATTTAGTGCAAAATACGGCGAAAAGAGAAGTATTGCCATATTTTATCACCATCAAGAGTCAGCTGTTTAGCGGCGTTAAAGGAGAGTTACAGAATCGCATTTTCGTTAAGAACAAACGCCAAAATTTGGCGATAAGCTTAACGCTCGGCGCGTGGTTAAAAGTTACAGCATCGGGCTACAGAAGCCTTTCCTCTCAAAGATATTTGAACAAATACTATGGTTACTATTTTTGTACAAAATTATGTGCCACGTTTCGGAATTCCTTTAAAAATTACAGTCGACCAAGGTTCTCAATTTACTTCAAAAATGTTTAATGAATTAACTAAATTGTTAGGTGCTCACAAAATTCATACATCTCTATATCATCCTGAAGTAAATGGTATGAGAGAGAGATTTCATAGAACTCTTATTATAGCTTCAGAAGAATCAACTTACTGGTCACAAATTTTACCATGGATACTTTTAGGATTAAGAACTTCTATTAAAGAAGATTTAAAATGTTCTTCTGCAGAATTAGTTTATGGACAGACTCTTCGCTTACCAGGTGAATTAATTCTTTCTAATAATAATAAAGATGAATTTTCAAATGAAACTATTGATAAACTACGAGAACATTTTTCGATTATTCGTTCAAAAGTTTTCCATCACAACAAGGAAAATCATTTTCTTCCAAAAAATTTAGATACTTGTGAATTTGTTTTTGTCAAAGTTCTTCATAAATCTAATTTAGAACCACCATATGAAGGACCTTTCAAAGTTATATCTAAATAGAAAAATACATTTAAAATTCATTATGGAAACACTATTAAAACTATATCAATCTATTTATTTAAACCAGAAAATATTCTTTCAACACTTAATTCAAATTTACCAATTAATAAAAAAACAAAAAAAGTTACTTTTAATATTGACTGACAACTTTTCGTTTTTATATTATTATTATTTTTTCCATTTCCCCCTAGAGGGGGAGTAATGTACGGTTATGTACTTTACTCTTATATACTTTGTTATTTTAAAATAATTGTTAGCTTTTGTAAACAAAAATATTGAAATTGAAAAATCAAAAATTGAAAATGATAATTAAAAATATTTCAACAAACAAAGAAGTTTTTTAATTTTATCAAACTAAAATATATCTATAATTAATAGTTAACTATTTATTTAATCTTTAACATATTACACAAGTAACTTAAAAAGATCCACTTTGCTGAAAATGCGCCATAGCTGCTCGACGACAAAGATGAGAAAAAGTAATAATAATTGTGAGAGGGTTGCCAGGTACTGAATGTACAAGTGTGTTGAAAAATATTTGGGTTAAGTTGAGCCAATGTTGCTACAGTACTCCTGTTCTAGCTTTTAGGTAGTGCAGCGTATTGGAAGTTGTATGGTGTGCTTCGCAGGACTATCTGTGGTTGTTGATTCTGCAGTTTTGGTTGGTACTTCTGGTTGCTGACTAGTTTCAGGTGTTTAATCAGTGTTTAGCGGTAGTAATAATTGGAAATGTCACATCTGAGTGATCGTTAGTGGTAGGTAGGTTGCAGTGGATACTTGTAAATGAACTAGCACACATGGGCCCCGGAGGTACCGTGGTGATACCACATGGATATAAATAACCCCCTACTCGATCCATTTTGTGGATTCCGCGAAGCGCAGAATGCCCTTTGGCTTAATTGTTGCTAATTCGCCGAGATGATAGAGAATACCAGACCCCAGATATTTCAGCCTAATGCCCCACAGCGCGGGATATTCACATAGAATATGCCTCTCAGTTTCAAGCTCCTCCTCATCCCTGCAGCTTCTGCAGAAGTCATTAAAGGGAATACCCAGCCTTTCAGCATGTCTACCTAATCCTGTATGCCCCGTTAGAAGCCCCATAAGTAAAGAGAGTTCCTCCCTTCTGAGTTTGAGTAAATCTTCCGACCTACTCGCACTAATCTCTGGCCATACTAGTTTTGCATGACTACAGGTACTGATCTTATCCCACCTGTCACTTGCTTTTTGGAGGAACTTATACCTCGTTATACCTTCCAGGACTGCGAAAGCGGAGCGGAGTGCCTCCTCTAGCAAGCTCGGCTGCCATCTCATCACCCGGTATATCCCTGTGTCCAGGCACCCATACCAGGGGAATCGAGAGTTGCTCGACCATCTAATTGAGAGATTTGCGGCCCCCTCCACAGTCCTGGAATTACATGTACTTGCTCCCAGCGCCCTGAGAGCTGCTTGACTGTCAGAGAAGATGTAAACATCATCATTATTGATGTCCACTGTTTTCAGAAATTTTACAGCTTCCTGTATAGCGGCCACTTCTGCCTGAAAGACACAACAGTGGTCAGTCAATCTAAAGCCAAGGTTAAGACCTAGCTGAGGAGCGTACACCCCTCTTCCTACCGTGCCATCAAGTTTTGAGCCATCTGTGTACACATGGATTGAACCGTTGTCTTGGGAAGGTCCGATGTCCCAGTGTTCTCTTTCCGGAATTGTGATGTGCAATTTTTTCTCGAAACAGTACTGTAAAGGCACTTACTTCTTGTGGTTAACGGCCACATAAAAATAACACGAGCGGACAGCTTCAAGGTTATGCTTAGACTGACTCTTTATTAACTTAAGTTAGAGACAGTTACATGATGTCTGAGTATCGTATGATTAATACATACAAGGACTATCGGTAAATTAGAAATAGGTAATACTTATAGGCTAATGGTGTTTACAGACTAGGAATAAATGTAATTTAGATTATTCTATAATTAATAGGCGCTGGCACTACAAAGGAAAAAGACTGCATCAAGTTGATCAGGCTTGACTTTAACCTCGTCCTTTTTCAAGACTGTTAACTAAACAAACTGAGCGAATAAATTGTTTAAATGATTAGTTTGTAATTTTCTCTCTTTTTGACTTTATTCGTTCAGTTTTATCAGTTTCAAAGATTTTTTTTGTAAATTTATAAAAGATTGCGAAAATGTAGATTTTAGAAATGATATAATTCAGGTTATAAATTTTGAAAAGTTATATAATTTCAAATGTGAACATGCTTAGAAAAGTTACATAATTCAAATTATGTGAATTTTGAAAAGTTATATAATTCCAAATATATGTGTAGATTTTTAATGAGATTTTATGCGACATTTTAGTGCTAAGGTTAAATACAACTGCATACGTTTGCGTATATATGATTTAACGTTACAATTGTATGTATCCTTGGGTTTTTTTTTTGGCTTAATTAATTTTTCTTAATCTATTTTTATGTATGGTTTTCAACGTTTTCTTTGTTCCATCTAAAATTATGACATTAACACCGTCAACTTTTTGAACCTGGAATGGACCTTCATAGATATTTTTATGTTTTTCGTATGGTTGTTTTTCAACTAATACCATATCGTGTACCCTCAAATTTAACGGTCGTGCAGCCTTATCATATAGCAACTTGTTTCGAGCTTTATGCTTATTTATCAAATTTTTTGCAAGATTATGCGATTTTTGCAATCTATACTTCATTTCTTTGGCATAGTTATCGATATTGTAAATAGGATCGATTGTACTAGTTTGCACTTCTTGCGGTAATACTGGGTCTTTGACGAAAACTAATTCAAATGGTGTTATCTTATTGTCAAAAGCTGAATTAACGGTTACGTTATGGTGAAATGTAAAATATTTTAAGTAGGTATCCCAATAAGAAGATCTTTCATTTAAGTACGCACGTAAATATTCTTTGAACACTCTATGGTTGCGTTCTATTGTACCGACTGTTTCATGGTGGTAAGCCGTAGAAAAGTTATGTTTTATTTTTAAAATGTTGCATAATTCTTTGAAAATTTCGTTTTTATACTCAGTCCCTAAATCTGATTTAATAGTATTCATTACACCGTAGGTAAGTATGAACCCTTCGAGAATAGCTTTTGTCACAGTACTGGCAGCTTTATCGGGGATAGCTATGGTTACAAGATACTTAGTTAAATCGTTCAACGATGGCAGTACCAAAGACCTCTTTAATTTGTCTGGTACTATACCTGTTGTCTACAAAAATAACACTTACTACATTCCCATTTGCATATGGTTAATGGACACACATCCACAAAACGCACCGCTATGCTTTGTCAAACCAACACCGACAATGCAAATTAAAGTTTCCATGCATGTGGATCATAATGTTAAATCTATTTGCCATATCTGCATGACTGGCAACCGCACACATCGGATTCACTATCACTGATACGCAAACGTCAAGCTGTGCAGTTCTGTTTATATTTTTCTCTGTTATTATATTTAATAAATTAATAATATCTTTGATATTTTAAAGTTATAATTAAAGTGGATAGAGTTAAATACTTAATGTGCTTCACTACTTGGTGTGAAAAGTGTTAAAAAGTTTCAATAGTTATTCATTATTATAGAGTTTTTTGCATATTTTATTTGTTGCTATTGATAGGCTTTATTTCATATTGCAATTGTTGTTGTGCTCTGACTTGCTTTTCTTATTTCTGTTTCGTTACAGCTGTTTTGCGTGGTTTGTTAAACGTCAGATACAGTGTGTTTAAAACTGTGCGCTCAGTACTGTGTCACTTAAACTGTCAGGGTTGTTTTTTCTTTAATCCGCTAAATTTTTTTAACTTATAATTTTTCTTATAAATTTATACGAAAATGTCGTGCATGATAGCAAACTGCCAGGTAAAAAGCGAGCCCGAACGCTTTGTGGCGAGGATGATTTGATGTACCATATTTCTTCTAAAGTTAAAGATCAAAGCGTAACTGTTAGAAAATTTAATTTGACATATCAAAGAAGTATGTCTTCGTTTAAGATTGATGTATCTTGGAAAGATTTCGATAATCTTTTGGACAGCTCTTTTTGGCCTCCCGGGGCTCTTGTGCGGGAATTTGAATACAGACCGAATAGGAATGTTCAAAATGTAGCGAAAATTTCTCGTAATAACGTTGAGTCAAAAAACTGAGCACTAAATCCGTGAATATCTTCTATCAAAATGTCAGAGGTTTAAATACCAAATTAACTGATCTCTTTTTGAAATCTTTTCATTGTAATTATAACGTATTTGCTTTTACCGAAACTTGGCTAAAACCTCATGTTTTCAATTCAGAGTTTTTATGTAATGAATATCAAGTATATGGAAATGATCGCTTGAACAGAGTCGGGGGTGATGTTCTACTTGCCGGTCATTCCTCCATCCCTTCAGAGGTGGTTAATATTCCTAACATCGATTTCATTGAGATCAAATGCATCCGCCTTCAACTAGACAACGTCTATATATACATATATGTTTGCTACATCCCACCAGCATCAGATTTTTCAGTCTACATGCAACATGTCTCTGCGCTCAAAACTGTTAACTTTATGACTAAAGCTTCAGATTCAATTATTGTTCTGGGTGACTTTAACTTACCTCATATATCGTGGAACATATCTGATGGTAACATTATTCCAAATCCGTCCAAACTGGGGTACAATGAATTTTTAGATGGAATTTCCGATCTTTGCCTTAATCAAATAATGTTACCGCTAACAAGCTTGGGAAAGTCTTAGATTTAGTGTATGTTAATGATATAAACCAATTTTCTGTAAATCGTTGTGATCCGTTGGTTTTACCAGAAGACCTTTACCACCCTTCTATGGAAATAGTCTACGAAACCATAAGTAATGGCCAAGGCACTCAATGCTACTCATGTAGTAGCTTTGATTATAACTTTTCCAAAGCAAACTACAAGAAATTAAATAAAGAACTGTCTAAATTAACTTGGCCTGAATTTGGTTGTGATATCGATCTAAACGTCTCACATTTCAATCACACTATTTACTGCCTATTTGAGAAGTTTATTACCAAACGTAAATTAACTTATGATCATCCTACGCAAGCTTGGTTTACTAAAGAGCTTAAGGCTTTTAAAAATAGGAAAACGCGATCATTTCATTTATATAAGAAATCTGGATTAAATAAACATTACTTACTGTATTCCATTCTACGTCAGAAATACATAGATTTAAATAAAAAGTGCTATAAAGCTTATATATCTAAAACCAAAAGAGACATTATTCTCAATCCAAAGTCATTTTATGGTTTCGTAAATTCTAAACGTAAAGTATCAGGGTTACCCTCAGCCATGAAATATCAAGACATTATATCTAGCGATAATCAATATATCGCAAATTTTTTTGCTCAATTTTTCACTTCTAACTATTCTGCTGTCACCAATTCAAACTTTCAAAACTATCCCTATAAGCTACACGGGACAAGTTCAATTAATTCACCAATTATATGCGCCAAAGATGTTCTAATTTGCCTTAAAACCTTAAAAGAATCTTTTGAATATGGTCCTGATAGGATTCCTACATGTTTCTTGAATAAGTATGCGAACCATATTTACCAACCCCTTACCAATTTGTTCAATCTATCACTAAAGTGTGGTGTTTTTCCAACTGCGTGGAAAGAATCGTTTCTTTTACCGCTGCATAAAAGCGGGATTAGGTCTTCTATAGAGAACTATCGTGGCATCGCAAAGCTTTCTGCCATCCCAAAATTGTTTGAAGCTATTGTTACAAATCAACTTACGGGTCCGATCTCTACTTTGATAGCTGACTGCCAACACGGGTTCAGTAAGGGAAAGTCCACAGTTACGAATTTACTTGAGTTTACCAGTCATGTCTCAAATGGCTTTAGAAAAAATCTGCAAACCGACGTTATTTATACGGATTTCAGCAAAGCTTTTGACAAAGTGTGTCACTCATTACTTATTCATAAACTCGATCAGTTGGGCTTCCAGCCGGGTCTCAATCGCTGGATCTCTTCTTACCTTAGTGACAGGACACAAAGAATAATGTTTAAAAATTTAGTATCCGATGTCATTTATGTCTCTTCGGGGGTTCCTCAAGGAACCCATCTTGGCCCGATTCTGTTCTTGTTGTTTATAAATGATATTTCTACAATAATAAAATCTTCAAAAATGTTAATGTATGCCGACGACGTAAAGCTTTTCATGTCATTCGCATCTTTTGAAGATAGAAATGAGCTACAATCAGATCTACATACACTTGTTACTTGGTTCGATTTAAATTATATGCCACTTAACTTTAAAAAATGTAAACACATGGGTTTTTCGCGTGGAATTTCTCAGCCGGCTTCCTATACAATTAAAAATTATAGTCTTGAGCAAGTGTATGATTTTGTTAACCTGGGGGTTGCTATGGACTATAAACTCAGTTTCAACCGCCATATTAACACAACAGTCAATAAGGCTAGAGGTGTCCTAGCATTCGTTAAACGATGGTCTAAAGAATTTAGCGACCCTTATGTAACTAAAGCCCTCTTCACTACATTAGTCAGACCGATACTTGAATACGGTTCTATAATTTGGAACCCGCGTTACCAGGTTCATGTAGATCACCTTGAATCAGTTCAAAAACAATTTTTACTATTTGCCTTAAGAGATTTTCATTGGGATCCCTCGTACAATCTGCCACCCTATACGAATCGTTTAAAACTCATTAATCTACACACACTTTCTAGTCGGAGGGAAATGCTTGGAATTATTTTTATGATTAAATTTCTAAATGTTTCACTATCCATCCCATTTCTTCTAAGTGAAGTGAACTTCAATGTACCGTCTCGTCCTTCAAGGCATTTTAAACCTCTGAGCCTTTTTGCTGTTTGTGTCAAGATTATAACTCTCTTTCTGATAGATTTGATATTTCAGACTCGCTTTTCAGCATAAAAAAATCAATTCTTTCTATCCTAAATTCATAGCTACTAATAGTTTCTTATTCTGTGACTTCTATTTTTACTTTTAACAATAATTTTATTCTGTTAACTAGTTATTTCTTAATGTATAATCTATCCTATATCTACTTTACTTAGCTGATGAGGTTTTCTCTGTAGCTGAGCAGTTTTAGATCTCGACGATTAACAAACCAAAGCCTTTCAACGGCTCGGCACGAACGAATAATCCTCGCGTTATGCGGATGCGCCCCTCGCGCCGGTCGGGCGGGATATGGTGGGTAATCCGTTGGGAATTATTATTATTATTATTAATGATATTAACATTTGGCGATCCTACAGCGAATGCAGCCGGTGGAGGAGATTTCCCACCAGGCAGTAACTTCGGACCATATCCGCCGTATCCTACAGGAGGTGATCCAGACGTAGCCAACCCAAATGTCGGTGGAGCCAGTTATCCACAGTGTATGAACTTTCCACAAGTTCCTGACTACAATGCTGGCTAGAACCCTTCAACGCCAAGCTCTACTGGTACTATTACTGAGGAGCATATTAAGGCCTCGCTCATTAGCGCTGTAGAAGATAAGCTTAGACGTCGTCTACAAGAGAAGGTAAATCAGTATCAAGCTGAAATTGAAACACTTAATCGAACCAAGCAGGAATTGGTAGAGGGTAGTAGCAAAATTGAGAAGGTTATTGCGCCTTAATAGAGAAGAAGTTGAGCTTCAAAAGTTTATAAATATTTTACGTGATAAAGAATAAGAACTTACAGTTGCTCAATGCCTACGCTGAGGAAGCGGCTATTAAGGATGCAATTTATTATTTGGGTGAAGCTCTACGAAGCGGTGTCATAGATTTAGAAACTTCCCTTAAGCATGTTTGCCAATTGTCACGTAAACAATTTATGCTACGCCGTCCACAGCATTTCTGCGCAGAACACACTTTTTGCACTTTTCGGTACACCCTAATCTGTGATTATAATAACCACATGAAAATGACAGAAACTTTTGAACTTTAATTGCAAATACTTCTTTACTAAAGCGATATCTCGAAGGTCCGCTTCCGGATTATTGTTGCCGAGGTCGATACGTGTCTTTTGATGCCTCTCCCGATAGTTTCGGGCGTGTTTGCGCAGTTGTCTCCTAAGGGGGACAATTAGGGTTTTAGAGTTTTAGCAATTTTAGCTCTTTTTATTCTTACAATAACTTTCTTGGTAGATTTCGCATCTTTTGTGTTTTCTGTTTGTGCAATGCTACTGCACATCCGTATTTGCCAAAAGGTTTATATTCTTTGGGCTTATAACTTATTCTTTTATTAGGTGTATGGGTTTTTCATATTGGTTCATTCATTGTACATATACCAGTTTGCCAATTTTCCTCTTACTATTTTCAATTTTGTTAGTCGATGAAACTCCCAGTTCATTTGCAAGTCTAATCAAACTATCAAACATTAGATTTTAGATTATTTTGATATACTCAATTGTGCATAATAAAGGGAATAGTTCATCAAATACAGAAATTTTTCAACTTTAATTACAAATATTTCTTCCCGATAGTTTCGGGCGTGTTTTGGCAGTTGTCTCCTGAGGGAGATAATTACCGAACTAATGACTATGGGACTCAATTAAATTTAAATATATTTCTCACCAACAAATGTGATGGTGTAGGTTGAAATCCGACTGCAATATCAGGACGATTTGGTCCTGAACACACTTCTTCAATCCACGGAATTGATTTACCAACAGCGAAAGCATCATTTAATTGGTTTCCTCCGGCAGATTGTTGAGGAAAACATTTGTGTTTTTCACTAATCGACGCACTCCCACGCATTTTGCGCGTTTGTTCGAGCCACTATGCGACATTTTCGCACAATTTGGACAAATTCTTGCATACTTTCGTTTCAAGGTACACATTGCTATCGCACGCGGTAGTAGAAAATAAAAACCGAATGAATTCTAATTTGAATAGCGAAAATACCGAAAAATACACAGCGGTCGCTGTGTGAACTGAATTTATGCACGAATAAGCCAAAACCAAATGTATATTTATGTAAATGACCCATAAGCCACCCGACATACGGAAATCTCTATCCGTAACAAATTAACAATCCACAACTTAATATTCTATAATGACTGGTTTCAGCGTCAAACGCAACAAAACGGAGACAGAAGTCGCACAGCATTCGGCTGTGCCCAATTTATCGAGGCATGTCGAACATAGAGCGACTAGGGGTGGTCATCGACGCGCGGTACTGCACTAACTGCTTGTCGCCCTTTCATCAGAGGAGGTCATGCCCCAGCGAAGATCATTGCCACCGGTGCCACGAACAGCACCATACTTCAACACACACAGACGAGGCACCACCAACCATCAACATGGACGACGACGATGAAGCAAACTCGGATACAGCGCTATCCATCCACATTTCGGAGAAGACGATGTCATGGACAGAAGAAGTAGCTGGCGAAGAAGCGAATAGAAGGGAGGACATTACCGCACTACCGTCAATTGTTCAACAGGTTGCGTCGGGACCTCGCCGTTTTCGACCACTCCTAAACCACGAGAAGCCCTCAAACTCTCCACGCGGGGATGGCGCGGAGACACGTCCTTTCCGCCCATCGCACTGTCCCACTGGAGGGCGCCGTGGTGACGCGGGACCACGTCTGTCCCGCGTTCTGCTGGCAGGGCGGCCCCGTATCCAGCACGTAATCAAGGCGCAGATCTCGCGCTACACGAGAGGACTCCATCCGGCTTTAGAACAGGGCACCTAGGGAGGCGCCTTTCACCATCACGCAAGCCTTCACAGCCATCGCTCCAACGGCCATGGTCCGAATCGCGGCGGGGGGTGAGCTCCACATAGTGCGCGCCCTCATCGACCCGTGCGCTCCCAATTCCATTATCGACGCTAAAACCTAACATTATGGTCAGCGGCGCACCGCCATCGACTGTGGGACGCTGCTGACCCAGGCAACCATATTTGGCTTGGTGGTTTCTGGGGCCCACCAGCAATAAACTTGTCCATATCCTAAAATAAGTAAAGCGCACTAAAGTTAACCCACGTTCGTAACTACTAACCATTTCTTTTCACCCACAGGACCGCATACAGGGGAACTGCGCAGGGGTGACGATCGAGATACGAATCCACGTAGTTTTAAGTCCAAAATGTAATTTCTTGCCTTTACGGGACTTGGCCGCTGAGCGCGTTTGGAGATTGCTTGCCGCAAGGGGGCCGGCATGTTTAGGACACTGACCTAAATATTGAAGCACACCCTAATGTCCAAAGCTTTTCTTATAATTTATCTCGGTTAAAACCGACAACCGTTTACCCCGCCGGATAATAGCTAGAACAAGGATTCGGCGGTGGGTACGACCTAATTTCTAATTTTCACTTTGTCACCTCTTTTTCGAACGTCGAAGAAACCGCCATCAGCCAAGTCACCGAAGGTAAGTCCTTTTCCGCTACATATATTTTTGCATTTAATTCCAGTCAAATTTTAAATAATTTCACTAATTGTTTAATTCCTGAACTTTTACTATAATAAACATTGTTATTATATATCTGAACTAACGAGTTCTTTGTTTATTTCTTTCTTGCACCTTATTACGAGCACTTATAACTTGGTATCGCCATACCAAGTAGCAAGTCACCGTAACAGCGTTATGCGGAAGTCATAGGGCCAATTTGCCTTTTTCCTTTTTGTGCGATTACTTTTGGTTGTCGAGACTGCACTACTGACAATCCTGTTTCGTCCACATTCCAAATACTTGTCGCTGAGAAATTGTGTTTGATATATTCGTTTTCTAATAAGTTGAAAAATGAAGCCACATTTTCACGATTAAATACCTTTGCTCTATCAAAAGATGTACCAGTCGGTGTCCGCAAGCTTAACTTTTCGCTATGTCTTTTGAAAAATCCGTGCAGCCAATCTTTTCCTGCACATTTTCGCATAGTATTAAATTTATTAGGAATGCCGTTCTTCATTGCAATTTGATATGCAAGCGACCTCAAATCTCATCTCGTTAGCCCCCAAAAGCGAGACTCCATCTCCAAAGCGTATCTTACTACATCGTTCTCGATCTCTGGGGTAAAAACTGGTTTTCTTCCGAGTTTTACTGAAAGCAGCTCCTCAGCCGGGTTTTCACTTCTAGCCATGTGCTGCAGTGTGGTGTGGGGAAACTCGAAAACTTTTGAGGCCAGTAAAATACCCTTTTTGTCGTTTTTTACTGTGGCAATGGCCTTGCGCATGTTTTCAATACTCCACTGCCTTCGTACACCTTTTTTCGACATGATTGCTGTAAAATTACACCACTAAATTAAAGCACTAGCCGATTGATAATACAGAAGGGTAATATGGTACACTATACCATATTGGCCGGTCAGAAGTGTACCATACTAGACGCTTTTTTGGTTTTCTGTGTTTTTAATTTTTTTATGGTCAAACCCCTATTTGGCTTGAAACTTACCTTTCTGAAATGAAATATGGGCTTTAATTTATCGATTAAGAATATATCTGTTATAGCAAGATTGTTCCTGCCACTAAAACAACCGTTTCTGCTACAGTATCTTAACAAGTCAATCATGCGAAACCACGTGTTTTTAACAACTGAAAGAAAACTAAACAGCTGTCACCTTTGTAATTTTTTTTTCTATTCCTCTTTCTTTATTTAACAGCTGATGTCGAAGTCGGCGTTGCCATAGTGCAAGTAGTTTAAGAGAAAAGCAGGTGTACTCTATTAGCCGCCTATACCATAATACCCGAAGTTACTCTATGAGCTGTGTAAAAAGACGCGTTTTGACGTCGCACAGTTATATTTAAGAAAGTGACCCAGGTTGTTGTAAGGTTATTTTTTTTATAGTTTTCGCTTGTAGATTGTACTGTAATATACAGAAATGTACTGTATGTTTATATAAATTTATTTTAAGTAAGCCACCTGCTACATATATGCCTTATAGAAGAAAACTTTTATAAAATGATTTTATAACGTTATTTATACTGCATTGGTGATTGTTTCTACGTAAATCAATTCAACTAATTGTGTTTTAAGTGGTACAAAGGTGATGGCAGCTTCTAAGTCTTCAAGCACCATTAAGGCGGTTGTTAATGATGGGTATAAAAGAATGCAATATATTTAGCCTACCCTAGTTATTTAAAATTTTTTGCAATCAGTTTTCGGCAAAAAACAGAACAAAAACTTGCTTTAAAAAGAAGAGTAATTTGTAAAGTAACATTTGAAAGTAAGAAAACAAAACTTTCCGAGAGGTTTGATGACTTGAACCAGTTGTTAGCTGCTAAAACATCGGCTAGCAAGATTAATCAGGACTTGGCATTCAGGAATTTCAAAAACCAATTCACCAAAAAGTGGTTTTCATGCAACAGGTATGTGGCCAGATTTTGTGAACAAGAGACCAAGTGGTTAAATGGCAATATCCAACTTTCCATTAGATCAAATAGTAGTTCAAATGTGGGAAGACCAAATATAAACTTCAATGAGAGTAGCCATCAATCAAAACGTCGGAAGACATCTAATGTAGGTTACTTTCTCTATCTTGTTATATGCCTATAAGCATGACATACAATTTTTTTAGATGCGATCAAGGACTTTCAAAATTTTAGGGAGAACTATAGCAGAAAAAAGTCGCGCTGACAATTTACATGACGTTTTTGATAGGTTACTAGTTTCGTCAGATCCCCTAATTTCTTGCTATCGCTCCTTGCCAATGGTTACAAATCAAAAAATTTTTTTGCCTGAAGCATTGGAGTTAATGGAGCCTGAAGTCACAGGACATCAATGCGACATCGGGTCTGACGGCGATGAGTAAGGTTTACATTTTTAACTTAACATGTTGCATCATAAATTGATTCTCTCTGTTTAGCCTATATTTTCCAAAAGAAATGTTTTACTTGCGTTATGGGCATTCCCGTTTTAGTGCTGATCTTCTTCTTTAAATGGTCATCTAACCGCCTGTCGTTTCTTCGTCGCGCCAACTGGCGCTAATTGGAAACACCGCGGGATCGCAAATCAGTCTCCACTTGGTCCTTCCATCGGAGTGGTGGTCTCCCTCTTCCTCTGCTTCCACCGGCGCGTGCCGATAAGAACACCTTTTGGGCTGGAGCATCTTCGCTCATTCGCACTACGTGGCCTAGCCAGCGAAGCCGCTGTGTTTTAATTCGCTGAACTATGTCGGCGTCTGCGTAAAGTTCATACAGCTCATCATTAAATCTTCTTCGGTATTCGCAGTCGCCCACGCGTAGAGGTCCACAAATCTTTCGAAGAACCTCTCTCTCGAATACTCCCAGAGCCGCCTCATCAGATGTTGTTAGTGTCCACGCTTCTGCACCATATAGCAGGGCGGGTGCGATGAGTGACTTGTAGAGTGTTATTTTCGTTCGTCGAGAGAGGACTTTACTTTTCAGTTGCCTACTCAGTCCGAAGTAGCATTTGTTTGCAAGAGTAATTCTTCGTCGGATTTCTAGGCTAACATTATTGTTGGTGTTACTGCTGGTTCCCAGGTAAACGCAGTTCTTTACTATTTCGAAATTATTGCTGCCAACAGTGGCTTGGTGGCCAAGGCGCGAATGCGCTGACTCTTTGCATGATGACAGAAGGAACTTCGTTTTCCCCTCGTTCACCACCAATCCCATTTTCTCCGCTTCTTTTTCTAATTTGGAGTAAGCAGAAGTTACGGCGCGGTTGTTAAGGCTAATGATATCAATATCGTCAGCATATGCCAACAGTTGCACGCTTTTATAAAATATTGTTCCAGCAGGGTTAAGTTCTGCAGCTTGTATTATTTTCTCCAGCATTAAATTAAAGAAATCGCACGATAGGGGGTCACCCTCTCTGAAACCTCGTTTAGTTTCGAACGGCTCGGAGAGGTACTTCCCAATTCTGACCGAGCTGGCGGTGTTGCTCAAGGTCAGTTTGCATAGCCGTATAAGTTTTGCGGGGAAACTAAATTCAGACATAGCAGCATATAGGCAGCTCCTTTTCGTGCTATCGAAAGCGGCTTTAAAATCAACAAAGAGATGATGTTGTCGATTCTTTTCTTACGGGTTTTTTCCAAGATTTGGCGTATTGTAAAAATCTGGTCGATGGTAGATTTACCAGGCCTGAAGCCACACTGATAAGGTCCAATCAGTCTGTTCACATCAAGCTTCAGTCTTTCGCACAATACGCTTGATAGGACCTTATATGCGATATTAAAAAGGCTGATTCCGCGATAGTTGGCGCAGTTTGCAGGATCGCCCTTCTTGTGGATTGGGGAGAGAACACTTAGATTCCAATCTTCAGGCATACATTCATCCAACCATATTCTGCATAGAAGCATGCGCCTTGCAAGCTCCTCGCCTCCGTGCATGAATAGCTCAGCAGGCAAACCATCAGCGCCAGCTGCTTTATTGTTTTTCAATCAGGATATTCTCTCTATACTCGCACTTCATTATAGTCGGGTTGTGAAACGTCAATTCCATCATCTTCGATTGTGGCCTAGGGTTCGGTATCTTCTCTGGTTTCTTGCTCAGTTTCTCCATTTAAAAGGGCAGAGAAGTGATCCCTCCATATTCTGAGTGCTCTCTGAACATCGGCCACCAGGTCGCCGTTCTCATTCTTACAGGAGTTTTCCCCGGGTTTAAAACCTTCTGTTATTCGCCGAATTTTTTGATAGAATTTTCGGGCATTATTCCCGTTGGCCAGCTTCTCAAGCTCCTTTATTTCACGCTTTTCTGCCTCTCTTTTTTTCGCGTCAGGAAAAGCCGCCACGCTTCCCTCTTCAACTCGCGGTAGTGTTCACACACACTCCTCGTTGCATTCGATCTCAGCGTTGCCTTGTAGGCTTCGTCCTTTCTTTTCGTTGCAGCGCGGCACTCTCCATCATCATACCAGTTGTTTCTTCGCGTTCGCCGGAATCCAATTACTCCTTCGGCTGCGGTACGGAGTGCTCCTGAGATATGATCCCACTGCTCATGCATTCCACTAGGTTGAATTGTGCTTTCGGAGAGCAGCTGTGAGAGGCGATCTGCGAAGTAATTGGCGGTCTGTTGCGATTGCAGCTTTTCGACGTCCAGCTTTCCCTGCGTTTTTTGTTGTTGTTGTTTTGTCGTACAGAGGCGGGTACGAATCTTGGCTGCTACTAGGTAGTGATCAGAGTCGATGTTAGGTCCTCGTATTGTGCGATCATCTAAGACGCTGGAAGCATGCCGTCCGTCTATCACAACGTGGTCGATCTGGTTGCGTGTTTTTCGATCGGGGGACAGCCATGTAGCCTGATGGATCTTCTTGTGCATAAACCTAGTGCTGGATATGACCATGTTTCAGGCACCGGCGAAGTCGATGAGCCTGAATCCATTTGGCGAAGTTTGATCGCGGAAACTGAACTTCCCGACAGTGGGGCCGAATACATTCTCCTTACCCACCCTGGCGTTGAAGTCGCCAAGCACGACATTGATATCATAAAAGATAAACGATATGGTGAAAAATCGTACTTTTATGCGGATTGCGGCGAGACACTCGTTGACGGGTGTGAACGTCAGTACTCTCCGACCACAAATCGCACGCCGAATCTGCGCTTGTCTTCATGCCCACTCTTGTAGATGTTGCAAGGTGTTTTGATCGTCTTTCCTCGCCCCGTCTATCGCATGTCTTGTATGGCGGTGATGTCAGCTTTTGCTTTCCTCAGGACCTCAACCAGCCGGGCAGCGGCACCTTCCCCATTAAGGGACCGGACATTCCAGGTACATGCCCTTATCTCATAATCCTTATTTCGTTTGCGGGTGTTGTCATCTAAAAAAGGGGTTCTCATATCCGAGGCTTTGTTGTTGAATTTCATTGGAACGTTGTTTTATGTGGTGGGTCTCAAACCCAACGCACAACCCGTTTCGGGGGAGGTTGAATTCAATTACACATTTGTATAGCGAGTCGCTTGATCCAATACAGACGCCCGCTTGCAGCCGCACCACATGGTGATCAGACGCTGCTGTTTGAATCCCCCAGCAAGCCCTTAGGCCGATTATGTCGGAATGGCGTTACCAGGTTGTCGCCTTCTCACGTTTAGCTCACGACCAAACGGGTGTTCGGTGGTTACCCAGAGGATACTTGGGCGCAAAGGCCGGAAGTAATGAGCTGCTTGAACCGCACGCAAAAAAAACGCTCTGGCCATTCCCAGGTGAATGGCGATCAGAAACTTTCCCCACTTGCGTGGACTTCTGCACACGGCCCCATCAGGGATTCCAAATTAAGTGCCTACCGATTATTATAAAATTTAATATATACTCGCTCCCAGCTTATTTCGTGCAATACGATTTTCCTGTTACTTAAAACGTTAATCATTAAGTAATTAAGTTAACTTAGTTCTTAACATAAACAATTGAGTTTAAAATAAATTGAAAAAATCCTCTAATAAGTTAATATGTGGTTAATGAGTATAGTACTGCACGTTCACTATTTTTGTGGGTACATATATATAGCAATCCTGAATCAAATAGTTTTGATTTCAGAGTTTAAAAAAACAGGCCAAAATTGGGTTAGTACATGGCTATTAAAGGATTAAATGCTTCATGTACCACTCTAGTATATGTGTGACGATGAAATTGGTCGCAAATGGGTTTATACATCGCCATTAAAGATAAATTAAGATGCAACACATGTACTACTTTAGCAAAGGGTTAGCAATCGTGATTTCACATCTTAAAAAACACAGGCGATGGGTTCAAATACTACAGATTAACTGGGTTAGTGTGGATAAAGCCATTCTAATTTAAAAACATTTGTTTCACAACTAAAAAAAAAGAACACAGGACGCCAATGGGTTAATCCGTGACCGTTTATGGATTAAGATACTACAGATTAACTGTGGTAGTGTTGATAAAGCCATTCCAATGGATAAAATTGGTTTAAAAACTAAAAAAAAAAAACAATTGGTCGCCAATGGGTTAATCCGTGACCGTTTATGGGTTAAGATACTACAGATTAACTGTGCTAGTGTTGATAAAGCCATTCCGATGGAAAAAATTGGTTTAAAAACTAAAAAAAAAAAAATTGGTCGCCAATGGGTTATTCCGTGACCGTTTATGGGTTAAAATACTACAGATTAACTCTGGTAGTGTTGATAAAGCCATTCCGATGGAAAAAAATTGGTTTCAGAATTTTGAGCACCCCCATATATATAAGTGGCCCCACTGTGCGTCGGTATCAATAATACAAAATGGGAAATTAGATTTTATACTTATGTAAAGATATATTTGCAATTAAAGTAAGTATTTCTATGCCGGCCATCTTTCGGCATAAGCGGCCCTCGGTCCAGCTTTAAAACAATAACCATTAAAATATCATTTAGCCGATCCAAAACTCAATTCTGAAAAAACACCAAATATGTGAGATTACAAGAACGACATGAAATAGCAGAAATTGTTTAACTTTAATTGCAAAAATTTCTTCACAGAAATATAAAATCGAATCTACGATTTTGGAATATTGGTTTCTTCGCTGGGCGAAATCTGTCATTGTCACAAATCCTAGGGATCAGGTTGGTAACATGTTAAACTATGGTGCTCATGTAGCCCCAATCGACAATAAAGTCTTAAATTCTTTGAGATCTGGCGCGTCTGGAATTCTCATTTCTAAACCTGCTAGTATTTTAAAAAGAGAAACCTTGTACTTCTCGAGGTGTATTGTTTATGGCACGTTGGACTTTATCAACTTGTTTGTACCAAGAATTTGGATCTTCTATACAGAGCTTTGTTAGCATTGGTACAACAACTCTATGGGCCGGTTTCACCAGCGCGACTAAGACTAAAATTAAGTCGTGACTTAAGTTAGCACAGATTCGAGACTAACTTAATTTTGGGTTTCACCAACTGAGCGACTTAAATAATTTTGAACACAACAACCCGATCAGCTGTTTTATGCATAGTAGTATTTTTTCATACCAGACAGCTCTGCGCATCCCAATACCCCAGTGCGAAATGGGCATGTATGGCCAGACACGAAGAAATGTATTGATCTTACACACATTTTTCTTTAGTTGGAAGGTCCTAAAATTAGCTTTTAATTGAAAACTATAGTTTCGTAATGGTTGCAAGCTTGAAAACCAGCGTTTACATGCATCTACGCTTACCCCGTTAAAGTCAAGCATGATGAAGTTTCCGACTGGGACGTTGCACAAAACAAATTAGCAACATTACTGACATTATGGTTTCGAACCATAGCAACACTGCTTAGTCGAGAATAAGTCAGCTGGCAAGTTGACTAAGTTGTGACTTAGCTAAGTTAGGTGGTGAAACTGAAAAAGTGAAAATCGCGACTTAACTAAGTTAAGTCGAGTTGGTGAAACCGGGCCCATGAATTCTCTCGACTTGTTCGTTACCTCTAGGTACGCCTGTGGCTATGTGCAGGAGTTGTACATCTTCTTTATTACAGTATTCTTTAAACAGATTTGATGTAAATGCGGTGCCTTTGTCTGCGATTATACGTTTCGGAATTTCGAAGACTGAGGACTGTGCTTTCAATATTTTTAAAACCGATTCCACGCCTGTATTTTTTGTTGGATAAGGCCATGTGAATTTCGAGAACGCGTCAATTACTACAAATAGATAGTTGTACTGCTGGCTTATAGTTTCCATGGGCCCTAAATGGTCCACATGGTAAGTGCCTAGAGGGTGGTCTTCCTTATTAATGGGATTTAAAAATCCTTCTTTCTTTACTGCTTTGGTTTCTGATACTATACATTCTATGCATGACCTGACTAACTTTTCTACCTTGGCTGCTAATTTTGGAATGTAATACCTTTTCTCAACTAAATCTTGGGATTTTTTAATGGGAAAATGTCCCTGGTTATGAACAACCCGTATAATTTCATTTTCCATCTTAGTCGGAATAACCACTAATGCCTTCAATGGATCTTTGAAAAGCAGATCGTTACACAAATAGTAATCTTCGTAGGGAACTTTTTCTAACACTTTCCTAACCGCCCTAATCCAATCGTCATCCAACTGTACTAATTCAAACGATGACTTCTAATATTAAGCATGACATTCTGCTAAGCGCGTCCACGTGCCTCATTTTCGTTCCGCTACGATGTTCAATTGTATAATTAAAGTCATCTTAGGCCGGGTACCAATCGGCTGCAAATCGAAAATTTTGACACAGCGAGAGAAAATTCTGACATTTATTGTGGTGAATAAGAATGTCAGAATTTCCCCTAGCCCATGGGGCTAGGTTAAATTTTTATAACTTCAATAGAGTTAATGTGTAGTATTTTAACCCATAAACGGTCACGGATTAACCCATTGGCGACCAATTTTTTTTTTTTTTAGTTTTTAAACCAATTTTTTCTATCGTAATGGCTTTATCAACACTAGCACAATTAATCTGTAGTATCTTAACCCATAAACGGTCACGGATTAACCCATTGGCGACCTGTGTTCTTTTTTTTAGTTGTGAAACAAATGTTTTTAAATTAGAATGGCTTTATCCACACTAACCCAGTTAATCTGTAGTATTTGAACCCATCGCCTGTGTTTTTTAAGGTGTGAAATCACGATTGCTAACCCTTTACTAAAGTAGTACATGTGTTGCATCTTAATTTATCTTTAATGGCGATGTATAAACCCATTTGCGACCAATTTCATCGTCAAACATATACTAGAGTGGTACATGAAGCATTTAATCTTTTAATAGCCATGTATTAACCCAATTTTGGCCTGTTTTTTTAAACTCTGAAATCAAAACTATTTGATTCAGGATTGCTATATATGTACCCACAAAAATAGTGAACGTGCAGTACCCTACTCATTAACCACATATTAACTTATTAGAGGATTTTTTCAATTTATTTTAAACTCAATTGTTCAGTCTCCGCGATCAAACTTCGCCAAATGGATTCAGGCTCATCGACTTCGCCGGTGCCCGAAACATGGTCATATTCAGCACTAGGTTTATGCACAAGAAGATCCATCAGGCTACATGGCTTTCCCCCGATCGAAAAACACGCAACCGGATCGACCACGTTGTGATAGACGGACGGCATGCTTCCAGCGTCTTAGATGATCGCACAATACGAGGACCTAACATCGACTCTGATCACTACGTAGTAGCAGCCAAGATTCGTACCCGCCTCTGTACGACAAAACAGGTGCAACAAAAAACGCAGGGAAAGCTGGACGTCGAAAAGCTGCAATCGCAACAGACCGCCAATTATTTCGCAGATCGCCTCTCACAGCTGCTCTCCGAAAGCACAATTCAACCTAGTGGAATGCATGAGCAGTGGGATCATATCTCAGGAGCACTCCGTACCGCAGCCCAAGGAGTAATTGTATTCCGGCGAACGCGAAGAAACAACTGGTATGATGATGGAGAGTGCCGCGCTGCAACGAAAAGAAAGGACGAAGCCTACAAGGCAACGCTGAGATCGAATGCAACGAGGAGTGTGTGTGAACACTACCGCGAGTTGAAGAGGGAAGCGTGGCGGATTTTCCTGAGGCAAAAAAAAGAGAGGCAGAAAAGCGTGAAAAAAAGGAGCTTGAGAAACTGGTGAACGGGAATAATGCCCGAAAATTCTATCAAAAAATTCGGCGAATGACAGAAGGTTTTAAACCCGGGGCAAGCTTCTATGCAGAATATGGTTGGATGAATGCATGCTTGAAGATTGGAATCTAAGTGTTCTCTCCCCAATCCACAAGAAGGGCGATCCTGCAAACTGCGCCAACTATCGCGGAATCAGCCTTTTGAATATCGCATATAAGGTCCTATCAAGCGTACTGTGCGAAAGACTGAAGCTTGATGTGAACAGACTGATTGGACCTTATCTGGCTTCAGACCTGGTAAATCTACCATCGACCAGATTTTTACAATACGCCAAATCTTGGAAAAACCCCGTTAGAAAATAATCGACACACATCATCTCTTTGTTGATTTTAAAGCCGCTTTCGATAGCACGAAAAGGAGCTGCCTATATGCCGCTATGTCTGAATTTGGTTTCCCCGCAAAACTTATACGGCTATGCAAAATGACCTTGAGCAACACCGCCATCTCGGTCAGAAGTACCTCTCCGAGCCGTTCGAAACTAAACGAGGTTTCAGAGAGGGTGACCCCCTATCGTGCGATTTCTTTAATTTAATGCTGGAGAAAATAATACAAGCTGCAGAACTTAACCCTGCTGGAACAATATTTTATAAAAGCGTGCAACTGTTGGCATATGCTGACGATATTGATATCATTAGCCTTAACAACCGCGCCGTAACTTCTGCTTACTCCAAATTAGAAAAAGAAGCGGAGAAAATGGGATTGGTGGTGAACGAGGGGAAAACGAAGTTCCTTCTGTCATCATGCAAAGAGTCAGCGCATTCGCGCCTTGGCCACCAAGCCACTGTTGGCAGCAATAATTTCGAAATAGTAAAGAACTGCGTTTACCTGGGAACCAGCAGTAACACCAACAATAATGTTAGCCTAGAAATCCGACGAAGAATTACTCTTGCAAACAAATGCTACTTCGGACTGAGTAGGCAACTGAAAAGTAAAGTCCTCTCTCGACGAACGAAAATAACACTCTACAAGTCACTCATCGCACCCGTCCTGCTATATGGTGCAGAAGCGTGGACACTAACAACATCTGATGAGGCGGCTCTGGGAGTATTCGAGAGAGAGGTTCTTCGAAAGATTTGTGGACCACTACGCGTTGGCGACTGCGAGTACCGAAGAAGATTTAATGATGGCTGTATGAACTTTACGCAGACGCCGACATAGTTCAGCGAATTAAAACACAGCGGCTTCGCTGGCTAGGCCACTTAGGGGGAATGAGCGAAGATGCTCCAGCCCAAAAGGTGTTCTTATCGGCACGCGCCGGTGGAAGCAGAGGAAGAGGGAGACCACCACTCCGATGGAAGGACCAAGTGCAGACTGATTTGCGATCCCGTGGTGTTTCCAATTGGCGCCAGTTGGCGCGACGAAGAAACGACTGGGGAGCTATGTTGGACGGTCAAAATCGCCCAGACGGTTAGATGACCATTTAAAGAAGAAGATCAGCACTAAAACGTGAATACCCATAACGCAAGTAAAACATTTCTTTTGGAAAATATAAGCTAAACAGAGAGAATCAATTTATGATGTTTAAGTTAAAAATGTAAACCTTACTCATCGCCGTCAGACCCGATGTCGCATTGATGTCCTGTGACTTCAGGCTCCATTAACTCCAATGCTTCAGGCAAAAAAATTTTTTGATTTGTAACCATTGGCAAGGAGCGAGAGCAATAATTAGGGGATCTGACGAAACTAGTAACCTATCAAAAACGTCATGTAAATTGTCAGCGCGACTTTTTTCTGATTGATGGCTACTCTGATTGAAGTTAACCACTTAACCACTTGGTCTCTTGTTCACAAAATCTGGCCACATACCTGTTGCATGAAAACCACTTTTTGGTGAATTGGTTTTTGAAATTCCTGAATGCCAAGTCCTGCTTAATCTGGCTAGCCGATGTTTTAGCAGCTAACAACTGGTTCAAGTCATCAAACCTCTCGGAAAGTTTTGTTTTCTTACTTTCAAATGTTACTTCACGAATAACTCTTCTTTTTAAAGCAAGTTTTTTTCTGTTATTTGCCGAAAACTGATTGCAAAAAATTTTAAATAACTAGGGTAGGCTAAATATATTGCATTCTTTTATACCCACCATTAACAACCGCCTTAATGGTGCTTGAAGACTTAGAAGCTGCCATCACCTTTGTACCACTTAAAACACAATTAGTTGAATTGATTTACGTAGAAACAATCACTTATGCAACCCAATGCAGTATAAATAACGTTATAAAATCATTTTATAAAAGTTTTCTTCTATAAGGCATATATGTAGCAGGTGGCTTACTTAAAATAAATTTATATAAACATACAGTACATTTCTGTATATTACAGTACAATCTACAAGCGAAAACTATAAAAAAAATAACCTTACAACAACCTGGGTCACTTTCTTAAATATAACTGTGCGACGTCAAAACGCGTCTTTTTACACAGCTCATAGAGTAACTTCGGGTATTATGGTATAGGCGGCTAATAGAGTACACCTGCTTTTCTCTTAAACTACTTGCACTATGGCAACGCCGACTTCGACATCAGCTGTTAAATAAAGAAAGAGGAATAGAAAAAAAAATTACAAAGGTGACAGCTGTTTAGTTTTCTTTCAGTTGTTAAAAACACGTGGTTTTGCATGATTGACTTGTTAAGATACTGTAGCAGAAACGGTTGTTTTAGTGGCAGGAACAATCTTGCTATAACAGATATATTCTTAATCGATAAATTAAAGCCCATATTTCATTTCAGAAAGGTAAGTTTCAAGCCAAATAGGGGTTTGACCATAAAAAAATTAAAAACACAGAAAACCAAAAAAGCGTCTAATATGGTACACTTCTGACCGGCCAATATGGTATAGTGTACCATATTACTCTTCTGTATTATCAATAGGCTAGTGCTTTAATTTAGTCGTGTAATTTTACAGAAATCATGTCGAAAAAAGGTGTACGAAGGCAGTGGAGTATTGAAAACATGCGCAAGGCCATAGCCACAGTAAAAAACGACAAAAAGGGTATTTTACTGGCCTCAAAAGTTTTCGAGGTTCCCCACACCACACTGCAGCACATGGCTAGAAGTGAAAACCCGGCTGAGGAGCTGCTTTCAGTAAAACTCGGAAGAAAACCAGTTTTTACCCCAGAGATCGAGAACGATGTAGTAAGATACGCTTTGGAGATGGAGTCTCGCTTTTGGGGGCTAACGAGATGGGCTTTGAGGTCGCTTGCATATCAAATTGCAATGAAGAACGGCATTCCTAATAAATTTAATACCATGCGAAAATGTGCAGGAAAAGATTGGCTGTACGGATTTTTCAAAAGACATAGCGAAAAGTTAAGCTTGCGGACACCGACTGGTACATCTTTTGATAGAGCAAAGGTATTTAATTATGAAAATGTGGCTTCATTTTTCAACTTATTAGAAAACGAATATATCAAACACAATTTCTCAGCGACAAGTATTTGGAATGTGGACGAAACAGGATTGTCAGTAGTGCAGTCTCGACAACCAAAAGTAATCGCACAAAAAGGAAAAAGGCAAATTGGCCCTATGACTTCCGCATAACGCTGTTACGGTGACTTGCTACTTGGTATGGCGATACCAAGTTATAAGTGCTCGTAATAAGGTGCAAGAAAGAAATAAACAAAGAACTCGTTAGTTCAGATATATAATAACAATGTTTATTATAGTAAAAGTTCAGGAATTAAACAATTAGTTAAATTATTTAAAATTGGACTGGAATTAAACGCAAAAATATATGTAGCGGAAAAGGACTTACCTTCGGTGACTTGGCTGCTGGCGGTTTCTTCGACGTTCGAAAAAGAGGTGACAAAGTGAAAATTAGAAATTAGGTCGTGCCCCCCGCCGAATCCTTGTTCTAGCTATTATCCGGCGGGGTAAACGGTTGTCGGTTTTAGCCGAGATAAATTATAAGAAAAGCTTTGGACATTAGGGTGTGCTTCAATATTTAGGTCAGTGTTCTAAACATGCCGGCCCCCGTGCGGCAAGCACTCTCCAAACGCGCTCAGCGGCCAAGTCCCGTAAAGGCAAGAAATTACATTTAGGACTTAAAACTACGTGGATTCGTATCTCCGATCGTCACCCCTGCGCAGTTCCCCTGTATGCGGTCCTGTGGGTGAAAAGAAATGGTTAGTAGTTATGAACGTGGGTTAACTTTAGTGCACTTTACTTATTTTAGGATATGGACAAGTTTATTGCTGGTGGGCTCCAGAAACCACCAAGCCAAATATGGTTGCCTGGGTCAGCAGCCAAGGTTTCTCGGACTTTCGTTAGAATATTTTGATGACAATATTGGGTAAGATAGGTGACGACTAGGCAGGGCGACTTTCATCGTTAATACAACAACAACCACTTTGCGAATTTTGCCTTAATTTTTTAAACAAAATTGATAGTTTTTGTAATAGACATTGACGCAGGTTTTTATATAGTATTTGTTAAAATAGTTTTATTAAGGCCAAAGTTTGTGAAAATTGCCGAAAACTACTGTGCTAATACTTATGTACACCACTGTACATCAATAACTGTGTCATTTTAAATTAAAATATTTGAAAAAAATAAGTTATTGTTACAAATTTTTTAGAGTTTTATGGTTGTTTGGCTTGCATCGTTTAAATGTTGCATCGATAATCTTCTTTCATTTATCTTTAATCTCAATCGAATAAGCATTTGTGTTTCAATAGGAATTTTTATTAAATTTAAAAAAAATTAATTTAAGTGCAATCCAAGTAGAAGTATAGGCAATAAACCAATACTCGCATTATAAAACGATGATCCCTGGTTCTAGTGGGGTATAATATTAAAATATAGAATTTTCATGTTCCAAAAGTGTTGAAAAAATTTAACATGTTTCTCTCAAACATCAGCACAATCGAAAAGCATAACTTCGTTTCGATCATGCACATATTTAAAATCTGCCACTGAAATATTAGAAAGATCCAAATCTTCCTACAGTACACAAATGTTATGCAGGATAAATGCACTAAACACCGTTTTGATCCAATTTTTTATATCTAGTTCCAGATCTCGATTGAAAACATTTCTCCATTTTGTCTTCACCATCCCGAAAGTTTGTTCTATAATAATACGGCCTCTACTATGTGCAGTATTAAACCTAGCTTCATTTGCCGTCAAAGGTTCTTTAAAAGGGGTTATTACCGGAACTGGTGTAACTTGACACGGATATCCCTTATCGCCAAATAAATAATATCCTCGTGATGGATGAATGGTTTTCGCATACAAAGGACTATTGAGGAAAACACGTGTATCATGAACGGAACCAGGAAACCCCACGAACACGTCAGTAACTTTTGAGTCGCTATCTGCAACTGCTTGCACTTGGATGGAGTAACACTTTTTGTGGTTGATGTACTCAACATGCGAAAGCTATTTTTTGCCTTGCGGCACCATTTTAATCCAATTCGATCGTAGTCACTTGCAGAACCGTGGTTAACCAAATAACGCAATTTTACAAATTCCTCCAACATTTTGTGTACCACAGTCCTCACTGTGTACCTACTAAATCCCATAAAAGCACCTGCAGCCCGGTAACTGCAACCACATGCCATCCAAAACAAAAAGCAAATTACTTCATACTCGCACGACCATCCATGAAGTTTTTGGGGAATGGCTATAACAACTGTTCTTAACGTACTCGGAGATATCCTTAATTGCGCACGAGTTTTCGTTCTATCACCAGACATAATGTCGTTCAAATCTTCAGATATAACTCTCGGGTGAAGGTAAACAATATCCTGGAAACATTTATTCAAAATCAAACAAAGATCTAGCTTCTCTTGAGGAAGATATTACCTGACGGCTTACACGTTCTCTAAGGATCTGAATTAAAGCCAAATCATCAAAGGAATACATGACTTCTGTTTCCATTAATATAGAAATAAGCAAGGAAAAACATTTTCGCAGTACTCTAGGCATTTTTAATTAAAAAATTAAATTTTATGCGCAAAATGTAACTTTTCGCGCGAGCGTTTACATATGTCAAAATTTCAACTGTCAAAATTTACCATTTCATTTGGCACAGCAAAATAGAAAATATTTGTACACCATGGAAAATTTGTTCTCCTCATTTTTCCTCAACGCTGTACTTTTAATGGAGTATCGAGTTTATTCACTGTCTGCGTAAATGCTTTACAATCAGTAACTATCTTGAATCGTATGCCTAAAAGGTACACTCTCCATTTGTGATTGCTAAAACTTCGAATTCATATGAGTGCAGAGTATCTTCGAGCCGCTTCGCTTTCCTACTCATGAATCGCACTGGATGGAATTGCTGATCGTCAAGATCGCTTTGCAATAGAACGGCGCCATAACGGGTGTACCTCAGTGACTCCTTTATGGTTATATAAAGTCAAAACTGGTGCTTTAGTTAACGCTATTTTTAGTTGTTGAAATGCAGCTAATTCCTGATACCCCATTTGTATTGTTACGTAGAAGATCGGTTAGAGGTTTCCATGTGATCGGGTATCCTTCGATGAATCTTCGGAAATAAGAAGTTAATCCTAAAAAGCGTTGGAGACTTTTTTTTGAAGTTGGGACTGGAAAATTTTCGACTGCTTTTGTCTTTGATTCGCATGGCTTAATTGTATTATTTTCAATACTATACCTTAAAATTCAACTTTTTTCTGCAGGAATTGGTATTTTTCCCATTTTAGTTTCAAACCACTTGCTGCTGCTACTTCTAGAACGAGTCTTAAAATTTTTATGCCCTATCAGCTGCCGGGATAATCACATCGTCCATTTATACTATTGCCACTCCCAATCTTATTAATTCACGTAGTACCGCCGATATATACCGCGAAAGGGCTGCTGGTGAATTGGAAACTCCGTAGAGCTGGATTGGATAACGCCTTCTTCCAGCCACTTCGCAAATTGAGAATTCACCCAACACCTATCCTCATACGACAATCTACGTGGTCTTTGAAATACGAGTGTCTCGTCCGTTAGAATAATTTTCATCTCTGCTGGGGATTTTGCAGTTTTCGTGGGTACATAACTCTTAATCAAAGAAGTGATTTCTGCTTCTTTGGATGCATCTAGATGTGACAAATTTATGTAAATTCCATGATTTCTATCGTACACAATTCCCTCAACTCCTTCGCCTCTTCACGCGACTGCTCATCTTTATCTATAGCTGTCATGCTATACTTCGATGTTACCAAATTTTGTCGTATCGGCATTACTTCAAGCTTTCTAAACCTTACTTCATCATCCTTGAGTACAATATCTACCCATCTTAAAACATCATTACCTATAATTACGCCAAATCTTAAGTCTCTCTCGTGAATCGCATGAAATTTAATATCAACCACTTCGTCATCGATTTCCACTTTGGTTCTAAGCCCGCCCATTGTTGTGATGGTACTATAGGCTACTCCAAATAGTTGATGCTTTGCATCGGATATCGCCAACTCACCTAACGATACTAAAATGTCATGTCTAATGAGACACAAATCGCACCCTGTATCTATGAGCGCCGAATATACCGATCCACAAATGGTAACATCTTTAAAAATCAGACCGCATCGAGGTATATGTTTCGAAACCTTTAGATCTTCTGCCTTTACTTCCTTCTTTGCGTTTTTGCAGTTTGAAGCTATGTGACCGAGTTGACCGCATTTGAAACAAGTAACCGTACTATTTCGTAACATATGCTCCGAATCACCACACCGAAAACAGCGTTTAGCTTGTTGACTTTGTACCTTCGGTGGCTCTCCAGATCATTAGCTTGTTTTATCCACTCGGCTTGATCTTCTCATACACTTTTATTTGCTCTTTAAGCTCTCTAATATTCTTTGCCATATACAAATTTGTCTTGTTGGACTTTGTATCTGGTATACTGCCTATAAAATATTCAATTACGCTAGTGTCATCCAAATTTATAAATTTTCCCAACTCCATAAGGCTATACAAGTATTCCTTATAATCCTCGCTAACCTTCTTATGCCTGTTGCGCAACTTGCGATGTACTTCACTTGTGGACACGGTTGAATCGAATTCTTCCTCTAAAGACTTTTTCAAGAAGGCACACCCTTTTATACCCGTTTGGCACTGCACAAACATTCTTGCACCACTCTTCAATAAGTGCTTGGCATAATTAAACTTTTGCAAATCGTTCCACTGTACGGCTGTAGCATTCTCTTCAAAATTTTCCAACCACTTTTAGATGATGAAATACATTGGCACATAAATTCTAATAATATAAATAACCGTGCTTGCTTTGGTTAGCCATCGAGAATATACAACTGGTCCTGGTTTTATATTAGCTAAATCAACTGAAACAGCACCATTTGAAATTACTTTGGCCATTTGATATAAATATTTAACATCTATAGATAATTCTCGTTTTTGTTCATCACTGATCTTACCAGGCATATTTTACAATGCCATTGGTTCAAAATCACTTACACCCTGAAAAATTAATTTTTTAGATCAATTAAAATTAGTAAAATTTTCCTATTTTAATTTGATTGAAAAAATATTATAAAATAATTTAGCAAATGCATACCTGAAAATTTTCAGTCTTGAATGTCTTTGAATATATTTCTATTTGCTGCTCTTTGTCCACTCGTGACTGCTTTATCTAATGCTCTGAATAAATGACCAAATGGTAATTAATTGAAATGAAGCAAACATATAAACCAGTGCAGTGGTCTATTTAAATGCTTTTCAAAAAGTCTTATAACACCATTTTCTATTCCAGTATTAGCTGGCTCTCCATCGCTGCATATTCCAATTAATTGATGTAACTATTGACAGTTTTTTGCTATTGAAGAACTCATTTAATTTTTTTTAATTTGTGTTTTGCATTTTCTTCTTCATCCAAATTAACATATCCAAGTAATTCAGCATTAAGCTCTTTTAGAACAACTAAATGGGGTTCTTTTACCATATTTGTATGAAATTTCTCCATTAATTTTCTCTCTAGTTAATGAATCATTTTTTCTGCCATGAAAGAAAATGCAGTTATGTTGGAATCTATGTATCGTTTACGAAGCACTTCATCTCTAGCTTTAATTTTTTCTCTTGCACCTCTAGATTTATCCATTATGACAAGTTCACCACGAACATCTCGAAAATTTATATCTTCGAAAGGGCTGTTGCTAAACATAAAGCAACTCTATCTGAAACACCGATAGCAAAATTTATAGCATCGTGTCGTTGAGTATAATGTCCTCTTTTCATTGTAACAGATACTTCTGCAACTGCTTCACTTGCAATTTGTGCTTCACCTGTTTCCATATCTGTTCCAATGGTTCGTGTTGGTATTGTTGTAGGTGTTTCTTCTACAATAATTCATTTGTTGATTGTACGAATGCTGTAAATTCCTGAACTTTTTTTCTGTGTTTAATGCTTTTGTGATATTTTTCAATTAAAACATTTAGTTTTCTTAGAATCCTCCGTCTATCAATTAGTTGAATATTCAATTTATTCCAAATTTCAACCAATTTATCAATTACATGAGGACTTAAATTTTTATGCAAAAACATTTTACTTTGAATTTTAGCATGAACACTTAAAAAAAATAAAATCTTAAAATGTCACGACTAGACGGTAAATTCAGATTATTTAATTCACTAGATAAACCAAATGCAATAATATCGTGTTCAAGTATATGTGATAAAGTGGATTCAGATGATGTAGAAGGATTTGGTCCATCCATTTTAAATTTAAATACAAAACATTTGCTGTCTGAATGAAAGTTGTTGGAAATGTTCTGAACTTATTTTAGCTGTAAAGAAAAAAAATTTCCATAAGAAATTTGTTAAAAATGATAATAAAGTAGTTAAAAGTTCATTTTAGGCTAATTTCTCAAAATTTAAGCCTGATATCTCTACTAAAATTGCAAACCAGTATAGATATTAATACAGATTCCGAAATGTACGTAAAATACCTTTAAAGTAAGCCCAATATGATATTTTTCCTATAATTCTATCAGAAGATATGAAGATTTTTTGGCCAAACCCTACATTCATATGGCAAAATATCTATTTTGCAAAAGTCGGACGTAGAGCTGTGGTGTATTCAACAATTTTTCTTAGACCCATCTGTAGATTACGTTTTTGCTATACTCCTGATGGAAAAAAATTTGACCCGCTCTAATATGTTCGATAAACAATGTTTGTATCATACTTTGTGTTAGCATGAACACGTTTTCTATTTTCTTCGCACACGCAGTTAATCTACATAAATTTATATTGTAATATTTTTATGAATGTGATTATAGGCAATATAAAGAAATTCTACGAAACAATTTGGTTAGTCTACGAAATTATACTTATCATTAGTTTATCTCAACGGATCCGCAAACACATCATCCAATCAGCTTTCGGCAAACCCTGCAACTCCTCTCTGCATTACGCCACTTGCCATCGACTGCATCGACCGGACTTCAATAACTACTTGTTAGCCAACCAACAATATTCCAACATTTGCATTGCAACTTGAATTTGCACACAACGGTAGTGCAACAGCAAAATTTACTGATGGGCTACTTCAACTTATTATTAGGGGTGTTGCATATAGGCACCCTTATGTATAATTGTTCCGTCGCCTGATTTCGGTCTTGATGAAAATTTTGGTACAGTTTTGACACAGGTGCACTTTATGCAATGTACTTCACCGTCGAACTATTTCTATAGCTTTTGTTTGAGTAGCTTAACGGCTTTACCACGACAGTGGCACACGCACGTACATTTATACATGTGTAGGTTATAGCATGTATATAAATGCATAATCGCACGGAACTTCATACAAACATTTTTTTTTTCGACTTTTAAAATTGTTAAGTAAATCAAATTTTTCAGTTTTTATTAAAAAATCTTGCACTTTTGACACCAATTGTAGGGTTCAGTCAGAAACATGTATTTATTTTACCTTTAACTATGTATTTTCACACATGGTTTTACACAAAGTTACAGTTGCACATGATATTCACGTTTTATTTGGTTTTAATAATAATTGCTTTTCGTTCTGTTTGGTTTGGATAAATAATTGTTTTACATTTCATTAGCTTATATATTGTTTTACACATTGGTTACATTTTAGATTTTAGTTAGCATAACTTTAAAATTCTTGCCGTACCGTGGCGCGTCCGTGCGATCGACCCTTCATCTCCCGACTCTCACTCAACTTCTCCTGTTTCAACCTATCTGCTATTCAAAAGTTCCGTTATAGTAATTTACTTCCACGGTTGCTTTATCCTTTTATTTATTGATATTTCTACTCTTTGGCCTTTGTCCGTATGTAGGGTTGCATTACATTAATGTTGTCAAGGGACTTTCTAACATTAAACTCCCACATATATATGCTAGAATAGACAATCAAGTGGGACTTATTTTACCCAATTTTTCAAAAAGAAAAAGTATCGTTTATCATAGGCTCTTGGGCAGCATTCGAAAATGTATTATCTTTGGCACTTATAAATTTTCGGCGCTTAACTCCTTACGTTATAAGTTGCCTTGGGCTAAGATTAAAAAAATAACACGGGGTCAAACCAGTTTTGGCTACGCTTCAAATAATAATAATAATAATAATTCCCAACGGATTACCCACCATATCCTGCCCGACCGGCGCGTGGGGCGCATCAGCATAACGCGCGGATTATTCGTTCGTGCCGAGTCGTTGAAAGGCTTTGGTTTGTTAATCGTCGAGATCTAAAACTGCTCAGCTACAGAGAAAACCTCATCAGATAAGTAAAGTAGATATAGGATAGATTATACATTAAGAAATAACTAGTTAACAGAATAAAATTAGCGTTAGAAGTTAATATAGAAAGTCAAAGAATAAGAAACAATTAGTAGCTATGAATTTAAGATAGAAAGAATTGATTTTTTTATGCTGGAAAGCGAGTCTGGAATATCAAATCTAACAGAAAGAGAGTTATAATCTTGACACAAACAGCGAAAACGCTCATTTAACTGAAAATTGGTTCGGCACTGTTTTAAGACTAGAGGTTTAAAATGCCTTGAAGGACGAGACGGTACATTGAAGTTCACTTCACTTAGAAGAAATGGGCTGGATAGTGAACCATTTAGCAATTTAATCCTAAAAATAATTCCAAGCATTTCGCTCCGACTAGAAAGTGTGTGCAGATTAATGAGTTTCAAACGATTCGTATAGGGTGGCAGATTGTACAAGGGATCCCAATGAAAATCTCTTAAGGCAAATAGTAAAAATTGTTTTTGAACTGATTCAAGGTGATCTACATGAACCTGGTAACGCAGGTTCCAAATTATAGAACCGTATTCAAGTATCGGTCTGAGTAATGAAGTGAAGAGGGCTTTAGTTACATAAGGGTCGCTAAATTCTTTAGACCATCGTTTAACGAATGCTAGGACACCTCTAGCCTTATTGACTGTTGTGTTAATATGGCGGTTGAAACTGAGTCTATAGTCCATAGCAACCCTCTGGTGCCTTCATTACTTCTGTTATTTTCGGTTCGTCCCAATTACACCTGCTTTCGTTCGGCGGCTGGGTCATCATTCCAAATTCTTCCTCTAATGGTTGCCGTGATAGTGCGTCCGCTACGACGTTCAACTTCCCTTTCCTGTACTGGATGTCAAATGAATATTGCTGTAGCTCGAGCGCCTATCTAGCAATACGACCTTACGGACTCTCGATTGCGTTCAGCCACTTCAATGCCAAGTGGTCTGTGATCACCGTGAAATTGTATCCTTCTAAGTACGGCCGCATTTTCCGTATCGCCCAAACTATGGCCAACCACTTGTTCTCTGTCGATGACTAATTGGCTTCTGCTTTGTTCAATCTCCAGCTCGGGTATGCTATCACCCGCTCTTCCTTGTCCACTCCTTGTGTGAGTACAGCTCCGAGGCCAAAGTCACTCGCATCCGTTTGTAATCTAAACCTCCGCGGGAAATCCGGGCAAGCTAATACCGGCGCTTGTATAAGCGCACTCTTCAATGATTCGAACGCCGTCTGCTGTTCCTCGGACCATTTCCATTTGTTTCCCTTCTTTAACATCGACGTCAATGGATTTGCCACTTTTGAAAAATCAGGAACGAACCTCCTATACCATGGCATTATTCCTAGAAAGCTTCGTAACTCTCGTATATTGTCTGGTGGTGTGAGCTCTTTAATCGCCGCTACTTTGTCTGGATCGGTGTATGCCCTCTTCGCTGACGACGTGGCCTTAGTACTTCAAACTTTTCTTAAAGAACTCGCACTTCTCGGGATTAATCTTAAGGTTTGCTCGCCTCAGACGCTGAAAAACTTCTGTGAGGTGCCTTATGTGGTCTTCCAATGTGCTACTTGTTATTATAATATCGTCTAGGTACGCGAACGCATGTGGTTCTAAGTCCTCGTCCAGGTATCGTAAATGCGGTATACTGCTTGCTGCCTTCCTCCATAGGGATCTGCCAATAGCCGTTCTTTAAATCCAGGCTGCTGATAAACCGAGCACTTCTAAGCCTGTCTAAGAAATGTTGTATGCGTGGCAACGGATATGCGTCTGGTACTAACCGGTCGTTGAGCTGCCGATAATCGACGCAAAGCCCCCATTTGCCGTTCTTCTTCTTCGCTAAAACTATAGGTTCGCTGTGAGGGCTGTGCGATGGTTTAATGCAACCCTTCGCTATAAGCTCATCAATCTTCTTGTTAATTATCTCCTGCATCTTCGGTTTTTGCGAAAGTATCGCTGTTTTATTGGGCGGTCATCTCGCATGACTATCTCATGCTCGGTTACATCAGATACTCCCGACATTTCTTCAAAAATCTTTAATTCATGGTTAAGAAATTAACTCACCGCGACATCTGTGGTACTTTGTGCTTCTGTAGTGGGTTCGGCCCTTGCGTTCTCCTCGATATCTTCATGCTCTTCTACTATTGTTGTACATCTTACCATGTGCTGCTTCTGATCCTCTGCTCGGAATACTATTGCTTGTTTACCGCACTTCAACTCCATGTTTGCCTTTGCCAGGTAGTCTGTTCCAATAACCACTTTATCTACTAGCCCAGGTAATGCCAATAACTCGCTCCGGTCTACTTGATCGCCCAACTTTACCTCTGCTTGCCCTTGCTGTGTATAACTATAACTGGTTGTGTACTTCTTACTGTATGTCGATCGTTATTCTCTTCCGTATGTAAATAATGGTACCGTTCCTCCTGCCGTCTAGGAACAAACGGTCTTGCGGCTGGTCTGAGTGGTTCTCTCTCTAGTGCGATATTTTCGTAGTCTTCGACCAGGCTTACCAACTCTTCCAGGTTGCTGAATGCACTTCGCTTGACGTACAGTTGGTACTCTCTCCTGGAGTTCCGGTATATGCGGTTCAGCTTTTGCTCGATGCTGTAATCGGAGTGCCGCATAGGCCCCTGTAACGTAAGTCCGTAGTCCTTAAATTTTTCTCCTGTGCGTTGGACTCGCTACATGATTTCGTCGTCCAAGCGTTCGAAATTTCTTGAACTCAAAAATAATTTCAAGAAATTCTCCTTAAAGGCTTGCCAGTGTCGGTTATTATTGCAGAACCATACCAACGCCTCAAACCCGACTTGCGTATCCGGTCCATGGTGTTAGCAAACGATTCCGGATGGTTAAATGTATATGCTGGTGCTTCGTTGTGCCGGTCACTGCATAAGTTTACCTCGGGTGCCCCGATGCGGCCTGTTATTGGTTGTTTGCCTCCATCTTTGGGTGTTGGTGGATTGACCGTTATCCGAGCATGACGAAGAGCTAACTCGGTAAAGCGTTCCTCTAATTTTTCATCGGCACCGTGCGTCTGGATATATCCTGATAATCGTTTCCTTAATTCTTCCACCGTTCCCGTGCCTTCCAAACCAAATTCCTCATTATATTCCACTAGATCCTCACGATTGAGGTAGTACACCCATGTTACCCTTACAATGATGCTTTGTTTTAACTTTCTTCCTTGCTGACTCGTATAATATTCTTGGCTTTGCGCGTGTCCTCTTTATTATTTTTTTGGTTGTATTATCCTCTTGAAGTTTTCACTTGTTTTACCTCTTTGCTTGCTTTCTCATGATATAATTCCTCAAACTCCGTAAAATTTAATTAAAGTACCCCCTGGTCGGGCGCCATTCGTGACGGACTTTCCAAATTGCCGGGGTAAGCTCAGTCCGTCTAGGGTTCCTACAAATAGAGTTCCCTATGGTTTGTCTTCAAATGATAAAACCCTGTTATTATTTTAGTTTTGATATTTTCCTTTAATTAATTTTTTTTTCAAATCTCATCTACAATCTTAAATTTATCGCTAACTACGCTAAAGGTGGTGGAGGTGAAAACCCCTGCTCAGCCCTACGTTCGGCGGAGGTGAAAACCACCACTTACTATAACTTAAATTGCTCCTGGCTAAATTAAAGGCGGCAGAGGTGAAACCCCCTACTTAGCCCTACCGCCCACTGAGGTGAAACCCGCTGCAGAATATAAAAATAGTACTCGTGAGATGAAAACTCCCAGGTGTACGTTAATCGGTGGTGAAAACCACCGACTACTATGCCTAGCTAGTAGCTAACTACTCAATTTTCCTAAGGAATTCATCGTATATTTCAGTATAGTATATTTCATAAAAATAGTGTATAATTCAAATTAACTTCATTCATAAAGATATCTATGTGTGTTGTGAGGGCTCCAGTTAGTTTTTCACTTAATTTAATCTCAGGACTGAGGAGGATAGCACTTAGGCCCGTTTACTCAATGTCTGGTTATGATAAACTTTATCACATGATAACCTAATCATGGCTTGCCTCAGAATAACATTTTCGTTTACACACAAATCTGATTAAGTTATCATGATAAAGTTATTCATTGTGAACGTTTTTGGAAACAAATTCACAAAAGTTGCATTGTGATCGAATAAAAATTGACAGCTTTGTTTTCAATTTTAAACGAACCATTTTGGCGTACAAATTTCGATTGTGAAATTTCTTGATATGGATATTATTATATTTTTAGACTCTATTACTTGCAGAGTTTGTTAGCAAAACAATTCATCACAAAATCAGACTTTTACTTTTAGCTGTCACTTTTTGTTTTGCTAAGCACATAATCATAGGTTCATCCTTGGATAACTTTTATCAGAAGATAATCAGCGCATCGTCGATAATCAGATATTGAGTTAATGGTTTTTGGACCAACCTCTGATAAAGTCTTGATTAAGCAGTTAATCAGGCATTGAGTAAAGGGCCCTTATAATACTTGCACAAATTCAACTGTTCTGGTAGACAGCTGTACATACCTACATACCTACATATGTACACACAACTGTCAACTTGCTCGTGTAACTTTTTTCTCAAGTTTGTCTTTTTCGTTTTCTATGCCAGTAAAGGCCAACGAAAACCTCGATCTCGCGTTAAATATTTTGTACATTCCTTACGTTGTTCATTAAATTTTGATTTATAAGTAAGGGAATGGCTGTCTCCGACTGTGCCGAAGACTTTATACCTTCCACGAATACGCATCACGGTTTTAAGTGTCCGATCCTTACTCGCAATTACTAAAACTCTGCAAAACTGATCATTTGAAGATACATAGCCCAAAACCCACTTATCGGAACAATCGATTGTATGGGAACTATATGTTATGTAGCTCCGGTCTGGCTGTTTTTAACTACACACATTACATATATTATATTTACCAAACCTGCCAAATTTTACCTTCCTAGCTTTTTAATTACAAAATGTATAGCCCAAAACCCATTTATCGAAACTATCGATTGTATGGGAGCTATGCGTTGTATTGCTCCGATCTTGCTGATTCTGACAAATGATTAATCTCATGCAAAATGGCGGCGCCATACTAAATTTCATCAAGATATCTCAAAAACTGAGGGACCACTTTGCGTACAAACAGACAGACGCACAGACGGACCTGTCTAAACCGACTCAGCACATCGCCCTGATCATTTCGGTATACCTATTGGTGGGTCTATCTCTTCTTCCTCTCATACTTACAAACATCGGACCAAAGTGATAATACCATTTAATGTTCATGAAAGGTATAAAAATGAATGTGTGTCTGTGTGTCCTTTATAGGCGTCCAAAGTACTCAACCGATTTTTATGAAATTTTCACAGTATATACTTCGGATCATGGGTTAAAGCATAGGATATATGTAGTTTTGGAAAAGTGGACGGTGCCTCGCCTCCAGGCTATATAAAATTTCAATTCGTCATAACTCTGAACTTATTTGGTCCAAATCAATGATATTTGGATATAAATGTCCTTTAGTCAAGGTTTACATCATTTTATAAAAGTGGGCGGTGCCTCGCCTCCAAGCTATATAAAATTTCAATTCGTCATAACTCTGAACTTATTTGGTCCAAATCAATGATATTTGGTATATATATGTCCTTTAGTCAAGATATACATCATTTTATAAAAGTGGGCGGTGCCCCCCCTCCGGGCTATATAAAATTTCAATTCGTCAGAACTCTGAACTTATTTGGTTTAAATCTATCAAATTTTGATATATGTGTCCTTTAGTCAAAGTTTACATAATGTTGGAAAAGTGGGTGGTGCCACGCCCACATTTTTTGTGTTTTGTTTGTGCTTCATTAATGTGCAAAGTTCATAGTCGATCTCTATGAAAGTTCCACGATAGGTTCAGAAAAGCCCCTAAGGTATTTTAAGAAGCAACTTGGCATAGCTAGGAATTGAGTTGGTCCAAGCTAATGATATTTTATATAAAGATATCTGTTCTATACATCCTGGGAACAGAAAGCGGTAGCAGGAGCAAATAAAAGTTGATTCCATATATCTTCGAAGCTATGGACATATCAGTAGTACCCGCAGAGGAAATGTGAGAAGAAGGGAAGTAGGAATAGAAATGTCAATTGTAGGTGGTGTTACAGAAAAATGAAGAGGATAAAGGAGAGTAACGGTGTATGGGGTTGGGGGGAAAAGCAAGCAGAAGGAAAAGGAAGGTGCACGGATAATTGTAGAAGAAAAGCCAAGTGGGGAGGGAAAATAGTACAGTTTATTAAATGTAGGCAAGTCAAATTTTAGGCAGAACAATGTCTGCCGTGTCCGCTAGTATTCTATAAAGTGCGTGACTTCTTAATAGTCAAAAGATAAATTCAAGCATAAGCTACATGCTAGCCACCACCACTAGCAAATGCCATCTATATCAAGCCATCACCACCATATCGGTAAGTCATTTGGGTATAGTTCCAGCGACGTAGATCCTGAGCTGCAGCTGTAAGCTATCGAAGAACCATGCGTGTTTTCAAGTTTGTTTTTTAACTGAAGTGTTTTTTTGATATTATAGTCTTCTAAGATGATATTTTTAAATTGTTCCCTATAACTCTTGACAACTTGTAACTAATATTCGAGTTGTGGACGAGGATATAGGCTTTAGTCAATTTCAGGATTTATTTTCAAATTGAGTCGATTTTGTTTCTACAAGTCTTTTATAATTGCTTTGTTTTTCCTAAGTACTTTTTGTGTAGGATCGTTTCTTAGAGTTTTGTATGTTTGTTTGTCGTTTAGCATTTCCTTCATTTTTTTTTTCATATTCGTCTTTGTACAAAACAAGGAAATTTTGGTTTTCAATACCGAACCGATCGCACTACAGAATGAGACTGACCATCCAAATTGAATAATTGAAATATTAAAGCTAAAATTTAATTAAGAAAGCAACAACAACTTGCTTGTGAAAATGTGCCAGACGCTGGCATCAGCACTTTGCATTTTACCGGATGCGCGTGCAACTGGTTATTGACAAATAATTCGGTTGTTGCGCTAATTCTTTGAATTGGCGCAACTTCGATTGCAAAACAGGAAATGTAAAAGAATATTAGTTAGCAATTAAAAATTCACCTGTGGGAATTATTATTGCGAAATGAATTTTATATGAAGTGTCAGCAACACTTCGTTTATTGTAAGTTATTGTGGCTGTTGCCAAAAGAATGTAAGTATGTAATTAGCTTTACTGAAGCGGAAACAAAAGGTAAACAAGCTGTTGCAGCGATAGCCAGAATTAATGTTATGTTTGCTATGTTTTAGCAAAGGCAAAAGGTAAGTAATTTATAGTGTGTTAACTCCTCCGCCCTTAAAATCGAGCGTCCTCGATCGATGAGTTAACGTAAGACTTTGGTACGTCTTCTATTCCTACTTCTATAGTGTTTCGGTTGGGTTTTTTCTCTTTATTTATTTTTCGTAAAAATCTTAATCTTAACAATGAAATTATAATAGCTAATGCGATAATTCCTATAGATATTGTATTAATACTAACATATATTTGATTTCTTTTTTTTAACATTTCCAATTCTTTTAATTCGTTATTCTGGTATTCTTTTATTGAGTTTACTGACAATATTTCTTCGATTTTTTCGTGATTTGCCATAGGCTGTAAAATAGCAGGCAGGGGTTTTTTCCCTGTTATTTCCTTTGAAAAATACAATTTATTTCCTACTTCTATATTTGTATCAAAATGCTTTATTAGGTATGTTCCATTTATTTTTATACTTTCGTTCTCAAATTTAACGAAACCTTGGTATTCATTTAAAAATAGTATATCATTTGAAATTTCTTCGATAGTTTTTATATGTTGATTATTTATTTCCGTACAATTATCTAATTTACTTTTCAGCAGATGTGCTATGCAAGTGCCGTTTGTAATATTTACTACTGAATTTTTTGAACATATTGATAAGTTATTGTATGATTTACAATTTTTTGTTTTTCCATATATTTCATTCTTACATACTAGTATAGATTCGAATTTAATTTTATTTATAAATTTTCCTTTTTTTACTGGTCTAATTTCTAATGATCTACAATCTTCTACTCCTGTCGTAGGCAGGTTTCTTTATTTGAGGCAATTTTTATGTCGGCGAATTCTAATGCTTCGTCCATATTTATATAAGGGATGTTTTCATCTTCTAAACATTTTCTTGTTATTTCCATTTCTCTATCGGATAAAATATACGAATGTTTGATTTTGCCCAATGAATGGCGTAAGCGATATTTATTAATTCTTCCTTTATTGCTTCTAATTTAAATTTTGTTTCTAGTAATATTTCGTTATCAATTTCTTTCTCTTCTTTAACTAGTTTAGATATTTTATTAGTATTTTCTATCACTTCATTAATTTTTTCGTTGGATAATTTGTTAATTATAACTTGCCTATTATAGTTATGTAAAACGTTATTCATTTTTTCAACTAGTATATTAAAGTCGCTATGGTCTGGATTTCCTGCGATCCATTTCCATGCAGATCCTATAAAATCTAGTGATCTTTTATTGTAATTTTTGCTTATCCTAACTCTACCTAAATAATTTTTCGATTGATTGACGAGGGATAAAAGGATGGGTTTTAGAGGATGGTTTCGAAGCTGTTCGTTAATTGTCGTTTCCAAATGTCTTATAGTGTTGTCATAGTCCTCTAGTTCTATTATATGTATTATTTTAAAGTTTCCTGTTTGTAATTTTGCTGGTCCTGAGTCAATTGTCACTGGCGGCCGCCGTGGTGTGAAGGTAGTGTTGCCGGCCTACCACACCGAAGGTCCATGTTTCGAGCCCTGGTACAGGTAACATCAAAAGTGATTTGAAAAAAGTTTTTCAAAACGGGGTCGCCCCTCGGCAGTGGTTTGGCAAACTCTCCGAGTGTATTTCTGCCATGACAGGCTTCTCAGCAAAAATTCGTCTCCTTTGTAGATGCCGTTCGGAGTCGGCAAAAAACTGTAGGTCCCACCAATTTGTAGGGAAAATTCAAATCGGCACACCACAAATTGGAAGAGAAGCTTGGCGCAAAAATCTCTTAGGAGGTTTATGATGATATACCTGTTGTATATCGCGCCATAGAGATAGATAGAGTCAATTGTCACTAGTTGGGATGATGAGTAGTCCAAGAATTGTACGTTTGCTGAGGCGAAACCTATCGCAATCAATCGAAAAATTTTATAAAAATAAAGCAATAATGTTTAGCATTCGTTATTTGATTTATTTTTATTATTTTTGCTCCTACTAATATACCTAATTTTATTTATTCGTTTTTTATTATTTATTATTTTTTTATTATGTTTTTCCTTCTTATTATTTGTATTATTTTTTTTTTTTTTTTTTTTTTTTTTTTATAATTTTTCCACTTGTTTTATTAGGCTCTTGTGAACCACTTTGCCTGACTCTGTTATGACCGTTGATGACCTGTTCTCCTTGACAATTTCTTTCTTGAAGCGAGGTGTGAGTTTCGTGCCATATCTTTTATTAATTTTCACGTAGATAGTCTGTCCAGGGGAATAGATTTTACAGGGTGTTCTCGTTTTGTTGTGAAATTTCAAGTCTTTATCCTGTTAAAGTTTCAGTTTTTCTATGTTGTTTTGTCTGGCGTCTTCGTATTGTTTTGGGTTTATATAGACTTTACTAAAATTTTCGATGGGTTGTAGTCCAGTCGTGGAGTGGATTGAAAAGTTATATTCGTAAACGGCTCTGTCTAGTAGTTCGTCAAAAGTCCTTTCAATGTCTTCGGTCTTTAAGCATCTCAATATTTCAGCGAGCGTTGAATGGAAACGTTCAATTTGTCCATTTGCTTTGCTAATATGTGGTGGTGTCCTATAAACTTTAATTCTTAATTGATCTTCTAACATGAAAATTATTGATTGTGAGTTGAGACATTTTTCGGTATCTATAATTATGGTCTGTGGAATACCGAAAGTAAAAAGTAGTTGCCTGAGGGGTTCACGTGTGTCTTCTATTGATCTGGATTTAATAACTTTTGCTTGAGCATACTTCGAGTATTTATCTATTGCCGTTAATACTAACTTTTTCTCAGCTATGAAGATATCGAGATGGACGATTTGTCCGGGATATTCGGGGACTGGAGTGGGTTTAATTTCAGGTTTATTGGGGTGTCTGTCGTATTTACTTTCAGCACAAACTGTGCACTGCTTGACAATTTTGGCAATTTTGGCTTGCATCTGTGGGAAATAAAATTTTTGAATGACTTGTTTTTTGTTCTCTGTTGCGTTTCTATGCGCTCTTTTATGTTCAAGTAGGATCTGTTGCTCTTGTTGTTCTATTGTTAGTAGGTCCTTTACCTGTGATTGCGTAAATCTAATTTTAAAATTATTAAAGTAAGTAGGGTATAGTTCTTGTATTTGTCCCATTATTTTTTCCGAAGTAAATAGTCCGTTGATAACAGAAGGGTTTAAGTAGCGTTTTAATAAGTCTTTCAAGTCGTCGTTGGAGTAATGTGGTTTAGTAATACTATGCCTGTGATAGGTTGGAAAAGGGATTTTGAAGTTATATGAACTTTTTGGTTCGGTGAGTATCCAGATTTGGTTTTTAAACACGTTGATAGGAGCTTCCGTGGATGGGATCAAATTTTGGCCTGAACTCTCGTCGGAATGGGTTGCTATTGTCACTGTGTTAAGTTCTGGAGGTCGAGAAAGGGTGTCTGCTACTATGTTGGTTTTGCCTGGTTTGTACTTGAGTTCATAATCGTATTCCTCGAGGATTGCTTTCCATCTCTTTAATTTAGAGTTATCATTTTTATTACTTAGTGCATACGTCAGGGGTTGATGATCGGTGAATATCTTAATTTTTGCCTTTCCGTATAGATAATTCCTTAGGGATTTGAGTGCCGAGATGATGGTGAGCATCTCTTTTTCATTAGTAGCGTAGTGTTCTTCAGTCCTTGTAAGCGTTCTTGAGATAAAGGTGATAGGTTTTCCGTCCTGTTCTAGCACTGCACCGATTGCATGTTTTGAAGCGTCCGTCGTCAGGTGGAATTCTTTTTGAAAGTTGGGGTAGGTCAGTATTACTTCTCTTGATATGAGTGAACTTTTTGTTTTATTAAATGCTTCTATGGCGTCATTGTTTAATTGGATAAGTTTCTTTTTTGACAGGTTTTTGGAAATTCTACCTTCTTCTCCTCTGAGAAGGTTAGTGAGGGGTTTGGTGATTCGAGCGTAATCTTTTATGAATCGCCTGTAGTAGCCGGATAGGCCTAAAAATGATCGCAAGTCTTTAAGGGTTTTTGGGTATGGGAAGTCTACTATTGCTTGAACCTTAACGGGGTTAGTTTTGATTCCGTTTGATGAAACTAAAAAGCCTAAAAATTCTATTTCTTTTTTGAAAAATTCGCATTTATCGATCTGGACTTTCATGTTGGCTTCCTGTAAGGTCTCGAAAATTGTCTGGATGTTTTGAGCGTGAGACCTTTCGTCTTTACTGAATATGATTATATCATCGATATAAACATAACAGATTTTGCCGATGAATTTTCTCAGAATATCATCCAGTGTTCTCTGGAAAATTGCAGGAGCATTTTTCAGTCCAAAGGGCAGGCGCGTGAATTCGTATTTTCCGTTTTTGACTGAGAAAGCAGTTTTCTCGATATCAGATTCCTTCAAAGGAATCTGGTGGAAGTCACTTTTCAGATCTACTATTGAGAAGAAAGTATTTTGGCCTAACTGAGATAGCACTTCATTTATATCGGGAATTGGGTAGCGGTCGGCTACAGTTATGGAGTTAAGTTTCCTATAGTCGATCACCAGCCTGTAATTTTTTTCTTGAGAGGCTTCCTGTTTTTTGGGTACTATCCATATCGGTGAGTTGTATGGTGACCGTGAAGGTCTTATTATACCATCGTCTAGTAATTTTTTTATCTGTTTTTCTACTTCTTCTTTTAAGGACATGGGATACGGGTAGTATTTCGTGTAAACTGGTTCATTGGAGTTTGTCCTAATAGTTGCGACAACTTTGGTGGTATAGGTTAGTTTCTCGTTGGGATCAGAAAAAAGGTCTACATTTCGGTTTACTAGGGAGCTCATTACTTGTTTTTGGAAAATGTTCATATGTTCATTTCTTATGGGGATATGGTTCACGTTTTCAGAAAGTAATTGTTTGAGGCGTATTCTGACTGAATTGTTAATGGTCATGAAGTTTTCTTTTGTATGAATGACTGCTGATAACTCTTTTAAACTATCATTGCCTAATATTGCATGGAAGGATGTGAGGGAAGGCAGAAGATAAAATTTTAAGTTAATATTTGGCAAATTAAAGAGATTTACATACGTATGATAGGTAATTTATATTTTTCCTCCTACTGAGTTTGCAAAAAAGTTCTTTTCGTTTTGAATTTTCTTCTTTACCAACTGGGGCTGGATGTAATTTTTATTTGATCCTGTGTCAACTAGGATTTTTAAGATATCTCCACTCCTCGTCTTGCAGTTGAAATAAGGCAGTGAAGAGTTCCTTATTCTAAAAAATGGATGTCTGTGAAATCTGCGTCATATGGATAATCCTCGGGGTTCTTTCTATCGTATTGTTCAGGTGTGTCATGTGAGATGCTGTCTAATGGGTCGTTAACTTCTGGGCTAGAGGTCACATGAAAATTCCTTTGCGCTTTTACGGGTGGATTTGTTAAATTTGAGTCGCCTTGTCTTTTACCGGCGTATTTAAAGTTTGGTCTGTTTGCGTAGTTAACGGCATTTGTTCTGATGCTGGGATCTACGTCCATGGGTTCAGGCTTTGATTGTGGTTTCTGTGCTGCAGGTCTAGGTGGTGGGTTATAAGAAGGATTCTGCTGCTTTGATTGGTAGGGATATTGGTGTTGGTAGTTCGGTTGCGGATGTTGGAATCGATTATTCGGTTGGTAGTTCTGTTGGGGATGCTGATATTGGTAGTTCGGTTCAGGATGCTGATATTGATAGTTCGGTTGGGGAGGCCTGTACAGAGGAGTCGTGTTCAACCTGGGTTGGGGCATAGACGCCAATTCGGGGTAGAATTCGTTATTAATTCGTTTGGGAGGAAGGGGTGGACGGATGTCCAATGTTCTCCTAGCTTGGCCGTTATTTGCTAAGGCATAGTGGGACCTAAAGTTTTGATTTTCAAGCTTTAGGCACAAGTGGAGTGCTTGAGGGAGGTCCGCTGGTTCCCTCATTCCTAGAAGTCTTGGCAAGTCTCCTTTAAGACCACGAATGAACGTGTCTAGGGCTTTGTCCCTGTATGTGCGGGTGAGCAGATGCATGGCTTCTGCGCCGACCTCCATGCAGCCGAGCTTATTTAGGATAAGCGACAAGTGCGAATATACCCGCTGGTAGAATTCTTGTATTGTCAGGTTACCCTGCACAAGCGACGTCATCTGGTACTCGAGGGTACCTAAGTCGCGTTTATCCGCGTAGTGGAGTGTTAGGCATCTGGAAATTGCCTTCCAATCCAGTGGAGTATTGTACGACTCCAAGGCTATGTCGGCGTTTCCGACAACTTTATTGCGGATAATGTTAAGGATCCCATAGTATTTGGGGGATCCCCTTTGAGGCTCGTAAATTTGAAGAATTCTATCCATAGACTTCTTCCATGAGTTAAATTCTCCAGGTTTTCCTGAGAATTCGCGAAGACACTTTACCACATCCGGTATTTTGTCGATTTCCGTCAGATTGTCCCTATGTTTTTCATCAATCGTCTGGTCTGTAGTGGGTACTGGTTTGAGTCCGTTCTCACTATGTCCTGTATTAACGCTCGTCCGTCTGTAGTCAGTATCTGTGTCAGTAAATTTCTTACTAAACTTTGTAGTTCTGGAGTGGCTTGTAGGGACGGGTTTGCGACTGGTTGTGGGTTGGGGCTGGCTAGTACAGGTGGCCTAATTAAATTGTTGGGGTTTGCCATGATTAATTTATTTTATTGTTTTCACGCAGACTAAACAAAAAACCTTCCTTCTATTTTTCCTTTTTTTTTTCCTCAAAAAAAGTTCCTTTGAAAAAACAAGAAAATTTTTTCCAAAAACTAATTTAATTGTTATGATAAAAAATTCCCTTTCACTAAAAAAAATTTTTCTAAGAAATATCTTTTTTTCTTTTTTATTTAAATTTCTTATTTAATTGTTTTGATAAAATTTCTTCTTTTTTTTTTTTTTCTTAACAAAAGTAATATTTTAATTAATGTTTTCTTATCTTAACTAAACTTACAAAATTATTTGAGTCCTCATTCTGTGATTGGTCCTGTGGGCTGCTCCCTTTTGCTGCTGCTACTTGGGTCCCTTCCTGGGACACTGCTTGTCTCGGTCGGTTGGTGATTGATTACCTCCTTTTGTGGCACTTTTATTAGTGGCACTTTTTTTCTTAGTGGCACTTATGTTAGTGGCACTTGTTTTCCTCTTAAGGTTGTTTTTGTTTTAGGATTAGTGGCACTTTTTTTTCCGGTGGCACTTTTTTTCCTCTTAAAGTTATTTTTGTTCAAGGATTAGTGGCACTTTTTTTCCAGTGGCACTTTTTTTTTCTTAAAGTTATATTTGTCTTAGGATTAGTGGCACTTTTTCCTTCTATGTCTATTTTGTACTTAAAGTTATTTTTGTTTTTTGGTTTAGTGGCACTTTTTTTTCAGTGGCACTTTTTTTTTCTATTAAATTACTGCACTCAGTTTTCGCAGGATATTTTTTATTTTTACTTTGCTTAAATAACTGCACTTAATTTTTGCAGGATATTTTTTACTTTGCTTAAATAACTGAACTTAATTTTTACCGGGTATCTACTTTTAATTTTGCTCGGGCGCCAACCAAGGAAATTTTGGTTTTCAATAACGAACCGATCGCACTACAGAATGAGACTGGCTATCCAAATTGAATAATTGAAATATTAAAGGTAAAATTTAATTAAGAAAGCAACAACAACTTGCTTGTGAAAATGTGCCAGACGCTGGCATCAGCACTTTGCATTTTACCGAATGCGCGTGCAACTGGTTATTGACAAATAATTCGGTTGTTGCGCTAATTCTTTGAATTATTATTTCGTGATTGTGTTTTTTTTTTAATAATAATAATTCCCAGGGGGGCATCCGCATAACGCGCGGCTTTTCTTTTTTATACATATATACATTACTTTAGGTCTATGTTGAATCCGGCTCTGGAGTGAAAAGCTTTGTGGCGAAATCTGAAAAATTTGAGCGTTTATGGGAAAAATAAATCTGAGTGCGAATTAGATCCTAACACTTTAAATGAGTTCTTTAGTGCTAGTCAAAGGAGTAGCAATCCTCCAGCTGCAAATTTTTTGAGCAATTTGGCCGTAAATGCAAGCTTTGATTTCATCGGAATAACTGAGGTAGATGTTTTAAAGAGCATTATGAGTATCAAGTCAAAAGCCATTGGTGAAGATGGAATTTCGTTGAAATTTGTGAAGCTCGTATTGCCTTTTATCTTGGGTACCCTTACACATATTGTCAATTATTGCTTGACAACTTCGAGTTTCCCTAGTGAATGGAAAAAAGCTTTAATTTCCTATAGAGTTCATAATGGCAATGCAAATCTCACAACATATCTATGAAAATAACTTGTTATCACCCTTCCAGTCTGGATTTAGGCCTAAGCATAGCTGCTCTACCGCCATGTTGAAAATACTTGATGACATAAGGATACAATTTGACAATAGTGACCTAACTCTTCTTTGCCTTTTAGACTTCTCTAAGGCCTTTGACCTGGTGAATCATAGTTTGCTCTGCGACAAGCTGAAGCATATGTATGGGTTTTCTGACAGTGCCACAAAGCTTATGTCCAGCTACCTTTCAGAAAGAACCCAAAGGGTGAAGGGTAAAAGGGCATTATCTGACCCCAGTACTGTAGTGTCCGGTGTGCCCCAGGGATCTATCCTAGGTCCGCTTTTGTTTAGTCTTTTCGTCAATGATGTGTTTTCTGTGTGTAAGTATGTCAATGTTCATGCCTATGCTGATAATATCCAGCTGTATTTGTCCAGTCGCGTTGGGCTTGTAGAGGATCTGTGTTTTAAAATTAATAGTGATCTGTCTGCCATTTCCTGTTGGTCTCGTGAAAATTGTCTCTGCCTGAATGTGTCCAAATCTTATGTGTTGCCCATTAGCAATAGCGAAATTCATGTGGTAAATATCCCTGAACTACTTATTGGCGGCAGTTCCCTAAAGTTTATGAATAGTATAAAAAATCTGGGCTTCATTGTTAAGTTGTTCCGATCATGTTAACAAAGTTGTCTGTAATATATATGCCACTTTACGTAGATTAAATCTGTCTGCTTTGTTCACACCTCTTGAGGTACGTAAAAAGCTAGCCATCCAATTGATCGTACCGCAAATAACTTATTCTGAACTCGTATACAGCAGACTAGACTCTCGTTCTTCACACAAATTAGATGTAGCTTTTAATAATGTCACACGCTATGTATATGGTCTCAGGAGGTATCACCACATTACTTTATGGAGAGACAAAATTCTCGGGTGCAACATTTTCGATTATCTTGCAGCTAGAAATTGTATATTTATATACAATCTTATAGAGCAAAAAAGTCCGAAGTACCTCTATGAGAAATTGCAGTTAACCAGGTCTAGCAGACTTCGTAGCCTGGTTATCCCTAAGTTTTCCTACTTGTTCTCGTCTAGGCTGTTTTTCGTCAATGCTGTGAGGCTTTGGAATTCCATTCCTGAGTCAATCAAGGCGGCAATGAATGCGACTAACTACAAAGTGGTAATACATAGGTACTTTAATAATTATAGATAAATATAAATGTAATTGTAACGCAACTCTACTATCTTCCATGTCTATGTATCCTTTCTCCTGCTTCTAAGCTAACTCTTTTTTTGTAAGCATAATCATTTTGTGTAGGCTAAATAGTTTAAGGAAAATAGTTTTTATTGAATGTATTTTTTTTCCGAATTTCTTAAAAACAATTTCATAAGCCCCAAAATGTCTGCTGGTGCTGGTAAACGTCGCGGTGAGGCTATGAGCTCTGACGTGGAGCCTTCGTATAAGCGAATCATCGTCAACCATTATACGCACTATGGAGCTACGCTTATCTAAAAATAATGAGTTGGTTGCGAAACAAATTGCGCAACAATTTTTAGAGTCAGAACAAGCAACAATTTTTAGAGTCAAACAGGATCATGGAATTGGTAGCAAAACAAATTCTTGAGTCGGAAACCAGGATTTTGGAGGTTTTTTGCAACAAATTCGAAGAGAAGTTTGATAGTCTTCGGCGTGATTTGTCTGACTTGAACGAACGGGTTACTCGCTTGGAGACTGCATCAGAGAGGGTTTCAGCTCTTGAAGCCGAGGTTGATTTGCTCAAAACTTATGTTTTCAGGCAGGAAAATCGTGCAGCCGCTTACAAAATCTACATAAAACTCAGCAAAAATCACGATCCACGTCCAATCAACTCCCTGGATATGCTAAAGAGCTTGAAGACTTCAATCCAGAAAGCGGCCGATCCTTTCGTGAAGAAGAGAACACTTGTGACGACCATAGGGTTGCTCCCAATGAACAATAACTTCTATCTTAACCATCTATGCATATACTTCTTTTCTTCTATGTTCCGTTCTTATCAACTCATGTACTTTATTTCAATAGGTTACTCGTTAAGTAAATATTTAATATTGTCAGTGTCTTCTAGCAGTGTGAATTCAACGTTACTGTTTTTAAGTCCTTTTAATGGCTATGCCAAATTTTAACGTTATGAGTTCCAAAGACTCTACGTATACAATGTTGCGTGTTCTTGGTAAGCAGGCAATGGGGCTCAAAATAATTCATATAAATGCCCAGAGTTTATATAAAAAGATTGATGAATTTAGATACTTTTTTGAAAATTCTTCAATTGACGTTCTTTGTGTATCCGAAACTTGGTTTACGTCTCGCCATAGAAACGGTTTGTTGAAAGTAAGTGGTTACCAATTGTTCAGAGCTGATCGCGAAGGTCATGGTGGGGGTGTTGCGGTTTATGTAAAAGATAACTTGTCCTGTAACTACGTTGTATTTCTGGAGGGGGTGATTCGGTTGAATATGTGTTTATTGAGATACTTTCAGACCCTAATAAGCTTCTTATTGGATGTGTATATCGCCCCAATCGTCAAGTGAACTTCTCGGATTTCACTGAATTCATTCAGCCACTCCTTTGCAGCTACAATAATATTATAATTGCCGGTGATTTCAACAGCAATTTGCTTGTAGACACCGGGTTAAAACTAAGTATGGAATCACTTGGACTCTATCCTGTGAACGCCTCCTCGCCTACGCATTTCACTCGTACTAGCAGCACTCTCCTTGATCTTTACTTTGTAAGCGACCTCCAAAAATCCCTCCACTACAACCAATTATCTGCTTCTGGTTTCTCGAAGGACGACTTAATTTTCATGATATACGACTTCCGGGCAATAGGACCACATGGCCCCGTGACATATCGTGACTTTAATAGAATTAATTATGAGTCGCTGTCAGCTGCGTTAGAGTCGGTGGAGTGGAGCCTCATCCGGAATTTCGTTTCTGTTGAAGAACAAACATACTTTCTACAAGATAAAATTAGCTGGCTCTTTGATTGCTATGTCCCTTTAAAAACGAAACTAGTTAATCGGTGCAGTAGGCCCTGGTTCACTGCCAATCTTAAACATTTAATTTATATGCGCAATAAAGCTTATACGCGTTGGAAGAGGTATCGCACTGCTGAAACATTAATACAATTTAAGTCGGCCCGAATCACTGTAACGACGGCAATTAAAAGAGCGAAAACTTTATTTTACAATGAGAAGTTTAGCCTTGCTATAAACTCGAGCCAAACTTGGAATACTATAGGGACAATTGGCGTAGGAAAGGCTAAGGAAAGAGATCCTCTTTTCTCTAATTTAGATGAAATGAACGTAAATTTTGTTTCCTTGCCTGTATCTAATCCTCCTGCACGTCTCTATAGTTATCCTGACCTTGTAAATGATGGAATCAGTCCTCTTAAATTTGTGGGTGTTGATGACTGTGACGTAGTCGAAAATAATGAATTCAGACCCATTGCTATCTTGCCTTTTCTATCAAAAGTTATGGAGCGTATCATGCATAAACAGATTATGTCATATGTTCATGCAAACCGACTTCTCACGGACCATCAGTCTGGTTTCAGACCGAAACGAAGTTGCATTTCGGCACTTTTGGAAGTACTCGTAATCGAAAGCATTCGGATGGAAATTGATGGTAATAGTCTAGCTTTTCTTACTCTTCTCGACCATTCCAAGGCATTTGACTCGGTTGATCATGAGATTTTATGTTGCAAGCTGAAAAACCTGTTTAATTTCTCCTGTCATGCCGTTGCTTTGATTAGGTCTTACTTACTTGACAGATCGCAGGCTGTATGTGCTGGAGGCAAAACGTCTAATTTCGTACCTGTGCTCAGGGGTGTTCCACAAGGTTCAATCCTAGGTCCTTTGTTGTTTGTACTATACGTTAATGACTTACCTAATACCCTGCAACATTGCAATGTGCATATTTATGCTGACGATGTCCAATTGTATATGTCCTGTCCACCTGATCGTATTCGTACGTGTCTAAATGAACTCAATTCCGACCTGATGCGAGTAGGTGAATGGGCATCTGCAAATGGTTTATCAATTAATCCTGGAAAATCTAAATGTATTTTCATTCGCAGAAAATCCTTCAATACACAAGACCTGGATAAAGTGATGCTGGGCGGTTCTGTTATACAATATGTTGATACTGCGAAAAATCTCGGTTTAGTATTCAACAAAACTCTGACATGGAATAATCACATTTTTAGTGCAATTGGCAAAGTGTATGGAATGCTCCGCACACTATGGCTAGCTCAGTATTTCACTCCTTTACACATCAGACTTCTTCTTGCGAAAGCGTACTTGATACCCACAGTACTGTATGGTTGTGAGATTTATGCTAGTTGTGACTCTTTATGTAGAAACAAGCTTAATGTTATTTATAACAACATTGCCAGATATGTATTTGGGCTAAAACGATCTGACCATGTGTCTGCGTATGCTGAAAAATTGTTAAACATTTCTTTCGAAAATTTGTTAAAAGTCAGAACTCTGCTGTTCATACACAAAATAATTCATACAAAGGAACCGAACTATTTATATCAAAGGCTTCAGTTTCTACAGTCTTCAAGGTCTACATTGCTTGTTTACACTAAACACAGAACTCTGACATCCGAGCGTAAATTTTTCATTAATGCGGTTCGTCTTTGGAACTCACTACCATCCAGATTAAGGCTTCTTACAAATCCACTGCTTTTTAGAAAAGAAGTTACCAATTATTACAATAATCGCTAATTATTCCAGCTCTATTGTATATGCATTTCCTCATCTCCTTATTATAGTCATTAAGTTATTCAACTATTGTAATTTCCTTTTCCACCTATCTTTCCTATTTTCCTCTTTTATTTATTTATCTTTTTTCTTTTTTTCTTCCCCTCTTTATGTTATTTGTTAGAACTCTTAGAACATTTAGCTTTAATTTTAATTGTATCATACGTGACTGGCACTGTTAATAATTTTTTCCAAAATTGTTGTGCTAGGGTGACTCATAATAAATTTGATTTGATTTGATTTGATTTGATATCTGTGTAATGATTCACATGAATGAATTAATTATCCTCCTATTGATGTACTATAAAAGACATACTACAAGTCTTAAATGTACAACCTAATATATTTTTTGAATAAATTGAAATTGAAATTGAATATTGCCGAGTCGTTGAAAGGCAGGGGTTTGTTAAGTCTCGAGATCTAAAACTGCTCAGCTTTTGAAAACTTGATAGTACTGGATATATCATTAATGAACAGCAAACACAGAATCGGGCCAAGATGGCTACCTTGAGGAACTCCAGAAGATACATTAATGACATTGGATAGCGCATTCTTAAAAACTACTCTTTGTGTTCTGAAAAGAAGATAAGAAGATATCCAGCGGGTGAGACTGGGTTGAAAGCCCAGTAGAAAAAGTTTATGAATAAGTAACGAATGGCAAACTTTGTCAAACGCCTTGCTGAAATCTGTATATATAACATCTGTGTGCATTTTTTCTCTAAACGCGTTATTAACATGGGTTGTGAATTATAGTAGGTTTGTACTTGTTGATTTACCTTTACAAAAACCGTGCTGGCAATCTGCAATCAATGTGCGTATAGAAGTGGTAAGCTGATTTGTAACAATGGCTTCAAATAATTTGCGAATAGCGGAAAACTTTGCGATTCCGCGTAGTTATCTACAGATGACCTACTCCCACTCTTATAAAGTGGTATAAAGAAAGATTCTTTCCAAGCATTGGAAAGACGCCGCTTTTTAAAGACAGATTAAATAGATCGGTTAGAGGCTGGTAAATGTGGTTAGCACAATTTTTGAGAAAACATGCTGGGATCATATCAGGGCCACGTTTAAATGATTCCTTTAAGGTTTTCAGATAGAATAAAACATTTGCAGGAGATATTATAGGACTATTAATGATGTTGATTGTTGTTGGAGGAAAGCTCGAATTTTTTTTTTATGTTTTGTTTGTTAATTGATATTAGAGGAAAAATTACAACGTTATGAACAGCGATGGTATGGGATGACATGTTTCGAAGTGCCCAACTTCTCATCAGACCCCTTCTCGGACACTGAGATACGAACCCAAGTGTATGCACCAAAACCGCTGTTAGAGTACTCTAACAACTAAGCTATGATGCCCTGTAGCGTCACTATGCATTTTTCCTCTAATGGGCCATTTGCTTATTCCTTTTATACATTCTTTGGTACATATATTTTACTCGTATATGTCAACTCAAGGAAAACGGAATATTTTTAGGCGCGTTCATAGAACAGTTTTAGATACAGAAGGGCTTTTTTGCATATCAACACTTTCGTGTTATTTGTTATGCACCCGCACTGTATCTGTAACAATTATAGTTATGGTGATTGTTGTTGGAGGAAAGCTCGAATTTTTTGTATGTTTTGTTTGTGAATTGACGCTACAGGGCATCATAGCTTAGTTGTTAGAGTGCTCTAACAGCGGCTTTGGTGCAGACACTTGGGTTCGTATCTCAGTGTCCGAGAAGGGGTCTGATGAGAAGTTGGGCACTTCGAAACATGTCATCCCACACCATCGCTGTGCATAACGTTGTAATTTTTCCTCTAATATCTATTAATGATGTTGTTTGCATTTAACTGCTATGGATATTTGTTTAATCGAGAAAAGGTATCAGTAGAATAATTAGATTTAAAAAATTGGGAAAAGAAATTTGCAATATCTGGATTATCGCTGGATATACAGTCTTGGAATTTCATGGCAGAAGGAAACCATCTTATATTACGTTTAGAGTTTACGAAACCATAAAATGACTTTGGGTTACATATAAGGTTCTTTTTAATTTTACAGATATTTATAAGCAGTTTAACATTTTTTATTCAGTTCAAAGTATTTCTGCCATAGGATGGAGTATTTTAAGTAATCTTGGCTTAAACCGGATTTTTTGTACAGCTTGAATGAACGGTTCTTTTTATTTTTTAAGGATTTCAGTTCTTTAGTAAACCTTGTTTGCTTTGGTTCATCATAGAAATATTTACATTTAGGTACATGCTTTTCAAAGAGCCTATAAATAGTGTTATTAAAATGTGAAATGTTAAGCTCAATATCGCCATAATATTTAGGCCAAGTTAATTTATACAACTCTTTATTTAATTTTTTAAAGTTGGGTTTAGCAAAGTCGAAGTCAAAGAGTTTACTAGAATCGCATGGTTTAGTGCCTTCTTCATTAGTTATGATTTCGTAAACGATCTCAAAAGAAGGATGGTAAACGTCTTCCGGTAAAACCAAAGGATCGGAACTACTCAAAGAGAACTTAGATGTATCATCGACGAAAGCTAAGTCCAGGACCTTTCCGAAATTGTTATTGATAACATTTATTTGATTAAGACAAAGGTCTGCCATTTCATCCAAAAAGTCATTATACCCAGCTTTGGATGGAATTGGGACAATGCTTCCGTCGAAGATATTCCACGATACATGCGGTAGGTTAAAATCGCCCAGAACGATCATCGAATCGGAAAGTTTAGTCATTAAATTTACAGTTTTTAACAATGAGATAAGCTGCATGTAGATTGAGATATCAGATGAGGGAGGAATATAACAAACCGCTAAGTATATATAAGCGGTGTCCAGCTGTATTCGGACGCACTTGAATTCACATGACTCGATGCAAGGAACGTTAAACTCCTCAGAGGGCATTGACGAATTAATAGCTATTAGAACGCCACCCCCGACTCTGTTAATGCGATCGTTTCTGAATACCTGATAATCATCAGAGAAGACTTCAGCGTTAAAAATATGTGGTTTTAGCCACGTTTCGGTAAAGGAAATAATGTTGTAATTACAGCAAAGAGATTTTAAATAAAGTTCGGTAAGTTTGGTATTTAAACCTCTAGGTTAGGTTAGGTTAGGTTAGGTTAGGTGGTAGCTGTATCACTAGGAGGGCAGCTCACTTGGACACTTACAAGGTCCGTTGTGATACCACAATTTTAAACGGTGACACTAACTTAAGATAGCTTAGCAAATCGCTGCGTAGCGACAATAAATCTCCGGACTTGGCACACATCGATTTTCGACACGTCTTCCGGAGACCTAAGAACATCCGAGCCGAGATACCTGCGCCTGGTCCTAGCAAACGCTGGACATCTGAGCATGAAATGATTTGATGATTCCACCTCGTCATCCTCCATGCAGCTCACGCAGCTCGGGTTATCAAGAATATTCAACCGCACCGCATGGACCCCCATCGGAAAGTGCCCAGTCAACACCCCAATAAACATGGAAAGATGTAACTTGGAGAACCCTAGTACTCCCATTGAACGCCCGGAGTCAACCACCGGCCAGAAGGACTTCGACACCTGACATAAGGTGGTGTCAGCCCAGCGTTTGCTTAGCTGATCCGAAGCCCACCTGCCCAGAAGCAACCTACAGGTGGTACCCAGTGTTCTGGAGGCAGCCACATCTGCCTCACGAGTGCCCGCTCTGGCCAAGAGATCCGCATGGCAATTGCCGGGAATGTCACAGTGGCCTGGCACCCAGATAATTTTTATTTTAAAATAGTTGGATGCAACCGCAAGCGATTCCAGACAGTCGCTCACTGTCCTCGATTGAACGGTGCCTGCACTCAGCGCCCTAATTGCCGCTTGACTGTCGGAGTAGATGTTGAACTCCTTGACAGCGAATGCGCTGGACAGCATCCCATCCACCGCCTCTTTTATGGCGGTAACCTCCGCTTGGAAGACGCTACAATGATCAGGTGGCCTAAATGTCGTGCTAATCCCAAGTTCCTGACAGTAAACACCCCCCCCAACACATCCATCCAGCCTTGACCCGTCCGTAAACAGATTCGCCAGAGCCTCCCCCCAGATAGGTTCCCCGCCTGTCCACTCGTCCCTTGCGGGTATGTAAGTCGAAAAACCCTTTGCCGGGGTAGAGGTCGGCGCACAGTAATCCGTTCTGTTAGGGATAAAGTCAAAGCCCGAAAGTATATTGGAATGGCCATACTGCACAAGCCTATATACAGCGTCTCGGAGCCTAATTGCAGCCCGAGCTGCGCTTATTTTTCCTACAAGGTCAACTGGGTGCATATTGAGCATAACATTCAATGCCAGGGTAGGAGTGGTGCGCATGGCCCCACTGATCCCAACCATGGCCTTTCGCTGCACCGTGACCATCTTCTTCGTGGAGGATGCAGTGTCTAGTGCGCCCCACCAGACCAATACCCCATAAAATAGGATAGGTTTCACAACCATCTCGTACAATCAATAAACCACCCTTGGAGAGAGACCCTATATGTTTGCCAATGGCCCCTCTGCAACAATACAAGGCGACCGAAGCTTTTCTAGCCCTGTCCTCTACATTCATCTTCCAAGACAGCTTCCTGTCCAGAATAACCCCTAGGTACTTGACCTTTTCAGAAAGCACCAGCGGTACTCCCCCAATAGAGGGTAGTACAAAACCATCAATCTTATACCTTCTCGTGAAGAGGACTAGTTCCGTTTTACTCGGGTTGACAGCCAGACCACAAGATTCGGACCACTCTGTCACAATACCCAGATATCCTTGCAGAACATCCCTTACGGTACTAAGAACCTTTCCCCTGACGAGGATTGCCAGGTCGTCCGCATAGGCTATCACTTGACAGCCCCTACGCTCGAGGTCCTGGAGTAAGCCGTTGACTACTATGACCCAGAGAAGCGGAGAAAGAACACCCCCTTGCGGCGTGCCCCTTCTCACTCTTCTCTGAGCCCCAGCACCCCCCCACTCCGCCCTGACAATCCTGCCACAAAGTAATCTGTTGATAAATTCTATCAAACTTGGTTCAACTCCCAGACTCGCTAAGCCCCGTACAATGGCAGAAGGCAAAACATTATTGAACGCTCCTTCGATATCCAGAAAGGCCCCCAGCACGAACTCTTTGTGCTGGAAAGACCCCTCTATTAGTTTTACAACGGAATGAAGCGCCGTTTCAGTTGACCTGCCTTTGCAGTAGGCATGTTGCGATGCCGAAAAACTCTCCCTAGGGACTCTGCTGCGTATATGCAGGTCAATCAGGCGCTCCAGCGTTTTTAAAAGAAACGAGGAGAGACTGATTGGCCTGAAGTCCTTGGGAGATACATGAGAGCACCTCCCCGCCTTGGGAATAAAGGTAACCTTGACCATTTTCCAAGAAGCGGGGATATAGCCCAACCTCAAACAGTTGGCGTAGATGGGAGCCAGCCAGCTACAAGAAATCCCCAGCGACCCTGTACTTGCACAGGAGTTATGCCATCAGGCCCGGGTGACTTGTAGGGCTTAAAAGATTGAATGGCCCATTAAAGCTGGTTTTCATCCAGGGAGATGACTGGCCGACCCCCCCCCCCCCGCCCACATTAGTGGGCGATGGGGTATCGCGGTCCTGTTAAACCGGGACGTCAGGGAAGTGAGCGTCCATGAGAAGCTGGAGAGATTCCTCGCTGCTCATAGCCCAGCTACCATCCACATTCCTCAAGTAACCCAAGGGTGCAGGATTCCCGGAGAGAATCTTCCGGAATCTGGCAGACTCATTACATCCTTCCACGCTTTCGCAGAAAACCTTCCAGGAATCTCGTTTGGCTTTCCTGATCGCAGATTTATAAATACCCAACCCAACTTTGTAGAGCTCCCATTCGGAAGGTAATTTACTCTTCCTGGCCCTGTTGAACAAGCACCTACTAGAAGCCCTAAGGTCGTCTACTTCCTTACTCCACCAAGGTGGATTACACTTTCCACTTACGGTTTTCATGGGCTTTCTTACAAGCATAGGTAAATTTTTCCACCAGAGCATCAATAGCAGTCTCGGACAATTCCGAGCCTGATACGGGTGCTCCTGGGAGGAACTCATCCAGCTTGCTACAGTACCGGACACAGTTAGTACGCCTAGGATTTCTAAACATGGTTTTTCTGGGTCTAGATTTATCAAGAGAGAACTGAATATACCTATGATCAGAGAAGGAGTGTTCCGGAAGAGCACGCCATTCGGATATAAGGGGAAACAGGTCTCCTGAAGCAAGAGTGAGGTCTAGGACCTCCTCCCTAACTGAGGTTTCAAACGTGGGGTCATTACGCCTGTTGCAAATACATAGCCCTTCATTTAGAATAAAAGCAAATAGTGACTCACCTCTTGCATTCGTATCCGAACTCCCCCATAGTGAATGATGCGAGTTCGCATCCGTTCCGCCAATAAGTCCGATGCCTCTTCGCTTTGCTTCAGCGGTAATCATGCATAGGATTTCAGGAGGCGGCCCACAAGTATCATCATGGGCCATGTAGGCAGAGACCAGCCACGATCCCTTGTTACCTTCCTCCACACACACAGCCGTTACGTCATCGTCACTAAAATTGGAAAGAAGAAAGGCTTTAATATCTTTCTTAACCAGTACACACGACCTTGGCCTACCTGCGGATCCGTGCACAAATAAATTGAATTTATCAGTCCTCAGTCCAGATATTTTGTTGCCGCTGCTGCTTAGCCACGGCTCCTGGATAAGGACAATGCCCACCCCGCCTTTCTCCAGGCAGAGTAGGAGGCCGCCTTAGAGTGCTGAAGATTTATTTGTCGGATGATCATCATCAGACAAATCCATCTCCTCCACCTCAGCAGCCTCCCCCTCCGAAGCTAACAGCCTCTCCTCATCCCCCCTGTCGAACAGCAAACCAACTCTGCAGACCGATCCCGCCACAGACGGGATGCCGACAGAGCGGCCGCTGTCCGGCGCTGCAGGGTTGGGCACCGCATTTACGTCCACTGACCCCTCCGCAGGTTCATCTTCCACCCGTCCCACCCCCGGAGGTGAGGCCTCATCCCCCCTGGCATCAGCATTGTAGATTCTAAGAACCACGCGCTCGATACCATAGGAGATAACACCCCCCGACACAGAGAGAGGACCCATGGACTCCGCGTTTAGTAGCAATCACACTTGTCGACGGGGTCCCTCGGGTTCCTCAACCCTGATAACCCTCCAATTGTGGGTCGGAAGGTTCTGGTTGCAGTAGCGCAATTGCCTCAGAATTCTCTCCAGCTGAGAAGGTTCGGCAGGTACCCACACCCGAGCCCTTGGTCGAAGAGGGAGGTCCCTCCTGTCCACGGCCTCGAGCCTAGCCCCCCGCCACAACTCCCCAACCAGCGAGATAAGACACCTGCAGAAGCTCGCTGACCGCTCGTCAGCGCACGCAATGAGTCTTAACCCGTGATACCATCCCATATATTCTATGGATGGCTGTGGCCCAGGGTACCTTTCAACGGCAGTCAAATAGGCTTCAGAAATGGCGTTGGCCACCCAGCTCCACTCCTCCCTGGAGATGGCCCCGTCTTCCCTGCTCCTGTCAACTACCGCCAGGGTGATGGAACCAGCACGTCTAGCGACTTCGCTAAACGTGCGTTGCACAGCTTCACCACCCCGGTCACCCGCGGCATTCTGCCTTTTTCGCAGAGCGTCGTCACCGAGCGGGGCCGTCTCCCCACCTGCACTAGGTGCAGGAGGCTGATCACCGCTGCTCAAAACCTTCCTGGCCCACTCAAGCGTACGGGAATGCTTCTCAGAAACCTGAGAACCATCCAGACCGCCGTAGCGTTCCAGGATCTTCGCAGCCAAGCGCTGATCGCAGATGGCTTTCCTTCCGGTGTCGCTCTCTTGCTTCTGCTGGACCGCCTCCGCTTCGCTGTATTCACAGCAATGCTGGGAGACGTCCCACTACTGGTACTCGCCACGTTATCAATAATGCCCACCGGATGAGCCCTCTGTAGCTGAGCACCTACTTCTACACCGGAACCTTGTCCGGCGGATGTCGACTTCGACGCTCCTTTGTTGCCAGCAGAGCCCGCACTCACAGGGGCGCCAGCCCTGCTGCAACCTAAGGGGCGAGTTGCTTCCAAATTTCGGAGCTTGTCCGTCCTTTCCGCCCTGTTGTTGCGTCGCGTTTGGGCGTGTTTGCGGCCTGATTTCAGGCCACCAGTTATGTCTGGTCGCATCTCTTCTAGATGAGCCCTTTGCCTCCGATTCGGAGTCAAGAGCACCCTATCAGTTCTGCGACCCTGTCCCGTACTTGTAGGCCGACCAGCAGCCGAGCCACTCCCATGCGATACGCAAGGGCGAGCCTCGTTGCTGGCCGGTTCCCTGTCCCCGTTGTCGTTGTCCTTGTCCGTCTTCCTCCCGTTCTTCTCCCCCTCCTTAACTTCCTTGTTGTTGTTTTTATTATTAATATTTTTATTGTCCATGCAGAAAAACGTCCCCACTCAGGGCCTCTATCCAGACCCGATTGCGTAGTCGCCCTTTAATGGTCCCATGGTTATCTATGCGAGCAGGGAGGCCACGCGAAGGTTGACGCATGCCCTTATGAGACATGCGTTCAGAGCCAGACCGAGCGCAAAAACGGGAGATCCTCAACCGCACCTACACCACCAACTAAATGGCGACGGGCCTGGAACGTACTGAGGCCTGCCAAGGTTTTAACGGGACGTGGGCAGCTGCGATATTAGCCCACCAGCCATTTCAGTTGGGTTTCACCCCAACCTACTGAGGTGGCAGAATACCGCACCTACCAGCCCAAAGCAAACTAGATCCAAAATCGTCGTCCAAGAGAGTCCTAAGTCAGTCACCCTTACCTCACGACCATAGTCAAGAATCATGACCGTCCGCCAGGGCTATTGAAGAGCTAAGGCGCATAGCTGTATTCCTGACCTTAGCTGGATACCTTCCGCACAGAGAGGTACTAAGTACCAATCTGAACAGACAACTGTGGTATCCATTACCAGTCGGCACCCTCTTGGAGGGTTCAGTCGGAGGATTTTCGCCAACCAAACCTCTAACATTTTGATACAAATTTACAGAATTTACATTTAGTTTTTTGACACTACACTATCACGTGGGACCATAGCTACCTTCTGGGTGTTTTTCTTCGGCTTATGTTCAAATTCACCCACAAAAGCGCGGAAGGCCAAAACGAATTCTTCAAAACTGAATCAAAATCATTCAATGAAAGATAAATTCTGAAAGAGGAGACGTTTCTTCCATAATTAAATTTAGACTTTTTATAGTCAGACTATCTGGTTTGATTTTAGATTGAATGTAAAACTTCAAGTTCTCTCCGTAGTGTCGGTTTCGAAACGAGACACAAAAATAGATTTATTTCGTGGAACCACAACCAGATTCCTAATAGTTGGTTCAGGTGCCAACCTAATAGGTTGGGTCTCGGGTTTTTTTTCCGAAGTTGACTTCGACGAGGCTGTCTTGGAAGTCGATGACTGCGCTGATGAATTTGGAGAGGCTAAATCAATGAGTTCTACCAATAAGGGTGCGATAGCATAAGGAATTGGAATTGTGTTTAGGATTACAGGACATGAGGAATCATCAGTACTTCTAGGATTGTTTTCACGGATATCAGTGTTTGAATTAGGGGAGATTTCGTCTAAACACTTAAAAGTTTTAAAAACTATTTCGTACTTATGAAACTTTTCTACTAGTAAAGACAGGTCTTTGCCAATTTCGGAAACCCCATTACGGATTTCCCTAAAGATTTTAAATAAATCTACTTCGGTTGAACGGCATTTTACACAAGACCAACGTAGGCCTTTGCCATCATGTACCAGGTCCACGACTCTCCCGGTCAACCCAGCACATTTGATATAGGCAAGCCCATCACAGAGCCAACACGCCACATAGCGTTCTGACTAGATTTTGATTCGACAATTTTGATATATGCAAGACATCATTAAATTATCAAATCAGGAAAATAATAAAAAGTAAATATTTGAGAGAAAATCAGTAAGAGAAGGCAAATAAATACTACTTAAATTGAATAACTTATATTCATATAAAATGAAAAAGACTAGGAAACAATTAAATTTTAACTTCGAAGTAGAGCACTTGGCTTTCGCACTTAATTTTATCACAGAGTATGAATAAAAAACTTTAAAACTTAAAATTTTTTCACAAATAAAGCGAAGCTTAAATTTTCACAACTGCACAGCAAAAATGACGTTTGCGTTACGATACATTTTTTGGTATCCGCATATGTTTTTTTAATTTTCCTTTGTGTTGTTTCTGAATTTTTCTTTAAACTTCTTAATTTTTGCTGAAACTCCGCATCTGATTTCATCCTTTTCCCTTTCATCCTCAACTCCCTGTATGCCTTGTTCCAAGTCTGCTAATTGTATATTGCTAAAAGTTTACTATTTAAATTAAAATAATTTATTTCTCTCTCTCTATGGCGCGATATACAACAGGTATATCATCATAAACCTCCTAAGAGATTTTTGCGCCAAGCTTCTCTTCCAATTTGTGGTGTGCCGATTTGAATTTTCCCTACAAATTGGTGGGACCTACAGTTTTTTGCCGACTCCGAACGGCATCTACAAAGGAGACGAATTTTTGCTGAGAAGCCTGTCATGGCAGAAATACACTCGGAGAGTTTGCCAAACCACTGCCGAGGGGCGACCCCGTTTTGAAAAACTTTTTTCAAATCACTTTTGATGTTACCTGTACCAGGGCTCGAACCATGGACCTTCGGTCTGGTAGGCCGGCAACACTACCTTCACACCACGGCGGCCGCCGTATTTCAGTTTGAGTTAATTTTCTTGAAAAATATGTAATTGGTTTTAATGAGTTGTCACTTATTTGTTGTAAAACTGCTTCCACTGCATCATTTGGTGCATCTACTTCAAGAGATAGTTGATCATTTTTATCAAAGTGAGTAAGAAGTGTCTTTTGTGTAAAAAGTTGTTTAACATTTTCAAACGCTGTGTTAGTGTTTTTGTCCAGTTTAGTTCTTTGAGTTGATTTTTTAATGAATTGGTTAACGTTTCACGTAGAAGATGCAATGTTATCAAGTGTGATGTGACGTGAACATCCAATGTTAGTACCTAAAGTGAATGAAATACAGCTAGATATGTATCGGAGGTTACCATTGGGTGGAAGACGGTATGCGGGCATATCATTATACCTTCCTCAATTCTTTTCACTAAAGGCAGTTGAGAGGTCAAGGCGGGGGAGTCCTCTGGACCGTAGCTCTTTCAGGATGGGGTGGGTTGTTGCCTTTTCTCAACCGATGTTACATAAACTTTAATTTTAATCATACTCAAAAAGGACTGCAAATGGGAAAACTAACATTACTTTATGTTGTATCTGTCATCGATTTAGGTTCCTGTTGGGGGCGAGGTCTGAGGTGGTAATCGAGACTCGCTTTCTCTACCCTACCCTACCATGATCTTCGATGTGAATAGGATTCGAAGATCCCACCAAAGAAAACCTGCCTTCTATGTAATCAACACATTGTCCTACAGGAACATACTAAACTTCTAAAGACTTATTTTTTTCCAAATAGATACAATATCAACTTTTATTCAAACTTTTTAAACTTAACATACTAGAATAGAAAAAGCGTTCACACCTATGCTTAACAATAGATATACATATGTCTGTATATACCTAGGGAGCTTAATCCTGAGAAAAAAACTAACTAAGCCCAAGAATGGCATATGATAATTAGTAAGTTAACTGAGTGAGGATCCAATCCGATCCGATGACAAAAATCATATGTAGCTATCTATATAGTAATATGTGATAGTTAATTTGCTGGGCTTACTAGGGTATCAGCAACGAACAAAAAGCAAACCTAGTGCACTATTTCGTTCTTTTATTTCCTTATTTACATATATTACCGGTGTGTTTCTTTTGTTTTTGTCTTTTCCAGTAGGAAAACAAATTTATTGTCGGTACCTAAATATGTGCATATGTATGTCGCTCCGTATCAGAGGGGCATTCCATGATTATGTGGTTGACAAAAAAATAAATTATTATAATTTTTTTTTTTTTTTTTTTTAAGGGGTTCTGGTTCCGGTATCAAAACTTAATTATTATTCCTACATCCGAGATGAATAAAAAAAAACCGTTAGATAGAAAGTACTAATTGAGTACCCTATTTTTGCAATCGATAGTTACTTAGTAATTGAGAAAAATGCAGATATTGGTTTGTACTTAAATCCACTCAGAGTTATTATTTAGAAAGAGGTTTAACTAATCAAGAGAATTTACTTTTGCGAAAGTAAATATTTGACAAAACAATTTTTCATACTAAAGTACTTAATTACTGGGACTTGCCAAACTCTGCTTTACATACATATTTATATGAACCATTGAAACGACAAGAGAATGGTACAAACGTACGTACGCACATATTTAGGGACAACAAATGTACATACTCGTATGTATGTACATATGTTTGTACATGTAGGTAAGTATGCTTATACATATCCTTATTCAAAAATCAAAACAATAGAAATTGCAAAAGCTAATTAGAACAATGTTACTTACATATTTATGTTGATATGTATGATGGTATGTTAAGGTGCTCCAGCGATGAAAGGCCTTCCAGCGTGGTTGATGCAATTTATCTGTTTAGCAAAGGCAAAGGTATTGTTTTGTTTTTGGGTTGTCGGGCTTTGCTGTGACTTACACTGCTAGCGAATGCGATCACTACAGTGACACAGAATAATTTTCCCTATTTACAAAAATTTAACTTTTCACCACTATATCTATTTTTATTTATTTTTTTTGTTCTTTGTTCATTAGCACCTTTGACTAAACAAGTTTTTTTTCTTTGAAAAAAATTAGCGCTTTGTTAACACTACCGCATGTATAAGCCTACATATTCGAACTTTATACATTTTTTCTATTTAGCTACTTGATTAATTTATATAAGAACATTCACTGATCCTTTGTAGAAAAGCTTTTCTTTAGTTTGTTTCTTTCCTAGAGATACTGATAAATTCTACTCGATTTTTTTCTTTAACACATTTAAACAAGACCGGGGTTAATATTAGGGGCTCCAGGATCACTTTTTCCCGGCAAATGGTGAATTAAATTTAGTTGAGGTGATCACAAGCACTGGTCGGCCGTGGTCCTGAGCAAACAGCTTCCACACCCACCCTTTGTATGCTCGATGGAGGGTAAATATACCATGCGGCTTGACAAGCGACTTAGGGTTATGGGTGTGGCTGATACAAGGAATTCCACAGGAGGCTGATGACGCTCTATTGGACAAAATCCTACCATTAAAACTTGATGGAAACACATCACTATAAAAAAACTTACCTTGTTTTCACAAAAACTTATAGGATATAGGAGCACTGGTACTAACTGGTAATAATGTTTGACCACTTACTGGGGTGAAACGAGAAACCGCAAAGAGACTAACTGTAGCCGATCAGGCCCTTTTATAGGTTCGGTGTTCCTGCCTTGAAGCTTTCGTTTTTGACAGCTTCCCTTTCGTTATTTGGGAATTGTTCAATGTCCACTAAATGCGTCTTTTCACTGACCGAATAAAATTAGTACAGGGTAGCCTGCATGATTCTGTTTTCGGACGATCTTTTGGTAATGAGTCATATGTGACTCACGTGAGAGTATTTACGAAAACAAGCGACACTTGATAGTTTAATAATAATAATTCCCAACGGATTACCCACCATATCCCGCCCGACCGGCGCGAGGGGCGCATCCGCATAACGCGCGGATTATTCGTTCGTGCCGAGTCGTTGAAAGGCTTTGGTTTGTTAATCGTCGAGATCTAAAACTGCTCAGCTACAGAGAAAACCTCATCAGCTAAGTAAAGTAGATATAGGATACATTATACATTAAGAAATAACTAGTTAACAGAATAAAATTATTGTTAGAAGTTAATATAGAAGTCAAAGAATAAGAAACAATTAGTAGCTATGAATTTAGGATAGAAAGAATTAATTTTTTTATGCTGAAAAGCGAGTCTGAAATATCAAATCTATCAGAAAGAGAGTTATAATCTTGACACAAACAGCGAAAAGGCTCATTTAACTGAAAATTGGTTCGGCACTGTTTTAAGACTAGAGGTTTAAAATGCCTTGAAGGACGAGACGGTACATTGAAGTTCACTTCACTTAGAAGAAATGGGCTGGATACTGAACCATTTAGCAATTTAATCATAAAAATAATTCCAAGCATTTCCATTTAAACGATTCGTATAGGGTGGCAGATTGTACAAGGGATCCCAATGAAAATCTCTTAAGGCAAATAGTAAAAATTGTTTTTGAACTGATTCAAGGCGATCTACATGAACCTGGTAACGCGGGTTCCAAATTATAGAACCGTATTCAAGTATCGGTCTGACTAATGTAGTGAAGAAGGCTTTAGTTACATAAGGGTCGCTAAATTCTTTAGACCATCGTTTAACGAATGCTAGGACACCTCTAGCCTTATTGACTGTTGTGTTAATATGGCGGTTGAAACTGAGTTTATAGTCCATAGCAACCCCCAGGTCAACAAAATCATACACTTGCTCAAGACTATAATTTTTAATTGTATAGGAAGCCGGCTGAGAAATTCCACGCGAAAAACCCATGTGTTTACACTTTTTAAAGTTAAGTGGCATATAATTTAAATCGAACCAAGTAACAAGTGTATCTAGATCTGATTGTAGCTCATTTCTATCTTCAAAAGACGCGAATGACATGAAAAGCTTTACGTCGTCGGCATACATTAACATTTTTGAAGATTTTATTATTGTAGAAATATCATTTATAAACAACAAGAACAGAATCGGGCCAAGATGGGTTCCTTGAGGAACCCCCGAAGAGACATAAATGACATCGGATACTAAATTTTTAAACATTACTCTTTGTGTCCTGTCACTAAGGTAAGAAGAGATCCAGCGATTGAGACCCGGCTGGAAGCCCAACTGATCGAGTTTATGAATAAGTAATGAGTGACACACTTTGTCAAAAGCTTTGCTGAAATCCGTATAAATAACGTCGGTTTGCAGATTTTTTCTAAAGCCATTTGAGACATGACTGGTAAACTCAAGTAAATTCGTAACTGTGGACTTTCCCTTACTGAACCCGTGTTGGCAGTCAGCTTTCAAAGTAGAGATCGGACCCGTAAGTTGATTTGTAACAATAGCTTCAAACAATTTTGGGATGGCAGAAAGCTTTGCGATGCCACGATAGTTCTCTATAGAAGACCTACTCCCGCTTTTATGCAGCGGTAGAAGAAACGATTCTTTCCACGCAGTTGGACAAACACCACACTTTAGTGATAGATTGAACTAATTGGTAAGGGGTTGGTAAATATGGTTCGCACACTTTTTCAAGAAACATGTAGGAATCCTATCAGGACCATATTTAAAAGATTCTTTTACGGTTTTAAGGTAAATTAGAACATCTTTGGCGCATATAATTGGTGAATTAATTGAATTTGTCCCGTGTAGCTTATAGGGATAGTTTTGAAAGTTTGAATTGGTGACAGCAGAATAGTTAGAAGTGAAAAATTGAGCAAAAAAATTTGCGATACATTGATTATCGCTAGATATAATGTCTTGATATTTCATGGCTGAGGGAAACCCTGATACTTTACGTTTAGAATTTACGAAACCATAAAATGACTTAGGATTGAGAATAATGTCTCTTTTCGTTTTAGAGATATAAGCTTTATAGCACTTTTTATTTAAATCTATGTACTTCTGACGTAGAATGGAATACAGTAGGTAATGTTTATTTAATCCGGATTTCTTATATAAATTAAATGATCGCGTTTTCCTATTTTTAAGAGCCTTAAGCTCTTTAGTAAACCAAGCTTGCGTAGGATGATCATAAGTTACTTTACGTTTAGGAATAAACTTCTCAAATAGGCAGTAAATAGTGTGATTGAAATGTGAGACGTTTAGATCGATATCATAACCAAATTCAGGCCAAGTTAATTTAGACAGTTCTTTATTTAATTTCTTGTAGTTTGCTTTGGAAAAGTTATAATCAAAGCTACTACATGAGTAGCATTGAGTGCCTTGGCCATTACTTATGGTTTCGTAGACTATTTCCATAGAAGGGTGGTAAAGGTCTTCTGGTAAAACCAACGGATCACAACGATTTACAGAAAATTGGTTTATATCATTAACATACACTAAATCTAAGACTTTCCCAAGCTTGTTAGCGGTAACATTATTTGATTAAGGCAAAGATCGGAAATTCCATCTAAAAAGTCATTGTACCCCAGTTTGGACGGATTTGGAATAATGTTACCATCAGATATGTTCCACGATATATGAGGTAAGTTAAAATCACCCAAAACAATAATTCAATCTGAAGATTTAGTCATAAGGTTAACAGTTTTGAGCAGAGAGACATGTTGCATGTAGACTGAAAAATCTGATGCTGGAGGAATGTAGCAAACATATAAGTACATAGAGACGTTGTCTAGTTGAAGGCGGATGCATTTGAACTCAATGAAATCGATGTTAGGAATATTAACCTCTTCTGAAGGGATGGAGGAATGGACGGCAAGTAGAACACCACCCCCGACTCTGTTCAAGCGATCATTTCTATATACTTGATATTCATTACATAAAAACTCTGAATTGAAAACATTAGGTTTTAGCCAAGTTTCGGTAAAAGCAATTACGTTATAATTACAATGAAAAGATTTCAAAAAGAGATCAGTTAATTTGGTATTTAGACCTCTGACATTTTGATAAAAGATATTCACGGATTTAGTGCTCAGTTTTTTGACTCAACGTTATTACGAGAAATTTTCGCTACATTTTGAACATTCCTATTCGGTCTGTATTCAAACTCCCGCACAAGAGCCCCGGGAGGCCAAAAAGAGCTGTCCAAAAGAGTATCGAAATCTTTCCCACATACATCAATCTTAAACGAAGACATACTTCTTTGATATGTGAAATTAAATTTTCTAACAGTTACGCTTTGATCTTTAACTTTAGAAGAAATATGGTACAACAAATCATCCTCGGTAGTGTCTGGATGGAACCTAGACACAAAAATAGATTTTTTGCGAGGAACCACAACCTTCTTCCTAGAATCAATTAAATTAACCAGCCACAGATATGGTTGAGCATGAAATGATAAATAAGAGCATGGTATGTGGGCATGGAAATTGTTAACAACATTCAAAGATATGTATGTGTTAACTGAAGCGACCATTACAAAACCCTATAATACGACACCGTCAGACGGAGTATTAATGGGAACTAAGTACGAATGTCCTTCGCTTGATAAGTACCTATGTCTATAGCTTGCAAATCTTCCAGTTGGTAGTAGCAGTTTCCTAGTTTTTTCCTAAGTCGACATTTTACAAATTGTGGTCCTAGTTTGATATTGAGATTTTGGGAAAATTTACTCTGGGAAAAGTTTCGACGAAAGACTTCTTGACCTTCCCTGAAAGAGACAGGCTTTGAACGCAAGTTGTACTGTTTTTCATTGCGATCGTGGGATTTTCGAATATTTGCTTGGGTATCTTTACGAAGCAAAGCTAAATGGTCCGTGCGGGAAATGGGTACTATGGGCTATTCTAACAGCGATAGTTCCTTCAACAGCTTATAATCTGATCCATGAGTGATCATATCCAGGCCGAATAACGCTTTATAAGGAGAACATCCTAGGGACTGATGTAAGGAGGATCGTAGGGAACATGATATGCTGGTAATGTGTACATCCCACTCAGTCTGATCATGCTTCAGATATGAATGTATGGCAGCCAGTAGTAAACGATTCACTCGCTCTGCAGCATTACTTTGAGGGGAGTACAACGCAGTATATATGTGCTGGATACCTAGCTCTGTCAGGAAAGCGTTAAAGTCGTTGGCTTTAAACTGCGTTCCATTATCACTGACAATGGTTTCAGGTACACCGAAGCTGTGCAAGATATTCTTTAAGAGGAATTGTATCCAATGAAACTTGCTAAAGTGGTCTAACACAATTAATAAGCCTATATGGCCAGTTTTGCTACGAGAGTACGGTCCAAGTAAGTCAATATATAGACGTTGGAAAGGTCTACACGTCAGATTATGCGCTCCCATTGGCGGACGAAGAGTAACATTCGGGGCTTTGTTCTCTTTACAGGTTTTGCATCGACCTACATAATCTCGTACGTCTTTTGCTAAGCCGGGCCAGAAAAGATAACGGCGCAACTTCTCAATGGTCTTTTGTATCCCTGCGTGTGAAGACGTGCAACTGTCATGTGCCTGCTTAAGGACATCGCCCCGAAGGCTTTCTGGAACCCATAATTTCCAAGAATTCTTTTATTGAACTTCGTCTCCCATGGAATGTTCTGTGCGCATATACAAAAACTTGTCACTGATTTTCACATCGGGAAATTTGTCCTTATTTTCTTTAAATGTATCTTTAAGTTTGGTGTACGTATCATCGTCAAAGGCATTTGACTCAAGGTCTATTAGTGGTCCCATGTCCAACTCAGCTATTTCGTTTTCCTCTAACCTTGACAAGGCGTCTGGAACAACATGCTCTTGCCTTTTCTATGAGAGATCGAAAACTTAAATTGTTGCAACCTGAAGATCCACCTAGCGAGTCTACCTGAGACATTCTGCTGTCGCATCAGCCACACAAGACTAGAGTGGTCTGTCACTACCTCAAATAATTGAAGTTCTAAATAGCACCTAAACTTTTCAATGGCCAGTATTACCGCCAAACACTCGCGTTCGGTAACGCTATAATTGCAATGGGTTTTTCTTCATTTTCATCAGACAACTGTACTAGGACAGTACCGATACCCACATCACTTGCGCCACAATGTAAATAAAACTTTTTTTCGAAATCGGGATTTGTCAAGACCGGGGCAGAGGTTAATATTTGTTTAAGCTGATCCATGGCTCGCTGAGCTTCGGATGTCCATTCAACCATCTTCTTCGTCGAAAGTTCTTCCGTTATTGGATAAGTAAGTTCGGCGAAGTTGTGAATGAATCGGCGATAGCATCCACAAACACCGAGAAATTCTCGCACCTGTTTCAGATTTCTTGGCGACGGCCAATTTAAGATACACGCTATCTTTTCTGGATCCGTACATATACCTCCACTTCCGATGATATATCCTAAATAATTAATGCTCGTAACGCAAAATTGACTCTTAGCAACGTTGAGCGTTAAATTGGCTTTCCGAAACTGCTCAGCGAGGCGAACTAAAATAGACAAATGTGACGCAAAATTTTCGGACACAATACATAAGTCGTCCAAATATCCGAACACGCAATGTCGGAGATCAGGCGGAATTATTGTGTCCATCAATCTACACATGGTCGATGGCGCGTTACAAAGGCCAAATGGCATTACCTTAAACTGGTATAACGGGCGACCGGGAACTGTAAAGGCTGTCAAATGTTTCGACTCCGAACTGAGCTCTATTTGCCAATACGCATCCTTTAAGTCTAATTTGGTAATTATGTTTGCCTTAGGCAGTCTAGAAAAGATACCATTGATGCTCGGTAATGGATACGTTAAGCTTACGAGCGTCTAAGCAAAGACGAACTTTGTTAGGCTTAATGACAAGTCGCATTGGAGAACTCCACGCGCTTTCAGAAGGCTCAATCACATCAAGTTCGAGCATACGGTCTATTTCTTTATAAAGGAGCTTTTCCACGGCGGGACTTACAGGGTAAAACCTCTGCTTAGTAGGCCTCGCGCTTCCTACATCGATATGATGCTGTATCCACGTAGTGCGACCTAAACCTTCAGAAGCACTAGGGAACAGCTGCTTCACAACTTCTAGTTGTTGCTTTTGTTGTTGGCTTAACGGGTAAAAATTAGTTTCCCCAGATATTAGGGGATCAAGGTTTTGCTCTAGTGAGCATATGACATTTGGAGCAAGTCCGAAGATTTTCCAAAAGTCATGGCCTAAAATAAGTCTTTGTTTGATAGTAGGTATAACGTATAGTTTTATTGGCTTTTGTAAAGACTTGTATGTCATAATGACGTTAAGCACACCTATGATATGCTGTTTTTCCCATCAGCTGTTGAGGCATGTGACTTCAACGGTTTATATTCAGGAAATGGTTTCAAGTCTTCTGAAGCGAGCGATGAGCAAATACTAATTATTGTAGGTGAAGCTAAATTGTTCATGCTTTTGGGGGCATCCAGGTGGAGTTGGATGCACCCGTGCGACGGTTTTCCGAAAACTTCCGAACGCACGTTGGACATTGTGGCTTGTACACATTCAGCGCGCCACATCCATAGCAGAAAATACGTCGCTCAGCTAGGCAATTTTCCCAGATGTGACCAGTGTCATCACAGTTCCAGCACTTAAGCTTTGCTTGGCTACTATGAACAGCTGCTAACTCAGCCTCATCTAGATCTTTCTCGGGAGAATCTGACCACGCCTCCTCACGAGCGTATACTTGGCGTCGGTTTGAGCTTGGCTTTGTTTTATTAAAGCTCTCTGTAGATCCACGAAGTTCTTGTGTCAAATTTTCGCCCATTCTGAGTAACCGGCGTAAATGACCAATGGAGTGTATCGGCTGATATAACAATTTTTGTCGAATTTCGGGAAGCAAATTATGCTTTAATATCTCGAGTAATTCTTCTTCCTCTATCCTAACTGAATATTTGTCAATGAGTGAAGCAACGGCATCTAATACACGGAAAACGATTCACCGGCCTTTTGCTTCCTCGACCTAACCATTTCTCGACTCATAAAATCAGATCGGTAATCTTTGTAGTGTTGTCGAAGAGAAGCACAAATGTCTGACCAAACGATGCGATTCACTTGTTTGTGATATCGCCAATACCATTCTCGAGCTTTTCCTACAAACAATATATGTATGTGTTTGCACGTAGCAGTGAAGTCACTATCTAATGTTTCATCCGTGAGCGTTTTCACGCGATAAATAAATTCTTCTACTCCTAGGCCGTCAGTAGATCCATCGAATTGAAGATTCCACTTTTGCATAGTGTCGGCAACTTTTCGAGGAAATACCGTTGGCGACGGTACCTCCCGAATCGCAGGTAGTAATCCTTGGGTATTGCTAGGGCTAGAGCTTGGTCGGGAGTTAGGGTCATTGCTTACATGCAAGGAGGGCATAATCCTTGTTATGGATTGTTCTATAATTTCTTGGACTCTGGTATAGTCCACCTCATTATTTCGACGAGTACTTCCAGAACGATTGGGCCTACCTCGTCTTCTACTATTCGCTTGCCTGGACGGAGGAACGTTGGTAGTATCCAAGCTGTGACTAACATCTAATCCAGACGACTGCATTGCGCCTGCCTCATCGTTACGTTGCTCTTGTAAATCGGTGGGTTGTGAAGTCTGACCTTGATTCATAGCACTAGTCAAACTTCGAGTCATTATTCTTTCATCAGTTGTAGATACAGAAGGGACCTTTGGAATTGCTCCTGGTGAGCAGTTTCCTACAGCTACTTTTAAGTCTCTTTGACTTATTTCTTTGTCACAGATGTAACAAACATTGTGGTCTTCTAACCAACTTTCAAAACAAAGTTTATGAAAAATGTGTTTGCATGGTAGCAAAAAACAAGGGTGAGTATTGCTTATGTCCTGGCTACAAATAGCACATTGGTTTTCTTGTGAAAGTCCTAACGATTGGGCTTGTTGGGGACTTCTTTGTATAGGCATTATAACAAATAACTAAACTGTTCCTGGGTACGACATATGTTGATAACACAAAAAGATAGTATTTCTAACCAATAAGATACAAAAACCTGATGACAGTGGTATTTTAAATTGGGTTATTGAAACTAAACCAGAGAGGATACTAGGTAGATTGAGTTCGAAATTTTTACAAGGCTAATTGTTCGTCAAGTGGACGCAAGGCTGCATGCTCACAAGTTCCAGACAACAATTTGAACGATGTCAAATGACGATTAAATCTTCATGTAAACCTCTCGAAGCTTATGGCAGTTGGAAGATACAGTCTCTCAAATAGTTCAACCAGGAAAAATATATTTCAGGGACAATCAGTACTGGTATCCAGTCTTTCCCAAATACGCAATATTCTGAAATTGTATTATACAGTATTTCCAAGCAACCACCCGAAGAGAAATAATACTTCCAATGCATAAGAAGACAAACGAGCAAAAAGAATGGTGGGAGTTAAAGTTGGGTTTGTAGCGGGTGTTAGTTGCTATATTCTGAATCGATGAAATGCAAGGAAAGAATGATACATTTCTCGGCTTGGTATCCAGGCTGAATCACCAGCATCGTAGACTTATCAAACTCAGCTATACAATCCAAAATCTCCATATGCGGAAGTTAGACGAAACCCATCTAAACGACGTCAGCATATGTGAAGCGTTATCAGATCCAATGTAACGATTCTAACACTTCAACACATCCAAAGGGTGTATGAAAACTAACGAATACTAAATTATTGATCCTACCTATGTGTATGTAAGTACACACTATGATAAGGAATCAACAGAGACTTGATGGTAGCATCTCAATTTCTATCTTTTAAAACGTTAGATGCCCCACGTTGGGCGCCAAAAATGTATGTAATGTTATCAAGTGTGATGTGATGTGAACATCAAATTGTAGTACCTAAAGTGATTGAAATACAGCTAGATATGAGCCGTTTATTTTGAAAGTGGCATAAGTCACTTTTTCAAAAAAATCGAGTTAATGGCAACACTTAATACAATTGAACGGTATCTTTTCATTTTTAAAAAATTTGCACTCAATAAGTTGAGAACTATTGAGATTTCTTCGAGAGAAGTATTGGTAATTAACGGTATAACAAACATGTTTATTTTGAAAGTGGCGTAAGTCGTTGTACTCAGGAAATTAATTACGGGGCTTAGTGTGAAAGAAATGTCACTTCAAGATGTACGTTTTAAATTTGGGATTCCATAATTTTCATAACAATAATATTGACATGTATCTTTGGGATGAAACCATAGCATCAAGAGGTTCTCAGGAAGTTGCTTCGTGTTGTATAAAACATCTAAAGAATGTCACAACTCAAAAGCATGTTATTGCATATAGTGACTCTCATGTACAGGACAAAATCGTAACATAAAACTGGCCTTAACTTGGATGAAAATTGTTCAGTCTTCAGATATTGAAATTCTGGATCACAAATTTTTAATTTTGGGCCGTTCATACTTACCCAATGATCGTGACTTTGGTGTAATAGAAACGGCCTTGAAAAAAACAAATGTTTTATACATTCCAAATGATTACTATAGCGTGATAGCCGCCTGCCGAAAAAAATCCTTCACAGTACACAACATGGCGGAAAAAGATTTCATTTCAACACAATCATTGGAAAAATCTGTTTCAAAAAGAAAAGTAAATACAGACCAAAACACAGTGAATTGGCTTAAAATTCAATAGATACGGTTTTACCATGATATTCCCTATAAAATGTTTTATAAAGTAACTTTAGATGAAAAAGATGAATTTTTAACTTTGGATTTGTCACCAAAAAGAGGAAGACCTAGGCGTTATTTACAAATAGAGATGGATCCGTTATACGTTGGATCTCGTCCTGTTTCTTCAGCAAAATATAAAGACATGATGGACTTGCTTAATTATATACCCCCAATATACCACAGTTATTTTAAAAATTTGAAACAAAACACGATTTCCGAGGACTTAATCACTACTATTGATGACGAAAATTAAATTGAACTGATGTATTTTCATATAAATTACTTATACTTACATTATGTTTCAAAATGAACTAAATATTTTTGTTTTTTATGAATATTAAAATAAAAAATACTTAAATCAAACCCTTATATTAAATATGTTGATGGTATGAATTATTATTATATATGTAATTTATTCAACAATTTTAGTAAATCACTGCCCTTTCAAAACATCACTTCAGTAAAATACGTCGGACAAAATTAATATAAGTCAGTCATTTATCTAAACTATTTATTTTGAAAGTGGCTTAAGTCACTTTACCGTGTTGAAAAGTGGTGATTTTTTAATGTTTATACGAAATTATTTATACCGAGAAAAATGTCAGTATCATTAGATAACAAATACAAGTAAATCTTCTCGAAAGTTAGCATCCATATTTTTAAACGTGTTAAAACGCAAACCCTTAAATATCTCGACTTAAAAAAAAAGTGACTTATGCCACTTTCAAAATAAACGGCTCATATGTATCGGAGGTTACCATTAGGTCGAAGACGGTATGCGGGCATATCATTATACCTTCCTCAATTCTTTTCACTAAAGGCAGTTGAGAGGTCAAGGCGGGGGAGTCCTCTGGACCGTAGCTCTTTCGGGATGGGGTGGGTTGTTGCCTTTTCTCAACCGATGTTACATAAACTTTAATTTTAGGACTCCAGACCTGAATCTAAACTCGGGAGCTTTACTCCCTTAACTCAAAAATCTCGAAATCATACTCAAAAAGGACTGCAAATGGGAAAACTAACATTACTTTATGTTGTATCTGTCATCTTTTTAGGTTCCTGTTGGGGGCGAGGTCTGAGGTGGTAATCGAGACTCGCTTTCTCTACCCTACCCTACCATGATCTTCGATGTGAATAGGATTCGAAGATCCCACCAAAGAAAACCTGCCTTCTATGTAATCAACACATTGTCCTACAGGAACATACTAAACTTCTAAAGACTTATTTTTTTCCAAATAGATACAATATCAACTTTTATTCAAACTTTTTAAACTTAACATACTAGAATAGAAAAAGCGTTCACACCTATGCTTAACAATAGATATACATATGTCTGTATATACCTAGGGAGCTTAATCCTGAGAAAAAAACTAACTAAGCCCAAGAATGGCATATGATAATTAGTAAGTTAACTGAGTGAGGATCCAATCCGATCCGATGACAAAAATCATATGTAGCTATCTATATAGTAATATGTGATAGTTAATTTGCTGGGCTTACTAGGGTATCAGCAACGAACAAAAAGCAAACCTAGCGCACTATTTCGTTCTTTTATTTCCTTATTTACATATATTACCGGTGTGTTTCTTTTGTTTTTGTCTTTTCCAGTAGGAAAACAAATTTATTGTCGGTACCTAAATATGTGCATATGTATGTCGCTCTGTATCAGAGGGGCATTCCATGATTATGTGGTTGACAAAAAAATAAATTATTATAATTTTTTTTTTTTTTTTTTTTTAAGGGGTTCTGGTTCCGGTATCAAAACTTAATTATTATTCCTACATCCGAGATGAATAAAAAAAAACCGTTAGATAGAAAGTACTAATTGAGTACCCTATTTTTGCAATCGATAGTTACTTAGTAATTGAGAAAAATGCAGATATTGGTTTGTACTTAAATCCACTCAGAGTTATTATTTAGAAAGAGGTTTAACTAATCAAGAGAATTTACTTTTGCGAAAGTAAATATTTGACAAAACAATTTTTCATACTAAAGTACTTAATTACTGGGACTTGCCAAACTCTGCTTTACATACATATTTATATGAACCATTGTAACGACAAGAGAATGGTACAAACGTACGTACGCACATATTTAGGGACAACAAATGTACATACTCGTATGTATGTACATATGTTTGTACATGTAGGTAAGTATGCTTATACATATCCTTATTCAAAAATCAAAACAATAGAAATTGCAAAAGCTAATTAGAACAATGTTACTTACATATTTATGTTGATATGTATGATGGTATGTTAAGGTGCTCCAGCGATGAAAGGCCTTCCAGCGTGGTTGATGCAATTTATCTGTTTAGCAAAGGCAAAGGTATTGTTTTGTTTTTGGGTTGTCGGGCTTTGCTGTGACTTACACTGCTAGCGAATGCAATCACTACAGTGACACAGAATAATTTTCCCTATTTACAAAAATTTAACTTTTCACCACTATATCTATTTTTATTTATTTTTTTTGTTCTTTGTTCATTAGCACCTTTGACTAAACAAGTTTTTTTTCTTTGAAAAAAATTAGCGCTTTGTTAACACTACCGCATGTATAAGCCTACATATTCGAACTTTATAAATTTTTTCTATTTAGCTACTTGATTAATTTATATAAGAACATTCACTGATCCTTTGTAGAAAAGCTTTTCTTTAGTTTGTTTCTTTCCTAGAGATACTGATAAATTCTACTCGATTTTTTTCTTTAACACATTTAAACAAGACCGGGGTTAATATTAGGGGCTCCAGGATCACTTTTTCCCGGCAAATGGTGAATTAAATTTAGTTGAGGTGATCACAAGCTCTGGTCGGCCGTGGTCCTGAGCAAACAGCTTCCACACCCACCCTTTGTATGCTCGATGGAGGGTAAATATACCATGCGGCTTGACAAGCGACTTAGGGTTATGGGTGTGGCTGATACAAGGAATTCCACAGGAGGCTGATGACGCTCTATTGGACAAAATCCTACCATAAAAACTTGATGGAAACACATCACTATAAAAAAACTTACCTTGTTTTCACAAAAACTTATAGGATATAGGAGCACTGGTACTAACTGGTAATAATGTTTGACCACTTACTGGGGTGAAACGAGAAACCGCAAAGAGACTAACTGTAGCCGATCAGGCCCTTTTATAGGTTCGGTGTTCCTGCCTTGAAGCTTTCGTTTTTGACAGCTTCCCTTTCGTTATTTGAAAAGTGTTCAATGTCAATTAAATGCGTCTTTTCACTGACCGAATAAAATTAGTACAGGGTAGCCTGCATGATTCTGTTTTCGGACGATCTTTTGGTAATGAGTCATATGTGACTCACGTGAGAGTATTTACGAAAACAAGCGACAATTGATAGTTTCTTCCTAGAATCAATTTAATTAACCAGCCACAGATACGGTTGAGCATGAAATGATAAGTAAGAGCATGGTATGTGGACATGGAAATTGTTAACAACATTCAAAGATATGTGTTAACTGAAGCGACCATTACAAAGACTGAGCTCTGTTGCAAACATTTTAGTGTATCCTTGATAATAATGTACTATACCTAAACAATTTTGTAACTTATTTATTGACTCTGGTTTATCAACATTGGAAATGGTTTCGACTCGTTCCAATGAAGGTTTAATTTCATAACTTAGAAAGTCAAATTTTTTGCTGCCGAAAATACATTTAATTGGTTTAAAATTTAAATTATATTTTTATAATCTTTTGAATACAGATTTTAAATGTTCATAGTTAATAGTTGCTCTTCATTGCTACTTGCTATCAATACGTCGTCGATGTAGACAAAAAAGGAGTTCTAAACCTGAAAATACTTCATTTATGTAACGCTGGAATGTCTGCGCAGTGTTTTGTAGGCCAATTACCAGCCGTACGAATTCAAACATTCCGAATGGAGTAGTTATCGCTGTTTTGTGAATATCTTCTTTTGTCATTGGAATTTGGTGACGTGCACGAATAAGATAAATTTTTAAACAAAATTTTTGGTTCTTAAATCTATATTAAAGTTATGAATGTGAGGTAGTGGATATCGATTTTTTTTATTGTTATACAATTAAGTCGTCTATAATCTTCACAAGTCATTTGGATATTTCCTATGGAACAGATGTAGAGGAGAAGCAATGTGAGAGCTGGACAAATTCGAATTCAGTTTTAGGTATTTTTAATTTAATGGGGTCTAAACGGCGAGGTTTGGAAAATGGTACAGGTAAAAAGGGTATAATTTATTTCCTTCTATAAAAATTCTGTTTACATTCCTTTGAGTTCCATTCATTCAAAATTGTTCTCTTTTAAATAAGAATTGAAATTATTTAAAAAGTACACAAACAAAATGTAAATTTAAACAACGTATAAACAATTAATAATATTAAACCCTTCCGTACTCATACCAACCAGGTGGTAACATAAAGTTGCACATGCACAAAAAGAATAGTTATAAACGAATCACACATATTTTCGTCTTTAGTAATACACAAACTCCCGGGACTAAAATATACGGTTTCTTAGACTGGCATCTCTACCACGTACTTATATGAAACAAGTGGTTAATTTTGATTGACTAAAAGTATATAAAGGTTGTGTACTTTTAAGGTTCTTCCCGTTCTGAACTTAAGAATAAGACGTTTTTAGTTTCAGGATTCTTATCAGTAATTATAAACTACAGTTGGGGACTTCGAAACATGTCAACCCATACTATCACTGTGCATATCGTTGTAATTTTTCTCTAAAACAAACAATCATTAAAACTGTTCCAACAACAATTAGCTTAACTATCATTGATACAGGTACAGTGCGGGTGCATAACAAATCACGGAAGTGTTGATATGCAAAAAAGCCCTTCTGTATCTAAACTGTTCCATGAACACACCTAAAAATATTCCACTTTCCTTGAGTTAACATATAAAATATATGTACCAAAGAATGGATAAAAGGAATAAGCAAATGGCACATTAGAGGAAAAATGCATCGTGACGCTACAGGGTACCATAGCTTAGTTGTAAGAGTGCAGTCACGTGGGTTCGTATCGCAGTGTCCGAGAAGGGGTCTGATGAAATGCTGGGACTTCGAAACATGTCCTCCCATACCATCGCTGTGCATATACAGACATATACCTTACTTTATAATCCTCTGTACGGCACCCTTATGCTGTCTTTATGTACATTTTCAAATTTAGTCTGTAAGAATTATTCAGTTTGTAGACTATTCAATAAATACATTAATAAATATCTTTGTAGTTTTTCTCTAACATTAATTACAAATTATAAACTATATTTAACAGTACAAACAAAAATCAGGATATATGGATGCAAATTACTACCCCATTTCAAAGAACCATGCTCTTTGAAGAAGACAAGTCAAGATAACTAGGTTGTTACTTTTGAATCATAGTTTGACGTGTTATCTAGAATTTACTTATAATATTTCATGTGTACAGTGATCATATTAACATTTTTGCATTTATATTCTGCTTTTCCTTTTCCGCCCCAACACCTCTTCCAATACGTGTTCAACCTCGTTATTTAAATACTGCGATGCATAACAAAAACATTGAACCAACCAAAGGACCGTGAATTTGTTGAGTTTGAAATACCATACAACATCCAGCCGAAACGTACTGGCTCACCATCCCCAATTGCCAGCCCTGCACATTCAAACGCCAGCGCAGTCGGGTTGATCCAATCGTGTTGCAGAGTTTGTTGTTCCAATCGCTATCAGGTACCGTATACTCTTCACAGTTCTCTTGTAAATTAATAGTGTTACATGCATGTATTACTTCTCTCAATATCTAGTTCCATATACTTACTTGTGACAGCAAAAAGTTAAATTTTAATTTGGGCCGTCTTCGTATAGGAAGTTTGAGAAAAAATTAATTAATGGTGTTGGCAGATGTCGCAAACAATTTATTTCAAATCGTAGCCATGCAACTTGTGCATAACGTATTTGTAGATCAAACACGGTTATATCATTTTTGTAATCTTTTTTATATCATACTTCATTAGCACTGCCTGTGTCCCCCGTGTTAGCCTTTTTATACGTTTCATCAACATGAATGATATTATAAAGTGGGTCCGATGTTTGTAAGTATGAGAAGAAGAAGATATAGACCCACCAATAAGTATACCGAAATAATCATGCCGACGAAGTGAGTCGATGTATAAGTGAATTGTGTAAGCAGTACCTAGTCACTAAAAGAGACATTTGGTGCTCAATTTCAAATTTGTTACAATTTGGTATTTAGTAAGCTGTGTCACATCTCTGGTCTCAAAAAAAAGTCACTAATTTGTCAGTAAAATTTGGATTACAACTTAAAGAAATTAAAAAATTATATTTTTTAAGTGCAAAAACATTTATATATTTAAAAAAATAATATTTAATTAACAAAAAATGAAATAGAAAATAAAAATAGTCCGCGATACTGGGCTCGAAAGTGAGTCTCACACGTTGTATTCGAGGCGCTTACTGCCTGGGCTATCGCGATATTTATACATGCACTGTCAAATGCTGTACTTGAGATGTATGCAAATGTGTTTTCACCACATATCATTGGCAAACTTTTTGTTATTTTTTCTTACAGAATACCGAAATCATCTGAAGTCACAAAAATTGTCTCTAATGAAAAATCTCATATTTAGTGACTTGAGATGAGACAAACTTACAGAATACAGCTATTAGTCATGTCCGTCTGTCCGTCCGTCCGTTTGTCTGTTTGAGGAACACAAAATTCGGCAGTTACAGTACTTATTACATATGTAATGTGTGTAATGAAAATCATCAAGATTGGACCAATATATCGTATACCCCATACAACACAGTTTTTTGATAAACAGGATTTGGGCTATGTATTTAAAAATTAACAGGGTCAGACCGTAAAATTTTGCAGAGTTTTTACTTACTGTAACCAAGGATCGGACACTTAAAACCGTGATGTTTATTCGTGAAAGGTATAAAGCTTTCGGCCCAGCCGCTTTCTTTACTTGTTTTGATGTCTCTTTTGGTCAAAAAGTAATCAAAAACATCTTTACGCAGCCACTACTAAAAATGGTCAGGAAACGTGTATGCGGCTACTTGCTTGACGCAGGTGAAACTGATATCGATTGAAAATAAAAGTATGATTAAAAAATGTTAAACACTGGCGTTATATTCATGTCAACAAAAGCAAAGAAATAAACAAATTTTCTGCAGTTAGCAGACATCAAATATGTTGTCAATGGCCAAATTTGGCCTTGTACTTTCCCTGCAGTCATTCTATTAGTTTTATTCTAGTCAAATACTAGTTAGCTAAACCGGCTCAACTAGTTCGAGTTATGTAGTTTCCTCATATTAGAAACTGGTATTTTTAACACGGCGATGTCCTAGGAGATGGCAATTGTCCGCTTCTGCACTATACCAATTGGCATACTAGTCAGTCTCTGCATCAGCTATATACCAGTTGGCATACTAGTCATTATATGCATCAAGATCATACCAGTTTACATACTAGGCAGTACATACCTCGGTATCATACCAGCCGTCATACTTGTTAGCCTCTGCATTAGTGTCATACCAGCTATTGTACCACTTCAGGCGCGGATACGAAATGTCCAAATTAGTGAAATTTTTTTATATGTCTACATGATAAAAGTTAAAATAAAGGAATTTTAGGTCATGAAATTATATGGATTTTGAGTCAGGGATGGATAAGGGAGGGTCCAAACTCCCTGAAGTGTCAAATAAGAGAAAAAATAACTTTAATACGTGTTAAAATAAAGGCATTTTAGGTCATGAAACTATATGGTTTTGCGTCAGGGATGGATAAGGGAGGGTCCAAACTTTCTGGACTGTTAGAGTAAAAAAAATCAACATAATAAAATTAAAAAAAGAAATAAGTGGCACGAATCATTTTTTGGTCCAATCAGACTAAAGTGGCAACCGTGGTTACGTGATGCAGCGCCAATGCTTGCAATTGACACAGTACATTTGTTTGTTGTTTGTTGGAAAAGCCTCTTATGTATATAATATTAAACTGTAACTTTGTCATTTCCATTTTATGCTTAGTATTGTGGTTTTCAGGTGAAAATGTCTCAAGTCGGCTAGAAACTATTTGAGACGACACTTTAACCCTCTTATAAATCAAAAATAAAATAGGTTTATTAAGCTCTTATAATTGAAAATTTGTATGAAAATCTCATTTAAAAAAGCTTTATAAACCTTTAATATTTTTTATGAATAACGGGGTAAATGTTTTGAACATAGAATATCTTCCTGGCATCGTTTCCCATTAGAATCAGACCTTTTCATGCCTTGAACATGTTTTTAAACGACGATTTTCACTGCAAAATGTTGCCAGCGTCCATGACTGAATCTAATGGGAAACGATGCCAGGCACACTTCAAAACATTTAAATTTTCAAGTGAACAGCACAATACCTAGCTTTACTCTCAAAATCGTTTTTATGACAAAAAAAAAAAGTTGGCCCCCCCGAAATTATTTTCTGGATCCGCGCCTGTACCACTTCATGCTAGGTTAGTTCATTTTGGTTATAAGATACACTAAAATTGCAAAATACATTCCAAACCACTTTATTGAAAATTCAGTCATCAGATATAAAATATGTGTCTATAAAAATAAATATATTCACTATATTGAATAATTAAAGTAAATTTGAATAAAAATATAGTCGCTATTTAATGTAATTTTGGCCTTGGAATACATTTATAAAAAGTTATTTTTTTCTTTTTTAAATAGTCCTTTTTTCAATGAATTTTATATTTGATTTCACAAGCAGAAATCTTTAAATTTTCTTGACACATTTTATGGAAAATTTAAATATTAATCTCAGTCAGAATCTAATCCATACTTGCAAAAATATATTTACATAAAATTAAAGAAATTCAAGGAAGGTTTAGCTTTTTAGGGTGAAAATTTCAAGTTTTGGAGTTCTTTGCGAATAACCATGCAGGTAACTCGAGTATGGAATTCTAGTACATAATGTGCAAGTTTTTAACCACCTTGTTATTGTACGTGTCTCTGTTCCCCATTTTCGTTTTTTCAGCTTCTAAACGATTCTGTTGGAGATTCATTGTTATTTTATTTATGAAAACTGCATTTCGCAATCACAAAAAATCAAACCTGAAAAATAAAGGGTGTTTTTTTTAGGGGTATAGAACTTCGAATTGAAATAAAACACAAGAAAATCGTTTTAAGGTCCATCAATTTGACTTTATTGGAAGGATAATTTTATGCCATTAATGTTTAAATATGATTTCGGGCATGTGGCCGCCGCGGCTGGCTCGAATAAAGCCAATTCTACAGGTCCAATTTTCAACCACTTTTTCGAGCATATGGGGCCGTATGTCGGCAATAACGCCACGAATGTTGGCTTCCAATTCCCCTAACGTTTCTGGTTTGTTGGTGTAGACGAGCGACTTCACATATCCCCAAAGAAAATAATCCAATGGTGTCAAATCACACGACCTTGGTGGCCAATTGACAGGTCCATTCCGCGAAATTATGCGCTCATCGAATGTTTCCTTCAATAAATCGATTATGACGTGCGCTGTGTGGCATGTAGCGCCGTCTTGTTGGAACCACAACTCATCCACATTCATGCCATCCAATTCGGGAACAAAATAGTCGGTTATCATGGCTCTATACCGGTCTCCATTAACGGTAGCTGCCTCTCCAGCATTATTGCGGAAGAAGTATGGCCCAATGACTCCACCAGCCCATAGAGCACACCAAATAGTAAGTTTTTGTGGATGTAATGGCGTTTCAAGGGTCTCATGTGGATTCTCTTCACTCCAAATGCGGCAATTTTGCTTGTTGACGTAGCCATTCAACCAAAAATGAGCCTCATCACTGAACAAAATTTTGCGATGAAAATCAGCATCGAAATCAATCTCATTTTTGGCCCATACACCAAAATCACGACGCATTGCATGGTCTCGCGGCTTTAATTCTTGCACAAGCTGGATCTTGTAAGGTCGCAAGCCAAGATCTTTGCGCAAAATCTTCCATAAAGTTGATGGACAAAGCTCCAATTGCTGTGCACGGTGGCGAATCGATTCATTCGGGTCCTCTTCAACACTTTGCTCTACAGCGGCAATTGTTTCTTCGGTGCGCACTGTTCGACGTCTCTGCGGATGCGTATTATCACATAGAGTAAACGTAGTGCGAAAACGATCCATGGTTAACCGAATTAATTGCTCTGATGGACGATTATGTCGACCATAAAATGGACGGAGCTCACGGTAAACTTCGCGAACTGAACCATTATTTTCGAAATAAATTTGCACGATTTGCAAGCGTTGTTCTTTTGTCAACCTGTTCATGATGAAATGGCAAACCAAACTGAACATAAATGACATTAGAGTTGCCAGATTTGACCACAAAATGCCAGTTTTATCTCTATTCGAAAAACAAACCTGTAAAAAAAACACCCTGTAACAACAACTCAATATTTATTTTGTATATTTTTTGAAAACTTTTTTATTAGAAAAATTTTACTTAAATTATTCCAAAAAGAAATGTTATTTACTTACACCAATGATTTGAGAAATGATGGTTTCGTTTTTGCGTTGCTGGTACGCCGTTATGCAGTAGCAACGTCGTAAAAAATAAGGGTGATTTTGTTGACATGCACGTGCATACGTACATGATCTCAGAATATTAGAAGAGAAAACTAAAATGTAGGACGGCATTGTTAACTGAACGATTGCTGCCTGAATACGAATTGTTTTCTTTTTCGCTCGCGTCTGCATGTATCGCCAATTTGAGAGGGTTGTTGTTGCTTATGATAGCGGAAACGTTGCAGTCGCTCAAACTGGTATAAATAAGACCACGAAATTCTAGTTAATGAACTAGAATGTTTACTAACCAGTTTGGCAGTTGACTAAAGGCAGTTTTTTTCTCAAGTCTCATAAAGTGATTGTAATTGCTGTGAGTAAAATTTTAAAGTCAAAATTCACCCAACAGCAACATATTTTTGTTTAAGGACGTTTTTAGCGACATTTATAAAAAAAAGTAGTCTTTAAAATGTTTCATCATCTTTTTCTTGGCTATTGTTTAAGCGACATAAGCTATAACGATTTACTTCGTCTATTTTATTTGCGCTGCACTCTCTTGTAATTCGCAAGCAGCTTATAAAATATCCCAAATATTTAATTTATGTTTTGTAATCCCAAGCCGGGGTTTTTCACAACGAAAATGAGGAAGCCAATCCCGCGCAATACCTCAGAGCCAACAGTGCTCGCCCCCAATTAATAAATGCAAGGTGTAACAGGTGCAACGCATCCCACTTCTATATAGAACAAATCATAATATATAAATAAAATAATTAAATAAATATTACTCAAAGGTTGCCCCTTATGCAACATGTGCTCCGCACCCCCCGTTCTACTCTCTGAACAAATAATAAAATAATATACAAAAAAATAACTCAAAAAAACTACTCGCCCTCCATAAAGCTTAGACATGGTCCTTCGAGCCGGATTCGAACCGGCGACTTATGAATATAACTAGACGACTAAGCCGTCTAGGGGGGCGAGAATGTTTAAGCGACATAAGCTATAACGATTTACTTCGTCTATTTTATTTGCGCTGCACTCTCTTGTAATTCGCAAGCAGCTTATAAAATATCCCAAATATATAGTTTATGTTTTGTAATCCCAAGCCGGGGTTTTTCACAACGAAAATGAGGAAGCCAATCCCGCGCAATACCTCAGAGCCAACAGTGCTCGCCCCCAATTAATAAATACAAGGTGTAACAGGTGCAACGCACCCCACTTCTATATAGAACAAATCATAATATATAAATAAAATAATTAAATAAATATTACTCAAAGGTTGCCCCTTATGCAACATGTGCTCCGCACCCCCCGTTCTACTCTCTGAACAAATAATAAAATAATATACAAAAAAATAACTCAAAAAAACTACTCGCCCTCCATAAAGCTTAGACAGCTATGTTCTTGTATATTTTATACAACGATTCATTGGTTCTATTCATTCAATTTTTTTACTTGACTTAATAGATAATTATTAAATTAAATAATTAATTGAAGCGATCGCTTTCCGTATTAATGCATACATATTCTACAGCCTACTAAGCTTTCAAAAAATACTGTATCATTACTCAGAATGCTTTTCACTGTCAATGCACTTCAAATATTGACCCACTTAAATTATGTTGAACCCACGGGAGTTCAACAGCATATACCAACTGACACCTATCAAATTGTCAACCCATTACTCAATGCGTCGCTTTGACCAACACACGTATCGATCAGCACGACTGATCGACACTATCGGTTGGTCAACGTGAACTACCAAATTATTTGCTGACATTGCACACAATGCAAATACTTTTAGTGTCTAAGTATTAGTGTAAGTTTGTATACGTAAGTTAAGGTAGAAATGTATAAAAGAGAAAGCTTTTGAATAAAGAACGATCAATTCAACGATATACATCTGCGTACCTCATTTGAAGACTTTACATGGCGATCCTGCCAGTCTCACAACATAGCGAAAACTTTCCAATTAAATTTGCGAAATCGCTTAGAGACTGAGCAGAAGGAATCTACAAACTCAGTTTGGGTCAAAAGATCCTGCCAGCATAAACCAGATCTGCCAGTATAAACCAGTGGATTATTGGATCACTGCATGATGACATAAAATCCGTATTATTGGATTATTGGATCGCTTCAGGATCAGAGATATCAGCGAAAATAAATTTTGCTAAAATAGCGAAACCGCTAAAAACGCAACAACAACACATTGTTAACAACGCCACCAACTGACAATTTTTGCTCGGCAAAGGCAATGTCTGCAAGAAATTATGTTTCAGCACCACGCAACACTTAACTACTGAAGATTAAAACACAAAAATTTTTGACTGGCAGCACGCAGTGAATAGTGAAGATTGAATACAAAATCACTGACTGGCAGCAAGCACCAAAAACAGCACACAGATTTAAATTAGTTGTAAGACTTGTTAAAATATGTATACCACTAACAAAAAACCCAGAATAATTTGAGCACGCCTTATGGCCGCTAAACAAGTAGCAATTAAATTTGCTTAGGGACAAGTATCCTTAATAAAAAATAAAAAAATAAGTAAATAGTTAAAATAATATGCAAGAAATTACAACAAAAGAAGAATTTGACAGAATTTTTAAGAAATGTCACTATACTATTAAAGAATTTATAGCTATTTCTGAACAAATTTTGAAGAATCGTAACGCAGAAAAGCAAGGTCCTACACCGATCACTATAGAAGAGCATCGGCGAAGGAATAAGCCTAGCAAAAAGGAAGAAATTCCAAAAATACCTGCCCCTACAATAATTCATAACAGAAAAAGGGGAGGCAAACAGGTCAAAAGACAAATAGAAATAGCCAAATCGTTTAGGCTCCTTAATTTAACAACAAACACGGTTTATAGGTTAAAACTGAAAGAAAAAATTAATGTATGTATTAAGAAATAGAAAGTTATGAAAAAAAAAATATATAAAATAAAGAAGAGCTTATACAATATTTCGCAACTAAGAAATGTCATTAAATAAATTTTTTTTTTTTTTTTTTTTTTTTATGGCGCGATATACAACAGGTATATCATCATAAACCTCCTAAGAGATTTTTGCGCCAAGCTTCTCTTCCAATTTGTGGTGTGCCGATTTGAATTTTTCCCTACAAATTGGTGGGACCTACAGTTTTTTGCCGACTCCGAACGGCATCTACAAAGGAGACGAATTTTTGCTGAGAAGCCTGTCATGGCAGAAATACACTCGGAGAGTTTGCCAAACCACTGCCGAGGGGCGACCCCGTTTTGAAAAACTTTTTTCAAATCACTTTTGATGTTACCTGTACCAGGGCTCGAACCATGGACCTTCGGTGTGGTAGGCCGGCAACACTACCTCCACACCACGGTAAATTAAGTGAATTGGAATGTGAAAAAGTTTTAATAATTACTGAAATGTCAATAAATTGATTACTGAATACTAGTAAATATCTATTTCCTATGGATAGTGCACTTTCACCTGACCTTGATTATGGAATAATCAATGATATTATTGATCGTTTAGAACGTGAAAACGAACAAATAGAAGCACGTAGGTCAAGACCTCGTAACAAGGGAAGCGACAGGAATCATTTAGTCAAGGGGAAGACACCCAAAAAGTAAACATCCCCATCATAAACGTCACAATGGTACAAACAGTAGTCGAATTCATTAAAACCGCCTCGTCAGTACTCCCAGAGTTTGATGGGAAGCCAGAAAACTTACACAGTTTCTTAGATGCCCTCGACATACTCGATCAAATCAAGGATGAGCACGAACTTTTAGCAATAACAATGATAAAGACCAAGCTAAAAGGAACGGCAAGAAACTTCATCAGTAATGAAAACACGATTGGACAAATAAAAACAAAACTCAAAAGCGCGATAAAAGGTGAATCGGTAGAGGTTTTAACCGCTAAACTTCTAAACGTTCAACAACGTAGCAGCAAAACTGCTAACCAATACACAGCAGAAATAGAAAAAATAACAAAATCATTAGAAGGAGCGTATATCTCGGACGAACTCAATCCAGACCTAGCAACGAGATATTCTACACAGGAAGCCGTCAAGGCAATTTGTAAAAACAGCTCCAACAATAATGTTAAAATGATAATGCAAGCGGGAATGTTCACAACAATGAACGATGCGATCTCTAAGTTCACCAACAGCTGCACCGAAATAACAGGCAGCTCGAATACAATTTTGAGCGTACGACAACAAAGTCAGTACAGGAACAATTTCCGGGGAAGATACCGAAGTAACAACTATGGAAATTACCAAAATCGGATATTCAGACCACAACGGAGATACAACAATAACTCGAGGTCGTACAATAATAATAATAATAACCGAAGAGGATCACAAGCCCAAAACGGCAATAGAACCTACAACCAGACCCGTAATGTGCGCAGCTGCACCCAGACGGAAAACCAGGAAGCTCCACTTCAAAATTAATAGAAAGAAAAAAATGTGTACTGAACCTAAATCTAAACAGCTATATATCCACAAGGACATCTCTAAATAATTCGATTTCAAATTTTTTAATTGATACGGGAGCAGACATTTCCATTATAAAAATGCGTCAAATTAGAAAAATTAACAAAATTAATAAAGAACAAATTATAGATTTAAAGGGCATTGGTCAGGGAATAACTAGCACATTAGGCACAATTAAAGCTGATTTAAAAGGTGATGACCTTATAATTTACCATAAATTCCACGTCGTAGAAGACGACTTTCCAATCCCATGTGATGGAATAATAGGACTAGATTTCATAAAGAAATACAATTGCATTTTAGATTATGGCAAAACAGAGGATAAATTAATACTAAGGCCATATGATTTCCCCCAAACAATAACAATGCACCTAACAAATTGTCTGTCTGTCAACACACTAACTATCCCTGCTAGATCTGAAGTCATTAGACAAGTTAAAGTAAACACCGATAACAAAAACATCTTCATACCACACCAACAATTATCTGAAGGCATTTTCATAGCAAACACTATCACAAATAAACATCAAACTTTTGTTAGAATTATCAACACAACACATAAAAACACAACTATCCAAAATTACAAGATTAATACCGAAAATTTAGACGATTACACACTAATTAAAGCAGAAACACACAGTAAAAAGTGCAACAATACAGAAAAATTAAAAAGATTAACCAAAAATTTTCCAAAATTTGTCAATTCTTAATTAACAACGCTATGCCCAGAATTCATAGACATATTTGCACTAGAAACAGAACCAATTTCTTCTAATAACTTTTACAAACAAAAATTATACGAAGATGATATAATAGAACCTTCTATTTCAGAGTATAATAGCCCAATTTTACTAGTCCCTAAAAAATCACTCCCAGGCAAAACAGAAAAAAGATGGAGATTAGTGGTAGACTACAGACAAGTAAACAAAAAGCTAGCAGCAGACAAATTCCCACTTCCAAGAATTGACAATATTTTAGATCAACTTGGAAGAGCAAAATATTTTTCATGCCTAGACCTTATGTCAGGTTTTCATCAAATTGAATTACACACAGACTCCAGGGATATAACCTCATTCACAGCCGAAAATGGCACATATAGATTTTAAAGGCTACCCTACGGATTAAAAGTAGCACCGAATTCATTCCAAAGAATGATGACCCTGGCATTCTCAGGCCTCAAACCCTCTCAAGCATTTCTCTACATGGATGATTTAGTTGTATTAGGTTGTTCTGAAAATCACATGCTAAAAAATTTAAGAGACGTATTCTCCACTTGCAGAAAATGTAACCTAAAATTACATCCAGATAAATGCCTATTTTTCAGCCAAGAAGTAACCTACTTAGGACATAAATGTACAAACAAGGGAATATTACCCATCCAGGCAAATTTGAAACCGTTCAAAATTATCCAACACCAAAAACAGCCGATGAAGTTAAAAGATTCGTAGCTTTCTGCAACTATTACAGAAGATTTGTACCGAATTTTGCAGAACATTCAAAAAAGTTAACAGAAGAATGTCAAAAAGCTTTTGTCTACTTAAAGGAAGCATTAATTAGTCCAAAACTCTTGCAATACCCAGATTTCGATAAAGAATTCTGCATAACAACAGACGCTAGTGGATACGCTTGTGGAGCAGTCCTTAGCCAAGAACATGATGGCAAACAGTTACCAATTGCTTACGCTTCAAGGTCCTTTACAAAAGGCGAAACCAACAAAGCCACAATAGAAAAAGAATTGGCCGCAATCCATTGGACCATAACCTTCTTCAGACTATATGTCTATGGCAGAAAATTCCTAGTTAAAACCGACCATCGTCCTTTAACATACCTATTTTCAATGAAAAGTCCTTCATCTAAGCTGACACGAGTAAGACTCGATTTAGAAGAGTACGATTTTGAAGTGGAGTACATAGCCGAAAAGGAAAATCATATAGCGGATGCATTATCCCGCATAACAATAACAAACTTAAAAGATATGTCAGTGGAAGCAAGTAAAATATTAAAAATAACAACAAGATCAGCAGCAAAAAATATCAGCAAAAGTAATGTTGAAAATAAAGAAAGTCACAAAGAGAACCCCAAAATTTACGAAGCGCTAAATAAATTTGAAGTAAAGAGACATGTCGTGCTCGTTTTCACTCCTCCGAAATGTTATTTCAAAAAAGGAAAGAAAATTTTTAACAATTTAGATACAAGCAACCTACTTACACCAATGATTTGAGAAATGATGGTTTCGTTTTTGCGTTGCTGGTACGCCGTTATGCAGTAGCAACGTCGTAAAAAATAAGGGTGATTTTGTTGACATGCACGTGCATACGTACATGATCTCAGAATATTAGAAGAGAAAACTAAAATGTAGGACGGCATTGTTAACTGAACGATTGCTGCCTGAATACGAATTGTTTTCTTTTTCGCTCGCGTCTGCATGTATCGCCAATTTGAGAGGGTTGTTGTTGCTTATGATAGCGGAAACGTTGCAGTCGCTCAAACTGGTATAAATAAGACCACGAAATTCTAGTTAATGAACTAGAATGTTTACTAACCAGTTTGGCAGTTGACTAAAGGCAGTTTTTTTCTCAAGTCTCATAAAGTGATTGTAATTGCTGTGAGTAAAATTTTAAAGTCAAAATTCACCCAACAACAACATATTTTTGTTTAAGGACGTTTTTAGCGACATTTATAAAAAAAAGTAGTCTTTAAAATGTTTCATCATCTTTTTCTTGGCTATTGTTTAAGCGACATAAGCTATAACGATTTACTTCGTCTATTTTATTTGCGCTGCACTCTCTTGTAATTCGCAAGCAGCTTATAAAATATCCCAAATATATAATTTATGTTTTGTAATCCCAAGCCGGGGTTTTTCACAACGAAAATGAGGAAGCCAATCCCGCGCAATACCCCAGAGCCAACAGTGCTCGCCCCCAATTAATAAATGCAAGGTGTAACAGGTGCAACGCACCCCACTTCTATATAGAACAAATCATAATATATAAATAAAATAATTAAATAAATATTACTCAAAGGTTGCCCCTTATGCAACATGTGCTCCGCACCCCCCGTTCTACTCTCTGAACAAATAATAAAATAATATACAAAAAAATAACTCAAAAAAACTACTCGCCCTCCATAAAGCTTAGACATGGTCCTTCGAGCCGGATTCGAACCGGCGACTTATGAATATAACTAGACGACTAAGCCGTCTAGGGGGGCGAGAATGTTTAAGCGACATAAGCTATAACGATTTACTTCGTCTATTTTATTTGCGCTGCACTCTCTTGTAATTCGCAAGCAGCTTATAAAATATCCCAAATATATAGTTTATGTTTTGTAATCCCAAGCCGGGGTTTTTCACAACGAAAATGAGGAAGCCAATCCCGCGCAATACCTCAGAGCCAACAGTGCTCGCCCCCAATTAATAAATACAAGGTGTAACAGGTGCAACGCACCCCACTTCTATATAGAACAAATCATAATATATAAATAAAATAATTAAATAAATATTACTCAAAGGTTGCCCCTTATGCAACAAGTGCTCCGCACCCCCCGTTCTACTCTCTGAACAAATAATAAAATAATATACAAAAAAATAACTCAAAAAAACTACTCGCCCTCCATAAAGCTTAGACAGCTATGTTCTTGTATATTTTATACAACGATTCATTGGTTCTATTCATTCAATTTTTTTACTTGACTTAATAGATAATTATTAAATTAAATAATTAATTGAAGCGATCGCTTTCCGTATTAATGCATACATATTCTACAGCCTACTAAGCTTTCAAAAAATACTGTAGCATTACTCAGAATGCTTTTCACTGTCAATGCACTTCAAATATTGACCCACTTAAATTATGTTGAACCCACGGGAGTTCAACAGCATATACCAACTGACACCTATCAAATTGTCAACCCATTACTCAATGCGTCGCTTTGACCAACACACGTATCGATCAGCACGACTGATCGACACTATCGGTTGGTCAACGTGAACTACCAAATTATTTGCTGACATTGCACACAATGCAAATACTTTTAGTGTCTAAGTATTAGTGTAAGTTTGTATACGTAAGTTAAGGTAGAAATGTATAAAAGAGAAAGCTTTTGAATAAAGAACGATCAATTCAACGATATACATCTGCGTACCTCATTTGAAGACTTTACATGGCGATCCTGCCAGTCTCACAACATAGCGAAAACTTTCCAATTAAATTTGCGAAATCGCTTAGAGACTGAGCAGAAGGAATCTACAAACTCAGTTTGGGTCAAAAGATCCTGCCAGCATAAACCAGATCTGCCAGTATAAACCAGTGGATTATTGGATCACTGCATGATGACATAAAATCCGTATTATTGGATTATTGGATCGCTTCAGGATCAGAGATATCAGCGAAAATAAATTTTGCTAAAATAGCGAAACCGCTAAAAACGCAACAACAACACATTGTTAACAACGCCACCAACTGACAATTTTTGCTCGGCAAAGGCAATGTCTGCAAGAAATTATGTTTCAGCACCACGCAACACTTAACTACTGAAGATTAAAACACAAAAATTTTTGACTGGCAGCACGCAGTGAATAGTGAAGATTGAATACAAAATCACTGACTGGCAGCAAGCACCAAAAACAGCACACAGATTTAAATTAGTTGTAAGACTTGTTAAAATATGTATACCACTAACAAAAAACCCAGAATAATTTGAGCACGCCTTATGGCCGCTAAACAAGTAGCAATTAAATTTGCTTAGGGACAAGTATCCCTAATAAAAAATAAAAAAATAAGTAAATAGTTAAAATAATATGCAAGAAATTACAACAAAAGAAGAATTTGACAGAATTTTTAAGAAATGTCACTATACTATTAAAGAATTTATAGCTATTTCTGAACAAATTTTGAAGAATCGTAACGCAGAAAAGCAAGGTCCTACACCGATCACTATAGAAGAGCATCGGCGAAGGAATAAGCCTAGCAAAAAGGAAGAAATTCCAAAAATACCTGCCCCTACAATAACTCATAACAGAAAAAGGGGAGGCAAACAGGTCAAAAGACAAATAGAAATAGCCAAATCGTTTAGGCTCCTTAATTTAACAACAAACACGGTTGATAGGTTAAAACTGAAAGAAAAAATTAATGTATGTATTAAGAAATAGAAAGTTATGAAAAAAAAAATATATAAAATAAAGAAGAGCTTATACAATATTTCGCAACTAAGAAATGTCATTAAATAAATTAAATTGAGTAAATTGGAATGTGAAAAAGTTTTAATAATTACTGAAATGTCAATAAATTGATTACTGAATACTAGTAAATATCTATTTCCTATGGATAGTGCACTTTCACCTGACCTTGATTATGGAATAATCAATGATATTATTGATCGTTTAGAACGTGAAAACGAACAAATAGAAGCACGTAGGTCAAGACCTCGTAACAAGGGAAGCGACAGGAATCATTTAGTCAAGGGGAAGACACCCAAAAAGTAAACATCCCCATCATAAACGTCACAATGGTACAAACAGTAGTCGAATTCATTAAAACCGCCTCTTCAGTACTCCCAGAGTTTGATGGGAAGCCAGAAAACTTACACAGTTTCTTAGATGCCCTCGACATACTCGATCAAATCAAGGATGAGCACGAACTTTTAGCAATAACAATGACAAAGACCAAGCTAAAAGGAACGGCAAGAAACTTCATCAGTAATGAAAACACGATTGGACAAATAAAAACAAAACTCAAAAGCGCGATAAAAGGTGAATCGGTAGAGGTTTTAACCGCTAAACTTCTAAACGTTCAACAACGTAGCAGCAAAACTGCTAACCAATACACAGCAGAAATAGAAAAAATAACAAAATCATTAGAAGGAGCGTATATCTCGGACGAACTCAATCCAGACCTAGCAACGAGATATTCTACACAGGAAGCCGTCAAGGCAATTTGTAAAAACAGCTCCAACAATAATGTTAAAATGATAATGCAAGCGGGAATGTTCACAACAATGAACGATGCGATCTCTAAGTTCACCAACAGCTGCACCGAAATAACAGGCAGCTCGAATACAATTTTGAGCGTACGACAGCAAAGTCAGTACAGGAACAATTTCCGGGGAAGATACCGAAGTAACAACTATGGAAATTACCAAAATCGGATATTCAGACCACAACGGAGATACAACAATAACTTGAGGTCGTACAATAATAATAATAATAACCGAAGAGGATCACAAGCCCAAAACGGCAATAGAACCTACAACCAGACCCGTAATGTGCGCAGCTGCACCCAGACGGAAAACCAGGAAGCTCCACTTCAAAATTAATAGAAAGAAAAAAATGTGTACTGAACCTAAATCTAAACAGCTATATATCCACAAGGACATCTCTAAATAATTCGATTTCAAATTTTTTAATTGATACGGGAGCAGACATTTCCATTATAAAAATGCGTCAAATTAGAAAAATTAACAAAATTAATAAAGAACAAATTATAGATTTAAAGGGCATTGGTCAGGGAATAACTAGCACATTAGGCACAATTAAAGCTGATTTAAAAGGTGATGACCTTATAATTTACCATAAATTCCACGTCGTAGAAGACGACTTTCCAATCCCATGTGATGGAATAATAGGACTAGATTTCATAAAGAAATACAATTGCATTTTAGATTATGGCAAAACAGAGGATAAATTAATACTAAGGCCATATGATTTCCCCCAAACAATAACAATGCACCTAACAAATTGTCTGTCTGTCAACACACTAACTATCCCTGCTAGATCTGAAGTCATTAGACAAGTTAAAGTAAACACCGATAACAAAAACATCTTCATACCACACCAACAATTATCTGAAGGCATTTTCATAGCAAACACTATCACAAATAAACATCAAACTTTTGTTAGAATTATCAACACAACACATAAAAACACAACTATCCAAAATTACAAGATTAATACCGAAAATTTAGACGATTACACACTAATTAAAGCAGAAACACACAGTAAAAAGTGCAACAATACAAAAAAATTAAAAAGATTAACCAAAAATTTTCCAAAATTTGTCAATTCTTAATTAACAACGCTATGCCCAGAATTCATAGACATATTTGCACTAGAAACAGAACCAATTTCTTCTAATAACTTTTACAAACAAAAATTATACGAAGATGATATAATAGAACCTTCTATTTCAGAGTATAATAGCCCAATTTTACTAGTCCCTAAAAAATCACTCCCAGGCAAAACAGAAAAAAGATGGAGATTAGTGGTAGACTACAGACAAGTAAACAAAAAGCTAGCAGCAGACAAATTCCCACTTCCAAGAATTGACAATATTTTAGATCAACTTGGAAGAGCAAAATATTTTTCATGCCTAGACCTTATGTCAGGTTTTCATCAAATTGAATTACACACAGACTCCAGGGATATAACCTCATTCACAGCCGAAAATGGCACATATAGATTTTAAAGGCTACCCTACGGATTAAAAGTAGCACCGAATTCATTCCAAAGAATGATGACCCTGGCATTCTCAGGCCTCAAACCCTCTCAAGCATTTCTCTACATGGATGATTTAGTTGTATTAGGTTGTTCTGAAAATCACATGCTAAAAAATTTAAGAGACGTATTCTCCACTTGCAGAAAATGTAACCTAAAATTACATCCAGATAAATGCCTATTTTTCAGCCAAGAAGTAACCTACTTAGGACATAAATGTACAAACAAGGGAATATTACCCGATCCAGGCAAATTTGAAACCGTTCAAAATTATCCAACACCAAAAACAGCCGATGAAGTTAAAAGATTCGTAGCTTTCTGCAACTATTACAGAAGATTTGTACCGAATTTTGCAGAACATTCAAAAAAGTTAACTAGGCTATGCAAAAAGAATGTTGCCTTCAAATGGACAGAAGAATGTCAAAAAGCTTTTGTCTACTTAAAGGAAGCATTAATTAGTCCAAAACTCTTGCAATACCCAGATTTCGATAAAGAATTCTGCATAACAACAGACGCTAGTGGATACGCTTGTGGAGCAGTCCTTAGCCAAGAACATGATGGCAAACAGTTACCAATTGCTTACGCTTCAAGGTCCTTTACAAAAGGCGAAACCAACAAAGCCACAATAGAAAAAGAATTGGCCGCAATCCATTGGACCATAACCTTCTTCAGACTATATGTCTATGGCAGAAAATTCCTAGTTAAAACCGACCATCGTCCTTTAACATACCTATTTTCAATGAAAAGTCCTTCATCTAAGCTGACACGAGTAAGACTCGATTTAGAAGAGTACGATTTTGAAGTGGAGTACATAGCCGAAAAGGAAAATCATATAGCGGATGCATTATCCCGCATAACAATAACAAACTTAAAAGATATGTCAGTGGAAGCAAGTAAAATATTAAAAATAACAACAAGATCAGCAGCAAAAAATATCAGCAAAAGTAATGTTGAAAATAAAGAAAGTCACAAAGAGAACCCCAAAATTTACGAAGCGCTAAATAAATTTGAAGTAAAGAGACATGTCGAGCTCGTTTTCACTCCTCCGAAATGTTATTTCAAAAAAGGAAAGAAAATTTTTAACAATTTAGATACAAGCAACCTAATTGTTGAGGATACGATTGACTTGGGACAATTCTTTACCAGGCTTGAAAAAGAAGCCGGCAATTTAGGACTTGTAAAGTACAGTTGTCCTTAGGGGACAAATTGTTTAAAAAGAATTATACTGCAGTAGGCAAATTTATAGAAATGGGTAATAAAGTTCTCAAAAAGTTAACAATCGCTCTAACCCCAGAGGTTATATACGTGACAAATCCCGGGAAAATTAAGGAAATTCTGCATAAATATCATGACGATCCGATTAGTGGTGGCCACCCAGGAATAAATAGCATGACAGATAAAATCAAGCAGAAATATAGCTGGCTGAATATGAAAAATGACGTAAGAAAATACGTAAAGAACTGCATCCACTGTAAGAAAAATAAAATTACCAAGCATCTAAAAGAACCAATGACAATAACGGAGATACCTCCGAAGGCATTCGATATTGTACAAATCGATACAGTAGGCCCATTACCGAAGTCGATAAACGGAAACGAATATGCAGTTACCATTATATGCAATCTAACCAAATATTTGGTAGCTATCCCAGTTCCAAGCAAACACGCAATAACAGTCGCTAAAGCCGTGTTCGAACATTTCATATTGATTTACGGACAAATGAAAACAATCTTAACGGACATGGGCGCAGAATATAAAAATAGCTTATTCAAAGAACTGTGTAAATTGTTGAAAATTGAACATAAAGCTTCAACACCGTACCATCATCAAACTCTGGGCACTGTAGAACGCAGTCACCGGACATTCAACGAGTACATACGTTCATACATATCCAGTGACAAAGACGATTGGGATGAATACCTCAAATATTTCGCGTATTGTTACAATACGACGCCATCCACCACACATAAATATTGCCCTTTTGAACTCATATTTGGAAAAAACCCACCAAATAACGAATTTTTAAAAGAAAATATAATCAGCCCATTATACAATCACGAAGCTTACTACAAAGAGGTAAAATATAGACTAAAAATAGCCGAGCAAAGAGCTAGGAAACTAGTCCAAGAGGCTAAAGAAAAACAAAAAACGTAAACGGTGGACATATTTTCACTCACTGAGCACATTGAGTTAAAGTAACTACAAGGTGGCGCAAAAGTAATCGTCCTATCAGAAAATGCTATAAATTTTGCGATTGGCCCCTAAAGTCAGTTCTGTTTTGACATTTGTGTAGCAAACACATGCGAAATACACGTTACAAACAATGTTACGCTACACTGCTCCAGAACGCGGAATATTGCTGAATATTTATTTGACCAATAATCGGTCGGGGCCAAACGGTTACTGTGAATGGTGAGCGCTACAGAGCAATGATCAACGAGTTCTTTTTGCCGCAACTTGATGAATTGGGATTGGAAAACATGTGGTTCCAACAAGATGGTGCAACAGCACACACTGCACGTGCCACAATCGATATGCTGAACATCGGAAGCTTACTTTTGCGCCACCTTGTATTATCTATATATTAATAGGCTAACATTTTTTTCACACAATCAATTGCCAGAGTATATCTATATCTAAACATGTATAATTTCAATAAAAATATATTTTGATATCTTCATATGGGTCAGGAGCAGTGCATAGGCATATTATGTTTAATAACTAATGCTTCATTTATTTGTAATAATTCATTCAAGTTTTCTGCATAAAGCCAAAGCTGTCAACTACAGTATCTGACTGCGTTATTATATATACAGTAGTAGCGCAGGTGGTAAGCGTTTCGGCTATGGCGCTTACATTCCAAGGTTCGGGCCCCGGTCTCGGACAACAATTTTTTTTGGTTGTTAAATTTAATTTGTTTTTAAATATGTATATGAAAACTTCTTATCATGATTCTTTTTAAATTTATCATATTTTCAACCCAATATTTTTCTGTGTATGACTTTTTTCTTGGAGTGAAAACATAAAATTTAGCTTCATGAATGCTTTAAGAAATTAAATTTTTTCTCAATAATATTTAACTTAAGGTAAACATATATGTAGCCCATATGTGATAATATTATAATAATTTTATGTATCGCAACCCAATTCCGTCGGAACGAGCAACTCAGTAGAGAATTTTCATTATTTCTATCGGGGTTTTCCGCTGAGACAGAATGGCTGATAGACCCTATATTTAAAGTACAAAAAGGCGAAAACAAAGTTTGTAGCTTCTTCAATTTTCTATTTACGAAGTGGTTAGAAATCGTGTTAATTTTCCTGAAGACATCGACTATTTTCTTTTTCAAATGTTTTAACTTGTCAAAGGGCAGGCATATAACCCGAAACTTACATATGTATGTAGACTAAATTTGACCAGTTAAGATGATAACCTTCCTCAAAATGAAATGTGTTTCAAATGTGTATTAGTTGTGGTTGAGGAAAAAAGCCAGAAAACCATCATTTCATTGTAATTTTCTCCCCCTAATATAACAAAAAAACAATATGGAAACCGGCGTCACGCTAATATTGAGAAATTTGTGGAAATTACAAATGAACGTTTCATGCATTTTCAAAAGCCATATGGATATGTATGTATAATCCTAATGGTGGAAATATTTTCTGAAGCAGGCATAAAAGTCTCGGGTGAGACGCGTGCGTCCTATGGTTCGAGGCCAGATTCCGGACAATAATTTTTTTTAAACTATTGCATAGATTTTATCGCAGGCTTTGACCGTGGCGACTGAATCAAAAACAACCGTAACGGATATTTATCACTGTTAATAAGGTTCGGTGTTAGCAAAAGGTTCGGTGTTAGCAACAGGCTGTTTACATAAATTTGGATCTGTAAGCGTTGCCTATATTTAGGTTCTAGTACTAACAGCATAAGGCTTTGTAAACTGAACATTGAAATAAATATTGCGCACAACAATGGGACAAACGGAGGATCCTGCCGGGGTTATTTCGGGATGTTTTTGGGCACTCCCTCGGGGTCATTTGGGGGACATTCCGGGATGGTTTTGAGGACTCCCTTGGGGTCATTTGGTGGTTATTCCGCGATATTTTTGGGGACTCTCTTGGGGTCATGGGTTCATTCCGAGATATTTTTGGGGACTCTCTCGGGGTAATTTGGGCGTCACTCCGGGATGGTTTTAGGGACTCCTTCGGGGTCCTCCCGCGTTCATTTGGGGGCTGTTCTGGGATATTTTTGGGGACTTCCTCAGGGTAATTTGGGGGTCGTTCCGGGATCTTTTAGGGGACTCCCTAGGAGTCCTCCTGGGGTCATTTGAGGGTCGTTCCGGGAACTTTTTGGGGACTCCCTAGGGGTCGTATGGAGGGCATTTCGGTATGGTTTGGGAACTCCTTCGGGGTCCACCCAGGGTCATATGGGGGTCGTTCCGGGATCTTTTTGGGGACTCCCTCAGGGTCGTTTGGGGGCCATTTCGGGATGGTTTTGGGAATCCCTTCGGGGTCCTCCCAGGGTCATTTGGGGGTCTTTCCGGGATATTTTTTGGAACTCCCTCGGGGTCGTTTGGGGGGCATTTCGTGATGGTTTTGAAGACTCCCCCGGGGTCATTTGGGGCTTATACCGGGATAGTTTTGGGGACACACTCGGGCACCTCCAGAAGTCATTTGGGGGTCGTCGCTCCGGGATCTTTTTGGGAACTCCATCGCGGTCGTTTTTGGGTCATTCCGGGAGGACCATGAGGGATTGCCCAAAACCATTCCGGAGTATCAAAACCATCCCGAAATGACCCCAGGAGGATACCATGGGAGCCCCGAAATAATTCCACAAGGCCCCGGAAGCATCCTCCGGTTGTCCCAGAAATTACCCCCTAATGGCCCCCAAAAAACCCCCCAAATATTCCCCAAAATGTGAAAACAAAGTTCTTTCAACGTCCGTAGACGTCATTATTGGCGCTAAAAGTACTGAGCAAGAAGCTAATTTTAGACTTAAATTACATAAAAAATCTGTTATTGACACTAGAGGACTGCCTTATCACATTACTTTTGTTGTTGGAAAGCATTATGTTATTACAACCGACATCGACGTTTATGATGGTTTGTGTAATGGTGCTGTTGGGAAATTGGTACATCTCGAATTTGATGAAAGTAACTCATTGATTAGAGTTTGGCTGGAATTTTGTGGTTCAGATAAAGTGGGTAGAAAAAAAGGCAAAGGGCAGCCGCTCTAGCAGTGCAAAATAGAGTCGGCAATCTCACTGTTCCCATTGAACTACGAACAGCAAATATTTCATTAACATCCGATAGAAAATGTATAGCCAAACGCAAACATTTTCCATTAGCTCTTGCTCTAACTATACATAAGTCGCAAGGTGGAACTTTTGACGAAATAGTATATGAGTGTAGTAAAGCACATTCTCAGGAACTCGTTTACGTTGCGCTCTCTCGGGTGACAAATATTGAAAAATTGTATATCACGACAAAAAACAATAATGCCGCATTTAAGTTTTATCATAATCGAAGGCAAGCTACATCGACTGTATCTTTGTTGCAAGAATTCAAAAGACTGTCTTTAAATAGTGTTCAGACGATAGCTCAAAGTGTCTTAGATTTCATTAGTAATAGAAATAGCATTTCAATAATGACTTTCAATTGCCAAAGTCTAAATAGTCACAAATACGATTTACAAGTTACGAGACAAACAAATGTCTTACTTCTTACCGAAACTTGCATGACGCGTGATAATCCGATTAAAATGCATAATTTCAAATGTATTGTTCAATTCAAACGAGATACTTCTCCAAAGCGTGGTGAAGCTATTTACCAAAATAACAATAATGTTACTAATATTATGACTCCGAATATTGAATTAAATATTGCACACGTTAGCGATGTTAAGTTAGGCGCTCATTTGTTGGAGATATTTGTGCGTGCTTATGCAAACTTAGAAATGGCCTACACATTGTCATGGTAGCAATTTACATTTCTCCGAATCCAAAATTGGACGAGGTAGAGCATTTTATTCATCAGACTTTACTGGATTACTCTAAAGAAGGGGCAGAAATACTTGGTACAAATGGTAATAAATTTCCACTTATCTTGGCCGGCGATTTCAACATCAACTTCGCTGATAAAAAATCAGAGCGGTTGACAAGTTTTCTTTTTGAAAAATTCAATTTGAAAATAAATAATGATCCAAAAGAATCCACAACAAAGTATGGGACCACCATTGACGCGGTATTTTCAAGATATTTAGAGGATATCAAGTCTCAAACGTATGTTTCCTATTTCAGTTATCATAAACCTATAATTTCAACTATAAATATTCCTGAGTAACCTACGTATGTACATACTTATCTTGTAAGATAATAATAAAAAAATTTTAACCAATATTATTAATCAATATTAATTTCTCATTTATTCAATAAAAGTAAAAAATTCGTTTTCTTATCGGTCACCCCGCTTAAAAAGTGTAACTTGAATTAAAATCAAAGACAAAACTTGAATTAATATCAAAGCAAAGAAAATGTTGCATAAATATTATAATTGCATTCTTCTTCTTTCTTTAAATGGTCATCTAACCGCCTGGGCGATTTTGACCGTCCAACATAGCTCGCCAGTCGTTTCTTCGTTGCGCCAACTGGCGCCAATTGGAAACACCGCGGGATCGCAAATCGGTCTCCACTTAGTCCTTCCATCGGAGTGGTGGTCTCCCTCTTCCTCTGCTCCCCCGGCGGGTGCCGATAAGAATACCTTCTGGGCTGGAGCATCTTCGCTCATTCGCACTACGTGGCCTAGCCAGCGAAGCCGATGTGTTTGAATTCGCTGAACTATGTCGGCGTCTGCGTAAAGTTCATACAGCGCATCATTAAATCTTCTTCGGTACTCGCCGTCGCCAACGCGTAGAGGTCCACAAATCTTTCGAAGAACCTTTCTCTCGAATACTCCCAGAGCCGCCTCATCAGATGTTGTTAGTGTCCACGCTTCTGCACCATATAGCAGGACGGGTGCGATGAGTGACTTGTAGAGTGGTATTTTCGTTCGTCGAGAGAGGACTTTACTTTTCAATTGCCTACTCAGTCCGAAGTAGCATTTGTTTGCAAGAGTAATTCTTCGTCGGATTTCTAGGCTAACATTATTGTTGGTATTAATGCTGGTTCCCAGGTAAACGAAGTCCTTTACTATTTCGAAATTATTGCTGCCAACTGTGGCTTGGTTGCCAAGGCGCGAATGGGCTGACTCTTTGCATGATGACAGAAGGTACTTGGTTTGCCCTCGTTCACCACCAATCCCATTTTCTCCGCTTCTTTTTCTAATTTGGAGTAAGCAGAAGTTACGGCGCGGTTGTTAAGGCCAATGATATCAATATCGTTAGCATATGCCAACAGTTGGACGCTTTTATAAAATATTGTTCCAGCGCGGTTAAGTTCTGCAGCTTGTATTATTTTCTCCAGCATTAAATTAAAGAAATCGCACGATAGGGGGTCACCCTGTCTGAAACCTCGTTTAGTTTCGAACGGCTCGGAGAGGTACTTCCTAATTCTGACCGAGCTGGCGGTGTTGCTCAAGGTCATTTTGCATAGCCGTATAAGTTTTGCGGGGAAACCAAATTCAGACATAGCGGCATATAGGCAGCTAATTTTCGTGCTATCGAAAGCGGCTTTAAAATCAATAAAGAGATGATGTGTCTCGCTTCTTTTTTCGCGGGTTTTTTCCAAGATTTGGCGTATTGTAAAAATCTGGTCGATGGTAGATTTACCAGGTCTGAAGCCATACTGATAAGGTCCAATCAGTCTGTTCACATCAGGCTTCAGTATTTCGCACAATACGCTTGATAGGACCTTATATGCGATTTTCAAAAGGCTGATTCCGCGATAGTTGCCGCAGTTTGCAGGATCGCCCTTCTTGTGGAGTGGGCAGAGATCACTTAGATCCCAATCCTCAGGCATGCATTCATCCAACCATATTCTGCATAGAAGCTGATGCATGCGACTTACCAGCTCCTCGCCTCCGTGTTTGAATAGCTCAGCAGGCAAACCATCAGCGCCAGCTGCTTTATTGTTTTTCAATCGGGATATTGCTATTCGCACCTCATTATAGTCGGGTTGTGGAACGTCAATTCCATCATCTTCGATTGTGGGCTCTGGTTTCTTGCTCAGTTTCTCCATTTAAAAGGGCAGAGAAGTGATCCCTCCATATTCTGAGTGCTCTCTGAACATCGGCCACCAGGTCGCCGTTCTCATTCTTACACGAGTTTGCCCTGGGTTTAAAACCTTCTGTCATTCGCCGAATTTTTTGGTAGAATTTTCGGGCATTATTCCCGTTGGCCAGCATTTCAAGCTCCTTTATTTCACGCTTTTCTGCCTCTTTTATAATTGCATTAGTTGATAAAAAATGCTATGCAATAGCTTTACCGCGGCAGTCCCCGAGTGCCCCACGTCCTTTTTTTTATAAAATTGAATTTCTTACCTTGACTTGAATTTGTTACGTTTTGCACGCAATCTTTTTTTGCAAAAAAAAACCCGGAAGAAAATTACTAAAACTTTACCGTAACAAAATATGTAAGATAATTCCTTACATAGTTAGATAGTTTTATGAATTTTGTTTACAGAATTTACTTTTTTTTGATTGATATAGGACTTAAGGTAAACTCATACGAACAGCCATAAGAAATAATAAGTTCAGGTCATATACATATATATCAAAAAATATTATTAAAATGAAATGTCTTTATATATGTCTAGATTGTGGTTAAGGAGAAAAACCAGAAAACCATATACTGAAGTGTAATTTTCCCCTCCTAAATGGGTTTAAAAAAGCCAGATCTGAAGGAAAATTGCTAAATTGACAACACTGTCTGTACATCCAAACCAAAAAAACCAAAATGGAAACCGGCGTCATGCGCATATTGAGAAATTTACGGAACTTCAAAATAAACGCTAAATTCCCCTTCAATCAAAATATGTATATGTGACACACCCCTAACTGTGAAATATTTTCATTCTCTCACTTATTGAGCATATTGAGTTAATTAGTGGCGTAGGTGCATCCAACTCATATTTCATTTGCTCTCCAAAAGCAAATTTAGTCAAAATATACACCGGCGCCGGGGCGTCTGTCCAATTTGATTTTGAGCGAGACATGCCCTCCCCTATACTGAACTGTACCAAAATCTTTAAAAAAATATCAATTGGTTTTCAATATATCTCGCGTGTTTTATTGCAAGCAATAGTTTGAAATTAAAATTTTTAATGAAAACACAATAAAAGCTAAATTATTTTTAATAGAACTCTATTACAAAAATGAGATTCAAAAGCATCCAAAGTCGCTCCTCTGCACATAATTCAAAATTTAAGTATTTTTGAAAACTCACTCAAACTTCTATTTTTTGCAAAATTCTGCAATGAAAATGACATTCAAAGGTATTCATGGCCACTATTTTCGGTCGGTTTTTTAGATGCATCATAAAATATTTGTTTTCAACATATCTCGCACGTTTTATTGCAAACAATAGTTAAAAATTAAAATTTTTACTCCATTACAAATATGGGGTTCAAAAACACCCATAGTCGCCCCCTGTTCATATAATTCAAATTCCATAATTATAATAAGATTGAAAGGTATTCATGGCCTCTATTTTCTGTCGGGTATTTAGATGCATCCTAAAATCCTGAAAAATCTAAGTGTTTATAATAAAATGTAAATTTTTACTGTAAATAAAACTCAAATATTAAAACGAGATTCCAAACAAACCATGCCCGCCTTATAATTCAAAATTTCAGATCAAAAAGAGAGCATAGTCAAAATTGGAAGGTGCGCCGTTGAGTCGGAATTGAATTTGTAACTTTATCTCCCATTCATTAAGCATATTGAGTTAAAGTAGTGGCGTCGGTGCGTCCAACTCATATTTCAAAAGGTAGAAATATTTTCATTCTCTTACTCATTACGCAAATTGAGTTAAAGTATACACCGGCGTCGGCGCGTCTGTCCAATTTGATTTTGAGCGAGAGTTGCCCTCCCCTATACTGAACTGTACCAAAAGCTTAAAAAAAAATACCTATTTGTTTTCAATATATATCGCGAGTTTTATTGCAAGCAATATGTTAAAATTTAAATTTTTAGGGAAAACACAATAAAAGCTTAGTTTTAAGCTATTGCATAGATTTTATCGCAGGCTTCGAGCGTGGCGACTGAATCAAAAAATCGTAAGGGTATTTATCACTGTTAACAAGGTTCGGTGTTAGCAAATGGTTCGGTGTTAGCAACATAACTATGGATCTGTAAGCGTTGCCTATATTTAGGCTCTACTAATAACAGCATAAGATGCCGAACCCGAGCCCACAATCGAAGATGATGGAATTGACGTTCCACAACCCGACTATAATGAGGTGCGAATAGCAATATCCCGATTGAAAAACAATAAAGCAGCTGGCGCTGATGGTTTGCCTGCTGAGCTATTCAAACACGGAGGCGAGGAGCTGGTAAGTCGCATGCATCAGCTTCTATGCAGAATATGGTTGGATGAATGCATGCCTGAAGATTGGAATCTAAGTGATCTCTGCCCACTCCACAAGAAGGGCGATCCTGCAAACTGCGCCAACTATCGCGGAATCAGCCTTTTGAATATCGCATATAAGGTCCTATCAAGCGTATTGTGCGAAATACTGAAGCCTGATGTGAACAGACTGATTGGACCTTATCAGTATGGCTTCAGACCTGGTAAATCTACCATTGACCAGATTTTTACAATACGCCAAATCTTGGAAAAAACCCGCGAAAAAAGAAGCGAGACACATCATCTCTTTATTGATTTTAAAGCCGCTTTCGATAGCACGAAAAGGAGCTGCCTATATGCCGCTATGTCTGAATTTGGTTTCCCCGCAAAACTTATACGGCTATGCAAAATGACCTTGAGCAACACCGCCAGCTCGGTCAGAATTAGGAAGTACCTCTCCGAGCCGTTCGAAACTAAACGAGGTTTCAGACAGGGTGACCCCCTATCGTGCGATTTCTTTAATTTAATGCTGGAGAAAATAATACAAGCTGCAGAACTTAACCGCGCTGGAACAATATTTTATAAAAGCGTCCAACTGTTGGCATATGCTAACGATATTGATATCATTGGCCTTAACAACCGCGCCGTAACTTCTGCTTACTCCAAATTAGAAAAAGAAGCGGAGAAAATGGGATTGGTGGTGAACGAGGGCAAAACGAAGTACCTTCTGTCATCATGCAAGGAGTCAGCGCATTCGCGCCTTGGCAACCAATCCACTGTTGGCAGCAATAATTTCGAAATAGTAAAGGACTTCGTTTACCTGGGAACCAGCATTAACACCAACAATTTGTGGACCTCTACGCGTTGGCGACGGCGATTACCGAAAAAGATTAAATGATGAGCTGTATGAACTTTACGCAGACGCCGACATAGTTCAGCGAATTAAAACACAGCGGCTTCGCTGGCTAGGCCACGTAGTGCGAATGAGCGAAGATGCTCCAGCCCAGACGGTATTGTTATCGGCGCCCGCCGGTGGAAGCAGAGGGAGACCACCATTCCGATGGAAGGACCAAGTGGAGACCGATTTGCGATCCCGCGGTGTTTCCAATTGGCGCCATTTGGCGCAACGAAGAAACGACTGGCGAGCTATGTTGGACGGTCAAAATCGCCCAGGCGGTTAGATGACCATTTAAAGAAGAATAACAGAATAAGGCTTTGTAAACTGAATATTGAAATAAATATTGCACACAACAATGGGACAACCGGAGGATCCTGCCGGGGTTATTTCGGGATGTTTTTGGGCACTCTCTCGGGATCATTTCGGGCTCATTCCGGGCAGGTTTTGAGGACTCCCTTGGGGTCATTTGGGGGTCGTTCCGGTATCTTTTAGGGGTCTCCCTAGGAGTCCTCCCGGGGTCATTTGAGGGTCGTTCCGGAAACTTTTTGGGGACTCCCCAGGGGTCGTATGGAGGGCATTTGGGTATGGTTTTGGGAACTCCCTCGCGGACCTCCCTGAGTCATTCCGGGCTGGTTTTGAGGACTCCCTCGGGGTCATTTGGGGGGCATTCCGGGATGGTTTTGAGGACTCCCTTGGGGTCATTTGGGGTTCGTTCCGGGATCTTTTTGGGGACTCCCTCAGGGTCATTTGGGGCTTATACCGGGATAGTTTTGGGGACTCACTCGGGCACCTCTAGAAGTCATTTGGGGGTCGTCGCTCCGGGATCTTTTTGGGAACTTCATCGGGGTCGTTTTTGGGTCATTCCGGGAGGACCCCGAGGGATTGTCCAAAAACATTCCGGAGTATCAAAAACCAAGATCCTCAGGCTGTCTCAGAAATTACCCCCTAATGGCCCCCAAAAAACCCCCCCAAATATTCCCCAAAATCATCTCAATATTACCCTAAGGAACTTCAGAACTACACGTGAACTGGTTACGCATATGGAAACATTTTCAGGACATCTCGAGGGTTTATTTTTTATTTTTGAATAACTGAAAAAAAATTGAAATATTATTGTTATTCCACATTTTTAAGCTATTGCATAGATTTTATCGCGTGCGTTGCGCGTGGCGACCGAACTGATATACATACGAGTATGTACATAAAATCATGGAATAACATCTGTTAATAACAGCAAAAGTTTCGGTGTTAGCAAAAGGCTGAATACATAAAATTGGATCTGTAAGCGTATATAAATAAGTTGCGTATATTTAGGCTGTACTGCTATAGTCATAAATATGCGCTTACGTGCATATGTATGAAGCATGTGTGCGTTGTGAAAAGAAGGGATTCCCCCATTTTCGTGTAAAGTTTTTGCAAGGTGCACGGTTACTACACCTTGCTCAGTGAATTTCTACTGTCTTTGTGTAAACACGTATAATGCCGAAGTCAGATTGCTTAGAGAAAAAAAGAAAAAAGTGAACTTAACTAGCTTAAAAGAAAAAGTCGGAAAAATGTGAAGAAAAAAAAAATTTTTTTTTAAATAAAAATATAGTACCAAAATCAAATGCTGAACGCCAAAGGATATTTCGTCAACGTAATGCAGAAGAATCTTACTTGAATATGTAATTTGATTTAATTATAATATGTATTTAAAAACAATAATATGTATCTAAAAACAATCTGTGACCACAAGTCAAAAGCCAAAGTCTAAAATCACGCCACCGAAGGGGTTGTATAAAACTCCTCAAATCATACTTCCAAAGGTCATATCGTCGGTCCCAACGAATACTAATACAGTTCAAATTTATGTATGATATTGTATATGCATTTTTCTGAACTGTGTTAGTCTTCGTTGGGAACGACGATATATATTTGCATTGACTTTACGATTTCCTAATTTTTTCACAGGAAAAGACAAAAAATTTACAGTAAAGAGAATGTCGTGCAATGTAGGGCTTTTGAAAATATAGAAAATGCAACGCTTCAAGAAAATAAATTTCACAGCCAACAACTTCATATTTATGAACAGCGTAATGAATGCACTCTCTCATAAGTGTTTTGCAAACTTCCAATTGCGACTTTTGTCTTGAGAAATCAGTTATGCGATTCTCCCTATTTGAACTTATGCCACAATCCACAAGAAGCTTATAATATTCTATTAAGCAGTAATGATTACGGAGATTTGGATTGTTTGTACTTATTTTCAAAAGTGTATGTACAATCAAAATGTTTGTGTACATTATGGTTTTAACAACATAACTGCAAAAAATCAAGACACTATCTTTTGTCATTTTAAAGCAAATGATACACAAAACTGGATTCATCTTCGTGATCAACATTTCACACCTTTTTATGAAGTATCAGATTTGGAGACAATACAAGACACTACCCAATATGAAGCCCATGTTGGTGCCAATATTCAACTATTGTGTTACAATTATGACGATCCTACCGAAGATAACGATAATAATCATCAAAGTGAAATTGAGATTGATAGAGAAGATCGAATTGGTGAAAATATTATAGATTTTATTGTTGATGGTACTATCCCAGTTTACAGAAATTATCGTAAATACAGTAGAAGTCACATTGATTTTTACAAAGACTTTACGAGTAATTCTTTTGGTCATTCTTGCATTATTTGCGACAGACTGGTGGAAAAGAGACCTGAAAATGTCGACTAGTAAACATAAAAGTATTTTGAAAACAATACTCCAGGTAATTTTAATTATTCTTCACTTTATATTTTTTGCTTTGTATATCCTGACACTATACGACGCCGTGGTGTGAAGGTAGTGTTGCCGGCCTACCACACCGAAGGTCCATGGTTCGAGCCCTGGTACAGGTAACAGCAAAAGTGATTTGAAAATAGTTTTTCAAAACGGGGTCGCCCCTCGGCAGTGGTTTGGCAAACTCTCCGAGTGTATTTCTGCCATGACAGGCTTCTCAGCAAAAATTCGTCTCCTTTGTAGATGCCGTTCGGAGTCGGTAAAAAACTGTAGGTCCCACCAATTTGTAGGGAAAATTCAAATCGGCACACCACAAATTGGAAGAGAAGCTTGGCGCAAAAATCTCTTAGCAGGTTTATCATGATATACCTGTTGTATATCGCGCCATAGAGATAGAGATACGACAAAATCAACTTTTTTCTGGGTATTGGACCAAACCAATGTTTTCGAAGAGACGTCGGCATAAGTAAAAAAGTGGTATACCACGTTTTTCGAAGTTAGCCTCCAAAATTTAGTAATGGGCTTTCGAAGTTCGATATTCGACCCTTCCTAATGTGATTGAAATCTTTAAAAAATTTAAAAATAAAAAATGTGGGTATGGTGCACATTCTTTTCGGACTCGACTGGTATACATTTCTTTGTTTGAAAGCTAATGTATACGGGGTCAAAGGTCAGATCTTTGAACAAATTAAAAGCCGAATACTTATTTCCATTTTTTCCAAGCGATTTCGAAAAACTTGATACCGTTGTAAAGGTGATTGAATTCCCTTTCTTTTGATATGAACACCTTTGCCCTTTATTAAATAATACAGCGGACCACACCCACATTTTTATATACAAATTTTTAAACATTTCAATCACATTAGGAAGGGTCAGTTTTTGAACTTCGAAAGCCCATTACTAAATTTTGGAAACTAACTTCGAAAAATGAGGTACACATCTTTCTTACATATGTCTTAAAAAAAATTGGTTTCTTTTAATACCCAACCGGGTGCCGTACAGTGTGATAGTATCTACGAATTTGATTTTTTTAGAATTACACACCTGGTGAAATGGTTCAAGTCTGTTTTAAGTGTTATACATATTTGGAAAAAGAAAAAATTCCTCTCATGTCAACTTAGAATGGTTTTGCATATCCGAAAATTCCATTACATTTACCAACGTTAAACCTTATCGAGCAACGATTGATTTCACCGAGAATTCCGTTCATGCAGATTCGTAGACTAAGACACGTTAATGGTCAGTACGGTATTTATGGCGAGATAATTAATGTTCCTGTCGAAGTTAATACAATAGTAAAACAATTGCCAAGAAACATTCAAGATGACCATTGCTTTTATGTGCATTTGAAAAAGAAGTTGATTCAAAAAACTAGTTATGTACACGGGCTTATCAAGAAAAGCCATATTAACGAGTGGTTGTCGTATTTAGTGTCTACGCCTCTTTATATTTATCATGACATTAAAATTAATTTGTTATCTAACAGCTTTTCTTATAAGGCACAAATTCACGGCGGACATTTTACAAACAAATTTACTTAAGTTAGTGATTGAGTTTTTGCGTTTTTGTGCTAATAAGAGCACTGATCTCAGATCGTGTGACAACAATTTTGGGCTCTTCGTTCGATTTAGCTCGTACATAGATTTTTCCACGAGATAAGATAACAGATAAATAACACAAGTATACACGGTTTTGGATCTGCGCAACTAAAAGTGATTTTTAAGTAAATTTATGACGCTGAATCCGAATCTGCATTCCGTTTTTTAAGATTGATTTAAGATTTCGAGATATCGGTAATTTTGTGTTTTTTTAGGTATCACTTCATTCAAAAAATCATTTCGCCAATTTTACAAAAGCGACGAACGGAAGCAATAGCTTGTTCGAAAGGAAATTAAAATACGCTTCTAACGACGTATAAAATGTAGGGAAAGGTCAAACCATCGCTGAGCAATAGGTGGCCAAATTTGTCCGAATTTTTACGAGTTTTGAAAAAATTTTGATTTTAAAAATGGTTTTTTTGTACGAAGTTGTGAAAATCAGGATAATTTTTTTTCCGTAAAATTAGTGTGTTTAATAGCAAACACTTTTAGCAAAATATTAGGCAGATCCGGCAAAAACTCTATTTTTGGGAATTTTTTTTTGTAACTTTCAACAAAATTCAAATTAATTTTTTAAGATTTTTGTCAAATAATATTCATTTTATTAACTTAAAAGTAACAAATCAGAAATGAAGATTGGTGGAACTTTGCCTTTTGTATTGTTTAGTATCTGTTTCGCGTATTAGAGTCCAACAATAGTCGCTCATCATGCCTTCATCCCAAAATCCTTGGTATCGTCTTTCAATTTTGGCTAGATCTTGATGTAACCGCTCTCCCTGTTCGTCGCTCGTATCACCCAAGTTTTCGGGAAAGAAATTGAGATGGGAATGCAGAAAATGCATCTTTAGAGACATCCGAGCTCCAATCTTTCGATAATTTTCCAACATATCGCCAATAATTTCCTCAAAATTAGGGGATTTGTGATTACCAAGAAAGTGGTCAACGATATTTTGAAAAGATGCCCACGCGGCTGCTTCATCGGGCTATAAACATTTTGTAAGTTCTTTATCAGCCATTAGTTTTCTAATATCAGGTCCCACAAATATTCCTTCTTTGATTTTTGCATATGACAATTTAGGAAACAACTTGACTAAGTACTGAAAAGCCGGTCCTTCACGGTTTAATGCTTTGACGACGTTCTTTATAAGGCCAAGTTTAATGTGAAGAGGTGGCAGGAAAATGTCTTGTGGATTTACAAGTGGTTCAGCGGAGACGTTTTGCTGTCCAGGCTCATATTGAGTACGACTTTGCCATTCTTTCCTCACATAATGATGTTCAGTTGCGCGGCTATCCTACAAGCATAAGAAACAACAAAATTTGGTGAATCCAGATTGCATCCCAGTTAAGATGCCAATAACCTGTTGAAATAATATAAAAAATAAGTGTTTTCGATTTAATTGGAATTAATGTTTATACCTTTAGATCACCACATATTTTCCATTTATGATCATTGTATTTGATGAAGCACAGGATCTTCCGCATTGTTTCGTAGCATTCCTTCGTTTGTCCTGCATGAGCAATCGGAATAGATGGTTTGTTATTCCCGTTGTGGAGAAGAGCAGCTTTTAGGCTGTATTTGGAACCATCAATGAATAAACGCCATTCGTTTCGATCGTAGGGTGCATTCATTTCATTAAATAAACCATTAATATCGTTACAGAAACTTATGTTGTCTTCTTTTTTGAAGAACGGTCGAAGTGCCTCATTTCTGTTTCTGTATACAGTAACTTGTGTTCGAGAGTCTAGATTTTTCCATTGCTGCAGCGGTGATGCTAGCAACTCTGCTTTTTGTTTGGACAAACTCAAGTCACGAATCAAATCGCTTAGTTCATCTTGCGAAATTAAATGTGGCCCTTCCATGACAAAGTCGCTTTCACTGCTCGGGGGTGATGGAGTTAAAGTTTCCAGGACGTTTGCACTTATACTTTGATAAACTGGCAATGGATCATTAGCAGTACGTGGAACTGGCTTGGATACTGATGATACATCAGGATAATTATATTTTGCTAATTTTTTTGTATTTATACCCGTAACTTTCATCAAACAAAAGTAGCAATCATCTTCATGGTTTTTAGGTTCTCTCCAGAGCGCTGGCTTTGAAAAGGAAAAGTACTCACGTTCTCCCAATGACCACTTATACAGCTTTGTTTTGCATGCGTTACAAATAAATTTCGGTCTCCATGACTTATGAGTGTCTGCTACTCTGAAACCAAAGTAGTGCAGATACGCATCTTTGAGCGCATTTGTTATTATTTTGCCACTTTTTTTAATCATATAACCACCACAAACGTAACAAAAACACTTTGGATCAACTTTGCAACACTGTCTCTGCATTTTTATTTATTATATAATGGTGTTGATGGTTTAGAATATATTTTAATTCTGAGTCTTAAACTATTTTACATTTGCTTATATACTAAATCTTAAAACTATGTTCCTAAACGTTCCTTATGTTCTATTGATTCTATTGTTTGTTTGTTCAAGGGCATTGCTTGAATATTAAGAAACCATCTGTTTTGTATGAGGGTTGTTTATACTTATCTTTCCTCAAGTGGACTGTATGTGTGTACATATGTGTGTGTATGTGTGATAGGTTTAGGTACCTTATCCTGTTTGTTTTGTAAGTATGTATGTATGACAATATTATCTGAAATTCTAGTGGACTGTATAAATTTACTTATTTTAGAGCGGCGTAGTTATATGTTCATACTTTTATGAACATTCTGCCATTTTTACTTACTTATCAAGCAGTGCCCATATCGTTTTTCTCATTTCCCATACTCTATTCCTATCCCTATTCAAAAGTTACATAATATGGTTTGTGACTATTTTTCGGCTGACAGTTTCGGTATAAATCCGAGTTCGACACAGTGGGAGTCAGCTGATGATAAGCTAGCACGCCATACGCTAAAAACAACAACAAAATTGCAACCAGATAGACATTATGAGGTAGGTCTACTTTGGAAGAGGTTTCCACCGCAACTCCCAAACAGCAGACAAATGGTGGAACGACGATTGTTGTCGATAGAAAAGCGCATGCACAAGGATGAGAATTCGCTAACCGCTATAAGGACGAACTGACTAATTACGTGCAAAAGAGGTACGCAAGGCGATTAACGCACAAAGAAGTCATCACGTCATGGCCTCATATATGGTACTTGCCACATTTCGTGGTTTGCAACCCTAACAAGCCAAGCAAGCTTCGGATTGTCTTCGACGCTACCGTCAACAGTACATCACTTAATTCATCTTTATTGAAGGGCCCTGAACAGGCACAACCATTAATGCGAATTTTGTTGCAATTTCGTCAAAGTCAAATAGGAGTTACAGCAGATATATGTGAGATGTTTTCGCAAGTTAAAGTACGTCCAGCCGACCAACAGGCCTAGCGTTATTTATGGCGGAATGGTGATAGAAAGCAGGATTCCAACTTAGCCCTTAAAAGCCTGATTTTTCCAAATGGGTTAAAAAAATTGTAATGTATATATTTCAGGGTCCTTATAAAAGAAATAATACTAATAAAACTCAAATTTTAGTTTTTATGTATTTATTTAACAAAATAAGATTGGTATCAATTTTGATACTTTGGGCATTTAAGCCTCACATAAGTCTTAGTAAATTTTCATGCTCTTTGTTATGAAATAAGGCAAAGCATTGGTTATTTTTGTTGTCACATAGAGAAATCTTACATTTTTTACACATCCAGGAATTAAGCTTGTTACATTTGCTGTATTTACATATATTTCTTGCATTCATAAATTATTTTTCATATCCTTCGCGGTCGTATCGTATATCAGTAGGAGGTAAGACCTGCACACCTGGTGTTTCTTCTTGTCGACTGCTTGACGGTCTTCCCCTTTTAACTTCAGGTCGGCTTAGATATCGACATAATGTGTCAGCAAGGTCAGTCCTGAAATCAGCCAGGTTCATAATATCTTTTGGAGCTTTACCTTTTATTGATGCAACCTTTTTGTACAGCACCCACGCATTTATTACTGTCATATCAAGCAGATACATTGAACATACAGAACAGTCTCATTGTCCATTTCTCCTATATGGGTATTGTACTCTTTTATTACCCGAGGACATGGTATTTGGACATTCGTTTTAAATTTTTTGTCATAACGCTTTATAGTCTCTGCTGGCTCAGAGCCTACATATGTGGAAAGCAATAATACTTGTTTGTTGTCTTTCCAGCTTATACTCTGTTCCTTCAAAAGACGCAACATTTGCATGATATACCCCTCTAGGTACGTTGGACTTCATGATTTCCTTTTTCTCAGGCAACTTGCAGGACTTCCCAAGTCTGTTTCGTTGTACAGTACCAAGACAATAAATGCCTTCCGTTTTTAAAAATTGTAGCAAAGGAATATTCGTATAAAAGTTGTCAAAGTATACTATATGACTCACATGTCTTGGTATTGGACGTAACAATCGAATAACTACATTTGACACAGCTCCTAAATCTGGTTCTCCAGGTAAAGGTGTAATATTTTTAGCACCAGAATAGAGTTCGAAATAATATGCATATCCCGAGAGAGAACATAAAACATATAACTTGAAACCCCATTTGGGGGCTTATTTGGCAAATATTGTTTCATGAAATGTCTCATTTTGGTGGCGCACATCTGTTCGTCTATAGAAAGGCGATGGTCAAATGGTACCCTTTTATATTTTTTGGCCAAATGATCTATAACAGGTCTCATTTTGTGCAGCCTGTCGTGTTCAGGATGCTCAGGTGGTAAATGCTTGGTGTCGTTGTTCATATGGAAAATTTGTCTGATTTTATCAAACCTGTTCCGGCTCATAGTTTCAGCTATCAGCCTCAAAATTTACCTTACTAGACCAGTATGACCTGACACTTGGATAATGATATACACTGGTAAAAATTAAAATTCCAAAGAACTTTCGTATATCCGAGATAGTAACCAGTTCGGAAAAGTAGGGATTTTTTTGAAAGGCATATTTGTTGGACTCGTCCACAAGAAATTTTAAAATTTCGTCATCGAAAAACATTGAAAGGGCGTTTCTAAATCGAAAATCTCCTGCGAATATTCAGTGGCTCCCTCAAACTGCAGTGCGTTTTGCACAATCTCCATTTTTCTTACCCTCCAGACTACATTTCGAGGATTACATGTGCTCCCTGAATTTTGAGGTTCAGAAAATTGAGGTGATAGAGATGGATCTGCCTCTTCATCTGAGTCGTCAGGGTCCATCTGTGTATCCTTTTGACTCGGTAAATAATCGATGTCATCAAATGTCTGTCTCAAAAATGCTTCGATCTCTTCCGGCGTCATGTTTTACAAATATCTACGAAAAATTGTCAAACCAATTCTTATCATCACCAAACCAACCAAGGAAAAATGCAATTCAGTTGCTAACCATATAATTAGCAAAGGAATAGATAAGTCGATTTTTTGTAACCTGTAATGCCTGAAGTATCAAATGTGATACTCCCAAAAATTGCCAGATTTTCTTCAGCTAAAATACTCCTTTGCCAGAAATAATTATATAACAGAAAAAACAACACTAACACCCACCTCGAACGTATTTTTATTTGTTGAAAAAGTTAATTGTGTAAAAGATTTTTTCGATAAACTTTTGGTAAAAACAGGTGACGCTTTCAATCCTGCACGAAAATACTATGTCCCGTTATTTGAACAGGTTTAGCAAGTCATGCTCATTTCTTGATTGTCACTCAAAGAGGATAAAACAGTGATAACAGAAAAGCAGTGAAACATAAAAAAGCAATAAAATGCATTTCTACAATGTGATTAGAAGGTCTGGTATCAAATTTAATACTTCAGGCATTTAAGGGTTAGAAACTTCATATCGAATTGCCCTGAAATGGAAATGAAGCTAAATCAGTCGCCACCAGCAACACGAAAAAGGATCAGTATGGAGCGTGGCGAGCCAACTGATAAAGTTTTAGGTCTATACTGGAACACCCGGCGCGATACATTTGAGTTTCACACCAAATTTCATGGAGTTGCAAAAGATGTGCTGTATGGAACGCGATCTCCTACAAAGCGAGAGCTGTTACAAATAGTGATGGCAGTTTTCGACCCATTCGGTATGTTGTAAGCTTTTTTAATGTTTTCTAAACTTCTCATTCAAGATATGTGGAGCTACGATATCAGGTGGGATGAAGCGATGCCAGCTGAATTGAACAGAAAATGGTTGCCATGGTGGAACGAATTCAATAACGTAAGCCTGTTCAAAATGTCACGATGCCATTCCAAACATATCTCGAGCAAGAGTAGAATTGAACGTCACATATGTGTCGATGCGAGCCAGGTTGCCTTTGCAACAGTTGGTTACATACGAGTAACTTACAAAGACCAAAACGATATAAGTTTCGTCATGGGAAAGACACGTACTGCGCCTTTTAAACTTCTGTCCATCCCGAGACTTGCGCTGCAAGCCGCAGTATTAGGTACCAGGTTGTACAAGCTTTTAGTAAATTACCATTAATTCAAAATTGAGATTGGGAATTTCTGGAGCGATTCACAGACAGTGTTACGTTGGCTAAACTCGTCGGAGCGAAAGTATAAACCATTCGTAGGTCACAGAATCGCCGAAATACTAAACTCAACCTCGTAAAATCAGTGGCGATGGGTGCCAACATACCAAAACCCCGCAGATGCTGCGACACGTCCATCCAATCCTCCGAAATTCAATTGTGATAGTATATGGGCAAAGGGTCCTGACTTTCTGAAGCTAGATGAACAATATTGACCCGCCATGACCATTACACCGTCAACGTCATTACTAGAGGAAGAGGTACCCAATCGTATATTATACATACAGTCGACCTGCACTATTATACAGTTTGAAGGATTTAGCCCTTATTCAAAACTGCGACGCACCGTGGCTTGGGTACTTAGAACAACGAATCTGTTGCTAGAAAAACTCGGCGGAGGAAACTTACCATCACAACTTACAGCAGCTGAAATAGAAAAGGCCGAACATACGATATGTAAGATGGGACAAAATGAACATTTCAGAAACGAAATCGCTGATTTGTCTGCGTCCCGAGCGCTTAAAAGACACAGTTCGCTGTACAAGCTATCACCGCACTTGGACCAAAGTGGAATTTTGCGCCTGAGTGGTCGCATTGACGAAGCAGTATATTTTCCACTTCAAGCACGTCGCCCAATTGTGTTGCCACACCAGCATATCGTGTCAAAGCTTATTGTCCAACATTATCATTTGAGGAATCATCATCAAAACGCCGCAGTAACAATCAATGCTATTAGACAAACCTTCTGGATTTCGAAACAAAAGTCGTTTTACAAGCGGATTCAACATAGCTGCATGGTATGTTGCAAGGATAAAGCAAAACCAATGCCGCCACTGTTGGGCCAGTTAGCTAGCTACCGTGTGACACCATTTGTACGCCCGTTTACTTACTCTGATGTTGATATATTTGGACCAATGGACGTCTCAGTCGGCAGGCGCTGAGAAAAGAGGTGGGGCGTCACCTTTACATGTCTAACAGTCAGAGCCATCCACATCGAGCTGGCGGAGAATCTATCTACCGACGCCTTTATTTTAAGTCTACGTAATTTTGTAAATCGACGTGGTACTCCGGTAAGGCTCAGGAGTGATAATGGCACCAATTTCATCGGCGCGCAACGTGAACTGGTATCGGCAGGAAAATTACTAGATCGTATCCTAGACGAAGCAACCAAGCATCATATCGAGTGAATATTTAATAGCCCTGCTAAACCTATTTCCATTGGTTGTTGGGAGCGCCTAATCCGAGTCGTAAATTGCTCCTTAATAAAACGTTTCGACACGTAGCACCAAGAGAACATACAAAACAAAGCATTCTAATAGAAGCAGAAAATATTGTTAATTCGCGCCCGCTAACAGACTTGCCAACTATACTTTTATTGAAATTTGTTTCAAGTAATATTTATTTTGATAGACATATATTTTATATATGATGACATGGATTTCATTGTAATGTAATTTTGCAATTTTAGTGTATTTTTCAACCCAAAATGCACTAACCTACTATGAAGTGCTACAGTAATTGGTATGACACTGATGCATATGTTAACTAGTTTGAGGACTGGTATGATACCGGTGTATGTACTGAGTAGTATGTTAACTGTTATGATCCTGATGTATATACGGACTAGTATGTTGAAGATCATACTTGATATATATAATGACTAGTATGTCTACTGGTATATTGCTGATGCAGAGACTGACTAGTATGCCAATTGGTATGGTGCTGATGCAGAAGCAGACAATTGCCATCTCGTAGGACATCGCCGTGTTAAAATAGCCATTTGCTAACATGGAAAAGTTACAGAACTCGAACTAGTTGAGCCGGTTTGGCTAACTAGTATTTGACTAGTATAAAATTAGTAGAATTGACGGCAGGGCTGCAGTGTGTAAAAAACAATGTTCTCCAATCTCAAAAATTTTTTTACATGCAACAGGTTAATAACCAACTCTTAAGAAAATGTATACGAAGCAAAGTAAGAAACCCACGATCACCATTATAAGCATTATGAAACTTGGATAACTGAAACAAGTGTAAAAATTATTTCACAGTCCAACATTTTTGACCAACTTTGTGGCGAAGTGGTGGATTTTTGGATAACTGTTTTATTTAACATACTTGAGTAGTTTATAACAGCATTGGTAGGTTTCAGCCACGTAAGCATTTAAAAAAATTTTTTTTTTTGTTTTAGACAGCCACTAAAAGTTTGGTAAGCGTAGAAAATTTTTCGTTTTCAATAGAATAAAACTTGCATCATTTGGCCCAATTTGATTGAACGAATACATACACATTAAAGGGAATTTCATATAGTTTCAGATAAAATCAAAAAACCATTGCGAAATTTTGCGTTTTTCTTTGTAATCGCCAACTTAAGTTATCTATGCCCTCCCTCACGTATGAATGCACAGTGACCTAACAATGGAATGTTCTTAGTTCAAGTCTACAATACTAAATCCCAAAAAAAGAGAGTTATACCTGAAGTGGTAAAAACCCAGAAAAAGGAAGCTAGTGCACTGAATAGCCTTCATTGTTTGTCATACGGGTTTCCCCATAGTTAACGAGTCTGGATTTCACAGATTATATGCTTGATGTTGAGCCATGCACTTCTCGAGACATTCTTAAGCCGGGGAGGCCAACAAAAACTTCTCTGAGTCATCTATGCGCACAAAAAAACGAAAAGCTAAGGCACTAATGAACAATGTCGACAATGATCAACTGTTAATGCAGTGGAATTGAAATTACGATCATGAGGGAAAGAAATTCTACGAAAATAATTCAGGAGTCGTAAACAGAATCACCATCAAGAGGCACTGCAATCAAAAAGTCCCGACTATCGGAAGAAAATAAGGAAAGTTTGTCACCAGATCAAGCAATTGCGATGATAGTTGACTCAAATCTTTCAACACATGAATACTCCCTGATCCGGCAGCACACTTCAGAAGGTAACAGAAAAATATATCCTTCATATAACTGTTTAAAAGAATCAAAGGCTTTATGCTATCCTGAAAAAAGAACCGTAACGGAAACCTATGCTGAAATTGAATTGCAATCTTTAATTGATCACAGCTTACGAAGATTGTGTCTTGCACAATAAGAGGTATTGCTTTCTATTCCTGAGGTTAAAGAACTAAACGCAATTATAAAATGGGGATGTGATGAAGCTGAGCATAGCTGTTACAAACAACAATTTTCGGAAGAAAACAAATCGGACACTAGTATGTTTTTCATTTTACTAGTACTCCTTCAAATGTATACATTGGTCGACGAACGAAAGGTTATAGTCGGAGTAATCCTGCTCCATCTTCCACGAGATACTGCCGCCCGATAAAATTTGTTTTTATAAAAGAAACACTAGATGTCATTTCAAAGGAGGTGCAATCTGTCAAAGACCAAATTTCCAGTCTTCGTCCTACAACAATTCAAACAGATAACCTAAACTTACTATTGAAATCAATGTTTGTGTTGTGCATGATTGATGGCAAAGTTTGCAACGCCCTGTCGGCATATACATCATCGCAAAAGTGCTACACATGTGGGGCTCCTCCAAAAGATATGAACAATATGCGAGCCCTGTCAGAGCGAAATGTTGACGAAAGCATGCTTGCTTTTGGAGTTTCCCCTTTACATTCTTGGATACGATGCATGGAATATATGCTGCACATCGCTTATCGAATGGAAATAAAGACCTGGTGTGTGCGGGGCGAAGAAAATAAGGAAAAGATGAAAAAGAAGAAAGAACATATCCAAAATAGATTCAGGAAAGAAGTTAGTCCTTTGATTGATATGCCAAAGCAAAAAACCGGCAACACAAATGATGTCAACACTTCGAGAAGATTCTTTGGAGATCCTGAAATAACATCAGTCATAACCGGCATAAACATCAATCTTTTAAAAAGGTTTCATACAATACTTTCATGCAAAGGATGTGGGTTTCAAATAAATTCTGAAGCTTTTGACCACTATGTGACAGCGACAAGGGAACTATATTTATCGAAATATGTGTGGTACAATATGCCAGTGAGCGTACATAAAATTCTGTTTCATGGAAAGAGTATAATCGTGTCTGATATTCTTCGTATTGGTCAACTTTCGGAAGAAGCCCAAGAGTCCAGAAACAAAGATGCACGAAACTATCGTGAACTTTTCACCAGAAAAAGTCAAGAATTTGTAGTAACTTGGATTTGCTGCACAGATTGCTGATACACAATCACACTGCAAAGTTTCAAATGAATTGCTCCATTGGTTTGGCTGTTATCAATTACAGAACTCGATCTAGTTGGGCCGGTTTGACAAACTATTATTTGACTAGTATAAAACTAGTAGAGTTGACTGCAGGGTGCCAACTAGTATACAACTAGTACGTTTGACTGTAGGGATTTTGCAGTAAAAGAGATTTAATATGTGCTGGTAGATAATTAACATAAACATCAAAAATTAGTTTTTCATTATTTAAGGTAGTATACATTTCGTTGGGATCTAAAGAGTATTTCGTGTTCATTTGGCTTAATAGCGCATATGTTCTTAAATTAAAAAGGCGTGAATACTAAGTACTCGTGGAGTTTGATGTGTAAACATGTGTATCCTGTACATCAACTTAATTAAATTAGACCTCGCCCAGCGGTTGAATTGTAACCACAAAACTTTTTTATATTGTAGTTATAAGGTACTCCTTTCTTGGTCTTCTTTAACTTCTCTTCTATGCTGTTCCTTTACTTTAATCTAATTTTACTTAATTTGCCTTTCTCTTCTTTCAATAGCCTTTTTTTTAAATTTCTTTTAATGTACTATATCTTACTGTTTGCTTTTCTTACTTCCTTTTCTTTCCTTTCCTTAAGTTTCCTCTCTCTTACTTTCCCCACCCTGTCTTTTCTTTCCTCTCCCTTCCCGTTATCATAGGTCTTTTTAATTAATTTAATTTAATTTCATTGAATTTATTTTGACTTTATTTTCTTTTATTTGATAACATTTTTTCTTATGTTATGTTAGTTAATTTTTTGCATTTCATTCCATAAGCGTAACCGCAAATATTACACAAACAAAACAAATTAACTGCATGGAGTATTCTGAGCTAAAATAAATTTAACATGAATAATCACTTATTTTGTTTTTGTAAATACTGTTTATAAAAAATGCAGTTGCCTTCGCCTTTTGTTGATTGATAGGATTACGATTATCGAATAATAACAACCCTGCACTGAAATTGCGAACCAGTTTTCAGAAGAGATTGTCTTGAGTTACACGCTTTGCGAATCGTCCTGTGCCTGTTACAAAAGTGATAGTTTAAAAACAGTTTGAAATATCGGATATCGATAATCACTCATCCCCAACCGAAACTACGCCCAAACTTTCCGAAATGACACAGGTTGAGAACTAGCCAAAGCCAAACTATCTTAGAACTGACGGAATGGAAACCGGTTCAGTACGAGTTGCAAAGTAATGCAATGGCGACAATTGCCACCGCCAATGACATCGCCATGTAAAAGTGGACAGTTGAAAGCATTGCTTGGGTATTTAGCTAGAACTGGTGGTGTCGTCAAACGGTTTGGCTCAGCGATAGTTCTGAGCTAGTCCAATTTTCTGCAGGGAATTATCAAAGCACTTGCATACACACACGCCCACATAAGCAGAGCGTCATATACATATCAGCAGTCAAACCATGATTCAATAACTAGAAGGTTAGCTCTCTAGTGACATATTTTGACAATTGCCGCCATCTTGCTGCCTGAAAAATTGTCATTCACATTCTGGGTTGCCTTTTATCGAAATTATGTAAAAAAAGTAGTTAAAAATGTAATATTATACAAACATTTGAAATAAGTTGGTTTCAGAAAATAGATTAATTAGCACTATTATTTGCATCGATTTTTGGGGGTGTAGTGTAGTCGTGGACGTTTAAAACTCGGGACTTTCCGGTATAAAGCAACGGCTGTCTTAATATTTTGTCCCTGCATAGTTATATACTTACTTAATTATATCGTGACTTCAAAGCTGTTTCTTATGTGATTCGAAGTCTTGTTTTTAACAAAACTTTACTACCAAAACCTTCTGGAGGTGGCTCTGTTCGTCTTTGCCGAAAACTATAATGTCAGCAATGTAGGCATAAGAAGTTTTCCCTATATACATTCTTAATATGTCATCTAGCGCTCGCTGGAAAATAGCGGAAGCGTTCTTTAATCCGAATGCTAACCGCAGCAGACCAACATCAAAGGAGCCCTTCTCCCTCCGAATGAATGGCGCCTCGGACGCATCAATCGACTCCACCCTGGCTCGGACGAAAACGTTCGAGTTGTCGACGACCGTACTCAATGCGGAATATATGTATACACGTCCCATGTCAAAACTGTGTGCAGAGTAGCATATCCATCCTCACTCCCTAAATCTCTGCGTAGCATGTAACCTCTAGGAATTTCCATAACACCCTACTCTCAACCCGCACTCACCTTATACATTTTTTTTTCTAAATTCTCGTTACAGACACTACGGAAGTTACAGCGTATACCGTTTGTGCTGCCAGAAGCACTTTCTGCGCTATTGCCCGGCCTTTATGGCCATGAACCCAGATCAAAGTTGCGGGCTCATAGCTACTTCATCAATTGTTTGGCAACCTTGCACATCACGGGTGGATGTGACTCCCCGGACAGGAGCCACCGATGCAGTCTTGTCAACCATACTCTGCTATATAGACAGCAACGGCGAGAGGATCCATAGATGCAGCATAAACGGCGCATAGTACCGAAGCCCGAACCCAATCCCACAAAGCGGCGAGTGGTGATTGCCAATCCCAAGAGAATGCGAGCAGATAACCGAAACATGCTTGCGTGACCAATTTTCAAAATCAGTGGCCACCTTGGAAGAGATGCAGGAGTTACTGCTTCCACCAGCAGAGCAGGCCGGCTGAAGACATGAGCTGCAATTTGATTACATTTTAAATTGCTCACCCCTTGTTTTAGTTTTACTTAGAGTAAGTTAGGGTATTGTGATATAGGTTAGTAAAGTGATACACCTAAATTATTCGTGTCTGAGCAATATCTTCTTTACTATAATGGTAATGGCAACGGCTGGCATTGTCCAACTAGGTTGCTATCAGTGTGAAAAACATTTTCTATCGTGCTGTCGTCAATAATTTAGAGTACTCTTTAAACAAGGTTGTCAACTTCTTATATTTTATTTTCGTTTTTGGTAAATGTAGGCACCAATACTTCAAGTAATTACTTAATATTTTTAAATTAATTTTGGTGAAATAACGGTTCGTTCCTTTAAAGCTCTAATTTGGGTAATGTGATATGGTAGAAGTAGTCCAATGTGGAACAGGAGTATGAAAAGTATAAATTTTCTCTAACCAGGCTTTGGAACGCTAATCACAAAAGTTAAACCCAAGTTTATTTAGCAATTTTGTCTTTATCAGACTCAATTCAAATAATTTTCGTTCGGCGGCTGCATAGTTATGTGGAAGGCATATCAAATCAAACCCAAATTGTGTTAGCTCGCTAAAGGCATATTCCTCTAACCCGTTTTTTACTAAAGAAACTTTTTCCCAAAAGGTTTCAATATTGGAGTAGTTTTTGGAATCGCAAATTCTTAGTTTCAGCAAACGCCATTGGGTCATAATTGTATCAACATCACACTTTAATAAGTGATCAAATTCATTCACTAGGTAAAATGTGTCAGTGGTTTCATTTAAATTGGAGCATACATTATAAGGAATTAAAACACTCAAGCCCTCGATGTCTTTCCAGCGGAGCTCTAATCTCTTTAATAATTGTTTCAAAAGTTCAATATAGAAATTTCGAATGTTTAATTTAACTGTTTCACGCTGTTCGTCAAAACACAATTCCGATTTAATAAATTTTTCTGCTTTTGATCCAATAAAAATATCACAAATTGGCAAGTAATATTCGACATTTTCTATGTCAATTGGCTGTATACTTTGAGTACATTTAACATGTTCAATAGACATGTAATTGCTCATAATTAATTTTAAATGTGTTTCCATTTGCTGGTATAGGTACGGAAGTCGAACATATTCTGCTTGAAACTCCTTGGCCCTTACTCAGTACTTTTTTTCCTAAGGAAATTTTGTTCGCTTTCGAGCGATTCGTACTCTGTAAGAAAGTTCCATTCTGCTCCCTTCGGATGTGATTTATCCCTTTTCGAATGTAGAAAATTTGGCGCTCCCTGTCTCTAAACGAAATGTCAAAATAGTCGAATGTTAGAAAATTTCATTCGACAACAATTCAGCAAACGAAGATCCACAAAAATGTATGTTCTCATGAAAATAATGAAATATTGTTGTTTTTTCTCATCAATAAATCATTTTTAGGGCAGAAAGAGTTAAGCAACCAAATACAAAACCTGGACAATTTGAAGTTATGGTGCATTTCATGAAGGAGCACAGTGATTTAGCTAAAGCCAAATAAAGGGCTTAGCTGCAAAGCAAACAAGCGATAATATCTGGAGAAGATTGGAAGCTGAGGTTAATGCATGTGGACCTCCATCTTTGTTGAGTGGAAAAAGGTAAAATTTATTATTTTCGCACCAAATTTGTGTAACCCACGTTTAATTTTATAGATATGGGCAGAATATAAAAGCAACGCAAAGCTAAGCTGCGCAGAAATAAAGAGAACATGTCTGGTACAGGAGGAGGACCCTCTGGATTATTAATGCTTATTCCATTAGAGAAGTGGTTGCCCTATTGAGCATTAATGAGGCTATTAATGGTGAGGCACAAACAGTGCGTTTCGGGGCAGACATACCATCGGGAAGCATGCATAGCGATAGCAACGTAGATCAGTCACCGATTTCCGTCTCCTCCAATATGGTGATAAATAATCTGCAGAGTACGAGGTGTGTTCAAAAAGTATCGCGAATTTTGTGTTTTTTCAAAAATTATTTATTTATTCATGAATATCTATTTTGTCCCCTTCAAAGTAATCCCCATGAGATATTATACACTTGTGCCAACGGTTTTTCCAATCTTCGAAGCACTTCAAAAAATCATTTTTTTGTATCTTGTTCAGCTCCTCCTTCGATGCCGTCTTTATCTCGTCAAGAGAAGCGTAACGTCGTCCTTTCATGGGCCTCTTCAGTTTAGGGAACAAGAAAAAGTCACAGGGGGCCTGATCTGGGGAATACGGTGGCTGCGGCATCATTAGTGTGTTGTTTTTGGCCAAAAAGTCGCGCACAAGCAACGATGCGTGAGCAGGGGCGTTATCGTGGTGCAAAATCCAATTTTTGTTCTTCCACAAATCCGGCGATCAAAATATTTCAAATTATACCCTCAGTCCGTTTTAAAATTCCATATTGCATTCCTGCGCGCAAGTATCAGTTCACGGTAAATATAAAAGTATAAGATTTAATGTAAGTTTTCATATTTATTTCAATTCAAACTTCAACTTAGTTATGAAAATACAGCTTACTCAACCAAAAAATAAGGTACAAGAGATTTTGCAGTTGATTTTATATTTTTTAATAACAAAAATACGTTCTTTTAAAAGAGCACCAAAAAAGCAAGACTGGAGCATTCACAAAGTAATGTCTAGTCGCCTTTTTTCGCAAAAATAGCTAGTACTTGGTCACTAGTCACTGGAATATCGCGATGAATATTAAGTAACGCCAACCCATTGAGTCGTTCCTCTCCAGTCCTGTTACGCAAATACGTGTTCAATCTGCGTAAAGTTGAAAATGACCGTTTACTTGAAGCTACTGTGACTGGGAGTGTAGCACTAATTTGAAGGAGCCGGTAAATTTGTTTGTAGAACTGCACATCACACACATCGAGAGCTGCTAAAAATGTTTTTGGTCGCTCCCTGAGAGGAATTTTCATGCAAAATCTGTAACAATGCACATATAATTGTATAATTTTGAACTACCAAATGGAAGTTGCATAGATTCTAGAACTACTTCATACCGTTTCCATATTTTAAAATCAGATTTTATTTCTTCAGTAATTTCAGTAAATTCATTCGGCCATACTTCCTTGAAAGCAAAGTTGGACCTGTCTATTTCAGCTTCATCGATCTCTGCACATTTTGCTGAAATAACATTTTGTATCTTGAAAAGCAGATCTCGCTGCTTTAAAAATCTCGATTCCAAATTTTTCAACTTTGAGCCCCGGTTGTCCATAGCATCTGAAAAGTTTAAGAGACGCGCAAATATGAAATTTTCAAACCTGTTCTTTCATTTTTTTTATAAAGTGTGTGCACGTAACACAGTACAGATTTTGGTGTAGAATTTGGTGGGGGGATAGGTACCCCCTAACCTCCCCCTGGATCCGCCCCTGCTTACAACCATTGCATTCATGTTGTGCTTCAGTTTTCGATTATAGTACAAATGTTCATTTCTTGCGGGTCTAATCATTTGTATGTGTATATTGCAAATAGAACGCCCGGAAATCCACATTTTTCGTAAAAATATAGTTTCGCCTCTGTTTCTTCTGCCTCCGAACTTGAAAAAGTAATGTGATGTGGGCAAAGCGTTTTTTCAAGGGATTTGCACACTTCAATAAGGCAACGTGACATTGACTGCCTACATGTTGGTCCGTATCTCCTTGGCTTGCTGGTATCCTCCTTGGCCCAATAGTTTTAGTGCAGCGGCGAGCTAAATAATTGGAGGAATCGCTGTTGACTTTTGAGGAATACTTAACTCAGGGATAATTGCATTTAGAACATACTGAAATGCTTGCTTGCTTGTTCAACCTAAAGTTTTGTGCAAAACTGTAAGGAAATAATTCGAAATAAATTAGACATAGTCCGTCTATTTACAAAGTGATCAACATATTTACGATTTATCATTGATGTTGAGTACATTACAGTTATCCCTAATAACGCGCAACTACACTCGCTCCGTCACTACATTTTCATCTGCATCCAACCATAGTGCCACATAATTCATTTGTATATATTTTATTTAACTTGAGTTGCAATGTATTAAATTTTGTTTGTTTTTCCTTAGTTTTCTTTTTGTATTTTCGTTTACGTTTGACATTTGTGGAACAGTGTTGCTCACCCTTGTAGAATATTTTCTAAAGTAAATTCTAAAGAACAACAGAGTGCCGATGTGTTTTATAATCGACTTTTGTTTTCGAGCAGAACAGCCTTTCGAATAGAACTACAGAGTAAGGGCCCTTATTTAAGTTATTAATAATTTTAAGAATATAATATAAAAATAACATATAAGCTCAGGGTTGCCTAATAAATCGGCTAATTCTCGTGGTTTTACATCATTAGTTTCAAAGGAGCAAGCTAGAAAATACAGATGCAATGGTTCCCACTGCTCGACAATACGAGCTATAACGCCTTCTAAAGCAAGCCATCTGGTTAACGATAAGCCTTAAATTTTGTAGGGGCTTAACCTGACAAAAGTCCTGAAACTCCTGAAACTCTTTAATATGCTTAGGACTATGTGAAAACAAACTTGTACACATTACGGCAAAGCTCTTTTATTTGTTAAGGAAGCTTATTACATGCGTAGATAGAGCAAAGATGTGCATTTATGTAGAACATATCAGTATCGATACTAAATTTGGCATTCAAACCATTCAAATGACCCGTCAAGGTATTGGCCCTATCCGTGGCAAGGCGATCAAGTTTTTAATGGGAACGCTGTGATTTACAAAAAATGATTTGATGGTTTGGTAAATGTATTCCGAGTTTGATTGATCTAATTCAATCAACTGTAGGAAACAATCTTTAATTTTTCGCGCAGATGAATCGAAATATCGCCCCACCAACACTAAAGCTTTGCGACAAGTAAAGTCAGTTGCTTCGTCTATAATAAATGAAACCTAGTATTCCTGTAACATGCTAACAATTTCATCTTTTACTTTTTTGCCAAATACTTCAGCTAAAGATGTTGATTTTGTTCTGCGACGCTTTAATGATTTGGCTATAGTGCTATCGGAACAGCAAGTGTACAAAAGTCGAGCAGCCTAAATGGCAAATTATGCATTATGCAAAACATTACAAGTGTGAGCTCAGCCTGTCGCACCTGTTCCAACAAAGTTTGACTTTTTTGGTTCATAAATTCATTTAATTTTAATTGGTTTTTTTTTTTTTGAACGTTCATAGTGTGTGTCTTAATACCTGCAAGACGTTTTAGATGCGATACATTGTTTGTAAGTAATATGTTTATGCGGCCGCCGTGGTGTGGAGGTAGTGTTGCCGGCCTACCACACCGAAGGTCCATGGTTCCAGCCCTGGTACAGGTAACATCAAAAGTGATTTGAAAAAAGTTTTTCAAAACGGGGTCGCCCCTCGGCAGTGGTTTGGCAAACTCTCCGAGTGTATTTCTGCCATGACAGGCTTCTCAGCAAAAATTCGTCTCCTTTGTAGATGCCGTTCGGAGTCGGTAAAAAACTGTAGGTCCCACCAATTTGTAGGGAAAATTCAAATCGGCACACCACAAATTGGAAGAGAAGCTTGGCGCAAAAATCTCTTAGGAGGTTTATGATGATATACCTGTTGTATATCGCGCCATAAAGAGAAGAAGAGAACAAAGGGCACATCCATTCGACTTTGTAAGCCATGAAAACATTTCCAACCACACCCGACGAATGTTTCTTTTGTCCACACCAACACTACAAAATTTAACTTTAATTATAACCAGTTTAGCCTCTTTTTAAAACAACTTACCTAGCCTCGCTCGAGCTATCGACTTCTGCTTCTCTGTCTCCATCAGATGTAGATATGTTGTCTTCCCTTACAACAAAACTAGAATATATTCCATACTAGCTTATACCCGTCGGTTTCACCCCACATTTCTATAAAAAAAAATTCAGCTGTATGGGAGGTGCCACGTCCCCTATATATATCCAGGTAAGGTATCCAGTTCGTGTTTCAAATTTGGTTACGATCGGTTTATACGTTTAGGACGCAAGTCGATCTATAGATAATTTGAATTTTATATATATAAAGATCTAACATTCAATTTGCTTACGCATATTCCCTCGATTATGAAACTTCACTATCCATCTTTATTTTCCGCTTCAGAACTAAGACAAATATGATAATAATTTTAATTTCATTAGCACTACTTGCTGGTGCTATTTTTTATCACAAACAAATAGTGGTACCTCTTTACAACTTTTTCTAAAAATATCAAAGCGGCGCATGACAGAGAAAGATTCCTACGTATAAGTTGATACAAGTGTTACCACTTCAGTTCTACTGCCAGTAAAGCAGGAGAGTGAAAGAGACACAACATTATGACTAAATAGTTTTTTGTAGTCATTCAAATGCAGGTTTGATATTTGTAGCAGTGTAATCGGAGTCGCGTTGAAGTAAAAATGGCAAAAACGTACCAAATTTGGAAGTTGGGTACCAAAAATGGTACGTTTCGACCAAACCGGCAACCGTTCCGTTGAGTCTTATTGTTTATAGAGATCATGTTCAAATAAAATCTGACGAAGAACACTCGGATGCTAGTAATCAATCTACAGCAAATTTTAGGATCGTAAAAAGCACTTCACTTCCCTATATCAAATATTCAATTAAATATACCAGCTAATATTTCATAAGATAATTCAGATTATAATAATGTTTCCACTAAAATGCCTACAAAAGAAGAGAAGAAATCCTTCATAAGCCTTTGTGCTTCGACGATCAGGGATAATTATAATGAAGATCCGTTAGCTCTCGATTCGTTTATTGATAAAATTTATTTGATAGAAGATTTAGTTGGAGAAGGTGCAATCAGTACGTTTATAGCATTTATAAAATCAAAGTTAGAGGGAAAGACCCGCGAAGCTATACCGAGGATTTTGTCACAAAAGACGAAGAATTAGCTTTCTCACTTGGGCGGTTTATTATTATTTAATTTATTAATGAAATGGCAATTGAACAAACGATTAACGGGTGTTGCTTAACCGCTAGATCCGATTCAGTTAAAACTATTTTAGGTTCAACAGCTTTAACTGATCCCAAAGGCGTAGTAGAAAAACTAATTGTAGAACAGAATAATAAAGTTAAAGAGCACCAGGTTTTAGCTTTTCGATCACGTGGTAATACCGCATTCAAACAATCGCGTGAAATATATCGTGGCTTTTATCCGAAATCGAAATTATAACGGTTATAGAAACAATACATCATTTTCATACAACAACAACCTTAACGGTAACAATAGTGAACGGAATCGATATGCTTAGGAATGCATATATTCGAGGTTTTAACGCGAATGCCTCTCAGGAGCGAACGAATTCAGCGTTAAGGATGTGTAACGCTGCGCTGATACGGTATCACAAATAAAGGTATCAGCGCCAGTGACGCCAACATCCGCGCTACGACTACCAAGGGGGTACCAAAAATGATGAGAGGTACACCCAACGACGCGTTTCGGTTTCAGGAATCACAATCCGAGTGCGGAAAATTTAAATTTGAAACAATAACAGAAAAAGTTTGAATAATTTGCCTTTTGTTCATTACTTTTCAACGGGTAGAAAAAGTTAGTCCGCCTTCGGATTCTTGATCCAGGCATGGATACGTTGGTGTAGAACCCCATAGGACCGTTTTCGTTCAGTGCTCGATGGTGTCTCCTAAACCACATTATTACCGGAGCAAACTATTTTTGCTCATTATTTTTGAACGGGTAAAAAAAGTTAGACTCCGCCTTCGGATTCTTTATCCTGTCATGGATGCGTGGCTTTAGAAACCCCATTCAAACTCTTTGTATTAGTTTTCGGTGATGTCTCATGAACTGCACCACTAGCCATATGGTATCATTGCTGCAAAAAAGCACTAAACGCAATTGCATTAACGCACTGCGCTTGTACCGACTATGGCGCTGGCTTTATAGTATCAACGCCAAAAAAATGGCTCGGCGACCCAGCCTTGTTCAGCGAGTAAGCGATTTTTCTTCAACAAAAGGAATTTATTGTTTAAATTTTAATTATTCTGATTTATCGAGCTACAACTTAACGAGTCACAAACATTTTGTTTTTGCTTAGTAGACAATCCAGCCGACATTTCTTCAGTAAAAATTTCAAGCATAGAGACAAATTTTCCTTTAAATACAAATGGCATTAACATTACCGGTCATACTTTCAATACTATATCTACTTGAGGTAAAATTGCCGTAAATTTTAGTTTTTCGAAATTTTTTATTAAACATATTCTGCATATAGTAAACGAAGACTTTAACATTCCTTCCGATGGTATACTAGGCAAAGACTTTCTGCGAAATTTTTAGACTTTTTAAGTTTGAAGATTCACCCGATTCACTTTTTGTAGATTCGCAAGAACTTCAAAAAGGGTTTTTCACAGCTAGGTGCATTAATTCCAGTAACCCAGTAATAAAAGTTATAAATACCACCGATCAGTGGCGGAGCCAGAGGGGGACGGGATTGGGGGGATAGATCCTCCCAACTATTTTTGTACTTTTGATTTAATAACAACATACCATTTTATGCTTCTAATTTTCTCAGTTTAGACTAATGACAAAGTATATTTTTATGAATATAAGAAGTTATCGGTTAGTGGATTATGCGTTTGAATATTAAGTCTATATACTTATGCTTGTTTTTTCAGACCTTCTACAAAATTCACTAGGCTTTCAAGACGATAAAGCTGGTTATGAGGTATGAGTACACATTGGTTCTAGTGGTAATAAAATAACAGATCATAATACTGTAATTTCCGAGGTTTACTATTGCTGAGCTGAAACTCTACTCTCTGACATCTCTAAAAATCCGAATTCAACCGGTCTGAAATAGGCTCATTAACTTAATCAGAACACAAATTTGCGAAAAAATAGATAGCTACGAGAATTTTTTATATAAGTCTAGCCCATTAATAAATACTAGTGTGTGCAGGCTCATTAATTTAGTCAGAGCAAACAGTGCTGGAAAATATATAGCGACGAGAATTTTTTAGACGTTTTTATAAAAGTATAGCCCATTATCTAATAAAAAACATGCAAGAACAAATTTCAAACTTTGCGCAAGACCTCGGAAAATTTAGACAAGTTTCTTCAAAATTCCACACTTGCTATCCGAATTTTTATAAAAAGTTTGAATATGCAGTTTTATAGCCTATTAAATTTTAGTATTTGTAATAAAGTGCCAGTGTGAAGTTGTCAAAAAATAATACCAAGTATGGGCATTTATTGATAAATTTATGGTTTCAGTTCTGTTATACGAAAGACGCAAGATTTATAAAATTTCAACATTTTCTCTATTGCTTAGTATTATAAAATTCTTAGGTCACCATTTAAAACTTTTTTTTTTTAAATAATAAACGCAGTCTTTTAGCATTTTTGCTAACACAAAACTAAAAATCCCTTAAAATCCGCCTTTGTGTAATAAACTCCAACAAATAAGGAAAGTTTTCACGTTTTTAGTGGATTTCTCAAATAACTTAGTGGCGCAGTGACGACGTATTCATTCCGACGAACATTACTTTGAAAAATTGTTCAGAACTTGTGAAAAGACGTAAACGACATGGATATTGAAATCAAAAAGAACCGATACAAATCTAGTCACAATCTGCAAGCATGTAACTCGGATATTTATTTCAAGATACCTGCTTTTTATCGATTTGTTGATCATATAATAATGGAATAAAATACTCGATTCATTCAACATAAAACGATCTTCAGAGGCTTCGCTTCGATTTTTTGAACAACCCACAGTGACGAAAATGACACATTTTTTACGCTTGCTGAATTTTATCAACCACTTGTTCAAAGGCCAAATTTAATTTATACAAATTGCTAAACATTTTTGCAACTCCCCCGTTTCCACCTCAGCAACAGTAAGCCTTTTTCAACTGTTCTTCTTCATTTAATAGCGCTTAACCGTCTGAACGACTTTGTCCGTCCAACCTAGTTCGCCAATCGTTTCTTCTTTCTGCCCACTGGCGCCAACTGCAGACACCACGGGATTGCAAATCGATATCCACTTGGTCCTGTCATCGAAGTGGTGGTCTCCCTTTTCCTCTGTCATCACCGACAAGTATCGATAAGAATACCTTCTGGGCCGCATCATCTTCATTCCTTCGCACAACATGGCCTAGCCAACGAAGCCGGTAGGTTTTAATTCGTTGGACTATGTCGGTGTCTGCATATATCTGAAGCCAGTTATCAAATCTTCTTCGGCACTCGCCATCGCCAACACGAATATTCTGCACCATAAACCAAGACGGATACGATAAGTGACTTACAGACTGTTATTTTCGTTCTTCGAGAGAGTACTTTACTTCTCAATTGCCTACTCAGTCCAGAGTAGCACTTGTTTGCAAGAGTTATTTTTCGTTGAATGTCTAGGCTGACATTATTGTTGGTGTTTATGCTGGTTCCCAGGTAAACAACTCTAAAGAGGTTAAAAACTTATCTACGTTAATCTACCGGATGTGTAATTAAAATATGTACATTATGCTTTAAAATTGTTGAATATGCTATCTTATTTATTCCTTGTCTTTATAGAATTAAGTATGTGGTGACTATCACATATCCAAGAACCATTTATATCATTCGGCCCACAACACTGATTTATCGTAACACTATCGATAAGGCTAGGATCCGATAAATTTTTGGTATTGCTTGCTCCAACAATTGCCATTTGATGAAAATCGCCTACTTCTAGAATTTTGTTTCTGGCAGTTTCGCATCCGAAGCTTGTAGAATGGCTCTAGCCTGTGCCGGCAACCGCTGTAGCCAAAGTGATTTTAGGAGTTCGTCGCTAACCTTGCCTTTCGCAAGGCGCTTTACTCGTTGTAAAGTTGCGTTGGTCGCTTATCACCCAAATCTATTTCCGAAAGCAATTTTTGCGTTTTCTTTTTTGTTTTCTCACACGTTGTTTGAGGTTATGGTATTTGCCACTATCGGGTGGGCTCAAAATGTGGTCGGAAATTTGTGCTAAAACATTCGATTCGATAGCGGCAAGTACAGTGTTAAATTTCGAAATGTCGGTAGTCACCACAGACACGCTGAATTCCGCCTCGACTTGCGCGAACCAAATCTCTGGATGCTCTGGCCAGAATGGCGGAACCTTAACAGAAACTTTATTAATAATTGTCCTTTGATTCGTGCCGCTCGCTTCGGTATCAGGTGCAACGTTTGCGTCGCTATTCTCCATTGCGTATATTTCCGTTCAATATACGATCACGTCGGGGTCACCAATTGTGGAGTATAAGGTTCCTCGAAATGAAAATATGCGATTTTGGTTTCAACAATGTATTTAATTACAACTATTTAATAGCGTTACAAAGATATAGCGAAGTGGTTAATTACACGTGTTACCGGAAAAAGGTCAAGAAAAAAAGTGAAAAAGAAATGTAAAAGTTAGAAATCGCCTATCATACGTATCGGATCCTCGCCTTATCGATAGTGTTACGATAAATCAGTGTTGTGGGCCGTGTTGGGTCATTGGTTGGGACACCCTGCCTAACTAACAGCTGTCGTGGTTCAATAACCTGTTCAAATTCATTTACTTTAAATTTGTATCATTTACTTGGATTCAATAACTTACCTAACTGTCGCATTCCAAAGTCTAGTTTAAGAGAATGTGCAATCATACAAACATATATGTACTTATGTATTTCTAACTAACTTGAATGCTCCCAATCAACATTATACGTATACACACACGCTTGTATGCTTACATATCTACATGCGCCAGAACAATAGCGAGAATTTTACCACCCTTTTTTGCATCTTCCTTCGCTAATGCATGGCTATGTATAAACAAGCACACAAACGTGTATATTTGTATGCCCTATTTGAATAAGCTATACCTCTTTGGAATTAATGAAATTATTAAATAGTTAGTCTACTGTTGACCACCAAGACGCGGTGTTTCATTTGCGCGACATTTATTCGCCTTTAATTACACAGCCCGTTTTTTCTAGTTTGTTTTATATAAATCGCGGTCAGAAAAACTATTCTGACTCTACATTTTTTGGCGCCCGAGCAGGGACGGTGTAATTAAATTAAATTTGTTGCTCGCGTAAAATAAATTATTTTTGTTTGAAATAAAATTACCGTGTTTTCCTAATAAAAAAAATCATATTTTTTTCGTATTTCGCTCTTGGTGGTCACATTCGGGCTACCGCATCAACATCGTGCAAGAGGATCGCACCATTGGATAGATCCTCTACATCATAGAAGTTCCAATTAATTGCAAGGGATTTGGATTTCACGTCATCGACCTACATAAGTTCAAATAGCGGTACAATTTTCGTTGAACCCGCATAAGTTTTTTGTACCTGCACTTTTTGGTATCGTATTGTTGCCGTGATTCCGCAATTTCGCTGCTGACGCTACTGCCGCTGCCTACGCGCTGAGCGCTCTTTATTTCAAATTCGTTTCGCTGCCACGGTCAACACCTTTCGTTGCTACCCCTTGTAACTCTGTTACGCTCGCATTGCTGCTCGCAATTATTTCGCTGCTACGCACCTTTACCATTTTATTAAGCATTTCATCGCTGCCGCTATCGTCTTTAATATACATACGTACATATTGGGATACATTGGATTGTTGCTGCCTAACTATTTGTCGCTACCCAACGAACATTCGAACGGTATTTCCCGCCACTTATCATTGCTCCATTCTCGCATGCAGTAAGTCTTGTCAAATAATATATTATTGAATCCTTCAATTTATAATAATCTCGCTTTCGTCAATTTCAATAAATTATTAAAAATGTCTCTCGACGAGCTCAAACAACAACGAGCCAACATAAAGAAAAATATCTCCCGCATTAAAAATATTGTTGAAGCCAGTCTACGGCCAGGAGGTAAGCCATTATCTAATGCAGAATACAAATGTCGACTGGGTATTTTGAAATCATATTTCAAAAATGTGTTGTCCACGCAAACGGAGATTGAAAATTTAGATTCTGAGGATGGAGGTCGTGCTGACTTGGAAGAGTTGTACATAACAACAAAATTATCAATTCAATCTCAACTCCCCGAGGATCGCAATGAAACATGGTCTGAGTCAACTTGCGTTATGCAAACAGGTTCGAAACTACCCAAACTCAAACTTCCTTCATTCAATGGCAAGTATTCTGAGTATCAAAATTTTATTACCTCGTTTAAACAAATTGTCGATAAAGAATATAGCCTGTCCAACATAGAAAAATTCAATCACTTACGCAATTGTCTCCAAGGTCCCGCATTAGAAACAATTGATGCGTTTCCAGTTTCTAATGAAAATTATACAAAGGCCTTGGAAAGACTTAAATCTCGCTATGATAATCCAACCCTTATCTTCTTAGAAAATATATCGTCGCTTTTTGAGCTTTCAGCTATTTCTAAACCAAATGGTGGTCAGTTGAGAAGCCTGATTGACAAGACATCTGCAATTTATGGTTCATTGTTGTCTCTAGGAACTGAAAGCCAAATCTCACAAGCCATGCTCATTTATTTAGTTTTACAGAAAGCAGATGAGGAAACCAATCGCAAATGGAAGGAATCTTTGGATTTTCAGACATTACCCAGCTGGGCAGATTGCACTAAAGTTTTAGACAGACGTTGTCAATATCTCGATTCTGTTGATAACGCCCACGTCGTTGGACCCATTCGTCAAAATCCCAGCAAACCATCAAAATCCAAGAATCCAAGCAAGGGGTATTCATTCGCGGTATCACATATGACTTGTTCGGTATGCTCCAGCAACAATCACAAAATACAAAGCTGCGATCGTTTCAAGGCTCTTAATGTATCACAACGCTTCGAACATGCAAAGAAAATAGGTCTTTGCATTAATTGTCTATCAAAGGGACATCAATTGTCGAACTGCGCTTCAACGCATAAATGCAAAGTTTGCTCTCGTCAGCACCATAGCTTGCTGCATCGTGTCACCACTTCAGAATCGTCAACTGCTAATTCGCCATCTGCCGTTCACACACATATGAATAATACATCGTCGGATCACATTATTCTCGCCACCGCTATGGTTTTGGTTCGTGACGCTTCTGGAAATTATCGTCTTGGCCGAGCTTTGCTGGATTCCTGCTCACAGGTAAATTTCATCACCGATGAACTTTCGCAAAAATTGATGCTGCCACGCAGTAAACACAATATCGAGATCCAAAGTATTGGTGAGTCCTCTACTAATATTAAATATAAAACTTCCACCAATATTAAGTCGCAAGCGACAGGGTTTGAACTACCACTAACATTTTGCATTACGTCACATATCGCTTATCAACCCGAACCCGAGATAGACACATATGGTATCTTCAGAGAACGCCGGTAGGCTTCAGAGAACGCCGCTCACACAGGAAGCATACTGGAGAGAGCTTAAAACAATATATAACATAGCGGCAAATAATGGATACAAGAAAGCACTTGTGGATAAACTCAGAAGTAGCCATGGAACACAAAAAAGAGTAAACGTAGAGGAAAATCCAATGGTTTGGACGGCAATGACATACACTGGAAAAGCGACGTACAAATTAGCAAAGTTCTTTAAAAGATATAACGTCAACACAGCATTCAGAACATCTAACAACGTCGGACAAAAACTAAGAACCGACACTAATTCTGATGACCCATTCAACAGACACGGAGTGTATAGGCTTACTTGTGAATGTCAATACAGCTACATAGGACAAACAGGAAGAAAAATAAGCACAAGATTCCGAGAGCATATCAGGGACTACAACAAAAAAACACGAAAACCCACCATAATACCAGAATCTAATTTCGCGAACCACATGTTTGAGAACAACTGCACCCCAGCTAACATAAAAACAACGGCTCGAATACTTCACGTACAAGGAAAAGGCCGGCGGCTTAATGTACTTGAGAACATGGAGATATACAAGTTAAAAACATTTGACGGCAGGATCATAAACGAACAAACCAACACTATCTCTGACGAAATATTTGAACCCTTAAAACTAGTTTACAAAAAACAGCACAAGCCAGCAGGTACAGCAACCAAACACGTAACAATGAACAAGCAAAAACGAAATATGAACCAAACTGCAAAAATCACCGATTCTACCTACATCAACCCACCGCTTAGCTAACAAGCGGTATGTCTACATACCTACAAAAACAACCCTTGGGACAGATAACAATTCGGACGTATCAATACCGCGCACACACACACGCATATTAACGTTACCTACCACGAACACATAGATTGACATTACCTGCCACAGCACCCACGGACTATAAAAACAACGCAGCGGATAGACACAGACCAGAACGAAACTAGGCATTGAAAATGGCAGAACGCCGAAACCGGTTTGTCACAAAACCAAACTTGACAAGGGATGACGGAAAATCGTTCCAACAAAAATCAACTTACTACCCTGTCGGAAGATCAACACAACAAAATAAATCACATATGGTATCATTGCTGCAAAAAAGCACTAAACGCAATTGCATTAACGCACTGCGCTTGTACCGACTATGGCGCTGGCTTTATAGTATCAACGCCAAAAAAATGGCTCGGCGACCCAGCCTTGTTCAGCGAGTAAGCGATTTTTCTTCAACAAAAGGAATTTATTGTTTAAATTTTAATTATTCTGATTTATCGAGCTACAACTTAACGAGTCACAAACATTTTGTTTTTGCTTAGTAGACAATCCAGCCGACATTTCTTCAGTAAAAATTTCAAGCATAGAGACAAATTTTCCTTTAAATACAAATGGCATTAACATTACCGGTCATACTTTCAATACTATATCTACTTGAGGTAAAATTGCCGTAAATTTTAGTTTTTCGAAATTTTTTATTAAACATATTCTGCATATAGTAAACGAAGACTTTAACATTCCTTCCGATGGTATACTAGGCAAAGACTTTCTGCGAAATTTTTAGACTTTTTAAGTTTGAAGATTCACCCGATTCACTTTTTGTAGATTCGCAAGAACTTCAAAAAGGGTTTTTCACAGCTAGGTGCATTAATTCCAGTGACCCAGTAATAAAAGTTATAAATACCACCGATCAGTGGCGGAGCCAGAGGGGGACGGGATTGGGGGGATAGATCCTCCCAACTATTTTTGTACTTTTGATTTAATAACAACATACCATTTTATGCTTCTAATTTTCTCAGTTTAGACTAATGACAAAGTATATTTTTATGAATATAAGAAGTTATCGGTTAGTGGATTATGCGTTTGAATATTAAGTCTATATACTTATGCTTGTTTTTTCAGACCTTCTACAAAATTCACTAGGCTTTCAAGACGATAAAGCTGGTTATGAGGTATGAGTACACATTGGTTCTAGTGGTAATAAAATAACAGATCATAATACTGTAATTTCCGAGGTTTACTATTGCTGAGCTGAAACTCTACTCTCTGACATCTCTAAAAATCCGAATTCAACCGGTCTGAAATAGGCTCATTAACTTAATCAGAACACAAATTTGCGAAAAAATAGATAGCTACGAGAATTTTTTATATAAGTCTAGCCCATTAATAAATACTAGTGTGTGCAGGCTCATTAATTTAGTCAGAGCAAACAGTGCTGGAAAATATATAGCGACGAGAATTTTTTAGACGTTTTTATAAAAGTATAGCCCATTATCTAATAAAAAACATGCAAGAACAAATTTCAAACTTTGCACAAGACCTCGGAAAATTTAGACAAGTTTCTTCAAAATTCCACACTTGCTATCCGAATTTTTATAAAAAGTTTGAATATGCAGTTTTATAGCCTATTAAATTTTAGTATTTGTAATAAAGTGCCAGTGTGAAGTTGTCAAAAAATAATACCAAGTATGGGCATTTATTGATAAATTTATGGTTTCAGTTCTGTTATACGAAAGACGCAAGATTTATAAAATTTCAACATTTTCTCTATTGCTTAGTATTATAAAATTCTTAGGTCACCATTTAAAACTTTTTTTTTTTAAATAATAAACGCAGTCTTTTAGCATTTTTGCTAACACAAAACTAAAAATCCCTTAAAATCCGCCTTTGTGTAATAAACTCCAACAAATAAGGAAAGTTTTCACGTTTTTAGTGGATTTCTCAAATAACTTAGTGGCGCAGTGACGACGTATTCATTCCGACGAACATTACTTTGAAAAATTGTTCAGAACTTGTGAAAAGACGTAAACGACATGGATATTGAAATCAAAAAGAACCGATACAAATCTAGTCACAATCTGCAAGCATGTAACTCGGATATTTATTTCAAGATACCTGCTTTTTATCGATTTGTTGATCATATAATAATGGAATAAAATACTCGATTCATTCAACATAAAACGATCTTCAGAGGCTTCGCTTCGATTTTTTGAACAACCCACAGTGACGAAAATGACACATTTTTTACGCTTGCTGAATTTTATCAACCACTTGTTCAAAGGCCAAATTTAATTTATACAAATTGCTAAACATTTTTGCAACTCCCCCGTTTCCACCTCAGCAACAGTAAGCCTTTTTCAACTGTTCTTCTTCATTTAATAGCGCTTAACCGTCTGAACGACTTTGTCCGTCCAACCTAGTTCGCCAATCGTTTCTTCTTTCTGCCCACTGGCGCCAACTGCAGACACCACGGGATTGCAAATCGATATCCACTTGGTCCTGTCATCGAAGTGGTGGTCTCCCTTTTCCTCTGTCATCACCGACAAGTATCGATAAGAATACCTTCTGGGCCGCATCATCTTCATTCCTTCGCACAACATGGCCTAGCCAACGAAGCCGGTAGGTTTTAATTCGTTGGACTATGTCGGTGTCTGCATATATCTGAAGCCAGTTATCAAATCTTCTTCGGCACTCGCCATCGCCAACACGAATATTCTGCACCATAAACCAAGACGGATACGATAAGTGACTTACAGACTGTTATTTTCGTTCTTCGAGAGAGTACTTTACTTCTCAATTGCCTACTCAGTCCAGAGTAGCACTTGTTTGCAAGAGTTATTTTTCGTTGAATGTCTAGGCTGACATTATTGTTGGTGTTTATGCTGGTTCCCAGGTAAACAACTCTAAAGAGGTTAAAAACTTATCTACGTTAATCTACCGGATGTGTAATTAAAATATGTACATTATGCTTTAAAATTGTTGAATATGCTATCTTATTTATTCCTTGTCTTTATAGAATTAAGTATGTGGTGACTATCACATATCCAAGAACCATTTATATCATTCGGCCCACAACACTGATTTATCGTAACACTATCGATAAGGCTAGGATCCGATAAATTTTTGGTATTGCTTGCTCCAACAATTGCCATTTGATGAAAATCGCCTACTTCTAGAATTTTGTTTCTGGCAGTTTCGCATCCGAAGCTTGTAGAATGGCTCTAGCCTGTGCCGGCAACCGCTGTAGCCAAAGTGATTTTAGGAGTTCGTCGCTAACCTTGCCTTTCGCAAGGCGCTTTACTCGTTGTAAAGTTGCGTTGGTCGCTTATCACCCAAATCTATTTCCGAAAGCAATTTTTGCGTTTTCTTTTTTGTTTTCTCACACGTTGTTTGAGGTTATGGTATTTGCCACTATCGGGTGGGCTCAAAATGTGGTCGGAAATTTGTGCTAAAACATTCGATTCGATAGCGGCAAGTACAGTGTTAAATTTCGAAATGTCGGTAGTCACCACAGACACGCTGAATTCCGCCTCGACTTGCGCGAACCAAATCTCTGGATGCTCTGGCCAGAATGGCGGAACCTTAACAGAAACTTTATTAATAATTGTCCTTTGATTCGTGCCGCTCGCTTCGGTATCAGGTGCAACGTTTGCGTCGCTATTCTCCATTGCGTATATTTCCGTTCAATATACGATCACGTCGGGGTCACCAATTGTGGAGTATAAGGTTCCTCGAAATGAAAATATGCGATTTTGGTTTCAACAATGTATTTAATTACAACTATTTAATAGCGTTACAAAGATATAGCGAAGTGGTTAATTACACGTGTTACCGGAAAAAGGTCAAGAAAAAAAGTGAAAAAGAAATGTAAAAGTTAGAAATCGCCTATCATACGTATCGGATCCTCGCCTTATCGATAGTGTTACGATAAATCAGTGTTGTGGGCCGTGTTGGGTCATTGGTTGGGACACCCTGCCTAACTAACAGCTGTCGTGGTTCAATAACCTGTTCAAATTCATTTACTTTAAATTTGTATCATTTACTTGGATTCAATAACTTACCTAACTGTCGCATTCCAAAGTCTAGTTTAAGAGAATGTGCAATCATACAAACATATATGTACTTATGTATTTCTAACTAACTTGAATGCTCCCAATCAACATTATACGTATACACACACGCTTGTGTGCTTACATATCTACATGCGCCAGAACAATAGCGAGAATTTTACCACCCTTTTTTGCATCTTCCTTCGCTAATGCATGGCTATGTATAAACAAGCACACAAACGTGTATATTTGTATGCCCTATTTGAATAAGCTATACCTCTTTGGAATTAATGAAATTATTAAATAGTTAGTCTACTGTTGACCACCAAGACGCGGTGTTTCATTTGCGCGACATTTATTCGCCTTTAATTACACAGCCCGTTTTTTCTAGTTTGTTTTATATAAATCGCGGTCAGAAAAACTATTCTGACTCTACATTTTTTGGCGCCCGAGCAGGGACGGTGTAATTAAATTAAATTTGTTGCTCGCGTAAAATAAATTATTTTTGTTTGAAATAAAATTACCGTGTTTTCCTAATAAAAAAAATCATATTTTTTTCCTATTTCGCTCTTGGTGGTCACATTCGGGCTACCGCATCAACATCGTGCAAGAGGATCGCACCATTGGATAGATCCTCTACATCATAGAAGTTCCAATTAATTGCAAGGGATTTGGATTTCACGTCATCGACCTACATAAGTTCAAATAGCGGTACAATTTTCGTTGAACCCGCATAAGTTTGTTGTACCTGCACTTTTTGGTATCGTATTGTTGCCGTGATTCCGCAATTTCGCTGCTGACGCTACTGCCGCTGCCTACGCGCTGAGCGCTCTTTATTTCAAATTCGTTTCGCTGCCACGGTCAACACCTTTCGTTGCTACCCCTTGTAACTCTGTTACGCTCGCATTGCTGCTCGCAATTATTTCGCTGCTACGCACCTTTACCATTTTATTAAGCATTTCATCGCTGCCGCTATCGTCTTTAATATACATACGTACATATTGGGATACATTGGATTGTTGCTGCCTAACTATTTGTCGCTACCCAACGAACATTCGAACGGTATTTCCCGCCACTTATCATTGCTCCATTCTCGCATGCAGTAAGTCTTGTCAAATAATATATTATTGAATCCTTCAATTTATAATAATCTCGCTTTCGTCAATTTCAATAAATTATTAAAAATGTCTCTCGACGAGCTCAAACAACAACGAGCCAACATAAAGAAAAATATCTCCCGCATTAAAAATATTGTTGAAGCCAGTCTACGGCCAGGAGGTAAGCCATTATCTAATGCAGAATACAAATGTCGACTGGGTATTTTGAAATCATATTTCAAAAATGTGTTGTCCACGCAAACGGAGATTGAAAATTTAGATTCTGAGGATGGAGGTCGTGCTGACTTGGAAGAGTTGTACATAACAACAAAATTATCAATTCAATCTCAACTCCCCGAGGATCGCAATGAAACATGGTCTGAGTCAACTTGCGTTATGCAAACAGGTTCGAAACTACCAAAACTCAAACTTCCTTCATTCAATGGCAAGTATTCTGAGTATCAAAATTTTATTACCTCGTTTAAACAAATTGTCGATAAAGAATATAGCCTGTCCAACATAGAAAAATTCAATCACTTACGCAATTGTCTCCAAGGTCCCGCATTAGAAACAATTGATGCGTTTCCAGTTTCTAATGAAAATTATACAAAGGCCTTGGAAAGACTTAAATCTCGCTATGATAATCCAACCCTTATCTTCTTAGAAAATATATCGTCGCTTTTTGAGCTTTCAGCTATTTCTAAACCAAATGGTGGTCAGTTGAGAAGCCTGATTGACAAGGCATCTGCAATTTATGGTTCATTGTTGTCTCTAGGAACTGAAAGCCAAATCTCACAAGCCATGCTCATTTATTTAGTTTTACAGAAAGCAGATGAGGAAACCAATCGCAAATGGAAGGAATCTTTGGATTTTCAGACATTACCCAGCTGGGCAGATTGCACTAAAGTTTTAGACAGACGTTGTCAATATCTCGATTCTGTTGATAACGCCCACGTCGTTGGACCCATTCGTCAAAATCCCAGCAAACCATCAAAATCCAAGAATCCAAGCAAGGGGTATTCATTCGCGGTATCACATATGACTTGTTCGGTATGCTCCAGCAACAATCACAAAATACAAAGCTGCGATCGTTTCAAGGCTCTTAATGTATCACAACGCTTCGAACATGCAAAGAAAATAGGTCTTTGCATTAATTGTCTATCAAAGGGACATCAATTGTCGAACTGCGCTTCAACGCATAAATGCAAAGTTTGCTCTCGTCAGCACCATAGCTTGCTGCATCGTGTCACCACTTCAGAATCGTCAACTGCTAATTCGCCATCTGCCGTTCACACACATATGAATAATACATCGTCGGATCACATTATTCTCGCCACCGCTATGGTTTTGGTTCGTGACGCTTCTGGAAATTATCGTCTTGGCCGAGCTTTGCTGGATTCCTGCTCACAGGTAAATTTCATCACCGATGAACTTTCGCAAAAATTGATGCTGCCACGCAGTAAACACAATATCGAGATCCAAAGTATTGGTGAGTCCTCTACTAATATTAAATATAAAACTTCCACCAATATTAAGTCGCAAGCGACAGGGTTTGAACTACCACTAACATTTTGCATTACGTCACATATCGCTTATCAACCCGAACCCGAGATAGACACATCTTCTTGGAATATCCCATCGAACATTGTACTTGCTGATGATCAATTTTATAAAACAAACAAAATCGATCTGCTTTTAGGAACAGAAAGCTTTTTCAGCTTACTTTCTGTAGGGCAAACTAAACTTGGTAGTAATCTTCCTATTTTACAGAAAACTCTTCTGGGTTGGGTCGTTTCTGGGCGGTATCGTGCGAACTCTGGGACGGTCAGCACTAATTGTTTGTTAGCTTGCGCGGAATCAATCGATTCAAAATTGGAAAAATTGTGGCAAATTGAAGAAGTTTCAACCAGAGTTGACGTGTGGACTCGAGACCAGCATACCTGTGAAAAATTGTATAACGACGCTGTCACTCGAAACAGCAGCGGTCGGATTATAGTCAAAATCCCATTCAAGGACGATCCTGCGGACATACTAGGTGAATCATACACAACAGCTTTGCGCAGATTTAACTCACTAGAACGTCGGTTGGAACGCTCACCTAACCTCAAGTCACAATACGGGGCATTTATGGATGAGTACCAAAGTCTAGGCCATATGGAAGTAGTCCCTTACCCTAATCTCAACGAACCTCACTACTACATCCCGCATCACTGCGTGTTGAAGCCAAACAGTACATCAACGAAATTGAGAGTTGTTTTCGATGCATCCTGTCGAACTTCTACGCAGAAATCGATAAATGATCTACAATTGGTTGGACCTACGATTCAGAGCGAGCTCGTACTTCTTTTACTTCTTTTTCGTTTACATCGTTTTGCGCTTACAGCAGACATTGTTAAAATGTATAGGCAGGTGATGGTCAGTAAGGAACATCGCAAGTTTCAATATATTTTATGGAGGAGTTCGCCTAATCAAGATATGAAAACCTACCAGCTCAACACAGTAACTTACGGAATGGCATCCGCACCTTATCTCGCTATACGCAGTCTCAATTATCTCGCTGATCAATATCAGTCAAATTTCGTCGTTGGTGCAAATATCATCAAGTCATCGTTTTATGTTGACGACTTGCTTTGTGGTGCTGACTCCGTTGCCGAACTGTCGAGGATACAGGATGAGGTAACTGAACTGTTGAAATTAGGTGGATTTGATCTCGCAAAATGGCATTCCAAAAACCAGCGTTTCAGATGCGAAACTACCGATAAGGACTTAAATCTCGATACATCTCTCACTAGTACTCTTGGTCTCAAATTCAAGATAACTTCATTTTTTCGTTTCTTCCAAAGCAGCCAATACAAGATCGTGTCACAAAAAGGACAATTCTACCTATCGCATCGTCACTTTTCGACCCACTTGGACTTGTAGCACCAGTAATCGTCACCGCTAAAATCCTACTTCAGGAGTTGTGGTTGCTGAAACTCGAGTGGGATGAATCGGTTCCGCAAAACATTCAATCTGCTTGGCAAACATTCGTCGACAATCTGTCGGATCTTTCCTCAGTTAAAGTTTCCAGGTACTGTTTGTCTCCTAATATTCAGTCTTTGCAAATACACGGATTTTGCGATTCATCGATTCGCGCTTATGGCTGCGGAATTTACACTCGCATCGTAGATAAAACTGGCAATATTTGCGTTCGCCTTCTCACGGCAAAATCAAGAGTGGCCCCAACTAAACGACAGTCACTACCGAAGCTGGAGCTTTGTGGTGCACTGTTACTTGCTCGACTTTATACAAAAATTAAACCAATATTTTCTGATTATAATTTTGATACATTTCTTTGGACAGATTCGCAAATTGTACTTCACTGGCTCAAATTGCATTCCTCTACACTTTCGGCTTTTGTTGGTAACAGTGTTTCGGAAATACAGGATTTGACTGGGGATGCTTATTGGAGACATGTACCAACGAAAAGTAACCCAGCGGACATTGTGTCTAGAGGAAGTACACCATCTGAACTCGCAAATTCTATCTGGCTCTCTGGTCCTGCATTTTTATATGAAGACGTAAGAAAATGGCCTTATGAAAGAACCAAAGAAATCGATATGGAGGTTGTTAATGCTGAAGTTCGAAAACCGGCATTTAAGGTAACTGTATCCAGTAACTCTCTCTATCTCTATGGCGCGATATACAACAGGTATATCATCATAAACCTCCTAAGAGATTTTTGCGCCAAGCTTCTCTTCCAATTTGTGGTGTGCCGATTTGAATTTTCCCTACAAATTGGTGGGACCTACAGTTTTTTGCCGACTCCGAACGGCATCTACAAAGGAGACGAATTTTTGCTGAGAAGCCTGTCATGGCAGAAATACACTCGGAGAGTTTGCCAAACCACTGCCGAGGGGCAACCCCGCTTTGAAAAACTTTTTTCAAACCACTTTTGATGTTACCTGTACCAGGGCTCGAACCATGGACCTTCGGTGTGGTAGGCCGGCAACACTACCTTCACACCACGGCGGCCGCCTACTTGAAATTCTCGACAGGCAAAGTTCTCACACTCGAGAAGTTCGAATTGTTGCCAGAATGCTTCGTTTTTGCGCTAAATTGAAGAAAACCCAAACAGAAATTGCCAATGAATTACTGACTCCCGATGAACTACACCGCGCATTGTTATGCATTGTATGGAACGTTCAACAGCAACACTTCGCTGAAGACATTCGATTATTGCAAAAGGAGAAAATGATAAGTGGCACATTACGAAATCTAAATCCGTTCTTGGACACGACTCAAGGATTTGAATTGCTAAAGGTTGGCGGAAGACTTGAACTGGCTGATCTCCCAGACAACCAAAAACACCCTATTTTGTTGCCGAATAAGTGTGAATTCGTCACACGATACGTTCGATATCTTCACATCAAAAACTATCATGCTGGACCCAAAGCATTGGTTGCTCTGATTCGCTTACAATTTTGGATCGTCAACGCTCGTGAACTCGCTAGACGTATTGTTCGGTCATGTATCCATTGCGTTAGGTACAAACCAAAATTACTTCAACATATGATGGGAAATCTTCCTGTTGAACGTTTGACACCATCACGCCCGTTTTCTCGTTGCGGCGTAGATTTTTGTGGACCTTTCAATGTGTATCTTCGAATCAGGGGCAAGGTACCATATAAAGCATATGTCGCAATTTTCGTGTGCTTTGCCACAAAGGCAGTGCACATCGAAGTGGTTTCAGACCTATCTACAGACGCATTTTTAGCTGCGCTTAAGCGAATGATTGGAAGAAGAGGGCTTCCATCTGATATTTTTTGCGACAACGCAACTAACTTCGTTGGTGCTTGCAGCAAGCTTGTTGAATTGAAAGCGTTCCTTTTCAAAGCAGAAAATAAAGAGACCATTACCAATTATTGCTCTAATGAATTTATAAATTTTCATTTTATTCCACCTAGGGCACCTCATTTTGGCGGCATTTGGGAGGCTGCAGTCAAATCAGCCAAGGGCCATCTGCATCGCAGCGTAATGAATGCAAGGCTTACTTACGAGGAACTCACTACAGTTTTGGTGGATATAGAAGCAGTTCTCAACTCGCGGCCCATATCACCACTCTCGTCCGATCCCAGCGACTTCGAACCACTAACTCCAGGTCACTTCCTAACTGGCAGCGCATTAAGGTCTCTACCTGAACGAATGGTAGTGGACAATCTTAGCCACTTGGACAAATGGAACCAAGTAACTGCGTTAAAACAAATATTTTGGAAACGATGGTCGCATGAATATATAAGCGAACTTCAATCACGAACGAAATGGAACACTGATAATGAGAATATCGCTAAAGACAAAATGGTTCTCATCCATGAGGATAATGTACCACCGCAACGATGGCTGATAGGTCGTGTTATAGACACAATACCAGGAAGGGATGGGCGAGTTAGAGTGGTAAACCTACGCACCACGAAGGGAACATGCCGTCGCCCAATTCACAAGATCGCAATACTACCGATTTGAAAGTCCTTTCAACGGGGCCGGGATGTTGGGTCATTGGTTGGGACACCCTGCCTAACTAACAGCTGTCGTGGTTCAATAACCTGTTCAAATTCATTTACTTTAAATTTGTATCATTTACTTGGATTCAATAACTTACCTAACTGTCGCATTCCAAAGTCTAGTTTAAGAGAATGTGCAATCATACAAACATATATGTACTTATGTATTTCTAACTAACTTGAATGCTCCCACTCAACATTATACGTATACACACACGCTTGTATGCTTACATATCTACATGCGCCAGAACAATAGCGAGAATTTTACCACCCTTTTTTGCATCTTCCTTCGCTAATGCATGGCTATGTATAAACAAGCACACAAACGTGTATATTTGTATGCCCTATTTGTTGGAGTTTATTACACAAAGGCGGAACACATCGTGTTTGAGTAAGGGATTTTTAGTTTTGTGTTAGCAAAAATGCTAAAAGACTGCGTTTATTATTTAAAAAAAAAAAGTTTTAAATGGTGACCTAAGAATTTTATAATACTAAGCAATAGAGAAAATGTTAAAATTTTAAAAATCTTGCGTCTTTCGTATAACAGAACTGAAACCATAAATTTATCAATAAATGCCCATACTTGGTATTATTTTTTGACAACTTCACACTGGCACTTTATTACAAATACTAAAATTTAATAGGTTATAAAACTGCATATTCAAACTTTTTATAAAAATTCGGATAGCAAGTGTGGAATTTTGAAGAAACTTGGCTGAATTTTCCGAGGTCTTGTGCAATGTTTGAAATTTGTTCTTGCATGTTTTTTATTAGATAATGGGCTATACTTTAATAAAAACGTCTAAAAAATTCTCGTCGCTATATATTTTTCCAGCACTGTTTGCTCTGACTAAATTAATGAGCCTGCACACACTAGTATTTATTAATGGGCTAGACTTTTATAAAAAATTCTCGTAGCTATCTATTTTTTCGCAAATTTGTGTTCTGATTAAGTTAATGAGCCTATTTCAGACCGGTTGAATTCGGATTTTTAGAGGTGGGAGATATCAGAGAGTAGAGTTTCAGCTCAGCAATAGTAAACCTCGGAAATTACAGTATTATGATCTGTTATTTTATTACCACTAGAACCAATGTGTACTCATACCTCATAACCAGCTTTATCGTCTTGAAAGCCTAGTGAATTTTGTAGAAGGTCTGAAAAAACAAGCATAAGTACATATATAGACTTAATATTCAAACGCATAATCCACTAACCGATAACTTCTTATATTCATAAAAATATACTTTGTCATTAGTCTAAACTGAGAAAATTAGAAGCATAAAATGGTATGTTATTATTAAATCAAAAGTACTCCTCGCAGCCCATTTCTTTTATACAAAGTTTAAACTCGTTGTCGGTCTAGCAGCAGCAACAAAAACTATTGTTGCCTAAACATTATACATCTAAGCTATTAACAATTATACATCTATGGATAGATGTCAATCAAAAAAACTTAAAAAAAAAAAAAATTTATTATAACTAGCAGACTCGATAGACGTTGTACTGTCAAAAAATTTACTTGACTCTCCCTTCTCATATTAGATCCATATTCTTGTACCTGCACACCTTCCTTTGCTTCCTCTTCATCTGCTCGCATTTTCCTCTTATTCATCTGAACTTATCTCTATTACTATTTCTATTACTATCACTTTCACTTTTACTGTCACTATCACTATCATTGTCACTATCACTATCACTATATCACTTTCCCTATCCGTCTCGCTATCCCTATTCCTCTCCCTGTCCCTATCGTAGAAACATCTGCTTGCTAATACCCTGATCACAACTTTAAATTTGATACCCATATCGTAGAAGCATCTTCTAAGGCCCCACCTGGGCCACATTTTGGTCAATATCTCGAAAGCGGGGTCTCACATGGGACTAAGAAATTTTCCTTGTTAAAACCCTCATCAACACCTTTTATTTGATACCCTTTTCGTAGAAACAAATTCTAGGGCCACATATGGTCCAGGCTTTGGTCAATAACTCCGGCTGACTCCAGCGCCATCTATCTACTAATTTTTTATATATAAACCTTTTCCAAAGCAACAACACATGTTCCAAATATGAACCAAATCTGTAAAGCGGTGTATTAGTTTGGTGGCAAACAATGTACTGAAACCTCAACAAAATGGCGAAATCGTGACCTCTCAACTGTAATAATAATAGCAACAGATAACAGTTTTAAATATTTTTTTATCGAAAAACCTTCCACAGAGAAGGTCCAAGAAAGTACTTTTTACATAAAGGAAATCGGTTTATCAGCTAAGGCATCCATCGCGGTTATACGAAAGACATTTAATTATATACAGGCCCGTACGCAGGGGGCGTTTTGGGGTACAACCTCCCCCCCCCTTGGGGATATTTCAGCATACATTTATATTTCAAATGGCCAACTTCCATTCCAACTGATACTCCTGATTGTCATTTACGTTCGTGCATTCACTTGTATGTGTAAAGCGGTTTGAATTTGCCTTATTACTTATAACTGAACCGCAATGCGGCATTTTCTCTTCCTTTCGCCCACATAAAAACAAATTAAAAGCTTGTAATTACTACATGATAGCTATACTTATTTAATACCTATGTAATTACTCCTTTCTGTTTGTTGTTGTTCCCGCAGTGAGTATTTAACCGGTTCGTTGTTGCGCGTATTCTATAATGTTATTAGAATGTTTGACAATTCTTTGCCGCACACTTCATTATCATTCGCAGACCAGAGAAAACTGGTGAGGCACACACTACGGTAAGCTGACTATTTTTAAATTATTTATATCTTCTTTAAATGGTCATCTAACCGCGATTTTGACCGTCCAACATATCTCGCCAGTCGTTTCTTCGTTGCGCCAATTGGAAACACCGCGGGATCGCAAATCGGTCTTCACTTGGTCCTTCCATCGGAGTGGTGGTCTCCCTCTTCCTCTGCTTCCACCGGCGGGTGCTATAAGAATACCTTCTGGGCTGGAGCATCTTCGCTCATTCAAAATATTCCAACTTTCTGCTTTATGCTGACGATCTTAAGATCTTTCGTAGGAGAAATGTCCCGTCGGATACTGCCCTTCTGCTACAAGACCTAAATAATATTGTCGATTGGTGTCTCGCCAACAACCTCCACCTTAACGTATAAAAGTGTTTCCATATGTCCTTCTTTAAGTCTTCTACCTTTCATACCTCCTATCTATAGCTGCCATTCTGCCAGAATCGAAAGAGTTCAACGAAAATTTATTCGGTTTGGCTTAAATATCCTCAATTTTGAGGACTTGCTTCCGTCATACTACTCGCGCTGTTCGCTTACCTGCAACCCCTTGATACTAGGAGAACTGTGTACTGGCTTATGTTTGCCTATGGCATAATAGCTGGTTATCTAGACTGTCCACATCTTCTCGAGAAGGTCTCATTTAACGTCCCTCACAGGTGTCTACGTTCCTTTTTACCTTTTTATTTGCCTGCTCCCAGAGCGAATTATTACAATTTTAACCCAATTTATCGCGCCCTTGTTGAGTTTAATAAGCTCTCAAGAGGTCTAACTATTGACTTTTTCCTACCGAGAGATACAGTCAAATCTATTATTGTAGTAAGCCTCTTATGAAACATAAATTTTTTTATTTTTAGCCTTCAATTTTACTTTATATATAGTATGTAAGATGCGAAATCATAGACTGAATAAACATAAATAAATAAATAAAGAGAGTGATCCTCGATCAGTACCTTTCGTCCACAGTGAGCTACAATTGTGGGAATAATTGATTATTCATAGAGTATTCAACACCGGCGTTAGTTTTGGTTTTATATTTGTGGTTGGGTTTGTGTGAATTGAAATTAAATAAGAAAAAGAAAACAAAATTTATTAAAAGAAAGGAAGGAAAATTCCTGCCGGTTAAGGGTATAGAATATGCCCAAGGTAGGTATACCTGTCTCAGGTTAGGTTAGGTTAGGTTAAAGTGGCTGCCTCTCTGCATCGCCGAGAAGCGCACCTAGGCCGAATGGCCCATTGTGATACCACTGAACGGGTGCGACTCTTCCTCCTTTGTTAAAAATTCTTAAAGTCGAACCACCCTCTCCTGTTTAGGCACTCCGAACGAGTCCTGGCTAGTGCAGGGCAGCTGCAGAGGAAGTGTTCAATACTTTCTATTTTCTACTCGTCCCTGCAGCTGCGACAGAAGTCATTACAAGGGGCCCCCATGCGCTCAGCATGTATTCCCATTAGACAGTGTCCAGTGAGTGCCCCAATCAAGGATTCCTCAAGGGGGCTAGGAAGGATCGTTTTAGATTGAGTATGGACTCGATCCGTTCCCTATATATGCAGGGCCATGTTTGCCTGGACACCTCACATGTCGTCTCCCTAGTCCATCTAGAAATAGCTTTTTCTTCGAATTCGCGTAGGTGCCAGAGCTTAGTCGAGATGCTCCTTGTTTGGTTCACCTCTAATTGCTCTGTGTCTTTCCTTTCCAACTTGTCAGCAACGCAGTTTCCAGGTATGTCCCTGTGCCCAGGAACCCATATTACTGCTGTGGGGCATTTCGAGGAGAGTTCATTTAACGATTGCCTGCAGTCGAGTGCTACCTTCGAAGTAGTAACCCTGAAGGCTTTGATCGCTGCTTGGCTGTCGCTGTATATAGACACTGATTTGCAGTTTTCCGAGAGCAGCCAGCGCGCAGCCTCCTTTATGGCTGTAAGTTCAGCCTGGAATACGCTGCAGTGGCTAGATACTCTGATGACTAAGAAGAGTGAAAGTTCCTCCGAGTGGACGCCGCTGCCCACCTTGCCGTCGAGCTTTGAGCCGTCTGTGAAAATGGAGGTTGATTCGTGCCTCTTGGGGATTCTGGTGGTGAACTTGGTGTTTGGCTCATAGCCGGTAGGCGTAGTGTAATCCACAGCCTTCAGATTTTTGGGTATGGTCTCCAGAATGCTTGTGTGTCCAAATCTGCTGTCGCTCCAGTTGGGCCACTTTCCAAGGCCCAGTCCCAGAGGTTCAAGACGGTTTGGAGCAATTCGCTTGTGACCTGAATATGCTTTCCAGTCGCCGTAAGAGCGATGTTATCGGCATAGGCAATGATTTGGCAGCCGCTGTTTTCCAACTTCAGATGAAGGGTGTTAACTGTTAGGTTCCACAGAAGAGGAGATAAACCTCCTCCTTGAGGAGTGCCCTTGGATCCGTATCGCACTATTGGAACTACAGGAGCTGTCTAACGAATTCCACTAGCGGAGCCTCCAGTCCCAATCTCAGAAGGGACTCGATGACCGCTTGAAGATTTACGTTATTGAAGGTTCTTTCAATGCCGAGAAAGATATCCAGAGTGTAGTCCTTCAGGGCAAGTCCTTTTTCTATCTTTGCGCTGATAGCATGGAGTGCTGTTTCCACTGACTTGCGCTTGGAGTATACATGTTGAGCATGTAAGGCTTAGAGGCCTGAATTCCTTTGGATTCCAGTGTCAAGCTCTTCGTTCTTTGCGTACGAAGACTATCTTCGCAGAGAATGTCTCTCGCCATTTGAGGTTCATCGGGGAAGATGTTATGGGGTCACGGAGATTTAAATGGGTCGAAGGTTCTGATAGCCGATTCGACTTTTTGAGGAGTAATTAACTGCTCCATAGAGTGGTAATTTCTTCCAACGTAGTCGGCTGTTGGTGGCTGCGTGGAACAGCCCGGAAAGTGCGTGTCCATTAGAAGTTCGACCATTTCGCCGCTAGATGATGTCCAGCCTCTATCAGGTTTTTGAATGAAACCCGGAACAGTTGGACTTTTTGATCGAACTTTACGCAGTCTATTTGCCTCCGAGTTGGTTTCAATGATGTTCCGGAAGCCCCTCCATGAATCAGAAGTCCCTCCATGAATTCCTCTGTGCTTTGTTGACTGTTTTTTTGAATATTTTTAAACCAGTCCGCTTAGCTTGATTAAAAAGTCTCCTACTGTTTTTCCTGAGCCGGGAAGTTTCGGAGTTCCACTATGGTGGCCTCTTCTTATTCCTTGGTCTGGTAACAGGACAGGAGGTTTCAAAAGCAGCATTACAGGACTATGTGATCAAGTCTACTGCTTCATCAATTTTAGACGATGAGTCACGCTCACCGATCGAAGCTGACTCGCTTTCAGAATATGTGTGTGCTTCATTTGATCTAAGCGGTAGGCTTAGCCTACCGTGAGAAGCGTGCTCATGGAAAGAACGTGACAGATCGTTTTTAAACACAATCCAATCCGTTTGCTTTTTGTTTCTGTAGGCTGCTAGAGAAGGTGGTCTCACGTGGAGACAGAAGCATATGTATCTGTGATCAGAGAAGGAGTTGTCCCTTGATACATGCCAATGCTCGATTTGGCCAAGTATTGGGTCAGAGACTAACGTGATATCAAGGATTTCCTTCCTATTTGCGGTAACAAACGTTGGTTTATTTCCATAGTTACTTACATTTAGGTTGTGAGATAGAAAAAAGTCCAAAAGGCACTCACCTCTAGGGTTAGTGTCTGTAGAACCCCACACTGCATTGTGCGAATTGGCGTCGGCTCCTATTACAATCGGCAGCTTACGTCGGTTTGACTCTTTTACTGCGTTGATTAAGCAGGTGGATGGAAATTGCTGGGCGTCATGCGCCATGTAGGCTGCAATCAGCCAAAAATGTCTGCCTTCCAGTTCAAGGCTGATGGTCCCCGTATCTGCGTCACTGAAATTTGATAACAGAAAGTAAGAGAAAGTCTTTTTTATAATAATACACGCTCTGGTCCTACCTGTAACTGGGGTCTTGACCACCTGGTAGGCATCAGAGGTTAGTCCGCAAATCTTGTTTCGGACGATCCAGGGTTCTTGGATTAGGACGAGGTCCTCGGCTTTGTCGCCGAGGCACAAGAGAAGGGCAGCCGAGGCTTGCTTGGAGTGATGCAGGTTGATTTGAAGGACCCGCATCATCAGAAATCTACAGAAATTTGTCCATTGCTACTGCCTCTTCGCGTTTGGGAGCGGCTACGGAGTCGTTCGCGGTGTCGCATCCGACCAGTGAGTGCGCCCTCCCAGTAGGTTCCCTTAAGGTGCTGCCTGTAGGACCATCACCGCCTGAAACGGTGAAACGGCACTGTCGGATGATCTGTCCTCTACGCTGGCTTTCTTGGACGGCCCAGGTCCACTCAAGGTGATTCCTGGCTCCTTCGTTCTTGGTTCATTAGTGGCGAATTCACCCTTCTTCGCAATCCGCAGGGTGATGGAGTAAAAGCAGTAGCTGATGACTCCACTATAGGCTTCCAGAGCAGGGAGAGATTCCTCGCTAATGACCAAGATCACATGGCGTTGTTTCTCCCTGACCTCACTAACCCTCACTACCCTCCATTCACAGGCAGGCCTACGTTTCCGTTCTGAATGTTTTTAAGAATGGACTCTGGCGAGGACGGTTCGGCTGCTGGTATCCAGGCCCAGTGTCGTTGCCTGCAAGGAATATCGTTCCTGTGCACCGGTACCAAGTCTGCCCCAGACGACAGCTCGCCTAACGCGGAAATAGCTTCCTTATAAAGCATGGCAGAGCGCTCATCGGCGCAATAGACCATCTTCTTTCGCCGCTAATGCCAGCCGGCATCTCGGATGACAGGTGCAGGGCCCGGGTGTTTCTTGAGGACTTCGTCGTATACCCTGCACAGACCTATTAACACCGACTTCCAGCTGTCAGGAGTGATGTTACCGTCTGCGTGTCCCTTGTCAAGTACAACGAGAGTGCGGTGCTTTTTGGCCACTTCGCTGAACGACCTGGACGGGTTCGCCGCAGAGGTTCTCGTGGCCGCCGCCAAAGGTCTATGTCTCTTGGATTCACTCGTGGTGCTCTTAGAGGCAAGTGCCTTTGGCCCGGCCCTAAGATGGTCTTACTTCTCGCCTCCTGCCTTTTGCTCCCCGTGTTTGCCTTACCCACGAGGGGGTTGCCGGTACGGTTTCGCGTGGTAACGGCTTAGCGGGTTTAGCGCACCACTTTGTGCAGTCGACCGAAAAGAGGACATTGGCCGTGAAGGCCTACCCGACCACGTCGATGCGGTTCTCGGGTTGTTAGTCCTGGTCGGATTTTATTTTTGGAATACTTTAGCGCCTAGTTGAGAGGCGGTATTTTTACCCGTTCAGGGATCCGAGGCGGATTTGAATTTATTAATTTGCCATTTGTTTCGTTGGTCACCTACTTAGACGAGTCCTTTCGGCGACCGTAAAATATAAAAAGGGGAAGGGAACGGTCGAACACGGCAGCGCCCCATACCGTCGCAAGTCCACCGTTACTCCCGGAGGTGGACCGGTATCCGGGAGGCTCCGTTAGAATACAGTCGGATGCCCCTGACTGCAAACCACCCAGTAGGCGCGGACACGCTTAACTCCTGGGTTGGGTGGAGGGAAAGATCGACACCCTCCGGGTCTAGATCTGTAGTGTTCTGTACGAAAAACAGGGTCACCTCGTGAAGGATACGATCAGTGCCCCACCGCTCTGGCAGCCCGTATTGACAGAAGTAGTACCGGTACATAAGAGGGTGTTCGTGTGTGCTGTCTAGGGATGAGAGAGGCTAGGAACCTGAAAGTCCAAGTTCTGTAATTCGCATTTTCACACCCTGCTAACAGCTCGACCCCATATACCTGTCGTAAGAGGCGACTTAAACGGACAAAGGTAATGACGTGCAACTCTATGGTTGATCTATGGAGGTGATGACTCTAACTTCTTATTAGCCATCTTATCCTTCCTTACGGAAGGAGGGGTGACATGACCTAGAAGGTTGCACTGGTCATACCAAGAAATTTGGTATGTATACAGTGTACCAAATTCTAAGAATTTTTACATAGGTGTTGCCACGCAGGATACATTTACGGGGTTGCCACCTATCTGAATTTTTTTGAGATAAAATGAGATAAGCCAATGTGAGTAGTTAAATTGTGTAATACTCACTGTGGGTTGGCTTTAGATCCTCCTTTAGGGAATCAGCTTTTCCTGGGAGCCACGCTATCTAGGGGGAATCCTGAAGTATACTATTTCTTTGTATTGCTTGCACTGGAACTATTTGTAGAAATACGTGCCAAAGATCATATATATGGATATTAGGGCGGGTCAAATTTATAGTTGAAAAGGCACATCCAGTTTCTGAATCTTTGGGTCATACTGAGTAATATTGCCCATGGGACCATAGGTCTGAAATGAATTTCGAGCCTCCCTAATTTTGTTAGAAATTTTATGTCGAAATTTTCTCACTGGATTGAGATTGACTTAGAAACAGCATTAAAAAGACAATGTGTATGTGGGTTTTCGAGTGCGAGGAATCCGAATTTGACATTTATTTTCATGTATTTTATTTGTGAGAGCCGCCATAGGGCACTTTCCTACTATTTTTCTCATTTTATCGCTTCTTTCTGGGAAAAATCGACGAATTTGTTGCAAAAATCAATCAAGTGAGAAAATTTTGACATAAAATTTTCTAACAAAATTAGGGAGGCTCGAAATTCATTTCAGACCTATGGTCCCATGAGCAATATTACTCAGTATGACCCAGAGATTCAGAAACTGGATGTGCCCCTGAAGTTTTTTTTCCCCCATACAATTTGACCCGCCCTAATGGATATAGAACTAAACTTCAGTTAGTGTCGCTTCGCTTAGATACCAGATTTCCCCTTGCACTGTTATTCGATTTGCTTTGTCCTCGTTATTAATTATTTTTTCCTTTGCAAAATATATTTTCCACGTATCAACACAAGTATGAACGTTTTATACGTAATTCCACAATCAATATATTTCACTAATTAGCCGAAAAATAGTTAATGATATCAAAATCGCTTGCGAAATAAAATTACACCTTTTTTGTAATTAGCAAAATTTTATTTCCCGTTTTCGAAATGTAGAAAAAAAAGTCCGGTGTAAAAAAAAACCAATAATAAAAAATATAGTGGTGCGGGGTGTTTTTCGCGGGGTTGCCACACGTCCCAAATCGTTCCAATTTTATAACTAAACCTTAGGGTGAGTTGATATAGTGTTAGAATGAAATTATTTACAATTCATGGAAAATATGTATAACGAGTATTATTTTATGTACAATTCAGGAAATATGTGTTTAACGAGTTTTATGTTTTGATGTCGCGTAAACAGTGGGTATCAAACAAAAAGTTTTTTCTGCGTATTAAAAAAAACGTAAGGTTTTCACTTATGGTTGCCATCTGAGGTTATTATATCTTTCAACTTTTAACGAGCTATTTTTGTATTTTTGTATATTCAGAATTTCTCGAAAAGGGCGAAATCGATTTGGATCAAATTTGGTATGTACATAGGAAACCAAATCCTGAGAATTTTTATCTAGGCTAGCTCCACTGAAGAGTATCTAAACCTATGATAATGCCGGTATTTTATATAGGCTTAAAATGTTTTAATGAACTTCTAAGTCATATAAAAGATAGTAAAGATGTAAATACGTTCAAAAAAAGTTTGATGGTATATTGTAAAACCATCCCAATAAGATACAAAGTTTAGAATTTCTTCTTCTTCTCTTTCATGGTCGGAAAAATTTACGGAGCACACAAATCGATACTTCATAAACATTTATGGAGGATTGGAAACTAAAGGATAGATGCTGTGTTGATCGGAATCACATACATTCCGACAACATTTATAAACAACAGACAATTGTCTTCTAGGAGCTAAAGTATGGGTGGATTGGAAACATGTCCTTTCCAACATTCCAAAAATAGGGGCTCGCCAACTTATACTGCCAATTATTTTATTTTGTTGATCGGAATCTTCTCCATTCCGACAGCGTGCATACTGATAAAAAGAAACAAACTGTAGCATTGCAGGATTGGAAACGCGTCCTTCCAACCTCTTAACAAGAGTTGCTTTATAACTGGTCCTTTGAACTGGTCGAAATCCCATGCACTCTGACAGCATAAATAATTTCAATATTTCGTTATAATAAATAAATAAATATATTAAAAGTTATTGCCTTGCTATATCTCTTTAATTGTTTGTATAACCCGCTGAAGAATCGTGAAGATAAGATACACATGTGACCTGAGTTCTTACAGTTTTTTTTTTGTACTGCCTAATAACTTTTATTTCGTTAACAGATTTCTACGTAAGAATAGATGCCCATTCGTATTTAAACTCCTCTTAAATCTGCCAATAAGTAATCACTATCGTGCAACATAAGCAAAAGCACAAATGCAAATGCATTGTATGGGACTAATGTACAATGTCACACAAGCACGCAGTTGATGCACTTGATTGCAGCTTGTATAGTATTCGTAGTTCTCAAACGTTGATGGGCGGGGTTGTTGCCTTGCTCGCTGGAGACCTCCGCCCTTTTAAGCCTCACCATTATGGCAAATCATAAAAAGTTGACGTCTTAAAAGCGGTATCCACCTCACAAGAATGTAAAAACTCCATATAAAAAAAACGCTCAAGAAATGCTCAAGAAAATTTCCTTGGAAAAATTCGTTGCGCATTTCCTGTGCGTTTTTTTCCTTGGAAAATTTTCTTGCGGTGGTATCCAGTTCGCAAAAAATTTAATACCAAATTTCACTAATATTTTTACATGAATTTAGAATACGGCAAAATAGGTTTTGACAAGAAATATATCAGGGGGCATACAAATATTTCTTGCAGAAAATGTATAAGCCAAAGCATCAAAGAAGTAAGTAAATTCAAGTTTTTTTCTTTTTGTACAATAAATGATAACTTTTTTATTTCAGTAATGGAAAATCCTGTTAAAATAATCAAACGCAGAAAGCGCGTTTGCAATTTTACAGTGGAGGAGAAGCGAGAGCTTACAATAAAGGTGGAAGAGTCGCCCAGAATTAGGGATATTTCTGATCCACTCCACTCTAACAAAAATACAGTGGATCAGATCTGGATCCACCTAAGCAACTCGATAGGGAAATCAAGTAAGATATTAAAATATACTAGTATATCCCGTGGTCTAAATTCGACCACCTTAAATTAGTTTAAGTTATTAAATCCTCTGTTCATATTTTTTTAGCACTGCCTAGAGGCCGAAATATTTGAGAAATTTTTGTACCTGAAATTAATTATATATAGTTGAGTAATTTAGGGTCGCTTTCATAAAAGTCGGTTCACACTAAACGGCGGATAGTTTGGCAACTAACCGAAAAAAATAAGTCCATTAAAGACAGGTAATGGCAAAAATAGTCCTTAGGAATATTTTAAAGTTGGGACACGAATTTCGGTATGATACGATCCATACTACCGCCCTTCGAAACCGATGTTTTGTACTCGAGACTTTTGTAGCGATACTTTTTGGCATTGAGTATTTACATCACGGTATCGTATCGAATTTATAGAAAAATGTGGCAATTGACTAAGGAAAAAACGATTAGATCAAAGACATTGCTCTGTTGGTTGTCTAAGTATCTAAGAGTTTCTGTTGATCGATGATCATTCTTATTGCAACATGTACTTATTTCGTTTTGAATTTCTACTGCGAGAAAAGAAAATCGCAATGAAAAGACACATTTTTTACTATACTAAATTGAAGGGGCTTCAAACTGCACACTCCAAAAAAATCTAAAAGTTCTGAAGAAAAACATTTCGCGAATTCTGAAAACATTTTTGGAGAAAATCATTTTACAAATGTTCACTAAAGCAAAAATTTGTGAAGATGGGAAAAAACTACCGGAACGCACACTTATTCTGCCTAGTGTATTTAGATCTAAGCCATTGGTAACTGCAACTTTAGGTACAACTCAATATACGTAATCTTATTCATTATAAATAAGCATTATATGATCTTAATAAATATGTATGTACAATGTACATTGTACATATAAATTATTATTTTCAATGTTAGAATGTCTAGAATTCAAGAGTAAGACACAACTTTCAATTTTGGCAGAACATACCTGTGTTAAGGTACAACCTTGCATGATTGAACTGCTAGTTTATGTGTTTCGATGCTGTCGGATACCCGATACTTGTACAGCGATACTTCAAATAAGTACAGCATCGATACTTTGCATTCAATATCGTGTCCTTATTTAAAAGTCCACCATCAGAGCCACCACTCCGTTCAGATTCGGTCAATATTTCAAAAAAAACTAAGATTTCATGTTTGTTTTTCAGAATTTTAGTATGCATCTAAATACCCGACCGAAAATAGAAGCCATGAATACCTTTGAATCTCATTTTAATTATGGAATTTTACAACAAAAAAAGTTGAAGTTTGATTGCGCATAAAAAAAAAAAGTTTTGAATTATATGAAGAGGGGGCGACTTTGGATGCTTTTGAATCTCATTTTTATAATAGAGTTATATTAAAAAAATTAAACTTTTATTGTGTTTTCCCTAAAAATTTAAATTTTGAACTATTGCTTGCAATAAAACGCGCGAGATATGGTGAAAACAAATTGGTATTTTTTTTTTTAAGATTTTGTTACAGTTCAGTATAGGGGATGGCCACTCTCGTTCAAAACCAAATTGGACAGACTCGCGGACGCCGGTGTATACTATAACTCAATTTGCTTAATGAGTAAGAGAATGAAATATATTTCTACCTTTTGGAGAGCAAATGAAATATGAGTTGGACGCACCGACGCCACTACTTTAACTCAATATGCTCAATTAGTGATAGAATGAAAATATTTCACCTTTAAGGGCGTGTCCACGTATACATATGTTGATTGAAAATGATTTCAGCGTTTCCTTAAATTTTTCAATATGAATAGATCTGGCTTTTTTGAAACCCATTTAGCGGGGGAATATTACAACTTCATTGTATGGTTTTCTGGTTTTTTTCCTTAACCACAATTTAGACATGTATAAAGACATTTCATATTTACTTTTATAGCATTTCAATAATATTTTTTGATATATATGTATATGACCTGAAATTATTATTTCTTATGGCGTGGCGTATAAGTTTACCTTAAGTCCTATATCAATCAGAAAAAAAGTAAATTCTTTAAAAAAATTCATTAAACTATGTAAGCATTTATTTTAAATATTTTGTTATGGTAAATTTTTAGTAAGAAAAGATTGCTTTAAAAACTTAACAAATTCAAGTCAAGGTAAGAAATTTAATTTTATAAAAAAAAAATTACTGTCCGGAATCTGGGCTCGAACCATGGAACGCACGCGTCTTACCCGAGAAGCTTATGCCTGCTTCAGAAAATATTTCCACCATTAGGAATATACATACATATGGCTTTTGAAACTGAATGAAACGTTCATTTGGAAGTTCCACAAATTTTTCAATATTAGCGTGACGCCGGTTTCCATAGTAGTTTTTTTTTATATGCAGGCAGTTTTCTCAATTTTTGCTCTACATCTTACTTTTTTGGAGTCAATTTAGGGGGAGAAAATTACAATGAAATTACACATTTGATGTTGAGTTTTAAGGAAGGATATCATCTTAACTGGTCAAATTTAGTCTACATATGCAAGGGTTCGGGTTATATGTCTGCCCTTTGACAAATTAAAATTGAAGAAGCTACAAACTGCGTTTTAGCCTTTTTGTATTTAAAATATAGGGTCTATCAGCCATTCTGTCCCATGGGAAAACCCCGATAGAAATAATGAAAATTATCAAAATTCCCTACTAAGTTTCTCGTTCCGACGAAATTGGGTTATGATATACAAAATTATTATAATATTATTACATATGGGCTACATATATTGTTTAAGGGACTTGTGCCCTTAAATAACAACCCTGTGGTACAACTCTCTAGCAACCCGCAAATGAACTCGTTAAAGCTCATCGTTGCCAGAGCAGTTGACTATATATAGGGGTACACCTCATAAACTCGCTCTCCTTTTTGTATAATCATCGTTTCGAATAACATCATCGGTAAGCTGTGTATCAACAGGTGCCGAAACCACTCAGCGGAGCTGCGAGTAAACCGCCGATTTAAGCATCCTTTTTTAATCAAACGTTTCTAAACTAAAGTTAAAGATATTAAAATTATACTAAATATTTTGGATTCAAGTGGAAGTGAATAAGCCTTCGATTCTTAGTTTTTCCATAAGATTTATAAGTCATTGTAAAGTAATGAAACATTTGCCGTGAAATAATTAATGCCATTAGTTTATATTATTTCTCTAATCATACTACCTTCATGGTGAAATGCAACCTTTGGGTTTTATTGAAAAGGAAATAAGAAATTAAAGGTAGTTATGCACTACACGTGCCTCGCCACCCATTTCCCATATACATAAATACCAATAGATATTATCTGCCACAACTAATTTCATCAACTCTGTATCGACAAAGGGTACAAAGTTCAACATGGTCTTTGCGAGCCAAATTTTGAGCTGGCAACATTATTTCCAACAACTCGCAAAAAGTTACTCGCTATAACGAAGGCGTCATTTCAATTATTCGTACTCACTTCATTCGAATTCTTTGCCAAAACCGCCGTGAGTGAACAACATAAAAATGAAAATGTGTGAAAATTGAAAACAAGTAAATAGTGAAAAAAAAATTAATAAAGAAACTTAACTTTGAAAAGACATTGGTCAAGTGACAAAACAAAAAGTATAGAAAAAGTGGTGTTAAAACGCATTGATCATCAAAAGGCGATTCTAAGCACAGGCCACAGCAGGAAAAGCAACAACAACAGCAAGTAGTCCATTTAAGCAAAAACCGCAGAAAGCAGCCCAGTTAAGGCAGATTTCGACGAGGGATTGCACAAAAATATAAGTAGCTATTCAAAAAAAAGTTCGTAAGTAAAAATACGATTATAAATTTGCAAATAGTGCCAGAAAAATCTTGAATCTAAGCACCGTTATTCAAACGGTTTGTACATACATATTTACATACTCGTATGTATATATGAGCGAAGTCCCGAGTTCCGCTACTAACGCGTTCCGAAAAATTCCAACTGTTTGGAAACGGAGTTATTTTCGTTACATACATCCCTATGTATATATATAAAAGCTAAAAAATAATTATATACCCAAATTCATAATTTAATTCCAAGTACAGTGCAAATCCAATCGCATAGTAAATTGCTCATCTGCAAAACCTTTCCAGATTTATATGTATTATACATATGCACACTTATTGGAACATATAATCAAACTCCACACATCAAGAAACCAAAATCAGCAAATTACGCAGAAAGCGCGCATATACCCCATTTCAAGTGTTTAATCAATAGGCATAATATTGCAAAATAAGACTTCGAAAATGTTTATGTGCTAGGACAAAATTTGGTTAAATTAATTCCAAATAAAATCATATTACAAACTTGAAAAATTCGCATCAGACGGAAGTCATTTGTAGGTGCATACAAGTTACAAATATATATTTTATCATATCAATTTGCAGGCACTGTTATTTTCTTTGTAAACATTGTGTTAAAAAAAATGAGCTACTCGTTGCAATGCCACATATGTAAACCCGATTGCAGCATTCCGTGTTTCATTGCCATTCATTTCCAACCTTGCCTTTAGGTACGAGTATACACATATATGCGCGTAATGTTAGCTCACCTCATCTATTATATTAGCATATCTCTGTTTCATCCACCAACAGTCGTTGGTATGTAAAAATACATAATCAAAAAACAATTATCAGTGCGCTGTTAAAAAGGATCTTCATTTAACATTTCGTGGTCAAATTCTGTATTTTAACAGGCATTCATTTGTACATTACATTTTAACATCAGTGACGGAGATTTGAGTATGGTGAATTGCAACTCAACTCGTGACATCGCAATGTACGAAAACGCAACAGATTATGACAAATGTTAATTAACATAAAATTATACTGAGACTGTTGACGAGTTAACAGTCCTCGCTAGTAATATTCCGTTAAAGTCATTTTACATAGAAATCACAGACACTGTAATCTAAGTACAAATGTATGTATATCCCAGCAAACATTTTCGTATAGGTACTCCGTGCTAAGGAAATTTCATACGATAAAACAAATTCAAAATTAGGATGATTATTGAAATTGCTGGCCACATAATTCGATTCATTCATTTTCAAATAAAATCTTCTTACCTTTATCTAATTGTATTGACCCTACTAGCGCAGACCTCAAATTTTTTATAAAGCTTCAACACACATCTTAATTGATAATTTGTTCCGTCACCTATACAAAAGTAATTTAGTCAAGCTTGCAAACCATTTATTACCAAAGTTGCGTCATACCGCTTACGCAACACTAACAACTAATCAAAATCATACACCATTGCATTGTCAGTGCAATTACCAATTTCACAATAATCGAAGATCTGGGTTGTTAAGTGGCATCGCTTACTAGCCTAGGCAAACTATTCAAAAACCCTTTTACTCACATCTACTAAACGAATATTTAAAACCTAGGGCTACGTCGCACCGCTTACTGGACTAGGAAAATAATTTAAACCAATTTTACCAACATTTATTCATGGAATATTTGAAATCCAAGGGTTACGTCGCACCGCTTACGTACCCTTATCACGCTTACCATCCAAATACTGGAAAACCTATAGTTATGTCGTACCGCTTACATAGCTTAGGCCAATAATTCGAATGGTATTTTTCTACAGTTATCATTCGAAGATTTGCAAATGAACGGGTTACGTCGCACCGCTTACGTACCCTGAGTAAATCATTCAAACCATTGAAGTAATCCAAATTTACCATTCGATCCATTTACAACCTACGTTTACGTCGTACCGCTTACGTTACGTAGTAGTAAATCGCAGAATAATTTTGCACTAGTCCACTTAAATTTGTTACGTCGCATCGCTTACGCAACAATTTAAACTACCACAATTATAACGCAAATTAAAGATCGTATCATCTGAGTTGATCGTTTACAATCAGTTTGGTCTAAGTGTTGTTATGTCATTTCGCTTACGTAACTCACAAGGCACGACACCAAGTCCCAACTGCCAGTGCTGCCTCGTCGTACCGCTTACGGGACACACCCAAAGAACCAAAGTTCCATATCTTATTAGTCAACTTAAATTTGTTACGTCGTACCTGTAAATTCGAGCGTGGTGCTAACTGGGAGCGGCGGTGGCTCAAAAGCACGGCGGTCGAATTTGTGCTCGAAATGAAAATAAACAAGAAACAACGAGAATTCTCGTTATAGAAATGTGGCCGTATATTTATAAAAATATATAATTATGAACAATTATTTTACCTTGATTAATAGTTATTGATGCGGGCGAAGAATCCTGGGCGGGCCGTGATGTGGTCGTGTCGACTGTCTCTGGAAAAGTAGACGGTTTTTCAATCGAGGACAACCGTTGAACCTGAAAATCATCCTCCGGTTTTAAGGGGAGGTGAACCCACACATGCACACCCCCATGCATGTATATGTGTGCTGACAAAACACGAATATGCATGCATGCCCACACAGGTGGGTGGGTTGGTGTGAGTGATTGGAAGGGCGCTAAAGTTACATTAGGGTGGCCCATTTTTTAAGACTTTAGGCATCTCGCCTAAACATGCCGGCCCCCTTGCGATACGCAACATCTTACCCCGCCCCAGGATTTCCCACCGCGCATCCTCTTAAGCTAAGGACTTAAACTATCCTAGTGAGTGCCGGCTGGCGCTGTCCCAGTCGTATGCCTCCGAAATGCCATTTGAAGTTTGGCGGCTCCATCGTATCGCACCTAGAGCTAAGAGATAGGAGGAAGAAACTTTAGAAAATAAGAACGCTGTATATTTCTTGCCAGGAAATTATGTATATTATTTATTTTTTCTGTAACGAGAAAAGCTGGAAGTCTGTGGTAGCTGGCGCGGCTGAAGTGCCAGTCTACCGTCGAAGTGCGTGTTGATGCGTAGCTGGCGCGGCTGGGAGGCAAGTCTACGCTCGTCCGTAGGTGTGCGGCGATTGTCGCTGGCGCGGCAGAGTGGCCAGTCGACGTTTGCTGCTATTTCAGTGGGCGCGCGATGTAGCGTTCGCAGTTGCGCCGCTCGTGGGATAGCAGGGGTCGGAACGGCAGTGGGTCCGATACTCCCTGCGCCGGTCGGAACGGCCGTGGTTCCGATCTCGGCTCGGCGATTTCGTTGTACTCTGACGTCCAAGCGGTCTCCGACGCAGAGAAAAGAAACAAAAAAAATCCCCTTGAATATTTGTATGGACGCCCGTATGCGTGGGTGGCGAGCGACCTCGTTCGGGGTTTATCAATGCCATATAATGTGGCATGATTCTGATCTATGATGAAATTTTAGAATTACAACACATATTACCCGTACATGGGAACTGGTTATTTTTTCCCACACGGCACGGTAGCGACAAGTTGATTACGTTGATCGCCTTGTATTCCGATTCGCCACTGGCCCTCATGCAGAGATTTATTCTTACTTGCATGGTCGCCGTCATAAGTGGCGTCAGTGCCGTGCACACAGCGACATTTTCGCTTTTTTCGGTACTTGGTTTCGGTACCGAACTGGGTAGAGAGTGTGAGTGTGGTGACTGTTAGGGTTTATTTTTTGTTGTTTTGTGGGCAAAACAGTCCTTCCCCTCCGAAAACAAAAACAACAAACTCTGAGAAAAATTAATAACAACAAAAAAAAATTTTTCTTACTTTGAAAACCAAATTTTTCCAAATTTTTGTGTGAAAATTTATTATTTATAGGTTATTTCCTATTTTACTAGAAGCGGGATCTTCGCCGATCAGGTACGAACGTAGATTTCGTTACCCTATTGATCCCGCAGTGAATGGTACCGATTTTGGCAGATCGGGATTTCGGTACCCGGTGACTAAAATATCGCATCACTAAAGTGATGGTAAAATTATGCATATATACATATATACATATGCTGGCAAATTTTTTGCGAGTAAATGAGAGCTCGCATGGCGTGATGGCCCACTAGCAAAAGGTAATAGCTAGAATAAGAGTTGGTAATAGCCAAAGTGAGGGTCTTAGCGCTGAATTCTTCGCTGAAAATTAACACAGCGATGTCATTGAAAACTCAGGACTGAATAATTCGCATACAAGGGAATAGGAGTATATCAGCTCTTACCAACTTGTTAGCTTTGAACAATGAGTATATCAGTCCTTACCAACTCATTACCTTTGGTCAAGGAGTATATCAGTCCTTACCAACTCATACGCATTCACAACTACACATTTTGTTTTGCTTTTTAATTGTTTTTTAATAATAAAAAAAGTAAGTAGAAATTTGAATATAAGTTTTAATATATGATTTTATTTAATAGTAGCATTTAAATTGTGCTTCCTTTTTAACGAGCCCGCTTTGTGGTGGCGATTTTTACCCATCTTGAAAGCTGATTTAATGTATTTGACAAAATCAGCTTTCGTGTATCCATCTTTTTGAACGGCTTCTATAAATATAAAGAATGATGAAATTATATAGCTACTATTCTATATACATATTTCATGTTAGTTTTAACTTACCAAATAGAACATTGTTAAGGCTTTCAAAATTTTTAAAAGCTACTTTGTTTTGCAGTCCGTCATAGTTTATTTGGATAACATTTTAAAATATTTGTACACTACAAACCACGATTCACAACGAAATGATTTAAATTTACGTAAATGCGACAAAAATTGTCACAGACGCCGCAGAGATAACGGTACACGAATTATTGGGAATTCAGCTGCAAAAAATCCTATTACCTACTCGCTTACTTTTTTCAGTGGTAAAGCAAAACAAAACAAAAACAAAATTAACCTATTACCAACTCGCTTACTTTTTTCAGCAATTTAACAATCAAACTCGTCTCTTTCCCCGCAACCCAATACCAACTCTCTTACTTTTTTCAGCTATGAAATCATTTGCTACTGGGGGTTGAAGATTTGCACACATACATATATGTGCGTACTCACGCCTTGCAAAATCGTGAAAAAGAAACAAAGAAAATTCATTGAATTGGAACAATTCATAATTTTCTTGTTTCCGGCACGCGTGGGCAGCAGCAGTAGCAGAGGTAAGTAAAAATTGTAAATTTGATTTAAAAAATGTATTTAACCTCATTTTTTCTTTTCTTTTCAGATTCATAAGGGGTAAGTGAAGTAGCAACCTCACATTGGAGGATAGCCTGGCCGGCGCATGGACAATGGACGTGGTTTGGGTAAGTATATATTAGCGCTGCCCGAAATTGTGTATCGATTCGGTAGCAGCGCAAATTACTTAGGAACCAAAAAATGTATGAACATATATGCCCATATAGTTAGTATGCAAATATTAATCGTTTCTTTCTTTGCAGGAATTCATGGCCTCGCTATAACTAGAACAAAAATACGTGCCTTTTGCAAATCCTCATCTTTGCTTTTATCACTTGCAGAAGAAAGCAAGTTGAAAATGTAAAAAGTTACGGCTATTTCCCAGCGGACAAAAATGGAGTAAGTAAATTAAAAATTGCTGGGCGAACCACAGATGTAATTTCTCCATTGTCTGCTTGCATACATAATTCATTGTAAACAATGGTCCAGTTTTTTACTAAATATATACAGTAGCAATGCGTAAGATACGACGACGCTTCGCCTATAAAATTGCTGCAATACTATCCCTGCTGATAGTGGTTATGTTGTTCTTTTTAACTGGAAAAAAAGAAATGGATCGCATTGAAAAAATTTCAATCATTGAACGTTCCATTCGGTCACCTATGAATCGTGGAGAATGCCATTTACGCGACCTACCAGTTGACGACCCAGAAGTAATAAAATATTATCATCCAGTTGAAAAAATTTAATGCGGCAATCCTCTTGAAGACTGGGTCACATGTGAGAAATCGATGTGTTTCGTTAAGCCCGAAATAAGCGACACTCAGGGTGAGGTAATATGCTCATACACCGATATAATACGTATCTCGGACTACAGGAGTAAATACGGCAATGAATTTGCTAAAGTTTCTAGGAACTCCAAATTTGTATACGGAACCTAACTCAAGTGTTCATTCTGTAAATCGTCTAAAGAACTATATAGACGCTGGATTTGCACTACAACCAGTCCCTCATAGACACAAATTTAGAAACTGGTATGTTCCTCTCAGTGAATATCCTTTCGATCTATGGCTACCATTTGTGACAGCAGGGGCATTCCTCATAAATCGGAATGCTTTAGTTAAAGTTTTCAATGTGACCACACATTAAAAAAAAAATATTCAAAAATTTGAAATTTGTTTTATTTCACTTTACCACAAGCTGGTAAAAGTTTTTTTTTTTGTTAAAGGCCGCAAATAGAGTTAGGAAAGCATTTGTCCTTCCATTTATGTATCCCTTTTCGACCCGAAGCAAATCTAGCCAATAAATTTGTTTGAATTTTGGACGCTAGTAATTTAACCTTTGTAGAAAAAAGCCAAAAAGTTTGTTTACCAACATCACTGACGATGGGGCTAAGGGTGCAGTGAAATATTTCCACATGCATTGATATGCATTTGCTTACTGCCCAGGAATGTATTACGGCTGGCGAACTACAAAATCGTCACGCAGATCCATGTAAATACGATTCTGGTGGTTATTTTGGCTCGCAATTTGTTACAGTATGTGTACACAGTCGCGCTTCAAAAAAATAACCCTTAGTCGGTCCAACAACGGCTACTCGGTCCACAGTATTTCTGTGCAGAACACCTTTTGCATAAATTATGTAGAGTCGATTTATTATTCTTCGACAATCAAATTTGAAACCGTCCTATTCAGGACCACCTTTCGGTACACCCTAGTCTGTGATTACAACAACCATATGAAATGACAATAAATTTCCAACTTTGATTTCGAATATCTCTTCACTGAGAAAAAAAATTCGAAAGTCCGCTTCCGGATTATGGTTACCGGGGTCAAAACGCGTCTTTTGATACCTTTCCCGATAATTTCGGACGTGTTTTAGTAGTTGTCTCCTCAAGGTTACAATTACCAAAATTCACTTCACTTTCGCCATATCCTGGCTTACCGAACGATTTTTTTTTTTCGGCTGACGATGAAAATTGACGTTGTTGTTCCATATAGACGTCCATCCCTTTGGAATATATGTACTAATGCTGTCCTACTTTCAGGTAACGCTGTCTTGATGAAAAGCAGCGGGGTATTCGAGGCAAAACAGCATTATCAAGTTCCAGTTAATTCCTGCAAGTTAATGAACAATTGCGATATTGCGGTGGTGGCGGCTAAAGATATAGCCGAAATATGAAGAAAACACGAGGTACTTAAAAAACGAGCACCGGACATCTCGGAACACCCCAAGGTAATTTGGTTCGTAAAGTTCATTGCGGTGGGGTATATTAAATAGTCTTGAAATATTTTTTCTTTCATATGTAGATATATTTAAAAATTAACATATATGTATATGTATACGAGGGTGGGACCATCTGCTACCAACTTGTCGTGGCAGATGGATAGCTTTTCAGTGGCAGATTGGTCCGCCTTTCTGCGTTAGGTTTTCTTTGGCCTCGATATCGAGTGCAATCGCGTTTTCTGTGGCAGAATGGATCGCCCTTCTGCGGTAGGCTTTCCGGTGTCCTCGTTAAGGGTACCGAGTGAAGGGTGGAAAATTTTGGGATAGGGGAGGTTAAAACGGCAGGGAGGTGATGGAAGGGGATGGTTAAGATGAGGCCCCGGGCCTCTCGCCAGCCATTCCCTCCATAGGGAGCAGAATCAGCTTAACCAACGGTCTTCTGATCTGCCCCTTCTCGGTCATGAGGTCCACTACACGCACTCGGTTATCTTCGCCGGGGTGTACGTGGGTAACTCGGCCGAGCCTCCATTCATTGGGAGACAAGTTGTCTTCTTTGATGACAACGAGATCCCCCACCTTAATATTTTGTTTCGGATGCTTCCACTTCACTCGTTTTTGAAGTTCGGATAAGTATTCCACTTTCCATCGCCTGCAGAAGGTTTAATGAAGAGCCTTGAGCTTCTGCCACCTATTAATAATGGAGGCAGGGCTCTCATTCACCTCGGGTTCTGGCGGAGCCAGGAGATGACTTCCAGTCAGGAAGTGCCCAGGGATCAAGGGTTCCAGGTCCGCGGGCTCATTTGAGGCTGGACTAAGTGGCCGTGAGTTGAGGCATGCCTCAATCCGGCATAATAGCGTATGGAATTCCTCATGCGTGAATTTATGAGGTGAGGCTAACTTCTTGAAGTGGCTTTTGAAGCTCTTCACTCCCGCCTCCCAGAGTCCCCCCATATGTGGAGCCCCGGCCGGAATGAAATGCCATGTCAGGGCTTGATGACTATATTTGGAGATAGTCTTGTCTCGGGCTTCCGAGATAAATGCTTTAAATTCAGATCTCAAAGATCGTGAAGCGCCGACAAAGTTGGTACCATTGTCGGAGTAAATGTTTCTCGGACATCCTCGTCTAGCGATAAAACGTGAAAACGCTGCTAGAAAGGATGGGGTGCTAAGATCACTGGTCGCTTCCAGATGGATTGCTTTAGTCGTGAAACAAACAAAGAGGCAAACATAGCCCTTTGATAATCGACATCCTCTACCGCGGTAACTTTTAATGTCGAAAGGCCCGGCAAAGTCCACCCCGGTATTGGTAAACGCGCGGGTGAACGTAGTGCGTTCGCAAGGAAGGGTACCCATAAGTTGGGTTTGCGCTCTTTTTTTATAAATGGTGCAGACCTTACAGTTATGGATGGTGGCCCTAATCATGTTCTTGACGGAGACGGAGCATTAGCTGGTTTTCCCCATGGAGGGAGATTTGATGTATCATTTGTTCAGTCAGACGCGTCAACCTACAATTGTATGGCAGTATGATTGGGTGGCGCTCGTTATAAGCGAGGTCTTGAGACGCTCCAAGACGACCACCCGCCCTAATAATATCATCTTTGTCGATGAATGGGTTGAGTGGCAATATCTCGCTTTTCCTATCGATTCCCTGTCCCTTCTTCAAGTTTACATATTCCTCCTTATAATGTTGCTTCTGATAGAGTTTAATCAAGAGTTGCGTCGTGGTCTTGATCTCATCGGATGAGATTAGGCACGATTTTTCTTGAAAGGAAGCTTTTGTCTTGGGATGAGTTCTTCGAAAGAATCTCATAACATATGATAGTACCCTCAAAGCCCTCGGTAAATTCGAAAACCGGTCAAGAATCTCGATCTCTTTTTGCGTTGATATTGCGTAGGCCTGCGCTCTCTTTTCCTCCACGGATGTACTATACTCCTTTTCTTGTACTGGCCATTGGGAATTGTCTTCTTGTAGCCAAGAAGGTCCCTGCCACCCCACAAAGAATTGTTGACCAAATCCGATGCCGGTAGTCCTCTGCTTCCTAAGTCTGCTGGATTCGTTTCCGAATTGACATGAAGCCAGTTCTTGCTGCCGACTAGGTCGATGATTTTTGTAATCCTGTGTGCGACGAATGTTGACCAGGAACAGGGTCGTTTCCTTATCCATGCCAAAACGATGGTGGAATCCGTCCATAGATACTGTTTCACTGGTCCAAGTTTGATGTTTCGGAATATTGATTCCATCATTTCCGCTAACAGTACTGCTCCGCAAAGTTCCAAACGCGGAAGTGAGATGGTCTTCACTGGTGCTACTCTGGTTTTGGCCAGAAGTAGATTGACGAAGATATCATCATTCCTTTTGACTCGCATGTAGACAGCTGCAGCGTATGCCTTTTCCGAAGCATCGCAGAATCCATGTATTTCGACATCATCTTCTGGTGAAAAGTTTATCCATCGTGGTATCTTTATGTTGTCGATTTCGTGGTATTGATGTCTGAAGTTTTGCCATCGTTCCAATGTATTGGACGAAACTGGTTCATCCCAATCGGTGCCCTCTAACCAGATGTTCTGCATCAAAATTTTTGCCACAATGACCATTGGTGCAAGCCATCCTAAAGGGTCGAAGAGTCTGGCGATGGCGGATAGAGTCGTTCGCTTTGTCAACTTTTCACTTTCTTCTAGTGACCCTGCTTTAAAGTAAAACAGGTCTGAATGGGCATTCCATCTTATGCCCAATGCCTTAGCGGTGCTGGTATCTTCGAATGCCAGAAAGTCCTCGGTCAGCCGATCCGATATTGGGATGTCGTTGAGAATTTCCTCAGTATTCGAAGTCCATTTTCGTAGTGGGAAGCCCGCGGAGAGTAAGACTTGTCGAATCTCATTCCTCGCGTTAATGGCCGATGCGAGTGTGTGTCCCCACGCTAGTACGTCATCTACGTACATGCCTCCCCTTAGTATGCTAGATGCTGTAGGGTGAGAACTCTCTACTTCATCTGCTAGTTGTAAAAGAGTTCTAATTGCCAGATAAGGCGCACAATTAACCCCGAAAGTGACCGTTTTCAACTCGTAAAGGCTTATGGGTTCCTGAGGCGATGTTCGGTAAATAATCCGTTGGAATTTGACGTGATCATCGCTCATCCAAATTTGCCTATACATCTTTTCGATGTCACTATTGAAAACGAAGCGATATAGTCTCCATCGCAGTATAAGTACTGGAAGATCTGATTGTAGTACTGGGCCTGGCAGGAGAATGTCGTTCAAACTTGTGCCATTTGCCGTTGGGCTCGACGCATTGAATACGACGCGTACCTTAGTGGTGGTACTCTCCGCCTTTACTACGGCGTGATGGGGCAAAAAGTAATTGTCCGCCGAATCGGCTGGTACAATGGCAGTAACTTTTCGCATATGCCCTAATGTCTCGTATTCAGTCAGGACCCTTATACAGGGTGTTTTTTTTACAGGTTTGTTTTTCGAATAGAGATAAAACTGGCATTTGGTGGTCAAATCTGGCAACTCTAATGTCATTTATGTTCAGTTTGGTTTGCCATTTCATCATGAACAGGTTGACAAAAGAACAACGCTTGCAAATCGTGCAAATTTATTTCGAAAATAATGGTTCAGTTCGCGAAGTTTACCGTGAGCTCCGTCCATTTTATGGTCGACATAATCGTCCATCAGAGCAATTAATTCGGTTAACCATGGATCGTTTTCGCACTACGTTTACTCTATGTGATAATACGCATCCGCAGAGACGTCGAACAGTGCGCACCGAAGAAACAATTGCCGCTGTAGAGCAAAGTGTTGAAGAGGACCCGAATGAATCGATTCGCCACCGTGCACAGCAATTGGAGCTTTGTCCATCAACTTTATGGAAGATTTTGCGCAAAGATCTTGGCTTGCGACCTTACAAGATCCAGCTTGTGCAAGAATTAAAGCCGCGAGACCATGCAATGCGTCGTGATTTTGGTGTATGGGCCAAAAATGAGATCGATTTCGATGCTGATTTTCATCGCAAAATTTTGTTCAGTGATGAGGCTCATTTTTGGTTGAATGGCTACGTCAACAAGCAAAATTGCCGCATTTGGAGTGAAGAGAATCCACATGAGACCCTTGAAACGCCATTACATCCACAAAAACTTACTATTTGGTGTGCTCTATGGGCTGGTGGAGTCATTGGGCCATACTTCTTCCGCAATAATGCTGGAGAGGCAGCTACCGTTAATGGAGACCGGTATAGAGCCATGATAACCGACTATTTTGTTCCCGAATTGGATGGCATGAATGTGGATGAGTTGTGGTTCCAACAAGACGGCGCTACATGCCACACAGCGCACGTCACAATCGATTTATTGAAGGAAACATTCGATGAGCGCATAATTTCGCGGAATGGACCTGTCAATTGGCCACCAAGGTCGTGTGATTTGACACCATTGGATTATTTTCTTTGGGGATATGTGAAGTCGCTCGTCTACACCAACAAACCAGAAACGTTAGGGGAATTGGAAGCCAACATTCGTGGCGTTATTGCCGACATACGGCCCCATATGCTCGAAAAAGTGGTTGAAAATTGGACCTGTAGAATTGGCTTTATTCGAGCCAGCCGCGGCGGCCACATGCCCGAAATCATATTTAGACATTAATGGCATAAAATTATCCTTCCAATAAAGTCAAATTGATGGACCTTAAAACGATTTTCTTGTGTTTTATTTCAATTCAAAGTTCTATACCCCTAAAAAAAACACCCTTTATATTCGATGCCTAATTCTGGGTTCTTTGCTAAACGCGTTTCGTTTCTAAAAAATTGTGAGCACGCCCGCCTAAGAGACCCTCCTATGTTTATCTGATCTGGGTAGTCCTGTCTGAATGGAAGAGAGACGACATATCTTCCATCCTCTTTACGACTCGTAGTTTCTCTATATAAATCTTCGCAGTACTTGTCATCTGCGTTTGGGCTCTTAATTCTTGGAAGATTTTCCAACTCCCAGAATGCTGTAAGCTTTTTGTCCAAAGCAACTTCGCTGTAGAAGGACACTATAGTTCTGGTTGGATTCGGTGCTTCTATGCGCCCGGTTAATATCCAACCGAACACCGTTTCTTGGGCGAGAAGTGTACTAAGTACATTCTTTTTCAGCCCACTCAATATAATTTGCGGATATACGTCTCCGCCGAGTATAATATCAACTTCCTCGTTGATGTAGAATCGCTTATCTGCCAAGACTAAGTCTGGGAAAGCCTGCATAGTCGTAGCATCGATATGGCAGGATGGCAGATTCCCAGTTAGTTTGGCTAGAATTAGAACTGATGTTGTTAAGCTGAAGCAAGGGTCCACTGGTGAACGGAGTTCAATATTGGAGGCCTCCTTGACTTGAGCGGACACGGCATTAGTGATGCCCGAAACTTGAGCATGCATCCTTTTTGCCGGTAAATTGATTCTGCGTTTGAGTCGTTCTGTCATAAACGAGCACTCTGAACCAGAATCAATCAGTGCTCTTGCTGGGAAGTCTGTACCATTATGGCGAATGTTTACTCGAGCTGTCCCTAGCAGCACACCTGCGCTTGAATGCACATGGCAGGATTTAACGTTTCTGTTTATGGCCGAAACAGATTTTTCAGGTTCCCGTCTCTCTTGTGCCTGTTTTGAAGTTGAGGCAGCATTATCAGCATGATACTGATTAGGGCTGGTGGTTGCCTGCGTCTGAAGAGACTCCGCATGCAGGAGCGTATTATGTCGAGAGTGGCACTTGTTGCAGTCATAAGAACTGGTGCACTTCGACACAGTATGTCCTGGGGATAGGCAATTCAAACAGCCCTTGGTGGATTTGACAAAGTTAATTCTCTCCACCGGAGTTAATTTGAGAAAACGGGGGCAGTTTCGTAATCTGTGGGCATTCGATTTGCACTTTGTGCACAGTAATTTTGTCACGTTTGCTTGGTATGTACCAAGTCTTTTTGCAGGGGTTTCGTTGGCAATCCGCGTACTTTGCGGCTTTTGCACTTTCGAAGAACTCCCTATGAACCCAGACACTGTTTCGAGTGTCTGGAAGCGGTTGGACAAAAATTTGTCCATATCCTCCCACTTGGCTATTTCCACTTTGTGGTCTATGCTTTGCTCCCATAGACCAAGCGTACTTTCCGGCAATTTCGTCGAACACAAATACGTTATAATTGCGTCCCAGTTCGAAGTGTCAATTTTATGACTTCGCAGGGACGAAAGGCAATTATTTATTTCGCGCTGAAGGGTTTTAATCGCGCTACCACATTCACTCTCTACCTTTTTCAAGTTGAATAAAATTTGGAGTTGCGAGTTTACTAAGATACGTTTGTTTTCGTATCGCTCGCATATATTTCTCCAGGCCGTATCAAATCCCTCATTCGTGAGCGGACATTTTTTCACGATATCTTTTGCCTCACCTTGTGTCTTATTGTTCAGATGGAACAATTTCTCCACTGGTGTTAGGCGTTTATTTAAGATGTATATAGCCGTGAACATGTCACGAAATGTTGGCCATGACAGATAATCGCCCTTGAAAACTTCAGTATCACATGGAGGCAGGCGGATACTGTGTTCAAATTCGGGATTTTCTTCAGATTTATTTTCTGGTTTGTTGTACGTCGCTTGGCGTGTAGCCATGTCTGACATGCAGCGTAAATATACTGCATATGCTCTCTTATATTTCTGTTTGACAGAAACTATACCAGTGGCCTCTAACTTATCTGAATTAAGTAAGTCGTCATAAGCCGTTCTGGTTTTTCTCCACATTGCCTTCAAGTCCTCTTGTTGAAGCCCAAGAGTGTACTTGCTGTGGACTGAATCCTCTAATTCATTGTAGTCTGATTCGAATTCAAAAATCGAATCAGCCAGCCTAATGAAACTTTCCATATTTTGGACTTAGAGGATCTGGAGAATCAAAACAAAACCGAAAAAATAAAGCTGAAGGTACGATGAAATGCTCAACCGTACAAGAAAGATGCTGAATAGAAAAGGTAAAGGCAGTATTTTACCCAGGAAAAACAAAACAACCTCAATAAAATTGTAATAAACTCAATTAATGTATAATTTAATTCAATTATTTTTATTTATTGTTAATTTTTGAATTATATTGCAGACTTGGCCGATTTGTCTGACGAATAATAATAATAATAATAATATTTGTTTGCTACAAACGCAAAAAATGTAAACAAAATCTTTGTGACTTACTCGCCACCCACACGTATAAGGGGAATATGTATATATAAATGTGTGTATGTGTTGCCGCAATAAAGAAATACACAACAAACACAGATAAAGTGCGCGGTGTATCAAACGAGCGAAAGTGAATATTAAATGAAATTACGTAACTCATCCAAGTGACTAAGAAAATTTTCAATAGGTATGTTACCATATAAATTGCCACAAGCTAATTCAATTAGATAGTGCTACCCAATACATCTTCAAAATGTCTCTCGATCAATCGCTAACCTCCCGATTCATTTTTGAATCAAATAGCGTTATCCAGTTCTGTTCTAATTTCGGAAAAGAAGATTTCAACGACCATACGGATTCACTATTGGAGGTAAAGTTCCAAGATCTCAACACTTGTTGGGAAAGTTTACGTACATCCTATGCAAACGTCTGCATAGCTGACGATACAGCTGTCTCAGCTGAATTTAAGGCGGAAGCGCACAACAAGTTTCAAGTATGTGCGGATAGTTTCTATATCTGTAAAGCCCAAATTTTGGACCAACTCAAGCTATTCCAAGAACCGCCTCAAAAAACTTCGAATCTAAATCAGTCACTACAATCCCAATGTGACAACCCGACTTTTATTAAAGTGCCTCCCTGTGACACTGATATTTTCTACGGAACTTATGAAGACTGGCCCACCTTTCGCGATATGTTCACGGCCATCTATCTAAATCATACCAAGTTGAGTTCCGCACAAAAACTTTATTATTTACGCCTAAAACCCGAGGTAAAGCCGGAGGCCTAGTTCAAAAATATAAATTATGTGATGAGAATTTTACACTGGCTTGGAAAGCGCTCAGAGCAAGGTGTTTCAGTGGATAATTGGGATCCAATTCTCATTTATTTTTGTTCCACCAAACTCCCAGAAGAAACTCTTGCACTCTGGGAGCAATCGCTTAAAACCAAAAACGAACTCCCGTTATGGTCGGCTATGGATGAATTCCTCACCAGCCGCTATGAGGTAGTAGAACGACTCAATAGTATGCGATTGACCAAAGGTCGAACCTCACTTCCGCAACGGTCTAATAAAATCTCCACCTTTCACTCAAAAGAAAATCTATCTTTTAAATGCAAACTTTGTAACAATTCGCACTCGTTGAAAGTTTGCGAAAAATTTCGACAACTTAGTTTACCAGAAAGAAAGAAATTCGTAGAACAAAACGGGCATTGTATAAACTGCTTGGCATACAACCACCGGGTAAAGGATTGTAAAAGCACTTTTAAATGTTTCACGTGCAGAAAACCACACCATACTTTGTTGCATTCCGAATCAAATTCACCAAAAAACCCTAGTGGTCGTAGTCAACCAAGCCAAAATGCCAAAAACTCCACTTCGGTATTGCATACCCAGTTCAACCAATCCGATGCAAGCCAAAATGCATGGAACTATCCGATTTTCGAATCGCCAACAACCAGCAACCCTACTTCCGAGAGTGGTCCTGCTGTCATTCAAAGCAATTTTTCCAGCAATAACGAAACCACGCTGTTACCAACAGTTATGGTACAGATTGAGTACCTCGGCGAATACTACTCCTTGAGAGCACTGATCGATCAGGGTTCGCAAAAGACTTTCATTTCGCAAAAAATGCAAAAAAGACTGCAACTCCCGACAGTCAAAGAAATGTTCCAAATAACAGGAATGGGCGGGGCAATGGTAGAAAATTCAAATCAAGTTTGCCCTATAGTGCTATTCTCGAAAAGACATAACATAAGAAAAGCAGCTAAAGCCATTGTACTGCAAAAGCTAAGAAGTTTTCTTCCACCATTCGAAATGGGAAAACCCGAGCTTTCGGGATTAACTAATATCGACTTAGCAGATCCATACTTCTTCAAACCTTCTAAAATTGACTTAGTTATCGGCAGCGATCTCATGCCGCAAATACTGTTAGAAGGAGTTAGACACAATGTTGCATATAATCTTCTGGCACAAAATTCCATATTTGGTTGGTACTTAAGTGGACCTCTCAAACGTGAAGTGCTGTCTTCTTACCACACCCAAGTTTCCGAAGACGAGGGTGAGACATTGAATACTCAATTAAAGAAATTTTGGGAATTAGAGGAGGTCCCAGATAATCATCCTCTTTCCGAGGACGATGAGGCATGTGAACAGTACTACCGAAATACCACTTATCGCCAAGAGAATGGTCGATACGTAGTACGCCTTCCGTTCAAAAGTAATTTTCCATCTAACCTCAGCCTCGGTCGTTCTCGTTCTCAAGCGATGATGCAAGCGCTACGTATGGAGCGAACGCTTAGCAAAGACCCACATCTAAAGCAGGAGTACTCCCAAATATTAGAGGAGTACATAACCATGGACCATATGAAACCCACTTCTTCCGAAGAAATTCATTCAAATGGATCTCACCTATCATTTTATTTACCTCATCACGCGGTCATTCGTACCGAAAGCAAATCCACCAAAGTCCGTGTGGTATTTAATGCTTCAAAGTCTTCCGATACTGGCATTTCTCTAAACGATGTACTATACACCGGTTCAAAGCTGCAAACCGATTTAATGATGGTAATCTTAAATTGGAGACTTTATAAATTTGTATTCAATGGAGACATCCAAAAAATGTATCGACAAATCCTTGTAAATGAACAGGATCAACAATTTCAACGCATTCTTTTCCGAAGAGAAAATGATGCTACGCTTACGGACTTTGCGCTCAAACCGGTCACTTTCGGTGTCAATTGCGCCCAGTTCTTAGCAATTCGTACCCTACATCAATTGGCAGAGGATTCCAAGCTCACATATCCTTTAGCCAAACACATCCTTATAACCGAGACATATGTTGACGACATATTATCCGGAGGTCATGACCTACCATCTTCGCAAAATGCACAAAGTCAACTAATTCAATGTTTATTATCGGCTGGATTCCCTTTCAGAAAGATCACAGCCAATCATCCAGAACTCTTAAACAATATCGCAACCGAAGATCTATTAGATTCAAATTTTCTCAAATTCGACAGTTCTAGTTCCACAACGACTCTAGGCATACGCTGGAATGCCTTAAATGATTCATTTTCATATGCAATTGAACCAATGAAACCATCCGCAGCCGCAACAAAGCGCCAAATTCTTTCGTCGGTGTCAAAACTTTTTGACCCGGCAGGTTGGCTATCGCCCATTATCATTCAAGCAAAAATGTTATTGCAACAGCTGTGGTTGGAGGGCAGAGCTTGGGACGAATGCGTCAAGCCTCTGTCTTTGCACAAATGGAATCAATTTCTTTCTGACCTGCCAGCCATTGAACAAGTCCAAATTCCTAGATGGACAGAATTCGCTCCCGACCGAAAAATACAAATTCACGGCTTTTGTGATGCATCGGAAAAAGCATATTGCGCTTCTGTGTACATACAACGCATTCAAAGAATAACCACATTACATCAAATCTACTTTTTGCCAAAACTAAAGTAGCTCCATTTCAAACCATAAGCCTTCCGCGCTGAGAGCTGTGCGGAGCGGTCTTATTATCAAAAGCGATAAAAAACGTTCTTACAAACCTCCCTCTAGGGAAATTCGAGTTATATCTGTGGTGTGACTCATCTATAGTCCTATCGTGGCTTGAAAAGCCACCGTGCACATGTAAAGTATATGTGGCAAACCGAACTACACAAATTATACAAAATGTCGGAAATGTCCAGTGGAGGCATATTACATCGAATCAAAACCCAGCAGACTTGGGTACGAGGGGCTGCAAACCGCAGGAGTTAATAAACAATGCGCTTTGGTGGCACGGCCCAGAGTGGTTATTAAAAGTCCCCGAAAAATGGCCCATTTCTTTCCAGCCATGTGCAACTCCTCCTGAAGTTCGAAAAGTTGAAATACTTCATACAATTCAAGAAGAACCTGATATACTGGAGCGATTCTCATCATGGTCAAGAGCAGTGCGAGTCATCGCATACATATTTCGTTTTTTCAATCGTCTAAAATCACCGCAACTACAGTCGACTTCCGAAGCTAATTTTAACTCTATAGTGCTTTCTCAAAGCGAAATTCAAGCTGTGAAAACTCGACTCATTACACTTGCTCAAAAACGTTATTATTCAGAGGAACAGCTAAGACTCGCTAACGCCCAGCCAATTCCGAAACGAAGTTCTCTGCTTACACTAAGTCCATTCCTGGATAGCAATGGTGTCCTTAGAGTTAACGGGCGTTTGGCAAACGCATCACTCTCCTATAATGAGAGACATCCAATTATTTTACCACAATACTCAATATTTTGTCTTTTATACCTTCAATTTATTCATACGTTGCTACTACACGTAGACCATCAACTTATGATAAGAATGGCCAAACAAGAATATGTTATACCCCGAATAAAATCAAAGGTTAAACAAATAATTTTTAATTGCAAGACGTGTACAATCGACAAACAACAAATTCGATCTCAACTTACGGCAGCGCGGCCGCCTGAAAGAACCACATTCTCTTTACCATTCACCCGAACGGGAATTGATTTCGTAAAAGGTTATGTATGCGTATTCGTATGCTTTGCAACCAAAGCCATACATTTAGAGCTTTGCACTGATCTATCGACAAAGGCATTCCAAGCGGCGTTTTCCCGATTTGTGGGCCGGCGGTGGTTTCCGCAGCTAGTCATGACCGACAATGGAAAAAACTTCGTCGGAGCTAGTCGAGCACTACAAAAGGAGTTTCGTAAGTTTCTTCAAGAAGTGGCTCTGGAGATCCAGACAAAATATATCCTCCACGGGTTTGAATGGCGGTTCATCCCACCAAACGCACCCCACATGGGTGGCTTATGGGAAGCTGCTGTCAAGAGTTTTAAGATACATCTCAAATGAATAGCAGCAAATATGAAGTTCACGTTCGAAGAATTTTCTACCTTGCTTGCCCGTATCGAAGCGCCCTTTATCTCCAATGTCCGACGATCCTCAGGAGTTAGCGGCAGTAACCCCTGGGCACTTTCTGTGCGGTGCGCCACTCCTTGGCATTCCCGATTCTGAAGCGGAAACATTATCCCTCCAAAACCGGTGGGAGAAACTGAAACGTCTCCATCAACAGTTCAGTATTCGATGGAAAGAGGAGTATCTTAAAGAACTGCATAAAAGATACAAATGGCAATATCACCAAAAGAATCTCAACGTCAATGATTTTGTAGTTATTAAAAATGAGTTAACCCCACCTAATGAGTAGCATTTAGGAAGAGTCGAAAAGGTTTATCTCGGCTCTGACGGTAAAGTGCGCATAGGCGACGTGCGCACCCAACATGGACGGTTTACCCGTCCCATCACCAAACTATGTCTTGTACCCCTTCAACCCGACTCAGGCCTCGTACCTCCCTGACGCCAAATTTGAATGTTATACCTATCATTTTGCCTAGCCAAAAGCATTCCACAATTTATTCTAATTCAGTTTACCTTTCTCCGCAGAACCATCATGGTATATCGTCCGAGCCCATCTCGTCACAACAATCAAGTGCTAACCTTACGCGCTCGTAGTCGCAGACCCATATCGCTTCGCAGCTCATCTCGTCGCCCCAGTCAAGTGCCATCATCGTGCTAGTAATCGTCGAAGCACATCGAGTCGTAGTTCATCAGGCATTAGCACCTCAAGGGGAGGACAAATCAAAGAAACGGCAATACGGCGTCGCGATCCGACTGTACATTTATGTTTGGTGTGTCACAGGTACCACGCACTTCGTTTTTGTAGTATCTTCCTAAAGCTTGAAGTGGAGGACCGCATTCATTGTGTGTGCAAATTTAAGTATTGCGCCAATTGTTTAGCTCGAACACACAGCGTGCAGGAATGTACCTCGTCGGATCAATGCAAAATTTGTAATAGACCGCATCATACGTTAGTGCATCGTCAGCGAGAGGAGACGATGCCCGTCAATGATTCGCGTCATAACATCGAAGCCCTGCGGGTGGTGTCAGTGGCAATTGGGGTCTTGAAAAAGGTAGAACATCAATTAGCGGTTACACCAGTGCAACGGCGCCGTGTTTAAGGGACTTGTGCCCTTAAATAACAACCCTGTCATACAACTCTCTAGCAACCCGCAAATGAACTCGTTAAAGCTCATCGTTGCCAGAGCAGTTGACTATATATAGGGGTACACCTCATAAACTCGCTCTCCTTTTTGTATAATCATCGTTTCGAATAACATCACCGCCGATTTAAGCATCCTTTTTTAGTCAAACGTTTCTAAACTAAAGTTAAAGATATTAAAATTATACTAAATATTTTGGATTCAAGTGGCAGTGAATAAGCCTTCGATTCTTAGTTTTTCCATAAGATTTATAAGTCATTGTAAAGTAATGAAACATTTGCCGTGAAATAATTAATGTCATTAGTTTATATTATTTCTCTAATTATACTACCTTCATGGTGAAACGCAACCTTTGGGTTTTATTGAAAAGGAAATAAGAAATTAAAGGTAGTTATGCACTACACGTGCCTCGCCACCCATTTCCCATATACATAGATCTTCCGATTAATGTATACATAAATACCAATAGATATTATCTGCCACAACTAATTTCATCAACTCTGTATCGACAAAGGGTACAAAGCTCAACATATATGTTTACCTTAAATCAAATATTATTGAGAAAAAGTTTGATTTCTTAAAACATTCATGAAGCTATGTAGGTATTTTGTTTTGATAAACTGAAAACATTTTGGAAACAGCTGTGGCTTTATGCAGAAAACTTTTGTCGATTATTACAAATAATGATTCGTTAAACATAATATGCCTATGCACTGCTCCTGACCCACACGAAGATATCAAAATAAATTTTTATTGAAATTTAACATGTTTAGATATTGATATACTCTAGCAATTGATTGTATGAAAAAAATGTTAGCCTATTAATATATAGATAATATAATTTCCCGCTAATCCAGGAGAATAAAACTCTTGGAAAAAGAGCGTAGATCGCATTCTACATACCTACGAACCCGTTAATGGGACTCCAAAATACTACGGCACCCTAAATGTTATAAGGAATAAAGTTGTGGGCAAAGCCGACACATAACACACCATCGTACTGGAAGACTATTTCAAAACGCCTCACTCTTCATTACGCCGACAAGCTATAGAGCCTCGAGTACCAAATGACCTCTCTGTCATCTGCCCCTCATTCTATATAAGTTTGGTTGCATGGAAGTCGGTGCAGAATGCATGCATTTACTTACACGTACATACCTGGAAAAAGCCTTCGTGGCCCTCATATGAGCCCTAAAAGGTGACGCACCAATATCTTCTGGTGTAAGAGAGCCAGTAGATCTTCCTTAAGCTCTCCATCCTTGTCAAAATTTGGAGAATCCAAATATCCGTTCTCATTATGCGCTGAGCAATAACAACTAAAATTGGAAGCCTTCCGACCACAATTTCCCATGAATAAATGCCGCAATACCCAACCTTACAGACCAACAAGTCAAGATCCTAGTAAACCTCAACTCCCTCGGCCACAACCAATGGATGTCGACAAGTCCGTACACTCTAGAACAGTTAACTATATGAATAGACCACAAATAAATAATCAAATAAAAAAGCTACAAAATTTTTCGCAGCAAGTGCCTCTAAAGCAATAGAGGAAATTTCACATATTTAGAAGCAAGTGAACACCAAAATTACCAACAAGACTATCAGCAAGACTCACAGTACGATACAGACCAATACTATCAGCAAGATTGTACGCCAACCCGACAAGAGTATGAAGCTGCTGGACAATCAGCTCGGGCATACGCTGAAGGGAATTCACTTACTGAAACACAGGATCATATCGACTGGAAATTTTTAGACAGTTCTTCGTTGCCTTACGTAGAGTGCAAAACGAACAAGTAAGGAGGTCTAAGTTCGGACATTATATACCTAGTAGTGATCTATTATGGCGTAGCAATTTCCGCAGGTCTGTTTTAATACCTCTCAGTTCGTATTATAAAGCCACCTGATTGTTTTCAATAAAAACACTTTTATTATGAGTTTTAAGGGGTAAGTGTTAATTTAAAAAATATAAATGTATGGCGCGATATACAACAGGTATATCATCACAAACCCCCTTAGAAATTTTTGCGCCGAGCTTCCCTTCCAATTTGTGGTGTGCCGTTTTGAGCCTATAAGTTTTTGCCAATTTCGAACGGAATCTATAAAGGAGATGCATTTTTGCTGAGCTTTCCATAGCAGAAAGACCCTCGGAGAGTTTGCCAAACCATTGCCGAGGAGCGACCCCGTTTGGAAAAACTTTTAAAAACCACTTTTGATGTTACCAGTCCCAGGACTCGAACCTTGGACCTTCGGTGTGGTATCCCGGCAACACTACCGCCTCAACACGGCGGCCGCCATTAATTTATTTGTATGTAAATAGCTTCCCTAACAACAACTGCTAACCACATTTTTTCAAAATAAAAATACATGCCCATTCTATGTTTAAAAAATTTGCGTTCAAATAGACGGACATTGCTAAATCGACTCAGCTCATCGTTCTTACTATTTCAGTTTGCTCTTCTTCTTCTCATACTTACAAACATTCCATGGTCATTACAGGTATGAAAATCAAAAATGGTATATAACTTCGCAATTGCAGTGGGGTTATAACAACTTGCCCGGATATTTTGCTTACGTGTTATCCGATTTGTATAATTTTTGGCAGGAGTATACTATATCTTTGAATGTTGTTAACAATTTCCATGCCCACATACCATGCTCTTACTTATCATTTCATGCTCAACCGTATCTGTGGCTGGTTAATTAAATTGATTCTAGGAAGAAACTATCAATTGTCGCTTGTTTTCGTAAATACTCTCACGTGAGTCACATATGACTCATTACCAAAAGATCGTCCGAAAACAGAATCATGCAGGCTACCCTGTACTAATTTTATTCGGTCAGTGAAAAGACGCATTTAATTGACATTGAACACTTTTCAAATAACGAAAGGGAAGCTGTCAAAAACGAAAGCTTCAAGGCAGGAACACCGAACCTATAAAAGGGCCTGATCGGCTACAGTTAGTCTCTTTGCGGTTTCTCGTTTCACCCCAGTAAGTGGTCAGACATTATTACCAGTTAGTACCAGTGCTCCTATATCCTATAAGTTTTTGTGAAAACAAGGTAAGTTTTTTTATAGTGATGTGTTTCCATCAAGTTTTAATGGTAGGATTTTGTCCAATAGAGCGTCATCAGCCTCCTGTGGAATTCCTTGTATCAGCCACACCCATAACCCTAAGTCGCTTGTCAAACGTGCGCCAATACTCTCTTTGAACCGAAACTACGGACTCCAGTGCGTGATAGCGGCGGACAATCCAAATTCTTGTTTCAGTGTCCCAGTTATCCATTTTTGTTAAATGTAAAAGTCAGTCTGCAAAATAAAAAAAAAATTAACCAGGCTTTCATTAGCCACCCTGTACATCCTATTGAAGCTGACCAATTTTGATTGAAATATCTAGTTCAAACTACAAGCAATCGAATTTGAAAATAGCGGGACAATTTGAAAGTGAAATATAAATGATATAAAGCTTATGTACGCAAAGTTATTGCCTATTGAATATATCTATGATCCTTATCAAAATCTTTCCTATAAAAGTGATTCGTGGTTCCTAACCGATTTCGCCCATTTTTTTCTGGAACATACCTTATATTAATATAAATATGAGTGCTAAATTTCGTTTCGATATCTTGAACGATTTTTGATTTACGATTAATATTAATTCTAAATTTGATTTAATCAAAAGTGGGCGGTGCCACTCCTATTTTCAAAAATTTCTTGACAAGTTTCTTTTATGCCTCAATCTCAATGTATACTCCAAATGTTATCCTTATAAGTGTACTATGTACGGAATAATCACTTTTTTTGTGTTTTCGAAAATATTCTATATATAAAAAGTGGGCGTGGCTACCATCCGATTTAGCCCATTTTAAATAGCGCTCGGAGATGAGTGCCAAGGAGTCTGCGTACCAAGTTTCATTAAAATATCTAAAATTTACTCAAGTTATCGTGTTCCCAGACGGACGGACGGACATGGCTTAATCAATTTCTCTTTTCGTCCTGAACATTTTGATATGTGTAAGTCAATATCTATCTCGATCCGTTTATGCCGTTACATACCACCGTTACGCGACTAAAGCCAATTTACCTTGTGTGCGTAGAACTACTAGGTATAAAAACGGTAAAATACTTAAAATGCTTATCGATGCCGGTTCGAGCAAAAATGACATCCAACCCCGCCATGCCCTAAGGAAATTACCTAATGACGAGCATTTTTTGCAAATTATTTTGCAGGAAAAATTTAGATTACTCATCATACAAAAATCAAACCATCCGCAACAGCACAAAAATGCAGCATTGAGGCACTTAGTGGATAGGCTTCAGAGAACGCCACTCACACAGGAACCATACAGAAGAAAGCTTAATACAATATATAACATAGCGGCAAATAATGGATATAAGAAAGCACTCGTGGATAAACTCAGAAGTAGCCATGGAACACAAAAAAGAGTTAACGTAGAGGAAAATCCAAAGGTTTGGCCGGCAATGACATACACTGGAAAAGCGACGTACAAATTAGCAAACTTATTTAAAAGATATAACATTAACACAGCATTCAGAACATCTAACAACGTAGGACAAAAACTAAGAACCGACACTAATTCTAATGACCCATTCAACAGACACGGAGTGCATAGGATTACTTGTGAATGTCAATACAGCTACATACGACAAACAGGAAGAAAAATAAGCACAAGATCCCGAGAGCATATCAGGGACTACAACAAAAAAACACGAAAACCCACTATAATACCAGAATCTAATTGATGTATATTGGAACAATTTTTTGTCATCCCTTGTCAAATTTGGTTTTGAGACAAACCGGTTTCGGCGTTGTGCCATCATCAGTGTCGATTTTCGTTCTGATCTGTTGTTGTCCTTTGTCTTGTATTTATAGTAGGTAGCAGGTAACGTCAGCATGGGTGTCTGTTTGTGTACGCGTGTGTACATTCAGAAACGGGAGTGGTTTGCATCGATCGGTTTTTGTGCGCTTGGCTGAGGCAGGTAAAAGTTGGTGATTTTTGTTGTTTGACCTTTTTTGCTTGTTTGTTGTTTTTGATCTTTTGCTGTTTTGTGTTTATGTGTCGGTGCGTGTGAGTTTGTTGTACCTTAACAGTTGCTTTGTTTTTTGTAAACCAATTTTAGAGGTTCGAATATTGTGTCGGAAACAGTGGTTGTCTGTTCGTTTATTATTCTACCGTCGAATGTTTTTTGTTTGTAGATTTCCATGTTTTCGAGTACGTTCAGACGTCGGCCTTTTGCTTTTACATGTATGACCTTGACTATTTTTTTCATGTTTCGGGAGGGCAAATTATTTTTCACCATGTGATTCGCAAAGTTGGACTCTGGTACGATGGTTGGAATCCGTATATTTTTGTTGTAATCTCTAATGTGTTCTCTGAACCTCGTTCTTACTTGTCGTCCTGTTTGTCCTATGTAACTGTGCTGGCATTCACAAGTGAGATGGTATACACAATGGCTGCTAAACGGATCTTCTGAGTTAGTTTTGGTTCTTAGCTTCCGTCCTAAATTATTCGATGTTTTGAACGCTGTGTTGATGTTGTATTTTCTAAGGAAATTTGCTAATTTATGTGTTGCCCTTCCAGTATATGTCATTGTCGTCCAGGTTTGTGTACTTTCCTCTCCATTGTTTCTTTTTTGTTCTCTAAGGTCTCTCCTGAGTTTATCTACTAGTGCTTTTTTATATCCGTTGTTTGTATCGATGTTATATATTATTCCAAGCTCTCTTCTATATGCTTCTTGTGTAAGAGGTGTTCTTTCCAATCTCTGTACTAAGTGCCTCAGTCAACCACACAAAAATCGATCGATGCAAACCACCCCCGTTTCTGAATGTACACACACAACACATGCACACACGTACACAAACAGACACCCATGCTGACGTTACCTGCTACCTATTATAAAAACAAGACAAAGGACAACAACAGATCAGAACGAAAATCGACACTGATGATGGCACAACGCCGAAACCGGTTTGTCTCAAACCCAAATTTGACAAGGGATGACGAAAAATCGTTCCAATATACATCAATTATTCACCCTGTCGGAAAAACAACAAAACAAAAAAAAAACACCAGAATCTAACTTCGCGAACCACATGTTCGGGAACAACTGCACCCCAGCTAACATAAAAACAACGGCCCAAATACTTCCGTACAAGGAAAAGGCCGGCGGCTCAATGTACCTGAGAACATGAAGATATACAAGTTAAAAACATTTGACGGCAGGATCAAACCAACACTATCTCTGACGAAATATTTGAACCCTTAAACCTATTTTACAAAAAAACAGCACAAGCACATACAAGTTAAAATCATTTGACGGCAGCATCATAAACGAACAAACCAACACTATCTCTGATGAACTATTTGAACCCTTAAAACTAATTTACAAAAAACGGCACAAGCACATACAACAAGCAGGATCATAAACGAACAAACCAACACTATCTCTGACGAAATATTTTAACCCTTAAAACTAATTTACAAAAAACAGCACAAGCCAGCAGGTACATCAACCAAACACGTAACAATGAACAAGCAAAAACGAAATATGAACCAAGCGGCAAAAATCACCGATTTCTAGCTACCTCAACCTACCGCTTAGCAAACAAGCGGTATGTCTACATACCTACAAAAACAACCCTTGGTACAGATAACAATTCGGACGTATCAATACCGCGCACATACACACGCATATTAACGTTACCTACCACGGACACATAGATTGACATTACCTGCCACAGCACCCATGGACTATAAAAACAACGCAACGGATAGACACAGACCAGAACGAAACTAGGCATTGAAAATGGCAGAACGCCGAAACCGGTTTGTCACAAAACCAAACTTGACAAGGGATGACGGAAAATCGTTCCAGCAAAAATCAGCTTACTACCCTGTCGGAAGATCAACACAACAAAATAACCAAGTTACTAAGCATTTTTCTTTGTCGTACTGATTTGAGCGTTTTATTCTTTCTGATAGTCCAGCGACGTACGTTGCCGATTTAAAAACTTTATCCTGGATCCTTCTTGAGTTTTCATCCCTGGGTAGAGTATAGTAATGCTGAATTGAGCGATTTGTTAATTTATTAGATAAATTCCTTTACTCAAGGGTGTTTCTGATAATTTGTATGTTTTTATCATGATAAATCCTGTCCCGGAGAGAGAGAACTCGTCTCACAAAGTTCTTGCCAGTATTGACAATAATTCGTTTCTCATGTTGCGAGTTGAAGTTGATGAGTCTTCCAGATGCTGTCGGTTTTTTGTACCAATATATTGATAACGTGTTGTCTGTCTTAGTAACCAGAGTGTCCAGAAAAGGTATCTGCCCATCGTTTTCTACCTCAATCGTGAACTTAATCAGAAAGAATAAAACACTCAAACCTGTAAGACAAAGAAAAAGTGCAGATAGCTTTTACTTACGACAACATGCTCCGGAAAATTTTTTAGCAACTTAAAAGATTAATTTATGATAACTTCGACGTGGTGTATAAGATTCCTTGTAATGGTGACGGGTCTCACGTATGTCAGAGGGTATATGTGGGCACATAAATCAAATATAAAACTAAAGATTAATCTTTCGGACAACAAAGCGGCCACTGTCAAGATACAGGACATTACCCGGATTTCGAGAATATTGCCATTTTAGAAAGAGGGAAAAATGATAGTAAAATAGTTATACTAGAAATGTTACACATAGTAGACACGCCTAATAACGAGAGAATGAATTTTAAAGCTGACACGACCCGTTGTTCTTTCTCAAACACAACCAAAATTTGTGATGCTTTTGACACATATATGTACATATCCTTGTCTTCGTGATAACAAACCTGCAATCAGGGTTGCCAGAATTTTTTCAGCAATCCAGCTAGATTCGAGAAAAATAAAAGCTAAACAAAAATTATTTAGGGCTAAAACACAGCTAAAAAAGGTAGTCATCTTTTCACATGTTTTATTCGTTTTTTATTCAAAAGTATATAAACGAGTAATATTTTATACAAAAAATAAGGTTGTTTGTACTCCAATTTCATAAAAATGAAAAAGTTTCTTGCACAGATGCTTTTCATAAAAATTTGCATTTTCGAGCATTGGAATTATAATGAACAATACAAATCTGTATTTTTTTAAATTACGCCAAACTAAGGCTAATATTTCTATTTACTGAATAAATTAGGTGCTATTTATATAAAAGGTACAACGAGTAAAATTTAAATTACAGATCACTGTATTATTCGATAAAAAGTTATCAAGTGCGGCAAATATTTAAAAGGAAATGTACTTTCATGGCATACAACGCAAAATAACTGTATATAATATAAAAGGTAGTAATGTGAGATTATATATAATAAATACGTTTTAAAATATGTCAATATCACAATTTTCTTCATCATCCGTTGAATGAGATCTTTTTTCACATAATAAAATTTCTGGTAAAATCTAAAAAAAAGCTAGCAGCTAAATTCAAATTTTTCCAGCTAAACGAAAAAAAAGCTAGATCTAGCTGGAAAACAGCTAATATGGCAACACTGTCGCAATGCTTGGATGATCCACCTACTGTTGTGTAGACTTTAGGTATTGTTGTTCCTAAAAAAATTTTTTTTTACAATTACTGTACTTTTATTGTTTATAATTAGTGTAGGACTTTTTAGTCTTAAAATAACAGCTGAAGACGTAAGTAGTATTAATGTTTTGTTAAAATTTATTGTTTTTGTACAATTGTTTACAAATTTTTCAGTCCTGAAGGTGACTTCAGATTGATAGAAATAAATAAATTTAAACAAAAAACAAGACTGTTTTAATTAATTTGTCCGCTCTCTAAGCTCATAAAAACACCAGAAATGTTATACCGACGGTCAAAAACCAAAAAAATTGTTTTAAGCATTTGTTGAAAACTTTTTCTTACTTTGATTATTCCAAATGTTATTTACTTACACAATTGGTTTGAGAAATGGTCGTTTCGAAGTAAAATATAAGTTTGATTTTTTTGACATGCACGTACGTACATGATCTGCACCCCAAATATACTATTTGAAGGATTATGATTTTACTATAAGAGCTACTACTTACAAAAACGGTTTATATTTAATTAAATTAAATGAATAAAAAAATCTCAGAAGATTAGTTGAGCAGAAAATTTAAATGCAGGACAGCGTTTTTAACTAAAAGATTGCTGTCCGAATACATATGTAGCTATCGGCAGTTCTGGAGGGTTGTTGCTACTTATGATAGTGGAAACATTGCAATCGCTCAGACTGTGGATGAAATTTTTTTTTCCGAAACCTGAAATTTGAGACAAAATACATTTTGTTTTAAAAATGTACCCTAAATTCGCGAAAATTCAAAGAAATTTTATTAAAATTAAAAATTTTTTTAACACAATTTTTAGAATTTTTTGGAGTGTGCAGTTTTGTAGTTCATTAAAGTTTAATCGAACAATGTGACAAACTATAAGTCGTGACACATTTTTCTGATTTTTTGCAATTCTTTTTCCGAAGAGCTAAAGGGTTTTCTTTCATATAAAAGAAATTGCTTTCATAACCTTATATTGAGGAAAATACAGAATTCGCAAAGAAAATATTAAAGGTTTTAACCTGGGAACCAGCATTAACACCAAAAATAATGTCAGCCTAGAAATCCAACGAAGAATAACTTACACAAACAATTCGGACTGAGTAGGCAATTGAGAAGTAAAGTTCTCTCTCGAAGAGCGAAAGTAACACTCTATAACTTACTTGTCGTACCCGTCCTGGTTTCTGGTGCAGAAGCTTGCATTGACAATATCTGATGAGGCGTATCTGGAAGTATTCTAGAGAAAGATTCTTCAAAAGATTTACTGACCCTTATGCGTTGGCGACGGCGAGTACCGAAGAAGATTTAATGATGAGCTGTATGAGCTATATGCAGACCCCGACATAGCCCAACGATTTAAAACTCAACGTTTTTATTGGCTAGGCCATGTTGTGCGAATGAATGAAGATGTTCCGGCCCAGAAGTTATTCTTATCGGCACCCACCGATGGTAGCAGAGAAAGAGGGAGACCACCACTGGAAGGAAGGACGAAGTGGAGACCGATTTGTGACACCGTAGTGGTTCCAATTTGCGCCAATTGGCAGAATGACGTAACGAGTGGCGAGCTATGGAAAAGGTCTAAAATCGCTCAGACGATTAAGCGGAATTTGAAGAAAAGGAAGGGTTGAAGAGGTGAGTTCTACTGTAGAAGTGGAAACGGGGAAAGTTGCAAAAATTTGCAGCAATTTGTATAAGTTATGAAGTGACGTTTTGTCACAGCTCTGAAGTGCGTAGAACGCAGTTTTTGGCGGAAGACTATGTCAATTTTAAGAACCTTTTCCATAAATTGGTTTCGCCCACTTTAATTTGGTTTTGAACAAGTGGTTCATAAAATTCAGCAAGCTTAAATAAATTTTGTCATTTGCTTCTCTGTGGTATGTTGAAAAACTGAAGCTTAATCTCTGAAAATCGTTTTATGTCGAGTGAATCGACTATCTATTTCCATTGTTATATTATCAAAACATGAATGTATAAAAAACAGTAATCTTGAAATGAACATCTAGGTTACATGCTTGCAGACTTTGACTAGATTTTAATCGGTTCTATTTGATTTCAATATCCATGTCAAAAGTCCTGAAAACGTAACTCTAGTACTAAGGGCCGCTTTCACCAGCTCGACTTAACTTAGTTAAGTCAAGTTTCTCACTTAGTCAATTTCACCACATAACTAACCTAAGGCACACATTAGTCAACCTGCCAGCTGACTTATTCTCGACTAAGTCAGTGTTGTTGTCGTTCAAAACCTCAATGTCAGTAATGCTGCCAATTTGTTTTGTATTTACAATGTCCCAGCCGGAAAATTCGTCAAGCATGACTTTACCTGCGTATGCGTAGAGGCATGTGAACGGCTGTTTTCTAGCATGTAACCATTACGAAACTATCGTTTTCAACGAAGCGCTAATACAGGGTGGCTGATGAATTTTGCTACATTAAGAAACTCAAATAATTTTTTTTTCAGTGTATGGAATTCAATTTTCTTTTATTCATGTTAAAGCTGATTAAATTTTATTAAATCCAGCTTAATTAGTTTTAAAAATAATGGAATTTAAATGCCCCCCTGCTCGTCGATGCATGTGCGGCATCTTACCAAAAAGTTGTTCATTACTGCTTGGAGAGTTGAGACAGGAATAGCCGCAATTGTTTCTCGAATGAATTGCCTTAGTTCATTCAAATTTGTTGGTTTTGCTTTGAAGATTTCCTGTTTGCAATAACCCCACAAGAAAAAGTCAGGTGCAGTAAGGTCAGGCGACCTGGGTGGCCAACGGAATGTGGAGTTTCTGGATATCAGCTTATTGGGAAATTTTCGTCGCAATTCTGTCATAACAGGTTGGGCTATATGAGGAGCTGCACCATCTTGCTGAAACCACACAGAGTTGAAAGAAATTCTCATTCGGCGTAATTCTGGATAGAAAAACTCTCTCAACATGCTCAAGTATCGGTCTCCAGTAACCGTAACGGTGTGACCGTTTTCTTCGAAGAAGTAGGGCCCGACAATGCAGCGTGATGAAACTGCACACCACACTGTGACACGAAGTGGATGCAATTCCGTCTCATGGAGTATCTGTGGGTTGGAAGCACTCCATATTCGATAATTTTGTTTGTTTATGTTGCCGTTTAAATCGAAATGGGCCTCGTCAGACATGAAAAGACAGTTCAACATGTTTCCATCCTCTTCCACCATTTGAAGCATCTTCTGGCAAAATTCCAAGCGAATCGGCAAGTCTGCAGCGTTCAGTTTGTTGGCCATTTGAATTTTATATGGGAATAAGTCCAAATCTTTGTGCATAATTGACTATAATGACTGTCTGCTTACACCCATTTGAGCAGATAAGCTTCTTGTCGAAACACGTGGATTGTTTTGTATGGCAGCAGCTACAGCAGCGATTGTTTCCTCCGTTCGAACTGAAGGGTTTCGATGGTAAGGTCTTCTGTTGACTGTCCCATGCTCGGCAAAATTGTTTACAAGTCTTATTATGGTCCATCTGCTCGGAGGATTGCCGCCAAACGTGCGCCTATACTCTCTTTGAACCGAAACTACGGACTCCAGTGCGTGATAGCGGCGGTCAATCCAAATTCTTGTTTCAGTGTCCCAGTTATCCATTTTTGTTAAACGTAAAAGTCAATCTGCAAAATAAAAAAAAAATTAACCAGATTCATTAAATAGAAAAAAAGTTATTTAATTTTTTTTTGGTAGCGGCTTTCATCAGCCACCCTGTATTAGACCTTCCAACTAAAGAGAAATGGGTGTAAGATCAATACATTCCTTCATGTATGGCCATACATGTCCATTTCGCACTGGGGTATTGGGATGCGCAGAGTTGTCTGGTATGAAAAAATACTACTATGCATAAAAAAGCTGATCGGGTTGTTGTGTTCAAAATTATTTAAGTCGCTCAGTTGGTGAAGCCCAAAAATAAGTTAGTCTCGAATCTGTGCTAACTTAAGTCATTCATGACTTAATTTTAGTCTTAATCGCGTTGGTGAAACCGGCCCTAAATCTTTTGCAATACCACTACAAACACTTAGTCTATCTTTTTCTTTTTTAAGTTTATTACAAAAAGGCAGAACACATTGTGTTAACAAAGATGCTAAAAGACTGGTTTATTATTTTAAAAAAATAGTTCTTAATGTTGATTAAATTTTCCTGGGTTTTGAACAAAGTTTGAAATTTGTTCTTGAATATTTTTTATCAGATAATGGGCTACACTTTTATAAAAAACGTGTAAAAACTCTCGTCGCTATCTATTTTTCTGCCGTTTTTTGCTCTGATTAAATTAATGAGCCTGCCTACTCTAATATTTTCACACCGCCTGAATTCGGATTTTTAGAGACATGAGAGATAAGGGAGTAGGGTTTTAGCTCAGCAATATCAGACCTCGAAAATTACCGTATTATTTCGATCTGTTATTTTATTACTACCAGAACCAATGTGTACGCATACCTCAAAACAAAAACGGTTTTATCAGTTTCGTTCTAGGCATTAAAAATGGCAGAACGCAGAAACCGGTTTGTCACAAAACCAAACTTGACAAGGGATGACGGAAAATCGTTCCAACAAAAATCAGCTTACTACCCTGTCGGAAGATCAACACAACACAATAAATCAATCGATAATTTCATATATTCATCCAACTGCCCCTTGTCATTTATAAAATAAAAAAATTATAAATCAGAAGCATAAAATGGTATTGTGTTATTCAATCGAAAGAAAAAAAGAATTGTGGTCCCCTAGCAACGCCATTCCTTCACTATATTGAACAATTGAAACAAATTTCAATAAAAGTATATTCGCTATTCTAGCAATTTTGCCCTTGGAAAACATTTATAAAAAGTAATTTTCTTCTTTTTTATATAGTCCTTAGTTCAATAATTTTATAATTAGTTTCACAGGCAGAAATCTTTAAATTTTCTTGAAACACTTTATTGAAAATTTAAATATAAACATAAGATAGAATCTAATCCATACTTTTAAGAATATCCTTAAATAAGATGAAGAAAATTCAAAGAAAGATTAACTTTCGGAGTTCTTTGCAAATAACCATGCAGGTAACTCGAGTAGTTTCTTAGTAACAAAATTTCTTTAAAAGTGCTATTTTAACCACCTTGTTTATGTACATGTCTCTGCTCGCCATTTTCGTTTTTGCAGCTTTTAAATTATTTTGTTATTCCTTGTTATTTTATTTATGAAAACTGCATTTCATAGTCACAATAAATCAACCCTGAAAAATGGAAATAATTCAATATTGTATGAATTTGTTAAGAACTTTTTCATCAGAAAAAGGTTACTTTGATTCAATTGCTTTAGTAAGTTATCGTTTCGTTTTCACTTTTTTTCGTGGTTTCATTAGAGCACTGCTTACTCGTTTTCGCGTCGCTGGTACGCCGTTATGCAGTAGCGACGTCTCAAAAAATTAGGGTGATTTTGTTGACATGCACGTACGTACATGATCTGCAACCCAAATGTCCTATTTGAAGCAGGCAATTCACAAAAGGATTATAATTTTACTATACGAAATTTGGTTTGCAAACAAATTTTTATATTTAATTTAATTAAATGAATTTTTAAATACTCACAGCCGGTTTCACGAAAGCTATTTAAATGAAAAATGATTTCTTTATTTTATATGAAATCTGACAGTGGAAAAAATTCAGTTCACTTAAATTGCTTCGTGGAACTGGCTGTCAGAATATTGGTTGAAGAGAAAATTAAAATGTAGGACGGCGTTGTTAACTGCACGATTGCTCCCGAATACTGAGTGTTTTTCTTTTTCGCTGGCGTATGCACGTATCCACAATTTTAGAGGGTTGTTGTTGCTTATGATAGCGGAAACGTTGCACTCGCTCAAACTGGTATGAATAAACCCATGAAATTTTAATTAATGAACTAGAATGTTTACTAACCAGTTTACGCAGCAAATTGTTTTTATTGTAGGTTTTAAATTTACCATTGTTTATTGAGTTTAAATCTTAATTCCAAATGTATAAGAAGATAGTTATTGGACTTCAGCTTTCGTTGCCGTTGTTTAATTCACAAATTTATGTCTGTACGTATGTCGATTTTCGTCGTTTTTTTTGATACTAGCAGACCCGGCAGACGTTGTCCTGCCAAAAATTTGATATGCCAACATTTAACAAATTGTTCTCTTCCCTCCCCACTTAGAGCTACCTCTTCATTTATCCCTATACCTTCCTCCCTCTATCCCGTTATTCTTTTTTACCCTCAAATTTCTAGTCCTGATCCCCTTCTTCTTCAGAGATATAGCGAGTTTACTTTTATTTGGTCCTCTTACTTTTTCCAAGTTTTTTTTTTATTATATATAGAATATATATCTATGAAATTTTTATGAAAATTATTATTGTTTTTTTTTTTAATAATTAATTTAATTAAAAAAAGTTTTTAATTAATACTTCTTTCTTTAAATGGTCATCTAACCGCCCGGGCGATTTTGACCGTCCAACATAGCTCCCCAGTCGTTTCTCCGTTGCGCCAACTGGCGCCAATTGAAAACACCGCAGGATCGCAAATCGGTCTCCACTTGGTCCTTCCATCGGAGTGGAGGTCTCCCTCTTCCTCTGCTTCCTCCGGCGAGTGCCGATAAGAATACCTTCTGGGCTGGAGCATCTTCGCTCATTCGCACTACGTGGCCTAGCCAGCGAAGCCGCTGTGTTTTAATTCGCTGAACTATGTCGGCGTCTGCGTAAAGTTCATACAGCTCATCATTAAATCTTCTTCGGTACTCGCCGTCGCCAACGCGTAGAGGTCCACAAATCTTTCGAAGAACCTTTCTCTCGAATACTCCCAGAGCCGCCCCATCAGATGTTGTTAGTGTCAACGCTTCTGCATCATATAGCAGGACTGAGTGACTTATAGAGTGTTATTTCCGTTCGTCGAGAGAGGACTTTACTTTTCAATTGCCTACTCAGTCCGAAGTAGCATTTGTTTGCAAGAGTAATTCTTCGGCGGATTTCTAGGCTAACATTTTTGTTGGTGTTAATGCTGGTTCCCAGGTAAAGGAAGTCCTTTACTATTTCGAAATTATTGCTGCCAACAGTGGCTTGGTTGCCAAGGCGCGAATGCGCAGACTCTTTGCATGATGACAGAAGGTACTTCGTTTTGCCCTCGTTCACCATCAATCCCATTTTCTCCGCTTCTTTTTCTAATTTGGAGTAAGCAGAAGCTACGGCGCGGTTGTTAAGGCCAATGATATCAATATCGTCAGCATATGTCAACAGTTGCACGCTTTTATAAAATATTGTTCCAGCGCGGTTAAGTTCTGCAGTTTGTATTATTTTCTCCAGCATTAAATTAAAGAAATCGCACGATAGGGGTCACCCTGTCTGAAACCTCGTTTAATTTCGAACGGCTCGGAGAGCTGCTTCCCAATTCTGACCGAGCTGGTGGTGTTGCTCAAGGTCATTTTGCATAGCCGTATAAGTTTTGCGGGGAAACCAAATTCAGACATAGCGGCATATAGGCAGCTCCTTTTCGTGCTATCGAAAGCGGCTTTAAAATCAATAAAGAGATGATGTGTCTCGCTTCTTTTTTCGCGGGTTTTTTCCAAGATTTGGCGTATTGTAAAAATCTGATCGATGGTAGATTTACCAGGTCTGAAGCCACACTGATAAGGTCCAATCAGTCTGTTCACATCAGGCTTCAGTCTTTCGCAGAGCGTGCAAAAATTTCTCTGATGAAGAAGTCTATCAGCTTCCGAAATGGATTTGTAAGAAAAGCTATGGCCGTTGCCTCTGAAATTTTTCTTTTCTATTCTATTAAAAACTTTTAATAATTAATTAAATTATTAAAAAATATAAAACAATAATAGTTTTCACAAAAATTATTATTCTTGGGCTTGAGCTATAATGGTCATGGATACAGGCCGTAAAAGCAACAATTCAATTCAATCGTAATGTTGGTACACAAAAAAGTTAAATAAAATATCATTAACTGGACCAAATAAATTCCTGGCTCGGGGCTTTTCACAGAGGTCCACAATAAACCTTGAGCATGAATGAAAGGAAAACAGTGCAGAAAAATGTGTGGGCGTGGCAACTCCCACTTTCCCAAAATGTTACAAATCTTGACATAATTACACACATATCCTTTGAAAGACACACATTACTGTTTTCCGAGTATGCCTCGCTTTTTCGAGCCAAGTCAACATTATGGAAGAGTCTTTCCACAGAGTTAAGTTGCTATCCGTGAGTTGAAGTGAAGTTCGCATATACTTCAGCATTTTGGAGAGGAGTACTGCGAAGCAGAGCTCTACTCGGGAGATGCTTACTATTTGAAATGTTACAATCATACTCTTTGCAACGAGTAAGTGAGAGGAAATAGACTTATTGTTGTGCTGAACTCTTAAATAGACTTAGACACAATATGCATTTTCAGAGACGTCGGGGAAGCCATGTAGCTGTGTGGGTTTTTCGGAAGGGATTTGAACCCAAAGTGGGATATTTGTCTCTCCAATTGCGGGTGGGGATGAAAAAATGCCTAATGCACCGTAGCTGATACCGTCGCACCAGCCGTGTGTCCGTGGACTAAGAAACTTCTCCACTTTCGTATTGCTTCATGGTGGCGTTTTTTGCTTTTTTGTTCCACAAAGTTGGTGATTTGGTTCCACACTTCCGGGCCGCTCAAGATTTTTTCTATAACGTTATCGGCAGTAATTTGGCCGACACTTCGTTCGAGCACTTGTCGCTCGTCCGTACATCTTGAGCATTTGAAGAATATGTGTTCAGCACCGTCTTCTTCTGCATCTCCATACATGCACTTCGTATATTCCAATTTTCCCATTCAATGTAAGTACTTTTTGAAGTACCCATGCCCAGAGAGCATTTGGGTAACATAGTAGTTAACCTCACCAGAGTTTCTAGTGCTCCATAGCTTAACATCAGTGATCAGTTTTGCTGTCCATCTGCCTCGGTGTTCACTTTCCCATTGCTTTTGCTAAAGTCTAAACGTTTCCTTGCAGAGTTCTTCCTTTTTTGTTAAGAGTATCAGCTCAGTTTTTTCTGCCGCCAGTAGGAGGTCACGCAAGTCAAGTCACTCCTTTGCGCGTATAATAACCTGATTGATCTTTCTGCGTACTTTTTCTGCATTCCGGGCGGTAATGTCATCTGCGTATCAGACTAAGAAAATATCATCAGGAATATTTATTGTAAAGATTTTAAGCTAGCTGACGTTCCATAGGTCAGGACCAAAAATTGAACAGGATTCAGCGCGGCCCCGTAAAGTTGCGTACATAAGGCTGCATACTCTTAGATAGCTCCTGATTACTTTCTGTAACTAACATGGGATCTGGAACCGTTGTTCCAAAGCAGTAAGCATGTCTACCCATCTCACGCTGTTAAAGCGTTTTTAACGTCTAAAGTTGCGAGGAGCACACGTAGCCTAGACGTCCTCAATTGAGCCAAAAGTGATTTTTTCAGGCCTGAAACCGTGTTGTATGGGCGATATTCCTCCTGCTTGTTCTATGACCGCTGCAATACGTGGCTTTAGTAGCCTTTCAAAAAGTTCCCCCACTGTATCGTGCATGGATAATGACAGGTACGCAGATAGCGAGTTAGGGTCTCCTTTGACTTGCTTATTAGTACTAACGGCTTCGTCTTCCATATTTCTGGGAAAAGTCCGTTCCTAAGGCATGTCTTTTACGTAGGGCTTTAGGTCCCATTTTTGCTATTGTTTAATCGCTTCGGCTGGAATGCCGTGCGACCCTAGGGCGTTATTGTTCTTTAAGCTTCGTACTGCGGCCTGCAGTTCTTATGTGGTAAATGCTGGAGGTTCTTCAGGCAAGTTCATCCGATCTTCACTGACTTACCTGATTTCATGAGTAGGAAAAAGTGCGTTCACTATGTTATCCATTACATTTGCATCTAAATTAGGTGTCGGCATTCTAGCCCTAATCTTTTTCAGTTCTGCCCTGTAGCCCAACCCCCGTGGATTCCTGTTCCTTCCGTTTCTTCTTCTTAATGGTGACTTTCCAAACCTTCTTTTTTTGTTTTATATCATTCAGCTTCGACTGTGGCTTGCCCCATGCGGTTAGCCCTTGTATATAATCTACTTTAGCGTAAGCAGTAAACAGACTCCTCACGCTTGGCTTTATAACAGGCATGTTTAACGCTGAGAATGGTAGCTTTGACGCACTCCTTGTTCATAGATGTGTGAGTTCTTAGCAGGTATGTATCGATTTCAGCAATTAGCGCTTCACTGTTTAGTTTCAACGCGTTCTATATTCGGGTGCTTTTGCTTGTGTCCGCCCCAGGAGCTTGTTGTGGGCCTACTTCAAAGGATGTATTTTGGTGGTCACTGCCGGTGAAATCTTCAAGGACTTTCCACTTTTGTGTGATCCCGGCCTTGCTTTCAGACGTCATCGTATTGTTTCTTTGCAGCCTGGTCTCCTGAAAGTTGTCGGAGTTAATGACTGTTAGTCCCAGCCTGGCCGCCGTATGCAGAACTCGTCGTCCCGGATGCTCTTCACTTAAAGTAGCCTGCAATGATTACCGATGCACCTTTTTCTCGGGCTGTGTTCTCGATATCGTTTAACTTGTTTTGAAACTCTCCTGTGCCGCACTTGGTAGAGCCTTCTAATCAGCAGCCGGCATTCTTTTGCTTATATTGCCAGCTTGCTACTGCAACATGTATGCTCCTTTCCTTTGTCAGTAGCGTTAGGTTTTACTTCTTTGCATGTTGGCTTACAGTGTAATCATCATGGTTTTCCGCAGGCGTTGTACACCGCGCATCTGCCCGAACCCGGTATATGGTTTGTGTTCTTAAATTTTGATGCCGTACACAAGCAGCACCACGCGGAATTGGTGCACTCTTTGAGTTTGTGCCCGTGTTCCCCACACCGGAAGCATAATCCCTGCCCCTTCTATCGGGGTTATTTTTATTCATGGGCTATTGAGTAATATGTCAGCCTTTTCTTTAGTTAAAGTCACATGTGCTTGGACCTGTTCTTTTGTGTTTGACGCTGTGCCGCTGACTTTCATCTCTTTCGAGTCAATGTTGAAATTTGGTTTCAAAGCTTCGAATAATTCGTCCTTTATAGGTCAGATATAATGGCAGATTTGTCCAGTGTGACCTTGAGCGCTTCACTGAAGGCGTGATTTATGTGCTCTCCTCTTGCCAGCTGGACCAGTATTGTTGTTGTTTTCCGAACAGCTTTCACTTCAACCTCGTCGTCCCCATCTTTATGTTGCTCCGGAGGTTTTTCAGATCATCGGAGTAGCTGTTTTCTTCTGTGTGCTTGATTAGCACTGCCTCGGTCTGCTGTTTTGCCCTGCTAGATCGCTTCTCCTTCTTTGTCTTTTAAACCCTATTTTGGTTTGGGACAGCTTTTGTAGTTGTTTGGGTGCTTTTCTGCAGAAAAACTTCTATTTCCGTTTACTACTTGCCATTTTCCGCTTTTGTTGTTTGGTTTTTGAGTTTCCGCGCGCCTACTAGCATGTCTTTTGTACTGGGTTACCGTTGGTGTGGCCACGTCTTCCGCTGTTTCAATAGAGCATCTCTCTAGTGCATTGCTTTTTTAACCTCCGATTACGTCGATGTTGTTGTTGTTGTTGTAGCGACTACTTAACCTGCCTAAAGTGTCACCCCCATCCAACACTGTCATCAGACTCTTCTAACGGAAGTCCAAGAAACCTCGCGGCTTCAATAGGGGTGGACCAGAGTGAAATTGGTGTTAGAAGAGTAGGCTCAATTGAGCAGATGAACAGATGGTGAGTATCATGGGGAGGCATGCCGCATGCCGGGCAGACATTTGGCATGTCAGAGTTCAGTCTGGATAGGTAAGAGTTTAGTCTGTTACAATATCCAGAACGAAGTTGAGCCAGCGTGACTCTTGTCACCCTAATCAGTTCGCGTTCCTCGTCGGCAACAGGTGGAGCTTGTGCCTGTAGGACTGCATTCACTGGACGAGACCTGACAAAGGAGTTTACCGACTCCGTGTGGATGAGGTTGAGGGCCCGACGGTGCACCTTTGGAAAATGTGATGCCGGATCTCGTCATAGTGCTTACGGAGGTGACTCCTTATTCTCCTGGGAGGCGGATTTTCGTTGAGCAGGCTCCTGTTCGGGTGCTGCGGTTTATGGCAGTTGAACAGGAATTGCCTGGTCAACATCTCACAATGCTCTTTGACATCGAGCATTTTTGCCTCATTATGAAGATGGCGCTCAGGATACATAAGGAGGCACCCCGCCAGCTAGTGACTTGAGGATTTTGTTATGGCTTTGTACTTTGGTGGCAATCGCGGCTACATGAGCACCGTATTTGAAGATGTTATCAAAGCTGCGAGCTAAGATTTTGGGGTGCGTGACAGTCGGAAGCCTAATGCCGTCGACGTAGACGTCTAATTCCATGTTCGCCTGCGCTGTCCACGTCGTAAATAAGGTGGTCGGTGACAATGTCAGGTCCCGTGCAGTGAAGAAACTGGAAAGGGTTGGGAGGTAGGAATTAATTCTCGAGCAGAGCTCATCAACGGAGGGTCCAGTCGCCAGAATCGTGCAGTCATCGGCGTAGGAGACGATCGAGACGCCTTCTGGTGGGAAGGGAGCCTCGATATGTAGTAATTAAACAAAAGCGGGGATAGGACACAACCCTGTGCCACCCCCTGCTTAATTATCCTTTGTTTTGATCTTTCGCCTCTAAATTCAACCGATGACTGCCGACCACTCAGATAGTTGGCGGTCCAACGCTTTAGACAGGTGCAAAGGTTTGAATCCTCCAGGTCGTTAACGAGTTGTGCATGATTAACAGTGTCGAAAGCTTTCGACAGATTAAGCGCCACGAGCTCGTTCCTGTCATTTGGACGAGATTGGTTGAGACCGACACCTGTGTGGTGATGGCGTTTAGCGCGGTGGTAGTGCTATGCATTTTACGGAATCCATGCTGATGTTCGGCTAATCGCAAGTTAGCGGTATAAATAGGGAGCAAGACCGTTCCCAGGGTCTTCACTACTGGCGAGAGGAGTGGTATCGGTCGATAGGTCTCCCCCTCGTTAGCCGGCTTGCCGGGCTTTAGCAGTGGCACCACCTTCGCCTCTTTCCATCTTTCTGTAATGACAAAGGTGGTCATAGACAGATTGAAGACAGTTGTTAGGTACCTTACTCCCTCTTCTCCGAGGTGTTTTAGCATCTGCATGGATATACGGTCCGGGCCAATATAGTTTCTGGACCCCCGTATGGCCTCCTGAACCTCCCTGGTGGTGATGGCAATGAGCGCTTGGCTGTTTTTACGTTTGTGCGCTTCCATAATGGCGCGCCTGATTTCCTTGTCAACCGGAGGATGCAGTACAAATTGCCGGCAGAAAGCGCTCGCTCATCTCTTTGGTTTCGACTGTACCTTATCACCGAAGTTGATGGATATTTTGTCGTTAGGTTTGGTCGGATTTGACAGTGGACCATAATTTGCCAACACCAGCAGAGAGGTTACAGGACCTTAGGTGCTCCTCCCATTTTGCGCGTTTGTGTTGATCAACCAGCCGTCGGATTTTCGCATTGAGATCCTGAATTTGAGGATACGTAGGGTCGAAGCGTCGCACTTGGTCACGTTCATTAGCCAGGGCCGCTGCCTCTGCGGGGAAATACGGACGTATCTCCTTAATTCTACCTGACGGAATGTATTGATTGGAGGCTGAAGCTATGACCATGCGAAACGCTGTTTCCCCTTCTCGTACATCGGACGGGATGGCAAGAGCAGCGAAGGTGCTCTCAGTGAAGTTAAGAAAACCAACCCAATCAGCTTTACTGAATTTAGTGAAAGCGCGATTCTCAGAAGCAACAAAGTCATTGGGGCGATCGATTCAGAGGACTATCGGTAAATGATCCGATGCAAGAGTGAGCATTGGTCGCCATTCAACGCAGTTTATGAGACCCGCGCTGACAATTGTGAGGTCTGGCGAACTAGAACAATTTACGGCAACTCTCGTGGGGGCATCCCCGTTTACAGTGTAAAACGTCGAATCGTATATTTCTTCAGCCAATTCCTGTCCCCTACCATCAACCTGCCCCCAAGTCCTCTCTCTCGGTCACGCCGGTGGATGTTTTAGCCGTCACAAGTCCGAAGATTTGATCGGGCGTTTAACTTCGTCTCCTGAATGGCAGCGATCTTGATGTTCCGTCGCTTCATGAAACTCACTATTTCACTAACTTTCCCGGTTAGACTGTTGCAGTTTAGCTGTAGGACACGAAAGTGCGAAGGGGGAGAAATATTCACGCTGGGAGTCAAGGAGTGGTGCGTATGCCTCGGTGGAAGCAGGCTGGGTCGCGCACTACGTCGCACACTAGAAGACGAGGGATCCGAAGCACCAGAAGGTGGCGAATCGGTCGACGTTGTAGGTTGCGTAGCTCGACAACATTGCGCAACGTACGTATCAGTCCATAAGTTCCTGTTACAAGTTGCGAACATGTAAGCAGGTGACAAAGGCCAAGGCAGGAGTTGCATTTGACCGATGTCTCAACCGACAAACAGGGCACATGCTGTAAGGGACCAGGAGCTGGTGGCTTTGGCTTACATTAGTGCTAGTGCTGGAAGAAGAAGGGGAGGTTGAAAGTGGGAGGGGGTCGGCTGTCGCTCAGCATTGAAAGTAGCTGTGATTGGCTGTGTGAGGTGTTGGCGCCTCTGGGCGTGAGCGGCAGCGGGAGTTACACACTACTTGCTGGGCATTATTAGTGCTGTTAGCCGTTGAGACGGTTTCTGAAGATTGTGGCCGTACGACACTGGATCATCGTTGGCCACGAGACGCCCTAGGGTGTGAACACCAAGGGGCCGCAAAAGTTGGAGGGATTTAGCCCGGAGCACCTAGTTTTGTGCAAACATCTTTTACAAGAATTACATTGGATGGAGTGTGAACGTTTAACGTAAATCTTCTTCCAGTAGACGCAGCAGATCCATTCTTCTGGACCCGGGTTGGACTCGACCCCAGCCCGGAGGGTTTTGAACAGCCCTGCTGCAAGGAGCTGCTCGGAGGATGACAGTGTTAGGGGAAAAGGTGACAGGTTAGACTGGGTAGTGTCGAAATAACAGCCCCTGGTCGGATATAGAAATACGAGTCATTCCGGTGCGATAGAACCTTCTGTCGTGGGAATGCCGATTACTTCGATCGTTTCTTCCACCTCTGAAAGTTCAGTTCTAATGTCCAGACTTATATTCTTTTGCCTAGTTGATGCTTGCTTCACATCTTTTAATATGGCTTCGCATTTGCTCCAAGCTGCTTTCTCCTCTGCCCTTGTTTTGCTAATAAATTCTTTGCCGTGGGAATCTTCGTTGTTTTCCGCTGCTCTTAGGGCTGTAAGGGCGTCAACGGTTGCCCTCGAAACCAGTGTTGCTACTGTTTTGCTTTCGGTATTGCGGTTGTTTGTAACAGCGGTGTCCCCGGAAGCGGAAAGCATTAAATTTTGATGCTTCTTACGCTTTGACATAATTCTTCTTCTTGTGATCTTTGTGTTTTTTGTTTTTCGTTTTAAATTTTTTTCTATTGGGTCCCATCTCCAAGCCGCTATCTCTACCCGTTTTACAATCGCCCAACAAAAGGTCCCAGTGCTTATCTTTGCACGCAGGGAGGCCACGCAAGGGTTGACACAAGTCCTTACGAGATTTTGTGTTCAGAGCCGGGACAGGCGCTAATCAGAAGTAGATCTCAACTGCCTGGGTTTTAAAGGGGCGGATACGATTATAGCATTACCCCACGACCCGTTTCGGGAACAAGAATTAATGCCTTCTAAAGCAACTAAGAATTACTTCTGCAAACAACTGCTACTTTGGGCTAGGTAGGCAGTTGAAAAGTAAAAAATTAAAATAACACTCTATAAGTCATTCATCGCACCCGCCCTGATGTATGGTGCAGAAGCGTGCATACTGACAACATCTGATAAGCCGGATCGGGGAGCATTCGATAGAAAGGTTTTGAATGATTTGTGGACCTCTGCGCTTTGGCGACGGCGAGTACCGAAGAAAATTTTAATGAAGAGCTGATTTCCCGCGGTGTCTCCATTTGACTGGACGGTCAAAATCGCCCAGGGGCACAGTGGGGGCACTTCATACAAAAGTTGACCATGAATAGTAAAAATCGACCTACATACTTCAAAGTTGGCACACATGTTTCTTTGATGAATAATAGTAAATCCTGCTGAAATGAGCTTAATCCGTCCACAAATACTCCCCCTAAAAACGTTTAAATTGCAATATTTTCCAAACCAATGAAGTTAGAATGCTCAAAATTGTTGTATAACCACATATAGTACATATATGAAATTAAAGAAAAGTTTTATTATCATATTTTAAAAGGGGTTACCCTTTTCATAACTTTTTTTTTCAAAATGTCCTTTACAAAAATTACCGAAATTTGGTTATCTGCATCATTACATAGTTAGTTTCATTCGTACATATTTTTTAAAATATGCTACATATTCAATTTATAAGCATTTTCAACGCTTCTGGCACCAGTTCTTTAGATGGCTTATCTCTTTTGATGCATAAGCTACTAATAAGCTGATCTGATGAAATCAAAAGATAATGAAATACATCTTCATTATTTTCGACTCTAGACGAGCATCTAGCGTAATCATGCCGGGCATTTTTAAATACTTTATTCGGCGCTTCCTGGGCCTCTTCAGAAAATCGCACAATTGGAATTGTTATAGCTTATATTATTTGCCTTCCATGTAGTAAAACTTTATGGACAGATGGAGGCATTTGGTGTCAATTTTCTTCCCGCAACATAAAACTTCTAAAATATTCCTAAATCGTTTTATGAGGCTTAAATCAATATCAGTGCATTGCGAAACAATTTCCGCTTCTGAAAAAAAAACGCCGGGCAGTATTGCCATCATTTGTGCTTCCATAACCAGGCTTTACAAAATCGATAGATTTTGTTTAAGTTTATTCTGAATCTGTCGCTTTCGTTCCTCTTTTTTTACTTCGTTTTCTCCTGATGCAAATCCCTTTTTAAATTCCAGATTATAGGATATATGCAATACGCACTCCCTAAAACGTATCCAACAATGTAAAGTTGAAAGACCAAATTGAAAATTTGCAGTGTTTACCTTTAAAAATTTAATTAACCAAACTTTTTAAACTGGATTGTTTTAATCTTTATACCTAGTAGTGCTACGCAAACATGGTATATTAACTTTAGTCGCCTAACGGCAGTACGTAACGGCATAAACGGATCGAGATAGATATTGACTTGTATATATCAATATGTTCAGGACGAAAAGAGAAATTGATTTAGCCAGGTCCGTCCGTCTGTCTGTGAACACGATAACTTGAGAAAACTTTGAGATATCTTAGTGACTTGTGTGCGGGTTCCTTGGCACTCATCTCCGAGCGCTATTTAAAATGGGCGAAATCGGATGATAGCCACGCCCACTTTATATATATAGAATATTTTCGAAAACACAATAAAAGTGATTACTCAGTACATAATACACCTATAAGGATAAAGTTTGTTGACTACATTGAGTTTGAGATATAAAATAAATTTTTCAAGAAATTTTTGAAAATTGGTGTGGCACCGTCCACTTTTTATTAAGTCAAATTTAGAAATATTATTAATCATAAATCAAAAACCGTTCAAGATATCGAAACGAAATTCAGCACGCAGGTTTTCAGGTACGTAAGGAATGTTCCAGGAAAAAATGGACAGAATCGGTTAAGGTCCACGCCCACTTTTATATGAAAGATTTTGAAGAGGATCTTAGATATATTAAATAGGCAATAACTTTGCCTAAAAAAGCTTTACATCATTTAAATTTCACTTTTAAAGTTTCCGTAAACAAAGAAATCCAAAAAATTAAAATTTTCGAAAATGGACGTGGCTCCGCCCCTTTTATAGTGGACTATTCCACAAAACTGTTTATGCCATAACTCCGCTAAAAATTGATTTGTCGAAACGAAATTTGGGGATAATGTTCTATATATAAAGGTAACTGTTTGCTGTGAAAATGGACGAAATCGGTTAATGTCCACGCCCAGTTTTTGAACATAGTTCTGAAAAATTTTTTTGTAAAATTTAAAAAGGGATGTTTCTCCAACCAAGCAATTTATATCAATCAGATTGTAGACACATAATAAGCTTTTTAAGAAAAACTCGACTGCAAACAATTTTGTCAATTTTGAAGAAGTAGACGTGGCACCGCCCACTTTTCAGCATAAAATTTCTGCTATTTTCAAAGGCAATCGCTTATAATTCAATCTTGATATTTCAATGAAAATTGGTGAGCTGCTTCTTAGTAGTATGTATTATACTCCTGCCAGAAACTAGCCAAATTGGGAAACACACAACCAAAATATTCGGGCACGTAGTTAATAGCCCACTGCAATAGCGAAGTTATATATTTTTTTTGATTTTCATATCTTTCATAAACATTAAATGTATGTAAGTATGAGAACAAGAAGAGAAAAGTTCACTAAAATGATCAGTACGATGAGCGGAGTCGTTAGGTTCGTTTTTTTTAATATTTCGTTTGGGGATTAAAAGATGAAGACAATTTTTTTTTGTTTTATATTTGAAAAGGAAAAATTTTATTTCATTTCACAACAGTAATGTATTCATTTCGATTACAAAAATGAAGAGTAATTTAGTTGAATTTATATAAGTAAAAAAATGAAAGTGAATCCAAAGTAAATACTGAATCAAAGCGTTATACGTGTCCGCAAATTATCCGTCTCATTGAAGTGCTCTTTGGTAAACCACATTTTTAGTTTTTTTGTCTGACGTTAACACAAACAAAGCGGATGGCTTCCCAACTCGTGAACACGCAACGTATAGCTGACCATGTGAAAAACAATGATTTTCTAAATTTATCCCGCAAACACTAAGCGATTGGCCTTGCGACTTGTTGATTGACAAGGTTAACCGGAAATTGCAATCGTTTGAAGTCAAAAGGAAGATCAGTCGGAATCATTGGTATTCGAGGAATAAATACATTTTCACCAGCGTACTTTTCGTTAATAATGGTTGCCTCAATCAAATTCGGCATACGTTTTTTCACCGCAAGTCGAGTACCGTTGCAAAGTCGCGGTGGATTCAAATTACGCAATATCATAATAACTGAACCAACTTTGAGTTGCAAGTTATGTGGTGGAAATCCTGGTAACACCAGAGAGTTCAAAAACTCCGTTGGATAATTTACTACATCATCGGGATATGTTATGGAATCAACGGATTTGTATGTCACCAAATTGCCAGCGATTTTTGATTGAATGGTGAAATTCAGTGCGTGTACGTCATTATTCTTTGCGGACAGAATTGCTCGTTGACTTAACCAAGCATAATTCTGATAATTCTCACTAATGTTTGGGAAAACGTTTTCAATAAGAGCTGACTGAGAGTCTACAAATCGACAAAAGTCGTTGGTAAGAGTAATTAATCCAGTTGTCGCATCAACTGGGACTTTTCCATTTCCAACAGCTAACAATTGTTTTGAAAATTGTGCAGCACTTTGATCATTTTGAAGTTGAACGCTCATATTAGTGGTTAACGATAATGTGTTTACGTTATTCCACAAAGGTGATGCCTTCAGGCAAGCATTCAATTCATCTGCAGGCGTTCCACGAGGAATTACTGGCAACGTCTGCCAGAAATCGCCTGCCAACAATATCATCAAGCCGCCAAATATGTTGTTATTTCGCTGAAGATCCTTCAGTGTAAAGTTAAGTGCTTCAAGTGATTTCTTATTTCCCATTGTGCACTCATCCCAAACAATGAGCTTGCATCGAATCAAAAATTTTCCCATTGCACTGGATCGGGAAATATTGCATGCTGGAGTATCAACTATGTTTAAATTGAGTGGCAACTTAAGCGCAGAATGTGCAGTACGACCGCCATCTAGAAGAGTCGCCGCAATTCCAGATGGTGCTAACGCCAAAGCTATGTCACATCTTGATCGAACAGTGGCCAAAGTCAATGAAAGTACAAATGTTTTCCTTGTTTCTCCGGGTGCGTCCAGGAAGAATAGACCACCAGTATTATTGTCCACCGCTTGCATTATTGTTTCGTATACTTGTTTTTGCTGTTCATTTAGCAACGGCACATTATTTCGAACGAATTCCTGCAATGTATCAACATTGTATTGCTGCTCTCGATTAAATTCTTGGTTGAATCCATCGTGCATCGATCGATTTGGCGCAATCATTCCTACTTCAATCAGTAGCTTGTTTGCAATATTCAAGCATTGATCCTCAATCAGAATCAATCCTTCATTGTAGATTTCATCGGTTATTTGCATGTCGAGATTTTTCGTTTGAATGCGCAAGCGATGCAAGATATCTTCACATATGTCGTCTTTGTATTTGTTCCATAACTGAATTGGTTGTGAAGGGAAATATGTGGTGATGATTATTGCGAACAGCGTTCGTATTTGGTACGCATTTTATAAAACAACTGAATCCGCAAGTGTTGAATCCCAATGAGAATCGGTCTCCCGCAAACCCAATAGTTGACATGCTTCTCGATATGTTTGGCATTGGTGGCCATTCACAGTTTTCAAATGCACAAATGATTTTGGTCCACATACATTTACCAACAGCAGTCGCAAATGAAAACATTCATAATTTGTAGGATGAACAGTATACATGCGACCTAGCGCATCAGTGGAAAACTCCTGTGGCTACCCTGAAACTGGGGTTCCTTGTTTGCGACGTTGAAATTTCTTTGCTGATTGATTCCAAGTGTAATACTTGGGAATTTCACCGTACGTCAGCGTCACTGCGAATGGATTTGCTTCACACATTGCAAAGAAGCTAGTCAATGTTGTCGATGGTGGTCTCTCCGCTCGTTGTGCCGCATTAGCCACAGTGAAGTAAACTCTTTGTCCATTTTCCAAATGCACTGCTAAATGTACAACTGTGGGATATCTTTCATGAATTTGTAATGACAATATTCGCCGCATTGTTTCATTAGTACTGACGTATCTGCCCATTTGGAAGCTGCTAATTTCGTCATTCGCATTTTCCGACGCAATACCAAGCACAGCCTTTTGTGACGTACTTGAGCAAATATTTGACTGATTTGGCCGAATGACAACTTTCAACGTTCACATATGCCTTGAAAATTCGTGATAGCAGCGGGAAATATGGTACAATGAATTCATTTCCGATTTCGATCTCTTGATTTTGAACTTTAACTTTGATAGTTCGCCCATTATCTTCTTTTGAACGCCGACGATAAATTGGATATCCATCGTTCCCTGTGTGTGTTTCAGCAACTAACGGTCGCGGATATCGTTTTGTGCACTTTCCATCAGCCTTGCAAGGCGATAATGGATTTAATGCACCGCACGGTCCATGCACCATCTGTGTCGTCACAATGTCGTGTAGATGGGGATCATTGACTGGAACAGTAATTTCAGCTGATATGATGTCATCCACTTGTTGAGCAATCAAATTTAGATATGAGCATGCGGTAGTCCACGCTTCTGCCATTTCAGAGTACATATTTATAACAACGTGTGTCACCAAAAACTCCATACTTAGTAAGCACAGCAATCATAACCTTAAGTTTTTGCTGAAAAACTCTGGCGATTATGTCATGCCGATCTTGCGGTTGTTGCCCGGGTCCAACCCACGTTCAATTTCCGTCCAATTCGGATTGCATGTGAACATAATAAATAAATGCGGAGTTCCATAATTTCGCACGTACGTCATAGCGTCTTGAGCGTATTCGTGCATGTGGCGTGGGCTTCCGATATAAGATGAAGGGAGAATCGTCAGACGTCCAATATTCTGAACATTAGCATCTGAATGAATAGCATCACGCAAGTGCATATTGTCCTCAGATCGTAGCTTTGGCTGATTGAATCGGATGAACGCTAAACGTTCGGTCTCAACTTTGACATACATATCGACAGCGAATTGCTAGAATAGGCGACGGAACTTCAGGATGAGATTGTCCTCATGTGCACGAATCATACTACGATAGGCATAGTAATTCATTGCGCTTAGATTTTTGTTCGTTGATACGCCTGAATATGCAAAATTAAATGGATTGTTAATAGAACCCAACAATAGCAATAATTAGTGTGTTAATATTGTACCTGTAATTGGGTCGACCATCTTTAACGTGATGTCGTATCCGTCTTGCCCTTGCCAATAAAGGATTGGATATTGCAACGATGTGTCTCGTTTACACGATGCATGATATTGCTTCTTCGCTGAAAGACAATGTCTCGTGATTAGTTTGATCGCCAACAATAATTGCAGCAACATCATCAACGGTGAGTGCATTGAATCTTCGCACATGTTCATCTGTTGTTGTACGATCCGCTCTTATGACAAATTTTGTGCGTATCCGATGGCATTCGTTCCAATGCTGTTTTGAACATATTAACCACAGCGTTATTATTGTGGAAAAATGCTTGCAACTGTTCAATAATTCACCTCTTTAACTGTTGTGTTCCCTGTATATTGCACGGCACATTCAGCTGATCCACCATCGACGAAATGAAATATATTTGCAGAAATTGATGCGGTTCATCTGGTGTTGGCACCATTGAACCATGCAAATGATGTATTTGTCCTTGTATCTGCAAACAATCATTTGTTGAAGAATACGGTGTGACTTTTGATCGCGTGATGGTGTAGTGTGTGGTGTATGTGTAGTTGTTATTTATTGCAATTGATTATGTTGGTGTGAGTGATTGGTTGTGTGCGTTGTATCTTTTACCTTGCAAGTCGCAATGAAGCCGCCTTCTCGAATGATATTAGCTCCAAATGCAGTCATACGAAAGCAGTTATTATATTCAAGGATGTGTTGAAGAAAATGGTTGGAATCAGGATCACTTCCATCGAACAATGCTTTCAGTGGCTCTGATGGCTGCTTTCAGTGGCTCCAGTTTGACTTTTCCACTTGCGCAGCACAATCCATCCGTTTTTCTTTTGAACTTTAACGCATTGCAATATCGGCATACAGTCGTCATTGGTCCAATATCTAAATTTTCATTATCACTGTTGTTCGTAGTGGGATCATATTGGAATGCCAAGCGATTGTATGATGCCAATGATCTTCGTGTGCTCACGCGTTGTCTCAATAGGTCATTTTCTCTTATTATTTGAATATACTTGTTGCTGGCTTGCATGCCGTGCGCGGCAGCCGATGTTCGCACGTCGTCCTCTGGGCATTTTGGACTATGGACAGATGGTGAATTTACAGTTCAACTTACCACCTTAAAAAAAAATGTTCAAGTTTTTTTGATGCCACTTCCAAAGATATATACTTTTTGATCTTTTTGCAAAATACGATAATTTTTTGATCTTTTTGCAAGTTTGGACAGACTGGTGAATTTAACCTCAAATGCACTATCCATATAATTTACACAATTCAACTTACCACCTTAAACAAAAATTTGCAAGTTTTTTTTATGTCACTTCCAAAGATACATAATTCTTGATCTTTTTTTTAATATTATTGGCATCCAAATTTTTATTTATATACGTTTGTAATGCCCGCACTAATCAATCAACTCTTCTTCTTCTTTAAATGGTCATCTAACACCGCGGGATCCCAAATCGGTCTCCACTTGGTCCTTCCATCAGAGTGGTGGTCTCCCTCTTCCTCTGCTTCCTCCGGCGGGTGCCGATAAGAATACCTTCTGGGCTGGAGCATCTTCGCTCATTCGCACTACGTGGTCTAGCCAGCGAAGCCGCTGTGTTTTAATTCGCTGAACTATGTCGGCGTCTGCGTAAAGTTCATACAGCTCATCATTAAAGCTTCTTCGGTACTCGCCGTCGCCAACGCGTAGAGGTCCACAAATCTTTCGCAGAACCTTTCTCTCGAATACTCCCAGAGCCGCCTCATCAGATGTTGTTAGTGTGAACGCTTCTGCATCATATAGCAGGACTGAGTGACTTATAGAGTGTTATTTTCGTTCGTCGAGAGAGGACTTTACTTTTCAATTGCCTACTCAGTCCGAAGTAGCATTTGTTTGCAAGAGTAATTCTTCGTCGGATTTCTAGGCTAACATTATTGTTGGTGTTAATGCTGGTTCCCAGGTAAACGAAGTCCTTTACTATTTCGAAATTATTGCTGCCAACAGTGGCTTGGTTGCCAAGGCGCGAATGCGCAGACTCTTTGCATGATGACAGAAGGTACTTCGTTTTGCCCTCGTTCACAACCAATCCCATTTTCTCCGCTTCTTTTTCTAATTTGGAGTAAGCAGAAGCTACGGCGCGGTTGTTAAGGCCAATGATATCAATATCGTCAGCATATGCCAACAGTTGCACGCTTTTATAAAATATTGTTCCGGCGCGGTTAAGTTCTGCAGTTTGTATTATTTTCTCCAGCATTAAATTAAAGAAATCGCACGATAGGGGGTCACCCTGTCTGAAACCTCGTTTAATTTCGAACGGCTCGGAGAGCTGCTTCCCAATTCTGACCGAGCTGGTGGTGTTGCTCAAGGTCATTTTGCATAGCCGTATAAGTTTTGCGGGGAAACCAAATTCAGACATAGCGGCATATAGGCAGCTCCTTTTCGGGCTATCGAAAGCGGCTTTAAAATCAACAAAGAGATGATGTGTGTCGATTCTTTTTCACGGGGTTTTTCCAAGATTTGGCTGCTGTGATAATCCAACACTTTGCTTAAATACTTTTTATCCACTTTTATTAAATCATTATTCACGTGTCTGACCTTAAAGTTATGCGTGCTTAAGTACTTTTTTAGCGACGAACCTTTCAGGTACATCGAGCGAACGATTTTACTTAGGCTAACTCGATGCGTCGGCGTGGAGAAAAAATATTTAAGCAAAGTGTTGGATTACAACAGCAGCAGTTGATTGATTAGTGCGGGCGGTCAGCCACCACCGTACAAACGTACATACATGTAAATTCGTATTCCAATGAAATGCAATGCCTGCTTACAACAACCACTGATGAGTATTTATGTAGGTTTGTCTGTTTGTTATTGGGATAACACACAGGCATACATACAATATTTACACCTAATGCTGGTATACCTCGACTGCTGTGTTAACTTGCACAATACGCGTGATTGTTTTGATGGTTTCCAATTGATCTGTTAGGAAACGAATAAATTCAACCTCAGTTTCACAGTGAACACAATACCGGTTTTAATTTTGCGTTTGAAAGAACGTGCGTAAAATAAAAAATGTCACATAAAATTAATGGCGCTGTATGTAAAAAATGATTTCCCCTATTTTCCTGCTTCTCTTTTGAAATTTTTCCTGAATTTTGGTTGCTATAAACCCTACGGCTCCCGAGACTTTTCCAACGTGCGTTCTTGAGATATAGCGTCAGGAAGGAAACCCGACTTATTTTTATATTATACCAGGATCACCCCTGGTCCACATTTTTGGCGATATCTTGTAAACGGGGTAGCATAGGTTCCTGAAAATCACCTATTTTTTAAACACTCATCAACACCTTTTATTCGATAGCCATATCGTACAAACACCTTCTAGGGTCACCCCTGGGCCACATTTTAGTCAATATCTCGGGAAACGGGTCGCACAGGGTCTTGAAAATCACCTCTTTTTTAAATACTCACAACACCTTTTATTTGATACCCATTTTGCAGAAAACCCGTCTGGGGTCACACCTGGTTCATATTTCGGGAAATACCTCGAATACGGGGTCTTATATGGGACCAATAACTACACCCACATTTTGTGGGATATCTCCAAAACCTTTCCGGATTCTTATACTTTTTTGTCCATAAACCATGTCGGGCTCAATCGAAAACTTTCATTTAATTCGGTCCAGTTATTCTGGAGTTATAGCGTCAGGGAGGAAAACGCGACTTATTTTTATACAATAGATAGACTAGCAAACCCGGTATACGTTGTTTTGACGTTTTGATACATAGAACACATCTATATATATATATAATGTCATTAACTTGAACCAAATAAACTCCTAACTATACCGAACTGCAGCTTTATATAACCTGGGGGCTTTTCCAAAAGTGCAGACTGTGTCGTGCCCAGCGAACTCCTGAACATATCGTGAAATTTCAAGAGCAAAACAAAACACAAAATATGTGGGCGTGGCACCGCCCACTTTTGAAAAATTATGCAGATATTGACTAAGTGACACACATATCCAAATTTTTTTAATTTAGCCCAAAAAAGATCGGAGTTATGACGAATTGAAACTTTATAATAGCCTGGCTCCGCCCACTTTTCCAAAACTATATACTGTCTTTGCTGTACCCAGTAAACCCAAGTATATATTGTGAAAATTTCAATAAAATATCCGGGCAAGTAGTTAATACCCCACTGTAAAAGCGAAGTTGTATATCTTTTTTGACTTTTATACCTTTCATGAACATGAAATGTTTGTACGTATGAGAAGGAAAAGAGATAGTCCCATTGAAAAAGTATACTGAAATGATCAGGAGGATGAGCTGAGTCGATGTAGCCATGTCCGTCTCTCGATACGTCTTTCTGTTTGTCCGTCTGTCTATTTGAACGAAAATACGAGCTGAAAGTATTAAAATAGACCTGCGTAAATTGGGAGAACCTCATAGATCACTACTAGGTATATAATGTTCGGTTCCACCCGAACTTAGACTTCCTCACTTGTTTTAATTACTTTTAACTGTTTAATTTGTTCTAAATTATTCATTTCAAATGGCTTTGCTCCACAAATGTTGCATGATGCCGTTGACTTTTGGCCAGTCAGGGCATTGCAAACTTTTCCATCCACCATAGAGCACTGTAATTTGAATGTAACTGTAAATGCTAACGCTTCTCTTAAAATACATATTGACTATAAATTTATTATTTCTTCGGAGTAAAAATTGAACTCTCTTAACGTATCTTTCACTGTCTCTTTCTTGAATTGAAATTTTATTGCACGGCATAAGCGTGTTGATGATGGTCGTTCATTTTCCCATAAATTATAGTTATTTTCATTTAAAGTGAGTTGAAGGGGCACATAACTTATAATAAAAACGCTACTATCCGTAAAATTTTGCTGATCATTTAAAAGCTTTGCTTGAACAGATGTGGATGGTTCAGTTACCCATTTACCATATACAGTAAGTTCCTTTCCATTAGCGATCTTTAATTTTTCAATTTCCAACGAACCGTTGGATAGTGTGGTTCAGAAGAGATTGTAACTTTACTTCTGCACCGATTTCACTCACTGATATGTTGGGTGGGTAACAGTCAGTCTTAGCTTCCCTTAATTTATCGTTACTTGGGTAAAATTTGTCACCCAGCATCTTAAGGTTATATGTACTAACGCATGCCCATATATTCTGATCTGCTGTAACCTAAGTCGATATACATGGCTAAAGACCCATTTATGAACGATATTTCTTTATTACTTAATTGGCATTTCAGTTGGCACTTTTTAGTAGCAGCTTTTGCCAATACATCGGAACTGTAATTGCTACATAGCTCCGCAACTCGTATTCGTTTTGTACGTTCTGATTCACTGCTCGAACGTGGGCGACCGCGCTTAGAAGTGGAAGCTACATTATCTGTTGCCATTGGTTCCTAAGATTTATTAGTAACAATCTATACATAAACTTTTAACTACAAACTCTGAAAAAGTGAACTGAAACATAAACTAAACAATTTTTGTTCATAATTATTAATTATACGTTGTTAAATTATAGATTAACTAAACAACGAAAGCAAAAAAACGAGTTTCAAATTATCAATAAATTGGAATTACATACATATATACGTATGTGCAGTGCTGTCCTAAATACTTGCTTTTAAAATTTAATTAAAATGATTTAGTAGTAATTTTTTTGAAATTGGTTGTATATTTTTAGTCACAGATGTACGAAATCGCTCATGGGATAATTTCCGTTTTGCACAGCACTGTATACATACATATGTATGTATAAGTATATTTGCTTGGGTTAAATTTTCTTTCACTTCACTTTGTGACTATGTAAAATGTATTGTAACATACCATATTTTGTACACATTTGGTTAAATTAAAGTCGGTGTTGAGAAAGCCAGTATACTTTTTTAAAAAATTTGACTTGTCCCTGTTAGCAGCAATCCACATATTTTTTAACTTGAAATGAAGTAACTTCATTTCACTATTTAACTTTTCCATGTTTGGTAAAATAGCAGCCTTGTTTTTAGTATGATTTGTCATCATTTTCACTTCACATTGCTTTTTATTTTTGCAATCTAGCCACACTTCGAATAACTCATGCATTTTAAATGAAGTAGTCACTAAATAATAAAATTATGAAGTAGAAACAAATAAAATAAAATAATAATGACTTACTTTTAATAGATTACCAAAGCCTTAAATTTATTTATACTTTTTATAAACACGTTCACTTTACATTTTCTTTTATCACTTCACATCGTTCTTAAAACGAAGTAACAGTAGAAGTAACAGCAGAATGCACAAATTCTTTTTAGCCGTAACCCAACAAACACTGAGGTGGGTTATCACAAAACATCTCAAAACAATTTGTATATATGTATAATATTTGATATATAATAATGTATTTATCGACATTAAAAAACACTTGCTCTAACGCAACCTTCAAAATAATGCCTAACAAAAATTTGAATTAGTTTTTTTTTACTTATGTAATTTATTGAAAGATAAGGCATTGTGATTACTGGGATGTTGTTTTGTTTTCTTATAAATGTACATAGAAAAATCAGTATGAATATATGTCTGCATAGTATATTCTATTAAATATTTCATTAGTTAATACGTAAGCTGTTAAAAAAAAACAATCAAATGCACATGAAATGTCTCTTTCCTAAAGCTATGCATAATGAATACACGCGCTAATACACCATTCGAAAAAAATCTACCAAAATCAGTCGGGCAAGTGAATGTTAAAACTTACTTTAATTTCTTATAAACCATACTTGGGGCTATCAAAAAATGTTTCGCAATTTTTTTTTTACTCGGTAAAAAAAATATAATAAAGTTATTTACAATTTCTTTTTTGAACTTCATAAAACATGCTATTTTCTATAATACACGGAAATATTGAAGTACACACTTTTATTTTATATAAATTTTTTTTATGACAAATAATGCATAAAAAATGGGTTTACACAAATGCAATTTAAGACTAATGGGAGAGAACTTATTACACCAAGTCGGGCAAGTGGATTTACTTGCTGATTATGAAATTTTATAAAGACGATGTTGTTTAAAAACATAAAAAAAATTTAGAAAGGTGTTTTTTTGTTTTTTTTTTTAATTTTAAAGTTAAAAACAAAATTTTTATAATTTTTTTATCAATGTTTGAAAAATCATACAAATTCAGATTGAATTGATAACAACAGGAATGAACCTTTTTCTAAATAATTATTATATTAGTTTTATTTTTTGGGGATAATAGTTATTTGTTATCGTTTCTTTTTCACTTTGCTTTGCAATTTTGCTATTGGTTTTCAGGGTCTGTTACCTTTTTATCATTTTATATTATTTTTTCTGCATTTTATTATATTTATATTTAATTTATATGGTTTTTTAGTATTTTTTTTTCATTTATTTAATATTATTTCTTTAGCATTTTATTCTTTTACATTAATTTTATGTTATTTTTCAGTATTTCATTCTATATTTTATTTATATTATTTTTAGGTATTTTACAGGGACATAACAGCCGTAAGTTTTATCCTATAAACGTCCTTCATAATAATTATTATATTTGTCACCGTTTGTTTTATTTTTTGTGGATTCTAGTTATTTGTCAAAGTTTATTTTTACTTTGCTTTGAAATTTGTTATTTTTATTTTTCATATTTCTGTAAATTTTACGAGCTCAATACGAGTTCATAATAATTCTTAGTCAATTATTATTATTTTTGATTAAAAGAAAAATTATAACCAAGAAACATATAAAGGCTATATTTCGAAAAAAGACACGATTTATCGTCAGAAAATCTTGCGGCGAATCGAACCCGCGAACGTTTCATTCGCAAACGCACCTGCTTAGCGCATAGGCCATGTTGCGTGTAGTTTGCAAGCTGCTTAGATAAATTTTTCCTTTGATTGTTGTTGTTATCTGCCAACAATATACACAGTTTTTTAGATATTCTGTCTGTATAAAATAAATTTTTTCATAATAGTTTCAAGATGATAAATATTAAGGGCCGACGACTTTACTCTTACTTTCCCCCACCTCCTCATCCCTTTACTCTTCTTTACTCTTTAAATCATTTTCACCTCCATGACAGCCATTCGATTTTTGCGTCCGATCACCATGTAGTGCAGCTGCATTCGGTTTCTGTCTTGGGTCGCTATATAAACGTGCTATTTAAATACAACCTACGCCGATAAAACAATATCCCAATGAAATTGAACAGCTAAGTCTAGGATATGAGAATCCCCTTTATAGGTGACAACAACCGCAAACGAAATAAGGGCATGCACCTTGAATGGCCGGTCCCTTAATAAGATAGATGCCACTGCCCGGCTTGTTGAGGTCCTGAGGAAGAAAAAAGCAGACATCACCGCCTTACAAGAGATGCGATAGACGGGGCGAAGAAATACGAACAAAACACCTTGCGACATCTTCTGGAGTGCGCATGTAGACCAGCGCGTATTCGGAGTGGGATTTGTGGTGGGAGAAGTCTTCGTTACCGAGTATTGTCGTTTACACCCGCGATAAAATAGGTGCAGCAAAAAATGCATGAGTAGTGGCAAAGGGACGCCTACAAGGTCACGCTAAGAGCGTATGCTACGAATAGTGTGTGAATACTAATATTTATCATCTACAAACTATTTTGAAAGAACGAAAAAAGTGGAATTCACATTTAAATTTTTTTTGCAACAAATAACTATTATACCAAAAAATTAAATAAACGTTGACAAATACCGATTATTTGAAAAACACATTTTTTTTATTTAATTACTAATAACTATTATGAAGCAACTTTTTAAAAAAAAATTATAATTCGGTCAACGTTTCTGATCCAAATTTTTTTCGGTGGCTCTGAGGCAATCGTCAGGTGGAAATTTGCCAACTGAAATGTTGGCCGCTGCTTGACCGCCATTGCTGTAGAAGAAAATAGATTAGCTCAGACCTAACCAGAATAAAGGTTGTAATTTGACCGTTTTATCTGCAAAGGAGAGCTTCGCTTCCTCTTCGGGCCTTTCGATGTCCATGTCCACGCGTTCCCACAGTATACGTGGATTAAGACCTCGCGGATGCCGTAATGCCCATGACGATTAACCTGCTTCAGTGGCTCGAGAACCTCCCTATTCAAAGCCAGAACTCCCTTCTGTGAGCTACGGCGTCGGCGGGAGCCGGGTTCATGATATGAAGCATCCTGAAAATGCTCTCAGGTTACGCTGGGATCGCCATGCCCTTGCCCGAGCTGGAATATCCTTTCAGCGCTACAGTTCTTGCATCTTTGAGCATTCGCTCCTTGGGGACATCGATTTGCCCACCCCATGGTGATGTTGATGCTTTTTGTGAGGAGGTTTGATGTCCTCGTCCTCCCTCTGGCGTTTGATGGGGGTTGCACTTTCTCTAGTTTCCACCACATTGCCATGGAACTCCGGTAGTAAAGCTTTCTCCTTCACCACCGAATTCCTGGTACTTTGGGGCAGTGTATTCAGGAAATACCCGTATTTTTTCAGGACTTTGGACCTCTGCCACAGCTGTGGAGCGACGAGTTGCCACGAATGTTCTCAATGGATGTTCGGCATTAGCAGGTGCAGCGTCGTACGCTATTGTCATCACAGCTGCGTTTGCAATAGTGCTGGTGTCGACCCCCTCCAAGTCGCTGACGTTGTTTGGGTAGCCACCCCTTTACCCGAAGCGTCACTTGGGCGTTAATGTTCCTTCGGCGCTTGCGTCGCTGCGGGGCTTTCGCGTGAGGAAGCGGTAGAATTGGTGTCAGAGAGGCTCCGTAACAATACAGCAACGATTAACCCCCTGGCGAGAAACGTCCCGTGTGCACAGCACCACATAACACAATGGATTAGGGGAAGAGGCGGGGGGGGGGGGGGAAATCTTAGTTATTGCTCTCCAGAGGAGGCAGGGCTAACCCCGTGATAGAGCTCCATGCGGAGCTGTGTTCACGAAGATAACCTTACCCTATGGTTAGCAACTGAGCCCTCGCTCCACTACAAGGTATCTACACTTCTCGGCGGTTAACTCGGTTGATATTACTTAAATTTAATTTTCCTATCGACAATGGGAGTCAGAAAATAAAATTACCGCATTAGAGTACAAAACATTGCTAATGTTTGATTTAGAATCAAGGTCGCTCCAAACTACGTTTGCAAATTGTGAAAGCTTTCCTTATTCCTGAGCATTCCTTTCACAACTTTTATTCTCAGCAGTTAAATTATTATAAAGGGTGCTCTTCTTCGTTTAAAATTATTGATAGACACTGTTTTGTTTGGTTCGCTTGGCTATATCCAATTCAATTTCACATAGCAAATAAAATACCACGAATTAGATAAATATTGTGGCGAATATGCTCAAGCATGTACCATGCCTAACTCAATAACTCTCCCACCACTAGTTGAACACATCAGAGATAATGATGGCTACGCTTACGCATGCAAGCATGTACCAAGCAAGAGGAGAAGTAGAATCATAGAACAAGAAAATATGATATACTCCAACAAATCACATAACACACTAAATCAATTATTTACGAAAACTAAAGACAAAATCCCAAAAGAGCAACAACACAGTGTGGTTAATGAAATTTAATGCATGGGCAAGGAAAATAAGAACTGCTCAAAATGTTATGTGGGTACAACGAAAAGACGAAAACAGCTGAGCAATGCGATGGACTTTAAGGAGGATGTAAATAGCATCAACAGCGCTTAGACAGCGAGATTAAAAATGTTTGCGTTTTAAGAAATGCTGTGTGGTCTTTAAAGTTTAATTTCTACTAATGTTGACACATGTGTCAATATTTTTTGTTATTCATGTTTACTGTTTTGAATGAAAAAAACTGATTTCCTCGAAGAAGGCGCGGAAGACGCCGAAACGCCTAGGAAGAAAATGTAAACACAAATTTTTGTTTTCATTTATCAACAAACGGCCGAAGCAGCTCAACCAAGCAAACGATATTATTAATGATTTAAAACTTAAAAGTAAGAAACTTTTGAAAAGCTTTGCTGTTTTCGTTTAACAATTTTATGGTGAAAAACACACTTTGTAATTACCGTCGCGTGGCGGTAGTGTTTCCGACCTACCACACCGAAGGTCCAAGGTTCGAATTCTGGGCAGGTAACATCAAAAGTGGTTTGAAAAAGTGCTTTGGCAAACTATCCCAGTGTATTTCTGCCATGGAAGGCTTTTCAACAAAAATTCATCTCCTTTGTAGATGCCCACCAATTTGCAGGAAAACAATTCAAATCGGCACACCACAAATTGGATAATCTCTTGGGAGGTTAATTATAATATTCTTGGTGTATATCGCGCTATACATTTATTTATTCATTTATTTTTTAATTGATTTAAAGTTTATATTATACAATTTCTAATGGCCTCTGCTAACATGAAAAACAGCATTAAATGCTCTATTTTGTGGGGTGTTGATGACCCTCTAATATGTGTATTTTGCAATTTCAAAATTCATACTAAATGTACTAACTTTGCTAATAGTATCATAAATGTTACAAAAAACAATGACAATGTGGTTTATAGATGTGATACTTGTGGTGTTGGTGCGCCCTCGATAATGGAATTTAACGGTTCTTAGTAGCTTTTTTAAGTCCATAAATGGGGATGCTTGTGAAAAAGAGAAATTAAAAAAAACCATAAGTCGTAAAATAACTCAGAGCATTATTGTAACGAGTTTAACTTCTGGTGTCGATGATGATGATCGCTGAAGATGAAGTTGTTGCTATTGCTATGAGTGCTGCCGATGTTGCTGAGTCCGCACTGCCGATTCAAATAATGCACACGCAAAAGTTAATAACAAATGTGATGTGAAAAAAAATCAAAAGACGCGTGCAATTGTTATTGGTGGGAATTCCTATTCTAATTTGGATGTAAGGGTTCATTTTAAATTTCTACACTTGTCATCTGTAAGTGAAGAAGCAATTATTGATTACTAGCAACCCGCTCCGTCGCTGTCAACCGACGAACGAACACACAAACAGCGTTCTTTCACCATACGATGTCGCCCAACCTCATTCATGTTGAATTAGATCGTATGGTGAAAGAACGCTGTTTGTGTGTTTATTCGCTGTCAAGTTCTAATGGCTCATTCGTTTAAGAGCGAACAAACACACAAACAGCTTTTTTGGAAAAAGTGCTGCTTTTGTTTAAACAATTTTGGTTAAATAAGATATGAAACAACTATTTTTTTTGGTGCGGAACGAAAGTAAATATTTCAAAGTTTAACTTCAAGTAAGTTTCATTTTAATCGGTGGATTCGTTTAGGATTTATGGCTGTATAAAAGAAAAATTTATGGTTTTTTACCACATTTTGTCCGATTGCCACGCCCCCTTTATATATTTCTTCACGTTATAATGACATAAACCTTCCTCTTCAACCAATCTATGTATTAAAAAAAACCGCATCAAAATCCGTTGCTTAGTTTTCAAGATTTAAGCATTCAAGGGGAAATACAGACAGAAAAAGTGACTTTGTTTTATAATATGTTATATATAAGATTAAGATGTTTGAAAAGCTGCCAATATTTCGAAGTCTTTAATGCGGTGCCAAAGATAGGGATGCGGATGCTTATTTAGTTACCAACGTGAATTTAAAATTTGGTATATCCTCCTCCAATTTTAACAAGATTCTTGATCCAATGTTTGCCAAGAAGTAAATCGAGATTAAAAATGTTTATGTTCGAAGATTATGTATTTGGAATTAAAAGAATCAAACATAAATATTAAAATGATTACAGCAACCATCAAACATATAAAAGAAACCCTACAAAAACACTCGACTACAGAGATTACAAAAATATTGTAGAAAATCACAAACAGTTCCCAAAACATATTATCACAGACACGACAATAGTTCATAAAAATTAACTCCAAGGCACAATTTTAAAAAGTTTAATAAAATATGGATTCAGATTCAAAGAATAATTTTTCATAAACAAAACCAATATTGCGGTTCCAAAAGAATCACGTCGGTTTTTTTCACTAGGCAACAAATTTGCATTGTCAGTAACAAAATAGAACTTATCGCCGGTTCAAATAGTAGCCGGCTTGGAACAAGGCGTACAGGAAGTTGAGGAGGAAAGAGAAAAGGATGAAATCAGATGCGGAGTTTCAGCAAAAATTAAGAACTTTAAAGACAAATTCAAACAACACAATAGAAAAATTTTTATTAAAAAATGTATCAATAAATACAAGCTCGAAATGATAATTACCAAAGCAGACAATGGTAATAAACCAGTATTAATGTACAAAGACGACTACGAACAAAAAATTAAGGAATTGCTAAACGACAAACAAACATACAAAATCCTACACAAAAACTACTCAGGAAAAACAACGCAATTAAAAACGACTTTACTCAATTTGAAAGCAAAAACTTGAACTAACCTCTGCGGCTGAAAATGCACCTAGACTGTATGGCCTCGCTAAAATTCGTAAGTAAAAATACACCCTCAAGCCCAATATCCTCGTTCACATATGTACCATGGAACAAGTTGTCAAGATTCATAGGGAACATTTTAAAAATATCATCTCGAAAGATTACACTGTGGAACAAATTCAGGTTAGCAAAAGGTAGTTCGATTCTGAGAGTGAGGGGTGAAAATAGAGGCTAAATTAGAAGACCGGTATCGCGGCGTTTGTTTATGTTAGTTCGAGTTTTTGTTTTTAATCGACCTTCGAACTTTGCAGTCAAATGCCGATTTTCAGCATATTGTTTGTATGGTTTTTTGGCTATAACTCGTCGACTAATTGATATTTTTTCAATCTGTTAAAGCCAAATTATTGCTAGAGACCTGTGCAACAATCAAAATTTATTTATAAAAATTTTGTAGTGCTTATGAAGCAAAATGTTAAATACTGAAAAAAATATAATTTTGAAATGTTAGTTATGAAAAGTTTTAAATAAAAAAATTAAAGAAATTAAATTAATGATTTGGGCAGTTGCCGTTTAGCAGGCGGCTGTGGATCAACATCACTGCTTTCTCTAATATCTTGGTCATCGTCATCATCATCAGAAAGGTCGATAAATTCGTCCAACTCATATTGGAACTTCATCTTTGTCTTCCCCTTCTTCCTCTTTTTCCTCGCCTTCCTCTTCTTCAAAGGTGTTTTTATACCACCAGCCAATTTCAGCGAGTATTGCATCTGGAGATTCCTTTCCTCTGTATCTGAAACGAAAATAGTTTTCAATCGTTAACATGTTTAAATTGTGTACTCTGACAAAGATATTAGATATTAACCCCAATTTCATCGAAAGCTGCTAAGATGTTTGCAACAAATTCCTTTTTAGTTGTCTTTGCGTTCTTTACCCAAAAGTCTTTTAATGACTGCTTTCAATGCGAGCCATGGATTTAATTCTCGGTCTGTCAGAACTTGGTGAAAATCTTGACGACTCATTAGTTTCCGTATGTCGGGACCATTAACAACCCCTTCCTAAATTTTGGCGTTACTTAGTCTTGGGAAAATGTCATTTAAGCGGTTGAATACTGCTGGTCTTTTTGCGATACATTTCAATACTGCTGGTCTTTTTGTGATACATTTCAAAAATTTTTTAGCAAATCCAAGTTTAATATGGAGCAACGGCAACAAAATGTTGATTTCAGGAACAAGACTTTCGTGTAGCCTATTGTCTTTAGACCATTTCCGTCCAATGCGACTATTCCAGTTATGCTGTTTGTACTGGTTTCTTCCTCTAATACCTTCTCCGTATCGTGAATACCAATCGCACAAAAAACACGGATTGCCACGGACACCAGACGCTGTTAAGCCTGTAATCAATGAAACTATTTTGAGGTCGCAGCAAATGCGCCACTGGTGTTCGTTATATTTGACTACTTCCAGAATGTGTTTCAAATTATCGAAATTTTCACTAGTGTCAGTGCTATACGCAATTGGAAATTTTTTGCATCATTCACATTGAAGAACTTTTCTAACTCTTTTTGGCGTTTTCGATATGCTGTTACTTTGATACCTTTCGCCAGCAAATTATTTTCTTTCAAAAAGGAAGCCAGTTCTTCTGATTTTTTTCTGAGTCCAACACAAAATTGCGACAATTGCAGCCACTTGCTTTTGTGTGACTAGGATTGGGTATTTTGTTTCATTGGATATACCTTCACCAGGGTCGCATTCTGAGAAGAAATGCATGGATGTAGCAGCGGCGGTTGTAGTAGTGATATCTGTTTGAAGATCAATACTTCGGTATGTTGGTACTGAAACGAATTGTGAGTGCGCTAATGGTAATTGGACACTTGGCACTGCTACAGAAGTTGTGTGGTAGTTGATACATCCATAGCAATTTTCTGGTTGATGCGGGCAGTTGTCTAACCACATCATTGGTATACCAAAAGGCATAGCCTTCTTCTTTTCACTTTTCCATTGCATAACACTTGAATAGCAATTAAAGCAAACTTTTTTAGGGTCATAGTTTACGTCTGTGATAAACTCTTGCGAGAAATATTGTTTATAGGCTTCCAAAGAACAATCACTCGCATTGCCACATTTTTCATCGCTTGCTATGAAACGACATTTTTAATACAATATATATTATACAATGTTGTTTTTGTTATTTTTATGAAACCGATGCAGTTAACTTAAATCACTCACAAAATGAAATAAGTTCCAAAAAAATTGATAGCGAATTTTATCACGATCGAGCGAAAATTAAAAGACATCAGTTTCGAGTCTTATCTGAATCTTTATTTTTGATATTAGTTCGCTTGTACGAAATAAATAAAAATCGCTACCTGTGCGGTGGTTGGAAACAAAAAAAAGGTAGACGAGGAAAAAGAGGAAGAAGGGGAAAAAATTTATTGCATTTGAGTGCAAAGTTCGAAGGTCGATTAAAAAAAAATCGAACTAACATAAACAAAAGCCGCGATACGGGTCTTCTAATTTAGCCTTTATTTTCACCCCTCACTCTCAGAATCGACCTAACTTTTGCTAACCTGAATTTGTTCCACAGTTTTGTAATACCGAAAATTCAGTTCAGTTAAAAAACAAACTTGAAAACATGCATATTGAAGAAGACGAACTACTTTTGTCGTTGGAAAAAACCTTCCAGACTATACTAGACTTTTGTTTGCGAAAAAATAACTACTTCACTTACAATAACACAATTGACAAACAAATTTATGGCATGCCAATGGGGAACCCATTATACCCAACGATAGTAGATACCGTACTGGACAAAATGTTGGACGACAGCTTAGCATGCATATCTCAAGAGATGGTCGACGGAGACAGCTCTACACGAGGTGGTGCACAAAGTGGAAGCATCCCTTGAGAGTAAATAGTTCACTCTGGCCGCTTTCCTGGACCTTGGGGGCGCCTTCAATAATGTTAGAGTGGTGGCGAAAGAAGAGTCCCTCTCTGACCTTGGTATTGAGGACCCTATAATAAATTGGATAAGGTTGGCACTGCGATCAAGAGTTATAAGTGCCAAGGTGGGAGCAAGTGAGGTTACAGCACACCCGTGGAGAGGGACTCCTCTGGGTGATGTTCTGTCTCCACTTCTCTGGTTTTGTGTTATAAATAACATACTTCGTAAACTCAATAAGAATGGAGTTAAAGTGGTTGCCTACGCGGACGATGTAGTACTACTAGTATCGGGTCTATGCCCTAACGTGATCAGTGGGATCATGCAGGGAGCACTAGGGAAACTGAGTGGATGGGCGGAGACCACGGAGCTCAATGTCAATCCCTCAAAGACAGAGTTAGTGCTATTCATCACTGGGACGAAAATACCATTTTTGAGTCTACCTTCTCTTAATGCGTCCTTTTGACACCTAAGTTGAACTGGAAGCTTACTATAGACCACAGGGTCAAGCGGGCTTATGGAGATATGTAAGCCTGTAAAAGAATGCTAGGGAGACTGTGGGGCTTGCGCCCGAAACTCACAGCATGGATGTACAAATCAGTTATTCGCCCGATTTTAGCTTACGGGGCAATAGTGTGGTGGAAGACAGTCGAGATGAACTACAATAACAAAGTTCAGCGACCTGCATGTGGTGCAATCACTGGGGCGATCAGATCATGTCCCACAGAGGCCCTGAACGTGATATGTAACATGTCAGTGATCGATCTTTTTATCAAGGAAACGGACTCTGGAAAGAGCACACATACGGCCACATCCCCATTCTGCTGAATAGAAACGACTCCTATATCAAAACTAAAACGGACTACATCTGTCCCAGGATAGCTTTAGACACAAACTTCAAGATTATATTCCCTTCCAGGAAGGATTGGAGGTAACAGGAATTCACTCAGAAATTCGACATTTCAGTTTTTACGGACGGATCGAAAATAGCCTGCGGAGTAGGAGCTGGCATTTTTGCCGCACTCCCGGCCATGTCCATATCAATGCGTTTCCCAGACTCATCGAGCGTTTTTCAATCCGAAATCTACGCTATTCAGGAGGCATGCAGGGCAATACTGTGTACGAACATCACCGGTAATAGGATAGAAATTTTCTGTGACAGCCAGGCGGCTGTTCTTGCTCTTGGGTCAGCAACGATTACATCGAGCCTGGTTAGTCAGTGCAGGGAGTGGACCATGGACCTGGCTAGTCGGCATATCGTTTCTCTAATATGGGTGCCGGGGCATCATCACATACAGGGAAACGAGATGGCCGATGACCTAGCACGGCGGGTATCGGGTCTTGTTGCTTCGGAGGCGAAGGGGGTTCTTGCACGCTGGGACTTATCAATATTCGGATCTCTCAGCACTGGCCTGACTTTTAGTATTTGGTTGGATAGCCATTGGACTTGATAATAGCTTTAAGAGGTGAAGGCATTGATTTTACCAGGTTAATAGTTATTGCGGGGGGTATTTTAGTCCATTCTTCGAGGAGCGCACGCTTAAACTGTTCCTTATTGCGTGTAGAGTATTTACGTATTTGCCGCTTCACACGTTCCCATAAATGTTCGATTGGGCTCGTATCCGGTGATTGTGGCGGTGTTTTAAGCTGTTTTCGAACATTATATAAAAGCCATCCCCGCACAACTTTTGAGGTGTGCTTCGGATCATTATCCTGTTGGAAGATGAATGACTCCTCCATCCCCAATTTAATAGCACTTTGGTTTAAATTATTTTTTAAAATATTTAAGTAGCCATAGCTGTTCATAATATTTTCGATAAACACCAAATTACCTACACCATTTGATGCCATGCAACCCCAAACCTTCACGGATCCACCACCATGCTTAACAGTGCCTGACATATTGATGGGATTTAGCTCTGTGTTAACTTTCCTCCATACATTTCCGCGTCCATCGGATCCACAAATATTAAATTTGCACTCATCTGAGCATAAAACGTTTGGTCAAACTTTTCTGGTATTTTTCGAATGATATCCGTTTACGTTGATTGCTGCTCACAAAGTTTTTATTCCTAACATTACGGCCATGATAACCAGCATTATACAGGATTCGGCGAATAGTTTGAGCATTGCACTGCTTTCCAACATCGTTTTCCACTTCAGCTTTTAATTTTTTTAATTATAATAATAATAATTCCCAAGGCCATTTCGACATAATCGGTTTAAGGGCTTGCTGGGGGGTTCAAACAGCAGCGTCTGATCACCATGTGGTGCGGCTGCAAGCGGGCGTCTGTCTTGGATCAAGCGGCTCGCTATACAAACGTGTAATAGAATTCAACCTCCCGTGAAACGGGTTGTGCGTTGGGTTTGGGACCCACCACATAAAACAACGTTCCAATGAAATTCAACAACAAAGCCTCGTATATAAGAACCCCTTTTTTAGATGGCAACACCCGCAAACGAAATAAGGATTATGAGATAAGGGCATGTACCTGGAATGTCCGGTCCCTTTATGGGGAAGGTGCCGCTGCCCTGCTGGTTGAGGTCCTGAGGAAAGCAAAAGCTGACATCACCGCCATACAAGAGATGCGATGGACGGGGCGAGGAAACACGATCAAAACACCTTGCAACATCTACTGGAGTGGGCATGAAGACAAGCGTAGATTCGGCGTGGGATTTGTGGTGGGAGAGAGACTCCGTCACCGAGTACTGTTGTTCACACCTGTGAACGAGCGTCTCGCTGCAATCCGGATAAAAGTACGATTTTTCACCATATCGTTTATCTGCGCTCATGCACCGACGGAAGAGAAGGACGACGTGGAAAAGGATGCGTTCTACGAGCGCATGGAAGAAGCATACGAGCGCTGCCCCCGTCATGATATCAAAGTCGTTCTTGGCGACTTTAACACCAGGGTGGGTAAGGAGGGTGTATTTGGACCCACTGTCGGGAAGTTCAGTCTCCACGATCAGACTTCGCCAAATGGATTCAGCTTGATAGACTTCGCCGGTGCCCGAAACATGGTCATATCCAGCACTAGATTTATGCACAAGAAGATCCATCAGGCTACATGGCTGTCCCCCGATCGAAAAACACGCAACCAGATCGACCACGTTGTGATAGACGGACGGCATGCTTCCAGCGTCTTAGATGATCGCACAATACGAGGACCTAACATCGACTCTGATCACTACCTAGTAGCAGCCAAGATTCGTACCCGCCTCTGTACGACAAAACAGGTGCAACAAAAAACGCAGGGAAAGCTGGACGTCGAAAAGCTGCAATCGCAACAGACCGCCCATTATTTCGCAGATCGCCTCTCACACCTGCTCTTCGAGAGCACAATTCAACCTAGTGGAATGCGTGAGCAGTGGGCTCATATCTCAGGAGCACTCCGTACCGCAGCCGAAGAAGTAATTGGATTCCGGCTAACGCGCAGAAACAACTGGTATGATGATGAAGAGTGCCGCGCTCCAACGAAAAGAAAGGACGAAGCCTACAAGGCAACGCTGAGATCGAATGCAACGAGGAATGTGTGTGAACACTACCGCGAGTTGAAGAGGGAAGCGAGGCGGCCTTCCGGGCGAAAGAAGGAGAGGCAGAAAAGAGTGAAATAAAGGTGTTTGAGATGCTGGCCAACAGGAATAATGCCCGAAAATTCTATCAAAAAATTCGGCGAATGACAGAAGGTTTTAAGCCCGGGGCAAACTCCTGTAAGAATGAGAACGGCGACCTGGTGGCCGATGTTCAGATAGCACACAGAATATGGAGGGATCACTTCTCTGCCCTTTTAAATGGAGAAACTGAGCAAGAAACCAGAGAAGATGCCGAACCCGAGCCCACAATCGAAGATGATGGAATTGACGTTCCACAACCCAACTATAATGAATTGCGAATAGCAATATCCCGATTGAAAAACAATAAAGCAGCTGGCGCTGATGGTTTGCCTGCTGAGCTATTCAAACACGGAGGCGAGGAGCTGGTAAGGCGCATGCATCAGCTTCTATGCAGATAAGGGTCGGATGAATGCATGCCTGAAGATTGGATCCACAAGAAGGGCGATCCTGAAAACTGCGCCAACTATCGCGGAATCAGCGTTTTGAATATCGCATATAAGGTCCTATCAAGCGTATTGTGCGAAAGACTGAAGCCTGATGTGAACAGACTGATTGGACCTTATCAGTGTGGCTTCAGACCTGGTAAATCTACCATCGACCAGATTTTTACAATACGCCAAATCTTGGAAAAAACCCGTGAAAAAAGAATCGACACGCATCATCTCTTTGTTTATTTTAAAGCCGCTTTCGATAGCACGAAAAGGAGCTGCCTATATGCCGCTATGTCTGAATTTGATTTCCCCGCAAAACTTATACGGCTATGCAAAATGACCTTGAGCAACACCGCCAGCTCGGTCAGAATTGGGAAGTACCCCTCCGAGCCGTTCGAAACTAAACGAGGTTTCAGACAGGGTGACCCCCTATCGTGCGATTTCTTTAATTTAATGCTGGAGAAAATAATACAAGCTGCAGAACTTAACCGCGCTGGAACAATATTTTATAAAAGCGTCCAACTGTTGGCATATGCTAACGATATTGATATCATTGGCCTTAACAACCGCGCCGTAACTTCTGCTTACTCCAAATTAGAAAAAGAAGCGGAGAAAAATGGGATTGGTGGTGAACGAGGGCAAAACGAAGTACCTTCTGTCATCATGCAAAGAGTCAGCGAATTCGCGCTTTGGCAACCAAGCCACTGTTGGCAGCAATAATTTCGAAATAGTAAAGGACTTCGTTTACCTGGGAACCAGCATTAATACCAACAATAATGTTAGCCTAGAAATCCGACGTAGAATCACTCTTGCAAACAAATCCTACTTCGGACTGAGTAGGCAAGTGAAAAGTAAAGTCCTCTCTCGACGAACGAAAATAACACTCTACAAGTCACTCATCGCACCCGTCCTGCTATATGGTGCAGAAGCGTGGACACTAACAACATCTGATTAGGCGGCTCTAGGAGTATTCGAGAGAAAGGTTCTTCGAAAGATTTGTGGACCTCTACGCGTGGGCGACGGCGAGTACCGAAGAAGATTTAATGATGAGCTGTATGAACTTTACGCAGACGCCGACATAGTTCAGCGAATTAAAACACAGCGGCTTCGCTGGCTAGGCCACGTAGTGCGAATGAGCGAAGATGCTCCAGCCCAGAAGGTATTCTTATCGGCACCCGTCGGTGGATGCAGAGGAAAAGGGAGACCGCCACTCCGATGGAAGGACCAAGTGGAGACCGATTTGGGATCCCGCGGTGTTTCCAATTGCCGCCAGTTGGCGCAACGAAGAAACGCCTGGCGAGCTATGTTGGACGGTCAAAATCGCCCAGGCGGTTAGATGACCATTTAAAGAAAAAAGAATTCCCAACGCATAAGCCACCATCCCGCCCAACCGACACGAGAGGCGCATCCGCATAACGCACGGCTTTTTTTTTATATATATATATATTGCCGAGTCGTTGAAAGGCAGGGGTTTGTTAAGTGTCGAGATCTAAAGCTGTTCAGCTACAGAGGGAAACTCATCAGCTAAGTAACACAAGAAATTAGAACTTATAAATAATTTATTAAGAGAAGAAAGAATCAGTTAGATTGTAAAGAGTAAATTCATAAAGTTGCTATGGGTTAAGCGAGGATAGTATCGATTTTAATTGCTAAAAAGCTAGTCAGAAATATCAAATGTACTGGAGGGAGTGTTATAATTGTCACACAAACATCAGAAAGGCTCATTTAATTAAAAAAAAATTGGTTTAAATTGTCTTGATGGCCGAAAAGGAATGTTAAAGTTTACTTCTCTCAACAAAAATGGGCTAGCGACACACCCGTTTAGTAATTTAATCATAAATATTGTTCCGAGCATTTATCTAAGACTAGCAAGGGTAGGAAAGTTAATAAGTTTCAAGCGATTAGTATAGGGAGGCAAATAATACAGGAAATCCCATGAAAGATCTCTTAAAGCGAAAAGTAAAAATTGGTTTGAACCGATTCTAACCGATCACCGTGGACCTGGTAGCTCGGATTCCAAATAATTGAGCCATATTCTATATCGGCCTTACTAAGGTTGTAAAAAGGGCTTTAGTTACGTACGGATCACTAAATTCATCCGACCATCGCTTAATGAATGATAAACACCTCTAGATTTAGTGACAGTTGCATTAATATGGAGATTGAAGCTAATTTTGCAATCCATCGTAATTCCCAAGTCCATAAAATCATGCACTTGGTCAAGAATATGATTGTTGATTATGTAGGAAGCCGGTTGTGTATTTCTGCGCGAAAAAGACATATATTTACATTTTTTAAGATTGAGTGGCTTGTAGTTTAGATCGCACCATGCACCCAGTCTATCAAGATCTGATTGAAGTAAAGCTCTATTTTCGCTCACCGAGTAAGACATAAAAATCTTAACGTCATCAGCGTATATCAATATTTTTGAAAACTTGATAGTACTGGATATATCATTAATGAACACCAAAAACAGAATCGGACCAAGGTGGCTACCTTGAGGAACTCCAGAAGAAACATCAATGACATTAGATAGCGCATTCTTAAAAACTACTCTTTGTGTTCTGAAAAGAAGATAAGAAGATATCCAGCGGGTGAGACTGGGTTGGAAGCCCAGTAGAAAAAGTTTATGAATAAGTAACGAATGGCAAACTTTGTCAAACGCTTTACTGAAATCTGTATATATAACATTTGTGTGCATTTTTTCTCTAACCGCATTTGAAACATGGGTTGTGAATTCTAGTAGGTTTATACTTGTTGATTTTCCTTCACAAAAGCCGTGCTGGCAATCTGCAATCAATGTGGATATAGAAGTTGTAAGCTGAGTTGTAAAAACGGCTTCAAATAATTTGGGAATAGCGGAAAGCTTTGTGATTCCGCGTAGTTATCTACAGATGACCTACTCCCACTCTTATAAAGTGGTATAAGAAAAAATTCTTTCCAAGCAGTTTGAAAGACGCCGCTTTTTAAAGACAGATTAAATAGATTGGTTAGAGGCTGGTAAATGTAGTTAGCACAATTTTTGAGAAAACATGCCGGGCTCATATCAGGGCCACATTTGAAAGATTCCTTTAAGGTTTTCAGATAGAATAAAACATTTGCAGGAGAAATTATAGGATTATTAATGATGTTGTTTGCATTTAACTGATATGGATATTTGTTTAATCGAGAAAAGGTAGCAGTAGAATAATTAGATTTCAAAAATTCGGCAAAGAAATTTGCAATATCTTGATTATCTCTGGATATACGAGGTGTGTTCAAAAAGTATCGCGAATTTTGTGTTTTTTCAAAAATTATTTATTTATTCATGAATATCTATTTTGTCCCCTTCAAAGTAATCCCCATGAGATATTATACACTTGTGCCAACGGTTTTTCCAATCTTCGAAGCACTTCCAAAAATCATTTTTTTGTATCTTGTTCAGCTCCTCCTTCGATGCCGTCTTTATCTCGTCAAGAGAAGCGTAACGTCGTCCTTTCATGGGCCTCTTCAGTTTAGGGAACAAGAAAAAGTCACAGGCGTCCAGATCTGGGGAATACGGTGGCTGCGGCATCATTAGTGTGTTGTTTTTGGCCAAAAAGTCGCGCACAAGCAACGATGCGTGAGCAGGGGCGTTATCGTGGTGCAAAAGCCAATTTTTGTTCTTCCACAAATCCGGGCGTTTCTGGCGGATTGCTTCGCGCAAATTGCGCATAACTTGCAAGAACTCATGATGCACCACGCCCCTGCAATCGAAGAAAACTGTCAGCAAAACTTTCACATTCGACCGAACTTGGCACGCTTTTTTCGGTCTTGGTTCGTGCGGCAGCTTCCATTGAGATGATTGAGCTTTGGTTTCCACGTCATAACCATAAACCCACGATTCGTCACCAGTTATGACCCTCTGGAGCAAATTTGGGTCGTCGCGGACTGTTATTGACATATGAACCTAGCTTAAGGTTTTGAATAGAACTCTGTTAATTTATATTTTTTAACTACTTTTATTTCAACCCTGTATACGTATACTGAATTTTAAATTTGTAAACGGGCGGCCGCCGTGGTGTGAAGGTAGTGTTGCCGGCCTACCACACCGAAGGTCCATGGTTCGCGCCCTGGTACAGGTAACATCAAAAGTGATTTGAAAAAAGTTTTTCAAAACGGGGTCGCCCCTCGGCAGTGGTTTGGCAAACTCTCCGAGTGTATTTCTGCCATGACAGGCTTCTCAGCAAAAATTCGTCTCCTTTGTAGATGCCGTTCGGAGTCGGCAAAAAACTGTAGGTCCCACCAATTTGTAGGGAAAATTCAAATCGGCACACCACAAATTGGAAGAGAAGCTTGGCGCAAAAATCTCTTAGGAGGTTTATGATGATATACCTGTTGTATATCGCGCCATAGAGATAGAGATTGCTTCCAACGGCTTCACTTTTTACAAACAGGCGAAGAGAAAGCACGAATAAGTAATGGTAAAAATTGTAATTTGCCATTTTTATAATGATTATATTTTTCAGATATTAAAACCACCCCGCTAAATAATTGTATTAAACTCTCGTTTAACAATAAATAAAACGAGTTATTAGTATATTCGTGTGCTTTTTTTTCTGCATATTGCCGCCGCAACATTCTTTTTAATATTTATTCTCGCATGAAACTGCCGAGTAATCGGCATCTTAAAAAAAAAAAAAAAACGCATGCCGCATTATAATTTAAGGAAGAAAAAACCAGATACTGCTCAAAGTTTATTAAAAATGTCGACTTCAGACTAAGATGCATCCAGCGACAACGATGGAGATCGCACTATGGTCGAATCTAACAACGCAGTGGCAGATTTACAGGAACAGATTCGTAAACTCCAGGAAAATCTAGAATTCTCCGAAAAAGAAAGGTTATATCTAAAGCAGACACTCGCATCGACAACTGCCGCTGTCGAAGTAAAGATAAGTGAATCACTTCCAGACTCTGGTCATATCGGTGCTACTGCACCTGCCACGCCGATGTATATCACCACGTCAACGATCGCCGCCGATTATCCTATGTACTCTTTGCCGCCTAAAAGTTTTACTAACGCCGCCGCTCTTGCCACACAAACTTCTACGCCAATGTATATGACTACATCAACAACCGCCGATTATCCTGCCTACGCTATGCCATATAAAAGTTTTACTAGCGCCTCCGCTCTTGCCACACATACTTCTAACGTCGCTGCTGACGATGTATACTTCGCCCGTTCAAACGCTTTTACAAGTTTCGCTAATACCATATCAAATGGTCATCATACGCCTAGCTACATACAACTGAATACGCAAAATCCCAATCTCACAACAGGTAATTATATGCCAAATGCCAATTTTGTCAATATCAATTCTACAGCCGCCGCGCCGGTGCACACCACACCTTCTTCTCATATATTGAATAATAATTCACACTCAACGCTTATACCATCGCACAATCCAAATTTTTCTCGTAAATTACAAGAATTGCCGCAATTTTCAGGCTCACCAGAAGAGTGGCCAATGTTTATAGTCGCCTTTCAAGAGACAACAAATATGTACGCATACACCAATGTAGAGAATTTACTCCGTTTGCAGAAAGCGCTAAAGGGAGATGCCCGATTAAAAGTTGAATCTCTGTTGATTCACCCGTCAAGCGTCAATGCTGTGATTCCGTCGTTGCAATTTCACTTTGGACGACCAGAACTACTTATTCGCAGCCAGCTAACCAAAGCAAGAACATTTCCATCAATCACAAGTGGGAAAATTCATGAAATTGCCAATTTTAGCTCAATGGTTACAAATTTGGTATCCTTTCTTCAGAATGCAGGTGCCGTACCTCACCTGTCAAACCCCACATTGCTCGAGGAATTGGTAAGTAAACTACCACATTATAAACGCGAAGAATGGGCACGTAACACATTCTCGATAAATAGGCAATTTCCAACAATTTGCGAATTCAGTTCGTGGTTGCAACAGATGTCAACATACGTTGTTATGGCAGCAGGGCTTAACTCACCACATGTCAGCCAGTCTGATAAGACACCACGAAATTCTAACACAAATAAATTCGTAAAACCAGACCTAGCCGTATCGGAAGAAAAATTCAAATGCGTATTTTGTAATGTTTAAAGTTTAAAGAGTCTAAATATGACGAACGATGGGAGATCGTAAAAACCAATCGCCTTTGCTTTTGTTGCCTTTCCCCGGGTCACAATGTTCACAACTGCCCGCGACGTCGCGTATGCGGCATATCGTTATGCCAAAAGTTCCACAACAAATTGTTGCATAATGAAATCACTCAAAATAATAATACCGGCAACACCGGACCTGTCGAGTAAGCTGTTGCTACAATAAGTAAATGTCGTTTGCCTGTATATGAAAAGAACCAAACAACGAACGATAATAATAAAGCAAATACGATTACAAATGTAAACAAAACGCTGTTGAAATTTTTACCTGTGAGTTTACATGGCCCAAAAGGAAGTATTAATATAATTGCTTTTATAGATGAAGGAGCGAAAGTAACATTGCTTGAGGAAGAAGTTGCTAATGAAATTGGTATTACAGGCAGGAAAGATTTGTTGCATTTAAAGTGGTTTGACGACCAAACCACAAGTGAGGTTTCGATGAGTGCAAACTTGGAAATTTCGAACGTAAACAACAGCAAGAGGTTTGACAAGAAAGGGGTGCAAACAATAAAAAAGTTATTGTTGCCTTCACAAACATTGTGTATGGAGAAGTTTGCGCAACAGTTTAAAGAATTAACTGATATACCTATACGAAGTTATATTAACGCGATTCCTAAGATTCTGATTGGAATGCCGCATACAAATTTAGTACGCCCGTTGAGTGTAGTGAACTTCACCGATGGATTCACGGTACATGAAACAAAATTGGGTTGGACGCTGTTCGGCTCAGACGAAAATGATTTTAATAATTATACAATTTGTCATGTAGATACCAATGATCATATGAATAAAATACAAAAGCAATTAGACGATTATTTTTATCTAGAAGCTTTCGAACCAAATTTACCAGTAATTAAGTCTGCTGCTGATATCAGAGCAGAATGCATTTTAAACAGCACAACTAAACTTGAAGGAGGTAGGTATGAGACGGGTATTTTGTGGCGTAATGATAATATAACTATGCCAAATAGTTATGATGTAGCACTAAAACGTCTTCAGCTTGTTGAACAAAAAATGTGACGCAACTCCAGTTATGCAAAATGGTACAAGGAAAAAATATGCGAATACATGAAAAAGGTGTGTGCTAGAAAGCTCTCTTCGCGTGAAACAGAACTGCAAACTGACCGTATATGGTATTTACCTCATTTCGCCGTTTATAACGTAAATAAGGGCAATAAGCCCAGACTAGTTTTTGATGCAGCCGCCAAGGTTGACTCTGTTTCGTTGAATACCATGCTTTTGAAGGGTCCTGATGACTATCAACCACGATCTTTGCAATCTATTTTGTTTAAATTTCGTGAGGATATGATAGCCATTTGTGGAGACATTAGAGAAATGTTCCATCGCATTAATATTATTGAAAAGGATCAAAATTTTCAGCGTTTTCTTTGGCGTGAGGGTGATACGTCGAGGCCGCCAGACGTGTATGTAATGAAGGCCATGGTTTTCGGTTCCATTTGTTCTCCGTGCTCCGCTCAGTTCGTCAAGAACTTGAATGCTTTGCAGTTTAAAGATGAACATCCGAGGGCAGTTGAAGCCATTGTAAATCGTCATTACGTTGACGATTACGTCGATAGTTTTGCTAGTGTTGACGAAAGTATAAACGTAACAAAGAAAGTCACTGAGATACATAGTAAAGCTGGGTTTGAGTTAAGAGGTTTTATGTCAAATTCTAGCAAGCTATTGAGTAACATTGGTTGTAATGCGACGTTTCAGGGCGACTCAAAAAATATGTGTAGTTCCGAATTTGCAAACGAAAAGGTACTTGGCATGTACTGGAATCCCAAGTGTAATGTATTTTTTTTTAATTTAACGTTTGCAAAAGTACCGCAGTCGGTTTTGGATGGCACGCGCCGACCGACGAAAGCTGAGTTGTTAAGTTTAACAATGTCAATTTTTGACCCTTTTGGATTTCTCGCTAAAGTAACGTTGTTGTCTAAAATTTTGTTACAACGATTATGGAAACTGAATACTGGTTGGCACGAAGCCATACCAATTGATATCTACGACAAATGGTATCAGTGGTATATAATGATCGGTAACGTAAGCCAGCTAAGTATCCCTAGATGTTATGATGAAAATTTTTTAGATCCGTCTTCTGAAGTTCAGCTACATATATTCGCTGATGCGAGTGAATTGGCGTTTGCTGCTGTCGCATAGTTTCGAGTTAGTCACCAGGACGAAGTCAGTGTTTCCTTCATCGCAGCCAAGAGTCGGTGCAGTCCATTAAAAGCAATGTCCATTCCTAGGTTAGAGCTGCAAGCTGCGGTACTGGGAACTCGATTGTACCAATTAGTTACAGATAGTCATACGGTGAGGCCGCAGTCAATAACATTCTGGTCTGACTCTAAGACCATTATACAGTGGATCCGATCTGAAGCTCGTCAGTATAAACAGTTTGTATGCCATCGAATTTCGGAAATCCTTCACTCATCTGAGGTGCAACAATGGAGATGGTTACCTGGAACATTGAATCCGGCTGACGAGGCAACACGGCCCCACTGTAATAAGAATTTTGTAGGAGGATCGAGCTGGATTAGGGGGCCTGCCTTTCTGAAGAAATGCGAATTTGATTGGCCATCAATGCCAGATAATACATCGGTGGATGGTGGCGATGGTGATAAAGAAAGAAGAGCGAAACCACTGTATATGGTGGAACAAAATGAGACCGTTATACCATTCACGAAATTTTCAAATTATTATAAATTTCTCAAAGTTATGACTTGGGTTCGGATTGCGACTTTAAAGTTTTTAGCCTTAGTAAGAGGAAATGCCGAAGCACTTAAAGGACCATTAAAGATTACAGCTCATGAAATTAAAGAAACAGAAATAAAGTTATGCCGGCTTGTTCAAGAAGAAGCATTTAAGGAAGATGTTGCAACGTTGCGTAAAGGGGCGCCACTGTCAAAGGGTAGTCCTATATTCAATTTGACACCACTGCTGGACGACAAAGGGATATTACGTGTTGGGGGTCGTATTGACAGTGCCTTATGTCTACCTATGGATACGAGAAGACCAATTATTTTGCCAAGATGCCACGCAATGTCGCGACTCATAGTTCGCCATTATCACGAAATATTCTACCACCAAAACCAAGAAACAATAATCTGCGCGATCCGATCGAAATTTTGGATTCCAAGTCTACGATGTGTTGTGCGATCAATTAAGCGTGAATGTCAGCTTTGTAAAAACTCAACAGCTACGCCGCGGCCCCCGCTCATGGGTCAAATACCCTCAGATAGGCTTGAGCCATACAATAGACCGTTTTCTTATACAGGTCTTGATTACTTTGGACCAGTTATGGTTTCCATAGGACGACGGCGAGAAAAGCGATGGGTAGCGTTATTTACCTGTCTGACGATTCGAGCTATACATTTAGAGGTGGCCAGAGATTTATCTACAGATGCAGTCATTTTATGTTTACGAAATTTTGTTAACCGTAGAGGTGTTCCAGTTCGTATACGCAGTGATAGAGGAACAAACTTCGTAGGAGCAAGCAAAATGGATTGGTTGCACATTGCCGCGGGCGTCGAGGAGGAATGCATTCGTCGAGGTATTGAATGGGTGTTCAATACGCCCGGAAATCCTTCAGCAGGCGGTATTTGGGAGCGTATGGTTAGAAGTGTAAAACGAGTATTGGCATTTACTTTGAAGGAATCAGCTCCGCAAATCGAAACGCTTCAAAGCTTACTTATTGAGGCTGAAAATATAATAAATTCTCGTCCTCTTACACATCTGCCAATTGAAAGCAGTGATGCCGAACCACTGACACCGAACCATTTCCTACTGGGGTGCCAGAATTACATACAGACTCCTGTCGATACCAATACAGTATGTTTACGCAAGCAGTGGCGTATTTTACAACATTTGAAACAAACCTTTTGGCGTAGATGGATATTGGAATATTTGCCAACCCTCACCCGTCGGACAAAGTGGCATCAAAGGGTGCGGCCTATTCAGGTGGGTGACGTCGTTGTTGGTTGTGATGGCAATGAGAGCATAGGCGAATGGAGACGTGGAATAGTTTTGGAGGCGATTCCAGCACCCGATGGACAAGTCAGGTCAGCGCTAATCAAAACAATGAATGGCAACTTGAAAAGACCCGCTTCAAAACTAGCGGTACTGGATTTAACTAGTGAACCTCAAATCGCAGCCGCTCCTTCGCTTCACGGGGGGCGGGATGTTATTGACATATGAACCTAGCTTAAGGTTTTGAATAGAACTCTGTTAATTTATATTTTTTAACTACTTTTATTTCAACCCTGTATACGTATACTGAATTTTAAATTTGTAATGGCTTCCAACGGCTTCACTTTTTACAAACAGCCGAAGAGAAAGCACGAATAAGTAAGGGTAAAAATTGTAATTTGCCATTTTTATAATGATTATATTTTTCAGATATTAAAACCACCCCGCTAAATAATTGTATTAAACTCTCGTTTAACAATAAATAAAACGAGTTATTAGTATATTCGTGTGCTTTTCTTTTCTGCATATTGCCGCCGCAACACGGACAGAGTTTAACATCTCATTAGCAATGTTCATGCGATGCTGTTTTTGCTCACAATTGAGCAATTTTGGTACGAATTTCGCGTAAAAATCGAAGACGATCCAAAGCACGTGCAAGCAAAGCAGCTGTCAACAATTAACTGAACATTCAAAATGGCCGAGCTTGTCGGCATAAGTGAGAGACATGAGTACCAACAAACCGCTGCAAAAAATTCGAAATTCGAATATACGTAACCAGCGAAAATTCAAAATTCGCGATACTTTTTGAACACACCTCGTACACTGTATATTATACCGTCTTGGAATTTCAGAAGTGGAATGGCAGAAGTAAACCCTTTTATATTACGTTTAGAGTTTACGAAACCATAAAATGACTTTGGTTTATCTTTGTTTTGGAGCACTTATCTTTTGATTTTGTTTTATTTTCCGAAGAATTAGGCTATTTTCTCTCTTATTAAATATTCGCGGGCGCCCGGACCGAGGCCTATTAACTGTTTTACCAGTAATTTTATATTTATTTACTATATTTTGAATTGTAGCAACAATTTTGTCTAATATACGACCGATTGCGTGCAAAGATTTATTCTCTTTGTGGTATTTTACTATAATTTTTTTCAAATCTTCAGAGAGCTCTCGTCCTCTCGGCGCCACTGTTGAAAACTGTTCAATAATATACCCAGAAACTTATAATTCTTTAATAATAGTATTATTTGTGTCCTCTTCTTTTAATTTTCGTGAAGTTTTCAAATCTTAAATTATTTTTTAGCTTTATGTTCACTAATACGCTGCACGATATACTAACTTTTGTGATGTTATTTTCACTCTCCTCAACTAATAAGCATTGTGTGTCTAACGGTATCAAAAATATACAGCTACATTTGTATACATATCAATGCAAATCCCAGTAAGAATTTATGATTTATCTAAAAACGTGTGATTAGAATAGTGTAAAAACTTAAATTTCCACAAAAACAAAGCCGCTGTATACCTAGTTAAGTGACTGACTGTACATCGAAAAAAAAACTAAAATGATTTTAAATTGGTACACAAAGACAATAGCTTCAGGTAGGATTATCAACTACCACTATAATCACCCGTGGAAGCAGAAAATAAATACTGCTTCAACTACAGTAAGCAAACTACAATAAGCAAAGAACATTTTTTTCAGAAATAGCTACCCGCACCAATTAATAGACAACATTATGGAAACACTTATGAAAATTGAAAATCAAAATAAAAAGAATACATTATTCGCGGAAAACAGAAATAAGAAGTATACTGAGATGTCATACATGCCAGAACTAACAAACAATCAAACACTAAGTAGAATCATAGAACATGAAAATATAACATACGCCCACAAACCACACAATACACTAAATCAAAGACAAAATCCCAAAAGAGCAACAACATAGTGTGGTTTATGAAACTAAATGCTGGGCAAGGAAAATGCGACCTGCTGAAAATGTTATATGGGTACAACGAAAAGAGCACTAGGCACAAGAAGACACGAACATGAAATGGACACAAAAATAAAAAAATTACAACAGCAATATCCCAACACCTGACCACCACCGCAGATTTCGCAAACATACGAATTCTGGATATAGAAAGAAAAGAACAAAGAAGAATAACATTGGAAAGTCTACGAACTTGAGGGAGGATGTACTTGGTATAAGCAGCGCTTACACAGCAACAATAAAAACAAAATATGTATGCCAAAAGTAAAGTGGTGTTTACAAATGCTTGTGTTTAATGAAATGTTTTGTGGATTTTAATGTTTAGAAGTTCATATTAAATGTAATTTAATATCTATTAATGTGGTCAAATGTGTAAAAATGTTTTGTTGTTTAAAATGAAAAGACACATTTCCCTGAAGAAGGTGCGGCAGACGCCAAAACGCGTAGGAAGAAAATGTAAACATAAATTTTTATTTACATTTAACAACGAACTACCGAAGCAGCTCAACCCAGCAAACCATTTTTAAAAAATTGGCCGAAATCTAATATTTAAAGCAGTTTGATATGAATTGCTCAGGTTTTATTGAACTGCTGGTCAATTGATCAAATTTTATTGAACTAACTTGTAGCGACTCTTGTATAAAATTCCCTTTTTTTTAGTAGATTTAGAGGCAGATATATCTTTAATTAAACTCGCGAGCCTTTCTCAAAATACTTCCGTAAATTCAAGAACTATAATAAACATTACCGTAGTTACGGCATACACAGTTTAAAGTCCAGGTACTATTAATGCAAATCTTATCGTTTCAAATTTTGCAATTTCGCGTACGTTGCACGTAGTGACAACTTCAACATACGTTCGGGTGGCATAATAGGTAAAGACTTCTTAAAAACAAACAAATGCATAATTAACTACGCAAACGACAGCATAATATATCAGTATTGGTAAAAATATTCATTAAATTTAAATTTTACAAGATTCAAACAACAATACTTCAGTTATTCCTCCAAGATGCGAAGTCTTTCGAATATTTAATTTATCAAAAAGTTATGATATTGTTTTTGTAGATTCGCAAGAGATTTGTAGTGACGTTTTCCCGCAAAGTGTATTGTAGACACTAACAATCCATTTTTAAAGCTAATAAATAAATAAAATAAACTCGTTGTTGAGGAAACCACGACCTACAACGTCTTCAAAATCAGCGAAACCACAAAAGATACTTACCGTTTACAGGAAGTAACGTCAATTTAAGAAAACCAAATGCGAAACCACGCCAAACAGCAACTAATTGATGTATGTTTAAAATATGTTAAAAACGCCTGTGTATATAAAAAATTACAGCTTACCGTATTCATAGAGAGAACAGATAAAAAACAGGTCGACAATTAACTCAAGAATGATCAAGTCGAACAGTGCCCTAATATTGGGACAGAGAAAAGACCACACATATCAAAAGTCGTATCGTATGTGTGTGGCCGCTCAGGGCTGTTAAATAAAAACTCATTTCAGACAAATTTCATTTTGTAGATGAATTTATGACAATTTGGTTAGTGCAAAATATTTTTCCACATTAGACTTCTTTTCTAGTTTTCACCAACTTCCGGTTCAGGCTAACTCTAGGCAGTACGATAGAAAGTTTTGCCTTTTGGCTTAAACATATCACCAAATTCTTTCTTCATTATGATATCAATAGCTTTTTCAGGCATTTGGCGAAATCAGGTATTTATGTATGTTGACGACGTTATCGTCATCGGTTGCAATGAGACTAGGGACCGTAACTGTTACGATTTTTATTTTAAAAATTGCCGCTTAACACTTAATTTCGATTTTAATTAAAAAAAATCCTATTAACAGTCTTTTTAATTTTTATTTTTAAAGTTCCATATAACAGTTATATTTGATTTTTATTTTTAAAAATTTCATGTAACAGTTATTTTGGATTTTTATTTTTATAAGTCCTATGTAACAGTTATTTCTGATTTTTATTTTCAAAAATTCTACGTAACAGGTTTTTTTGATTTTGGTTTTTAAAGGTTCAATTTCACAGTTATTTTTAATTTTTATTTTTATGAATCCAAAATAAAAATTTTTTTTAATTCATATTTATAAAAGTCATGAATAACAGTTAACCACTGATTTTTTTTAAAGTCGTTCTTAAAATTGTCATCTTAAATTTTCTAAGTATATACGTTTTTTGAGAACAAGATTATTGTTTTATTAGAAGAAATTACAAATATGAACATACATTCATGCATATGTGGACTTTAATTCTAATAACGATTCATTTTATATTAAAATTTCTTGAAGATTTGTTTGTTTTTAACTTTTTTTTTCTAAAGAAGAATACAGGCAAAAACAAATTAAAAACAGTCTCTTCTTGTAGGCCATTTAATTTCTTACAAAAATATGTGAAGACATTTTCGAATGGAAAGTAATAAGATGTAAAAAATACAAAAACTCGATGCAATTTTGTATGGGAAATGTCTTATGATTTAAGCACGGGCTTAGCTGAAGCCACCTTCGAACTGGAAATCATGCATCGAGGAGCGGGTGCGGCAGGCCTTACTTGATTTCTACGCCTGCAAATCAATTTTTGATAAAAAATGGGGTCTCAGGCCTAATATGGTGCGGTTGGTGCTGACCTATGGATCTATAGTGTGGTGTGAAGCTCTTCGGAAGAACTGGAATCTCATCAGTCTACAGAATATCCACAGCGCCGCGTGTGTTGGTGCCACCGGAGCTTTGTCTCTAGACATTTCAGTATCATTCAGACTTCCCCCGCATTGCAGTGTGTTTCAAACAGAAGTTCATGCGATCTTGCAAGTCTATATATCACTCAAGGACAGGAACATAACTGGCAAAGAAATTATCTTTTCAGGCAGCTAGGCAGCAATAAAGGCAATAGCAGCGCCACATATGAGTTCAAATGTAGTGCACGCATGCAAACAGATCTCGGCTGCACTAAGCGACCTTTACCTATCAATTACCTAGGTTCCGGGTCATAGATGAATTCCGGATAACGAGAGGGCTGATGACCTGGCACACATGCGCTCATCGGAAGAAAATAAGGAAATAACCAGCTTAGAAATGGGGGTAACCTTGGCAGTAGCCAAGGAAACATTCAAAAGTATTACCGGAACAAAGAACAACTGAAGTGGAATAATACCACTAGTTGTGCCATATCAAGATCCACCTGGCCAGTCTACGGCGAAATGAGGACGAGGAGTCTGCTAAGTAAGTCAAGAGCTGACACCCACAAATTTATAGCAGTCTGCACAGGTCACTGGGCGATAGGCAGGCATGCGGAGAGGATGGGCATTCAGCACCATGATCACTGCACAAGTTGTAATGACGTAGCTACCAAAGAGACCTTTGAGAATTTTCTGTGTAAATGCCAGACTCTAGCCAGAATGCGCCTAAAATCCTTTGGAAGCCCTTTTTTGAAAAAATTGGAATTTATATTTGGATTAGCGATTCCAAAAATCATTGAGTGTATCAACAACTCTGGTTGTTTGTGACAAATATCCGTACTACATCAGTAGGTATCGACGAATTTTTATGGCATCAAAACGGCTTTTAAAAGCTGCTTGGGCGACCTAAGTCGCAGCCATTTTACCTACCTCAGCTGAACGTTAAGGGTTAATTTCGGTCTTATACGGGCAACCTAATATACATGTATATAGATGAACGTAAGATTAACATATTAAACCTGCTGTTGTACATGTAGCTATAGCAATGGTCGGCGTGTCATAGAAAAATTGTTCATGCTCATCTCACACAAATAGATTACGCTCTTTCTTTGGTGATTGATTTAGTGACTAATAATAATACTAATAGTTGATGAATATTGGAACGATTTTCCGTCATCCGTTGTCAAATTTGGTTTTATAACAAACGGGGTTCGGCTTTCCGCCATCCTAAGTGTTTAGTTTTTTTCTAAACACTGAGGATGGCGGAACGCCGGACCCGGTTTGTTACAAAACCAAATTTGACAATGGATGACGGAAAATCGTTTTGTTCTAAACACTGAGGATAGCGGAACGCCGAACCCCGTTTGTTACAAAACCAAATTTGACAAGGGATGACGGAAAATCGTTCCAATATACATCAACTTTCCACCCTGTCGGAAAATAAACAAAGCAAAATAAATCAATAGTAATAGTACTATAGATACATGTACAACAGCAGGTGGATCAGCTTAATAGAATATAGATCATACGCTTGTTTGGTTAATTTTATGGTAAGCTATATTCATGTATATATATATATATTATATATATATATTATATATATATATTAGGGTATCCGTTATTTCCCCAGTGGGCTTTTTTTTTCCAAGCCCCCTTAAATTTGTTGGTTATGAACTAGAAAGAAATATAAGACCAAAATTAACCTTTAACATTCAGCTAAGCCCGGGCATAAATCATAAGACATTTCCCATACAAAATTGTATCGAATTTTGTATCTTATTACTTTACAGTGGAACAAATTTTTACATATTTTTGTAAGCAATTCAATGGCCTACAAGTACGGTCTGCTTTTAATTTGTTTTGTAAGTGTTATTTGTTGCCTTTATTCTTCTTTAAAAAAAAAATATAAGTTAAAAACAAACATATCTGCAAGATATAAAATAAATCATCATTAGAACTAATTCATATTTGTAATTTCCTTAAATAAAACAATAAACGTGTACTCCAAAAACTTATTTTCTTCGAAAAATTATGATGATCTAAAGGTCACTTCTACATAGGATTTTTAAAAATAAAAATCAAAAATAACTGTTACATAGGATTTTTAAAAATAAAAATAAAAAATAACTGTTACATAGGATTTATAAAAATAAAAATCACAAACAATTATTTCATTATTTTTTTTCCAAGAAAAATGCAAAATAAAAGTCATAGTCAAATTTAATTCTCGGTAAAAAAATATATCCATTGGTATATATAAATTAGTTGTAAAACATTTTCCTCATAGTAAATTTTTTAATTAAAATTTTCATTTATCTTATTACTTCAAACGAGCTATTCTTGTATATTTGTATATCCAGACTATCTCGAAAACGGCTCAACTGATTTGGTATGTAGATAGTGTACCACATTCTAAGAATTTTTATGCAGGTGTTGCCACATAGGTTATGCCAATATGAATATCAGACGAAAGATATTTTCATTCGTATTTCAAAAAACAATATTTCTAAGTGGGGCTGCCGCTTATTGAGGTGTTTATATAAATTTTTTGTTTAGGGTAATTACTTAACAACTATCTCGAAAACCGCTCAACCGATTTCGATGAAATTTTGTATGTAGATAGTGTACCACATTCTAAGAATTTTTACCTAGGTGTTGCCATATAGGTTATTTATTTTGGGGTTGCCTCCTATCTGAATTATTTTTTATATGAAATAAAATATGTCAATATGGGTATCAAAAAAGGGGTTTTCCTGCGTTTTGAAAAAACATTTCTAAGTAGGATTGCCACTTATTGTTGCCGTTTGAGCTTATTATATCTTTGAACTTTTAACGAGATATTCCTATATATTTGTGTATTCGAATATCTCGCAAATGGCTTAACAGATTTGGATGAAATTTGGTATGTACATAGAGTACTACATTCTAAGAATTCCTATCTGGGTGTTGCCTTATAAGAGTTTTTACGGAATTGCAACCTATCAGATTTTTTTAAAAGAAATGAAATATGCCAATGTGGGTGTCAAACGAAAGGTATTTTCCTGCGGATTGAAAAAAAGTTATTCTAAGTAGGGTTGCTACTGTTGTTCAACAAGAAAAATCCAGCAAAGAAGTTCATATAGCGAGAATCGCACTCATCCAAGGCGTCGCTAAGGTGCAACTTCCAGTAAGGCCGACATTTGCCAGGACTGCGCAAAAAGATGAGGGATAAACTTTTGAGTTTGTCGGAGTGGAGCTAAATTCATCGATGGTCATGCATGGTATGTTATGTGTGGCGTTTCAAGAGTTAAGTGACCAAATACATTTAAAGTAATGTTTCCGGAAAAAAGAATCGTATTTGGAACATGGTATGGAAGTAAGTGTTGCAATAGATTTCATATGTATTGAATATAAAAAGTTTTGCATAGTTCTATCATTAAAAACAAATAAGAAATCACAGGAAGTTGACCGATATATGGAGCTCTTACCCACAAATATGTATATCCATGTGACCCTAATCTTACTCGATTATTTGATAACAATCGACAGCTGCGAAAAATACAATTCAGCAAGGAATCTTGTAAAGACTTGTCGAAAATTTGTTTGAGCAGCCACCAAGGAGTAGTTATGTATGTTCAAACTTTGTTACTAATAAAAGATTTTAAACATATTTTTATTATCAAGATATGTCTTTAGAACGATTCACTGCTGGTAAGTAAACCTACTCATACAAACAACCAGAATATTTTTAATGATGATTATCTAAATAAATTAAATTGTATGGCAACCTATGAAAATGCCGAGCAAAGCTCGGTCGCCCAGGTACTAACTGTTATTTGCAGTCCCTGAATGAGGCACAATACCTTGAAAACGTATTAGAAACTTTTCGAAATTCAATTTGAAACTTAATCCCAATAAGTACAACTTCCTACTCTCAGAGGAAGCACTTCTAGGTCACAAATGCACGTCTCTGTCAGTCGCGCTCCCAGCGCCACCTTCTTGTATGTGAGAAATGCTGAGCGACAGCCCTCTCCTATCCCACCACCAATTTTCCCTTCCTCTGCCAGCATTAGCACGAATGTAAGCCAATGCCACCAGCTCCTGGTCCCATATATTTTGTGCACTGTTTGTCGGCTAAGATTATATTCACAGACTGCATAAGTCAAATGCAAATCAGGTAGTTAGCGGTCCAAAGGTTTAGATAGGGGAGAAGTATTAATTCTTTCAGGTCATTAATAAGTTCCGCATGGTTGACCGTGTGGAAGGCTTTTGACAGATCAAGCGCAACGATTACAGTCATGCCATTTGGACGATTGTGGTTAAGGCCGCCATTTATCTGAGTGTTTATGTCATTCAGCCCAGTAGATGTGTGTGCGGACCAAACAGGGATATAATGATGTTGACAGACCTTTGCCGGATATGAATCCGATACGTTCAGGCGGATAGCACTTTTTGGTACAAGCCCGACTGAGAACGATTTAGTTAGCCCCGTAACCGGTGCCGATGTGTGTTTTAGTCGCCTCTTGCGACAGCCATACCTAACTGTGGCATATTCCAAGCCCCTATCCAATTATTCTCGGTTTGAATGTTATACTCGTATTCCTAAAAACTACCGACGCTTTTGGGCCATTTAGTTTGTTAGCTTGAATGGTCCATATATCAGTACGAAATTAATATAAGAGTGTTTCATGAACATGAATTATCTCATTTGCAGATGACAAATGAAAAAAAAAACTATAATAAAAAATATTTTAATTCACTTTCTAAATGTCACTTAAATTGTGAAAACCAATTTTTTACCAATAATGGCTAGTTAATTTGTTTTGCACTTACCCCACTCGGGTATTCCTCGGTAGCTTATGCCTTATAACCTCTCTAATTGGGGGAATCCTTTCCAAGTACCAAACAAATCCTGCTTTCTATAGTTTGAACGTTGTATGAAAAGGTGCAAAACATATAGGCCGTGATCGACTTGAACTCCGCTTTTTCTTGCCTCTTAGATTTAATGAAATCATTAGAGAATAGAAAAACCTTGGCAAATAGGCAATGTCTTTTGAGTATATATAAAATCTTTATTCAGGTAAAACAGACGGTTGATAAATTCAATACGAGCAAATCTAGTTTTATTTTCAACACTTGAGTTAAATATATTTATGTACTATTTTAAACTATTTGTTATGAACTTTTTTCATGAAAAATATATAGAACACTTTGGTTTGCATGCAAACAAGCCGGTGGAAAAAATACCAATAACAATAATAATAAAAATGATGGCCGCCCACATGACAGCTGCCGGTCGTGCGGCGAATCGGTGTAGGGTGATTTACGCGAGGTTGCCACACGTCGTTTGTACTATTCATGGAAATATGTGTTTAATGATATTAGTTTATGGATTGGGTCGTGTGGCTTCCTATGTCGCGTAAACATTCTGCCTCCCCTAGGCGTACTAAGCGCCCAGTGTATGAAGCAACTCCTGCAAGGCACAAACGGCTTCTTGGAGCAGGATCCTTCCTACCTGGATCGGATGGTGCAGTCGCCGACGTTGGTTGGTCGCGGTGGTTGACGTGCTCTTGGAGTACGATCATTAGCCCTAGGAGGCTGCGATGTTGCGGGTGCATGGCCATAACACTGGGCACATCAGAAGCTCCTGATGAGGCAGACGCAATCTCTATTTCCGGTACGGAATCGCTACGATGACAATGATCATGTTTCTATTTCTTCTCCATCCTCTGTTTCTCATAATGAAGGCAGTGGTTCAGCTGTTACTCAAGTAGATAATACTAAAGATTCTGCCGAAAAAAATTGGAATACTGTGCGTAACAAAAAAGTGCCTAAATTTAGGAATGCAGTGGTTGGCCAGAGCATGTCAACTGAAGTTGATGCAATTGTTTATAGGATGTGGCTGCATGTTTCGTCATTCAGACCGAATGTTACAGAAGGTAACATAATTGCATATATTGGAAAAATATCGGGAATTCAGGCTAATTGCTTTTCATGCTACAAATTGGTTAAAAAGGATCTACCAATTGATGGTTTAAAAGGAATAAATTTGAAACTCGGCCTTATTTCAGTGTTTTTTAATAAACTGATTAATCCTACGCTATGGCCACCAGCTATAAGTGTGTACCAATTTTTAGTGAACAGTTCTTTATAATGAAAATTATGTACAATTCATGAGAAAATATACATATTCAGTATTGCTTTATGTACAATTCATGAAAATATATGTGTTTAATGATATTAGTTTTTGGGTTGGGACGTGTGGCTTCCTATGTCGCGTAAAGAATGGCTATCTTTGATTTATGATCAAAATTTGATCCTGTTTTATAGCCCATTAAAAATTTTTGTCCTCTTTATACCAAAGTTCAATAATTTCCAATATGCCAGCACGATTTTAATAATTCAAATGCCAATATTCTCGCTTCCAAGAACTCTTCAAGAGCACCTTTTTTATTTCTTTAAAACTTACTTTTAAACATACCTATTTTTAAAATCTGTGAAAGAACTGTGCAAAAAAAATTGTTCTACAGCAAGTTTTCGCACAAAAAAAATAAACATATGCAAATATTAGTCTTTAAGATATTATCCCAACTTGAACACTGGGATTTTTAAACAAAATTTATTTTTTTATTCATAGTTACATATGTAAAAAACTTTGAGTTAGACACAGCGTTTTGCTGGAATAATTATATTTACAAAAATCGGCACGAAAAGTGCGTATAAAACTCTACAAAGGTATACATTTGATCCAAACATTTTTTTAACAATAGCTTTTGTTCATTTGTTGGTGTAGATGGGTTCTTTAACTTTCATATATCGAGAAAAACTACACTTTTAAAAAAATTTTAAAAACTACCACAAAATTACATAACGTATTATTATCACAGACGCTAGTTATACTTTCCCATATTATTAATGCATATACAATAAAACTAAAGGTTTTCTCAAGGATTTTTCACGCTAAATCCGAATCCGTGCTCGAAAATTTCCCGTAATGCCTAGTTCCTAAGAAAAAGGGTCTGAAACCCAAACATTTTTATAATTTGGTGGTTTTAATAACTAGATTCTTATTTTAATTTATATAATAAGGCAAAAGACGAATTGTCTGCGTTCTGTCATTTCTAAAAAATGTTGTTAAATAATTGTGGCTAGACACAAACTTTATTTATATCAAATAATATTTTCTGACTGTCTAAGCTTATAGAGAGCGAGTCGTTTTTTAAGATAATTTATTGTATATTATTTTATTATTTGTTTAGACAGTAGAATGGGAGGGTGCGGAGCACATCTTTCAAAGGGGACAACTTTGGTAATATGATTTTTTTATTTAAATTGTTTATTCTATATAGAAAGGGGAGTGCGGGACATCTGTTACACCTGATAAGTATTCATTGGGGGCGAGCACTATTGGCTCTGAGGCATTGCGCGGGATTGGCTTCCTCATGTTCGCTGTGAAAAACACCGATTTGGGATTCCAAAACATAAACTATATCTTCGAAATATTTCATAAGCTGGTTGCGAATTACAAGAAAGTGCAGCGCAAATGAAACAAACGAAAGGAATAATTATAGCTTATGTCGCTTAAGCATTCTCGATCTCCTAGACGGCTTAGGCTTAGGGATATTCATAAAACGCCAGTTCGAATCCGGCTTGAAGGACCACGTCTAAGCCTTATGGAGGGCGAGTAGTTTTTGTAAGTTATTTTATCGTATGTTATTTTGTTATTTGTTTAGACAGTAAAACGGGACGGTGCGGAGCACATGTTGCATAGGGGAAAACTTTGGTAATATGATTTTTTTTATTTAAATTACTTCTTCTATATAGAACGGGGGTGTGTGTCTTGATTGTATTAATTGGGGCGAGCACTATTGGCTCTGAGGCATTGCGCGGGATTGGCTTTCTATTTTCGCTGTGACAAACCCCGATTTGGGGTTACAAAACATACTCTATATCTTTGGAATACTCTATTAGCTGGTGGCGAATTACAAGAGAGTGCAGCGCAAATGAAATGGACGAGAGAAATAATTATATCTTATGTAGCTTAAACCCTGACCATCACTCTATACATGAGCTAAGAATCAAATTATCAAATCAAATCAAACTATACAAATTCTGGGGTTTCAGACCCCTGTTTCTCGGAAACTGTACATGATAGAAATTTTTGAGCACGGATTTAAGTTCAGGACAAAAAATCCCTTAGGTAAAATTTGGGTTTCTTATATTTGCATTAAAAATAGAGGGAAGTTCAACTAGTGTCTTAAATATCAATAAATTATTTAATGTAGTAGTATTTTTAGAAATGTTTTTTAAAAGTGAAGGTTTTGTCGGTATATGTAAGCAAGAGAAACCGTTTTCACCAACACAAATGCACAAAAGCCATTGTTGAAGAGATTTTTTCGTCAAATGTGCCCTTTTGTTGATCTTCTTAAGGGGTGGGATATTTCGCTAAAACGACCCGGCATATGTGGTATTTTTTTTGTACAAAACTTGCTGTGGAACAATTTTTTTTTGCAAGGGTTTTGCTTATTTTATTTCTAATAATCACTTAATGTTTTCTGTATGAAGCTATAGTATTTGATTGCCTCGTTACACAAGTTAACACAAGTAACCACTCACTGACGGAACACTTATAGTCTTGCGCGTGAAAACAACAAAACCAATACAAGGCAATAAGCGGAATTGGTTTAACTATTGCTAGTGCAAGCAAATAAGATGTCACGCTGCTAATAACGTGCAGAAACTAGAGTTAGGGCAAGTAGTGTAGGTATTTAGACGCGAACGTCGCTCTTATGTAGTCAGTCATAACAACTCTTCCGCTAAAACCGGAAAATAATAAAAAATATTAAAAAACAACAGTGTTTGTTTTACTTACATACAGCAGTAACACAGGTCCCGTACAACTTCTTTTTTTTAGTAAATTGGGTTTGCTTATGAAAACTTGTGATCTTGACTTTTTTTGAGTAAACTAAATTTTGAATCCAATATTTTTCAGTTTCTGACCTCTATTTTGGAGTAAAAGACACCAAAATTTACCAAAAAAAGATAAGTCAAATAAATACGTACATAGCTTTATCAATTTTTTTAGAAGTTCACTTATTTCTTATTAATACGGGATCTAACCCGTATACGCTCAGCGTCCCATTTTTGGGAGTTATTAAAAAACATAATGGTTTATTTACATTGAGAGCTTTAGTACCATATTTTCGAAAACTGCGGCAACACTACCACGTGCTTTGTTTCAACATAACCTAGTTTATTTCTTAAATTTGTGAAAGAAGTTTGGTGTTTTTTACGATTTTCGATGTCGCAAAATAACAAGTAAGTTTGTATAGTTATTTCTGCAAAATGTGTGGTTTTTTTGCTATAGTGTTCGAATTTGTCAATTTTAGATGAAAAGCAAAAAGAAAAAGTAGTTTATATTATTTCTGTGCATTTTCGTGAGCGGTTTTTCGTAACACCCCATTTTTGGAGCACAGATGATTACATGATTTTACGTGAATTGTTTTGTGCACATATGTTGAGGTTTACCAAAAATATGACACATTTTTTCAGTGCGCTTTCATTTTTCGGCTTTGATAATTTTTATGGGGCTACTAACCGATTAGATCAAAATGTGGAATGTTATCGAATTAGTATCCATCGTAAAAAGTGCTACTGTAAGCTATTGATGTGACCTTTGAAGGTATCAGTTAACAACGCTTTTCAGCTTTATAAACTATCTCCTTATGGTCAACAGAATCCATAAACATAAGGCCACATAGTTATATCCAGCGCAACTCAAATAAAATGTGCAGAACCCCATAAAAATAAGAACTAAAGAACTTGGTAAAAAGCTGGGCTTATATGGGTTAAAATAAACTTATATGCAAACTTATATGTAATAATAAATTCGAGCCAATTATATATCGCCTGTACAGCGATTCCGTCAAAACGCGAAACTCCATAGAAATCCTGAAATGTATCGAAATTCTACATGAAATGTCTTTTAAATATATATATTATAAGTTGTGGTTAAGGGAAAACCCCGTCAAATATTGAAGTTGTAATTTTCTCCAGCTAAATGGATTTCAAAAGAGCCAGATCCGGAGGGAAATTTGTTTAATTGACACCACTGCCTATACATCAAACAAAAAAACCCGAAATGGCAGCCGGCGTAATGCTTATATTGACAAATTTTCTGAAGTTCGAACTAAACGCCTCATTCATTTTCAATAAACATATGTACAGGGTGGCGCAAAAGTAATCCTCCTATCAGAAAATGCTATACATTTTGCGATTGGCCCCTAAAGTCAGTTCTGTTTTGACATTTGTGTAGTAAACACATGCGAAATACACGTTAATAAACAATGTTACGCTACACTGCTCCAGAACGCGGAATATTGCTGACTATTTATTTGACCAATAATCGGTCGGTGAAAAACGGTTACTGCGCAAAAGTAATCCTCCTATCAGAAAATGCTATAAATTTTGCGATTGGCCCCTAAAGTCAGTTCTGTTTTGACATTTGTGTAGTAAACACATGCGAAATACACGCTAATAAACAATGTTACGCTACACTGCTCCAGAACGCGGAATATTGCTGACTATTTTTTTGACCAATAATCGGTCGGGGCCAAACGGTTACTGTGAATGGTGAGCGCTACAGAGCAATGATCAACGAGTTCTTTTTGCCGCAACTTGATGAATTGGGATTGGAAAACATGTGGTTCCAACAAGACGGTGCAACAGCCGATATGCTGAACATCGGAAGCTTACTTTTGCGCCACCTTGTATATGTTTACACTGCGACTGACATGGTAGTTTGATTATTATGATAATTATTAACATCGACTCTGGCGCTCTAGTTACCTTTTTATTGCATGATCATGCGTAGCATGATTCAATTACAATAAGGTTAGCTCTCTAGCTGACGTTTACTTTTGACACCTCCATTTTCTGGGTTTCTTTTGAGAACAAAAAAAAAAGTAGGAGTATTTTTTCCACTTGGAAGTTGTAGAAGAAAAATCAAAATAGTAGGAAATTAAATACAACTAAATACATACAACATCAAAACATGTCATCCCATACTATCACTGTATAAATCGTTGTAAATTTTCTCCATAGTTAATTAAAAAACAATAAAGAACGGTCACTGAACAAACAAAAGCTAAAATAAACAGTCGGTACAACATAATTTTGATAATTTTGGATTTTTTACAATTAATACAATATGATGTCCAGTTATTGATTTCCTTACGCATATTAGGCCAAATTTGATTTAATTGAATTAAACGTATAGTTGTACGAACACTTGGATGTGATAGAGAGTGAATTTTATCAAATACAATTCTTCTCATAGAAGAAGGAACATACGGTCGAAAAGGTTTTTGGTCTCGAGGTTAATAATTGTAAATTGTTTATTTTGTTTGAATCAGATATGATATCTTGTAAAATTTTGTCAGTTTGTTGTTCTTTATACAAAGTATAAAAGTCAATATTTTGTGAAGAAATCATATTAATTTCAGGAATACGAGAAAGCGTATCGGCAACAATGTTGTTTTTTCCGCGTATATATTGTATGTCATTAGTAAATTGAGCAATATAATCAAGGTGACGTAACTGACGAGGTGATTTGTCTGTTTTAGAATTTAGTACGTTAGTTAAGGGTTTATGGTCAGTATAAATTGTAAAAGCTCGACCTTCTAAAAATATCTGAAATTTTTGATCGAATTATATATTTGCCAGAAGTTCTCTATCAAATGTTGAATAATTTATTTCAGTTGGTGACAGTTTTCTCGAAAAATAAGCTAGTGGTTCTAATAAAGTATTACTAGTTTGTTGCAAAATTGCTCCAATAGCAACATTTGATGCATCAACAGCTAAAGATAATGTACCATTTTTGTCAAAATATGTGAGTAAAGTATGTTTAGTAAATAATTGTTTAACATTTTCAAATGCTAGTGTAGTTTCATGTGTCCAAATTAATTGTTTGAGTTTATTTTTAATTGCAAAATTTAACATTTCATGTAAAGGGCTAAGCTCTGTTGCTAACATTTTGACGTATCTATGATAGTAGTTTATCATACCTAAAAAATTGTGTAGTTTGTTAATAGACTTTGGTTTTCCGAATTTAGTTATAGTTTCTATACGGTCTGAAGAAGGTTTAATTCCATGAGCTAAAATTTCGTAACTTAAAAAATCTAATTTTTGAACACCAAAAATACATTTCAAAGGTTTAATATTTAAATTGAATTCTTCAAGTCGTTTGAATATTATTTTTAAATGTTCAATATGTTGATCTTCATTATCACTAGCGATAAGTATATCATCAATATATGTAAAAACAAAATCAAAATCTGAAAACACTTCATTAAATAAACGTTGAAAAGTCTGAGCACTATTTCTAAGACCAAATGGCATGCGATGAACTCAAACATTCCAAAAGGAGTCGTAATTGCCGTTTTATGTATATCTTCTTCAGCCATTGGAATCTGATGATAAGCACGTACGAGATAAATTTTTGAAAAAATGTGTTTATTTTTTAAGTCTTTGGTCAAGTCATGAATGTGTGGTAAAGGATATCTATCTGGTGTAGTTATTCTTGCATTTTGTTTCTTAATTGAAGCAGCTTTTCTAGCCGACCACCTCCACTTTCCATATTGTTGTTGTACGCCCTTTTCTGGTCTGCCGCCGATGTTAGGATTTCTATCCTAAACCCTAGGAGGACGGCGCCTCCATATGCCTTTTGTCCATCCCAGCATCGTTGATGCTTTTTTAGGTTGGGTTTTTAACTCAGTTATTATAATGACCGATCACGAGTTGAACATCGTTCGCCCATCGGTTGCGCAGAAGTTCAATCGTATCTTTTATTCTTTTCAGCATTGGGAAATTGTATGACAGTGTGGTTACAAATATAGTTATCTCTGTCTTACAATTTTATGTTACTAAACTAATAAACACAGCTCGCGTTGCCAACAATGGCATTGCCAGCAGTGTTTGCGTACGTAATGTTGACGTAGCAAGTTGACGTCGCCGTATCCTTACATCATCCTTTTTGGGGAAAAGAAGAATGGACAACGTGATCAGTTTTGTCAATTCTTCTTGCCCATATATGCACTTATAAAAATTGTTGCGAACGAACGAATATCAGTACATTAGGGTGTTCCTCCCCTTTTTAATTCGTTAATTCGGAACCATTTTTGTGACTATTTAAAAACACTTAGATATGAAAATGCTCAAATTTAATTACATTTGTGTTAGTTTTTTAAAGATAAAGTAGCTATAAACTATAAATATTAATTAGATTTTAATTTAGTAATATATTTGCTTTCAATATTTCTTTGTACAATATTTATTTTGTATATTTTAATTTAAATTTTTGTTACATTAAAAAAAATTTTTTTTTTGTGTTTGATACGATATTAGAAAGTAATTGAGGTTTTTATTTTTTGTTTATGATTTTAAATATAAATTTTAAATATATTACTTTTTTTTTTTTAATATACAAATCTTTTTTTTTTTTGTTGTTTTGTTGTTTTTTTTTTGTTTTCGGTTTAATGGTTTTTTTTTGTGCCTTCATGGCTATTTATAAATGCTGACAATAAAACTACTATTTAATATTTTTGGTTTTTTTTTTGTGTCGAATTTTACAGTTAAATGAAATGTTAATTTACTTTACTAAGGCGATTTTTGTGTACAACTTTTTCTCTATTATTAACTTCGTCGAAAATCGTTACATTAGGTTCGTTTATTTTCGTTATAGTAAACGGACCTTGGTATATATTTTCATGTTTGTGACGTGGTTCTTTTTGTAAAAGAACTTTATCGCCGATTTTAACAATTAACGGACGAGCCGTTTTATCATAAAAATTTTTACTTTGTAATTTATGTTTATTTATTAGATTTTGTGCCATTTTGTGTGCTGTTTGCATTCTAAATTTGATTTCTTTAGCATAGTTTTCGACATTATATATTGGATCAAGTTTTTCTTTTTTTAATTCATTAGGCAAAGTTGCCTTTTTTCCAAAAACTAATTCGAAAGGCGCAAATTGATTGTCGAAAACTGTGCTTGTTGTAGTATTGTGTAAAAATGTGAAATATCTTAAATATACATCCCAGTCTGAAAACGATTCGTTTAAATATGCACGTAAGTATTCATTAAAGACTCTATGATTACGTTCAATTGTACCAACAGTTTCATGATGGTATGCAGTCGAAAAATTATGTTTAATATTTAAAAGTTTAGTTAATTCTTCGAATAATTCATTTTTAAATTCTGTACCTAAATCTGATTTTATGGCATTCATTGTGCCGTATGTTAAAATAAAACTTTCAAAAATTGCAGATGCAATTGTTTTTGCTGATTTATCTGGTACAGCTACTGTTACCAAATATTTAGTCATGTCACAAATCATGGTAAGTGCGAACTTGTTACCATATTTGGACTCAGGTAAGGGTCCTATTGTATCTATTACTAATACATCAAACGGCTTACAGGGTGTTGGAGTTATAACAAGATTTTCTTTTGTTTTTGGTTTAACCTTGTTCAAGAGACATTTGTTACAACTTTTAACATAATTTGCTATATCACGAGTCATGTTTTTCCAATAAAATTTTGTTCAGAGTTTTGCGTAAAGTTTTTTCATACCACAATGTCCTCCTGAAATTGGGTCGTCGTGGTAAATAGTCATTAACTTAAGTTTTTTGTCGTTGTGAGTTACAGTCTCTACGGGATCTGTTAAAATAATTTCTAGAGATTTTAAAACTTTATTTCCGCGGTCTTTTAAATTTGTAATAGTAAAATGATTGAAAAAAATATCATCTTTAGGCCATTCTATTTGCTTAATTTTGCGTTTGCTGGCTTCTGATTCAAGCCTCGAAAGTAATTTCTCTAAAGTAATTATTTTGTTAGCAACCTCAAAACTAAGTAACTCGAGTTTTTTATGTTTAATATGCGCAAAAATTCTCTAATTTGTTGTTTTTATATTTTTATCGTAAGTAATTTCAGATCTTATACGCGGAATCTTTTTTGAAAAATTCAATGAAAATTTGTCGTAAACTTTTAAAGTATGTTGTTTTTCTGTATTTATGTCGTTTTTCCTAAGCAAATTTTTGTCGTTTGTCAGTTTTGTCATTGCCCTTGTCTCTACTGCTAAGATTTGTTTGTTAGTTTCTCTAATTTCGTCTATTGTAATGCGTGATAAAGCAGCAGCGCCAACGTTTGATTTACCATTAATATAAACTATAGTAAAGTTATATTCTGCTAATTCTAGCCTAATTCTCGAAAGTTTTGAAGAGGGATCTTTCATGTTGAATAGGTAAACTAGTGGTCTATGGTCTGATTTTACAGTGAAATGGGTGCCATAAACATATGGTCGAAATTGCTTGACTGCAAAGTAAATAGCTAAAAGTTCTAATTCTATAATGGGTTTTTTCTGTTCGGCTTTATTAAATGCTTTAGAAGTGAAACAAATTGCTGTTCTTGAGTCAAAATAGCACCGCATCCAGTTGTTGAAGCATCTACGGTGATAATAAATTGTTTTGTAAAATCTGGGTATTGTAGTAATTTTGGTGAAAGTAGTGCTGCTTTCAAAGATAAAAATGCCCTTTCGCACTCAACATCCCAAACAAATTCAACTCTTTTTCTGCTTAATCGATTTAGAGGCGCTGCCAGAGACGCAAAATTTGGTATAAACCTCCTGTAATAATTTGCAAACGCGACGAATCGTCGTACCGCGTCTTTATCAGTCGGTTTTGTATACTTTTTTATTGCGTTTATTTTGGAGTCGTCTGACAACAAACCTTTGGCTGAACATTTGTGACCTAAAAATGTAACTTCTGGTCGTAAAAAGTTGCATTTATTTGGGTTAAGTTTGAGATTGAAAGATCTACAAGTATTGAAAACTTTTGAAAGATTTTTAATATGATGTGATTCACTACAACCGATGACGATAATATCGTCGACGTACAAAAATGCGACATTGGGTGGTATACCTGAAAAAGCGATTGTTATCATTCGTGAGAATGAGTTTGGTGCTATATTTAGGCCAAATGGAAGAACTTTCCATCTTAATGCACCTCGGTCAGTGCTGAAAGAAGTAACGTCACGTGAGTCAGGATGCAAGGGGATCTGATGAAATCCCGAAAAAAGGTCTAATGTCGAAAAATACTTTGCCCTACCTAGGTTGTCTAAAATATCGTCAACTCTAGCTAGCGGAAATTTATCAGCAATGAGTTTTTTGTTAACTGCACGAAAATCTACGCACATACGATAAGCTTTTTGACCATTAGTATCCTTCTTTGGGACTACAATCAAAGGACTATTGTAATTAGAGTAACTAGGTTCAATGAAATCGTTATCTAACAGTTTATTTACTTGGCGGTTTATTTCTTCACGTTGGGAGTAAGGCAATCTATAGTTTTTTACATATACCGGATCGTTGTCTGTCAGTCTTAATTTTTGCTCATAGAAGTTGTTTAAAGTCATTTTGTCCGTGGCAAGAGCGAAAATGTCAGCATAACCTATGCAAAGGTCAATTAATTTACTTTGAGCATTTTGAGGTATTTGGTTTTTTAAAATTGAAATCAGGTTTTTCGTACGTTTGTCTTCTGTTTCTGTTTTATTAATAGAATAAACGTTGTAATGTGAAAGTTTTTCTGTCCGAATACTGTTTCTTTTTACATATTTGACATCATCCGTGGTGTTTATGACCTTAATTATTGGGTTGCTTGAATTAACAATGCACCTAGCTGTGAAAACACCCTTTTCAATTTCCTGAGAGTCCACGAAAAGTGGATCAAGTGAATCTCCTAAATCAAAAAGTCTGAAAATTTCACATCTGGGAGGAATTATACAACTGTCGCTTTCTGTTCCGTGTAGGATTGGTACCGCGACTTTTTCATTACCTATCCAAACGGAAATACTATGGCTTTCATAATTAATAATGCATTTGTTAATTTTCAGAAAATCTTTACCCAATATACCATCGGATGGAATATTAAAGTCTTCGTTTACTATATGCAAAGTATGTTTAATGGAAAAGTTAGAAAAATTCAAATTTACGGTAATTTTACCTAAAGTAGAAACAGTATTGGAAGTGACCCCGGTAATGTTAATAATGTCATTTGTATTTAAAGGAAGATTTCTGTCTATACTTGAGATTTTTACTAAAGAGATGTCAGCTTTAGTGTCTACTAAGAAAGAACAAAATTTGTGTGACTCGTTAAGTTGTAACTCGATAAAATCATAATAGTTTAAATTTAAACAATAAATACTCTTTGGTGAAGAAAAATCGCTTACACGCTCAATTCGTCCTCCCCCAGTGTTCGCTCCTGAGGGGCGCTCGCATTTAAAGCGCGGACATTTGCATTTCTACCTCTACCGTTTGACGATCTTGAATTGTTACCTCTATTGTTACCGTTATATGAATTAGAACGTGTATTACTATTGTTCCTATTTTGGTGCCTATTTCCGTTAGTGTTTCGATAGCTTTGACTATTGTTACCGTGAAGGTTGTTATTGTATGAAAATGACCTATTATTTCTATGACCAGTAAAGTTGCGATTTGGATAAAACCCCCGATAACTACCACGTGAATTTTTAAATGCGTTGTTACCACGAGATCGAAAAGCTAAGACCTGATGCTCTTTTACTTCATTACTCTGTTCTACAATTAATTTCGCTACTACGTCTTTTGGATCATTGAATGCTGTTGAAGCCAGAATAGTTTTAACTTAATCGGATCTAGCGTTTAAACGACACACGTTAACCGTTTGTTCAGTTGCCATTTCATGAGCTTTTCCTTGAGTGATCCCTTCAATAATAAGAGACCGCTCAAGAGAGTCAGCTAATTCTTCAAATTTTTTTGCAAAATCTGTATAATTGTTATTGTTCACGTGCAACGCTGCTATTTTCCCTGCTACAACTTTCGAGTTGTCTGGCTTTATCCTATTAAGTAGTGCTATTTTAATTTCGCTAACTGAATTTACTTGCGTCGGTATAGCTTCGCGAGCTTTTCCCTCTAACTTTGATTTTATAAATGCTATGAATGTACTGGCTAGGCCTTCTTCTACTAACTCCTCAATCAAATCAATTTTATCTAAAAACGACTCGAGAGCTAACGGATCCCCACTATAATTTTCCCTGATTATCGAAGCACAAAGGCTTATGAGTGATTTCTTTTCTTCTTTTGTAGGCATTTTAGTTAAAACTTTACTATCTTCTGAATTATTTGGTGAACTTTTAACTGATGTAAGTGAATTTTTGATATCGGGAAACGAAGTGCTTTTTAAATCTTCGAAATTTTCTGTAAATAAGTTACTAGCATCTGAACATTCTTCGTCAGAGTCTACTTTGATCTGATCGTTATATTCAATGAGACTCAGCGTGTCTGCTGGAATTTCTATTTCGCACTTTAACTTATCAAAACACTTCACCAACAATTCCCTAATACGATCGAGTTTAACTTGAATATGCTTAAGGTTATGGGCTTCACTTTGCTTTGAGGTTATTATAAAATTGTTATATGTGCTTATGAGAGACTCTTTATACTCATTAAGCTTTTCTTCATTTGTCGACAGTGGACGACTTTGCAAAATGCACTTAATAATTTTCAAAAAAACTTCTTTATTTTCTTTAAATTTTTGCCCAAAGTCTGTCATAACACAATAACCTTAAGGGAACTCAAGAAACTGATCTGTTTTGTTCACGATTTAGTATTAAAAAAATTGAAAATTTGAAATTGAAGATTAGTAGTTAAGTATGCACATGAATATTTGAGAAATTAATTGACTAAATGAATAGAAATGTGGAAATATTTGGAAATGTTGAAATATTTGAAAAAGTTTCCAAGGGAATTGAAAAAATTTTTAATTGCAATGTGGAACTTTTGAAAGAAATAGAAATATTGAAATATTTGAAGAATTAGAAATATGGCAATAATTTTGAACATTTGGGGTTAATTGAGTTAGTTAAGAAAAATTTGAAAAATATACTTTACGTTTTAAATAACTGCCACTTTAATGTTCAATTATTGGAAATCCGCTGAAAAGTTTTCATGCAAGGAACGGGAAAAGGTAATGGGTTTCACATGCAAGTTCAAAAACGCAAATTTATTCAGTTGAAAGAATAATAGTAATACAAGGCTGTATGTGAAAATCCCAACAAATATTCCAAATTAGCCAAAAGTTTAAAAAAAAAAAATTCGATTTTACGGACCAGGCTAATGGTAAATTTGTTGAAGGATTGTACTGCAAGTTTAAATACTGACAAAATTCTATTGTAAACTACTTTAAATGGCAAAATTCTATGGCAAAATTACAAATTTATTATGGAAAATTAATGAATTTACAAAGTTAAATGGAAAAAGTTCTATTGTACAGGTTGTGCATAAGTATGCGCGAAGCGGACGCACCGCTTCAATTCAAAAGGAAATATTGGTTGTTCGACAGCACCACCGTTGTAGTAAAAAAATTCAAAAATTTGTTAAAGTTAAAAATAATCCAGATTTGTTATATATACATATACGAGTATATGGAAGCAAAAAAAATTGTAAGCAAAAAAACTACTTATACATATATATATATTTATAACTACTTGCCGCTGCTACCTCGCTGCCGCTGCGGGATAATTCTGCTGCCGAAGTTGCTGCCGGCTTGATAGAGTGATTTGTGCGCCGTTATTTTGTGTTGTTGTTTTTTCTCCTATTGGTGGCGTGCGTATATTGCGCCGTTATTTGGTGCCGTTATGTGGTGGCGTTATTAAATTTTATTTCAATTTTAAAATTTTTATATCTGTTTAAATTAGCGCTTTTTGTTATATTCTTTTTTTTTTGTTGCGTTGCATTACTTCTGTTTAATTTAGTAGATTTTAATTATTTCAAAAATGTCTTTGGTTCGCTGTTATCTCTGTTAATTTTAGTTTAATTTATTATTTCGATTTTTAAAAATTGCTTTTATTTCTGTTGCTTCCAGATTTTGCTTATTATAATTGTTGCAAAATCTTTTTTTTCTAATTTTTTGATTTTAAAATTTGTTACAAAACGTTGGTTTAAAATTTGTTACAAAACGTTAGTTTTAGTTTCTGATTATTAAAGTTCTTTTTTCTCTTTTTAAAATTTATTAAATTTTCACCACCACAGCACTTAAACCACGCCACTCACCTGAGCTGTCCCACTTGACTAATCGACGATCAAAGTTTCAAATTTCGCCATCACTCCGGCATGAGGCTCAAGCCTCACGGTCGCCATGTTGTATTTTGTTTGTTAATTGAAGCAGCTTTTCTAGCCGACCACCTCCACTTTCCATATTGTTGTTGTACGCCCTTTTCTGGTCTGCCGCCGATGTTAGGATTTCTATCCTAAACCCTAGGAGGACGGCGCCTCCATATGCCTTTTGTCCATCCCAGCATCGTTGATGCTTTTTAGGTTGGGTTTTTAACTCACCTTAATAAAACACAGCCCTTCTGCTCGAATCCATTATTATAATGACCGATCGTTCGCCCATCGGTTGCGCAGATGTTCAATCGTATCTTTTATTCTTTTCAACATTGGGAAATTGTATGACAGTGTGGTTACAAATATAGTTATCTTTGTCTTACAATTTTATGTTACTAAACTAATAAACACAGCTCGCGTTGCCAACAATGGCATTGCCAGCAGTGTTTGCGTACGTAATGTTGACGTAGCAAGTTGACGTCGCCGTATCCTTACATTATAAAATTTAGTGGTATGTAGTCTCCACACGGTCTCCAATCATTTGGTTCCTTTTTTGGAACGAGATGAAGAAAAGATGCAATATAAGATTTTGATGGTCTACAAATACCTGTTTTAACTAAAAGGTCAAATTCAGCTTTCGCAATTTTGAGTTTAATAGGGTCAAGACGTCTAGGTTTCGAAAATGGAAGAACACCTTTTGTATGACGCTTAACTTCTTTTGTATAGTCAGGTTCACAAGTAATGGAAGGAAAATTATTTAATAACAATGTAAATTTATTTTCAACTATTGGTATTTTTAGTGAAATTATGTCAGAAAAACCAGAAGTTCCAGAAACTTTTATTTTTGTTATTGAATCCATTATTTCTTTATTTTTCATGTTAACTATAATACCGACCTTTTCTAAAAAGTTCGCACTTAAAATGGTTTTGGTTATGTTTGCAATTATAAATGGAAATTCAAAATCTTTCCTTAAACCTAAATCAATTTTTAATAATTTAATACCAAATGTTTCGATTGTAGAAACATTAGCTGCTGTTAATTTAAGATCAGAATCTCTTTTGTATACTTGGAATTTAGAAAGAGGAATAACTGATACAACTGCACCAGTATCAATTAAAAAATTTATTTTATTAAATTTATCTAAAATGAATAGGCGGCGAGTTGCTTTTGTGATACTTCCACCACCGTTATAATGGAACGATTTAATTTAAAATTGTTTACGAAATTTCACGATTACTTTGATTAAAATGACATGGCTGAATACATGGTTGGGCATTATTCTTAAATTTTTCTATGATACCAACAAATATTATATTGGGGATTAAAATTATTTTGTCTGGAAAAACTTCTTGATCTTGATCTAGATCTGATTTCAAGTTGATTAATATCAGCGGTAATTTTATTTAAATATGATAAATAGATGTTGTTACTTCAGTCAAATGTTTAATACATTGTTCAAGAATGTTATTTTCAATACTAGCTATAATAGTTGGTTTTTGATTTTTATTTATTAATTCGAAAATTTTATCTGCTAATAAAATATTTTCATCTTTATTTTCTTTATTAAAAGATGCTAAATGTATTCGAATTTGCTGTGGAAGTTTTCTCATCCATAATTTAAAAATAAGTTCTCTACTCACAATTGAATCTGAACCTACTACAGCTTTCCTCTGTCTATACAGTTCTGATGGTGTGTAATCGCCTAATTGGGTATTTGAAAAAAGTTGTTCTAATCTATTTTCTTCACTAAGAGAAAATCTTTCTCATAACGCTTTTTTAATAGTATCATCTTTACATATAATAAAATTGTAACAGGTCGATGTCTGTACATTGAAGATATTCAAGAAAAACTGATAGGAGAGGTCGTTATTGGACCAGCGGAACCCGAATCTACAATTTTTAGAATTTTTGTCTGTCGTTTGTCTGTCCGTCTGTATGATTGTGCGCGTACCACGCAAAAACTACTGAATAGAATTGCATGAAACCATTCTATCACTCAACGTCTAACTTAAAATTTAGGACAACTTTCATTTGGATATCTCATCCAGTTCCCGAGTTATTGACCAAAATGTGACCAAAAATGTGGTTTTTTTACCATAACGCCCGCGTCACACAAAAACGACTGCATAGAAATGAATGAAACTTTCAATAATCATTCTCTAGACGTCTCTCCTAAAATTTAAGATACCTTTCACCTCGATATTTTACCCGGGTCCCAATTTATTGACCTAAGGGTGACTGTATGATTTGTGCTTTTAAGGCGGAACAAAGTTCCGCGGGTCAGCTAGTATTTATTCAAATTAGGAGGAGGGTTGATAGTATCAAAAATGTTTGTAATTGTATCACGTTGGAGTGCAATAGAACTTATGGAATTTGATATTATCATCATGAATATTGTTTATTTCAAATTGTCCTTCAATTAATAAAAACCACGCTTCAGGGCATTCTTGCCAAAAATAAGGTAACTTTATAGATTTAGTAGACATAAATCTAAAGTTATCTTCTTAAGTTGTGTTTTTAGTGGAATTTTGTGTTGCATTTTGTATAGTTTGAATAATGTTTGTATTTTGTGCTGCATTCATTGTGTTAGTATTCGAAAAAGTGAGTGTACGAATTGGTGTTCTAGATAAGAGCATACTGGAAAGCGATTTACAAAATGTTTAAACTCGAAAGAAAATGTATTAAATTAATTTAATAATTAATTAAAGTTCTTATATCTAATTATTATCCAATGTTTCTATAAATTAAATTTCTAAAAAAAAAATTATTATTTTTTGTCTGATTAATATTAAATCTATCTATAAGTTTAAATTAAAATTTCGATGGTAAAATATTAAATATAAATATTCTAATATTTCATTTAAGTTCAAAAATTTATTTTAAGTGACTCACCAAAGTTATGATAGCATAGGTAAGTAACCTTAGTAAAATGTTGTAGTATATCTTAAATTGATTTGATTGTAGTAAATTATTCTATAAACCTTCTGTTATTCAATCTATTGTCGTTGATAGTTGTAAATGAAATGTATTTGGTGATGGTGATATAGCAGGAAGTTGAAGGATAAGTTATAGTTGAGATATTCGCTTTAGTAGATAATTCAAAATTGTTATATGTTTGTAAAAAAATTCTTAGTAAATTTCTTTAAATAATACAATTTGTCGTTTTTGTTGTTCGAGTAAATTAGTTGATTGTTGTTTGTCTTCTTTAATTTTCGTAGATGATATTTTTGTTGAGCTCTCTTAAAATACACATGTAATTGATGAATCAAATTGATTAAAGTTGGAGTCCTTAATAGTTTATTGATTGGATTTTTTTTTTAAAGTTCTGAGGGTAAGATTGATAATATAGAGCAGGATCACCAATATATTTTAGTTTGATATCTATTTGAAATTTTTAAAATAAAAAATGTCTTTGTTTTAAGAAGTATTTTTACTTATCATTTTCAATTTTTGATTTTTCAACTTCAATATTTTTGTTCATGATTCAATTACAAGAAAGTTAGCTCTCTAGCTTAAGTTTACTTTTGACACTTCCATTTTCTGGGTTTCTTTCGCGACCAAAAAAGAAGTAGGAGTATTGTTTTCATTTGTCGAGAAAATGAGAAAAGTAGGAAATTAGTAGTAATGCATTTTGCAAGGTCAACTAAACACAACATCAAAACATGTCATCCCATACTATCACTGTATAAATCGTAAATTTTCTCTATAATCAATTAAAAAACAATAAGAAACGGTTACTGCCCAAACAAAAATTAAAATAAATATATATGTGCATACGTATCTGCAATCAAAATATGTACGCAATTCGCCCTTTTGCCAGAATTATCAATGTGCTTAAATGAAAATGTTGGTAAAACAAGATTAAAAGTTTGATTTCGGCTCATTCGGTTTACATGGGCCGCAAAATGTTGTGGTTTCGGTGTAAGCATGAAATCAGGGGGTTTCGTCAAACCTAGAACCTTCAATGGCTAATACAGTAAACTTATCAACTCAAATTCTGAATAATTGCACGTTCGTGCTTCTAACAATAGGACTATGTTTTTTAATAATAATGACAAATTGACAAGATGCATATTTTTTGCAAACTTTTCAGGGCAAAAAGACAAACGCACATAGTCTACCAAGCGTATAGTAAAGTGATAAGTTTCAATAAGATAGGATTGGCTCCTATTATTCATGCAAACTTAAAACAGAAGTTGACTTAAAATTGTTGCTTTATACATAAGTTAAGCCAGAACTCATTATCAAACCCAGAGAATAGTAGTAAATTTTTGTTAAAAACAAGACTTCGAATCACATAAGGAACAGATTTGAAGTCACGATATACCTAAGTGAGTATATAAGTATGCAGTTACAAAAGTTTAAGACAGCCATTGCTACATACCGGAATGTCCCTAGTTTTAAACGTCCACGACTACACTACACCCCCAAAAGTCGATCTAAATAATAGTGCAAATTAATCTATTTTCTGAAACCAACATATTTAAAATTTTGTATAATATTATATTTTTAACTACTATTTTTACATTATTTCGATAAAAGGCAACCCAGAATTTAATGACAAATTTTCAGGCGGCAATTGTCAAAATATGTCGCTAGAGAGCTAACCTTCTAGTTATTGAATCATGCATGCGCAGATTAATGTGTTGAAATTGAGCGCACGCGTCGGTGGGAGCGGAAAAGTGTCTGACCGACAACCACATCAGTAATAAGGTAGGTGTCTGGGAGACAACCACGTCAGTATTTATGTTATACTTTTTGTAGCGTCACAGCATGTTAGTGAAATTGTTAAAATATTTTTTATATCTTGTTATTTTTGTTTTGATGATTTTTGACCAGTTTAAAATTTTTTAGATTTGCTTTTGTGCAGCCTTTGCTGGGCTAATACTGTTGTTAAAAACGAGAAAAACACAATATTTTTATACCTAGTAGTGCTACGCACACAAGGTATATTAACCTTACTTAACGGCAGTACGTAACGGCATAAACGGATCGAGATAGATATTGACTTATGTATATCAAAATGTTCAGGACGAAAAGAGAAATTGATTAAGCCATGTCCGTCCGTCTATTTCTACAACTAAGCAAGTTATATCAATCATATTTTGCACACATAATAAGCTTTTTAAGAAAAACACGGCCGCAAAAAAATGTTGTCAATTTTAAAGAAGTAGGCGGGGCGCCTCCCACTTTTCAGCATAAAATGTCTGCTATTTTCAAAGGCAAACGCTTATAATTCAATATTGATATTTCAATGAAAATTGGTCAGCTGCTTCTCAGTAGTATGTATTATACTCCTGCCAAAAATTTACCAAATCGGGAAACACACAAGCAAAATATTCGGGCACGTAGTTAATAGCCCACTGTAAACATTAAGGGCCGGGTTAACCAGCTCGACTTAACTTAGTTAAGCCAAGTTTCTCACTTAATCAGTTTCACCACATAACTAAGCTAAGTCACACATTAGCCAACCTGCCAGCTGACTTATTCTCGACTTAGTGTTGCTGTCGTTCGAAACCTAAATGTCAGTAATGCTACTAATTTGTTTTGTACAATGTCCCAGCCGGAAAATTCGTCAAGCATGACTTTAACGGCGTATGCGTAGATGTATGTGAACGCTTGTTTTCTAGCGTGCAACCATTACGAAACTATCGTTTTCAATTAAGCGCTAAATTTAGTACCTTCCAACTAAAGAGAAATGGGCGTAAGATCAATACATTCCTTCGTGTATGGCCATATATGCCCATTTCGCACTGGGGTATTAGGATGCGCAGAGTTGTCTGGTATGAACAAATACTACTATACATAAAACCGCTGATCGGGTTGTTATGTTCCCAATTATTTAAGTCGCTCAGTTGGTGAAACCCAAAATTAAGTTAGTCTAGAATCTTGCTAACTTAAGTCACGACTTAGTTTTAGTCTTAGTCGCGTTGGTGAAACCAAATAAACTCCTAGCTATACCTAACTGCAGCTTTATATAACCTGAGGGCTTTTCCAAAAGCTATATACAGATTGTGTCGTGCCCAGCGAAGTCCTGAACCTATCATGAAAGTTCAAGACCAAAACAAAACACCAAATATGTCGGCGTGGCACCGCCCACTTTGGAAAAATTATGTAGATATTGTTTAACTGACACATATATCCAAATTTCATTAATTTAGACCAAAAAAGTTCGGAGTTATGACGAATTGAAATTTTATATAGCCTGGGGGCGTGGCTTCGCCCACTTTTCCAAAACTATATACTGTCTATGCTGTACCAAGTGAACCCAAGTATATATTGTGAAAATTTCATAAACATCGCTTGAGTAGTTTGGCGCCTATAAAAGACATCCTTTTTATACCTAGTAGTGCTACGCACACAAGGTATTTTAATTTTAGTCGCCTAACGGCAGTACGTAACGGCATGAACGAATCGAGATAGATATTGACTTATGTATATCAAAATGTTCAGGACGAAAAGAGAAATTGATTAAGCCATGTCCGTCCGTCCGTCCTTCTGTGAACACAAAAACTTGAGAAAATTTTGAGATATCTTAATGAAATTTGGTATGCGGGTTCTTTTGCACTCATCTCCGAGCGCTATTTAAAATGGGGGTAATCGTGTGATAGCTGTAGCATGTATCGCGCATCCTAATGTATGCGCATTTCGACCACACGTTTAGTCAACATATGACCTATTTATAAGTCACAACCCTCACAACAGGTGATCGACATTTTAGGAAACAATAACATGTGGTAATAACTAGAATTACAAATTCTATGAGTCAAACAGACGGAACAACCGTCGCCGCGTCAATGTGGCTGACGTTAGTTCACATATGCTGATTTGACATTTTTAGGTTTACATGAATAGTTTGTAAGAAAGTATTGAAAGTTACACGTATAGGTAGCCTGTAAGTATTATTTAGAATTAACGTAAGAAATTTGTGTATAAAAGAAAGTAACATTCAATAAAGAAATCAATTCTGATCGAACACTGATCCTCTGTGTTTCTATACCATTACATGGCGATCCTGCCAGTGTTTCAATAAGCACAAATTTGCGCCAACAGCAAAATGCTTAAGAAACATTAAAATAACTTAAAACTAGTTAATTTAATTTTTTTTAAAAAGAACCAGCCCTTGGCTCTCAACGATTAAATTTAAACAAATTCTTTAAAGTTGTTGCGGTTTATATACACTACATTTTTAAAACAAATAAAAGCAAAATGGGTGACGTACAGGATCGAAATTCCAACTCCAATTTATCAATAAGGATGGTCCTGGAGGACGAAGATACTCGCTCACGGTGATAACTACTTGCAAAACACCAATATAGAAATGAGCAATCGAATGTAACAGATGCATAAAAAGGGTTGAATAAGATAATCAGTCTGACTGGCAGCAAAATCATGAAACAGAGTGGAATAATATTAGCAATCCGACTGGCGGCAAGAGAGAAACAAAATAAGGCGCAAGACTGGCGCCTAGTAATTAAATTATATATGTAGAGTAACATAGAAAATTGGTAGGCACGCCTCACGGCTGCTAAACCAAGAGCAATTTACTTTGCTTAGGGAAGTTAATTGAAGAAATTCTTTTTACGCTAAATAATGCGCAATTAAGCGCGTATTAGTCTTTGCAAATAAAATCTCTATACAAACGTAAAACAAGATATAATAATTTTGGTAGATAAATAACATGCAAGAAATTACGACCCAAGAAGAATTTGATCGGATTTTCAAGAAATACCACGACACCATTAAAGAATCCATAAAAGCTTCCGAACAAATTCTGGCGAGTCGTAATACTGCAAAGCAAGGTCCTACACCGATCACTATAGAGGAGTATCGGCGAAGATTAAGGTGAGGAAACGAAAGGAAATAGCTGAAACATTTAGACTACTTAATTTAGCCACAAATATTAATGATAGACTACAATTGAAAGACAAAATAAAAATGTTAAGAACAAATTTGTGAACAAAAAAAATTTTTTTTTAATAACAAATTGAGTAAATTGGATGAAAAAAAATTAATATATAAATCTATTAATTGGAAAAACTAAAATTTTTTTTTGTTAACAATTACATGGTGGAAAGTTGCGCTTAATGGTATACTGATAGGAATAGCAGGATACGAGGTAGGCAAAGAAAGTTCCGCGGAGAAGAATTATGAAACTAAACTAGTTAGGTACGAACCACATCCTATTGTTGAAAATAAAGACGAGTTTTCTGATAAATGGTTAGCTTTTGTTGCATGCGTAATTACATGTTTATTCGTCGCAATTTCCATTTCAATCAAAAATTACATAAAAAATAAATTAAGACGATTGAACAATGTACAACAACGCGTCTAGGCAAAACCCTAGATAGGAAGAAATGAATAAATGGCAGGAAATATATGACGCATTATATGAAGAAAAAGCAAAAGCTACTAAGTTATACAAATGCATAAATAAAAGTAACCCCATAACAACCGAAACGATAGCAAAGCATTTGAAAATAATTCTAGAATCTTTAAATAACATAGGACAGGTGATTAAATCAGTAAATAACATACTTACTGAAGAACACCAAAGAGAAGCTTACCAATTTTTTCCGCCGTACGAGATAAACTTGTATCTTCTTTAGCCAGACATAATATAGAAGTTAACATACCAACAACAATTGAGGAAAAACTTCAAATAGATTTCAATCTACTGATGTCAGAGCGCGCCCAGAGCCCGACTCAACCCAACTTTCAGAATCAAACCCCAGCAGTAGAAGAACGCAAACCAAATTTACAACCAACAGATACCCCAAGCATAAACGTCACAATGGTGCAAACAGTAGTTGAATTTATCAAAACTGCTTCGTCAGTGCTACCAGATTTTGATGGTAAGCCCGAAAACTTGCACAGTTTCTTAGATGCCCTTGATATACTTGATCAAATCAAGGATGACCACGAGCCTATAGCGATAACAATGATAAAGACCAAGCTACAAGGCACGGCGAGGAATTTCACCAGTAATGAAAGCACGACAGAGCAAATAAAAACAAAGTTAAAAACTGCAATAAAGGGTGAATCAGTGGAAGTTTTAACCGGTAAACTCCTGAACATCCAACAGCGCAGCAAAACTGCTAATCAGTACACAGCAGAGGTAGAAAAAATTAAAAGGTCATTAGAAGGAGCGTATATCTCGGATGGACTCAATCCAGACCTAGCAACGAGATATTCCACACAGGCAGCAGTCAAAGCCATGTGCAAAAACTGCTCCAATGACAAGGTCGAGATGATAATGCAGGCGGGAACGTTCACAACAATGAACGACGCGATCTCGAAATTCACGAACACCTGTACCGAAATAACAGGCAGTTCAAATACAATTCTAAACGTACGACAACAAAGTCAGTACCGGAGTAATTTCCGCGGAGGTTACCGAAGTAACAACCATGGAAATTACCAAAATAGACCTTACAATCAGACCAACGATAGACCTTACAATCAGACCCGTAACGTGCTGCACCCAGACGGAAAACCAGGAAGCTCCACTTCAAGATTAAAAGAAAGAAAAATATGCGTACTAAACCTACATCTCAACAGCTATATACAGAAGAATGTCAAAAAGCTTTTGTGTATTTAAAGGAAGCATTAATTAGTCCAAAACTCTTGCAATACCCAGATTTCGCTAAAGAATTCTGCATAATAACAGACGCTAGTGGATACGCTTGTGGAGCAGTCCTTAGCCAAGAACACGATGGCAAACAGTTACCAATTGCTTACGCTTCAAGGTCCTTTACAAAAGGCGAAACCAACAAAGCCATAATAGAAAAAGAATTGGCCGCAATCCATTATGCCATAACCTTCTTCAGACCATATGTCTATGGCAGAAAATTTCTAGTTAAAACCGACCATCGTCCTTTTGCATACCTATTCTCAATGAAGAGTCCTTCATCAAAGCTGACACGAGTAAGATTGGACTTAGAAGAGTACCATTTTGAAGTGGAGTACATAGCTGGAAAAGAAAATCATATAGGCGACGCATTATCCCGCATAACAATAACAAATTTAAAAGACTTGTCAGTGGAAGCAAGTAAAATATTAAAAATAACTACAAGATCAGCAACAAAAAATAACAGTAATAATATTGAGAAAAACGATCCCAAAATTTACGAAGCGCTAAATAAATTTGAAGTAAAAAGACATGTCGAACTCGTTTTCACTCCTCCGAAATTAAATTTCAAAAAAGGAAAGAAAAATTTGTAGCAATTTAGATACAAGCAACCTAATTGTTGAGGATACGATTGACTTGGGACAATTCTTTACCAGGCTTGAAAAAGAAGCCGGCAATTTAGGACTTGTAAAGTACAGTTGTCCTTAGGGGACAAATTGTTTAAAAAGAATTATACTGCAGTAGGCAAATTTATAGAAATGGGTAATAAAGTTCTCAAAAAGTTAACAATCGCTCTAACCCCAGAGGTTATATACGTGACAAATCCCGGGAAAATTAAGGAAATTCTGCATAAATATCATGACGATCCGATTAGTGGTGGCCACCCAGGAATAAATCGCATGACAGATAAAATCAAGCAGAAATATAGCTGGCTGAATATGAAAAAAACGTAAGAAAATACGTAAAAAACTGCACCCACTGCAAAAATAAGACAAGTAAGCATATAAAAGAGCCAATGACAATACCGGAGACACCTCCGAAGGCGTTTGATATTGTACAAATCGATACAGTTGGACCCTTACCAAAGTCGATAAATGGAAATGAATATGCAGTTACCATTATATGCGACCTAACCAAATATTTGATAGCGATCCCAGTCCCAAGCAAACACGCAATAACAGTCGCTAAATCCGTGTTCGAGCATTTCATCTTGATTTACGGACAAATAAAAACAATCACAACAGATATGGGCACAGAATACAAAGATAGCCTATTCAAAGAACTGTGCAAATTGTTGAAAATCGAACACAAAACTTCAACACCGTACCCCATCAAACTTTGGATACTGTAGAACGCAGTCACCGGACATTCAACGCGTACATACGTTCATACATATCCAGTGACAAAGAGGATTGGGATGAATACCTCAGGTATTTCGCGTATTGTTACAATACGACGCCATCTACCACACACAAATATTGTCCATTTGAGCTAATATTTGCAAAAACCCCACCTAACTACGATTTTTTAAAAGAGAATGAAATAAGCCCTTTGTACAATCACGAAGCTTACGACAAGGAGGTAAATCAAATCATAAATCAAAAACCGTTCAAGATATCGAAACGAAATTCGGCATGCAGGTTTTCATGTATGCAAGGAATGTTCCAGGAAAAAATGGGCAGGATCGGTTAAGGGCTACGCCCACTTTTATATGAAAGCTTTTGAAGAGGATCGTAGATATATTAAATAGGCAATAACTTTGCGTAAAATAGCATTACATCATTTATATTTCACTTTTAAAGTTTCCGTAAACAAAGTAATCCAAAAATTTAACATTTTCGAAATTGAGCGTGGCCGCGCCCCTTTTATAGTGGACTATTCCACAAAACTTTTTATGCCATAACTCCGCTAAAAATTGATTTGTCGATGGAAATGGAAATTAAAAAAGCGATATTTCTACAACTAAGCAAGTTATATCAATCAGATTTTGCACACAAAATAAGCTTTTTAAAAAGACTCGGCCGCAAAAAAATTTTGTCAATTTTGAAGAAGTGGGCGTGGCGCCGCCCACTTTTCAGCATACAATTTCTGCTATTTTCAAAGGCAATCGCTTATAATTCCATATGATATTTCAATGAAAATTGGGCAGCTACTTCTCAGTAGTATGTATTATACTCCTGCCAAAAATTAGCCAAATCGGGAAACACACAAGCAAAATATTGGTAGTTAATAGCCCACTGCAATAGCGAAGTTATATATCTTTTTTGATTTTCATACCTTTCACACACATTAAATGTATGTAAATATGAGAACAAGAAGAGAAAAGTTCACTAAAATGATCACACAATGAGCGGAGTCGATTTAGCCATGCCCGTCTCTCCGTCCGTCTGTCTATCTGTCCGTCTGTCTATTTGAACGCAAACTAGTCTCTCAATTTTACAAAAGAATGCTGAAATTCGCGGTTTGCTTTCGCCATTTTATAATATTGTGGGCATTATTCTCAAGCATGTATCATCCCTAACTCAATAACACTCCCACCACTAGTTAAACACAACAGAGATAACGATGGCTACGCTTATGCATGCAAGCGTGTAACTAGGAAGAGGACTATATAAGGCGGTGACCAAGCAAGGCAGGTTGTTCAGTTTATTTTCAAGTGTTGTTCAGTGAACTACTGCGAAGTTACCAAACTCTTAAATTTGTATTGCGTTTATTACTAGTAAATAAAACTAGCTATTAGTTACAATATCTGTGCGTGTGTTTATTTGACTTCATAGTGATCGAACCCAGGATTGATAATCAAGGAATCATCGAATTCGTCACAATATAAATACTAGCAAGCCCGATAGACGTTGTTTTGACGTTTTGATATACAGAACACAGCTATATACAGACTGTGTCGTGCCCAGCGAGCTCCTGAGCCTATCGTGAAAGTTCAAGAGCAAAAACAAAACACACAATTTTTTTAAAATTGTGTAGATATTGACAAATATCATTAGTTTAAACCAAAAAAGTTCGGAGTTATGACGAATTGAAATTTTATATAGCCTGGGGGCGTGACTCCGCCCACTTTTCCAAAACTATATATTGTCTATGCTGTACCCAGTGAACCCAAGTATATATTGTGAAAATTTCATAAAGATCGGTTGAGTTCTTTGGCGCCTATAAAAGGCATAAACGAATCGAGATATATATTTTATAACTTTAAACGAGTTATTCTTGTACAGGGTGTTTTTTTTACAGGTTTCTTTTTGGAATAGAGATAAAACTGGCATTTTGTGGTCAAATCTGGCAACTCTAATGTCATTTATGTTCAGTTTGGTTTGCCATTTCATCATGAACAGGTTGACAAAAGAACAACGCTTGCAAATCGTGCAAATTTATTTCGAAAATAATGGTTCAGTTCGCGAAGTTTACCGTGAGCTCCGTCCATTTTATGGTCGACATAATCGTCCATCAGAGCAATTAATTCGGTTAACCATGGATCGTTTTCGCACTACGTTTACTCTATGTGATAATACGCATCCGCAGAGACGTCGAACAGTGCGCACCGAAGAAACAATTGCCGCTGTAGAGCAAAGTGTTGAAGAGGACCCGAATGAATCGATTCGCCACCGTGCACAGCAATTGGAGCTTTGTCCATCAACTTTATGGAAGATTTTGCGCAAAGATCTTGGCTTGCGACCTTACAAGATCCAGCTTGTGCAAGAATTAAAGCCGCGAGACCATGCAATGCGTCGTGATTTTGGTGTATGGGCCGAAAATGAGATTGATTTCGATGCTGATTTTCATCGCAAAATTTTGTTCAGTAATGAGGCTCATTTTTGGTTGAATGGCTACGTCAACAAGCAAAATTGCCGCATTTGGAGTGAAGAGAATCCACATGAGACCCTTGAAACGCCATTACATCCACAAAAACTGACTGTTTGGTGTGCTCTATGGGCTGGTGGAGTCATTGGGCCATACTTCTTCCGCAATAATGCTGGAGAGGCAGCTACCGTTAATGGAGACCGGTATAGAGCCATGATAACCGACTATTTTGTTCCCGAATTGGATGGCATGAATGTGGATGAGTTGTGGTTCCAACAAGACGGCGCTACATGCCACACAGCGCACGTCACAATCGATTTATTGAAGGAAACATTCGATGAGCGCATAATTTCGCGGAATGGACCTGTCAATTGGCCACCAAGGTCGTGTGATTTGACACCATTGGATTATTTTCTTTGGGGATATGTGAAGTCGCTCGTCTACACCAACAAACCAGAAACGTTAGGGGAATTGGAAGCCAACATTCGTGGCGTTATTGCCGACATACGGCCCCATATGCTCGAAAAAGTGGTTGAAAATTGGACCTGTAGAATTGGCTTTATTCGAGCCAGCCGCGGCGGCCACATGCCCGAAATCATATTTAAACATTAATGGCATAAAATTATCCTTCCAATAAAGTCAAATTGATGGACCTTAAAATGAGTTTCTTGTGTTTTATTTCAATTCGAAGTTCTATACCCCTAAAAAAAACACCCTTTATATATATATGTAGTTGTATATTTGTATATCCACTACTATCTCAGGAACGACTTAACCGATTTGGATGAAATTTGGTATATGGGTAGCATCGTTTGTTTTAAGATTTTCTACTTTAGTGTTTCCACTTGGGGTGGTTCACAGGGTTGCCACCTATATAATTTTTTTTTAATATTAAGCAATATATGGGAATATGGGTATCAAATGAAAGGTATTTGAAGCCGTATACCAACCAGAATATTTTTAAGTAGGATTGCTACCTAGGGTTGCCACCTGACTGCATTTTAATTATTCCTTCTTATATCGACCACTATCTCGGTGCTCTATCTATCTGAGTGCTCTTGGTAAGTTAGATTATGCGACAAATTCGAAAAATACCGAGCAAGGCTCGGTCACACAGTTACTATTTATTAATGTATATCAAAACGTTCAGGAGTAGTTAATACCCCACTGCAAAAACCAAGTTGCATATCTTTTTTGATATTCATACCTTTCATGAACATGAAATGTTTGTACGTATACAGAAATGATCAGGAGGATGAGCTGAGTCGATATAGCCATGTCTGTCTCTCGATACGTCTATCTGTCTGTCCGTCTGTCTATTTGAAAGCAAATACGAACTGAAAGTATTAAAATAGACCTGCGTAAATTGGGATGACATAATAGATCACTACTAGGTATATAATATTCGGTTCCACCCGAACTTAAACTTCCTTACTTGTTCATATTAAACCTTTCATATGATCTTTTGCTGTAGGCGCTGGGTAGATTTTAAAATGCGTTATACCTGATATTATAAACTTTGTTTTGACGTATAAGCGTACGAGAGGCTACCTGTGAAACTTTAGGTTTAACATAAAATATATTTTCATTTTATCATTGAATTTTTTTTATTAACTAATCAATTTAAGTGTATATTCTTAGAATTTAAAACTTAGACAAAAAAATATAATTTTCATAGCATATATAGTTTTTTAGGGTAAATTTGGGCCATGCCAATAAATACGGTTTAAAATTAATTACGTTTCGGAAAAAAAGTATTAGAATAATTAAATACTCTAAGCTTTGAACTAAAAACAGGGATGGTTTTACTAAGTTGTCAAAACGGAACAAGAAAATATAAGCCATTAAAATGGTGTCTGCTAGCATGCATGACAGTCGAAGGGGGTTAAATAAATGGCATCGTTCCGCCAAACTCATATTTCATTTGCACCCCAGACAGTAGAAATATTTTTATTCTCTCACTCATTAAGCAAATTGAGTTAAAGTATATACCAGCGTCGGCGCGTCTTTCCAATTTGTTTTTGAGCGGGAGTTGCGCCCACCTATAGTGATCTGTAACAAAACTTTAAAAAAAATACTATTTTTTTTTTATAGAATTATAAAAATGAGATTCAAAGACATCCATAGTCGCCCCTGTGCATGTAATTCAAAATTAAAATTTTTTTTTTTGAATACGCAATCAAACTTCTACTTTTTTGTAAATTTGATTCAAAGGTATTCATTGCCATTATTTACGGTCGGTTATTTAGGTGCATCCTAAAATTCTGAAAAACCTCAGTGTTTATAATAAAATGTAAATTTTTTGGGAAAATGGAATCAACATTTTCTTTGTTCATCAAACTCCAATATTAAAATGGGATTCAAAAGCATCCATGGCCGCCGTATAATTCAAAACTTGAAATAAAAAAGAAACGGAATCAAAGTAGGAAGGTGCGTTGTTGAGACGGAATTGCTGAATTGAATTTGTAATTTTCTCCCGCAAAATGGATTACAAAAAAGCACTGCCCGTATACTAAACAAAAAAAATTCCAAAATGGCAACCACATAATGCTCCAAACGCTGGACATATTTTCACTCATTAAGCACAATGAGTTAAAGTAACTATTATATATATTACTAACGAAGAAAATAAGCAAAATAACGAAAGAAATTTTTATTTAACAGCCAATCGCGTCATAAATAAGATTTTTTTGAATAGGTCGGTCCCTGGTCTACTTTTCCGAAATCGCATGAATCTGTTACCTATTCTATACTCCTGAGAATAAGTGTACAAAATTTCGTATAGATAGGTTAAGTAGTTTAGACGTTAAAGATTTGCAAACAAACTAACAAACTTCCGCTTTTATAATATTAGTAAGATAAGTCTAACTATGCCGTTGTAAATCAACTCCAATGGTTTTTATTACGCGTACGCTTTTGAAATATTGGACGAATCTGACAGAAGTGGTAGCACTGGTAGTGGGCTTTCAAACATTCCTAGGGGCCATTTTCACCATATCCTATTAATGATTACCGAGGTTTAATTGACTCATTTTGTTCGGTTAGCTGGCAAATTATCCTCCTTTTAGTGTGAACCGACTTTTATAAATGCGGCCCTAAATAACTCAACTATACATAATAAATTGCAGCAATACATATTTTTCAAGTAGTTCGGCCTCTGGAAAGTTTTGGAGAAAAATATGAACAGAGGATTTAACAAGTTAAACTAATTTAAATTGGTCGAATTTCGAATACGGAAGATACTAGTTATTATTATTATTATTATTTTGAATAATTTATATGGCTTCGAATTTAATTAACGTTAGATTTAGAAAAAAAACTACACAGGACGTACCCTTTTGATGATTAAGAGTAGCAACTCCTGAAATAGATCTCTCAAAATAGCTGTGGTATTATTTAAGTATATAAAAAAAGAAATATATATTTCAAGCAAATAATATATTTTTCATAGAGTTAACACATACAAGTTAACATGCATCCTTCTCGTTCGCTGGGACGCTTCCACGGCTGGCCTACACACGTGCCGCTGAGTAAGCACAATTGCATTTATCACATCGAACTGCAGTGAATTGCAACCTAACACCTTAATTCAAAATAATGGTGGGCAGCAAACGATTAAAATTTAGTTTCTGCATTACTCCAGACGCATCGTCAGAAAATTTCTATTTCGCACGATTCTGAAATGGAACCAACTCATAAGGCACCTGTGGGAATCAACGGTCGAACTAATTCACAAGCAACGGGCCGTCAACAATTACACAACTAATGCGGCGGTGCCGGAAATTATTTTTTTGCCAAATCAGGACTAGCCGTCCTTAACTGGCGCCCGAGCAGAGACCAGAAGTGGTGCTTTAAAACGAAAAAAAAAAATAAATACAAAAACAATGCTACCATAAGAGAAATAAAAATAAAAAAACGTGAAAAATTATTGAAGCCATAAAAAAGAGTTTATATGAAAAAGAAAGACGTGAAAACGTGTTGAATCAACAAATACAATTGAACAACTAAAGGAGTACTCATCCATTTATAAATTGCTGCATCAAACGGATGTCCACTATTAGTATTTTGTGAGTATAACTAACGAACATGTTTACCCCTCTTATTAGCAACAAAAGAATGACTAGGATGGATGAGTTAAGAACTACTGTAACCAACCTAACCAACCTTGGCGAAGCTACCATCGAAACCACCGCGGAAGTAGTGGTTCAAGCCCCCACCACGGAGGCAGATATTAAAGACATCAACTGGCTCCCTGATTGCGTCACGGAGCTGCAAGTATTTGACGGCAATCCCGTCCGATATGTTTCATGGGTACATTTGGTGGAAGGAATTTTATACGATTTCAAAGTAATGAAAGGGAAACCGCTTTACCGCGCGATCGTTCAACAAATGAGGCAAAAAGTGCGGGGTCCAGCAGACTCTGCACAGACTTCCTACAATATCTTTGACGGAAACTGCTCAAAAATAAAAGTGCCTTTCTTTGCACTACGCAGATAAAATAAGTGTTCGTTCACTCGAACATCAGCTGCACCACTTGCAGCAGAAGGGAATGAGAATTTACAAGTGCTATGCTAAGGCGAATCACCAATTTTCCCTAATAATTAATCAAATAACAACCGAGTCGTACGCGGATAAGACGGTTAAGATCTTTGTGGAGACCTATAGAAATCGCGCCCTCGCATCCTAAAACGCTACCAGAGACATATTCAGCCTGCCTGGAGATCCAAAACGTGGATTGAAATTTTCTGTCCATACGACAAACTTCAACAATCTGGTGCCTGTTCCTGTTAACAGCACGCAGAGTAGTCCGTCGTTTCAAAACAGGAACAGACCTCATCATTCGCCTCCGAAACGGGCGATTGTCCGTCCTTCAAAAATGACAACAATACTTCACCAGTCGAAAAGATGGCAGTTGATCCATCAGTTCAAACCCGTAAAGTAAATTATATGAACCGTCCGAATCCATTCAAGCGCAGGGCCGGATCTAAAAATCTCCCTAGAAAGCAACAGAGAATATTCCATTCACTCCCAGAAGAGCATGAAGAACAGGAAAGAAGCGTACCATACTTAGAATATACTCTACTGAATGGTCGCGTTCTTGACTTCAGTTGAAGGTAGCGTCCCAATAAAGGATAAAATAAAATTAAAATTATTTGAAAGCGATGCCACTGAATTTGAGTTCTTTGTTTTGCCCACTCCCGGCGAATTTTCCGGAATTATTGGGGACGACACCTCAAGACAACTAGGTGCTATAGTAGATAGGAAGAATAATCTTCTTCACGTTAGTAACATTAAAATTCCGCTCAAGGCACGTCAGTGCCGCAATGCAAATTTTAAATTAGGGAAGTATTTCCCCCTGGAAATCCATGAGAAAGTTAAGATCTTGATGCAGAAGTACTCAGGACTTTCCGAACCCTTAAATGGTCACGAGCTTGTGGATACAAATATCAGTGCTAAAATCAAGACGTCAAACTCAGAGCCCATATACAGCAAAAGCTATCTTTATCCTGCTTATATGAGAGGGGAGGTCGAAAATCGGGTTAATGAACTACTCAAAGAGTCCCTAAACCTCTCCGATTTGTGTAGTGCCTAAGAAACCAAAATCAAATGGGGAAAAGCAATATCGCATGTTGATCGACTATAAGCGGCTGAATGCCGTAACGATAGCCGATACTTTCGCCATTTCCGACATAAACGCGACCTAATGCAGCCTTGGGCGAGCCAAATTTTATACCACAATTGACCTCACCTCAGGATTTCACCAAACACCTATGAAGGATTCGGGTATCCGAAAGACAGCCTTCTCTACGACGAACGGGAAGTATTAATTCCTACGTTAGCCGTTCGGTTTAAAAAATGCGATCGACGATGTCTTGAAAAAGTACATCGGGAAGATATGTATGTCTTTATCGACGACATAATAATTTTTGGTAGGGATGTAAATGAACATCTAGATGACGTCAAGAAGGGTTTCGAAATTCTTTGGGAAGCGAGTCGGAAGGTTAATCTGGAGAAGACATGTTTCTTTGAAAAGGAAGTTGAATTCCATGGCTACATAATTACTCCTGATGGAGTCCGCGCTGATCCAAAAAAAGGTAGAAGCCACACAAATTATTTCACCTCCCAAAAATTTAAAAGATTTGAAGAAAAAGGCTCAAGTAAAAGCAAGCGCATCCAGTAGAGTAAAGATTGAGCTCCATCAGAATGCTCTAGGAGCCTTCCACGAATTAAAACAAATTTTGGTATCGGTGGATGTCCTGACGTTCCCCGATTTCACTAAACCTTTTAATCTGGCGACAGACGTTTCGAACTACGCTATTGTCGCGGTACTATCACAAGGAACTACAGGCGAGGATAAGCCTATATCTTATATATCCCGCTCCCTAAACAAAGCAGAGGAGAACGACGCTACAAACGAAAAGGAGTTTCTCGAAATGGTTTGGGCTCTACCTGCATCGCGCAAAGAAAATTAAGATTTATACTGATCAACAATCTCTGACATTTTCCATAAGTAATCGCAATTACAATGCAAAACTCAAACGGTGGAAAGCAACAACAGAGGAATATAAATGCGAGTTAATTAAATTATCCAGGTATAACGAATGTATTTGCCAATGCACCCTCCCGTCTCAAGACGAAAATGAACGCACTCAGTGACTCCATAACCGTTCAACCATCTGAAATATGTGCTACGTCAGAGGGTACCATGTACTCCGCCGAACAAGATAGCTCAGACCTCATACCACACGTTGAGGCACCCATAAATGTATTTAGAAACCAAATAATCTTTAGGCGGGCGGCGAGTTGCGAATGAAAGGAGGAGCCCCATAGGGGATACAGAAGATACTTCATTACGATGCCCTTATTAAATGTAGAAGCCCTGTTGCCAATCCTCAGGAAATATATAAACCCAAATGTCATAAATAGCACTAAAATTCCAGAAGATGGGATTCATATTCTGCAATCGGCTTAGTAGAGGACGTAACAATAGCCGATAGGATATTTAATATAATCGAACAAGAGCACTGTCGCGCACACCGATATGCCCTCGAGAGCAAAGAACAGATCCTTGAAAAATCTTATTTATAAACAGATTAGGGACTACCTATATTACACAATGCGAAACATGCAAACTGAATAAGTACCATAGACACCCTTCAAAACATAGACATTTCGAGATAGAAAAGCAAAAATACTTGAGCTGCATAGACATATTTACCAAATGTGCTAAATTATTTCCGATCCAGAAGAAATTTTCCACCCATTTACGGATGAAACTAACGGTTGCGCTACATTATTTTACAGGTCCACGGGCCCTGGTCATAGACAATGAGTGTGGGTTTCTAACACCGCTTGTGTTAAACTACATCAGATCCTTAGGCATGAAAAATACAAAACGCCAACGCAGCGAAGCGAGGCCAACGGCCAGGTGAAGCGATTACACTCTACCTTGATTGAAATATATCGTTGCCTTTGCGTTGAGTTTCCGAGATTAAAACATGAGAAACGCGTAGCGATAATTTTAGATAGGTACAATAATAATATTCATTCGGATATAAAACGGAAGTTAGCTGATGCTTTCCTAAACAGGACAGCTAAGATAAATTATCAGGATCTGGCAAACCTTAGGGAACCTTCAAATAAAAACATTAAGGCCCTTCTTCTACACGAACAGGAGAGTAGAATAATAAAACTCGTTCGACCCCCGCAATTTTAATGACGGCGATGAACTGTTCATCGCTAACACACAAATTAAAGGCAAACAAAAGCCGCTCTAAAAACGAAAAAAAGAAGCCGTCGCCGAAAATAGAAATTCGACTATTGTCACACAAGGTGGAACAAAGTTCCACAAATCGGATATAAAATAATTCTTAGAAATGAAAACTTTAAGTATACTGAAGAAATCGTTTCAGAAATAGAAAGAAAAGAAAAGTAACTGGTCAAATCGTCCCAAAAATATAGATAGCAAAAAAGAGCCAAAAAAACGTATGCACAGATCCCTATGCCCCAGTGGCATGGGTACAAGTTAATTTTATATTCTATCTATCGCATTGGTTCAACTCCAATTCACGCGGCGGTAGAGGCGATATCAATCGAAGTGGAAAAGAGAAAACACTAAACAAGTAACTAACTAACTAACAAAAAAAAAGAAAAAAAGAAACAATTTAAAGAAATAACAAAAACCCACTAATATCTTCTACCACAAATAATCATAACTAAAAATATCACTGAACAAAATGTCAGTAAACTTCACTCTTAACATCACTTCTGGATCCTCGTGTAACCCTTTTCCAGCCCGGACTCCACTCGGTAGTTACAGCATTAGTTGGCATTTATGCCACAAGCATTGGATTAGAACTTACAATTTGGAATAGCTGTTTAATTAGTGGAAATTTCACTTAAATTTTAGATACTTGAATATTAATGTTTACAAAAAATTCGAACAATAGCACTAAATTCGAGAATAGCACAAAGATTGAAATGTAAATGTTTCATTAGAATATTATAAAGACTATGAAATGTATTTTTTTCATTAATTATAGAAATTAGTAATAAGGATCACTTACACTCTAACTCCTAGAATATGCCTCTGGGCATCCGCACAAAGTTTCGTCCTACTCGACCTGCACCCATGGTAACCGTACGAGATGAGTACGGCTGGATAATAAACGGAAACTTCAAGTTAATTCAGGCAGTTAGCCCTTTATGAAGAAATCGCAAGTCGTTTGGAGATCGAAGTCACCAAATTGAATACAACCAATGATATTACAGTTGTCGTCGCCTATCAATTGGAGAGAAGTCAAACTCCTGCAAGCCCAGGACTCGATAGCGCTTAAAACTCATGAGTTATTGCAAGTGGTCAACGGCATAATAACGGCAACAGTCGGAATCCTGGTGCACGAATACGTAAAGAAGCTATCAGAGGAAATCCCACACAAGGTCATAATTTTGAAAGATGACGTCGGCGAATTGGTTCAAGCCTGTCAGTTGGCCAAAGCAGGGGTGGTCAATAGCAACCTATTGAACAAAGAAGAAATCAACGAATTAGTAAGCTAAATTGAGGTCCTTCCTTATGGAAACGTCATCGAGGCCATCGAATACAGCCATCCGTCGATATACATGAATAGTACATTGCTACTTTATTTCCTGTCCATGCCAAAGGTGGATGAAACGAGACTTAACCATCTTATTACTCGACCAATTATACAAGATGGTCATCGGTTAGTACGGTTCGTATTAAATTGTCATACAGTCCTAATCAACAAGAGGGAAACTTTTTGCATTAGGGAAAGCTGCATTCACCTCACAAGCGCAATGGTATGTAAACAGGACGCAGTGGATCTAGTTCATGGAGAGGATTGTCTGCCGCGATTGCTCAAGGGTGGTTAAACCAGCTGCCGCTATATAACCTGCAACGAATCAACGGTTGAAGTCATCAAGGAAGACACACACAGTTACTGCATTACTCCAGAAGCATCCTCAGCATAATTCTATTTCACACGATTGTGAAATGGAACCAACTCAAAAGGCACCTTTGGGAATCAACGGTCAAACTAATTCACAAGCAACGGGCCGTCAACAATTACACAACTAATTCGGCGCTGCCGGTGATTTAGCTTTGTAAGGCAGGAGCGAACGCTAAGCAGTCAGTCGAGTCCGGGACGGTAACTGTTCTAGATTAATTTATCTTGTTATGTAAAGTCAATAAAGTGAATCAAGTGTTGTGAAGTTTTTAAACGTATTGTTTCTAATTGTATCACTTACAGCAAAAGAACTTCAACGGATTCAGTGTATATTTAAAAGTGCTCCTACCTATTCAGGACACTGCACATTCATATGGGAATAAAAGCGTGTAAATCATATATGTTAATACGGGTATCAAACGGGAGATGTTTTACGACGCATTTAAACAAAAATACCCTGCAAAAAAGCGATTATTCTAGGATATATGTATTCGGGCTGACTCGCAAAGGAGGATGCGACTAATGCTAGTTTTGATTACTTTATGTTGGCTGGACTGTTTATATTTGTTTGAGCAAGTTCTATGGAGGGACTATTTATACCCGAACGAATACGAAAGGTCTAAACCACTTTCCATCCAGACGGGTGCATTTAACTCCTATCAATATGCAACAAAAACTAAAATTGACTTACATCCCTATTAGTATGCTACACAAGTAAAAATTTACTTACGCATATTGAATTATAGTCAAATGTAGGCTGAAGGGATTAATGACGGATCACTCTCATTAGAGCTTAATCACACAGTTTTTTACGGGGTAATCACCTATACATGTGTTTTTGCTTGACCGCTATTATCTCGAAAACGACTTGGCCCATTTGGATTAATATTTGTGTATATGCTATATTCCAAGCTCTCCTCTTTAAGTGTTGACAATTTCGGAAATTCTTTACTAATAATATCGGAACAATGCTTGTTCGCCCAAATACTAAAACAAAAATATTATATCTCAAGTATTTTATAACTATGTAGATATTCAACTTAAACACTATTAATAGTAAATTTCATTTGTGATCCTGTTCGTGCATAATAAAAGTTATTATATTTGTGCTTTTCTTTTTTAGGCTTGCGGGAAGTACATCCCAGCTACAGGAAACGCACAAAGTAATCAAAGCAACCAACCAATGGATGGTACATGCCTGGTAGAGGCTTCTTTCTAATGAAAAGCAAAAACAACTAAATTTTTCTAAATATAATAAGTAATGATGTTTGATAGGTAAATTGATGGCATAAATATAAACATATAGAGAATATATGCAATGGGTAAAAATAATATTAAGTTTGGTATTTTGACTTAGAAATTTTGTAAGTATTACGAGTCTAAAACCAGCTAATAATAACTCTCCTGAAGTCAAACTTACTTATTGCGTACTTGTGTAATGTTGGGTGGCACAGACAGCCCAGCCACTCGACGTTCCGTCTTATTTCCAAATTAGCAACTACAGGGTGGCTAATGAAAGCCGCTACCAAAAAAAAATTAAATAACTTTTTTCTATTTAATGAATCTGGTTAATTTTTTTTTTACTTTGCAGATTGACTTTTACATTTAACAAAAATGGATAACTGGGACACTGAAACAATTTGGATTGTCCGCCGCTATCACGCACTGGAGTCCGTAGTTTCGGTTCAAAGAGAGTATAGGCGCACGTTTGGCGGCAATCCTCCGAGCAGATGGGCCATAATAAGACTTGTAAACAATTTTGCCGAGCATGGGACAGTCAACAGAAGGCCTTACCATCGAAACCCTTCAGTTCGAACGGAGGAAACAATCGCTGCTGTGCCATACAAAACAATCCACGTGTTTCGACAAGAAGCTTATCTGCTCAAATGGGTGTAAGCAGACAGTCATTACAGTCAATTATGCACAAAGATTTCGACTTATTCCCATATAAAATTCAAATGGCCAACAAACTGAACGCTGCAGACTTGCTGATTCGCTTGGAATTTTGCCAGAAGATGCTTCAAATGGTGGAAGAGGATGGAAACATGTTTAACTGTCTTTTCATGTCTGACGAGGCCCATTTCGATTTAAACGGCAACATAAACAAACAAAATTGTCTAATATGGAGTGCTTCCAACCCACAGATACTCCATGAGACGGAATTGCATCCACTTCGTGTCACAGTGTGGTGTGCAGTTTCATCACGCTGCATTGTCGGGCCCTACTTCTTCGAAGAAAACGGTCACACCGTTACGGTTACTGGAGACCGTTACTTGAGCATGTTGAGAGAGTTTTTCTATCCAGAATTACGCCGAATGAGAATTTCTTTCAACTCTGTGTGGTTTCAGCAAGATGGTGCAGCTCCTCATATAGCCCAACCTGTTATGACAGAATTGCGACGAAAATTTCCCAATAAGCTGATATCCAGAAACTCCACATTCCGTTGGCCACCCAGGTCGCCTGACCTTGCTGCACCTGACTTTTTCTTGTGGGGTTATTGCAAACAGGAAGTCTTCAAAGCAAAACCAACAAATTTGAATGAACTAAGGCAATCCATTCGAGAAACAATTGCGGCTATTCCTGTCTCAACTTTCCAAGCAGTAATGAACAACTTTTTGGTAAGATGCCGCACATGCATCGACGAGCAGGGGGGGCATTTAAATTCCATTATTTTTAAAACTAATTAAGCTATATTTAATAAAATTTAATGAGCTTTAACATGAATAAAAGAAAAATGAATTCCATACACTGAAAAAAAAATTATTTGAGTTTCTTAATGTAGCAAAATTCATCAGCCACCCTGTATATAGATTCGACATGACGGTGTCCTACGATATATCAATTCTCAGCCACTGCATCACCACCATACTATTTAATAGACTAGTCATATTAACCTCAGATGGAATCTAATCCATACTTGTAAAAATATATATATATAAAATTAAGAAAATTCAATGAAGAATTAAATTTGCAAATAACTATGCAGATAGCTATATTTTTAACCACATTGTTATCGTGTGGGTATCTGCTCGTCTTTTTCGTTTTTGCAGTTTCTAAGCTATTCTGTTGGAGACTCGCTGTTTAGGTTTCTTATTAAATACAACCCGATGAAAAATCTTTGACTTTATACTTTATTTATTAGACTGGATTTAACAATAACAATTATTCAAACCTAAAAAATAGCAACAATTCAATATTTCTTTGATGCATTCTAACAATAAGTTTTATTTACTTACACAATTGCTTTGATAAATGAATTGGCAAAATACAGGCTGACCGGTTCGTTGTCTCTTAGTGGTTTCATTTGACCACCGTTTACCACCGTGGTCATAGTATACGAGGTGTGTTCAAAAAGTATCGCGAATTTTGTGTTTTTTCAAAAATTATTTATTTATTCATGAATATCTATTTTGTCCCCTTCAAAGTGATCCCCACTTGTGCCAACGGTTTTTCCAATCTTCGAAGCACTTCAAAAAATCATTTTTTTGTATCTTGTTCAGCTCCTCCTTCGATGCCGTCTTTATCTCGTCAAGAGAAGCGTAACGTCGTCCTTTCATGGGCCTCTTCAGTTTAGGGAACAAGAAAAAGTCACAGGCGGCCAGATCTGGGGAATACGGTGGCTGCGGCATCATTAGTTTGTTGTTTTTGGCCAAAAAGTCGCGCACAAGCAACGATGCGTGAGCAGGGGCGTTATCGTGCTGCAAAAGCCAATTTTTGTTCTTCTTTGCACATCTTCTCGGCCTTCTGAGAACATTTTGTACCACCGATAAACGTTGCTTCGGTCCAAGGTAGCTTCTCCGTATGCCACAGTCAACATTCGGAATGCATCCGCGCACTTAATTTCGTTTTTCACACAAAATTTGATACAGGTTCTTTGATCCATTTTTTTGAATAGGTAAAAATCGAAGACGATCCAAAACACGTGCAAGCAAAGCAGCTGTCAACAATTAACTGAACATTCAAAATGGCCGAGCTTGTCGGCATAAGTGAGAGACATGAGTACCAACATAACGCCACAAAAAATTCGAAATTCGAATATACGTAACCGGCGAAAATTCAAAATTCGCGATACGTTTTGAACACACCTCGTATGTCTGCTAGTAGCGCAACTTCCCTGTGGGGAAGTCAGTAAATAGTAGCAATAAACGAACTACATCCAAGCTGTCGGATTTTTAACAAGTTCACATCTGTCGAAAAGGTAATGCTGCGGTAGACAATTCCCCCCGCCTAGGACATTGCCATGTTAAATGCGCCAGTTGATTACATGTATAAGAGATTTAAGTTGAACTAGTAGAGGGCCCCAACGCAGTAGAAGTGCACCAGTTCAGAACTAGAGATTTTCCCCACAGGGCTACTCCGAATCTGCACACACACGCAAACCACATAAACTGCCTTGTATGCAATAATAATACAATTAAATTAAAATACTGCAAATTATTAAATACGAGTATAAAGCAGTTCTAAAACCTTATCAGTGACTATAGAATGTAATTTTCAGTTTAAATTGAAGTTTTTAGTTGTAGTTTTTCCTTCATTCCACTCATTCGCAAAAGAAGATGCCAAACTAGTAGGACTAAACAATGGCTGCGGTAGCGTAGTCTCTAAAAAATAAATGTGATGCGTGCAACAACACAATTATCAAGTGGATAATGATTTCACTTTAAAAGCTATTATTTAAAAGAAAGTTTCGCCTTTAATTTAATTAAATTCTTTTTTAAAAACTCAAAGTATTACTTAACAGAAAATTAAAATGGCTTTGTTAACCGAACGATTGATTACTGAATTTTTTTCTTCTTAGCTGGTGTATGTATGAATCTATCGACAGTTTTAGAGGGTTTTTGCTACTTGTAATAGTGGAAATGTTGGAGTCGCTCATACTGGTATGTATAAGCCCACAAAATTCTAGTTAATGAACTAGAATGTTTGCTGACTAGTTTGGCAGTTGACTGCAGATTTTTATTAACTAACATACACTTGCTACAGTTATATTTCTATTTCGAAAACAGCCGACTTTACCATTTTGTATTATATTTGACAGTAGCCTTTACCCGCTGCTTTGACCGCACCTACAAAGTGAAACAAAACTATTTTACCAATTTAAATTCACTTTGGACGAATTCCATTTTTGCCGCTATTGCAAGGCAAATCAATATTCGGATTGCCATTCCCTCCAAAATTGCTGTTGCGTGCAGAACACCCCCTGCCATCTGTTGAGTTGGCTTAGTTCAATTTCACTTATGTCACGCTCTATGATAGGCGTAAAGGGTGCGCCAATAAGAAGGTGTGCAGGCCTAAGCACCGATAAGTCATCGATATTTTCTTAGATAGGGCAAGGTGGTATTGCATTCAAAATCGCAGCAATTGGGTACACCAACATACGAAGGTCTTCAAAGCTCAGAGTTGGGAGACCTAAATGATATTTGATTAACTTGACAGAGGCCGCCCAAAGACCACAGAAATATGGAGAGCGCGGGGTATTAGCTTCCATTCAATGTCATCGTTTTAACATTGCTCCTTTACTGACCTTATGTGATCTTGATTTCGAAAAAGTTCCTTTAGCTCGCTTAGCTCACGTTTTACTACAATGACGCTAGTTGCATTACACGACCATATTGTTTGGGGTTTCCCACGCGTTCATACTAACCGGTTCAGTTCGGCTTGAAAAGAAGGAGTTGATAAGGCTTTTACAAGTTCCAAATGAGTTGCCTTTGTTGAAAAACAGAAGGAAAGGCATATATTGCATTTAATTTCTGACTTCTGATTTGTTAACAAACGGATTACAAAATCTATACCTGTAATTACACATGCTCGATTGAATTGAACTCTTTGTGAAGGCAAGCTGCTCATCAAATGTTTCATTAGTTTCGGCTTAGCATAAAAGCAGCGAACGCACTTGTAGATCACATGAGTAATTGTTTTTCGAATGCCACTACGTCAGTACCGCCATGAAAAAATGTAGTATTTGAACCAGTTATGGAATGTTCCTGGGTAAAATTATTGGCTGCGTTACGAAGCCGAGACGAGTTTCGAGTTAGAGCAATCCATTTCTGTTGATACAAGGGCTCAAAGATTGTTATGGTTTACTTTCAATTGATAGTCATTGTTATTTGGTTCAATGCGGTTGGTTGGGTGACAGTTTTGATTCACCTTCCGGTTTGACGTTTAGCTACGGGAAAGTGCGTGATTTTTGCTGAAGTGGCAGCACCAAATGGTTCAATCCGTTCATAGCAATCATCTGATGGTAACGACCAATCAGAATGTTCCACCTGGCAAGAATCACGCCACGTCAACGGGCCAACGGAACTTTTCCATTGCGCAGTCGCGTTAAGTGAATAAAATTTTGGTACTCTGAGAAAATTCATTAAAGCTGAGTCAACTTGTTTGCAACGCGTTTTGCTAATCTTCAGCATTGAACAAATAATTGGCTTAAAGTGTACCAAATATCATTTGGTAATTATTACAGAGTAAAATCTCAAGGCAATAACGAGTCGGTGCGTTCAAATTAAATCATAAACCAGAGGATTGAGTGTATTTTACAAATTTCAAGTGCTTAAATATTCATTTATTTCACAACTTTGCCTGGTGTTGAAAATTTACGTTATACGCCCTGAACAAAGGTGGTGTATTCGTACAGTAAAGTGATTTGTCAAATTTTCTTCGAAGCTGACTGAAACTATTTCAACAATTAAAGCAGTGTTTTGCTGAATTTGCTGTGCATCAAGGTAAAAATTTGAAGGCTTTTCGTGATAATTTCCACGAATTGTTGCTAATGCATTTACATTTGACATTACATTTTCTAGGTATTGCCCAGTGTTTGTTGTAATTAAATTAATTGTGTGTGCTAGCAAAATCGTTTAATTATAAAAATAACTATATTTGGATTATTTTACATAAGATAAGTCTTAGTTCGTGTGCTTTCAACATCAAATTTTAATAAATCGGTCGCCCATTCTGGTTAGACGGACGCAAATGTACATGGCTATTGTGCTACACAAGCGCGAATGAACGGGCCCAATCACTTCTCCATTGCCGCACCTATCACCGCACACCCCAGAGCGCGGCACCAAGCGCCTGAGGCGCCACCCACACCGACGCGCAACAAAGCGCGCAGCAACAACAACTGTAACCAGCAGTGACAACAGCGAGGGCCGTTCTAATATAGGCCCGCCGCACTAGCAGCAACCACAACAATACCAGCAGTGACATCAGCGAAGGCCGTTCTAATGTAGGCCCGCCGCACTAGCAGCAACAACAACACCAGCAGTGACATCAGCGAGGGCCGCCGTAATATAGGCCCGCCGCACTAGCAGTCGCACCAACCACACCAGCAACAACAACACCAGCAGTGACATCAACGAAGGCCGTTCTAATATAGGCCCGCCGCACTAGCAGCAACAACAACAACACAGTAGTGACATCAGCGAGGGCCGCCGTAATATAGGCCCGCCGCACTAGCAGTAGCAACAACCACACCAGCAACAACAACACCAGCAGTCACAACAACAGGGGCCGCCGTAATGTAGGCCCGCTGCACTATTACCAACAACATACACAGTAGCGCCCCACTAAAGGCCTACCACAACCACCGGGTGAGTCCGTGCCGATTGGCACGTTAAAATGAAATTGATTTGATTAAATAAATCAAAGCAAGAATAAGCTGAATAAGACCTAGAGTAGACTAAGGTTAGTGGTATGTTAGTAGGGTAAGGGACTTATTTGGAAAATAAGAAAGATATTCGTATTTAGAAGATAGAATTTGACAAGAATAGAAGAAAAATAAGACAATTTTTCCGAGTAAATTAGAGAATAAATAAATAGATTCAAAACTAATACGGATTGAAATAGAATAATTTAAGTCAGACTAGAAGGATAAATGTAAACGCCTAGATGTAGGAATAAACCCAAAATCGAATATTGAATCTTTATTGTAACTTGTTATAATCAAGCCCAAAAAGGAAGATAAGACAAATGTTTGGAAACTAGGAACTTATAAAGGAAAAGAAATTTAAAAAAATAACTAAATTTTTAAAATAAAAGGAAATCATAAATATACATAAAGCAAAATCAAATAATAATAATAAAATGAACAATCACTTAAAAATAAATAAATAATTCAAAAGGATAGCTAGTAATAAATAACAACAATAAAAAGGCAATAAATACAACTAAGGTATAAGATAATAATAAAACCAAAATTTTTCTTTTGAACCTAATCTTATGAAGCGATAAATTTAAAATAATTTTTTTTCACTTTACAGTCGACAAAGAAATATTCCTATGAAACAACTAGTCATAGGAATGATGATTCGGGTTCCTCAGAACATTTCCTTTAAATGGTGTTTTGCTTTCATTGCCTAGAGCTTAGGAATAAATTTAAGCTAGTATTAATTGGCCCTAGCTAAGTTAGTCGTACAGTTACTATGACCAAAGTTTAAATAATGTCTTATAAATAAAAAAACTGTAAAATAATAATGGGAATGCTGAATTTTCTTATTATTTAGAAGGCATATAGGATTTTGGTAAGGGGCCATCGAAACCAGGTGCGTCGATGGCCATGGATGAGGGTGGGCCAAGCACCGGGCGTCGCAACAACACCCGCGGCGCCCCCTTATAATGTTCGGCCTCTTTTTTTTTTAAATTTTTTTTTCCAGCATGGTAACCGGCCATTTCCGGTTCGTTTTTTTTTTTTTGGGGGTTTCTTTTCCGGTTAATTTAAATTTATCTTTGTTTTCCTTTTTCCGTTCGTTATTTCAGTTTTAATTTCGTTTTCATTTTCGGTTATTTTTGAATTTTGATTTCTAGTTTAAATATTTTGGTTGCCCGTTTCTTTTGAATTTATTTGATTTTCGGTTTTATTTGAGTTTTTGTATTTTGAATGTCAACGGTCTGCCCGTGGCATCCGGGTTTAACCGGATGTTGTTTTTATAGTTGGTTGCGCGGTTTTGTGCATTTCCCCGCGTATTTAAAGGCACGATTTGACCTTTTTCTGTTTATGGCGCAGGACGGTAAGGTTGGCAAGAACCCACCCCAGCCGACAATGACTAGCCACAGTGCGACCTCATATCGTGCCGACAGCCTTCCTTACTGCTCCATTTTGTTGCGATACCATAACAGATGGCGCCCAACGTGGAAACCGAGGCGCTGACCGCGATGACTTTTCCGTCAGCTTGTGAGGTTTCACTATCCCGTAAGTCCCAGGTAGGCAGGCCCAGGAGCCGCCACCTGCGTTGCGACTTGATGGTGGGACCGATCAAGTTGTCCGGATGGGTCTTCGTGTTCGGTAGCCAAGGGCTCCACGAGACTGAACGTCATGTCCACCGGAAGTTTTCATTTCACCCGGTGAGGCAGTGCTAAACGCACTTAGTTTTTTTGGTAGTGACTAATTTTTTTTTGTCCCGGGTCTGTTGTCCGATGTCGGCTTCGGGAAATTTATATGTCCGCTAAGTGGGGTTTAGCTTTGTTGAGATTATTACTTTTTTTTGCGTTTGCCGAACGTGATGTTTTGTTTTGTCTTCGTTTTTTTTGTATGCATTTTTTTTTTTGTAGTGATCCTTACTTCTCCAACCAGTCTCAGGGAGGCAGCCCTTAGCAGCCCCTGCATTGCGGGAGGAGGAGGAGGGACCCAAAAGCCCACCCCTTTCCAACTGCGCAAGTCTGGGGAAAAGCGGTACCTAACCGCATCCTTTCATTGCGGCGTGGTTGAGGAGGGGTGTTTCAAAAAAAAAATTATAAATATTTTTTGACGTTTTGATCGCTGGTGTCCAGTGCTCCGACCAGTCTCAGGGAGGCAGCCATTAGCAGCCCCTGCATTGCGGTCCGAAGTACTGGAGTCCAAATAAGTTTAAAAATTTTGCCAATTTTCGCCACGGTACACCAACATGTCTCAGGGCGAGGTGTCTTATAACCACCCCTTCATCAGTGTTATTTCGTTTTTTATACCTATGCCTTCTGGTGATGGGATGTCAGCATTCCCATTAATCATATAAATACACAACTAGCTTTTGCAAACTTCATTCCGTTTTTTCTTTTTACATATTACATTTAAACACGTATGTATATATACTAATAATCAATTTCTCTCAGCATATGTATATTTAGATGTATATAATTTTTGTTTTGAACACATTCGCGGTAATTAGTGATGCAAATATCGGTTAGGAAAATTTGCAAAAAAAAATTTTGCAATCGTCGGTATTATAGGGTGGGGGAATGAATCTTGAGTTTTTATACCCTCCAACCGCCTCTTGTAACCGAACACCTTTTTTTTTACCTTGGTTATCTAACGTGGTCATAGGTTCATAGGCCGTTTCCATGCTTCGGATATTCGTCCACAATAACCAGACTTTTGTAATTTTTTTTTTACCCGAACTTACAATTTCATTTGCGCGTTTTGGCGGGCGGGGACAACTCGCCCAGTATCCTCCCCGAGCATTGACTTAATAGGGTATTTACATACGCTTCCATCGGAAGTAGTGGATAACCTGGCAATCCTCGGTTATGCGGATTGTCTTTCGGAGTTTTGATGAGTTCTCCTTAATTTAAATGTCTACCGGGTGAAAAGCTTTTTACCATGGAACAAGCTTCTCCGGTTATTTTTTTTTGCTAAACCTTTTTGTGGTGGTGAAACCACTAGACCCAAAAATTTTCGGAGTTTTGACGAGTTCTCCTTTATTAAAATGTCTACAGCCGCGAAGCATTGTAACTAGGAACCCAAAAGAAATTGTCCGTTTGCCTCGGAGTTTTGACGCGTTCTCCGATATCAAAATGTCTAACTAAATTACACGTTTTTCTTATAAGCCTATTTCGGTGGGGGTAAAGACACTTAACAAATTTCCATTTGCCGCAAAGCCTACTAAACTATGAAACAAAATACTTCAAAAATGTTCCTTGACTGGCGGATCTTCGTGCCCGGCTAGCTCGTGGTAGAACTAGAGACTCCTATCTAGGGGTGAGTCGTGCCCCACGTTTTTTTACCCAGAAATGGCTTCCTTGCAAGTAAACCTTTTTCCTGTTCGCTTCATCGACCGGTCTTCGAAGCGAAGCAGGCCTGTTATGGTTTACTTTCAATTGATAGTCATTGTTATTTGGTTCAATGCGGTTGGTTGGGTGACAGTTTTGATTCACCTTCCGGTTTGACGTTTAGCTACGGGAAAGTGCGTGATTTTTGCTGAAGTGACAGCACCAAATGGTTCAATCCGTTCATAGCAATCATCTGATGGTAACGACCAATCAGAATGTTCCACCTGGCAAGAATCACGCCAGGTCAACGGGCCAACGGAACTTTTCCATTGCGCAGTCGCGTTAAGTGAATAAAATTTTGGTACTCTGAGAAAATTCATTAAAGCTGAGTCAACTTGTTTGCAACGCGTTTTGCTAATCTTCAGCATTAAACAAATAATTGGCTTAAAGTGTACCAAATATCATTTGGTAATTATTACAGAGTAAAATCTCAAGGCAATAACGAGTCGGTGCGTTCAAATTAAATCATAAACCAGAGGATTGAGTGTATTTTACAAATTTCAAGTGCTTAAATATTCATTTATTTCACAACTTTGCCTGGTGTTGAAAATTTACGTTATACGCCCTGAACAAAGGTGGTGTATTCGTACAGTAAAGTGATTTGTCAAATTTTCTTCGAAGCTGACTGAAACTATTTCAACAATTAAAGCAGTGTTTTGCTGAATTTGCTGTGCATCAAGGTAAAAATTTGAAGGCTTTTCGTGATAATTTCCACGAATTGTTGCTAATGCATTTACATTTGACATTACATTTTCTAGGTATTGCCCAGTGTTTGTTGTAATTAAATTAATTGTGTGTGCTAGCAAAATCGTTTAATTATAAAAATAACTATATTTGGATTATTTTACATAAGATAAGTCTTAGTTCGTGTGCTTTCAACATCAAATTTTAATAAATCGGTCGCCCATTCTGGTTAGACGGACGCAAATGTACATGGCTATTGTGCTACACAAGCGCGAATGAACGGGCCCAATCACTTCTCCATTGCCGCACCTATCACCGCACACCCCAGAGCGCGGCACCAAGCGCCTGAGGCGCCACACACACCGACGCGCAACAAAGCGCGCAGCAGCAACAACTGTAACCAGCAGTGACAACAGCGAGGGCCGTTCTAATATAGGCCCGCCGCACTAGCAGCAACCACAACAATACCAGCAGTGACATCAGCGAAGGCCGTTCTAATATAGGCCCGCCGCACTAGCAGCAACAACAACACCAGCAGTGACATCAGCGAGGGCCGCCGTAATATAGGCCCGCCGCACTAGCAGTAGCACCAACCACACCAGCAACAACAACACCAGCAGTGACATCAACGAAGGCCGTTCTAATATAGGCCCGCCGCACTAGCAGCAACAACAACAACACAGTAGTGACATCAGCGAGGGCCGCCGTAATATAGGCCCGCCGCACTAGCAGTAGCAACAACCACACCAGCAACAACAACACCAGCAGTCACAACAACAGGGGCCGCCGTAATGTAGGCCCGCTGCACTATTACCAACAACAGACACAGTAGCGCCCCACTAAAGGCCTACCACAACCACCGGGTGAGTCCGTGCCGATTGGCACGTTAAAATGAAATTGATTTGATTAAATAAATCAAAGCAAGAATAAGCTGAATAAGACCTAGAGTAGACTAAGGTTAGTGGTATGTTAGTAGGGTAAGGGACTTATTTGGAAAATAAGAAAGATATTCGTATTTAGAAGATAGAATTTGACAAGAATAGAAGAAAAATAAGAAAATTTTTCCGAGTAAATTAGAGAATAAATAAATAGATTCAAAACTAATACGGATTAAAATAGAATAATTTAAGTCAGACTAGAAGGATAAATGTAAACGCCTAGATGTAGGAATAAACCCAAAATCGAATATTGAATCTTTATTGTAACTTGTTATAATCAAGCCCAAAAAGGAAGATAAGACAAATGTTTGGAAACTAGGAACTTATAAAGGAAAAGAAATTTAAAAAAATAACTAAATTTTTAAAATAAAAGGAAATCATAAATATACATAAAGCAAAATCAAATAATAATAATAAAATGAACAATCACTTAAAAATAAATAAATAATTCAAAAGGATAGCTAGCAATAAATAACAACAATAAAAAGGCAATAAATACAACTAAGGTATAAGATAATAATAAAACCAAAATTTTTCTTTTGAACCTAATGTTATGAAGCGATAAATTTAAAATAATTTTTTTTCACTTTACAGCCGACAAAGAAATATCCCTATGAAAGCAAAACTCTACATACGTATATTTTAGTTGTTTATCTTGAAACAACTAGTCATAGGAATGATGATTCGGGTTCCTCAGAACCTTTCCTTTAAATGGTGTTTTGCTTTCATTGCCTAGGGCTTAGGAATAAATTTAAGCTAGTATTAATTGGCCCTAGCTAAGTTAGTCGTACAGTTACTATGACCAAAGTTTAAATAATGTCTTATAAATAAAAAAACTGTAAAATAATAATGGGAATGCTGAATTTTCTTATTATTTAGAAGGCATATAGGATTTTGGTAAGGGGCCATCGAAACCAGGTGCGTCGATGGCCATGGATGAGGGTGGGCCAAGCACCGGGCGTCGCAACAACACCCGCGGCGCCCCTTTATAATGTTCGGCCCCTTTTTTTTTAATTTTTTTTTCCAGCACGGTAACCGGCCATTTCCGGTTCGTTTTTTTATTTTTTTTTGGGTTTCTTTTCCGGTTAATTTAAATTTATCTTTGTTTTCCTTTTTCCGTTCGTTATTTCAGTTTTAATTTCGTTTTCATTTTCGGTTATTTTTGAATTTTGATTTCTAGTTTAAATATTTTGGTTGCCCGTTTCTTTTGAATTTATTTGATTTTCCGTTTTATTTGAGTTTTTGTATTTTGAATGTCAACGGTCTGCCCGTGGCATCCGGGTTTAACCGGATGTTGTTTTTATAGTTGGTTGCGCGGTTTTGTGCATTTCCCCGCGTATTTAAGGCACGATTTGACCTTTTTCTGTTTATGGCGCAGGACGGTAAGGTTGGCAAGAACCCACCCCAGCCGACAATGACTAGCCACAGTGCGACCTCATATCGTGCCGACCGCCTTCCTTACTGCTCCATTTTGTTGCGATACCATAACAAGATCTAATGTCGAAGTCTTTACTTGTGAGGAATAATCGTAAATGTTTTATTTGCTTGCTTAACAATTTCTTTGGACTAGCTTCCTTAGATAATATGTCAGACCAGATTAATTTATGATGGAACATGTTGAGTTCTTCGTCTTTGTTTGTATGCTATTTATACGGTTAGCACCAAATACGTTAAAATTAGGTGGCTCGTTACGAAGCCAGCGCAAAACAATTGTAGAGTCTGGCCAACAAAATACCTTACCACTTAAAATGCGAAGTCAGTCCCTTGTTCATTAATTCTGCTAACAGTGAAATAATATAACTCGAGTTCAGGTTCGAGTGCAGCTTATTAATAATTCGCATCTATTAATAAAAAAAAATTGTATGATATGCTTATTTATTTCTTTTTTACTAAAATAAACACCCTACAAAAAAATCGATTGGTCTAGGATGAATCTGGGATCCGCCGCAAAGGAGCATGCGACCAATGCCAGTTTTGATCGCTTTGTATGTGTTGAAGTGATCTCTTTTGTTTGAGTATGTCCTATGAAGAGACTAATTGGTCCCTTTCATGTACAAAAGGGTAGTGTCGTAAAGATTCCCTTTGTTGCCCAACGGGTACGGTCAGACAAGTTTACTTTCAACACCTAAAAGTAGGCTACAGAAATTAAAATCGATTTATCCCTACTATGCGTATAACGGAATAGTTGGGATCAATTGTAGCCCACTGTAAGTGAAAGGTATTGATCCCGGCTCACTCTTTTTAAAGATCAGTCCCACGTTTTTTTGCAGGGTGTTTACTCTAATCCTTAAATGCTTGGTATACGTACATATGTTTCTGCAGTCAGTATGCACAAACATACATACATATATATGTGTTGGACTTAGCATAACAGAACCTGCAGTAAAATTAAAATACTCAGCGTCAGCATATTATAGATTTGTTGAAATTAGCAGCCAAATAAGTTAAATGCATCTGCGACGCATATACAAATATATTTATGTAGATATGTTACTCAATGAATTGAATGTACTTTCGGAGCCTGTTATATTTCTGATATATTACAACAGCAATGCGTCAGATAACTCAAGCTTTGGTAATGTTTCAAGTAGAGCTACGCGCGATTGAGAGCAAAGTAAATTTGTGCAAAAAATTTCCCCTATTTCTGCCCGTATGTACCCCGCAGTCAATTTTACTAGTTTTATACTAGCCAAACTGGCTCAACTAGTTGAGTTCTAAAATTTTTCCATGTTAGCATATGGCATTTTTAACACCGCGATGTCTTACGATATTGCAATTGTCCGCTTCCGCATCTGAAATATACCAGTGGACATACTAGTCATGATAACACCCGTCATACTACTCAACCTATGCATCAGTATCAAACCAGTTACTATACTACTTCATACTATGTCAGTTCATTACTGGTAGACAAATACAAGATAATTTCAAAGTTACATTACAAACCACTTTATTAAAAATTCATTCATCAGATATAAAGTATGTGTCTATCAAAATAAATATTACTCAATTACAACAAATTTCAATAAAAATATTGTCCCCTTTTTTTTTTTTATTACCCTTGGCAAACAATTATAAAAAGTAATTCCCTTCTTTTGTAATAATAGTCCTTTTTTGAATGAATTTTATAATTGATTTCACAGGCATAAATATTTAAATTATCTTAAAACTATAAGTTTCGAAGTACAAGTTTTTAGTAACTACATTTTTTAGAAAGCGCTAATTTTAACCACCTTGTTATTGCATGTGTCTCTGTTCGCCATTTTCGTTGTTGCAGCTTCTGAACTATCATTTTATTTAAGAAAACTGCATTTCACAATCACAGCAACTCAACCATGAAAAATAACAACAATATACTATTATTATTTTGCATTTGTTGTAAACTTTTCTTTAGAAAAATGTTACTTTGATTATTCCAAAAAGAAATGTTATTTACTAACACAATTGATTGACAAATGATCGTTTTAATTGCTCTTTTCTTCGTGGTTTCATTTTAGCTTACTCGTTGTTGCTGTTCTGCAGCCGCAGTAGCGACGTCGCAAAAAACATAAGGGTAATTTTGTTTACATGCACGTACAGTTACTCACATAAAAAAGTCTACACCACTTTTTGGCAATTCTCACCAATTTTGGCTTCAGAAAATTTATTTTAACTAATTTCCTATAAGAAAGTTTGTTCCGATGTAACACAAAAACTATAAATTATATTTTAAAAATGTATGAAAAATGTTTTCTCATAGTTTTCAGAATTTTTTTTTAACATGCAGGTTTGTAGCCCGTTCATTTTCAGTATAAGTCTTAAGTCCGTAACAAACTTTGCTGATTTTTGGCAATTTTTTTCTCTAGGGACTTTAGGATTTTCCTCCATAAAAATTTATGAACATAACTTTTTTTATATGGAAAAAACAATTAAGCTCTTAAAAAGTGGTGTATATTTTTGATGATGTTTGACCAGTTTCAATTTTAATTAGATTTGATTTCGTGCAGGCTTTGCTGGTCTAATACTTTTGTTAAAAACGAGAAGAACACAATATTTTCTGTTTGTAATTTTTCCCTTCGTTTCGACATTCTCCTTGGCATCTTCAGGGGTTAATATGGGGGTTAACTTATACTATAAACATAAAAACATCACAGAAAACACTTATAATTAAATTTTATAAAACATATTGCTACCATTGTCATAAGGTACACTTATTTGGTGTATACTTATTTACGAGGGTTGTATTTTATATTTTCCGCCTGCGCAACACTACATGTGATAAGCTGTAATTAGATATTTTTATCGTAAAGGTTGGTATTTTTTGGCATCAACTTGCATATAACGTTTTGATTTAGGACTTTTATTTGTGTTTATTTATAGTGAGTTTAAAAATGCATATTACCTAAAAATGGAATTAAGCCGTGAACATTTTCGTGCGATGATTTACTACGATTTTCGACGTGGATTATCGAGACAGGAGTGCATCAATCAACTTACTTCTACTTTTGGTGTTGAATCACCACACTTAGCCACTGTGAAAAGATGGTACAATGAGTTTCTACGTGGCCTCCAATCTTTGCAGGACGAATTTCGTGAAGGTCGTCCTAAAACGGTCGTTGCTCCAGAAACAGTCGATGCTGTGCGTCAATTGATAATACAAGATCGTCATGTGACATATCGCGAGATAGAGGCATCCTTGGCCATTAGCAGCAGGGCCAGCATACATTCAATATTGCATGAACATTTGGTCGTAAAGAAGATTTCTTCTCGTTGTGTGGTCGTATGTGCGTAACCGTACGTACATGATCTGCAACTTAACTGTACTATTTGAAGCACAAAATTTTCAAAAGGATTATGGTTATTTGAGGATTATGGTTTCACTATTAAAACTATTATTTACAAGAAAGTTTTATATTTAGTTTAAATAAATTAATATTTAAAAACTTAGAATATTAGTTGAACAGAAAATTAAAATGTAGAACGGTGTTGTGAACTGAATTATTGCTGTCCGAATACTGGATTGTTTTCTTCCTCGCCCTTGTATGCATTTATCTATCGACAGTTCTGGAGGGTTGTTGATGCTTATGAAAGCGGAAAGGTTTCAGTCGCTCAGACTGGTATCTAGTCAATGAACTAGAATGTTTACTAACTAGTTTGGCAATTGACTGCAAGGTATATGCAAGCACCGTAGGTTACCAAACTTGCTTCGCAAATCCATGGATTTGGAAATCGGAATCATTCATTTGTACACATTTATCAAATGTGAGAGATGAACGAGTTCATTTTGGCTACAGGTGTCTAACCACGATTTCTAGATTGAAGTGGGCTTTCATCCCAATGCAAATGTTCCTTCTAAAGTTGGTGTAGAGGTATTTTTTCCTTCACAACCACAGACCCAATTAAAACAAGGGGATCGTATAATCTGGCAATAGTTGATATAATATTGCGATTTGTTACCTTTGTTTGTGCTGTCAAATGTAAGAATCAAAAAATATCACCGTGCCTGATTTAGGCTCCCAAAGTAACCCAAGAATTTTGATTAGGGTAGTGACATCGTGAAATGCTAAGAAGCTTTGCTTTTCTGCATCAGCTATATCTACTAATAACCGCTTGTCATTTGAGCACCATTTCCTAGAAAAGTAACTCCCTTATGTGGTAAAAAATATCACAAGCTTCAACCAAAGAATCTGCACCTGTTAACATATCGGCTAAGTAAAAGGAATTAATAATGGTTGTTGTCCCAATTGGGTAGGCTTTACCTTCATCAATGCAAAGGTATTGCATTGCCCGAATTGCTAAAAAATAGGCGGAGTTTCTACCATAAGTTACCGTGTCAAATTTTTATATACAAATTTGCTCAGTAGGGCTTTCCCTCCAAACTATATGCAGATAATTGTCGTGATCAGACATTCTAACGCAACGATAAATTTTTCATATGTGGAATACAACGCGTAACTTTAATATTGTGCTATCAGCTTTGTGAACGCAGTGATGGGGTAAAAATGAGCACGTACCTAGGCTGGTATAACGTCAACCACTGACATATATCCAAGATCGATACATTTATTAATAAGAGAGGAGTATTGTTGCTTGAGTTCAGGGTTACGTTTAAGCTTACGCTCGAGTGATTTAAACCTGTTGATACGCTTCTCTTAATTCCTCTTCAGGCATCTTTTAGGTTACCGACGCACCGAAGTGATTTGCGCACCTTTCTTCCACGGTCATTTGTGAAGCTGTATTTATGCGTTCCTTCATTTCCATTCTATTGTACTGCCTCCAGACACAACACATCCTAATATCATATATTATATTTCTGTAAGGTCTTTTTGTGTTATTTCCTAATTTTCTGCTCTCATTTGGAACCAATATTAATAAATAAGGTATCGTTTTAAAGGTGAGGGTTAGCTCTACATGCTAAACCATGTTTTAATTAGCGCAGTGCTTTTGTTTAAGCTTATTTTATAAAAATAAATTCTTTCAAATAAACGATTGTGAATGCACAAAAAAATCAATTTTTACTGCAACGCTATTGTGACTGTGACATTTATATGCCTCGCGACATCTACAGTTGAATAGTAAGACTGAACAGTGCTAGAATAATTAAAGGCGAGCGCGCCATCTACACTTGAACTTTGCTAAAATAAGTGAATAAGACTGTGTTCACACTGGGTCATAAACTCGAGTTAAAGGGAAATTTTTTTAGTTAATTCATATTGATGTTGGCAATCAACTCAAGTTTATGGCTCAATGTGAATGTAATATAAGTGGTGGAATTTCAAATAGCTGTTTGCGCATATTTGTATAATTTTTTTGGTAATTCTATACGACAGCACGTAACTGCTAATATAGGTCGAAAAATATCGGGAAAGGTATCAAACGACGGGTTTTAACCTTCGTATCAATAATCCGAAAGCGGAAATTCGATAGTTTATGTCTGTTCAGAGATATTTGCAATTAAAGTTGAAATTTTTCTGTCATTTTCATGTAGTTGTTGTAATCACAGATTATGGTGTACCGAAAAGTGCAGAAATGTGTTCTGTGCAGAAATATTGTGGACCGCGTAGGCGGTGTTGGACCGGCTAAGGTTATTTTTTTGAAGCCTACGCAGAAAGGTGTTGTGCCATAAATACCTTGGATCAAGTCCCCTATTTGGGATCGGACCTAGGCAATTTTTGGGTTTTTTACTAATAACTTTTCACTGAAACAAATTATTTAATTTCCGCTTTCGGATTATTGATACAGAGATCAAAACGCGTCGTTTGATACCTTTTCCGAGATTTTTTGACCCATGTTAGCAGTTACGTGCTGTCGTATAGAATTACCATTTTTTGTAGTCTCACAGCAAGTGTAGCTGAAAATCTTTTTTTATAATTTGAGAAAAAGGTTTGAAAAATCCTGGACCTGGACTAACAAAAGGTTTCAAACCATTTTGTTTTTTTTTTTTGCGCAAGGAGCGCACGGGTCCAGCTAGTTGGTTTTTTAATACTGGTTAAGTTTAAGCCAAACGTATTTGTCTGATGCATAACAGGTAGAATATTAAACTGGAGTCAATCAGCAAATCGATATGATGATAATTTCAAGATCAACGATATGATCTGCAACAAATCCATTTCGGCCTAAAGCAGAAACGGACAACGATGATTACATCTTTCACAATTGAAGCTGATTAGCTAAGCGAGTTGTAGCGAAATTGAGCTGGGATGCAGAGTCATCAACGCCCTGCAAGAAACCAATGAAAAATCAGTTAAATTAGCAGACCGTTTCCAATATATGCACGTAGATGCCATCATTTAATTCCCGAAGTTTTTCCACTGACTCACCTGCGATGTTTTTCAATTGTATGATTACTCTTATGTGCGCCTGAAAGTGTAAACATTTATTATCGAAACGTGCTTTTAGTAAATCAATTGCCTTTCCATAATTTTGCTACAAAATTTCTAAAGAATGAATTTTATCTAAAGCAACGCCGCGAAGACTAGAACATAAATGTTGGAATTTTTCGACTATAGTTAAATCCACATCTTGATGTACCACTGTGTTAAACATTGAAAACAAAGCCGGCCACTCTTTATAGTTACCGCTAAACTTCAGGATTTGAAGTATTGGAAGTTTCTGTTTGGGAGGCGTGACAATGATCGACTGTTACCCTGCATTTATTCTTTCGACAGATCAGATGTTGTGAAACGACACAAGTGCAATTGTCGCGTCAACTTTGTTTTGGTTTTTATATATTGATTTGTGAAAAACGAACGAATGTAATCGGAAGAGTTCGTCCAACTGTGTGTGAACAAAATCACACCTCATTTCCAGTTATTCCCCCGCACTTCAAATCCTGGTTCATCCACTTGCTGAAGAGCTTCGAATGTTAAGATTGTGGGAATCGCAGTAATATTCTGTATAAGGGAGTCCCGCTACTTCCTCTTTGATTCAACATCTTCCGGCTTCTTAGGCGGCATGACAAACGAAATGTAAAGATTATGCAAATAAACACTTCGGGGTCAACAAAGGTAATTGTGGTCACTATATCAAAATAATAAATTATTGATATATGTATCTATTTTTATAAAAATTATGTCTTTATTTTTAAAGCCGCAAAATTTAATTGAAAATTTTCGATTTGATATTTAACAAAATCAAATTTTGAACCATGATAAAAATACAAAAATATTAAAGTAGATTTAGCGAAGTACATAAACCTACATTTACTCCCCCTCCAGTGTAACGATAAATTAAATGATGTTAAATGTTAGTTTCTTCTTGTTTTTTGAAAGTGTTGATGAGCTTGTGATAAGTGTATCTGTAATAATGTTTGCGGGTTTAAGTAAGTATTTTGAAATTGTTTTAATAATATTTCCTTTGTTAAATTTGTAATAATTTGTCATGCTTAACTAATACATATTCACAAGTATCTAGATTCTTAGAACAAATGAATACTCAGTGTTGTGATGCATGACTTTTGATCTAACGTGTGAAAATATTTTAAAGTTTAGAAAGGGTCTAAATTGTATTATCAACTTCATTATCATTATTGTTGGAAACAATTAGTTCACCTGGTAACCTAAGTGTTTGTCCATATACCAAGTCAGCAGAAGAACATGTTAAATCTCCTTTCAAAGATGTGCGTAGCCCTAATAAAATGAATGGAAGAATTTCAGACCAGTGTATTGAATCATCTGAAACAGTGATAGCAGTTTTCGATGTCCTATGAAATCTTTCTATCATTCCATTTGATTGAGAGTGATATGGAGTTGTATGAATTTTGTGAGATCCTAATAGTTTAGTTAATTCTGTGAATCATTTTGGTGTAAACTGTGATCCTTGATCAACAGTAATTTTAAGTGGAATATAAAACGAGGAACATAATTTTAGACAAAAGTTGATGCTAAAGTATTTGCCGAAATGTGCTTAAGTGGATATGCTTCTGGTCAACGTGTCTGTCAATAGCAGTTAAAATGTAGCGATTTTCATTTGATACAGGTAATGGACCTAGGTTTTTCGAAGTTAATTATTGTTTCAATCCTTACCAAAGATGGTTTTGTTAATTTACTAGAAATTGAACTTAAACTTAAAAAATCTAATTTATCTGTTCCAAAAATACATTTCGAAGGTTTAACATTTAAATCATATTTCGCCCATCTTTCATATACAGATTTTAAATGTTCAAAATGTTGATCTTCATTGTCGCTAGCAACAAGTATATCATCAATATAGACAAATATAAAATCTAACCCAGAAAATACTTCATTTATAAAGCGTAGAAATGTTTGTGCGCTGTTTCGTAAGCCAAAACGCATGCGTACAAACTCAAACATTCCAAAGGGTGTATTTATTGCAGTCTTATGAATATCTTCCTCAGCCGTGGGTATCTGGTGATGGATACATTTTTTAAAATATTTGTTTGTTTTTTAAATCAGTAGCCAAATCATGACATGTGGTAATGGATATCTATCAGGTATAGTAATGAAATTCAATCTTCGATAATCTCCACACGGTCTCCAATCTATGGGTCCTTTTTTTGGTACCAAATCTAAAGGAGATGTAGTATAAGAATTAGAAGCTCAGCATATACCTGTTTTACCCAAAAATTCAAATTCTGTTTTTGCAATTTTAAATTTAATTTGGTATAGACGACGAAGTTTTGAAAAGGGTAGAACTACTTTTGTTTAAATTCTATGAACCGTTTGGTGTTGCACTGGACCAGATTACAGTTCACAAGTTATAGGAAAATCATTTAAAATATTGGTAAATTGGTATTTTGAGTGAAAATATGTCACAAAATCCACAAGAACCAAAAACTTTTAGTTTTGTTTTTAAATCAGCAATTTCTTTATTTCTAATATCTACTAATAAACCAAATTTCTCTAAAAAGTTAGCACCAATTATTGGTGTATAAATATCTGCTTATATGCAAAGAAATTCGAAATCACGTCTTAAACTTAGATCAAGTTTTAAAAGTTTTGTACCAAAAGTTTTAATTGAAGAACCAATTAAAGCTTTTTTAATACTTTCATATTTTTTTGAAATAGGAGGTGGATTTATAATTTTTGAAATGGTTTCTCGTTGAAGTGCAATTAAACCAAATTTCTCTAAAACGTTAGCACCAATTATTGGGGTATAAATATCTGCTTGTATGAAAAGAAATTCGAAATCACGTCTTAAACTTAGATCAAGTTTTAAAAGTTTTGTACCAAAAGTTTTAATTGAAGAACCATTAGCTGCAGTTAAATTTAGATCAGAATTTCGTTTATGATATTTGAATTTAGAAGAAGGAACTACTGAAACAATAGCTCCAGTATCTATTAAAACATTTATTTTATTAAATTTGTCGAAAATAAAAAGGCGGCGAGATGGTTTACACAGTAGTTTATGACAGTAGTTAAATCAGTTAAATTTTTAACATATTGTGTAAGATCAATGTTTTCAACACTATTTATTGAAGCAATTTTAGAAGATTGTGGATTATTAATCAAGTTAAAAAGTTTATCTGCTAAAACAATCATTTTTATTGTTGCAAGAAATTAAATGGGTTTGTATTTCTTTCGGTAGTTGATGAATCCATAATTTAATAAAAAAGTTCTTTATTAATAATGGAATAAGAATTAGTTAGAGAGGCCATTTGTCGAAATAATTCAGATGTTGAACGATCACCAAGTTCTGTTTTAGAAATAAGTTGTTTTAACTTTTTTTCTTCAGAAAGAGAAAATATATCAATTAAAGCTTTTTTAATACTTTCATATTTATTTGAAATAGGAGGTGGATTTATAATATCTATAGCTTGATATTGTTTCTTGTATATTGTTTATTTGGAATTGTCCTTCAACGAGAATAAACCAAGTTCCTGGGGATTATTCCCAAAAATTTGGTAGTTAAATTGATTTTGGAAGATTAAAATTATCTCCTAACAGTCTGGTATGATCTGGGTATGTATTGTGAGTATTTATATTTTGTGTGAAGTTCTGTAATGGAGTTATTGTTTTCGTTTTGTGTTTTTGATTGTTCGCAGCAGCAATCAAAATAATTCCATGTCATGCACGGTATAAATATGCACTTATTCCTGCAGGGATATTACTCAAATATGTAACAAGAAAATCATACGATTTTTGTTTACTTGTACAAACTACTTACCATTGTTCACAAATTTTGTATTCTCTTTGATTTGCCTTCTGCATATGAATTTGTTATTGCTTATTTATCTAAACTAACTGCTGCATTTTTGTAAAGTCAGTCGTCTTGCCTATAAGGGGAAGCTGACAAACTACTTTTTTTACTTCTACTTTGGCATTAGAGAATAAATCATGTAAAATTGAAGGTTCATCGGCCTTTATTTTTTAATAGCAAAGGATTAAGAAGCCACTAAATCCTCAAACATTTTTGTGACCCGGACGTGATAGTATCGTCTATCGTTATCGTTTTGCAAAGTAGAACTAAAATTGTTATTCGGTTTGGACGTAGTTTACCAAACTATATACATTTTGGTCGCGGTCGAATAAATCAAAAATTTTTCTTAAGTGCATTAGGTACTTATATTTTAAAGAAAAAATGCCAAAAAAGTTAAAGGCGTCTGACACTAGCGTCAGCCTACAAAGTGACATTTCATATTACAAAAACGAGAGTGCATCGATCCATCGTCAGCTGGATGCACTCAATGACTTCCTCACAATTGATCAGATGAAACTGTTGGATGAAGCGGATCTTTCTGCTCGCCTTAAATATGCAGAACGAGTGCAAGCAAGCTTCGAAAATGCACGCTCAACGCTTAAGCGCATGGACAAAAGAGAATTCGACTCCGATGACGACGAAACATTTCTAAAAACATACCTCGAGGTTGAGGCAAAATTGAATTGTGGTTTGAACTCAATACGCAAGGCAAGTTGTGCCCACTCATCTACTATGCGACAACCGTCCTGGGATGAGGTTGCAACGCAGCATGCACCACACCGATCCAGACTTCCTGAACTTTAAAATTCCTGTTTTTAGCGGCGCATATATTGATTGGCCATCGTTCTTCAGCACCTTTTCCTCAGCAATCGACAAAGACGTGGACAATTTGAAATTAAAACAAATGCAGTACTTAATAACAAGTCTCGAAGGAGCAGCTTTAGATACTGTTCGCTCACTTGAACCCTGCGAGGAGAATTACAACAAAGCGTTAGATTTATTGAAATCTCGTTTCGATAATAAATTACTTCTCTTTCAGGCACACATAAAAGCTATATTTGGGTTGCAAGGTGTAGAGACGGGCAAACCAGGCGCACGGCGGAAATGTGAAGTTAACTCACATCTGCGAGCACTGCAAACAATGGCAACTGATGGGGAAATATATAATGGCCTCCTCATTCATATCGTCGTTAGCAAACTGCCAAAACACACGCACGAGAAATGGGAAGAGAATTTATCTCCACAAAGGCTGCCAACTTCGGTCGAGATGTCTACTTTTCTGTGTACTTGTCACTGCAGCTAGTGGAAAATCCCCATCGTTTTGAAATTATTGCGATTCGAGAGATCATTTTATTGCTGTCTGCAGCAGGTTCTTAAATCTTTCCCCAAAACTTCGCTATAAGGAAGTCCAAAAACTTCATTTATGTATAAACTGCCTTCGTAAGGGGCACTCTGTAAAACATTGCAGAGCTGGCAATTGTCGACATTGTCAAGCATAATTCTCTATTGCACCACAATATCAATCAAGAAAATTACCCAAGCACAGTTATGGCAGTCGCTAACACAAGCTCAAGATGGCCAGTTTTCAATTTCTTTTGAGGCCGTAATCACCCCAAGTATAACCGACTATCAACCAAATTTTGATATTAGTATTGAGGGTTGGAACATACCCAATAACATTAACTTAGCTGATTCCTCGTTCTTCAAGGCAAGTCGTATTGACCTTCTAGTCGGGGCTGAACATTTCTATGACCTTATGTGCGTCGGCCAAATCAAGATTGCTCAACATCTGCCTACGCTACAAAAAACTAAATTGGGATGGGTGGTTTCTGGGGGCATATCACACGTTAGTAATCGTTTAACAGCTCTTTCAACTTTCAAAACCCCAATACCACAGCAATACAGCAACGACGAGCTTGCTAACATTGTTAAACGCTTTTGGGAAATTGAAAATTGCTTTACTGATAATATACCCACAACTACAGATGACGACTTTTGTGAACAACACTTCGTACAAAATTTCATTCACTTACCATCGGGAGCTTACTCAGTTAGGCTGCCACCCAAACTGAGTTTTGATGCGCTCGGCGAATTATATGAACTCGCTCTTCGTAGATTTAAGGTTTTAGAGAGAAGGCTGGGAAGAGATGAATCAACCAAACAATTGTATTCGGAGTTTATGCAAGAGTATAAAGATCTGGGACACATGTCATTGGCAACATTAGACGCTGAGAAACCATCATATTTTTTACCTCATCATTGCGTTCGTAAACAAGATAGCACTACAACAAAACTGCGTATGGTCTTCGATGGCTCTGCCAAAACAACATCAGGAAACTCGTTGAACGATTCGTTACTGTCAGGGCCGACCATTCAACAAAGGATTTTTACAGGGTGGCGCAAAAGTAATCCTCCTATCAGAAAATGCTATACATTTTGCGATTGGCCCCTAAAGTCAGTTCTGTTTTGACATTTGTGTAGTAAACACATGCGAAATACACGTTAATAAACAATGTTACGCTACACTGCTCCAGAATGCGGAATATTGCTGACTATTTATTTGACCAATAATCGGTCGGGGCCAAACGGTTACTGTGAATGGTGAGCGCTACAGAGCAATGATCAACGAGTTCTTTTTGCCGCAACTTGATGAATTGGGATTGGAAAACATGTGGTTCCAACAAGACGGTGCAACAGCACACACTGCACGTGCCACAACCGATATGCTGAACATCGGAAGCTTACTTTTGCGCCACCTTGTATAAATAAAAGTTCTAAACTGAAGTATTGAAAGCGAGTTTGAAAAGTATAAGTTCTTGTTTTTTTTCAAGGCTTAGTTAAAAAAAATCAAAAGGTGTTTTTACTTAAAACTTATATTTTTTATAGATCTTGGGATGTTTAATTTTAATATGTTAGAAAAAAAGATGAACTCATTCAAAATATTTCACAAAAAACACAAACAAAGTGAATGTTATTGGTCATAGGTACAATCTATATGAGCTGAGAGCTGAGATGGCTATAAACAATTAGCTGTGAGACAGAAACTACTTCAAACTATAGAGGTCTTTTGGTTTTAGTATTAAGGAATTTAAAGAATCCCATTTTTAGTTATTCACATTTGTTTATAATTTTTTTTTTTAAGTTTATTATTCTAAAAAACTAAAGCAAAAAAAAATTGTTTTATCTAAGGAGTATAGACGATTATTAACCTAACCGGTGAGTTTCGTTTTTTTCTAAGAATTCGTTGAGAAACTATAATGCTTTAAAATATCTCTAAATTTTCGTTTTTTTTCGAATATCAAAAGTTTGAAAAATTATTACTTGCGAATTTCGCAGCTACCTTTACGCCAACCGAAGCCCAGGGTATAATTTGGGCCAATTTATGTGCACGTATGCGTTGCAAGAATTTATGGACTTAAGGGATCCACTTCGCCCTGTATGATCATCAATATCGATGTGTAACAATGTTGATTAGTGTTATCCAGACCCAAGGAAACCATCATGTTTTTAAGCTTCAACAAATGGATCAGTTTCTGTGGTTAGTCGCGTTTACCCGGTCATCAAAAAATGCAACTGCAGTGTTGGTATCAATGGCGCTGTCAAACCAATCCATTTATTATTAATATAAGATGGATAACGCAACGTTGTGGCGCTGACCAACATTATGGTCTAAACGAGATTATTAATTTGTGAAAGTCGGCGTTCAGTTGCAATACGAGTTAAGGCGGTATTGTTCAAGGCGACAACACAATGAACGTTAGCAGAGAATTATATGTCTGGACGATGCCATCGCTAATCTCATCTTGATTGGGAAAGACGATAAAGCACTTTTACAGAAAAAATAACGGAGGGGAGATCCAATTCCCGCTCGTCCACGAAAATCGCTGGACATTTTGCTAACATTGCAAACAATTTTATTACTTTGTGACAGCGATCAACAACTGAAACCAAAATGAAAGATGCTCATTCTTCCCGCCGTGGAGCTTCATCATTAAATTGTATGGATGAACTTGAAGATTTGAGTGAAACGATAGATATTATTTTAATTTGCAACGCGATTAATCCCTACCCATACATGACGCAAAGGATCAGATTTTGCAGACAATACGTAAACATCCAGTAGTGATGCTGGAAGGGGACACTGGCTCTGGAAAAACTACACAGATTCCACAATATATACTTGATGAAGCCTATACAAAGCGGGATTATTGTAAAATTGTCTGTACATAACCGCGTCGTATTGCTACAATATCCATCGCTAGACGTGTGTGCAATGAAAGAAAATGGGAAAATGGCTCCACTGTTAGTTTCCACGTTGGTTCGCATGCCAAAATGTCAGAATAAACGCGCTTACTCTACTGTACAACTGGTGTACTGCTACAAAAATTGATCAAAGAGAGATCACTAAGCTAATAATAATCGAAAACATTTAAAACTAGCATTGGAAGTAAATATTTTTAATACTTGTTGCATAGTCCAAAACAAACAAAATCACATTTTACTTTAAATTGCAGTTGGTTAAAATAAAACCGATATAAAATGTTTTGAGGGCGATTTTGTGAAGACATCGATATTTGAACTTATACATAGCAAAAAATTTAACCCTGTTTATTCTTTCCTGTCTTAAGATGGCTTAACCGGTGTTGCTTCATAGCAGTTGGTTGACGATAGTCTTTTCCACAAACTTCGCATAAAGACGGTTTCTCGCCAGAGTGCCGATAACTATGAAATCGAAGGTACGATTTATGTTTCATGGTTTAGTAAATCATGATACCATATACTATACATCAAACACTTAGGCCCGGTTTTTCAGTCCATGGTTCAGCTCAGTTTAAACTAAGTTTGCTTAAACTCGGCATAAATTTAAACTCCAGTTAAACTGCAGAGCGGTTTTTCAGTGTGAGTTTAAGGCCGCTTTTAATATTTGCTTTTTATACGGCAACATTGGTTTTTTCTTTATTTAGATACGGCAACAGATAATATTTGTATACATATTCAACGCCATTGCTTCTCCTCAGTATTGTAATAGTTAGCATTTCGCCAATTTCTGCATCACTATAATCACTTTCGTCAGATGATATATCCAGTATTTAATTAAATATAAAAATATCGTCCTTTCTTAATTGCGTTCAGCTTATTGTTTTACAACCAAAACCATCAAATATGCAAAACAGCTGACAGGTTAACTAGAGTTTAACCCTGCCGAATTGACCGCTTAAACTACGTTTAAACTTCGTTTAAAGTTGACTGAAAAACTGCGCAACAAGTTTAAGCTTAGTTTAACTGACAAATTGAGTTAAACTTGTACTGAAAAACCGGGCCTTAAAATTATTCAACTTCCAATGGCAACTGAGTCTGCGCACCGCGCAATTAAATTCTTACCACCACAAGTTTGTTAATTTAATCCCCACAGGTGCACCACCGAATTTGTTTAAACCGGTAACTAATGGCATTCGCTGCCGTCTACGTGAGCAGATGGTAGGCCCCTTTCACAATCGGCTAACTTTATAAATTGAGGATATTGGATTTGGCTCTTCATCGCTTGTTCCCTACATCATTAAATTATGTACGCATTGGTTGTACGAACAATAGTTGTTTGCATAGCTGATTGTCAAATGATTCAACATAACTGGGACTAATTTTATGTAGCAATGCATAGGGTGTTTCATAAACCTCCACTTCTTCATCCTCACTGATTTCCTTTTTATCCGCATAGATTGCATTAAATAAGTTGAAAACTTTTCTTCAATAGTCCGCACATTCAGGTACACTTTAGTGTCATTGCAAGGCAATTCGCGTGATATTTCAATTAGTGCAACATGTAGATTAACATCTCGTATAATAACAACTGCGTACTCCTCCAATTTATTATCTCTTCATCATTATTACCAAAATCGGGAGCACCGGCAGTGTTCTTATGGGGTGAAATGTTTATTTCCTGCAAATAAGGAACTTATTCAAACATACATTTATTACACATGTATATAAAATGTGTCTGAAAGAATGTGCCGCCGCCACAGCGTTTGAGATACTTATGGCAAGTACGTTGCGCTGCTACCGAAACGATACATTATTTCGGGCAGCGCTAGTGTATACTTACCAAACCATGCGCCGGCTGGTCCCATCTTCCATGGCTGCAGCTTCATTTATGCATGATAATCTTAAAAAAAGAAAAAAAATAATTAAGGTTATATGCATTACATATTAAAATAAAAATTTTAAATTTACTTACCTCACCACGCGTACCGGAAACCGAAAAATAATGAATTGTTCTATTATTCTCCACTACGCTAGTGCAGAGAAAATTGAACAATGAATTTTTTACGTTTCTTTCTCACGATTCTGTCATTCACTGCAGAATCGTGAGTATGCATACATACGTATGTGTGCAAAGAATCAACCACCACCACTTTAGTGATGTTATGTTTCTGGCCAACGGGTACCGAAAACCCGATGTGGCCAAATCAGTGCCGCTTACTGTGGGCTAGATAGGGTGACGAAATCTACATTCGTACCAGATCGCGAAGATGCCGATTATATAAATATTCCAAAATAAATAGTAAACATGCAAATTTTCAACAAAAAAAAACCATTTTTATCACTTGTTTTTTTTTGTTTCTTTGTTTGTTTTCGAAAAGGGGCAGCACTGTTTTTCCCACAAAATAACAAACAAACCCAAAATATTCACAACTCCCACCTACTCTCTACCCGACTCGGAACAGAAAACCGAGTACCGAAAAAGCGAAAATGTCCCTATGTCCACGGCACTAACGCCACTTATGACGGCGACCAGGCCAGTGAGCACGAGAAAAAAAATATCTTCATAATAATCAATAGCATAACGAACTACAGGGTGGTTCATGAGTTTTAAAATAAAGTTTTCAGCGCAGCAACTTGTCGTAAACGTGCCGTGCGGTAATTTGCTGACGCCTTGCGCACGCATGAAAAAGAGGTTTTGATGCCTACCCTGCGTTCACAAACGCCAACATAATTTAAAATTACTTATTCAACATTAATAAATATGCACAGCCAGGTCATAATACATGAAGTTGTGACCAAACCAGGGTGCTACTCACCACCCAACCCTCACATGTACGGACATCCGTTGACCTATTTCCAACCAATTTCTTCCTTTTCTTTTTCGGCTATCTGTAGCATCCCTACGTCAACGGGCCGAACGTTGAGCAACCCGGTACCCCAAACCATGCCCACTATGTGGTCAAAGCCACCCCATCCGGGCGTGTGCCGTATTCCACGGGATGACCCCTCTCCAGCGCCTTAAGGAGGCTATCCGGTCGGGCTATTGCGACAATTGCCTGTCAATGGTTCGCCGTGCTAAAGAGTGCACAAGCGACGCCAGGTGCCGAAGATGTGGTGGCAAACACCACACCACTCTCAAATTGCCGATGGATGATCTGCCATCCCCACCGACAACTTATAAGAGGAGGAGCAGGAAGAGGAGGCTTGGATGGAGAATCAAGCACAAATGCCAACGCCTGATACACGAGAAGAAAAGATCCGGGACGAGGCTCTGTCAAGACGGCGAAATCGTCGAGCCGGGATCGGAGCCTCGGCCGTTCCGACCTCTCTTATTCCACGAGCGGCGCAACACAACGCCCGCGCCTCCAGCGACTACAACCCGGCGGCACATCGAAACAGCCGTAAGCGTAGACTGGCCACTCAGCTGAGTCCGCGACGCACCCTCAGCACCTCGAACAAGCGCGCATCCATGAGACAAGACGGTGGTAGACTGGGCCTTCAGCCTCGCCCGCTACAACCCATTGAAGGCTTCCGCGACGGTCTCAGGCGTACTCTCTCCCGGAGGGGCCCTCCGTTGCGCCTTATGTCCACTCTTGTGCCAACTGCGATTGTAAAGCTGGAAGCCGGGGGCGGATTGCTACGCATTCGTGCCCTCATTGCTGCGTGAACAGCTATCGACCGCAGCTTAGCGGAAGAGTTAGGGCTGCATACAACACACTCTGGCAGAGACCGCGGTTTCTTCCTCTGAGTCCGCAGGAAACATGGTGACCCGAAAACTATAACGGCGCATGCGTTATGCGTTGCGAATTTTCAGCGGATCAGCGCAGCCCAGAACATCGATGCGCGAATTGCCGCTCCTTATGAGCATATTCGGCTGGCTGGTCCGCAGTTTTATCAAGCATCAGCGATTCACCTTGTGCTCGGCGGCGATGTCTATGCCGACGTCGTGACCTCGGGCACTCTACCAGCGAACTTTGGTTCGCTGCTTGCCCAAAGCACGAACTTCGGTTTTGTGCTGTAGACTTAAGATCAATAAACATTTTTTCTTGTTTTATTAAATTGAAATAAACACGTTCCTGGCAAGAAATATATAACTTTTGTGTGCTTTAACGTTGCTTCCTTTCTTTTTCTTAGCTTTAGGCCAAGAACGATGTGACTACAGGAAATAAGCACCCCAATGCTATTGCTCGAAGGCAGACGGCTGTGAGCGTGCCATCCGGCACTCACCGTTCTAGTTTTTAAATCCGTAGCAAAAGAGGAAAGGTGTTGGAAATTTTAGGGCGGGTCAAAATGGTGCGTATCACAATGAGGCCGGAATGTTTAGGCCCGACGCGTAAATTCCTAAAAAGTGTGCCACCCTAATGCCACTTTTAGCACCCTTACTTTTTATGTTAATTTTAGTCTTTAATATGTTAGTTAGCTTCAAAATAAATTCAAAAATTTCTTTTTAAAAAGTAGTTCTTAAGAACATTGAGAAAATAACTAATACAAATATTGCCATTCAAAACTCCTCTATTTTTAATATAAATATGTATGGAAAATAATAATTGATGCAGAATGGTTAGTAACTTTTTGGAGTTTTTATTGAAAACTATCGAAACAATAAAAACTCAATTATGTCAAGATTTCGGTTAAATATTGTGCGCATAAGGCATTTCCAATTCAAATATTGACGTATACGAGTACGTGAATAAATTAATGCCTCGCGATTACTTCAAGAACTTCTTTGGGCTTTATTTAATAATAAAAATACTTCTTGGCGTAGGTTTTTTGATACCAGTTACTGTACCACTTCATAGCAAGTTAGCTCATTTTTGGTTTAAACTAATTCACAGGCATACATTTTTTAATTTTTTTGAAACATTTCTGGAAAATTTTAAATTTAAATATTAGTCTCAGATAGAATCTAATTCTTACTTGTAAAAATATCTTTCTCTCCCTCTCTCTCTATGGCGCGATATACAACAGGTATATCATCATAAACCTCCTAAGAGATTTTTGCGCCAAGCTTCTCTTCCAATTTGTGGTGTGCCGATTTGAATTTTCCCTACAAATTGGTGGGACCTACAGTTTTTTGCCGACTCCGAGCGGCATCTACAAAGGAGACGAATTTTTGCTGAGAAGCCTGTCATGGCAGAAATACACTCGGAGAGTTTGCCAAACCACTGCCGAGGGGCGACCCCGTTTTGAAAAACTTTTTTCAAATAACTTTTGATGTTACCTGTACCAGGGCTCGAACCATGGACCTTCGGTGTGGTAGGCCGGCAACACTACCTTCACACCACGGCGGCCGCCAAAAATCTTTACATACAATTAAAAAAATTCAAGGAAGATTAGCTTTTTATGGTGAAAATTTGAAGTTTCGGAGTTTTTTGGAAATAACCATTCAATTAACTAGCTTATGAACTTCTAGTACATAATGTGCAAATTCTTAGTAACTAAATTTTTTAAAAGGTGCTATTTTAACCACCTTGTTACTGTATGTGCCTTTGCTCGCCAATTTCGTTATTGCAGCTTTTATCCGATTCCGTTGGAGATTCTTTGTTATTTTATTTATGAAAACTACATTTCACAATCACAATAAATCAACCCTGAAAAATAAAAACAATTCGATATTTCTTTTATGAGTTTTTTGAAACTTTTTTATTAGAAAAGGGTTACTTAAATTATTCCAAAAATAAATGTTATTTCCTTTTATGAATTTTTTGAAATTTTTTTATTAGAAAAGGGTTACTTAGATTATTCCAAAAAGAAATGTCTCTTAATAATTCTCATTTACATAACTCATACACTCACACACTCATATTAATGTAACACATGTTCTCATGTATTCAGTTTACTTTTATCTTTCAATAAATGCATAAAGTCTAAAGGCCAGAGACGCACAATTGATTTGACAAATGATCGTTTCGTTTCGTGATTTTGTTGACATGCACTTACGTACATGATCTGCAACCCAAATTTACTTTTTAAACCACGATTTTTCTATCAAAACTATTATATACAAGAAAGTTTTATATTTAATTAATTTAAATGGATATTTAAAATCACAGAATATTTGTTGAACAGAAATTTAAAATGTAGGATGGCGTTGTTAACCATAGTATATGTCTACTAGTAGCGCAACTTACTCCGAATCTGCACACACACACAAACCACACAGGGTGCGTTTTATGCAATAATAAAACAATCAAATTTAAATACTGAAATATTGAACGGGAAGACTTAAAACACCCAAATTATTGAATATAAAGCACTTATAACACCTTATCAGTTCCTACAGAATGTAAGTTTCAGTTTAAATTGAAATTTTTAGTTGTAGTTTTTACATTAAAGCAACTCTGAACGCGATTTCCTTCATAACACTTTCTCGGAGTACCTTAATCCACTACCTTCCACTCCGATTCGCAAAAGAAGATGCCAAACTAGTAGGGATAAACATTGTTGTTACCTGAACGATTGCGGCCCGAATACTGAATTGTTTTCTTTTTGTTCGTGTATGCATGTGTCGACAATTTTAGAGGGTTGTTGCTGCTTATGATAGCGGAAACGTTCCCGTCGTTCTGGTATGAATAAGCCCACGAAATTCTGGAATGTTTACTAACCCGGTTGGTAGTTGACTGCAGAATATTTTCTAAATGATTTTATGAAAAAGTACGCAACGAAGCTCTGCTTTTACCAAGAAATAAATGCTTGTCACTTATTTCTTTAAGAAAAAGTGACATTCAGCCGTCATTACAAAAATCGTGATAATTAATAATTGATTATTACTTAGTTTAAATGGAAAACGAGGCAACTTCAAAACGTAAAATCGCATATTGCACTTTTTACCTAGTGAAAAGCTGCTACTTATTTCTTATAATTGATTATTATTTATTTTAACAGAAATAGAAAACGAGGCAACTTCAAAACGTAAAATCGCATATTGCACTTTTTACCTAGTGAAAAGCTGCAACTTATTTCGGAAGTGAAGAAAAGTGGCAGAATGTGGGACATCAGCGATTATGAAACCAAATAGGGCTTACGCTTGGAAAGTCAGGTGAGTACATATATCCATATTAACAAAAGGCCAGAAGGCATATATTTATTTAGGGGAAGAGTGCAAAGCTGCTTGGGTGAGTCTGCCCGAAAACTATCGCTACGCGAAAGCCGCAAACAAATTTAAAAGTGGAAGTTCTAGTGAAAAGCAGCTAAGTGTACCAATTTTCAGTGAAGATAAGCTTCTCGCCAGTTTTTCGAATGAATTGGACTTCGGTGAATTGGACTTACGCTTGGAAAGCCAATATAATATGTGGCATCTCAGTCGAAGTAGACGTAACCATTGGGTAAATATTAAGTACAGTATTTGACAATGTCGGCGTCCATGTCGCCGTAGCGCAGGTGATCAGCGTCCGAATTACAACGCGTGAGTGACGGGTTCGATTTCAGGATTTCGGAGAATTTTTTATAATTTTTTATTTAATTATTATTAAATTAAATCTCATTTTTAAAATATGTGACTACTTCTAAGCGCAAATCAATTTTCCCATCTATTGGAACAGTGTATTAACCTTAACAGAGAATCTGGGCAAACTTTTTTTTTAATATTTTATTTTATTAAATTAAAATTTATTTTAAAAATATGCCAAATGTTATTTTTTTTAAACACACATATTAAAACAAGTCTAAGCACTTTTCGTGTAGTTAAAACTTACCGAATAGGGAAAAGCTTAAAAAATGGTGCTAGGCGAAATTAACGCTAACAACTGGCGTAAAAATGGTTACAGAATCGACCTACAGTATCCCCATATCAATACGTGTGCACAGGCTTAACGAATAACGGCAATTGATTCGCTATTGTCGAAACCAATGGGGGTGGTGATTGGGTTTAGTGTTATATATATTCTATCTATTTATTGTGAAGATCAGCGATATGTAGCTTATATCCAGTTTTACTTCCAATGAAATATTATTTTGATTTGATTAGCAGAGAGACATAAAGATATTCAAAATTGACATATTTCTAGATATAATAAATTTGTAACAGGTCATTGCAGATATTCAAGAAAAATTCATAGGAAGGATCATTATTAAGCCAATTTTTGTCCGTCTGTTTGTTGAGGAACGATCACACAAAAACTTCCGAACTGAATTGACGTCTAACTTAAAGTTTACGATATATCTTATCTGAATTACTTTGAATTGTTTATAATTGTTTCTTTATACACTCCCACACCGACAAATCGACTTCGCTAAGCAAGCCAGAAACGAACGAAAATTTGGGGAAGTTTCTTTTGGATCGCGATATTTATTGACCATGTGGAATTCAATATTGAAGGATCGCGATACTAATGACAAAATTTCTAGAAATCCTGAAATCATACATCAGTACGGCTTCTATTTGTTTTAGAACGGTCGTACAAATTTTTTTGCATAATGTCGGATAGCGAAACCGAAACGGTGGAAATTACGAATAACAAAACGATTTCGAATGATTTTATCCAAACTGTGGAGAATTGCCAGAGTTGTGGGATGCGTCCTCAAAAAATTATATAAACAAAACCAAAAGAGCTGCTGGCTATGAGAAACTTTGTTTAATAATAAAAAAACTAATTCCAACGAACACCGCGAAGGATATGAAGAAAAAAATTAATTACCGCAAGGAATTAAAAAAGTGTCTGATTCCAAGCGCTCTGGAGCTGGAGCAGATGAAGTGTATGAACCGAAACCGTTGACGTTTTATGCTTCAACAAGAAATGAGCAGTATGTTACCTTGGTAAATCATTTTTTCTGTTTATAATCTTTTAAATAACATTAAGAAAGTCTTAGTTCGGGTGGAGAATTAAATACCCAGCTGTGTAAAAGCGGTCGTGGTAAATTGTTGTGGTGTTACTTTTTCTACTACCATGCGGGCAATCTTATAAATAAAAAGTTGAATGTGTGTCTAGCGTCCAAAGTAATCAACCGATCTCTATAAAATTTTCACAAAAAGTGGGCGGCACATTCCGTTAATTGGAAGCTATAATCATTTGGAGCCTGATATGGTAGTCTTTTTTTTTTAAAATCAAATAATTGTGAAGATAACAACAGGATGCCGTTGCTTTTGAAGCTTTTTATGGTCTCAGACTTATAGCTTTTCGAAAAATTCCAAATTTATTGGCGACGATGCCAAATATACACTCAATAACATATCTGGCCTTCGATACATCTGGCTTTCGATACATACTAATATGTTCCGGCTATGCGAGTGGAGGTTCAGTGAGTGCTAAACTCAAAGTGATCACTTAGCCATCATAGTGGACATCAAATTAGACCGAGGAAGGATTCCCTCTAAGCAAAGGCCTCTCACGTGTCGGGGTTGGGAAACCAGTACTTTTGACCCCGATGGTTTCAAGGTAATGCTTCCTAGATCTGAGTACACAGGAAGCGCAAACGACAAAGCCAATAAATTATTGGCAGACATCAAAGTGGCATGCTAAGCGTCGATGACCAGAAAGATCCTACATAAACAACACAGTTCCGTCTATTGGTGGAACGACAGCATACAACCAATAAAAAGATAATGTATTCAGGCCAGGAGCCGCTTTCAACGATCAAGAGAAAGGCCAAATTTTTTAGAGTGCAGGTCTGCATATAAAGTTTCGCGTCATGCTCTGAAGGCGGCAGTAGCGCATAGCAAGCGATAATTCTTTCTTAACTTCTGCGATGATGCAGAAAACTACCCCTGGGGTCCGCCCACAACATTGTCTTAAAAAAGTTAAAAAATAAATGAGAGGCCATGCCAACATGTGTGCCCTTTCTTAAAATGTGTTGCGTACTCTTTCCCACGCAAAGAAAGCTGGTTTCTTTCATACCAAATATTTCACTCTGATCATTTGATGAAGTGACCGTGGACGAAGTACTTCAAGTGGTTAATCGACTTGACAACAACAAGTCGCCTGGGACAGACTGTGTGGCCAACAAAGTACTGCAGGTGGCTTTCACTCAAAATACTTCAGCAATCGCAAATTTGTTTAATGCATGCCTAGGTGAAGGGACATTCGCTTCAATCTGGAAAGGTCAGACGCTGGTGCTGTTGCCGAAGCCTTGAAAAACCCCAGCGGAGCCATCCAGCTATAGGCCTATATGCCTGCCCGATTCCACAGGCAAACCTCTTGAGAGTGTTATCTTTAACCGCCTCGAAAAAGAAATTGAAGAGGTGGAGGGCATACCTAAAAACCAGCTAGGGTTTAGAGAAGGAAGATTCACCATCAATTCTGTGGACATGGCTAATAAGGTCACCCAAGAGACAGTAAACAGCACTCGATAGCTAGAGGGATCTAAAGAATACTGCGTTATCGTGACCTTGGGTGTTAAGAATGCATTCAACAGCGCTAATTGGGTAAAAACTGGATCGAATAGGTATATCCTACTATCTAAGAAGGATCATACGCAGCTATTTCGATGGACGAAATGTCAGATGGCACGAAAAAGCTCCATGTTACAGGCAGGGCTCCTCAAGGGTCCGCGCTTGGCCCATTGCAATGGAACATAATGTCCGGCGGAGTATTGCGACTCAAAGTACCTAACGGAGTAACTTTGGTTACTACCAAACACCTAAGCGACATATGCGACAAAGCTAATTTAGGCATAACCAGGGCTACAGTATGGCTGAAGCAACACGCATTACAGTTTGCGGAGCAAAAACAGAGGCAAAATGTAGAAAAGGTCACGTTACATTATGTTGCCTGAAGTTAAGTATTATGACAGACAGGAGGCTATATTAAGAACCAAATAATCTACGTAGTCTTAGTCGTACTTCCGCGGGGTAAAGTCCACCTTTAGCCTGTGTGCGCTTCGCGTCAGTTGCGCCTTTAGAACTGTATCAGACGATACTGCACTGGTAGTCTCAGGAATGTGCCCAATCGCCATATTGGCAAAGGAAGCAGCTTTGATTTTTGAGGACAGAAACTCCCGGACCGAAGCACTTGATATTAGTATTCAAGACTGGCAAAACAGATGGAATATATACACAAAGGGGCGCTGGACATAGTTGTATCCCAGATATTAAAACTTGGGTAACGAGAACACACGGGGAAGTAGGCTTCTATCTGACCCAGTTCTTAAGCGACCACGGATGCTTTAAGGATTACCGTCATCGGTTCAAGCACAACGTATGCGACCACTGTGGAGGCGAAGCAGTGGAAGATGTCTTCCACGTGTTCTTCGAATGCCCTAGATCGAACAGCTTTAGAAGAAAACTACGCAGCATGGCCGGTGAGAACTACACTCCCGAGTCACAAGTTGGGCATATCCTGCAAAATAAACTAAAATGGAAGGCAGCGTGCGACGTAATCGCAGAAACCACGAAGTGGAAGTCTGGAAGGGAAGACTAGGGCAAGGAGAAAAAAAACGCAAGGAACAAGGAACGGAACCGAGGCAAGGCCTCCCCAATCCGTTGGACAATGACATAATAGTGAGAGCCTGCTTGACCTATATCAGAGCGAAGTTCGGTTTGAAAACATATCTCTATCTCTATGGCGCGATATACAACAGGTATATCATCATAAACCTCCTAAGAGATTTTTGCGCCAAGCTTCTCTTCCAATTTGTGGTGTGCCGATTTGAATTTTCCCTACAAATTGGTGGGACCTACAGTTTTTTGCCGACTCCGAACGGCATCTACAAAGGAGACGAATTTTTGCTGAGAAGCCTGTCATGGCAGAAATACACTCAGAAAGTTTTGAAAACCTTTTTTTTTCAAATCACTTTTGATGTTACCTGTACCAGGGCTCGAACCATGGACCTTCGGTGTGGTAGGCCGGCAACACTACCTTCACACCACGGCGGCCGAAAAAACATAAGCTGTCGAAAAAAGGGATTGGAGTCCTTACTTCTCTAACTATAATTGACGGTAGTGGTATCAAGCGCGCTAGTGCTTGAAGAGAACATACGTGAGTGTCCTGGTTCGCTTTACCTATACCAAAAGGCGCAGAGACGCGGCCTCTCCACTACATTGCGAATAAGAGCTTGATTGGAAACGTACGTATCATAGACTCAGACTGGAAACAGGGCCATTCCGATCACCTAGCTGCAGATAAACTAGTCAGACAAAATAAAATATTAGATGTAGTTGGTTTATTATGTGCCTATGCAGTTACATTTATACACTTTTGATTGTTGGACACGAACGAATTTCCTTCAATAATACTCCAGACTAGAAGAATGAAAAATTTTACCAAAGAACCCCAGCTAAGAAATGAAATTTAAGTACACGAAAGCTGACCAACAGACGTTGAGACTTGTGCTCAAACCACCTCCCGGACGGAATACTTAACGGTAGTACCTGGACGATCGGTACAAGACGGTTGTAGTTTTATTGTTGGTTTAAGTTCCACACTGGCTGTAAGACTTTCAATGCTTTCTCCTTTGAAAAAACAAAGACATATTTAGGTCAACAGCCCTTAATAGGGCCCGTTCGGGTGTCAACCCGTCTAAACTCGTTTGACCTTCCAAAAAAGCGCGCCACCTGACTCTATCCTTTGCCAGTTGACACCAATAAAAAACGCCAAGTGATGACAAATTGTTCTCCACTTAGTCTTTCCAACGGTGTGGGGCCTCCCTCTTCCTCTGCTTTCATAGGTGGGTTCCGACAAGAATACCTTCCGGGCCGGAGCATTTTCTTCTATTCGCATTACAACCCCAAGCCAACGTAGCCGCTTGGTTTTAATTCGTTGGACAATGTCGATTTATGCATAGAGCTCATACAAATTAGATCTTTTTAGGTAAACAACGTCGGCATCGCTTACGAGACCATAAATCCTTCGAGAACCTTTCGAATACTCAAAGGGCCTACTCATCTCCGGTTGTCATGGTCCTTGCTTCTGCTCCAAATTGCAGGATGGGTATTATGATCGACTTGTAGAGCTTTGTGTTTGTTCGTCTGGAGAGGACTTTGCTTCTCAATTGCCTGCTCAGTCCAAAGTAACATTTATTGGTAAGGGTAGTTCTATTTTGGCGCATAGTGAAAATCTGGGCGATGATAGATTGACCAGGTCTGAACCCGCACTGATAAGGTTGTAAGGGTAGCCTACGATTAACCTACGCCTCTGAGCGCATGTGCACATGCAGGTGCAACATTACCCCTGCGGATAACCATGCAAATTATTTGCTTACATCCTTTATACTAGGTATCTATGTGTGTGGATAGAAAATACTGTTGCACGCAGCATGTTCGGCGTCACGATGATATCTGAGTGATTTATATGTTGAAAATAGGGTCGACAGCGAAGCACGAAAAGGAACCGGTAAATGCAACAGGGAATCGGAAGTGTATAAAAAGAGGGGCCATCCGGTTGCTGACCATTACAATAAACAAGTCACAGTGTCAATCGCATGCCTTATCCTCACGAGAGTGAAGTGAAAACAACAAAAAAAAAACAAAAAGTTTTTGTTTATAAAGAGTGTTACGGTTTCCGACCGGTGAAGCGGTAAAAGTAAGTGCTGCGAGTAAACGGGACCAGGTATTGTAATGTTCTGGGGGGAAACGGAAGCAACTAAATTGGACATAACGGAAGGAGGAGGTTGCTCCGCCTGGTGGCCAAGTTAAAGAGTCTAACCGTGAGGAGTAGGTCTATCGGGACCCGTCTAGTGACTAGCAAACAGTGGTTGGGGGGTTCGCGACCTTTCCTCACTTTTGCTTAACATTACCTTTTAGTATTGCAGAGTCCCTATTTATTTATTGAATTACAAAAAAAAAATTTATACGCGAAAAGTTGAATCAACGATATTCATATGTACTTATGTATGTATGTGTAAAAGGAATAATAAAATAAAAGGAAACGTCATGGAGAATGACTTACTGCAGTTATCTCGGAAATAGTGACTCCACTCGACTCTCTTCGCATAATGGACACTTTGATGTAGTTGTGCCTCTCTTCTCTACCCGCCCTTCCATGACCTGTCGTTGAGCGATACGATTAGGACAGGTCCCTTCTACGAATAAACGACTTACCCAATTACTTCGTTACCACCATTTAAAAAAAAGGATTAACACTGCACTATGGCAAATTCAAAATTTCACATTTTTATTAATAACAAAATCAAAACAAACTTATAAATGTGTCAGTTAATGAAAATTTTGGTACGATAAGTTATTTACATGATCAATATTTTACAGGTTTCAACGCCTAATGATAGACTAAGTTTATGGCTATTCCTATATACAGGTGTATGCGTAAGCTAACATCACCAAAATAATTAATGGATTCTATTCACGTTGAAATTTTCTGTAGATCAAAATCAATCTAAATGTTAAAGAACGAGCTGTACACCTGGGTACATACTAATATACACCCTGCTTACCTACATTCTGCTACTAGCAAATCAGCAGCAATAATTGAAAAAAATGTAAAGTCAATATTGCTGGCGTGTGTGTCTAAACATGTTAGCTTTATTCAACTAGTCTGCTAACTTTGCAACATCGAGCGCGACTCTCGTAGCTATCCGTTATGCATGTCAAACTTTATTTACGAACACGGCCTAAAACCTGTTAACTACTTTACTGTCCCTGAGCGCGTCTGATGTTAACAGACGAACATTATGTTAACCACTTTTTTTTTTTTTTTTTTTTTGTAATCCGCGCTATACTCTCGAGATGCTAACAGAAAAACAAATTTTAACAGACTACACTCTGACGTAGTGCTCCGCTCGCAAATCAAAATTTAATTTCTAAAAATGTAACAGAGAAGCAAATTGGTTTTACATAAATGATACTGTTGTGTGTTTTGAGCTTGCTGGTCCACCGATGAAAGCGCTTCCATGTGTGTGTGCCTTGATTGCTGTTACATTAGAGCGTTCACAAATTCTAGAAATTTTTCTAAATTTGTTACCTTCGGAAATTAATTTTGTAATTGCGGGCAATTTTGAAAAGCGAAACTACATAAACTTTTCACTCTTATTTAAAAGTTTCTTTCATTTATTTATTTATTTAAGTTTGCTTTTATTCAACAAAAACCTTTTTTTTTCGGGGTTTTTTTGGGGTTTTCGCACGAAGCTAACGAACGGGCTCAGGTAATAGCCACTATTGCATACTTTTAACACTAAATTTATATTTGATTTGTATTTACAATCTCTCTTATGCACTTTTCTTTTAATTTTGGTTTTTATCAATAAACTGCTTCTTATCAATAAACTTTAATTATTTATTTCACAACTCCCTTACATAGGTATACACTGATTATTATTATTTTTTTTTTTTGTAAAAGTGGTGTGAAAAGTACAGTGCTCTAATTTAGCACTCAGTAGATCTGTAGGTGATTTCGATATTTTCAGCAATCTGCAGTTTTGGGGTCTTTAAATGGGTGCTTAGCTTTAGGCTCTGGGAGTTTCCTCTGATATTTCCGCATCCAAATCTCAATTTGACTGCTGCGTCCGATGGCTGAATCCAAAAATAACGATACCAGCACATCGGAAGTTAGCCAAGAGTTGAGAGCAAAGAAATCAATCATATGATTTCCGCTCCGAATTACACGTCTCAGAACTATTCCTAGCCTACACTGAAAAAAAAAATGCTACTATCTGGTACTTGAGAAAGCTAACTGGTTATATCCCTGAATGACCAGTTAGTATTAAAGACATTACGGGTATTAAAATGAACTTCGGGGTTTCAAAAAATTGCTCACTACAGTATACTGACCACCAATGGATACACCAACGGTAAGTCGCCCATAAGTTATTGATATGCCTATATGTATATATATACATATAATCCCCATTGACCCTATATAATTAAAGTTGAGCCTCAATTTGGCTAAGCCCTATTTTTAATATTGTTCTTTTTTTCTTATAGGAGCAACCACTGTACCAGAAGGAAATCTTCAGTGCGCGGCACCCTAGCAGCCACCTCCACTCATCCCACCCTCACAGCAACACACACACGATCACTCAACCACCACCACACCTACCACACAAAAGACCACAGGATTACAAGTGGCACCTCAAGCATCAGCTTCACATCAACAAAACATCAGAAATCAATCATAAATCACGCTAACACAGTCAACATTCACGTACGAAATTCCCTACGAAGTTTCAACACAACCACATCAAAAACATCAGGTGACAACGCTCAACCACCATTTTATACGTAAAAGGAACCCCCGCACCACATTTCCCACATAATAGGTTCCCCATCACCAACAACAACACAAAACACACTGTAACACCAAAAGGACACGGTAAGAAAAACTTTATTCCAACACAATACGGGTGGAAATATCCACCACTTGCAATGTCCACCCCACAACTTTACAGGAGTTGCAAGCCAAATCAAGCCACGACTTGCACCATCACAAATGCACATCATACCAACAGCCGAGGTGAGTTGTAAATAGGTCGAGCACTGTGAACATTGATGTAAAGATCACCAACTGAAAGAGTGCGAATTCGCCTCACAAGTAACTGCACAAAACCACCACCAAATCACCTTCAACACAACACGGCGCCGACCGACTGAAGTTCGCCTACGAAATAATTCTTACGTTTAAAACAATATAAATAAATTACCTTGGAGATATTGGAATATGTCTATAAACCGGAACTAACTTTTCCGCCACGGTGCCGGTAGCGTCAAACCTAAATAGCATGTATATACATGAGTAGGATTGGAATTTCGCATATTTGTCTCTTCTTTCATTTTCAGAGTCCCCGCCTCCTCAGACGTGATACCATTGTCTACAGATGTGCGTGGTGAGTTAGGAAAAAGAGGAACATCCCAAACCAGTTCATGTTCATATCATATATGAATTCCCATATTTAAACATACGTACGTATACATATAAATAATTATTATTTTCGCTTATTGAAGAAAAATATCAATTACCAAGTTTAACGCTAAAGGGAGTGTAATTGGGAGTACCATTTTTTCGTTTTGATTCCTTTTATAGTTAGTTTATCGTTTTTTTTTTCTTTCTTGAATTTGTATTTAACTTTTCAATAAGTAAACCACAAGGGTAGAGTTAGTACATAAGACTAAGTAGATATAAAAATTAAATGGAATAGACTTAGATGTGTAAGGAAAGCTGAATTTTGTGTAAAAAACATAGAAACAAAATGTATGATTTTAGTAGATTTTGTTCGCTGAAAGGTCTGTAGGAAAAATGCAGGCATACTAGCTCCCCTTCGTGTTAGTGGGAGTATTGCCCAGACAGATGATGTGTTAGGCCCGACAAATTACAGGAAGACGGAAAAATGTCAGGAAAAGGGAAATCCATTTGGTAAACGGAGTCGAAGTGGAGTTCAAGGTTGTTCATTCTTCATGAACAATAGGGGTGGGATGAGTCCACCTGACATGGGTAGTCTTCTCCCTTTTTTCTTTTTCTGCTAAGTTATTTCCAGCCCATATGTATTTCTTCCACTCTAGGCATGAAAATATATATATTTTTTTGTTTTTGTGGCTATGGGTGGAGAAAGGTGGCAAGAACCGCGCCTCAACGGCGACGAGCTTCAGACGGGCTACCACCATGCCGACCCGCCACCCTTCTCGTTCCGGACCAAGCAGTTACATTACGATGGCGCCCAAACGTTTTATTTTCCCATGTTATATTTTTACTTCATTATCTTGATATGCAATCTTTACTATCTTAACCTTAACATAATTTTGTTTCTCTTACCTCATTTTGTCTTTCATATACTTTTCTTTCTAGCTAATTTTCCTTTTTTCGGACAGGTTAGGGTTACGAGGGCAGCATCACTTTGCTACGCGATGGATTGATTTGTGCCTGCGTAACAAGAAGTTTATACTTGCAAGGGGGGTAATGCTAGTCCGACCTCGAAGTTCCCTTTCTTTGACTGCAACGAAGTCGAGACTAGCACGTTATAATGCGGAGTTTTTGTTTGTGGCAAGGCTACTCAAGCTACCGCGTGAATAGTCCAGCATCATCCACATGTGAGGTTTGTAGTTTTTGCCACTGGGGGTAGTTTTAGGTGGTTAAATTGAATAACCAAGTGGAACAACCACAGCTGGAGTGAGTGCTGTGACCGCTGGTGTGACACACTAAACTATTCAATAGGCGATTAGCTTACATGACTTTGGACAAGAACTGTACGCACGACGCAACACCAAACTAGATGGTATTTCCTTGGCGAGGTCAGCACCAATCACACTAGCCAATAATTCAAATTTATAAATCCCTTTTGAAACTTATAAACTCTACAACGTTCATCGTAAACAGTATATTTTTGTTTCTTACTTTCAGCATCGAAAATCAATTTTTTTTTTAATATGCCTTTTTATATTTTTTTCACATTTTTTTTGGAGTTTCTTATTAATCAAATTTTTTTCGTTTGTTTATAATATTTAAAAGTGCTTAGGTTTAAGTGAATATTGAATTCGTTACATAGAATCTAGAACTTAATATTTGATATTTATTTTTCGCGGAATTTTTTGTGTAATTTGCGAAGCTGCAGTCTGGTGCAAATTTTTTTTTTGTCCAAGACACACATACCTTTCATGAACATGAAATGGTATTATAACTTTGGTCCGATGTTTGCAAGTATGAGAAGAAGAAGAGATAGACCCACCAACAAGTAAGTATACCGAAATGATCAGGGCGATGAGCTGAGTTGATTCAGCCTTGTCTGTTTGTCCGTCTGTCTGTTTGTAGAAAAACTAGTCCCTCAGTTTTTGAGATATCTTGATGAAATTGGTATGGAACCGCCATTTGGCATGAGAATCACCAATATCGGAGCAATACAACGCATAGCTCCCATACAATCGATAGTTCCGATAAATGGGTTTTGGGCTATAACTTTGCAATTAAAAAGCTAGAAACGTAAAACTTTGCAGGTTTGGTACCTATTATGTATGTAATGTGTGTAGGGAAAATCAGCCAGATCGGACCAACATAACATATAGCTCCCATACAATCGAAAGTTTCGATAAATGGATTTGGGCTATAAATTTGCGATTAAAAAGCTAGGGACGTAAAGCTTTGCAGGTTTAGTACTTATTATGTATGTAATGTGTGTAGTGAAAATCAGCCAGATCGGACCAACAAAACATATAGCTCCCATATAATCGATTGTTTCGATAAATGGGGCTTGGGCTATGTATCTTTAAATTATCAGTTTTGCAGAGTTTTTACTAATTGTGAGTAAGGATCGGACACTTAAAACCGTGATACGTATTCATGAAAGGTATAAAGTCTTCGGCACAGTCGAAGATATCCCTTTCCTTACTTGTTTTTTCTTATTTTCCACTGTATCGAGTGGTACATAGACAAGCAACCAGGTGCGGAAGCGGAATTAAAAAGACCAGGGTTGAGGATTTGGGATAGGAATAGGAATAGGCCAGTCACTCGGAGTATCCTAGGGTACTCGAAAACCAAGTTGGGGGTTCTAGATTCACGCAGATAGACAACGGTATAGAGAGACCAGTCGACTTCCTGCCAACTGATTTCTTGACCTGTTGTTCTGCCAGGATTTTTGGTAACCCTGAGCCTCGCGACAAGGAGAGGCAAGAGCTATTCATTACCACTAGACTTTGTGTAGGTAGCGCCAACAGTTCGCTTAGTTTTTTTTCTCGAAAGTTGTCGTTGCTGGGGATGTCGGAGCCAGGGTATGATGTTCGGACGGAAGAAGCGTTCGGAGGTGCTATACCACGTAGCCAACCGGAAATCCAGCTCAGGACAGAAGACCAGCCACGGCACAGTCGGCAGATCGTATAGAGAACTTAAATTTTATAATGGAAACTGTTTCCCAACAAAACCAAATTGTACTCGAGGCAAAGAACGAGTTAAGAAATATGAAAACTGATGTCTCGCAGCTAAGCATCCGGTTATCTGAAGAGGAGTCGTCGGTGCATGGTCCAACAGCACCTCCTCCTGCATCGTCTACATCAACACCCGGTATAAGAAATGAAAGGGCACATAGGGACAATGGTAACTATGCAGAACATCGGCAGGAGAGAGCTAAGGACAATTATGTCAGAAAGAGGATCAATCTGCATAAGTGGAACCTCTGGTTCGATGGGTCGCCTAAGGGAATGACAGTCGAAAGCTTTGTTTTTAGGGTGGAAAGATGCGAATGCAATACCAATTGAGTTACGACCAGATCCTTGCAGATTTTTACTGTTTGGTGACGGGCTCGGAGCTTTCGGCTCAATTCAAATCGGCGGACTCGGACTATGAGGTGATCCGCGAGATCATGGAACGGAAGCAACTCCCGCAAGAGAGCTTCGACGAGTTCTTTGCCGACATCCATGATCTCACTTTCCGCCTGAGAACGAGGATTCCATAGCCAGAACTTGTCAATATTATAAAGGGAAACCTCCAGCCTTTCTTAGCAAATTTTACTGAATTGAAGCATGAGTGTTAGCGTGCAGAGAAACCTATAAACGAGAATAGGGCCCGATCAAAAGCAATGAGCGAGGTAGAGGTAACCGACAAGATGTTCAACATAGGAGGGAATTTTGAGTTGGAAGCTTTTAGTAGGGATTCTCCTGGGCCCAGTAAAAATAAGTCGCTAACGCATAGTGATGCGTCGAAACCACATCCCACTCCATCCCATCCTTCTTCCTCGTACCACAGCCCCAATGTACGTGATTCCTCAAACAAGAATGTTAGTGCAGTCCCGAACGATGCGCTTTGTTCATCTCCGTTCCACTCCATGTTCTGCTTTGCTTGTGGAATGCCGGTGAACTATTATATTAGAAATCCAGCCGAAGCAGCAAAGGGCAGTGCATGTAGGTCCTCGTTCCACCTGATGAAATGTTTTGCATGTGGTAGTCATTCGTCTTTCTGTGTGTTCAAAGATGAGGCGGGAAACCGACATCTGGCGGAGATGTCCGGGAACTCCATCCAGACCAAAAGACTTCCGGAACATTAAAAAATGAAGAGGGCCAGGAGAAACCTGCAGCAGCACGCAGGCGTATATTTGGCAAGGAGTTAGAAAAAAATAAGAAAGGAAGCAATAACAAGAATTTTAATTAAACAAGAAAAATGAGAGAAAAAAAAATTTACTTAAAGAGAATAAGGAATAAAAAAAATGCTACAAATGTCACCATTCAATGAGATAACCGATTTTTTACGAGGACCGAGATAGGGGTCACGAGGTATTAGCGTTGTTGGACTCAGGTGCAGGAGCTTGTTTCCTAGGGAAAAATGCAAGTAAGAATTTGAAAGGGAAAGAACACTCCAGTTTACTGATAAAAATATTTAAGTTTGGCTTGGTGCTGCTATCGAGAACCTTGAAAAATTGTTGTCTTTATTAAAATATTTCCAGCTTATTTATACTAAATTATTCTAAACATTTCCTTATTTACATACATTCAGACGATACGTATTTAGTAGCATATGCCTTAGTACAAACGTAAACATTTCTCTAAGCGTGAGAAATGTTTTTAAATATTAAGCTAAGCGTGAGAAACAATGGCGTTGATTTTATTAATATTTTAGTGTAACAAAACCGACGTCGTAATTAAAGACCTATCAAATATGCTGCTTTGTTTAGGGTAGCGTTGAAAGAGTTTAAGGCACTTGAAATGTATATGTATATTGTGATACCTCCTCTCTTTAAAAATAATGCTTATACATTTATGAGGTAAATGTAGGAGCATTCTATTTCAATCAAATTCTATGACGTAATGCTAAATTCTTAAGTACTTCTATATTTCAAACGTTTACAAATGGATAATTATTTTTATTTATTTATTTGTTTTTTTTTTTTGTTGACATCGTATGTTTGGTAAATTATTCATGCTGTATATTTGTCTAAAAAAAGTACTTAAATTTGAGATTATTGATATGTTTTGTTTATTTTGTTCTTGTGTTTTTCCTTTGTACGCAATATCGTTTAATTTTACATTTATACAAAAATGTCGACTTGTACTATATCGAAAGCTTTTGGGGGTGTATCCGTTATTGTCATTGTTTCTTTCAGGTGTGTATTAGTTTTGTTTTTGTTGCAATGAATGCATTGTTTAATGTTCTTTTTAATGTAATTTTTCATGTTTTTCCAATCTTCCCCTCAACAATCAGGTTGCTTGTATCTATCTTTTGCTACAAATTTTCTTTCCTTTTTTGAAATATAATTTCGGAGGATCGAAAACGAGCTGGACTAGTCTTTTTACTTCATATTTATTAAGCGCTTCATATATTATAGGGTTCCCATTGTGAGTTTTATTTCTTCACTATTCTTATTACTAATAATATTTTGCTTAGTTTCCGATCTAGTTGTAACTTGCATTATTTTACACGCTTCTACTGACATTTCCTTTAAGTCTTTAATATTAATGCGCGATAAAGCGTATGCTACGTAATTTTCTTTTCGAGCAATATACTCCACCTCAGTCATATTCTTCAACATCTAATCTAACTCTAGTTAATTTTGATGAAGGGTTTTTCATCGAGAAAAGGTATGTTAAGAGTCGATGGTCTGCTTTGATTAAAAATTTTCTGCCAGAAACGTATGGTCTAAAGTAAGTGATGATTTTTATAAATTATATATTTCTTTATAAATTTCGCCTTTTTTGAATGATCTTGACGGATAGGCAATTGGTAATTGTTTGCCTTTATATTCTTGACTAAGACCTGCGCCACAGGTATAGCACTAGCATCTGTTGCTATACAAAACTCCTTATCAAAGTCTGGATACTGTAACATATTTGGACTGGTCAATGCCTCCTTTAAATAGACAAAAGCCTTTTGACATTCCTCTGTCCAGTCAAAGGAAACATTCTTTTTACATAATCTTATTAAAATTCTATGCAGCAAAATTTGGCACAAATCTAATACTACTAAAACATCCATATATAGGAATGCTTGGGATAGTTTAATACCTGCAAATGCTAAAGTCATCATTATTTGAAATGAATTGGGGGCTACTTTCAAGCCATATCGTAATCTTTTAAAACGGTATGTACCATCGTCTGCTGTAAATGATGTTATATCTCCAGACTCTGAGCTTAACTCTATTTGATGAAAACCGGACATTAAGTCCAAACACGAAAAATAGTTTGCTCTTCCAAATTATTCCAAAATGTCAATTCTTGGAAGTGGAAATTTATCTGCAGCAAATTTTTTGTTTACTGCTCTGTAATCAATCACTAATCTCCATCTTTTTTCTGTGTTACCGGGTAGTGATTTTTTGGGTACTAACAGAATTGGTAAGGCCACTCCGACATAATCGGTTTAAGGGCTTCCTGGGGGATTCAAACTGCAGCGTCTGATCACCATGTGGTGCGGCTGCAAGCGGGCGTCTGTTTTGGATCAAGCGGCTCGCTATACAAACGTGTAATTGAATTCAACCTCCCGTGAAATGGGTTGTGCGTTGGGTTTGGGACCCACCACATAAAACAACGTTCCAATGAAATTCAACAACAAAGCCTCGGATATGAGAACCCCTTTTTTAGATGACAACACCCGCAAACGAAATAAGGACTACGAGACAAGGGCGTGTACCTGGAATGTTCGGTCCCTTAATGGGGAAGGTGCGGCTGCCCGGCTGGTTGAGGTCCTGAGGAAAGCAAAAGCGGACATCACCGCCATACAAAAGATGCGATGGACGGGGCGAGGAAACAAGATCAAAACACCTTGCAACATCTACTGGAGTGGGCATGAAGACAAGCGCAGATTTGGCGTGGGATTTGTGGTGGGAGGGTACTGACGTTCACACCCGTGAACGAGCGTCTCGCCGCAATCCGCATAAAAGTACGATTTTTCACCATATCGTTTATCTTTCATGATATCAAAGTCGTGCTTGGCGACTTCAACGCCAGGGTGGGTAAGGAGGGTGTATTCGGCCCCACTGTCGGGAAGTTCAGTCTCCGCGATCAAACTTCGCCAAATGGATTCAGGCTTATCGACTTCACTGGTGCCCGAAACATGGTCATATCACGCATTAGGTTTATGCACACGAAGATCCATCAGGCTACATGGCTGTCCTCCGATCGCAAAACACGCAACCAGATCAACCACGTTGTGATAGACAGACGGCATGTTTCCACCGTTTTGGATGTTCGCATAATACGAGGACCTAACATCGACTCTGATCACTACCTAGTAGCAGCCAAGATTCGTATCCGTCTCTGTACGACAAAACAGGCGCAACAAAAAACGCAGGCAAAGCTGGACGTCGAAAAGCTGCAATCGCAACAGACCGCCAATTATTTCGCAGATCGCCTCTCACACCTGCTCTCCGAGAGCACAATTCAACCTAGTGGAATGCATGAGCAGTGGGATCATATCTCAGGAGCACTCCGTACCGCAGGCGAAGGAGTAATTGGATTCCGGCGAACGCGAAGAAACAACTGGTATGATGATGGAGAGTGCCGCGCTGCAACGAAAAGAAAGGACGAAGCCTACAAGGCAACGCTGAGATCGAATGCAACGAGGAGTGTGTGTGTGAACACTACCGCGAGTTGAATAGGGAAGCGAGGCGGCTTTCCGGGCGAAAGAAGGAGAGGCAGAAAAGAGTGAAATAAAGGTGTTTGAGATGCTGGCCAACAGGAATAATGCCCGAAAAGTCTATCAAAAAATTCGGCGAATGACAGAAGGTTTTAAGCCCGGGGCAAACTCCTGTAAGAATGAGAACGGCGACCTGGTGGCCGATGTTCAGATAGCACTCAGAATATGGAGGGATCACTTCTCTGCCCTTTTAAATGGAGAAACTGAGCAAGAAACCAGAGAAGATGCCGAACCCAAGCCCACAATCGAAGATGATGGAATTGACGTGTCACAACCCGACTATAATGAGGTGCGAATAGCAATATCCCGATTGAAAAACAATAAAGCAGCTGGCGCTAATGGTTTGCCTGCTGAGCTATTCAAACACGGAGGCGAGGAGCTGGTAAGGCGCATGCATCAGCTTCTATGCAGAATATGGTTGGATGAATGCATGCCTGAAGATTGGAATCTAAGTGTTCTCTGCCCAATCCACAAGAAGGGCGATCCTGCAATCTGCGCCAACTATCGCGGAATCAGCCTTTTGAATATCGCATATAAGGTCCTATCAAGCGTATTGTGCGAAAGACTGAAGCCTGATGTGAACAGACTGATTGGACCTTATCAGTGTGGCTTCAGACCTGGTAAATCTACCATCGACCAGATTTTTACAATACGCCAAATCTTGGAAAAGACCCGTGAGAAAAGAATCGACACGCATCATCTCTTTGTTGATTTTAAAGTCGCTTTCGATAGCACGAAAAGGAGCTGCCTATATGCAGCTATGTCTGCATTTGGTTCCCCGCAAAACATATACGGTTATACAAACTTACCTTGAGCAACACCGCCAGCGCGGTCAGAATTGGGAAGCACCTCTCCGAGCCGTTCGAAACTAAACGACGTTTCAGACAGGGTGACCCCCTATCGTGCGATTTCTTTAATTTAATGCTGGAGAAAATAATACAAGCTGCAGAACTTAACCGCGCTGGAACAATATTTTATAAAAGCGTGCAACTGTTGGCATATGCTGACGATATTGATATCATTGGCCTTAACAACCGCGCCGTAGCTTCTGCTTACTCCAAATTAGAAAAAGAAGCGGAGAAAATGGGATTGGTGGTGAACGAGGGAAAAACGAAGTACCTTCTGTCATCATACAAAGAGTCAGCGCATTCGCGCCTTATCAAGCAAGCCACTATCTCTATATCTATGGCGCGATATACAACAGGTATATCATCATAAACCTCCTAAGAGATTTTTCCGCCAAGCTTCTCTTCCAATTTGTGGTGTGCCGATTTGAATTTTCCCTACAAATTGGTGGGACCTACAGTTTTTTGCCGACTCCGAACGGCATCTACAAAGGAGACGAATTTTTGCTGAGAAGCCTGTCATGGCAGAAATACACTCGGAGAGTTTGCCAAACCACTGCCGAGGGGCGACCCCGTTTTGAAAAACTTTTTTCAAATCACTTTTGATGTAACCTGTACCAGGGCTCGAACCACGGACCTTCGGTGTGGTAGGCCGGCAACACTACCTTCACACCACGGCGGCCGCATCAACCAAGCCACTGTTGGCAGCAATAATTTCGAAATAGTAAAGGACTTCGTTTACCTGGGAACCAGCATTAAAACCAACAATAATGTTAGCCTGGAAATCCGACGAAGAATTACTCTTGCAAACAAATGCTACTTCGGACTGAGCAGGCAATTGAAAAGTAAAGCATTCTCTCGACGAACGAAAATAACACTCTACAAGTCACTCATCGCACCCTTCCTGCTTATGGTGCAGAAGCGTGGACACTAACAACATCTGATGAGGCGGCTCTGGGAGTATTCGAGAGAAAGGTTCTTCGAAAGATTTGTGGACCTCTACGTGTTGGCGGCGGCAAGTACCGAAGAAGATTTAATGACGAGCTGTATGAACTTTACGCAGACGTCGACATAGTTCAGCGAATTAAAACACAGCGGCTTCGCTGGCTAGGCCACGTAGTGCGAATGAGCGAAGATGCTCCAGCCCAGAAGGTATTCTTATCGGCACCCGCCGGTGGAAGCAGAGGAAGAGGGAAACCACCACTCCGATGGAAGGACCAAATGGAGACCGATTTGCGATCGCGCGGTGTTTCCAATTGGCTGGCGAGCTACGTTGGACGGTCAAAATCGCCCGAGCGGTTCGATGACCATTTAAGGAAGAACAGAATTGGGTTACTGTATTCTGAAATAGATGGTGGATGATTATACCATCTTTGATTAATTTATTTACCCTTGGGTGCTTGTGGTAGTCTGTAATTTTTTATATAGACTGGGGTTTCATCTTTTATCTGTAATTTTTACTTGTAAAAGTTATAGGTTCTGTTTCTACTGCAAATATATCTATATATTCTAAACATAATGAATTTAATTGGTTTCTAACAAAATTTGGGAAATGCCTGTTTAATCTCTCCAATTTTTCTTTAATGTTAGTGTTATTATCTATAGTCTCATTGATTAATATGTAATCATTTAAATTTTCTGTTTTAACATTGTAGTTCTGAATAATAGCATTTTTATTTGTGGTCTTTATTATTCTAACAAAAGGTTGATCTACACTTGTTACGGTATTAGCAATAAAGATACCGCGTGTTAACTTTTGATGGGGAGTAAAAAGTTCGTGATTATTAGTTTTTACGTTAATTTGACGAACTACTTCAGATCTGGCGACAATTGTGATTGTATTAACAGTTGGTCTATTTGTCATATGGATTATTATGGTTTCTGGAAAGTCATTAGGTCTCAAACTTAATCGATCTCCGTGTTTACTGTAATTTAAACACAATTATATTTGTTTATAAAATCTAACCCTAAAATTCGGTCCCATGGGATTGAAAAATAGTCATCTACTATACTAAAAGATCATGTCCTTTTAAGTCTGCTATAACTGTTCCTAATGTGCTTGTTATTCCTGTGATTTGTGAATTATTAATTGTAATGTTAACCCGGGAAGTCCCATAACTTTTTTTGTTTTGGATTTTTGTGAAATGTTGTATACTTATGTATTTCGATCTCCTGAGCACGAAAATGAAGTCCATTTTCATTTTCCTCGCTTCGATTTTCCTCTGCGTGAAATACAGTTATTCTTTTTTGTTTTTGTTATTTACTTCAGACATAATACGTAAAATTGCAACGACATGTTTGCATTACCATATGGTAATCGTGGGAAGATTCGGGTTAATATCAACTTGTCCCTTTTTTATAATTGATATATCTGCTCCTGTGTCTATCAAGAGAGTTGAAATTGAATTATTTAGAGAAGTCTTGGAAGATATGTAGCTGTTTAGGTGTAAATTAAGTACACGTACTTTTTTATTATTTACTGTTGAAGTGGAGTTTGCTGGTTTGCTTCCTCGCGATTAGTTCCTCGCGATTGATTTGTGAAATTTCTATTTTGTCCCTGGAAATTATTAGTTTGTCTATTGTTACCGTTATAACGCGTGGGAAACGCGCGCCTTTGATTATTTATTTTGGTAACCTCTTCTAAAGTTACCACGGTAATAACCCTGTTGACGTATGTGTAGCAACGAATTGGGGTTACCTTTTACTTCAGTGCAATTTTGAAATAGCTTCGTTCATTGAAGCGAAAGTTCCAGCTTGCATTATCATTTTTACATTTTCGTTGGAGCTATTTTTACACATAGCTTTTACAGCTGATTGTGTAGCATATTTAGTAACTAAATCTGGGGTTAACCGGTCAGATATGTATGCTCCTTCTAATGATTTTGTAAGCTTTTCTATTTCCGCAGTATATTGGTTTGCTGTTTTACTGCGTTGTTGGATGTTCAGGAGTTTCAACTGATTCACCCTTGATCGAGTTCTTGAATTTTTCCTAGATTTGTAAGATTGAACATTCAAAATTTATTTAGTTTCTAGCTGCGCCTTTCAGTTTAGTCTATATCATTGAAACTGCTAAGGCCTCGTGGCTATTCTTGATTTGCTCGAGAATGTCAAGTGCATCTAAGAATCCATGTTGATTTTCTGGCTTACCATCAAATTCGGGTAGAATTGACTATGCCGTCTTAATGAATTCTACTGCCGTTTGTACCATTTTGTCGTTTTCTGTTTGCAAATTTTGAATTTCAATTTTCTCATCTTCTTCTAAATCGGACTGACAAAATGTATTTCTATATCGTTTTGGAATGAAGTTAGGACGAGCACCTCAATATTATATCTTGCTAGTGAGGAAACTAATTCGCCTCTAACACTAGAAAATATTTGGTATGCATCTATTTGGTGAGCGCTAGTTAGTTGGCTATTTACATTATGTATAGCCTGCCCTATTTTATTTAATTAATCTACTATTATTGTGAGATGTTTTAACACGGTTTCAGTTTTTATTTTTATATTTTTATTTATGCACTTGTAGGACTTTTCGGCAAACTTTTTTTCTTCCATAAGTGTTTTAAAATTATCTTCCCATTTGCTCATTAAGGTAGGGAGAATGAATAAAGTTTCTATTTATACTTTATCTAAACCGTCAGCACGGGTCCGATATTTTCTCTCAAAAATGTATTACGTGCTGAGTATATTTTCAAAAATAAACTTAGACAAGCACAGATAGTTAACATTAAGAGCAATACTTTAATGAAGTCTAGAGCTTCAGTGTGGTCGATCATCTTAATAGAGTTGATAACATTAGCGTTTGGCTTTTCAATTTTGGATTGTTCTGAACCCATTGCAAAATAAATTTTAGACAAAAACTATTTCAAATATAATTTTTCTTTATTTAGGCATGTCTTTTTGGGAATGCTTTTTCCAACATTAAGTTTATTTCTAAGTCTAATGTTGTGGGGTTTACGACATCTTCCATTGTTGCTTTCCTAGTTATCACGAAAGATTTCCAAAAAGTGGTTAAAACCTCTAATTCATTATTTAAATTTCTCTCTTCAATCTTCAGGTCGGAGTTGTCCCAAACAATATGATCAATAAAAATATTTAGCTTTTCTACCTTGAGACATTATAAAATTATTTCAAATATGTATTCATACAATTATTTTATAGCTTTCGAGCTAAGCGTTATCAGTAGGGGGCGGAGCGCTGCGTCGACTAGTGCTGCAGTGTCGGAACTAAGACCAGCCGAGGGTGACCTATCCTTTGATGCGGTCCAACACTCACTTACCAATGAAGAAGACAAAGCGTTAGCGAGCATAAAGGCACAGGGAAGACGAGTATGGAGGAACATGTCATCGAGGTGACTGACGAACATCTACCGGTAAAACAACGCCATTACCCCATTTCACCAGCTATACAGAAGTTGATTTATAACGAACTTGATCGCATGTTAGTGATGGAAGTCATAGAGGAAAACAACAGCTGCTGGAATTCGCCGGTCTCACTGGTGGTTAAAGGAACTAAGAACATACTGAGCCTCGATGCTTCGTGTTGCCAAATTGACGATAAAAGTTGAAAAGACGAAGTTTTGCTTTAAGAAGGTTCGCTATCTCGGATACGTGGTCGGTGATAGATGCCTCTGGACAGATGACAGCAAAATTGCAGAGATGCGGGACTTTGCGGAACCACGAACTCCGAAACAGCTCCGCAGATTCCTAGGGATGACAGGATGGTATATACGATTTATACATGACTACGCCACGATTGCAGCCCCACTACACGACAGACTGACGAAGGACAACATAAAGAAGTTTACAATGGCAGAAGAGGCTAAGACGGCGTTCAACAGTTTGAAACAGAGCCTGATATCGGCACCTGAACTGACACATCCGGACTTTAACAGACATTGTTACAGACAATGTGTCGAATCAACTGACCAATTGTCCCAACTTGACGACGACAACAACGAACAGTTGCTTATGTGCCTGCCAAACTCAATAAGGCACAACTCAATTACAGCATAACAGAAATGGAGTGTTAATCAGCTGTATAGAGCCTGAAGCTACAGGCATATAACTTTAATATAGAGCATCGTAAGGGGACCCAAAACGTAGCGCCTCATACCCGACACTAGTGACAAGAGACTGGACATTGACATATACTCGCCATATTTTCGGTCGCCCGAGTACATGGAGTTGCGAAGATAGTGACAGAGAAGAGATACAGACTACCAGAACTATGTGTGTTAGGCGGATATGTGTACAGACGAACGCAATTTAACAAAGGAGATGAACAACAAGAAGACAATGCCTCGAAACTCTGGGTTCCGATGGAGCAGCGGAAGAGTTTGATGAAATCATCACACACCTGGCCTTCGGCTGGACATGCCGGAATTCACAAGACACTATCACGGATCCGAGACAGGTATTATTGGCCAGGTTTGGTTGCAGATGCGCAGGTATGTGTCAAAGCTTGCGATGTATACAAAGGTAACTAGACACAGAACGATTTTCATAAGCCAACCCTGGGTAAACAGCACCTAACTGACCGTCCTTTTCAACACTTGTTTGTCGCCTTTATGGGTCCATACCCACGTAGTAGTGATGGTAATGTTTCACGGTTTCGGGGAACCCGAATACGTACATTCAGACAACGGGAAGCAGTCTACTTCAAAGATGTTTACCTCATTCCTTGAAAGATATGGTGCGACGCACATAAAAACAGCGTTTTACTCGCCACAAGGAAACGCAGCGGAAAGGGGTTAACCGCTACGTTTTGCAGATTATGCGGTAGTACATAAAAGGTGAGCAAAGGAATTGGGATAAACTTGAAAGCGACGCAGCTTTTGCACTTCCGTCATACATAAGGCTATAAATACTTCACCATACGAAGCCGTCTTTGGAATCACCACTTACTCAGAGACAAAATAATGAAAGAAGCAAAGAGACGTATGGTGTTAAAAGCAGGGATGTGGTTTTTAAGGTAGGGCAAATGGTATACCGCCGCAACTTTCAGCAAAGCTCGAAAATCGATCACTTTAATGTGAAACTTGCCCCAAAGCAAGTAAAGTGCATCGTGCTAAAACCAATAGGGAACTCGATGTACCAGCTAGGCGACACTGCTGGCAAGCCAATTGAGGTATACCATGCCAAGGACCTTTTCGCGAATTAATGTGTATGTTATATGTAGTCCTTGTAACAAATTTAAATTGGAGCTTGTCCTAATATACCACTTTATAAATGTTTATTTGTATTGACAGTAGAAACCCTCTAGACCAATTCACCATATTGATGAAAAAAAACATACTTCACCCGTATTAATTTTTATATTTTTCCTTGTCCCTTTGTTTATTTATTTATTTTAGTAATTATACAACGTTTAGTTTATATTTTTTTTATTATTTATTCAGTACCGACGATTAACTATATAAGTTAAAACCACTAACCTGTGATATAGATTTACATAACTCACCTGTGATATAAATTAAAACAAATAGCTTGTGATACCTTAGATAAGTAGTTTTAATATCCGTTGACCTTTATTAATGTAGTGTATTGTAGAGTATATGTTTGAAATTATCGTGTTGTAGATATATGTATCTAAATGTAAAAAGGTACAACACCAAAAGTTATATGAATTGGTGAAGCCCGGCACTGGGAGTGGGTCGAAACGACACCTTGGGTAGAAACAAAACAAAGTAGTGGCTCCGTTATGATTCTTCTTACGGACACTCTCCATGATGCAGGCACCATCGGCGGATCCGAGCCTGTAACGACAGCCTACGATTAACCTACACCTCTGAGCATATGTGCATATGCAGGCGCAACATTACCCCTGCGGATAATCATACAAATTATCTGCTTACATTCTTTATACCAGGTATCTATGTGTGTGGATAGAAAATACTGTTGCATGCAACATGTTCGACGTCACGATGATATCTGAGTGATTTATATGTTGAAAATAGGATCGACAGAGTTAACGAATATATACATGCACTACATACCACATACATATATATTTATCGCTTACAAACTAAAGTACATATAAACAATAATATACCCGTTGTCCCGTTGTTATCAATTGAAACATAATACAAATATAATCTTTGTTCCTTCCATAAAGTAACAATAGTCATATGATAACATTATACCAAACTCGTAAACACTTTTTCAATAATAAATTTAATCACAAACAACAAACACAATTATCACCACTGATAGAAATAGTATAAAAAGATTTAAGCATAAAATGTAAACTCAGTTTTTTCTGTTTCTAAGCGAACTCATAACTAGGGGCTCAACTGGGATGACAGTACGTTTCGCCATCTAAGAGTCAAATCCTTGAAATAAAGGGAAATAACAAATACACGGTCTTGAAGAAAGACAAAACCAGTTTCTGGAAAAGTGAAACCAAAAATTTTAATAGTGAAGCCTAGGTATACCAGAAAAAAACTGGAGCACTTTATCTGAATGTAAAAAACGCAATGGAAGCCGAAATAGCAACCTTGAAGGCCCAAATAACTGCAATAACAATAAACATGCAGAATCAGCGAGAATCTTTCCAGCCGGACATCGAAACCATCAAACGGGAATCGTTTCAGCAAGTAACACCAGTAACACAGCACGAAGAAGTCCGTTTGGCACTAACAGGTCCTAAGGATATTGATCCGGAGTTATTCAAATGTCTACCAAAATTTGACGGCGATAAAACGCAGTACCGCTTTTGGAAAACTCAAGCTTGACCATTTATGGACTCCATAAAAGATTTTATGCAACAACCTCGATATTACTCGGCGTTGGGAATAGCACGTACGAAGATTTCTGGGTCGGCAGCTGATATTTTGACAAACCACAATACTAAATAAAATTTCTACTCGATAATCAATCGACTAGATTACACGTATGCGGATCAGCGCCCGTTATATGTCCTACTAGACGATATGAAGAAAATAGCCCAAGGAAGACGTACGTTGTCTGCATTCCATAGTGAGGTCAGTAAGGCATTAAGTTAGCCTTATCTAAAATCGAGATGTCTGCTAGTCAAAACAACGCGGCAATGGTAGAATATGCTAAGGAAGAAGCTGTGCCTACTTTCATACTAGGGCGAAACAGCAGATATACCAGTGGCACATTATACAGCAATAACCCAAAAGATTTGGAGGCAGCCTACGCTATCTCTCTCTCTCTCTATGGCGCGATATACAACAGGTATATCATCATAAACCTCCTACGAGATTTTTGCGCCAAGCTTCTCTTTCAATTTGTGGTGTGCCGATTGGAATTTTCCCTACAAATTCGTGGGACCTACAGTTTTTTGCCGACTCCGAACGGCATCTACAAAGCAAACGAATTTTTGCTGAGAAGCCTGTCATGGCAGAAATACACTCGGAGAGTTTGCCAAACCACTGCCGAGGGGCAACCCCGTTTTGAAAAACTTTTTTCAAATCACTTTTGATGTTACCTGTAGCAGGGCTCGAACCATGGACCTTCGGTGTGGTAGGCCGGCAACACTACCTTCACACCACGGCGGCCGCCACGATAACGTGAATCAACAGTTCGATATACAGCCACAACGATCAAATTCAACTCGTCACCATTATCCCGAAAATCATCCAGCACCACGATATGAGGGCAGGCAACATCAATATAAGCCAGGATTAAAAGTATACGGACATAAGCAACGATTCCAGCACCAGCAGCAGCCGCAGAAACCAATCCCCATGGAAGTCGATAACTCGAAAGAATTCGTTCGGACTACACTGAATTATCGTAAAGTACCTGGGCGACCGGGCTTCGATCGGCATTTTCATAGGTTACCATACAATTTAGTTTATTTAGATAATCATCAATAAAGATATTCTGGTTGTTTGTATAAATAGGTTTACTTACCAGGAGTGAAGAGTTCTAAAGACATATCTTGATAATAAAAATATGTTTAAAATTTTTTATTAGTAACAAAGTTTGAATAAATATAATTACTCCTTGGTGGCTGCTCAAACAAATTTTCGACAAGTCTTTACAAGATTCCTTGCTCAATTGTATGATTAGCAGCTGTCGATTTTTATCAAATAATCGAGAAGGATTAGGGCCACATGGGTATATTTGTGGGTTAGAGCTCCATATATCGGTCAACATTCTGTGATTTCTTCTTTATTTTCAATGATAGAGCTATGAAAAACTTTTCATATTCAATACATATGAAATCTATTGCAACACTTCCTTCCATACCATGTTCCGAGTACTTTTCTTTTTTCCGGAAACATTACTTTAAATGTATTTGGTCACTTAACTCTTAAAACGTCACATATAACATACCATGCATGACCATCGATGAATTTAGCTCCACTCCGACAAACTCAGAAGTTTATCCCTGATCTTTATGCGCAGTCATGGCAAATGTTGGCCTTACTGGAAGTTGCACCTTAGCGACTCCTTGGATGAGTGCGATTCTCGGTATACGAACTTCTTTGCCGGATTTTTCTTGTCGAACAAAAGTGGCCACCCTACTTAGAAATAATTTTTTTCAATATGCAAGAAAATTCCGTTTGATACCCATATTGGAATATTTCATTTCTTTTAAAAAAATCTGATAGGTAGCAACTCCGTAAAAACTCTTATTAGGCCACACCTAAACGGAATCCTTAGAATGTGGTACACTATGTACATACCAAATTCCATCCAAATCGGTTAAGCCGTTTGCGAGTATTCGGATATACAAATATATGGGAATAGCTCGTTAAAAGTTCAAAGATATAATAAGCTCAAATGGCAACAATAAGTGGCAATCATACTTAGGAATGTTTTTTTTTTTCAAAACGCAAGAAAACCCTTTCTTTTGATAACACCTGCGTAAAAATTCTTAGAATATGGTACACTATCTACATACAAAATTTCATCGAAATCGGTTGATCATTTTTGGAGATAGTTGTTAAGTAGTTACCCTAAACAAAAAATTTATATAAAAACCTCAATAAGTCGCAACCCCACTTAGGAATATTTTTTTTTGAAATACGAATGAAAATATCGGTCGTATGATGTCCATATTGGTATATTTTATTTCATATAAAAAAAAATTCAGATAAGTGGCAACCCCAAAAAAATAACCTATAAGGCAACACCTAGGTAAAAATTCTTAGAATGTGTTACACTATCTACATTAAAAATTTTATTCAAAGCGGTTGACCGGTTTTCGAGATAGTTGTTAAGTAGTTACCCTAAACAAAAAATGTATATAAAAACCTCAATAAGTGGCATGCCCACTTAGAAATATTTTTTTTTAAATACGAATGAAAATATCTTTCGTATGATGTCCATATTAGCATACTTTATTTCATAGCAAAAAAATTCAGATAAGTGGCAACCCCAAAAAAATAACCTATATAGCAACACCTAGGTAAAAATTCTTAGAATGTGGTACACTATCTACATACCAAATTTCATTCAAATCGGTTGAGCCGTTTTCGAGATAGTCTGGATATACAAATATACAAGAATAGCTCGTTTAAAGTAATAAGATAAATAACCCGTTTAAACGAGAAAGAGTGCCATCAAGTCAAAATATAAACAATCAAAAAATTCAGACTAGAAGAAGACAGAGTAGAAAATCGAGGTAGCTCTGAGGACAAATTTGAAGCAGGAAGTACTTTTTTAGGCGCGTAAAAGGTTTGCCATGTATTGTAACAAAATGCGGTATGATTGGTAAACCAGTAACAATTTTAGTAGATACAGGAGCTACAAATAGTTATATTAATTTCAATTCTGATATAGGAAAATATGTCCAAATTAAGCCAACGCACACAAAAACATTGCATGGAAACTCAGTAATAAATCAAAAAAAGTAATTACGCTATTCGGGCACCAATTATCCTTCCATGAATTGATGAACTAAACGGCTACGATATGATTTTCGGTGAATAGGGATTACGAGTAATAACAGCAGAAGTTAACTTATTTGATTATAGTTTGAAATATAAAAAGATAGTAGAAGAACAAAAAATAAATTACACCTTAGATGATTAGTTACAATAAAGACATTTGTCAAATTATCCAAAGAAACGATTATGTAAGTGAGTTTTTACCATTCACAACAACAATGCAAGCTTCAATTAGAACTCAACCGGACGACCCCATATGGACCAAGCAATACACTTACCCAATGGCAGACCATGAGTTTGTAAAAAGTGAAATAAATAAATTACTTAAAGAAAAAATTATTCAACCGAGCAAAAGTACGTATAAGTAATTCTCCTATGTGGGCCGTTCCTAAAAAGGGCACCTATGACCAAGACAGACCCAAGAGACTGATGGTTGTTTATTTCCAGAAAATAAATTTCCACACAATTACAGATAGATACGCAATACCCGATGTGAACATGACTATACAAAGTCTAGGGAAAGCAAAAATATTTTCTGCAATAGACTTAGAATCAGGATTCCACCAAATTTTTATTAAGGAGAAAGATAGAGAAAAGACAGCATTTTCAGTAAATGGAGCAAAATATGAATTTGTTAGGATGCCTTTTGGTTTAAAAAATGCACCGGCAATATTTCAACGATGCGTTGGCGATATTTTGCGTGACTATACTCGTATTGGAAAATTTGCACATGTTTACATTGATATATATTCTTCTTCAACCGAAGAACATATTGAACACATCCGAACTATAATCAATGCACTCCATAATGTTAACATGAAGATTTCAAATGAAAAATCGCATTTTTTCAAAGATTCCGTTGACTACTTAGGTCACATTATTAAACACAATAGAGAACCTGTAGACCCAAATAAAATCGAAACAATTAAGAAATTCCCTGAACCAAAAACTTTGAAAGAACTTCGGTCATTCTTAGGACTCCTTAGTTACTGTAGGAAATTTATTAAAGAGGGGAACATGGTATGATAAAAAAAAAAAATAAAAGCGCAAAAATAGAAATAAAATTAGATGATGCTGCAATACAGGCCTTTGAAAAAATTAAATTAGAACTACAAGCACAGGGAGAATTGCATCAATTGGATTTTTCAAAGCCTTTTGAACTCACAACTGACGCAAGTAATTTCGCTATAGGAGCTGTACTTGCACAGAATAGAAAACCAATCGCTTTCATTTCCAGAGTTCTTAGCGATACTGAACAAAGTTATAGTACCAATGAAAAGGAACTTTTAGCTATAGTATGGGCACTCCAAAAATTACGAAATTACTTATACGGAGTAGCGAATTTAACTATTTATACAGACCACCAATCATTAATTTATTCTATATCGGAAAAAAATCCAAATATCAAATTAAAAAGATAGAAAACCCTAATAGAGGAATACGGAACAAAATTAGTTTACAAACCTGTTCATCAAAATGTTGTAGCAGATGCACTTTCTCGACAACAAATAAGCACCTCAACGGATTGCACAGCCCATTCCGCAAAAAGCTCATCAACACCAATAATGAAAAGAGTAAAACAGCCATTAAACTCGTTTAAAAACCAAATAATTTTAATAAAATATAATGAAGAGAAAGAAACGATATCTCAGAAAATATTTTCCAACCATGCTAGACACACGATATATTACAACGATTCTCAAATTGTATGCAACAAGTTGAAAGAGATAGTCAGACCAACGTTACAAACGCTTTAAGGGTAGAAAATGAAGGAAATTTTTCACTTTGGAAAAGATATTATTCGCACATTTCCAAATTGTACGTTTGTACAAGCCCAAACACTTCTTACTGATGTAACGAATATCGATAACCAAAAATAAATCACAAAAACAACGCTCAAGAGATACTTTTAAACTACTACTGGCCAAACCTAAAAAAAATGTGCAGAACAGAGACAAACACATGCGAAATATATTACAGCCAGACAGATCGGCGGAATAAAACTTCGGCAAAATACAATAAACATCAAGTCAAAGAAGATCGAGGGAACACGATTTTGACGGCAAAAGGGAAAGTTATACTCAAAGATAGTATCAGGAAAGTAGCAACAGGAAAGCAACCGAATTTATATTATTACATAGTACCTGGGCGAGCGAGCTTTGCTCGGTATTTTCATAGGTTGCCATACAGTTTAGTTTATTTAGATAATCATCAATAAAGATATTCTGGTTGTTTGTATGAATAGGTTTACTTACCAGCAGTGAAGCGTTCTAAAGACAGGTTTTGATAATAAAAATATGTTTAAAATTTTTTATTAACTAGTAACAAAGTTTGAATACACATAATTACTCCTTGGAGGCTGCTCAAACAAATTTTCGACAAGTCTTTACAAGATTCCTTGCTGAATTGTATGATTAGCAGCTGTCGATTTTTATCAAATAATCGAGAAAGATTAGGGTCACATGGGTATATTTGTGGGTTAGAGCTCCATATATCGGTCAACATTCTGTGATGTCTTCTTTATTTTCAATGATAGAGCTATGCAAAACTTTTTATATTCAATACATTTGAAATCTATTGCAACACTTCCTTCCATACCATGTTCCGAGTACTTTTCTTTTTTCCGGAAACATTACTTTAAATGTATTTGGTCACTTAACTCTTAAAACGTCACATATAACATACCATGCATGACCCTCGATGAATTTAGCTCCACTCCGACAAACTCAGAAGTTTATCCCTGATCTTTATGCGCAGTCATGGCAAATGTTGGCTTTACTGGAAGTTGCACCTTAGCGACTCCTTGGATGAGTGCGATTCTCGGTATACGAACTTCTTTGCCGGATTTTTCTTGTCGAACAAAAGTTACAACCCTACTTAGAAATATTTTGTTTCAATACGCAGGAAAATACCGTTTGATACCCATATAGGCATATTTCATTTATTTAAAAAAAATCTGATAGGTAGCAACTCCGTAAAAACTCTTATTAAGCCAAACCTAAATACGAATTCTTAGAATGTGGTACACTATGTACATACCAAATTCCATCCAAATCTGTTAAGCCGTTTGCGAGTATTCGAATATACAAATATATAGAATAGCTCGTTAAAAGTTCAAAGATATAATAAGCTCAAATGGCAACAATAAGTGGCAATCATACTTAGGAATGTTTTTTTTTTCAAAACGCAGGAAAAACCCTTTCTTTTGATATCACCTACGTAAAAATTCTTAGAATGTGGTACACTATCTACATACAAAATTTCATCGAAATCGGTTGACCGGTTTTGGAGATAGTTATTAAGTAGTTACCCTAAACAAAAAATTTATATAAAAACCTCAATAAGTGGCAGCCCCACTTAGGAAAATTTTTTTTTAAAATACGAATGAAAATATCTTTCGTATGATGTCCATATTGGTATATTTTATTTCATATAAAGATAAGTGGCAACCCCAAAAAAATAACCTATGTGGCAACACCTAGGTAAAAATTCTTAGAATGTGGTACACTATCTACATTACAAATTTTATTCAAATCGGTTAACCGGTTTTCGAGATAGTTATTAACTAGTTACCCTAAACAAAAAATTTATATAAAAACCTCAATAAGGGGCAATGGCATGCGTGACGTGGTGACGAAGCAAGCCACATACGCAAATCCAAAAAGATCCTTCGCTGAGACGGTGTCACATGCAATAACGCAAGAAGCAGCTTCGCTTATGAGCAAGGCTGCATACAAAACTCATCGATTAGAAGTGGAACCGCCGGCTTGAGTTGGCATAATTTTGGAAGCATTGAAGGGAGTACAGAAGAGAAGTGATGGTGGCATTGAATGCTTCGAGTGTGAAAAGTTAGGTCACGTATCACGTTATTGGGACTCTGGCTACAGTGATTCCGGAATTGGGTGGGCGTAAACGCAATTCTGGAGTAGATAAGCAAGAAGAGTGTCCCAAAATATCTGTGCCACAATTTGGAGTAAAGCTGCTGTCGGAGGGTACGTGGACGGGAAAGAGTGTGAATTGGTCAGCGGGAAGGTGGAATCACTGCAGAAAGCTAAGTTGTGGACAGGAACTGGTAAAAGTGAACAAGTACTGACAGAAGTGGATACGTGTGCATCACTTTTCATAATTCAGAGTGAATTGGTCAGCGGGAAGGTGGAATCACTGCAGAAAGCTAAGTTGTGGACAGTAACTGGTAAAAGTGAACAAGTACTGACAGAAGTGACATGTAAAGTTGTAACTCGGAATGTGGCTACGTATCACAACTTCTTGTTAGAGAATATTGTCAACGAAGTCATCGTTGGCGCCGACGTGTTGTCTGAGAGACACATTTGCATCAATAAAGGGAAGGGGGTTATGACTTACAACAACCCAGAAGTGCCTCTGATCTTTGGACACAACATTGGCTATAGAACCAAAGCAGTGATATTAGAGGTGAAACAGAAGAAGTTTCGCAAGACGGAGGAAGCGGACAGTTGTTTGTGTTTAAAAGGCTAAAAGAGAATAAACGGCATAAGAGGAGAAATGGTTAGAGAGAGTCACTTTGCAAAAGCATACCGGCCGCAATGAAGCAGCTCAAAGCTAATATCTGGTTATTTGCATCTGATATGGGAAAGGGAAGATAACAAAAAATCATCGAGCACTTATTGTTGTTTCCCAGGCAAGAGCTCAGTTGTTATAAAAGCATAACTATGCAATGCCGAGATGAAAAGCAGTTGGGAATAAAGAAAATGATGCCCATTATATATAGGGTAATGGATTACTAATCATGCAAGTCACCCTGTACTAATTTTATTCGGTCAGTGAAAAGACGCATTTAATTGACATTGAACACCTCCCAAATAACGAAAGGGAAGCTGTCAAAAACGAAAGCTTAAAGGCAGGAACACCGAGCCTATAAAAGGGCCTGATCGGCTACAGTTAGCCTCTTTGCGGTTTCTAGTTTCACCCCAATAAGTGGACAGACATTATTACCAGTTAGTACCAGTGCTCCTATATCCTATAAGTTTTTGTGAAAACAAGGTAAGTTTTTTTATAGTGATGTGCTTCCATCAAGTTTGATTGGTAGGATTTTGTCCAATAGAGCGTCATCACCCTCCTGTGGAAGTCCTTGCATCAGCCACACCCATAACCCTAAGTCGCTTGTCAAGCCGAATGGTATATTTACCCTCCATCGAGTATACAAAGGGTGGGTGTGGAAGCTGGTTTGTTCAGGACCACGGCCGACCAGAGTTGTGACCACCTCAACTAAATATAATTCACCATTTGCAGTGAAAAAGCGACCCTGGAGCCCCTAATATTAACCCCGGTCTTGTTTCCTGTCAAAATCCGGCCCTGGCGTCAACGAGGCATACATCAATTACGCCAGCCGCATCTCTTGCATTTTCCTGACACCTTCTAAATGTAGTGATATCAGGGCACAGTGCTTACCAACAAAGCTGCACCACATCAAATAATAAATTGTACAAAAAGCCAAACCAGTGAAAACTCGTCAAATTATAAGGAGTGAATGAAAAGTAAAAGTTAGAAACCAGGCTTAAATGTGTTAAAAGAAAAAAATATAGTAGAATTTCTCAGTATCTCTAGGAAGGAAACCAAAAAAAAAAAATTTAAAAAAAGCTTTTCTACAAAGAATCAGTGAATTTTCTGATATAAATTAATAAATAGATAAAGTTGAAATACGTAGCCAAACAACAACAACAAAGCACTAATCTTCTTCAAAGAAAGAGAAAAAAAAATTGTTTAGTCAAAGGTGCTAATGCACAAAGTACAAAAAAAATTATATATATCGTTGTCAAAAGTTAAATTTTTGCAAATAGGGAAAATTAATCTTTGTCACTGTAGTGATCGCATTCGCTAGCAGTGTAAGTCACAGCAAAGCCCGACAAACCTAAAACAAAACAATACCTTTGCCTTTGCTAAACAGATAAATTGCATCAACCACGCTGGAAGGCCTTTCATCGCTGGAACGCATCAACATACCATCATACATACCAACATAAATATGTAGGTAACATTGTTCTAATTCGCTTTTGCAATTTCAATTGTTTTGATTTTTTTTGGCTTTGATTTGTGAATAGGAATATGTACAGGGTGTTTTTTTTACAGGTTTGTTTTTCGAATAGAGATAAAACTGGCATTTTGTGGTCAAATCTGGCAACTCTAATGTCATTTATGTTCAGTTTGGTTTGCCATTTCATTATGAACAGGTTGACAAAAGAACAACGCTTGCAAATCGTGCAAATTTATTTCGAAAATAATGGTTCAGTTCGCGAAGTTTACCGTGAGCTCCGTCCATTTTATGGTCGACATAATCGTCCATCAGAGCAATTAATTCGGTTAACCATGGATCGTTTTCGCACTACGTTTACTCTATGTGATAATACGCATCCGCAGAGACGTCGAACAGTGCGCACCGAAGAAACAATTGCCGCTGTAGAGCAAAGTGTTGAAGAGGACCCGAATGAATCGATTCGCCACCGTGCACAGCAATTGGAGCTTTGTCCATCAACTTTATGGAAGATTTTGCGCAAAGATCTTGGCTTGCGACCTTACAAGATCCAGCTTGTGCAAGAATTAAAGCCGCGAGACCATGCAATGCGTCGTGATTTTGGTGTATGGGCCGAAATTGAGATTGATTTCGATGCTGATTTTCATCGCAAAATTTTGTTCAGTGATGAGGCTCATTTTTGGTTGAATGGCTACGTCAACAAGCGAAATTGCCGCATTTGGAGTGAAGAGAATCCACATGAGACCCTTGAAACGCCATTACATCCACAAAAACTGACTGTTTGGTGTGCTCTATGGGCTGGTGGAGTCATTGGGCCATACTTCTTCCGCAATAATGCTGGAGAGGCAGCTACCGTTAATGGAGACCGGTATAGAGCCATGATAACCGACTATTTTGTTCCCGAATTGGATGGCATGAATGTGGATGAGTTGTGGTTCCAACAAGACGGCGCTACATGCCACACAGCGCACGTCATAATCGATTTATTGAAGGAAACATTCGATGAGCGCATAATTTCGCGGAATGGACCTGTCAATTGGCCACCAAGGTCGTGTGATTTGACACCATTGGATTATTTTCTTTGGGGATATGTGAAGTCGCTCGTCTACACCAACAAACCAGAAACGTTAGGTGAATTGGAAGCCAACATTCGTGGCGTTATTGCCGACATACGGCCCCATATGCTCGAAAAAGTGGTTGAAAATTGGACCTGTAGAATTGGCTTTATTCGAGCCAGCCGCGGCGGCCACATGCCCGAAATCATATTTAAACATTAATGGCATAAAATTATCCTTCCAATAAAGCCAAATTGATGGACCTTAAAACGATTTTCTTGTGTTTTATTTCAATTCGAAGTTCTATACCCCTAAAAAAAACACCCTTTATAAGCATACTTACCTACATGTACAAACCCATGTACATACATATGTATGTACATTTGTTGTCCCTAAATATGTACGTACGTACGTTTGTACCATTCTTTTGTCGCTACAATGATTCATATAAATATGTATGTACAGCAAAGTTTGGCAAGTCCTAGTAATTAAGTACTTTAGTATGAAAAATTGTTTTGTCAAATATTTACTTTCGCAAAAGTAAATTCTCTTGATTAGTTAAACCTCTTTCTAAATAATAACTCTGAGTGGATTTAAGTACAAACCAATATCTGCATTTTTCTCAATTACTAAGTAACTATCGATTGCAAAAATAGGGTACTCAATTAGTACTTTCTATCTAACGGTTTTTTTTTATTCATCCCGGATGTAGGAATAATAATTAAGTTTTGATACCGGAACCAGAACCCCTTAAAAAAAAAAAAAAAAAAATTATAATAATTTATTTTTTTGTCAACCACATAATCATGGAATGCATATTTAGGTACCGACAATAAATTTGTTTTCCTACTGGAAAAGACAAAAACAAAAGAAACACACCGGTAATATATGTAAATAAGGAAATAAAAGAACGAAATAGTGCACTAGGTTTGCTTTTTGTTCGTTGCTGATACCCTAGTAAGCCCAGCAAATTAACTATCACATATTACTGTATAGATATGATTTTTGTCATCGGATCGGATTGGATCCTCACTCAGTTAACTTACTAATTATCATATGCCATTCTTTGGCTTAGTTAGTTTTTTTCTCAGGATTCAGCTTTCTAGGTATATACAGACATATGTATATCTATTGTTAAGCATAGGCGTGAACGCTTATAGTATGTTAAGTATAAAAAGTTTGAATAAAAGTTGAAATTGTATCTATTTGGAAAAAAATGAGTCTTTAGAAGTTTAGTATTTTCCTGGAGGACAATGTGTTGATTACATAGAAGGCAGGTTTTCTTTTGTGGGATCTTCGAATCCCATTCACATCGAAGATCATGGTAGGGTAGGGTAGAGAAAGTGAGTGTAGACTACCATCTTTCACCTCGCCCCCAATACACCATTAACAGATGACCGCTTTCACCCCTTGTTGCAAATAGATTCTGTAATTTGGTTCTTTGGAGTTTCGATCGTTAAATCGGTTTTTGTTTTGGCTATGGGAGTTTAGCTCCCGTCTTTAGATTCTGGTTAGGAGACCTACAATTAAAATTTTATGTAATGTCGGTTGAGACATGGCAACCACCCACCCCATCCCGAAAGAGCTACGGTCCAGAGGACTCCCCGCCGTGACCACTCAACTGCTGTTCGTGTGTAAAATATTAGGCATCAATAACATCTTTATTCCAGCCAATGCCACTTCAAATATGTCTGCTTACATGGTACATGGATGCGAGATCACACACATTCATACAGTATAACATTGTTCATACAAAGTTTTGTATGGTATTTATTTACATACAACAGATATAACAAAATTCTTATAAATTGACATTAAATGTCATCAACATTATACATTATTCATTACTGTTACAAGGTGGAGCGCAGTGTGGAGAATATTCCCAAGTATGTACTATCAATAACTCAATACCACTCCCACCACTAGTTTAACACAACAGAGATGACGATGACTAGACTTATGCATGTAAGCAAGATATAAAGATATATCATATGTGTTTACGAATACGAGGCAGAGAGTAAATGCTGATAACACTGGTCTACAGCCAAAAACCACCAAAGACGCGAATATGAAATTCGTATGTAAAAACACCCCTGATTCCGAAAATCGAGGTTATTTTTAAGTCTATGGTACCGTTTTTGAGATATTTACGATTTACCGTTATTCAAAAAAAAAAAGGATGGTTCAACTTAATCATGTATATCTCAAGAACAAATTGAGCAAATTCAAAACAGTTTGAAAAATTTGAAAGCTTATAAATTTTGCTATAAACAATGCACTTTTCGCTAGGCCCTGTAGGTTCGAAGATAATGAACAATCAATACGGATTTTCCCCCCTTTTTTTTGTAAAAATATAAAAAATGTGTTCTTTGCGAGGAAGGAGATCGAAAACTTTTTATTTTTTTCCAGATGTTTTTATTCTATGTAAGCTCTGTTTTATTACAAAAAAAATAAGCTTTCGTCTAATAAAATCGATGGACTAATACAAAAGTTATAAGCATTCAAATAAATTTACCCATATAATACTGAAGTACCCTACACGTACATATGTATTAGTATTCATATATTAGTTAGCACGTAGGTAGATTTTCTAAGAGTTATTCTTTTTCTTTAAATGGTCATCTAACCGCATGGGCGATTTTGACCGTCCAACATAGCTCGCCAGTCGTTTCTTCGTTGCGCCAACTGACGCCAATTGGAAACACCGCGGGATCGCAAATCGGTCTCCACTTGGTCCTTCCATTGGAGTGGTGGTCTCCCTCTTCCTCTGCTTCCACCGGCGGGTGCCGATAAGAATACCTTCTGGGCTGGAGCATCTTCGCTCATTCGCAATACGTGGCCTAGCCAGCGAAGCCGCTGTGTTTTAATTCGCTGAACTATGTCGGCGTCTGCGTAAAGTTCATACAGCTCATCATTAAATTTTCTTCGGTACTCACCGTCGCCAACGTGTAGAGGTCCACAAATCTTTCGAAGAACTTTTCTCTCGAATACTCCCAGAGCCGCCTCATCAGATGTTGTTAGTGTCCACGCTTCTGCACTATATAGCAGGACGGGTGCGATGAGTGACTTGTAGAGTGTTATTTTCGTTCGTCGAAAGAGGACTTTACTTTTCACTTGCCTACTCAGTCCGAAGTAGCATTTGTTTGCAAGAGTGATTCTTCGTCGGATTTCTAGGCTAACATTATTGTTGGTATTAATGCTGGTTCCCAGGTAAACGAAGTCCTTTACTATTTCGAAATTATTGCTGCCAACAGTGGCTTGGTTGCCAAGGCGCGAATTCGCTGACTCTTTGCATGATGACAGAAGGTACTTCGTTTTGCCCTCGTTCACCACCAATCCCATTTTCTCCGCTTCTTTTTCTAATTTGGAGTTAGCAGAAGTTGCGGCGCGGTTGTTAAGGCCAATGATATCAATATCGTCAGCATATGCCAACAGTTGCACGCTTTTATAAAATATTGTTCCAGCGCGGTTAAGTTCTGCAGCTTGTATTATTTTCTCCAGCATTAAATTAAAGAAATCGCACGATAGGGGGTCACCCTGTCTGAAACCTCGTTTAGTTTCGAACGGCTCGGAGAGGTACTTCCCAATTCTGACCGGGCTGGCGGTGTTGCTCAAGGTCATTATGCATAGCCGTATAAGTTTTGCGGGGAAACCAAATTCAGACATAGCGGCATATACGCAGCTCCTTTTCGTGCTATCGAAAGCGGCTTTAAAATCAACAAAGAGATGATGTGTGTCGATTCTTTTTTCACGGGTATTTTCCAAGATTTGGCGTATTGTAAAAATCTGGTCGATGGTAGATTTACCAGGTCTGAAGCCACACTGATAAGGTCCAATCAGTCTGTTCACATCAGGCTTCCGTCTTTCGCACAATACGCTTGATAGGACCTTATATGCGACATTCAAAAGGCTGATACCGCGATAGTTGGCGCAGTTTGCAGGATCGCCCTTCTTGTGGATTGGGCAGAGAACACTTAGATTCTAGTCTTCAGGCATGCATTCATCCAACCATATTCTGCATAGAAGCTGATGCATGCGCCTTACCAGCTCTTCGCCTCCGTGTTTGAATAGCTCAGCAGGCAAACCATCAGCGCCAGCTGCTTTATTATTTTTCAATCGGTCTAAGAGTTATTAGATGCGAAAAAACTGCTAATGCCGTAGGTAAGTAGGTAAACTTTAAAATTTCAAACCCAGGTACATTTGAAGGAAGAGAAAATCTTTTAAAGCAGGTAGTGTTTTCTTGGGATAACTAAGGAACCTTTTTCTCTAGGTAGGCTTCGATTTTTACTTGATCTGAGTATAAAAAAGAGTAAATGCGAACTGTTCCTTCATAATATCTGCAAGGCTCACCGTATACGGTTCAGTCTAGCGGTGCATTTTATAACCCGTCATTTACTTAAAAAAATAATCTGTATATTAATAGGCTAACATTTTTTTCATACAATCAATTGCCAGAGTGTACCTATACCTAAACATGCATAGGCATATTATGTTTAACAAATAATGCTTCATTTAGTTGTAATAATTCATTTAAGTTTTCTGCATAAAGCCAAACGGTCAACTACAGTATCAGCCTGCATTATTGTACAATGTACATACAGTAGTAGCGCAGGAGGTAAGCGTTTCGGCTACGACGCTTACATTCCAAGATTCGAGCCTAGGTCCTGGACAACTTTTTTTTTATTAAATTTAATTGGTTTTTAAATATGAAAACTTCTTATCATGATTTTTTTTAAGTTTATTATATTTTTAACCCAATATTTTTCTGTGTATGACCTCTATCTTGGAGTGAAAAAATAAAATTTTTGCAAAAAAAAGCACCAGTTTATCAAAATCAAATACTTAAAAAAAGACCTACACAGCTTCATGAATTTTTTAAGAAATTAAATTTTGTCTCAATAATATTTGACTTAAGGTAAACATATATGTAGCCCATATGTAATCATATTATAAGTGGTTGAGGAAAAAAGGCAGAAACCCATATACTGAAGTTGTAATTTTCCCCTGCTAATTGGGTTTCAAAGAAGCCAGATCTAAAGGAAAATTTCTAAATTGACAGCACTTTCTGTATATCCAAAACAAAAAACCAAAATGGAAACCGGCCTCATGCTCATATTGGGAAATTTAAGGAACTTCAAAATATACGCTAAATTCATTTTCAATCAAAATATGTATACTATACTGAACTGTACCAAAATCTTTAAAAAAAATACCAATTTGTTTTCAACATATCTCGCGCGATTTATTGCAAGCAATAGTTCAAAATAAAAATTTTTAGGAAAAACACAATAAAAGCTTAATTTTTTTAATAGAACTCTATTTTAAAAATGAGATTCGAAAGTCGCTGCTGTTCACTTAATTTAAAATTTAAATTTTTTTGAAAACGTAATCAAGTTTTTATATTTTGTTAAATTCTAGAATGAAAATGACATTCAAAGGTATCCATGGCCATTATTTTCGGTATGTTATTTAGATGCATCGTAAAATATATGTTTTAAACATATCTCGCACGTTTTATTCCAAACAATAATTCAAAATTAAAATTTTTAATCCATTATAAAAATGAGGTTCAAACACACCCGTAGTCGCCCCCTTTTCATATAATTCAAAAGTTTTTTTTATGCCCAATCAAACTTCTACTTTTTTTTTTTGTAAAATTCCATAACTAAAATGAGATTCAAAGGTATTCATAGCCTCTATTTTCGGTCGGGTATTTAGATGCATCCTAGAATCCTGAAAAACAAACATCAAATCCAAGTTTTTTTATTGAAATATTGACCTAATCTGAAAATGGTGGTGGCTCTGATGGTGGACTTTCAAATCGGGACTGTAATGGGCTTTGTAAAAAGCAATGATGCACTTGATGTAAAGAAAACTTACATAGGGAAAAATTCCTCTTTTCCTTTTTATTTTTGCATCAGCCACTCCCTCGGGATAAGCTATTGAGGAATCAAATGCAATTTACTGAAAAAATGCATCCAAGTCAAATGTACTACAAATTAAAATGCGGCCATATAAAATAAACAGAAACAACACTGGTTGATCGCTTATACCAATGCGTAAACGTCATGATCATATGCCGGATATAACACTTTACTCGACGTCAGATGATCGAACAATATCCGCTGCTAGATAATCATTCTTTTTCCAATGGACCAGCGTGCAGAGCGAATGTGTTTTCTATGGTGCAGTGAAACTTTGAAATAATTATTGAAGTCTCTTTTTTGAAAGCGCTAGTAAAGTATTGTTACAATAAAACACGAGTGTGTTAAAAATTGGGAATTATTAATCATCCTTATAAATCACACCAACGCCTCTAAGAGCGATATATAGGATCGCAACATCATTAATATCTACGACGCATCTATTAGTCCGGAAGTGACACGCGTACCACCTTGGCACCCGGACAAGTGTCAACCACCGCCCGCATAGACATCGAATTCTATATCGTCCAAGTCCTGATGGAAAAAAGAGTAGAGTGGAAATGAAAAAAAATCTAACTTAAACTGTAGCATAGCCACTAGTTGAGCTGGTTAAAACTTGCCGAAGGCAAAATTTCATTTTGGTGAAACCAACCGAGCTTAGGATAGTAAGGAAAATTGGAATTTTTTTTTTACTTTACATCTGCTTTAAAATTAACTAATTAAGCATAAATATTGTTTTGCCTGTACGCTTGCATTTATTGTATGTATTAAACCTAGAATATATACGTTTGTACATAGGCATATCTAAATCAAAAGTTGACACAGGTATACATAACTTCGGAAACACATGGCTATCCACATGTGTCCAAAATATTCCCTTTATTATTGATTTGCACTTTTGTTTATCAAACACAAAAAAAAAAAAAAAAAAAATTTTGCATATTAATATTTAAGTGAGTAAAGATAAACTCGAGAAAATTAAGATGTCATAAAACAAAAAAAAAAAAAAAATGTATATATATATATATATATTTATATTTATATATTTATATATAAGTAAATTTGCATTAGCTTTGATTTTTAGCTATTTTATGAACACACACTCATAAAAATTTTTGGCAGCAGCGCTAAGCAGCCTGTATTCAAAAAATTAGAAACACGGGTTTAATAATTTAGTTTTAGGAGTTTCCCGCTATGAACCTAAATTAGAGGAAAACGCCAGAATAGAGTTTTGCATGAAAGTGAATTATTAGTTATAGGGGCAAACGGAAAAATTAAATCAATTTATTATTCAGACATTATAACTTGGTATAACATCAACCACGAGCATGGAAGGCCTTCTACGCATCGTCGAAATCAAACGTAAGTACTCAAATTATTTCATTTATATATACCGTATTTAACTTTTCCAAAAATTTATACGCTTTTAAAATTGGGAACAATAGCGCAACAGCTTAGAATTTTTCATGGTTTCAAAACATTCATTTTCATTTAAGCTCTAGTTTAAACAATAATGTTTCTATTTTTAGATTTTTTTAAATTTATATTTCATAATATTCAAGCTAACTAAAAACTTTTCATATCTTGAAATATGTATAGCTTAGAAGGGTATTAATATCACTAGTTCACTGTGCCTATTTTAGAGTAGAGGAAAAGTCAGCTGAGAATAAGTTTTCGATTATGTGACTCTCGTGAGCGATCGCGCACATACTCTTGTACATACGTACATATGTGCATAGCTACCTGCTAGCGACTTTGTTTTACAACTTTTTTTCTCACTTCGGTTACCTATTTTTTTGGTCGCCCGTATGCATATACTCGTGTTTATGTACATATATAACTCTCCTCGCTTTTAATTATTCTAGTATCTAGATGAGGTTCAATGACTACATAGGTATAGATGGAAATGTTGATGCAGGTCAGTAATGTGTAGCCCCAAAAATTAATGTTCGTACTTATGAATTCACAAATAAGAGTTAGTCTCATTTCTCTTTGTATGATTAAAAAGTAACAAGGTAATGACATATAGTTCTAAGAGTAAAGGTTAAACTTAGTGACCTCAGTTAGAATACACGTAGGAATCCTAATACATAAGCTAATATAGTGTACTATATATGTTAAGATGTATTATATGAATAATGAAATATTATATATATGAAATCTTGAAATCCTAAAATGATGCAGTTCTAATTTCGTAACAAGAGTTTTCCGGGTAATTATGTGAGGAGGTAAGAGGTACCATAGGGGGCCTTATCAACCTATTTTCTAATGCGCATACAAGGCCGAGGCAGGGAGGGCATGGAAGCGCGAGCGCGAGTACACCTTAGCCGCTCACAGTGTAAAACATAGCTAGTTTCCGAATTCGTATATAAATCCGTTGCAATCCATCATACCATCCAACTTTTCATTAGGTCTCTTCCCTTTCCGTAATCACGGGTATAAAATATTTTTGTGATTTCTAAAATAAAATAGGGGCTCTGTAATAACCGTGTAATGATCGAAACGATCCCCCAACCACTGCTTGTTAGCCGCAAAGACGGGCCCAGAGAGATCTCGCTCCCCCTGATCTAAATTAGTAATAACCGCATGCTGAGATGTGGCGAATGTTATAATCGTTAGGCTCTGCTTCTTTCCGGTTTACCAACAACTATATAGTTAAACAGAAAACATTACAGGACACGATATCGAATGCAAAGTATCGATGCTGTACTCATTTGAAGTATCGCTGTACAAGTATCGGGTATCCGATAGTATCGAAACAAAAAGACTGGATACTCAAAGTATCGATTCTAAATTTACACATAAATTAGCAGTTCAATCATGCCAAGTTGTACCTTAACATAGGTATTTTCTGCCAAAATTTAAAGTTGTGTGTTACTCTGGAATTCTAGATATCCTAACATTGAAAATAATAATTTATATGTATATACATATTTATTTAGATCAGATAATTCTTATTTATAATGAATAAGATTACACAAAAATTTATCGGCAGATGCCATTCGGCGTCGGCAAACAACTGGAGGTCCCACCTATTCGTAGGAAAAATTAGAAGCAGCACAACACAAACTTGTTGTAATGGTCAGCCTAAGGCTATTACCTATTTAGAATTGTACCGCAATCCGCTTGCAACAAAATTTGTCGCAGGCGATACAATTGTCTTAAGATTGTCATCGTATCAAGCTCTTTAATCCCTCAGTTTTTTATAGTAAATCCGAAATTTATTAATAAAAGAAATGTCGCACTTATTTCACACGGAAATGCGACTAACTTTAAGTTGTTGATTTGTCAAAAAATATAATCTTAAAGGAAAATCCGAGGGTATAAAAGGGCTTGCGTAGCTACAGTTAGCCTCTTTGTTGCACGTCTTCACACGCAGGGATACAAAAGACCATTGAGAAGTTGCGTCGTTATCTTTTCTGGCCCGGCTTAGCAAAAGATGTACGAGATATGTAGGTCAATGCGAAACCTGCAAAGAGAACAAAGCCCCGAATGTTACTCTTCGTCCGCCAATGGGAGCGCATAATCTGACGTGTAGACCTTTCCAACGTCTATATATTGACTTACTTGGACCGTACCCTCGTAGCAAAACTGACCATATAGGCTTATTAATTGTGTTAGACCACTTTAGCAAGTTTCATTGGAGACAACCACTGAAAAAATTTACGTATATCTCAGTGCAAGAGTTTCTCTTAAAGAATATCTTCCACAGCTTCGGTGTACCTGAAACTATTGTCAGTGATAATGGAACGCAGTTTAAGGCTAACGACTTTAACGCCTTTCTGACAGAGCTAGGTATCAAGCACATATATACTGCGTTGTACTCTCCTCAAAGTAATGCTGCAGAGCGAGTGAATCGTTCACTATTGGCCGCCATTCGTTCATATCTCAAGCATGATCAGAATGAGTGGGATATACACATTACCAGCATATCATGTTCCCTACGATCCTCATTACATCAGTCCCTAGGATGTTCTCCTTATAAATCGTTATTCGGCGTGGATATGATCACTCATGGATCAGATTATAAGCTGTTGAAGGAACTATCGCTGTTAGAAGAGCCCATAGTACCCATTTCCCGCACGGACAATTTCGCTGTGCTTCGTAAAGATACACAAGCAAATATTCGAAAAGCCCACGATTGCAATGAAAAACAGTACAACTTGCGTTCAAAACCTGTCTCTTTCAGGGAGGGTCAAGAAGTCTTTCGTCGAAACTTTTCCCAGAGTAAATTTTCCCAAAATCTTAATGCCAAACTAAGACCACAATTTGTAAAATGCCGAGTTAGGAAAAAACTATGAAACTGCTACTACCAGCTTGAAGACTTGCAGGGAAGAGAAATAGGCGCTTATCATGCGAAAGACATTCGTCCTTAATTCCCCCTAATACTCCGTCTTTCAGTGTAGTATTATAGGGTTTTGTAATTGTCGCAGGCGATACAATTGTCTTAAGATTGTCATCGTATCAAGCGCTTTAATCCCTCAGTTTTTTTATAGTTAATGCGAAAATTAATAAAAGAAATGTCGCACTTATTTCACACGGAAATGCGACTAACTTTAAGTTGTTGATTTGTCAAAAAATATAAGCTTAAAGGCAAATCCGAGGGAATAAAAGGGCTTGCGTAGCTACAGTTAGCCTCTTTGCGGAAATTTTCATCAGACCATATTAGTGGACGAACAGTCCAGGTACACACAATTATCCCCAATACTAGGAAACTCGTGGTTTCTGCATAGTAGACAAGGTAAGACAATTTAAATTGAGGAAATCTATTCCAAATGTAGCATAAAGGTTTTTTTGTCCCTTAGGCCCGGTTTTTCAGTACAAGTTTAACTCAATTTGTCAGTTAAACTAAGCTTAAACTTGTTACGCAGTTTTTCAGTCAACTTTAAACGAAGTTTAAACGTAGTTTAAGCGGTCAATTCAGGCAGGGTTAAACTCTAGTTAACCTCTCAGCTGTTTTGCATATTTGATGGTTTTGGTTGTGAAACAATAAGCTGAACGCAATTAAGAAAGGACGATATTTGTATATTTAATTAAATACTGGATATATCATCTGACGAAAGTGATTATAGTGATGCAGAAATTGGCGAAATGCTAACTATTACAATACTGAGGAGAAGCAATGGCGTTGATATGTATACAAATATTATCTGTTGCCGTATCTAGATAAAGAAAAAACCAATGTTGCCGTATAAAAAGCAAATATTTATTAAAAGCGGCCTTAAACTCACACTGAAAAACCGCTCTGCAGTTTAACTGGAGTTTAAATTTATGCCGAGTTTAAGCAAACTTAGTTTAAACTGAGCTTGACCAAGGACTGAAAAACCGGGCCTTAGAGTGCTATCAAATCCTCTTGGAACCATAATCTTCGACCACACCCATCACCATCAAGCGTAGCTAAAAGCCAGTTGGAGAAGTTAAGCTCTATCAGGCATAGGTGTGGGTGTGGTAATATTTTTTCCTTGGGATAGTGATTGGGCCAAAGCTCCTCATACATCCCTACAAATCGTGTCCAGAAACACCCATCTTAGAGCAAAATAAGTCGACCTGGCTACTAGCAGCCATCGGAGCTTCTGCCGCAGAATCCTGCATCCAATAGCTACCAGGTGCTCATAAAGCTAGCAGCAGCACGTCCAAAAAAGTTCCTGCTACCAACCACATCAACGCAATATAGTGCACAGTGCTTAAAACCCCTAATTGTTTGTGATTAAAAGCCCTATTTTGTGATAGTTTATACAGGCATCAAACGTAGATTTTTCTAAACCGCAGGTTTTTTTTTGTTAATTGAAAACCAATACATATGGCTTATTTTTAAAGAAAAGAAAATATTTAGAGATCAAATTATCTCTAATTTAGAACCGTAATGTGCAAAATTAATTAACGTAAAAATTAAAATTTGAAAATTTTTATGCAATTAGCACATACAGCAAATCGAAAAATTGGAAAGCAAAGAAACGAGAAAAATTTAGTGTTCCGAAATCCTAAAAAAAAGAGAAAAAAAATTAAGAAAATAAATAAAAACAACAAATTATAATAACTTATAGAAAGTGCATGAAGCTCTAGAATTTCTATTACGTTAACGTTTAGCGTGTTGGACCAAGATCCATAAGCCAAAAAGGCCATAAGAAAAAAATTTAAAACTACAAAATTTTATTTAATCGAAAGAAACAACAAAAAAATTTAATTGAAATTATGTTTTCTCATTAAATAGTTTTGTTAGCTAACAACAGTAAATTCTTTAAATATTGGATACTACTGCTAATGTCAAATTGAAAGTTGTAATATTTGCCAACAACAAAAAAAGCACGGAAATTGCATAATATTTTATTTTGAGTGTGTACGACACTATAATGTGCCACTGTCCACGAGCATATTCGATATCTTCTTCTTTAAATGGTCATCTAACCGCCTGGGCGATTTTGACCGTCCAACATAGCTCGCCAGTCGTTTCTTCGTTGCGCCAACTGGCGCCAATTGGAAACACCGCGGGATCGCAAATCGGTCTCCACTTGGTCCTTCCATCGGAGTGGTGGTCTCCCTCTTCCTCTGCTTCCACCGGCGGGTGCCGATAAGAATACCTTCTGGGCTGGAGCATCTTCGCTCATTCGCACTACGTGGCCTAGCCAGCGAAGCCGCTGTGTTTTAATTCGCTGAACTATGTCGGCGTCTGCGTAAAGTTCATACAGCTCATCATTAAATCTTCTTCGGTACTCGCCGTCGCCAACGCGTAGAGGTCCACAAATCTTTCGAAGAACCTTTCTCTCGAATACTCCCAGAGCCGCCTCATCAGATGTTGTTAGTGTCCACGCTTCTGCACCATATAGCAGGACGGGTGCGATGAGTGACTTGTAGAGTGTTATTTTCGTTCGTCGAGAGAGGACTTGACTTTTCAATTGCCTACTCAGTCCGAAGTAGCATTTGTTTGCAAGAGTGATTCTTCGTCGGATTTCTAGGCTAACATTATTGTTGGTATTAATGCTGGTTCCCAGGTAAACGAAGTCCTTTACTATTTCGAAATTATTGCTGCCAACAGTGGCTTGGTTGCCAAGGCGCGAATGCGCTGACTCTTTGCATGATGACAGAAGGTACTTCGTTTTGCCCTCGTTCACCACCAATCCCATTTTCCCCGCTTCTTTTTCTAATTTGGAGTAAGCAGAAGTTACCGCGCGGTTGTTAAGGCCAATGATATCAATATCGTCAGCATATGCCAACAGTTGGACGCTTTTATAAAATATTGTACCAGCGCGGTTAAGTTCTGCAGCTTGTATTGTTTTCTCCAGCATTAAATTAAAGAAATCGCACGATAGGGGGTCACCCTGTCTGAAACCTCGTTTAGTTTCGAACAATACGCTTGATTCCGCGATAGTTGGCGCAGTTTGCAGGATCGCCCTTCTTGTGGATTGGGCAGAGAACACTTAGATTCCAATCTTCAGGCATGCATTCATCCGACCAAATTCTGCATAGAAGCTGATGCATGCGCCTTACCAGCGCCTCGCCTCCGTGTTTGAATAGCTCAGCAGGCAAACCATCAGCGCCAGCTGCTTTATTGTTTTTCAATCGGGATATTGCTATTCGCACCTCATTGTAGTCGGGTTGTGGAACGTCAATTCCATCATCTTCGATTGTGGGCTCGGGTTCGGCATCTTCTCTGGTTTCTTGCTCAGTTTCTCCATTTAAAAGGGCAGAGAAGTGATCCCTCCATATTCTGAGTGTTCTCTGAACATCGGTCACCAGGTCGCCGTTCTCATTCTTACAGGAGTTTGCCCCGGGTTTGAAACCTTCTGTCATTCGCCGAATTTTTTGATAGAATTTTCGGGCATTATTCCCGTTGGCCAGCATCTCAAGCTCCTTTATTTCACGCTTTTCTGCCTCTGTTTTTTTCGCCCGGAAAAGCCGCCTCGCTTCCCTCTTCAACTCGCGGTAGTGTTCACACACACTCCTCGTTGCATTCGATCTCAGCGTTGCCTTGTAGGCTTCGTCCTTTCTTTTCGTTGCAGCGCGGCACTCTTCATCATCATACCAGTTGTTTTTTCGCGTTCGCCGGAATCCAATTACTTCTTCGGCTGCGGTACGGAGTGCTCCTGAGATATGATCCCACTAATCATGCATTCCACTAGGTTGAATTGTGCTCTCGGAGAGCAGGTGTGAGAGGCGATCTGCGAAATAATTGGCGGTCTGTTGCGATTGCAGCTTTTCGACGTCCAGCTTTCCCTGCGTTTTTTGTTGCACCTGTTTTGTCGTACAGAGGCGGGTACGAATCTTGGCTGCTACTAGGTAGTGATCAGAGTCGATGTTAGGTCCTCGTATTGTGCGAACATCTAAAACGCTGGAAGCATGCCGTCCGTCTATCACAACGTGGTCGATCTGGTTGCGTGTTTTTCGATCGGGGGACAGCCATGTAGCCTGATGGATCTTCTTGTGCATAAACCTAGTGCTGGATATGACCATGTTTCGGGCACCGGCGAAGTCGATCAGCCTGAATCCATTTGGCGAAGTCTGATCGTGGAGACTGAACTTCCCGACAGTGGGGCCAAATACACCCTCCTTACCCACCCTGGCGTTAAAGTCGCCAAGCACGACTTTGATATCATGACGGGGGCAGCGCTCGTATGCTTCTTCCAGGCGCTCGTAGAATGCATCCTTTTCCACGTCGTCCTTCTCTTCCGTCGGTGCATGAGCGCAGATAAACGATATGGTGAAAAATCGTACTTTTATGCGGATTGCAGCGAGACGCTCGTTCACGGGTGTGAACGACAGTACTCGGTGACGGAGTCTCTCTCCCACCACAAATCCCACACCGAATCTGCGCTTGTCTTCATGCCCACTCCAGTAGATGTTGCAAGGTGTTTTGATCGTGTTTCCTCGCCCCGTCCATCGCATCTCTTGTATGGCGGTGATGTCAGCTTTTGCTTTCCTCAGGACCTCAACCAGCCGGGCAGCGGCACCTTCCCCATTAAGGGACCGGACATTCCAGGTACATGCCCTTATCTCATAATCCTTATTTCGTTTGCGGGTGTTGTCATCTAAAAAAAGGGGTTCTCATATCCGAGGCTTTGTTGTTGAATTTCATTGGAACGTTGTTTTATGTGGTGGGTCCCAAACCCAACGCACAACCCGTTTCACGGGAGGTTGAATTCTATTACACGTTTGTATAGCGAGCCGCTTGATCCAAGACAGACGCCCGCTTGCAGCCGCACCACCTGGTGATCAGACGCTGCTGTTTGAACCCCCCAGCAAGCCCTTAAACCGATTATGTCGGAGTGGCCTTACCAGGTTGTCGCATTCTCACGTTTAGCTCACCACCAAACGGGTGTTCGGTGGTTACCCAGAGGATACTTGGGCGCAAAGCCCGGAAGTAGTGAGCTGCTTGAACCGCATGCAAAAGAATCGCTCTGGCCATTCCCAGGTGAATGGCGATCAGAAACTTTCCCCACTTGCGTGGACTTCTGCACACGGCCCCACACTCCAAAAATCATAAAAAAATCAAAGCATAAAGACAATAGAATATTGCCAAAAACAACTTGTCAAGAGTATAGCTAACCGCAGTCGCATCGCTGAAGGGCCTTTCATTGCTGGAGTGCATAACATACATACATACAATTGTCCCATCATACCCATGGAAGTAATGTTGTTGTTGCTAATTAGTTTATTGTTTTCAATTTTTCTTGTACGCTTTGATTTTCGCTAAGCAAAAATTTGACTTTGCATTATTATTAGTATACCTGAACAAAAGTCGACAATGGTGCTTCGCTGGAGCTGCCGTGGCTCAACAGCACCGCGGTCGAATTGTGATTTTGAATATAAAGGAAAGAAATAAGAAGACGAGAATCCTCGTTATAATAAAGTGGCCGTATATTTGTGTAAAATATTATTATAAACAATTGGTTACCTGTAAAGTGGAAAATCCTGGGGTGGCCGTGATGCTGTTGCTGCGTCGAGTGTCGCTGGAGAAGTAGACGGTTTTGTAATCAAGGACAACCGTTGAACCTGAAAATTATCCTCTGGTTTTAAGGGGAGGTGAACCCACACATGCACACCCCCATGCATATATATGTGTGCTGACAAACACGAATATGCATGCATGCCCACACAGGTGGGTTGGTGTTAGTGATTGGAAGGGCGCTAAAGTTACATTAGGGTGGCACATTTATTAAGAATTTAGGCATCTCGCCTAAACATGCCGGCCCCCTTGCGATACGCAACATCTTACCCCGCCACAGGATTTCCCACCACGCATCCTCTTAAGCTACGGACTTAAACTAGGATGGTGAGTGCCGGCTGGCGCTGTCACAGCCGTTTACCTCCGAACTGCCTCCCGACGTTTGAGGTTTGGTCTCTGGTGGCTCCATCGTTTCGTACCTAGAGCTAAGGAGTAGGAGGAAGAAACTTTAAAAAATGAAGCGCTGTATATTTCTTGCCAGGAAATTATTTATATTATTTATTTTTTTTTTGTAACGAGAAACGCTGGAAGTCTGTGGTAGCTGGCGCGGCTGAAGTGCCAGTCTACCGTCGAGGCCAGGCTACGCTCGTCCGTAGGTGTGCGGCGATTGTGGGTGGGACGTCGCTGGCGCGGCAGAGGGGCCAGTCGACGTTTGCAGCTATTTCGCTGGGCGCGCGATGTAGCGTTGACAGTTGCGCCGCTCGTGGGCTAGCAGGGGTCGGAACGGCAGTGGGTCCGATACTTCCTGTCGATGTCGGCTCGGCGATTTCGTTGTACTCTGACGTCTAAGCGGTCTCCGACGCAGAGAAAAGAAAAGACACAAAAAAATCCCCTTGAATATTTGTATGTTTGTATGGACGCCCATGTACGTGGGTGGCGAGCGACCTCGTTCGGAGTTTATAAATGCCATATAATGTGGCATTATTCTCTATTCTACGTAGAAATTTTATAATTACATATTATATATATGGGAATTAGTTATTTTTTTCCCGCACGGCACGGTGGTGACAAGTTGATTGCGTTGATCACCTTGTATTTCGTTTCGCCACTGGCCCTCATGGAGAGATTTATTTCTTATGCTTACTTGCATGGTCGCCGTCATAAGTGGCGTTAGTGCCGTGCACACAGCGACATTTTCGCTGTTTTCGGTACTTGGTTTCGGTACCAAACTGGGTAGATAGTGCGAATGTGGTGACTTTTAGAGTTTATTTTTTGTTGTTTTGTGGGCAAAACAGTCCTGCCGCCTCCGAAAACAAAAAAGAACAAAACCCCGAGAAAAATAAATAACGGAAAAAAAATTTTTTTTTTCTTAACTTGAAAAACAAATTTTTCCAAATTTTGTGTTTGAAATTTCATTATTTATAATTTATTTCCTGCTTTACTATAAGCAGCATCTTCGCCGATCGGGTACGAATGTAGATTTCGTTACCCTGTTTATCCCGCAGTGAATGGTACCGATTTTGGCAGATCGGGATTTCGGTACCCGCTGACTAAAATATAGCATCACGAGCGTGGTGGTAAAATTATGCACATATACATATGTATATACATATACTCGCAAATTTTTGCGAGTAAATGAGAGTAGCATGGAGTGGTGGTTAATGATTTGCACACACCCATATATGTGCGTACTCACGATTTTGCAAAATCGTGAAAAAGAAACAAAGAAAATTCATTGAATTGGAACAATTCATAATTTTCTTGTTTCCGGCACGCGTGGGCAGCAGCAGTAGCAGAGGTAAGTAAAAATTCTAAATTTTAATTGTAAAATGTACGAGGTGTGTTCAAAAAGTATCGCGAATTTTGTGCTTTTTCAAAAATTATTTATTTATTCATGAATATCTATTTTGTCCCCTTCAAAGTAATCCCCATGAGATATTATATACTTGTGCCAACGGTTTTTCCAATCTTCGAAGCACTTCAAAAAATCATTTTTTTGTATCTTGTTCAGCTCCTCCTTCGATGCCGTCTTTATCTCGTCAAGAGAAGCGTAACGTCGTCCTTTCATGGGCCTCTTCAGTTTAGGGAACAAGAAAAAGTCACAGGGGGCCAGATCTGGGGAATACGGTGGCTGCGGCATCATTAGTGTGTTGTTTTTGGCCAAAAAGTCGCGCACAAGCAACGATGCGTGAGCAGGGGCGTTATCGTGGTGCAAAATCCAATTTTTGTTCTTCCACAAATCCGGGCGTTTCTGGCGGATTGCTTCGCGCAAATTGCGCATAACTTGCAGGTAATATTCCTTATTGACCGTTCTTCCCTGTGGCAAGAACTCATGATGCACCACGCCCCTGCAATCGAAGAAAACTGTCAGCAAAACTTTCACATTCGACCGAACTTGGCGCGCTTTTTTCGGTCTTGGTTCGTGCGGCAGCTTCCATTGAGATGATTGAGCTTTGATTTCCACGGCATAACCATAAATCCACGATTCGTCACCAGTTATGACCCTCTGGAGCAAATTTGGGTCGTCGCGGACAGAGTTTAACATCTCATTAGCAATGTTCATGCGATGCTGTTTTTGGTCACAATTGAGCAATTTTGGTAAAAAAATAGGTAAAAATCGAAGACGATCCAAAACACGTGCAAGCAAAGCAGCTGTCAACAATTAACTGAACATTCAAAATGGCCGAGCTTGTCGGCATAAGTGAGAGACATGAGTACCAACATAACGCCACAAAAAATTCGAAATTCGAATATACGTAACCAGCGAAAATTCAAAATTCGGGATACTTTTTGAACACACCTCGTATTTAACCTCGTTTTTTCTTTTCTTTTCAGATTCATAAAGGGTAAATGGAGATGCAACCTCACATTGGAGGATAGCCTGGCCGGCGCATGGACAATGGACGTGGTTTGGTAAGTATATATTAGCGCTGCCCGAAATTCTGTATCGATTCGGTAGCAGCGCAAATTTCTTACGAACCAAAAAAATGTGTCTCACAAGCTGTGGCGCATGCTTTGAGACACATTTTGTATGTATATGCATATACAGGGTGGCTGATGAATTTTGCTACATTAAGAAACTCAAATACTTTTTTTTTCAGTGTATGGAATTCATTTTTCTTTTATTCATGTTAAAGCTCATTAAATTTTATTAAATATAGCTTAATTAGTTTTAAAAATAAGGGAATTTAAATGCCCCCCCTGCTCGTCGATGCATGTGCGGCATCTTACCAAAAAGTTGTTCATTACTGCTTGGAGAGTTGAGACAGGAATAGCCGCAATTGTTTCTCGAATGGATTGCCTTAGTTCATTCAAATTTGTTGGTTTTGCTTTGAAGACTTCCTGTTTGCAATAACCCCACAAGAAAAAGTCAGGTGCAGTAAGGTCAGGCGACCTGGGTGGCCAACGGAATGTGGAGTTTCTGGATATCAGCTTATTGGGAAATTTTCGTCGCAATTCTGTCATAACAGGTTGGGCTATATGAGGAGCTGCACCATCTTGCTGAAACCACACAGAGTTGAAAGAAATTCTCATTCGGCGTAATTCTGGATAGAAAAACTCTCTCAACATGCTCAAGTAACGGTCTCCAGTAACCGTAACGGTGTGACCGTTTTCTTCGAAGAAGTAGGGCCCGACAATGCAACGTGATGAAACTGCACACCACACTGTGACAGGAAGTGGATGCAATTCCGTCTCATGGAGTATCTGTGGGTTGGAAGCACTCCATATTCGACAATTTTGTTTGTTTATGTTGCCGTTTAAATCGAAATGGGCCTCGTCAGACATGAAAAGACAGTTCAACATGTTTCCATCCTCTTCCACCATTTGAAGCATCTTCTGTCAAAATTCCAAGCGAATCGGCAAGTCTGCAGAGTTCAGTTTGTTGGCCATTTGAATTTTATATGGGAATAAGTCCAAATCTTTGTGCATAATTGACTGTAATGACTGTCTGCTTACACCCATTTGAGCAGATAAGCTTCTTGTCGAAACACGTGGATTGTTTTGTATGGCAGCAGCTACAGCAGCGATTGTTTCCTCCGTTCGAACTGAAGGGTTTCGATGGTAAGGTCTTCTGTTGACTGTCCCATGCTCGGCAAAATTGTTTACAAGTCTTATTATGGTCCATCTGCTCGGAGGATTGCCGCCAAACGTGCGCCTATACTCTCTTTGAACCGAAACTACGGACTCCAGTGCGTGATAGCGGCGGACAATCCAAATTCTTGTTTCAGTGTCCCAGTTATCCATTTTTGTTAAATGTAAAAGTCAATAAAAAAAAATTAACCAGATTCATTAAATAGAAAAAAAGTTATTTAATTTTTTTTTGGTAGTGGCTTTCATTAGCCACCCTGTATGTACATATAGTTCTATGCAAATTCTAATGGTTTTCTTTCTTTCTTTTCGTTGCAGTTTAAGAAGAATCGTTGTCCACAGCCCATTTTGGTTGGTTCTCTGAATCCCGAGCAAGAAGCTTTATATGGCGGAATTTTGGCAACCTATTTTACAGATCCGCAAAATTTATTTGTGATATCATCAGAATTATACGAGGTGTGTTCAAAACGTATCGCGAATTTTGAATTTTCGCTGGTTACGTATATTCGAATTTCGAATTTTTTGTGGCGTTATGTTGGTACTCATGTCTCTCACTTATGCTGAGAAGCTCGGCCATTTTGAATGTTCAGTTAATTGTTGACAGCTGCTTTGCTTGCACGTGTTTTGGATCGTCTTCGATTTTTACCTATTCAAAAAAATGGATCAAAGAACCTGTATCAAATTTTGTGTGAAAAACGAAACTAAGTGCGCGGATGCATTCCGAATGTTGACTGTGGCATACGGAGAAGCTACCTTGGACCGAACCAACGTTTATCGGTGGTACAAAATGTTCTCAGAAGGCCGAGAAGATGTGCAAAGAAGAACAAAAATTGGCTTTTGCAGCATGATAACGCCCCTGCTCACGCATCGTTGCTTGTGCGCGACTTTTTGGCCAAAAACAACACACTAATGGTGCCGCAACCACCGTATTTCCCAGATCTGGCCCCCTGTGACTTTTTCTTGTTCCCTAAACTGAAGAGGCCCATGAAAGGACGACGTTACGCTTCTCTTGACGAGATAAAGACGGCATCGAAGGAGGAGCTGAACAAGATACAAAAAAATGATTTTCTGAAGTGCTTCGAAGATTGGAAAAACCGTTGGCACAAGTGTATAATATCTCATGGGGATATAATAAATAATTTTTGAAAAAACACAAAATTCGCGATAGTTTTTGAACACACCTCGTACATATATGATCGCTCTTGCGGTCAAATTTATTCATCAATTGAAAACCTAGATAAGCAAGGCATGGCGCTAATTGAGACCTTAAACCCAAATACATTTACTGAATATCTACGAAAGTACAATAATACAATATGTGGCCGACATCCGATTGGAGTGATGCTTAACTCAGTAAAAACATTACAAAATCAAGACTACAGAAATGTGAGTTTTAAACTTCTTAAATATGCACAAAGTAGCCAATGCAAGGATATGGATGATTCAAGGGTTAGTTACGCATCCGGTTCATTGGTATTTGAATCTTAGGGCAATGTGAAAAAAATATATAGTCTTGGGATATATTGTGTACTACAAGTGTATATATACGTATGTGGAAACTTGCATATGAAAACCCAATGAGTTTAATTAACATTTTTTCATGATTCGAAAATGTAATGTGTTTTGTTATCGAGTTTGTTATATACATTTGTATGTATGTAAAAACATACGTACTAAAATCTTTCTGACAGATTTATAATAATTTTTTCCATTTATAATAATTTTTAGTAGTTCACTGCATTTGGATCAATACGTGCTAGCATCAAAAATACGTGCAGAATTTGGTAATTTTAATCGTTGGTTTGTAACAATTTTAAATCATCCACAAGTTAAAGCAGTTGTAAAGAAATTGAGATTTGAGCGCCGGTTTTTAATATGTTGACAGACGTTTCGTGAATTGTGTTTTGCTTCAAATTTAAATTAACTAACTCCATACATGCATAGTATACCCTTTCCCGATCATTCGTAACAACAATAAATATCCAAGCTCACTAGAAATCGAACGCCTTCTGTGTTATTATACAAATTATAGGGCTTTGGCTTTGCAAGCGTAGTTTTGTAAAACTAGCCGTTCGAAAATGGAAACTTCCTAACGAACGTATGTGTCGAAACAGAATTACTATCGTTCAGATGTATTGTTTGAGTCGCGCTTCAAAAAAATAACCCTTAGTCGGTCCAACACCGGTTACGCGGTCCACAGTATTTCTACGCAGAACACACCTTTTGCATTTTTCGGTACACCCTAATCTGTGATTACAACAACCATATGAAATGACAGAAAATTTCCAACTTTGATTTCGAATATCTCTTCACTCGAAAGTCCGCTTCCGGATTATTGTTACCGAGGTCGAAACGCATCTTTTGATACCTTTCCCGATAATTTCGGACGTGTTTTAGTAGTTGTCTCCTCAAGGTAACAATTACCAAAATTCACTTCACGTTCACCATATCCTGGCTTACCGAACGATTTTCTCGGCTGAAGATGAATATTGACGTTGTTGTTGCATATAGATATCTATCCCCTTGAAATATATGTACTAATGTTGTCCTACTTTCAGGTACTTTGTAACAATTGCGATAGAGGGGGTGGTTATGAACGCTACTAGACCATATGGGATTAGCGCTATAGGCGATGCGCACCGTAGGAAGAGGGTAAGTCTATTATATTATTACACAGATATATGTGCACCCAACGAACATCCCAACAATCCTTTCTGTAAATGTTTTTCAAAATAAATTTGCTACAATAGGCGATATGTAGGCTTTTTTCGTTTTAATTTCTTTGAAAGTTTCAAGTAAACTGTCTAAAAACTTCAAGAAAAAACAGTTACAAATTATTTAAATATTAAAGTGAAATGCAATTGTTTATAAAAATTCAATTCAATTCAAATTGTAAATTTTTTCCTTTTCAACTTAAATTATTTCCAATTCTTTCCAAACAAGATTTTTATATGAGAATGACTGCGAAAAAACATTGGTCGTTGCTGCATCTTAACCACTTCCAAAAACTGGTAATATTTGGTTTAAGTTGCAGCATTCAATGTATGACTAGAACTTAGTTATTTATTTTATTGCAATAGCTAAATAATATACAAAATCTGGTTTCAATAAAGTTTAAAAAAAAACTTTTAGAAAGCTTTCTTTAAAATCTTTTTTATTGGTTTAATTTAATAAGCTTTTACATTTGAAAAAATTTACATATATGTGTATGTATACGAGGGTGGGACCATCTGCTACCAACTTGTCGTGGCAGATGGCTAGATTTTCAGTGGCAGATTGGTTCGCCTTTCTGCGTTAGGTTTTCTTTGGCCTCGAGTGCAATTGCGTTTTCTGTGGCAGAATGGGTCGCCCTTCTGCGGTAGGCTTTCTGGTGTCCTCGTTAAGGGTAGCGAGTGAAGGGTGGAGTTTTGGGAAAGGGGAGGTCAAAACGGCTGGGAGGTGATGGAAGGGGATGGTTAAGATGAGGCCCCGGGCCTCTCGCCAGCCATTCCCTCCATAGGGAGCAGAATCAGCTTGACCAACGGTCTTCTGATCTGACCCTTCTCCGTCATGAGGTCCCCTACACGAACTCGGTTATCTTCGCCGGGGTGTACGTGGGTAACTCGGCCGAGCCTCCATTCATTGGGAGACAAGTTGTCTTCTTTGATGACAACGAGATCCCCCACCTTAATATTGTGTTTTGGATGCTTCCACTTCACTCGCTTTTGAAGTTCGGATAAGTATTCCACTTTCCATCGCCTGCAGAAGGTTTGATGAAGAGCCTTGAGCTTCTGCCAACTTTTTATAATGGAGGCAGGGCTCTCATTCACCTCGGGTTCTGGCGGAGCCAGGAGATGACTTACAGTCAGGAAGTGCCCAGGGGTCAAGGGTTCCAGGTCTGCGGGCTCATTTGAGGCTGGACTAAGTGGCCGCGAGTTGAGGCATGCCTCAATCCGGCACAATAGCGTATGGAATTCCTCATGCGTGAATTTATGACGCTAGGCTAACTTCTTGAAGTGGCTTTTGAAGCTCTTCACTCCCGCCTCCCAGAGTCCCCCCATATGTGGAGCCCCGGCCGGAATAAAATGCCATGTCATGGCTTGATGGCTATATCTGGAAATAATGGTGTCTCGGGCGTCCGAGATAAATGCTTTAAATTCAGATCTCAAGGATCGTGAAGCGCCGACAAAGTTAGTACCATTGTCGGAGTAAATGTTTCTCGGACATCCTCGTCTAGCGATAAAACGGGAAAACGCTGCTAGAAAGGATGGGGTAGTAAGATCACTGGTCGCTTCCAGATGGATCGCTTTCGTGGTAAAACAAACAAAGAGGCCCTTTGATAATCGACATCTTCTACCGCGGTAACTTTTAATGTCGAAATTCCCTGCAAAGTCCACCCCGGTATTGGTAAACGCGCGGGTGAACGTAGTGCGTTCGCAAGGAAAGATACCCATAAGTTGGGTTTGCGCTCTTTTTTTATAAATGGTGCAGACTTTACAGTTATGGATGGTGGCCCTAATCATGTTGTTGACATTCGGAATCCAATATTGGGTGCTGATGAGACGGAGCATTATTTGGTTTTCCCCATGGAGGGAGATTTGATGTATCATTTGTACAGTCAGATGCATCAACCTACAATTGTACGGCAGTATGATTGGGTGGCGCTCGTTATAAGCGAGGTCTTGAGACGCTGAAGACGACGAATAATATCATCTTTGTCGATGAACGGGTTGAGTGGCAATATCTCGCTTTTCCTATCGATTACCTGTCCCTTCTTCAAGTTTACATATTCCACATTATAATGTTGCTTCTGATAGAGTTTAATCAAGATTTGCGTCGTGGTCTTGATCTCATCGGATGAGATTAGGCACGATTTTTCTTGAAAGGAAGCTTTTGTCGTGGGATGAGTTCTTCGAAAGAATCTCATAATATATGATAGTACCCTTAAAGCTCTCGGTAAATTCGAAAACCGGTCAAGAATCTCGATCTCTTTTTGCGTTGATATTGCGTAGGCCTGCGCTCTCTTTTCCTCCACGGATGTATTATACTCCTTTTCTTGTACTGGCCATTGGGAATTGTCTTCTTGCAGCCAAGAAGGTCCCTGCCACCACAAAGAATTGTCGACCAAATCCAATGCCGGTAGTCCTCTGCTTCCTAAGTCTGCTGGATTCGTTTCCGAGTTGACATGAAGCCAGTCCTTGCTGCCGACTAAGTCGATGATTTTTGTAATCCTGTGCGCGACGATTGTTGACCAGGAACAGGGTGGTTTCCTTACCCGTGCCAAGACGATGGTGGAATCCGTCCATAGATACTGTTTCACTGGTCCCAGTTTGATGTTTCGGAATATTGATTCCATCATTTCCGCTAACAGTACTGCCCCGCAAAGTTCCAAACGCGGAAGTGAGATGGTCGTCACTGGTGCTACTCTGGTTTTGGCCAGAAGTAGATTTACGAAGATATCATCATTCCTTTTGACTCGCATGTAGACAGCTGCAGCGTATGCCTTTTCCGAAGCATCGCAGAATCCATGTATTTCGACATCATCTTCTGGTGAAAAGTTTACCCATCGTGGTATCTTTATGTTGTCGATTTCGTGGTATTGATGTCAGAAGTTCTGCCATCGTTCCAATGTATGAGATGAAACTGGCTAATCCCAATCGGTGCCCTCTAACCACATGTTCTGCATCAAAATTTTGGCCACAATTACCATTGGTGCAAGCCATCCTAAAGGGCGAAGAGTCTGGCGATGGCGGATAGAATATCTCGTTTTGTCAACTTTTCACTTTCTTCTAGTGACCCTGCTTTAAAGTAAAACAGGTCTGAAGGGGCATTCCATCTTATGTCCAATGCCTTAATGGTGCTGGTATCTTCGATTGCCAGAAAGTCCTCGGTCAGCCGATCCGATATTGGGATGTCGTTGAGAATTTCCTCAGCATTCGAAGTCCATTTTCGTAGTGGGAAGTCAGCGGAGAGTAAGACTTGGCGAATCTCATTCCTCGCGTTAATGGCCGATGCGAGTGTGTGTCCCACGCTAGTACGTCATCTACGTACATGCCTCCCCTTAGTATGCTAGATGCTGTAGGGTGAGAACTCTCTACTTCATCTGCTAGTTGTAAAAGAGTTCTAATTGCCAGATAAAGCGCACAATTAACCCCGAAAGTGACCGTTTTCAACTCGTAAAGGCTTATGGGTTCCTGAGGCGATGTTCGATAAACAATCCGTTGGAATTTTACGTGATCATCGTTCATCCAAATTTGCCTATACATCTTTTCGATGTCACTATTGGAAGATCTGATTGTAGTACTGGGCCTGGCAGGAGACTGTCGTTCAAACTTGTGCCATTTGCCGTTGGGCTCGACGCATTGAATACGACGCGTACCTTAGTGGTGGTACTCTCCGCCTTTACTACGGCGTGATGGGGCAAGAAGTAATTGTCCGCCGAATCGGCTGGTACAAGCATTAACTTTTTGCATATGCCCTAATGTCTCGTATTAAGACAGGACCCTCATATATTCTTTCCCTAATTCCGGGTTCTTTGCTAAACGCGTTTCTTTTCTAAAAAATTGTGAAGACGCCCGCCTAAGAGACCCTCCTATGTTTATCTGATCTGGGTAGTCCTGTCTGAATGGAAGAGAGACGACATATCTCCCATCCTCTCTACGACTCGTAGTTTCTCTATATAAATCTTCACAGTACTTGTCATCTGCGTTTGGGCTTTTATTCCTTGGACGATTTTCCAACTCTTAGAATGCTGTAAGCTGTTTGTCCAAAGCAACTTCGCTGTAAAAGGACACTATATTTCTGGTTGGATTCGGTGCTTCTATGCGCCCGGTTAATATCCAACCGAACACCGTTTCTTGGGCGAGAAGTGTACTAAGTACATTCTTTTTCAGCCCACTCAATAAAATTTGCGGATATACGTCTCCGCCAAGTATAATATCAACTTCCTCGTTGATGTAGAATCGCTTATCTGCCAAGACTAAGTCTGGGAAAGCCTGCATAGTCGTAGCATCGATATGGCAGGATGGCAGATTCCCAGTTAGTTTGGCTCAGAAGTTGTTAGGCTAAAGGTTTGAGTCGTTCTGTCATAAACGAGCACTCTGAACCAGAATCAATCAGTGCTCTTGCTGGGAAGTCTGTACCAATATGATGAATGGTTACTCGAGCTGTCCCTAGCAGCACACCTGCGCTTCAATGCACATGGCAGGATTTAACATTTCGGGTTATGGCCGAAACAGATTTTTCAGCTTCCCGTCTCTCTTGTGCCTGTTTTGAAGTTGAGGCAGCATTATCAGCATGATACTGATTAGGGCTGGTGGTTGCCTGTGTCTGAAGAGACTCCGCATGCAGAAGCGTGTTATGTCGCGAGTGGCACTTGTCGCAGTCGTAAGAACTGGTGCACTTCGACACAGTATGTCCTGGGGATAGGCAGTTCAACCAGCCCTTGGTGGATTTGACAAAGTTAATTCTCTCCACCGGAGTTAATTTGAGAAAACGGGGGCAGTTTCGTAATCTGTGGGCATTCGATTTGCACTTTGTGCACAGTAATTTTGTCACGTTTGCTTGGTATGTACCAAGTCTTTTTGCAGGGGTTTCGTTGGCAATCCGCGTACTTTGCGGCTTTTGCACTTTCGAAGAACTCCCTATGAACCCAGACACTGTTTCGAGTGTCTGGAAGCGGTTGGACAAAAATTTGTCCATATCCTCCTACTTGGATATTTCCACTTTGTGGTCTATGCTTTGCTCCCATAGACCAAGCGTACTCTCCGGCAATTTCGTCGAACACAAATATGTTATAATTGCATCCCAGTTCAATTTTATGACTTCGCAGGGACGAAAGGCAATTATTTATTTCGCGTTGAAGGGTTTTAATCGCGCTACCACACTCACTCTCTACCTTTTTCAAGTTAAATAAAATTTGGAGTTGCGAGTTTACTAGGATACGTTTGTTTTCGTATCTCTCGCATAAATTTCTCCAGGCCGTATCAAATCCCACATTCGTGAGCGGACATTTTTTCACAATATCTTTTGCCTCACCTTGTGTCTTATTGTTCAGATGGAACAATTTCTCCACAGGTGTTAGGCGTTTGTTTAAGATATATATGGCCGTGAACATGTCACGAAATGTTGGCCATGACAGATAATCGCCTTTAAAAACTTCAGTATCACATGGTGGCAGGCGGATACTGTGTTCAAATTCGGGCTTTTCCTCAGATTTGTTTTGTGTTTTGTTGTATGTCGCTTGGCCTGTAGCCATATCTGACATGCAGCGTAAATATACTGCATATGATCTCTTATATTTCTGTTTGACAGAAACTATACCAGTGGCCTCTAACTTGTCTGAATTAAGTAAGTCGTCATAAGCCGTTCTGTAGCGCGATTCACTAACTTTTTTAACCACATTTGCTGACGGTGACTAAGTTAACACATAATTTTAACAGCTTTGCTATTCACTAACTTTTGTCACATTTTTTGTCACTGAATGCGATAAAACATTATCAGCTGTTATTGTTGTCGAATTGACAAGTGATAACTTATCGCGGTATCCGTTGGTGTGGCTAATTTATTATTAAAACTGGTGATCCTTAATATTAAAGAATTTTAACCCAAAAAAGTAAAATAAAGATGGCATGTGAGTTCCTTGCATGTAACTTGTCCCAAAATACCGTTGAAAATTATTCAAGAGTAGATCGGCGTTTGCTCAGGGAAGTGGACAATCCCTTTGAGCTTGCGCCATGCGAGTTCCGGAAATTGTACCGGGTGAGTCCCGAAATCGCGACAGGCATTGCAGAACGGTTAGATGATTGTCTAACAGGTCAGAGGATTACAGCAATTTCGGCAGAAAAACAGGTATTACTTATTATTGCTTACAGAAATTATGAATATTCCTCAAATATATTTTGCCTTTGAAGGTGCTGTGTACATTGCGTTTTTATGCCACAGGATGCTACCAAAGGCCTGTAGGAGAACAGTGGGGCATATCAATGAGCCAATCCACAATAAGCCGGTGCATCCATCGAGTAACCGATGCCATAAACACCAGAATGTTTTTTGAGGAAATTAAGTTTCCTATGACGCCGGCGGAACGTCAAGCTTCCAAAGAAATTTTTTGTTCGGCGCCTGCACCATTCGTGGGCGGTTCAAATGGTAACTTTATCCAAATAAAAATCTAGTATATATATGTATATATGAATCTAAATTTGTTTGTAGATATGTGACCCAAATCTTAAAATATTAAATATTAATGCAAAGTTTCCTGGAGCACGTCATGATGCCTACATTTGGAGTTCCTGTACAGTGCGGCGAGTCATGCAGAGAGCCCATGCAAATGGATACCGGAATATTTTTCTGATAGGTCTTTCTATTAAAGTTACTTTGAAATGTATTTTATTTTATAAGACAAAACTTGCAGGAGATTCTGGATACCCTTTAGAGCCATGGCTTATGAAGCCATTACCGAGTCAACCTGAAGGTTCTCGAAAATTTAAATATAATGAGGAGCTATGCAAAGCCAGGAATCCTATCGAAAGGTTATTTGGGGTCCTGAAAGGAACTTGGCGTTGTTTGTCACAGCAAAGGGTTCTTTTGTATGAGCCCGGTTTTGCTGGTAAGGTTGTAAACGCGTGTGCAACCTTGCATAATATTCGTTTGGGCGACCAGGCAAATGAAGTAGATAACATCAACGCAGTCTTGGACACACGGACGGATGATACCTCTGATAACTCAAGTTCAGTATCTTCAGCTGGAAAACGTGTCCAAGACAGATTGATAAGCACTTTTTTCTCATAAATACATACATAGGTGGCTAAGCGATTCAAGACTAGAAGTTTCAATTGATCTTATAATAAATAAAAACACAAAATTTACAAAAAATTCAAGTCTACTTTAATCATATATTTAAATTTTAGTGAATTAGATATTATCTCTGAGTTAAGTACTAAGAAAAGAAAAGAAAGAATAATAAATCCATTAAATAAAGTCCACACTAAGACTAGAAAACTAACGCTTCTTAAATAAATTGAACCAAAACGTAACATAAAAAGTAATTTAACAAAAACTAAATCCATACACTAACCAAAAATGAAAATAGTACGATTAAATTTAAGTTTTGCATGGTGCCACAAAAGCATTCGTACGGTCAAGTTCCTTCACAAGTCATAATATTTGAGCACACTTTGTGTAGCTCTACAAAGTTCGCCAAATTTTTCTTACTTTTTACTTACTTACCTCGTTTCGTTTCGAACGGCTCGGAGAGGTACTTCCCAATTCTGACCGGGCTGGCGGTGTTGCTCAAGGTCATTATGCATAGCCGTATAAGTTTTGCGGGGAAACCAAATTCAGACATAGCGGCATATACGCAGCTCCTTTTCGTGCTATCGAAAGCGGCTTTAAAATCAACAAAGAGATGATGTGTGTCGATTCTTTTTTCACGGGTATTTTCCAAGATTTGGCGTATTGTAAAAATCTGGTCGATGGTAGATTTACCAGGTCTGAAGCCACACTGATAAGGTCCAATCAGTCTGTTCACATCAGGCTTCCGTCTTTCGCACAATACGCTTGATAGGACCTTATATGCGACATTCAAAAGGCTGATACCGCGATAGTTGGCGCAGTTTGCAGGATCGCCCTTCTTGTGGATTGGGCAGAGAACACTTAGATTCTAGTCTTCAGGCATGCATTCATCCAACCATATTCTGCATAGAAGCTGATGCATGCGCCTTACCAGCTCTTCGCCTCCGTGTTTGAATAGCTCAGCAGGCAAACCATCAGCGCCAGCTGCTTTATTATTTTTCAATCGGTCTAAGAGTTATTAGATGCGAAAAAACTGCTAATGCCGTAGGTAAGTAGGTAAACTTTAAAATTTCAAACCCAGGTACATTTGAAGGAAGAGAAAATCTTTTAAAGCAGGTAGTGTTTTCTTGGGATAACTAAGGAACCTTTTTCTCTAGGTAGGCTTCGATTTTTACTTGATCTGAGTATAAAAAAGAGTAAATGCGAACTGTTCCTTCATAATATCTGCAAGGCTCACCGTATACGGTTCAGTCTAGCGGTGCATTTTATAACCCGTCATTTACTTAAAAAAATAATCTGTATATTAATAGGCTAACATTTTTTTCATACAATCAATTGCCAGAGTGTACCTATACCTAAACATGCATAGGCATATTATGTTTAACAAATAATGCTTCATTTAGTTGTAATAATTCATTTAAGTTTTCTGCATAAAGCCAAACGGTCAACTACAGTATCAGCCTGCATTATTGTACAATGTACATACAGTAGTAGCGCAGGAGGTAAGCGTTTCGGCTACGACGCTTACATTCCAAGATTCGAGCCTAGGTCCTGGACAACTTTTTTTTTATTAAATTTAATTGGTTTTTAAATATGAAAACTTCTTATCATGATTGTTTTTAAGTTTATTATATTTTTAACCCAATATTTTTCTGTGTATGACCTCTATCTTGGAGTGAAAAAATAAAATTTTTGCAAAAAAAAGCACCAGTTTATCAAAATCAAATACTTAAAAAAAGACCTACACAGCTTCATGAATTTTTTAAGAAATTAAATTTTGTCTCAATAATATTTGACTTAAGGTAAACATATATGTAGCCCATATGTAATCATATTATAAGTGGTTGAGGAAAAAAGGCAGAAACCCATATACTGAAGTTGTAATTTTCCCCTGCTAATTGGGTTTCAAAGAAGCCAGATCTAAAGGAAAATTTCTAAATTGACAGCACTGTCTGTATATCCAAAACAAAAAACCAAAATGGAAACCGGCCTCATGCTCATATTGGGAAATTTAAGGAACTTCAAAATATACGCTAAATTCATTTTCAATCAAAATATGTATACTATACTGAACTGTACCAAAATCTTTAAAAAAAATACCAATTTGTTTTCAACATATCTCGCGCGATTTATTGCAAGCAATAGTTCAAAATTAAAATTTTTAGGAAAAACACAATAAAAGCTTAATTTTTTTAATAGAACTCTATTTTAAAAATGAGATTCGAAAGTCGCTGCTGTTCACTTAATTTAAAATTTAAATTTTTTTGAAAACGTAATCAAGTTTTTATATTTTGTTAATTGCCCTCAGTGAAAAGAATTGAGGAAGGTATTATGATATGCCCGCATACCGTCTTCCACCCAATGGTAACCTCCGATACATATCCAACTGTATTTCATTCACTTTAGGTACATACATTGATGTTCACACACACATTTTACATAAATTTTTGGCGCCCAACGTGTGGCATCTAACGTTTTAAAAGATAGAAATTGAGATGCTACCATCAAGTCTCTGTTGATTTCTTATCATAGTGTGTACTTACATACACATAGGTAGGATCAATAATTTAGTATTCGTTAGTTGTCATACACCCTTTGGATGTGTTGAAGTGTTAGAATCTTTACATTGGATCTGATATCGCTTCACATATGCTGACGTCGTTTAGATGGGTTTCGTCTAACTTCCGCATATGGAGATTTTGGATTGTATAGCTGAGTTTGATAAGTCTACGATGCTGGTGATTCAGGCTGGATACCAAGCGAGAAATTTATCATTCTTTCCTTTTCTTCATCGATTCAGAATATAGCAACTAACACCCGCTACAAACCCAACTTCAACTTCTTTTTGCTCGTTTGTCTTCTTATGCATTGGAAGTATTATTTCTCTTCGGGTGGTTGCTTGGAAATACTGTTTAATTCAATTTCAGAATATTGCGTATTTGGGAAAGACTGGATACCAGTACTGATTGTCCCTGAAATATATTTTTCCTTGTTGAACTATTTGAGAGACTGTATCTTCCAACTGTCATAAACTTCGAGAGGCTTACATGAAGATTTAATCGTCATTTGACATCGTTCAAATTGTTGTCTGGAACTTGTGAGCATGCAGCCTTGCGTCCACTTGCCGAACAATTAGCCTTGTAAAAATTTCGAACTCAATCTACCTAGTATCCTCTCTGTTTTAGTTATAATAACCCAATTTCAAATACCACTGTCGTCAGGTTTTTCTATCTTATTGGTTAGAAATACCACCTTTTTTTGTTATCAACCTATGTCGTACCCAGGAACAGTTTAGTTATTTGTTATAATGCCTATACAAAGAAGTCCCCAACAAGCAAAATCGTTAGGACTTTCACAAGAGAACCAATGTGCTATGTGTAGCCAGGAAGTAAGCAATACTTGCTACCATGCAAACACATTTTCCATAAACTTTGTTTTGAAAGTTGGTTAGAAGACCACAATGTTTGTTACATCTGTAACAAAGAAATAAGTCAAAGAGACTTAAAAGTAGTTGTAGGAAACTGCTCACCAGGAGCAATTCCAAAGGTCCCTTCTGCATCTACAACTGATGAAAGAATAATGACTCGAAGCTTGACTAGTGCTATGAATCAAGGTCAGACTTCACAACCCCCCGATTTAAAAGAGCAACGTAACGATGAGGCAGGCGCAATGCAGTCGTCTGGATTAGATGTTAGTCATAGCTTGGAAACTATCGACGTTCCTCCGCCCGTGTAGACCTTTCCAACGTCCATATATTGACTTACTTGGACCGTACCCTCGTAGCAAAACTGGCCATATAGGTAAATTAATTGTGTTAGACCACTTTAGCAAGTTTCAATAGATACAACCACTGAAAAAATTTACGTCTATCGCAGTGCAAGAGTTCCTCTTAAAGAATATCTTCCACAGCTTCGGTGTACCTGAAACCATTGTCAGTGATAATGGAACGCAGTTTAAGGCTAACGACTTTAACGCCTTTCTGACAGAGCTAGGTATCAAGCACATATATACTGCGTTGTACTCTCCTCAAAGTAATGCTGCAGAGCGAGTGAATCGTTCACTATTGGCCGCCATTCGTTCATATCTCAAGCATGATCAGAATGAGTGGGATATACACATTACCAGCATATCATGTTCCCTACGATTCTCATTACATCAGTCCCTAGGATGTTCTCCTTATAAATCGTTATTCGGCGTGGATATGATCACTCATGGATCAGATTATAAGCTGTTGAAGGAACTATCGCTGTTAGAAGAGCCCATAGTACCCATTTCCCGCACGGACAATTTAGCTTTGCTTCGTAAAGATATACAAGCAAATATTCGAAAAGCCCACGATTGCAATGAAAAACAGTACAACTTGCGTTCAAAACCTGTCTCTTTCAGGGAAGGTCAAGAAGTCTTTCGTCGAAACTTTTCCCAGAGTAAATTTTCCCAAAATCTTAATGCCAAACTAAGACCACAATTTGTAAAATGCCGAGTTAGGAAAAAACTATGAAACTGCTACTACCAGCTTGAAGACTTGCAGGGAAGAGAAATAGGCGCTTATCATGCGAAAGACATTCGTCCTTAATTCCCCCTAATACTCCGTCTTTCAGTGTAGTATTATAGGGTTTTGTAATTGTCGCAGGCGATACAATTGTCTTAAGATTGTCATCGTATCAAGCGCTTTAATCACTCAGTTTTTTTATAGTTAATGCGAAAATTAATAAAAGAAATGTCGCACTTATTTCACACGGAAATGCGACTAACTTTAAGTTGTTGATTTGTCAAAAAATATAAGCTTAAAGGCAAATCCGAGGGAATAAAAGGGCTTGCGTAGCTACAGTTAGCCTCTTTGTTGCACGTCTTCACACGCAGGGATACAAAAGACCATTGAGAAGTTGCGTCGTTATCTTTTCTGGCCCGGCTTAGCAAAAGATGTACGAGATATGTAGGTCAATGCGAAACCTGCAAAGAGAACAAAGCCCCGAATGTTACTCTTCGTCCGCCAATGGGAGCGCATAATCTGACGTGTAGACCTTTCCAACGTCTATATATTGACTTAGTTGGACCGTACCCTCGTAGCAAAACTGGCCATATAGGCTTATTAATTGTGTTAGACCACTTTAGCAAGTTTCATTGGAGACAACCACTGAAAAAATTTACGTATATCTCAGTGCAAGAGTTCCTCTTAAAGAATATCTTCCACAGCTTCGGTGTACCTGAAACTATTGTCAGTGATAATGGAACGCAGTTTAAGGCTAACGACTTTAACGCCTTTCTGACAGAGCTAGGTATCAAGCACATATATACTGCGTTGTACTCTCCTCAAAGTAATGCTGCAGAGCGAGTGAATCGTTCACTATTGGCCGCCATACGTTCATATCTGAAGCTTGATCAGACTGAGTGGAATGTACACATTACCAGCATATCATGTTCCCTACGATCCTCATTACATCAGTCCCTAGGATGTTCTCCTTATACAGCGTTCTTCGGCCTGGATATGATCACTCATGGATCAGATTATAAGCTGTTGAAGGAACTATCGCTGTTAGAAGAGCCCATAGTACCCATTTCCCGCACGGACAATTTAGCTTTGCTTCGTAAAGATATACAAGCAAATATTCGAAAAGCCCACGATCGCAATGAAAAACAGTACAACTTGCGTTCAAAGCATGTCTCTTTCAGGGAAGGTCAAGAAGTCTTTCGTCGAAACTTTTCCCAGAGTAAATTTTCCCAAAATCTCAATGCCAAACTAGGACCACAATTTGTAAAATGCCGAGTTAGGAAAAAACTAGGAACCTGCTACTACCAGCTTGAAGACTTGCAGGGAAGAGAAATAGGCACTTATCATGCGAAAGACATTCGTCCTTAGTTCCCCCTAATACTCCGTCTTTCAGTGTAGTATTATAGGGGTTTGTCAGCCTAAGGCTATTACCTATTTAGAATTGTACCGCATTCCGCTTGCAACAAAATTTGTCGCATGCGATACAATTGTCTTAAGATTGTCGGCGTATCAAGCTCTTTAATGCCTCAGTTTTTTATAGTTAATCCGAAAATTAATAAAAGAAATGTCGCACTTATTTCACACGGAAATGCGACTAACTTTAAGTTGTTGACTTGTCAAAAAATATAAGCTTAAAGGCAAATCCGAGGGAATAAAAGGGCTTGCGTAGCTACAGTTAGCCTCTTTGCGGAAATCATCAGACCATACGAGTAGACGAACAGTCCAGGTACACACAATTATCCCCAATACTAGGAAACTCGTGGTTTCTGCATAGTAGACAAGAGTGATATCAAATCCTCTTGGAACCATAATCTTCGACCCCACCCATCACCATCAAAAGTAGATAAAAGCCAGTTGGAGAAGTTAAGCTCTATCAAGCATAGGTGTGGGTGTGGTAATATTTTTACGTTGGGATAGTAATTGGGCCAAAGCTCCTCATACATCCCTACAAATCGTGTCCAGAAACACCCATCTTAGAGCAAAATAAGTGGACCTGGCTACTAGCAGCCATCGGAGCTTCTTCCGCAGAATCCTGCATCCAATAGCTACCGGGTGCTCATAAAGTTAGCAGCAGCACGTCCACAAAAGTTCCTGCTACCAACAACAACAACGCAATATAGTGCACAGTGCTTAAAAACCGTAATTGTTTGTGATTAAAAGCCCTATTTTGTGATAGTTTATACAGGCATCAAACGTAGAATTTTGTAAACCGCAGGTTTTTTTTGTTAATTGAAAACCAATACATATGGGTTATTTTTAAAGAAAAGAAAATATTTAGAGATAAAATTATCTCTAATTTAGAACCGTGATGTGCAAAATTTTTTCAATTTCATAATCTTCAATTATGTTTTCTCATGAAATAGTTTTGTTAATTAACAACAGTAAATTCTTTAAATATTGGATAATATTGCTAATGTCAAATTGAAAGTTGTAATATTTGCCAACAACAACAAAAGCACGGAAATTGCATAATATTTTATTTTGAGTGTGTACGACACTATAGTGTGCCACTGTCCACGAGCATATTCGATATCTCTTATCATAAAAAAATCAAAGCATAAAGACAATAGAATATTGCCAAAAACAACTTGTCAAGAGTATAGCTAGCCGCAGTCGCATCGCTGAAGGGCCTTTCATCGCTGGAGTGCATAACATACATACATACAATTGTCCCAACATACCCATGTAAGTAATATTGTTGTTCCTAATTATTTTATTGTTTTCGATTTTTTTTGTACGCTTTGATTTTCGCTAAGCAAAGATTTGACTTTGCATTATTATTAGTATACCTATTAGAGCTAAATGTATGTGCATAAGGATGTACATATTTGGCACAAAAATATGTATGTACTTCTGTAACATATGGGTGCAGATAAAAAGGTCTACATAGCTATGTATGTAGATCAGAGTTAGGCAAACGGAGTTTTCGAATTTTAATAAATTAATTTTTTCATATCATGTAAAAATTATTAGAAATTTGATTTGTTCTAACTAAATAATCTTAGAATGAATATAATAAAGTTTCTGTCCATTAAGAAAAACAAATTGTTTAATAACAAAATTAAATATATTCAACTTAGAAGAATTTAAAGAAATTTTAAGTAAACCGGTCATTGTATTTGTTTTTTGGTTCCTCTATTAAATAATTTTCCAGTTTAATTTTATTATGGATGGTTGGTTGGTTGGTTCTAGTGGCGAGTCTCCTGCGAGGAGGTCCCCAGGCTTCATGTCCCTAAGCTCTGAGAGACTTTCGAAAAAGGGCCTACCAAGGCATTTAGTTCTCTTCCCCCAGTGCACTGGACACTCGCACAGTAGGTGCTCCACCGTCTCTTCCGCCAACGGGAGATTGCAACTGCGGCACGAAACGTTGTGCTCTAGCCCCATCCGCGCCGAATGAGCCCCAATAGTCCAGTGCCCTGTTAGTACTGCTATCAGCCTGAAAATGTCCCTTCTATTCATCCTGAGAATGGATAGGGATCGTTCCTCGTTGTAAGATGGCCATATACTTCTACAAACTCTGCAGGACTGCAGACGCTTCCACCATTTATTTGCCTCGCTATACCAGTGCTGAGAGATTCTGCCCTTGATAAGTCCCAGGTGTACGAGGACCTTCTTCGCTCCGGTGACATCAAGAGCCGATCCACCTCGGGCTAGCTCATCTGCCATCTCGTTTCCCTGTATATTTCGGTGCCCCGGCACCCAAATTAAGGAAACGATATGCAGACTAGCCAGCCTCGTGGCCCACGCCCTGCACTGATTTACCAGGCTCGATGTTATCGTTGCAGACCCTAGAGCCCCCAGGGCTGCTTGGCTATCAGAAAATATTGCTATCATTTTACCTATGCCTTCCGTTTCCAGCAAAGCCTTGCATGCCTCCTGGATTGCAAAGATCTCTGATTGAAACACGCTCGCTGAGTCCGGGAGGCGCAAAGAAATGGAAAGAGCCGGGTGTGTTGCGAAGACTCCTGATCCAACTCCACAGGCCATTTTGGAGCCATCCGTAAACACTAAAATGTCGAAATTCGCCTTCATTCCAGTCCTTTCTGGTTGGAAAGAGAATCGAATAATTTATATCTATCGCTGTCCTGGGACAGATATAGTCCGATTGGGTTGCAATGTACGAGTCTTTAATATTGAAGAGTATGCGGCCATGTCCGTACGTGTGTTCTCTTCATAGTCCCAACTCGCGGAGCCTAAGTGCCCCCTGTGATGCTGTCTCCTTAATGAAGAGATCGATCGGTAGCATGTTGCAGATCACGTTCAGAGCCTCTAAACGGCATGATCTGATGGCACCTGTGACTGCTCCACAGGCAGCTCGTTGAACTTTGCCAAGCATGCTACTTATGTAGTCCGCCTCGACTGCCTTCCACCACACAAGTAAGTAAGTATCGGTCGGATGACTGCCTTGTACATCCATGCCGTGAGTTTCGGCCTGAGACCCTACTGTCTCCCTAGCATTCTTTTGCACGCATACAGAGCCCCATAAGCTCTTTTGACCCTGGGTTCTGTATTTAGTCTCCAATTCAACTTAGGCGTCAAAAATACACCTAGATACTTCACACTGTCAGAGAGACTCAACTCCTGGCCGTTGAGAGAAGGTAGAGAAAAGATTGGGATTTTCGTCCTAGTTGTGAAGAGAACCAACTACGTCTTGGAAGTGTTTACGTTGAGCCCAGCAGTCTGTGCTCATTCGCTTAGCTTCGCCAGTACTCCCTGCATTATTCCACTGAGCACATTGGGGCATAGACCAGACACCATTATGGCTACATCGTCCGCGTAGGCCACCACCTTCACTCCCCCCCTGTTGAGTTGGCGAAGTATGCCGTCTAAAACGCAGACCCAGAGAAGTGGTGACAGAACGCCCCCCTGTGGAGTACCCCTCCACGGATGCGTAGTGACCTCACTATCTCCAAGCTTGGCACTTATCAACCTTGACCTCAGAGCAGTTACTATCCAGTTTACAATAGCGTCCTCTATGCCAAGTGTAAAGAGCGAATCCTCTATCGCCTCTAATCGAACGTTATTGAAGGCTCCTTCTATGTCCAAGAAAGCCGCCAGCATGTACTGTTTTCCTTCCAATGTAGCTTCCACCTTGTGTACTACTTCGTGAAGAGCGGTTTCGGTTGATTTGCCCTTGAGATACGCGTGTTGCCCTGTTGACAACTCAGGGGTACCCAAACTTCCGCGAATATGAACACCCACTAGTCTTTCGAAGGTTTTTAGAAGAAATGACGATAGACTAAAGGGTCTAAAATCCTAAGACTTCTCATGGCCCCTCTTATTGACCTTTGGGATGAAGACCACCCGGGTTCCTCTCCAATTTAGAGGGACGTGATTTAGCCGAATACAAGCCCTGAAAATAAGTTCCAACCAGGGTATCACCACCGAGCTTGCCCTCTGCAGTCGCAATCTTCTTTTGCGTTATAAGTCCGTTCACTAGCTGAGGGGAGGGTACTGTCCCAGTACGTTCCCTTGGTCCCATCTCCATGGACCTACAGCCTGGGAAGTGTGTACTTATAAGCAGCTCAAGAGTTTCCACCGAACTGCTTGTCCATGAGCCATCATCCCTTCTAATGAAGGATGGACAGGACTTTTCTTTTGAGAGAATTTTTCCCATTCTCGAAGATTCTTTGGTCGATTCGATAGATGAGCAGAAGTTCCTCCAGGATTCCTGCCTGGCCTTTCGAATCGCCTTTTTATAGCACCTGAGTCTCTCTTTGTATGGTTGCCAGTTACCAGTAGAGTGACTCAGATTGAAAAGTTTGCGCGTCTCTCTTCTGAGCCTGAAGAGATCCGGGTTCCACCAAGGAGGATAAGACTTTTTACTAAAGCTTTTAGGACAAGCTATCCGTAGAGCCGACCCCAAGGCCTTCTCTGGCTTGTTACTGCTTGCGTTCAGGTCACCCACTGATGTGATCCTGAACCGAAGATATACCTAGCTTGTTGCTCACCACCCTACAGAACTTATGCCAATTAGTCCTTCTTGGATTGCGGTGAGGAATAAAGCATTCTAATTTGAGACCTATATCGAAAAGTATCCAACTGTGGTCTGAAAAAGATAGACGTTCCGATACCCTCCAGTTATCTACCTGAATACTACTGTTACCATTTAGTAGCGTTACATCTAGCTAGGAAATACAAAGGTGGGTGTGCTTCCCTGATTACAAACTATTAAATCCATACTAATAATATAATCGAAAAGTGACTCACCACGCATGTTTATTTCCGGACTCCCCCATAGAGAGTGTCTTGCCCCAATTATGATGTTTTGTGACTTCCAGTCCCGCAACAAGTTTCGGACCTTCTCCGGCAGAGTTTCTTTGTCGTGTGACATGTAGCACGAGGCAATAACCGTGCTGACTCCGTCAGCTGTCTCCATTGTGATCGCTGTGAGATCTAGAGAACTGTGGGAAGAAATAAGAAAAGCATTGTAGTTAGATTTTACCAAAACGCATGTCCTCGGCTTACCGTCCTCGCGTTTGTAAAACGCAGAATATCCCCTTATCGAGTGCTCCTTCATCTCAGTGTTCCTCACCCAGGGCTCCTGTATTAGGGCAATATCAGCGTCGTCGTCCTTTAGGAAGACGGCAAGGTTGTCCGAGGCCAGCTTGGAGTGCTGGAGATTGATCTGGACAACCTTAAGACCCATCATGACTATGAGGATCCGGATGCTTGGTCGGCGAGCTGCAAGTCCTCCAGGAGCTTGTGAGTGTCGTTGACCTCATCCCCCTGATGAGGTCGAAGTATTTTGATTTTGGTGCGCCGCACGCCAAACTTCAGTAGGAAGTCCGTTCTTTCCAGCGGCGCAATACATTGCTCGTTGATGAGGAGTAGGAAAGACAGGCTGTTCCTCTTTGACTCTTCGACCTTGATGACCATCCAGTCACCCATCGGAACCTGCCGGTTGTGTGCCTGTAGGTATTTCAACAGCGTCCCCCTGTCAATCTTCCTTCTCCACACCCGAGCTCTTGGTCGTCGAGGAATTTCGGCCGCTGGGATGAGGTTTAGCCGCAAGCCCTCCCAGGCACCGCGGAAATCTAAGAGGCACTTCGCCAGGAAGTCCTTCGATTGTTGGTCCTCGCATTTGACCACCCTGTAACGCGGACAACCTCCGCCGAGTCGAATGAGGGGAGATTTCCCTCCGGGTTGGCCATCACGAAATCGATGACCATTTGAGACAACCTAGCCTCAATCTCCCCCACCCCCCCCCCCCCTCTCCAGGACGGGGTTGCCGCTGTTTGTGGTCTCATCCACGAGAGCAACGTGAAGGTTGCACCTGGCCATGTCGGCGAAAGACTTTGCCCCCTTCAGCACTTCGGCTGAGGTGGAGGCCTCCCCACCGGTTACCCTGCTCCTCTTAGAGCCTTCAGGGGCCTCTTCCAGAGCCCGATTCCGTTTCCCTGCTGCGGATCTCTGCTGGGTGTTCAAGTACGCCCGGTATCCGTCCACCACCGCTTGAAAACTGACGCGGTCGGCCGCATCCTTGGGATGAACGGTACCATTCACCCTGTTCCGTTCTATCCTCTCCAGGACAGACAGAGCGAGCTGGTATCGTTTTCTCCCTAACGATGCTTTAGACTGCGTCTTTTTAACAGAAGACTGCCTCCTGGCAGCCTTCGAAGAAGGTTGATTGCGTGGCGGAGTACCGTTTCCTGCAGAACTTTCTCCGACGCTTCGTCCGTCCGTCTCTTCACTGGAGGAGAGGAACTAGTCATCAGAGGAGTTCGTCTTCGCCAGCCTTAGTCCCGTACTAGTGTCCTCCTTTCATCTAATGTCACCTGTGTTCGTCCGTGATGTCCCTGGCGTAGTGTCTAGTGTCCCTTCCTGTCGTTCGTCATTAGTTTTCGTATCTTTGTTTTGTTTGTTGTTGGTATTTGTTTTGTTATTCATAATTTGGTCCCACGAGTATGCACGGAAAGGGTGGGTCACCCGCCCGCAGAGCCGGCATGCGCGCGAGAAGGCACTTATACAACCGACCTTGCCCGGGCGTCGAAGGGAACCGTTCGCTATCAGCTATTCGCTATATACCCGAAGAGTATTTTTTCATTTGTTTATAAAAATATTTCCAAATGCCCCACTCTGAGGAAATGTGCCTACACACCCACATACCAACATGTATATGGGCAAATCGTCAAAACTTTTAACATCGAGCGAGGCGGATAATATCATCTAATAGCAAGGAACACGATATCGTTACACAGGCTCAGTATTTTTTTTTTTATTTATGGATACAAATCAACATTTCACATGTCTCAGAAGCATGAAATAATACTTGATAAATCCAGGAATAATTTCGCAAAATCCAAAAATTGTGAAAACGTGTGCGAGTTTTCAAAAATGTATGAACTGTTAATCTTTTCTTGACGGCGCCCCTCAATACTGCGACCCACTCTTTGTTTTTTCAAGTATTTTTCTACATACTGAAACTTTACCTACAAGGTCGCGTGCGTGCTTCGTTCCATTTAAAAGTTAAAAGGCTATGGAAATGCGAGGAGCAATTTTTGTACTTTTCAATTTTCGGTATAGTTAAGCCATTTACTTGAGCGCCCCTTTAATTGTCAAAAAAATGAACAAATATACTTGATTCTAACTCAAAAAGAAACCCTGCACACGTGATCCGATTACTGTGCTGTTCATATTATGCTAACAGCAACCACTATAAATCAACTGTTTGGTTTGTGAATAGCTTAAATAATTCAATTTTTTTGTTAGCACACAAAAACTGACAGATATTTTCATGCCATGGTAATTGTAAACTTGATTATTCAACATGTTTGATTAACGTAAAAAAGCGCGTTGAAGATCCATGCATATATCAAAAGTGAAAAGCTTACTTGTACCTTAAATTTTTGGTAATATAAAACTACAATAAGTAAGGTTAAATTTGCGTACAAATAAGTACATATAAACAAATGTTTTACTTATTTTGATGGGTACAATTCATATCTGAGCTTTATTTTACCCTATATTCTCAAGTTTGAGTGAATTTACAATCAGTTATCTCATCTACGAGAGAACTTCAACGTAACTCCGGATTTGAAATGAGCCAAAAATGAGCAAAATGTATGTATGTAAAATGGGATTTCTACAAACCTTTCCGTTATCATGTCTTACTTTGCCGTCGCGTGTGGTGTGCTTTTCTATATGATATGGCCGCAGACCGCCAACGTAAAAATGATTCCCGTCGTAATGCGCATAAACTCAGACCAAACAATCCAAAAAATATTAATCAACCATTAATTACACTTCGCGATTCACTCCCACGGCGGCCAAAATCATATAATTCGTATGATCAAACGGTACACCGAATAAGACGACCGAAGTCGAATTCACAAAGCTCATTCCATGATTTAAGTGCCAGTGCACTAGTTTTCTAGCACTGTAGAAAATGCCGATTCCAGTAGTTCCAAAAATGCAGAATTACTTCAAAGTACTTCCGACGTCAATAATACAGGGGCGACTGTAAAATCAAATTTTGAAAATATTAATAATTTAACTCGCAAAGGGTTTTCTCTGAAAAAAGAAAACTCTCAGTTAGCAAAGAAGTTAAAAAATGCGCTGCGAAGAGAAACCGGGTGTGCTTCCCTGATTACAAACTATTAAATCCATACTAATAATATAATCGAAAAGTGACTCACCATGTTTATTTCCGAACTCCCCCATAGAGAGTGTCTTGCATTGGCATCCGCCCCGATTATGATGTTTTGTGACTTCCAGTCCCGCAACAAGTTTCGGACCTTCTCCGGCGGAGTTTCTCTGTCGTGTGACATGTAGCACGAGTCAATAACCGTGCTGACTCCGTCAGCTGTCTCCATTGTGATCGCCGTGAGATCTAGAGAACTGTGGGAAGAAATAAGAAAAGCATTGTAGTTAGATTTTACCAAAACGCATGTCCTCGGCTTACCGTCCTCGCGTTTGTAAAACGCAGAATATCCCCTTATCGAGAGCCCCTTCATCTCAGTGTTCCTCACCCAGGGCTCCTGTATTAGGGCAATATCAGCGTCGTCCTCCTTTAGGAAGACGGCAAGGTTGTCCGAGGCCAGCTTGGAGTGCTGGAGATTGATCTGGACAACCTTAAGACCCATCATGACTATGAGGATCCGGATGCTTGGTCGGCGAGCTGCAAGTCCTCCAGGCGCTTGTGAGTGTCGTTGACCTCATCCCCCTGATGAGGTCGAAGTATTTTGATTTTGGTGCGCCGCACGCCAAACTTCAGTAGGAAGTCCGTTCTTTCCAGCGGCGCAATACATTGCTCGTTGATGAGGAGTAGGAAAGACAGGCTGTTCCTCTTTGACTCTTCGACCTTGATGACCATCCAGTCACCCATCGGAACCTGCCGGTTGTGTGCCTGTAGGTATTTCAACAGCGTCCCGCTGTCAATCTTCCTTCTCGGGATCCACACCCGAGCTCTTGGTCGTCGAGGAATTTCGGCCGCTGGGATGAGGTTTAGCCGCAAGCCCTCCCAGGCACCGCGGAAATCTAAGAGGCACTTCGCCAGGAAGTCCTTCGATTGTTGGTCCTCGCATTTGACCACTCTGTAACCGCGGACAACCTCCGCCGAGTCGAATGAGGGGCTATTTCCCTCCGGGTTGGCCATCACGAAATCGATGACCATTTGAGACAACCTAGACTCAATCTCCCCCCCCCCCCCCCCTCTCCAGGAAGGGGTTGCCGCTGTTTGTGGTCTCATCCACGAGAGCAACGTGAAGGTTGCACCTGGCCATGTCGGCGAAAGACTTTGCCCCCTTCAGCACTTCGGCTGAGGTGGAGGCCTCCCCACCGGTAACCCTGCTCCTCTTAGAGCCTTCAGGGGCATCTTCCAGAGACCGATTCCGTTTCCCAGCTGGGGATCTCTGCTGGGTGTTCAAGTACGCCCGGTACTCGTCCACCACCGCTTGAAAACTGACGCGGTCGGCCGCATCCTTGGGATGAACGGTACCATTCACCCTGTTCCATTCTATCCTCTCCAGGACAGACAGAGCGAGCTGGTATCGTTTTCTCCCTAACGATGCTTTAGACTGCGTCTTTTTAACAGAAGACTGCCTCCTGGCAGCCTTCGAAGAAGGTTGATTGCGGGGCGAAGTACCGTTTCCCACGGAACTTGCTCCGACGCTTCGTCCGTCCGTCTCTTCACTGGAGGAGAGGAACTAGTCATCAGAGGAGTTCGTCTTCGCCAGCCTTAGTCCCGTACTAGTGTCCTCCTTTCATCTAATGTCACCTGTGTTCGTCCGTGATGTCCCTGGCGTAGTGTCTAGTGTCCCTTCCTGTCGTTCGTCATTAGTTTTCGTATCTTTGTTTTGTTTGTTGTTGGTATTTGTTTTGTTATTCATAATTTGGTCCCACGAGTATGCACGGAAAGGGTGGGTCACCCGCCCGCAGAGCCGGCATGCGCGCGAGAAGGCACTTATACAACCGACCTTGCCCGGGCGTCGGAGGGAACCGTTCGCGATCAGCTATTCGCTATATACCCGAAGAGTATTTTTTCATTTGTTTATAAAAATATTTCCAAATGCCCCACTCTGAGGAAATGTGCCTACACACCCACATACCAACATGTATATGGGCAAATCGTCAAAACTTTTAACATCGAGCGAGGCGGATAATATCATCTAATAGCAAGGAACACGATATCGTTACACAGGCTCAGTATTTTTTTTTTTATTTATGGATACAAATCAACATTTCACATGTCTCAGAAGCATGAAATAATACTTGATAAATCCAGGAATAATTTCGCAAAATCAAAAAATTGTGAAAACGTGTGCGAGTTTTCAAAAATGTATGAACTGTTAATCTTTTCTTGACGGCGCCCCTCAATACTGCGACCCACTCTTTGTTTTTTCAAGTATTTTTCTACATACTGAAACTTTACCTACAAGGTCGCGTGCGTGCTTCGTTCCATTTAAAAGTTAAAAGGCTATGGAAATGCGAGGAGCAATTTTTGTACTTTTCATTTTTCGGTATAGTTAAGCCATTTACTTGAGCGCCCCTTTAATTGTCAAAAAAATGAACAAATATACTTGATTCTAACTCAAAAAGAAACCCTGCACACGTGATCCGATTACTGTGCTGTTCATATTATGCTAACAGCAACCACTATAAATCAACTGTTTGGTTTGTGAATAGCTTAAATAATTCAATTTTTTTGTTAGCACACAAAAACTGACAGATATTTTCATGCCATGGTAATTGTAAACTTGATTATTCAATATGTTTGATTAACGTAAAAAAGCGCGTTGAAGATCCATGCATATATCAAAAGTGAAAAGCTTACTTGTACCTTAAATTTTTGGTAATATAAAACTACAATAAGTAAGGTTAAATTTGCGTACAAATAAGTACATATAAACAAATGTTTTACTTATTTTGATGGGTACAATTCATATCTGAGCTTTATTTTACCCTATATTCTCAAGTTTGAGTGAATTTACAATCAGTTATCTCATCTACGAGAGAACTTCAATGTAACTCCGGATTTGAAATGAGCCAAAAATGAGCAAAATGTATGTATGTAAAATGGGATTTCTACAAACCTTTCCGTTATCATGTCTTACTTTGCCGTCGCGTGTGGTGTGCTTTTCTATATGATATGGCCGCAGACCGCCAACGTAAAAATGATTCCCGTCGTAATGCGCATAAACTCAGACCAAACAATCCAAAAAATATTAATCAACCATTAATTACACTTCGCGATTCACTCCCACGGCGGCCAAAATCATATAATTCGTATGATCAAACGGTACACCGAATAAGACGACCGAAGTCGAATTCACAAAGCTCATTCCATGATTTAAGTGCCAGTGCACTAGTTTTCTAGCACTGTAGAAAATGCCGATTCCAGTAGTTCCAAAAATGCAGAATTACTTCAAAGTACTTCCGACGTCAATAATACAGGGGCGACTGTAAAATCAAATTTTGAAAATATTAATAATTTAACTCGCAAAGGTTTATCTCTGAAAAAAGAAAACTCTCAGTTAGCAAAGAAGTTAAAAAATGCGCTGCGAAGAGAAACCGCTCTGAGACGAGAAAATAAGAAATTGAAAGTTGAAATTGAAGAAAAAGGCAGAGTGATTCGACAGTTAAAAAATAAATAAAGAAGAAAGCAATATAATTGAGATTGATAATTTGCTGATAAGCAACTTGAAGCCAGCGCCAAATTCAAATAAAATTCATCATGTAATTTTTAATTCTCAAAGGCAAGAAACATTATTTTTGAACTATTTATCATGTTCTTCGTGTGCTTCACACCCACCTTGTACTCACTTTGCTCTAAAGCCGGACAGATTTTCTAACAGCAATTATGTCGACTTCAAATCACAAAATAACATTGCTATCGACACTGAAAAATCTGGCAACATAAAGAAGGCAAAACTTCGTAAATCAGTTTAAAAAAACAGCACCAACGCAAAAAAAGGAAAAAAGATTTAAGAAATGTTCAACAAAATTACTCTACCAAATGGTACGTTGAATGAAACAACTAGAAAAAGCGCCAGATTGCAGAAAAAGAAGAATTACCAAAGTTAAACTGTAACTTTCGTAGTTGTTAAAGCAAAAAAAATTATCTTTGTTAACATTTCATTGTTCATTGGTTTTGAGTATATTCGAATAAAAATATTTTATTTTCATATTTATACCATTTGCTTATTGTCTATACCATTTGCTTATTGTCGTAAAGATAGATTGCAAATAAAAGTAAAAAAAAAAAAAAAAAATTTTCATGATGACGTCATAATTTCCACGCGCGCACCTTTAGCATACTAACAAGAGTCAAAATATAATCTTATAAACTAACTAAAAGTGTCAGCAAAAGCTCAGGGGTGTGCTCCTATTATCTTTTTTTTTTTGCATTATCAAAACTTTTGAGGATTTGCCCATATTCTCTTCGTTGTTATCATGGTTCAATTATAAGGTTACCTCGTTTCTACAACTACAACAACATGCTTCGTTAGGTTGTCAAAAACAGCTGATTGATGTTAAGCGAATGTAGGGAAGAGGAAACAGAAAAGCATTCAATTGAATTAAATTGTGTACATGGTTCAAGTTGTTTAGGTGGTCAATAAACAAAATTGCTAGCAATATTGAATTTCAATAAGTTTTGATTGAACAACCGATTTGAAAAAATAATTTATCGGCAAATTTTCAACCATTTTGCGTACTTGTATATACATATACATAACAAGCAATAACAAATCATGTTTCGTCGCACAGGCTCATCCAACATCTACCAAAACTTGGAGAAGACATCCGTTTTGCAGGAGACACGCACATTCAACGACACCGGTTAACCCACACAAATGCATACATATACTCACGAAAATTCTTTATCTAATCAATCAGGGCGAACAATTGGTGGCGCATGAGGCTACCGATTGCTTCTTCGCTGTGACCAAACTGTTCCAATCGAAAGATGTCGTTTTGCGTCGCATGGTTTATCTGGGTATCAAAGAGCTTAGCTCCATTGCAGAGGATGTAATTATAGTAACAAGTTCGCTGACAAAAGATATGACCGGCAAGGAAGATCTATATCGTCCATCAGCTATACGTGCGCTGTGCCAGCATTTTCTATTCTACAATTATTTTGCAGTTCACCAAAAGCCACTTTGCGTTTCGCAGCCGTACGCACACTGAACAAAGTTGCTATGACTCACCCTGCTTCAGTAACCACTTGCAATTTGGATTTAGAAGGCCTTATAACCGACTCCAATCGTTCAGTTGCAACATTGGCAATAACAACTTTATTGAAGGCAATAACAACTTTATTGGCTTGGAATACAAAACATCAATTGTAGAAACAATCATTACGATAATTGAAGAAAATGCCGAAGCTAAGGAATCGGGTCTATCGCATTTATGTGAATTCATTGAAGATTGCGAGCATGTTTCGCTTGTATTTTGATTCGTTGGACTATATCGATGTCCGCGTACACCTCATGCCATCGGCATACACCAGTAATTGCACGCTTTCGTAATAGTTAGTTCCTGAGAGGATAGATTTGGCTGCTTTATTATTGTTTAATATATATACGTACATACATACTTACAACACTCAGAGTTTGATTTTGATAAATTTTTTGTTACCCATTATCCTCTGTTTGGCCTTTTGGACCTTTAAGCGCTTGTTCAGGTTCCGAACTCGGAAGTAAATCCGGCACTTAAAGGAGAAGTGTTTCACTTTTTCCGGAAGATCAACTTCCATGCTTCCCGCTACTAAACGCTGCTTTAAGTAATATAGTATTATAAAACTATATATTTCACTTCAAATTTATTCAAAATATTAGCAAACACCGAATTGCATATAAAGGCTACGCTTGGTTGCTTTTCTTTGTTCACTTTTCGTTTGTTTACGTTTCGCTTGTTTGACAACCTAACGAAGCAGTGCAATGAAAAAAATCAAATCAGCTGATGAATCGAGACAACCTTATAAAGGGTGTTTTTTTCAGGGGTATAGAACTTTGAATTGAAATAAAACACAAGAAAATCGTTTTTAGGTCCATCAGTTTGGCTTTATTGGAAGGATAATTTTATGCCATTAATGTTTAAATATGATTTCGGGCATGTGGCCGCCGCGGCTGGCTCGAATAAAGCCAATTCTACAGGTCCAATTTTCAACCACTTTTTCGAGCATATGGGGCCGTATGTCGGCAATAACGCCACGAATGTTGGCTTCCAATTCCCCTAACGTTTTTGGTTTGTTGGTGTAGACGAGCGACTTCACATATCCCCAAAGAAAATAATCCAATGGTGTCAAATCACACGACCTTGGTGGCCAATTGACAGGTCCATTCCGCGAAATTATGCGCTCATCGAATGTTTCCTTCAATAAATCGATTGTGACGTGCGCTGTGTGGCATGTAGCGCCGCCTTGTTGGAACCACAACTCATCCACATTCATGCCATCCAATTCGGGAACAAAATAGTCGGTTATCATGGCTCTATGCCGGTCTCCATTAACGGTAGCTGCCTCTCCAGCATTATTGCGGAAGAAGTATGGCCCAATGACTCCACCAGCCCATAGAGCACACCAAACAGTCAGTTTTTGTGGATGTAATGGCGTTTCAAGGGTCTCATGTGGATTCTCTTCACTCCAAATGCGGCAATGTTGCTTGTTGACGTAGCCATTCAACCAAAAATGAGCCTCATCACTGAACAAAATTTTGCGATGAAAATCAGCATCGAAATCAATCTCATTTTCGGCCCATACACCAAAATCACGACGCATTGCATGGTCTCGCGGCTTTAATTCTTGCACAAGCTGGATCTTGTAAGGTCGCAAGCCAAGATCTTTGCGCAAAATCTTCCATAAAGTTGATGGACAAAGCTCCAATTGCTGTGCACGGTGGCGAATCGATTCATTCGGGTCCTCTTCAACACTTTGCTCTACAGCGGCAATTGTTTCTTCGGTGCGCACTGTTCGACGTCTCTGCGGATGCGTATTATCACATAGAGTAAACGTAGTGCGAAAACGATCCATGGTTAACCGAATTAATTGCTCTGATGGACGATTATGTCGACCATAAAATGGACGGAGCTCACGGTAAACTTCGCGAACTGAACCATTATTTTCGAAATAAATTTGCACGATTTGCAAGCGTTGTTCTTTTGTCAACCTGTTCATGATAAAATGGCAAACCAAACTGAACATAAATGACATTAGAGTTGCCAGATTTGACCACAAAATGCCAGTTTTATCTCTATTCGAAAAACAAACCTGTAAAAAAACACCCTGTAGTTGAACCATGGTTGTTATATACTTCAGTTTTATACATTGAACATATTTATATGTTGTTTACGCGTACATATATTTATGTAGAAGTCAACAAAATATTATTATGCAGTTAAAAAGCGAGTTTTAATCTTCTTTGCTATTTTTGCAATTATTTCTTTTGTTGTAATGGTCACATCTTTATGTACTTGTGGAGTATAAGGTTCCTCGAAATGAAAATATGCGATTTTGGTTTCAACAATGTATTTAATTACAACTATTTAATAGAGCTACAAAGATATAGCGAAGTGATTAATTACACGTGTTACCGGAAAAAGATCAAGAAAAAAAGTGAAAAAGAAATGTAAAAGTTAGAGATCGCCTATCATACGTATCGGATCCTCGACTTATCGATAGTGTTACGATACATCAGTGTTGTGGGCCGAATTATATAAATGGTTCTTGGATATGTGATAGGCACCACAATACCCCCCGGCTAGTTATTCACTAACGATACCGAAGGGAACTCGTCCTTGTCGCCCTGAAGATGTATATGCGGCGCCTGCACTTGTAGCTTCGTGATTACCTTTGACTTGTGGGGGCGAAACTGCTAAAGTATCGTGCTCAGAGTCGCTCTTGTTATTTTGTGTAGTCGCGATACCTGGGCTTGTTGTTGTTGTTTCGCTGTCTTCGTAGATATATGCTGCTTTCAACCGAGCGATGGAAATTTTTGCTTCCCGCTGTCGGATTTTTATAACAAAGTATTTTTCATGCCTCGTACGGTCCTTCCTAGTTTGGCTCTAGTGGTGCACGGACACGATCTATTCGAATGAAAACATACTTACATTCTTTTAGCGCCGGTTGTATATAAGAATTGCTTTCTCCATGTCGACGTGGTATTGTTGTAGGCAAGTCTCTCATTGCTTTTCGTAAAATCTCGATAAATTCTGATTCGCTAAGCTGGTTTTTTCGTTCTTGGGGGAACTCTACTGGTATTCGTAATGGTGTGCCATACAACATTTCTGCAGCGCTCGTGCCGATGTCTGTTTTGATTGCAGTGCGCATTCCTAGTAATATAAGAGGCAACCGGGGGGTATTGTGGTGACTATCACATATCCAAGAACCATTTATATCATTCGGCCCACAACACCGATTTATCGTAACACTATCGATAAGGCTAGGATCCGATAAATTTTTGGTATTGCTTGCGCCAACAATTGCCATTTGATGAAAATCGCCTACTTCTAGAATTTTGTTTCTGGCAGTTTCGCATCCGAAACTTGTAGAATGGCTCTAGCCTGTGCCGGCAACCGCTGTAGCCAAAGTGATTTTAGGAGTTCGTCGCTAACCTTGCCTTTCGTAAGGCGCTTTACTCGTTGTAAAGTTGCGTTGGTCGCTTATCACCCAAATCTATTTCCGAGAGCAATTTTTGCGTTTTCTTTTGTTCGCTCTCACACGTTGTTTGAGGTTATGGTATTTGCCACTATCGGGTGGGCTCAAAATGTGGTCGGAAATTTGTGCTAAAACATTCGATTCGATAGCGGCAACTACAGTGTTAAATTTCGAAATGTCGGTAGTCACCCCAGACACGCTGAATTCCGCCTCGACTTGCGCGAACCAAATCTCTGGATGCTCTGGCCAGAATGGCGGAACCTTAACAGAAACTTTATTAATAATTGTCCTTTGATTCGTGCCGCTCGCTGCGGTATCAGGTGCAACGTTTGCGTCGCTATTCTCCATTGCGTCTTTCCGTTCAATATACGATCACGTCGGGGTCACCAATTGTGGAGTATAAGGTTCCTCGAAATGAAAATATGCGATTTTGGTTTCAAGAATGTGGCCGCCGTGGTGTGAAGGTAGTGTTGCCGGCCTACCACACCGAAGGTCCATGGTTCGAGCCCTGGTACAGGTAACATCAAAAGTGATTTGAAAAAAGTTTTTCAAAACGGGGTCGCCCCTCGGCAGTGGTTTGGCAAACTCTCCGAGTGTATTTCTGCCATGACAGGCTTCTCAGCAAAAATTCGTCTATCATACGTATCGGATCCTCGCCTTATCGATAGTGTTACGATAAATCAGTGTTGTGGGCCGAATGATATAAATGGTTCTTGGATATGTGATAGTCACCACATACTTAATTCTATAAAGACAAGGAATAAATAAGATAGGATATTCAACAATTTTAAAGCATAATGTACATATTTTAATTACACATCCGGTAGATTAAGGTAGATATGTTTTTAACCTCTTTAGAGTTGTTTACCTGGGAACCAGCATAAACACCAACAATAATGTCAGCCTAGACATTCAACGAAGAATAACTCTTGCAAACAAGTGCTACTCTGGACTGAGTAGGCAATTGAGAAGTAAAGTACTCTCTCGAAGAACGAAAATAACAGTCTATAAGTCACTTATCGTATCCGTCTTGGTGCAGAATATTCGTGTTGGCGATGGCGAGTGCCGAAGAAGATTTGATAACTGGCTTCAGATATATGCAGACACCGACATAGTCCAACGAATTAAAACCTACCGGCTTCGTTGGCTAGGCCATGTTGTGCGAAGGAATGAAGATGATGCGGCCCAGAAGGTATTCTTATCGATACTTGTCGGTGATGACAGAGGAAAAGGGAGACCACCACTTCGATGACAGGACCAAGTGGATATCGATTTGCGATCCCGTGGTGTCTGCAGTTGGCGCCAGTGGGCAGAAAGAAGAAACGATTGGTGAACTAGGTTGGACGGACAAATTCGTTCAGACGGTTAAGCGCTATTTAATGAAGAAGAACAGTTGAAAAAGGCTTACTGTTGTTGAGGTGGAAACGGGGGAGTTGCAAAAATGTTTAGCAATTTGTATAAATTAAATTTGGGCTTTGAACAAGTGGTTGATAAAATTCAGCAAGAAAAAAATGTGTCATTTTCGTCACTGTGGGTTGTTCAAAAAATCGAAGCGAAGCCTCTGAAGATCGTTTTATGTTGAATGAATCGAGTATTTTATTCCATTATTATATGATCAACAAATCGATAAAAAGCAGGTATCTTGAAATAAATATCCGAGTTACATGCTTGCAGATTGTGACTAGATTTGTATCGGTTCTTTTTGATTTCAATATCCATGTCGTTTACGTCTTTTCACAAGTTCTAAACAATTTTTCAAAGTAATGTTCGTCGGAATGAATACGTCGGCCACTAAAAACGTGAAAACTTTCTTTATTTGTTGGAGTTTATTACACAAAGGCGGAACACATCGTGTTTGAGTAAGGGATTTTTAGTTTTGTGTTAGCAAAAATGCTAAAAGACTGCGTTTATTATTTAAAAAAAAAAAAGTTTTAAATGGTGACCTAAGAATTTTATAATACTAAGCAATAGAGAAAATGTTGAAATTTTATAAATCTTGCGTCTTTCGTATAACAGAACTGAAACCATAAATTTATCAATAAATGCCCATACTTGGTATTATTTTTTGACAACTTCACACTGGCACTTTATTACAAATACTAAAATTTAATAGGTTATAAAACTGCATATTCAAACTTTTTATAAAAATTCGGATAGCAAGTGTGGAATTTTGAAGAAACTTGTCTAAATTTTCCGAGGTCTTGTGCAAAGTTTGAAATTTGTTCTTGCATGTTTTTTATTAGATAATGGGCTATACTTTTATAAAAACGTCTAAAAAATTCTCGTCGCTATATATTTTTCCAGCACTGTTTGCTCTGACTAAATTAATGAGCCTGCACACACTAGTATTTATTAATGGGCTAGACTTTTATAAAAAATTCTCGTAGCTATCTATTTTTTCGCAAATTTGTGTTCTGATTAAGTTAATGAGCCTATTTCAGACCGGTTGAATTCGGATTATTAGAGATGTGAGATATCAGAGAGTAGAGTTTCAGCTCAGCAATAGTAAACCTCGGAAATTACAGTATTATGATTTGTTATTTTATTACCACTAGAACCAATGTGTACTCATATCTCATAACCAGCTTTATCGTCTTGAAAGCCTAGTGAATTTTGTAGAAGGTCTGAAAAAACAAGCATAAGTATATAGACTTAATATTCAAACGCATAATCCACTAACCGATAACTTCTTATATTGATAAAAATATTCTTTGTCATTAGTCTCTCTCTATGGCGCGATATACAACAGGTATATCATCATAAACCTCCTAAGAGATTTTTGCGCCAAGCTTCTCTTCCAATTTGTGGTGTGCCGATTTTGAATTTTCCCTACAAATTGGTGGGACCTACAGTTTTTTGCCGACTCCGAACGGCATCTACAAAGGAGACGAATTTTTGCTGAGAAGCCTGTCATGGCAGAAATACACTCGGAGAGTTTGCCAAACCACTGCCGAGGGGCGACCCCGTTTTGAAAAACTTTTTTTCAAATCACTTTTGATGTTACCTGTACCAGGGCTCGAACCATGGACCTTTGGTGTTGTAGGCCGGCAACACTACCTTCACACCACGGCGGCCGCCTTTTTTTTTTTTTTGTCATTAGTCTAAACTGAGAAAATTAGAAGCATAAAATGGTATGTTGTTATTAAATCAAAAGTACAAAAATAGTTTGGAGGATCTATGCCCCAATCCCGGCTCCGCCACTGATCGGTGGTATTTATATCTTTTATTACTGGGTTACTGGAATTAATGCACCTAGCTGTGAAAAAACCTTTTTGAAGTTCTTGCGAATCTACAAAAAGTGAATCGGGTGAATCTTCAAACTTAAAAAGTCTAAAAATTTCGCAACTATGCGGACTTTTCCATTTTCTACCCAAAACGAATTATTATTGATTCCATAATTACTGGTGCATTTGTTAATTTTCAGAAAGTCTTTGCCTAGTATACCATCGGAAGGAATGTTAAAGTCTTCGTTTACTATATGCAGAATATGTTTAATAAAAAAGTTCGAAAAACTAAAATTTACGGCAATTTTACCTCAAGTAGATATAGTATTGAAAGTATAACCGGTAATGTTAATGCCATTTATATTTAAAGGAAAATTTGTCTCTATGCATGAAATTTTTACTGAAGAAATGTCGGCTGGAGTGTCTACTAAGAAAAAACAAAATGTTTGTGACTCGTCAAGTTGTAGCTCGATAAATCATATATTTTAAACAATAATTTAAACAATAAATGCCTTTTGTTGAAGAAAAATCGCTTACTCGCTGAATAAGGCTGGGTCGCCGAGCCATTTTTTTGGCGTTGATACTATAAAGCCCGCGCCATAGTCGGTACAAGCGCAGTGCGTTAATGCAATTGCGTTTAGTGCTTTTTTGCAGCAATGATACCATATTGCTAGTGGTGCAGTTCATGAGACATCACCGAAAACTAATACAAAGAGTTTGAATGGGGTTTCTAAAGCCACGCATCCATGACAGGATAAAGAATCCGAAGGCGGAGTCTAACTTTTTTTACCCGTTCAAAAATAATGAGCAAAAATAGTTTGCTCCGGTAATAATGTGGTTTAGGAGACACCATCGAGCACTGAACAAAAACGGTCCTATGGGGTTCTACACCAACGTATCCATGCCTGGATCAAGAATCCGAAGGCGGACTAACTTTTTCTACCCGTTGAGAAGTAATGAACAAAAGGCAAATTATTCAAACTTTTTCTCTTATTGTTTCAAATTTAAATTTTCCGCACTCGGATTGTGATTCCTGAAACCGAAACGCGTCGTTGGGTGTACCTCTCAACATTTTTGGTACCTCCTTGGTAGTCGTAGCGCGGATGTTGGCGTCACTGGCGCTGATACCTTTATTTGTGATACCGTATCAGCGCAGCGTTACACATCCTTAACGCTGAATTCGTTCGCTCCTGAGAGGCATTCGCGTTTAAAGCTCGAATATATGCTTTCCTAAGCATATCGATTCCGTTCACTATTGTTACCGTTAAGGTTGTTGTTGTATGAAAATGATGTATTGTTTCTATAACCGTTATAATTTCGATTTCGGATAAAAGCCACGATATATTTCACGCGATTGTTTGAATGCGGTATTACCACGTGATCGAAAAGCTAAAACCTGGTGCTCTTTAACTTTATTATTCTGTTCTACAATTAGTTTTTCTACTACGCCTTTGGGATCAGTTAAAGCTGTTGAACCTAAAATAGTTTTAACTGAATCGGATCTAGCGGTTAAGCAACACCCGTTAATCGTTTGTTCAATTGCCATTTCATTAATAAATTAAATAATAATAAACCGCCCAAGTGAGAAAGCTAATTCTTCGTCTTTTGTGACAAAATCGTCGGTATAGCTTCGCGGGTCTTCCCCTCTAACTTTGATTTTATAAATGCTATAAACGTACTGATTGCACCTTCTCCAACTAAATCTTCTATCAAATAAATTTTATCAATAAACGAATCGAGAGCTAACGGATCTTCATTATAATTATCCCTGATCGTCGAAGCACAAAGGCTTATGAAGGATTTCTTCTCTTCTTTTGTAGGCATTTTAGTGGAAACATTATTATAATCTGAATTATCTTATGAAATATTAACTGGTATATTTAATTGAATATTTGATATAAGGAAGTGCTGTAGATTGATTACTAGCATCCGAGTGTTCTTCGTCAGATTTTATTTGAACATGATCTCTATAAACAATAAGACTCAACGGAACGGTTGCCGGTTTGGTCGAAACGTACCATTTTTGGTACGCAACTTCCAAATTTGGTACGTTTTTGCCATTTTTACTTCAACGCGACTCCGATTACACTGCTACAAATATCAAACCTGCATTTGGATGACTACAAAAAATTATTTAATCATAATGTTGTGTCTCTTTCACTCTCCTGCTTTACTGGCAGTAGAACTGAAGTGGTAACACTTGTATCAACTTATACGTAGGAGTCTTTCTCTGTCATGCGCCGCTTTGATATTTTTAGAAAAAGTTGTAAAGAGGTACCACTATTTGTTTGTGATAAAAAATAGCACCGGCAAGTAGTGCTAATGAAATTAAAATTATTATCATATTTGTCTTAGTTCTGAAGCGGAAAAATAAAGATGGATAGTTAAGTTTTATAATCGAGGCAATATGCGCAAGCAATTTGAATGTTAGATCTTTATATATATAAAATTCAAATTATGTATATATGTATCTATAGATCGACTTGCGTCCTAAACGTATAAACCGATCGTAACCAAATTTGAAACACGAACTGGATACCTTACCGGGATGGTCGTGGGCTAAAAGATATTTTGATCTATATAGGGGGCGTGGCACCTCCCATACAAATGGAATTTTTAGCAGTCCGTATTTCTGGAAGTATTAACGTTAGACTACTGAAATTTGGTAAGGGGTTATATGACATTAATCCCTACCACATCCAAAAAAACTGCGGAAAAGGGGGCGTGGCACCCCCCATACAACTGGAATTTTTTATAGTCCATATCTCTGGAAGTATTTAGGCTAGACCAATGAAATTTGGGAAGGGCCTATATGAGGTTAATTACTAACACCTCCAAGAAAACTGGGAAAAACGAAAAATGGGGCGTGGCACCTCCCATACAGCTGAAATTTTTCATAGTCCGTATCTCTGGAAGTACAAGGTGGCGCAAAAGTAATCTTTCTATCAGAAAATGCTATACATTTTGCCATTGGCCCCTAAAGTCAGTTCTGTTTTGACATTTGTGTAGTAAACACATGCGAAATACACGTTAATAAACAACGTTACGCTACACTGCTCCAGAACGCGGAATCTTGCTGACTATTTATTTGACCCATAATCGGTCGATCACTTTGGCACAACGTGAATTTCGTCGCAGATTTCCTGGCCGTCCAACGCCTACTGGTGAAACACTGCGACGTTTAGCCGCCGGCCTCGAAGAGACTGGCACAACACGAGATTCTGCAGGCGTGGCAGTCCCCGGAGTAGCCGTTCTGCAGAGAATATTGCTGCTGTAGCCGAGGATGTCATGGAAGCGCCGTCGACATCGACCAGACGACGTGCCACGCAAATGGGTATCAGTCGACGGTCTTTACAGCGAATTTTGGTACAAGATTTGAAGATGTTTCCGTACAAAGTCCAGACGGTGCATCAGCTGTCAGCTGCTGACCGCCAATGGCGTCTAACATACGTTCAAGCCATCCTTAATCACCACCAAGAGGAAGATGATTTTTCATCAAAAATAATCATGAGTGATGAGGCCCATTTCCATCTTAGCGGGTACGTAAATAAGCAAAATTTTGGCTTCTGGGGTACTGAAAATCCGCGTGTAGCCCACGAAGAGCCATTACACCCGCTCAAAGTCACTGTATGGTGTGCTGTTTTCGCTGGAGGAGTCATCGGACCTTTTTTCTTCGAAGACGTCGCGGGCCAAACGGTTACTGTGAATGGTGAGCGCTACAGAGCAATGATCAACGAGTTCTTTTTGCCGCAACTTGATGAATTGGGATTGGAAAACATGTGGTTCCAACAAGACGGTGCAACCGCACACACTGGACGTGCCACAACCGATATGCTGAAGGATGCATTTCCCGGGCGCCTAATCTCCCGTTTTGGCGATTTGCACTGGCCAGCAAGATCGCCTGATTTGACCGCTCCAGACTTCTTTTTGTGGGGCTTTTTGAAGTCGCGGGTGTATGCCAACAAGCCTCAGACTCTTGCAGCTCTTAAAGACAATATCCGTCAAGAATCTGAGGACCTATCGCCGGAATTTTTGGCCAAAGTGGTGGAAAATGCCATAAAAAGGGCTCAAATGACAATCAACTGTGGCGGCGGCCATTTACATGACATCATATTCTCGACTTCATGTAAAAAAAATTAAAAGACCAAATAAAAATAATCCACAAGAAGAATCAAAGTTTTTCATTTTTCTTTTTAATTGCAGCCAAAATCATCGGAAGCTTACTTTTGCGCCACCTTGTATTTACGTTAGACTACTGAAATTTGGTAAGGGTTTAAATGAGGTTAATCCCTACCACCTCCAAAAAAACTGGGGATAACGAAAACGGGGGCGTGGCACCTCTAATACAGCTGAAATTTTTTTTATAGAAATGTGGGGTGAAACCGACGGGTATAAGCTAGTATATATATATAGATTGAGTTGCGTCCTAAACGTATAAACCGATCGTAACCAAATTTGAAACACGAACTGGATACCTCACCGGGATGGTCATGGGCTAAAAAATATTTTGATATATATAGGGGGCGTGGCACCTCCCATACAAATGGAATTTTTAGCAGTCCGTATTTCTGGAAGTATTAACGTTAGACTACTGAAATTTGGTAAGGGGTTATATGACATTAATCCCTACCACATCCAAAAAAACTGCGGAAAAGGGGGCGTGGCACCCCCCATACAGCTGAAATTTTTCATAGTCCGTATCTCTAGAAGTATTTACGTTAGACCACTGAAATTTGGTAAGGGTGTATATGAGGTTAATCCCTACCACCTCCAAAAAAAAACTGGAGATAACGAAAACGGGGGCGTGGCACCTCCCATACAGCTGAATTTTTTTTTATAGAAATGTGGGGTGAAACCGACGGGTATAAGCTAGTATGGAATATATTCTAGTTTTGTTGTAAGGGAAGACAACATATCTACATCTGATGGAGACAGAGAAGCAGAAGTCGATAGCTCGAGCGAGGCTAGGTAAGTTGTTTTAAAAACAGGCTAAACTGGTTATAATTAAAGTTAAATTTTGTAGTGTTGGTGTGGACAAAAGAAACATTCGTCGGGTGTGGTTGGAAATGTTTTCATGGCTCACAAAGTCGAATGGATGTGCCTTTTGTTGCGTGTGTCAAAAACATATTACTTACAAACAATGTATCGCATCTAAAACGTCTTGCACTTATTAAGACACACACTATGCACGTTCAAAAAAAAAACCAATTAAAATTAAATGAATTTATGAACCAAAAAAGTCAAACTTTGTTGGAACAGGTGCGACAGGCTGAGCTCACACTTGTAATGTTTTGCATAATGCATAATTTGCCATTTAGGCTGCTCGACTTTTGTACACTTGCTGTTCCGATAGCACTATAGCCAAATCATTAAAGCGTCGCAGAACAAAATCAACATCTTTAGCTGAAGTATTTGGCAAAAAAGTAAAAGATGAAATTGTTAGCATGTTACAGGAATACTAGGTTTCATTTATTATAGACGAAGCAACTGACTTTACTTGTCGCAAAGCTTTAGTGTTGGTGGGGCGATATTTCGATTCATCTGCGCGAAAAATTAAAGATTGTTTCCTACAGTTGATTGAATTAGATCAATCAAACTCGGAATACATTTACCAAACCATCAAATCATTTTTTGTAAATCACAGCGTTCCCATTAAAAACTTGATCGCCTTGCCACGGATAGGGCCAATACCTTGACGGGTCATTTGAATGGTTTGAATGCCAAATTTAGTATCGATACTGATATGTTCTACATAAATGCACATCTTTGCTCTATCTACGCATGTAATAAGCTTCCTTAACAAATAAAAGAGCTTTGCCGTAATGTGTACAAGTTTGTTTTCACATAGTCCTAAGCATATTAAAGAGTTTCAGGAGTTTCAGGACTTTTGTCAGGTTAAGCCCCTACAAAATTTAAGGCTTATCGTTAACCAGATGGCTTGCTTTAGAAGGCGTTATAGCTCGTATTGTCGAGCAGTGGGAACCATTGCATCTGTATTTTCTAGCTTGCTCCTTTGAAACTAATGATGTAAAACCACGAGAATTAGCCGATTTATTAGGCAACCCTGAGCTTATATGTTATTTTTATATTATATTCTTAAAATTATTAATAACTTAAATAAGGGCCCTTACTCTGTAGTTCTATTCGAAAGGCTGTTCTGCTCGAAAACAAAAGTCGATTATAAAACACATCGGCACTCTGTTGTTCTTTAGAATTTACTTTAGAAAATATTCGACAAGGGTGAGCAACACTGTTCCACAAATGTCAAACGTAAACGAAAATACAAAAAGAAAACTAAGGAAAAACAAACAAAATTTAATACATTGCAACTCAAGTTAAATAAAATATATACAAATGAATTATGTGGCACTATGGTTGGATGCAGATGAAAATGTAGTGACGGAGCGAGTGTAGTTGCGCGTTATTAGGGATAACTGTAATGTACTCAACATCAATGATAAATCGTAAATATGTTGATCACTTTGTAAATAGACGGACTATGTCTAATTTATTTCGAATTATTTCCTTACAGTTTTGCACAAAACTTTAGGTTGAACAAGCAAGCAAGCATTTCAGTATGTTCTAAATGCAATTATCCCTGAGTTAAGTATTCCTCAAAAGTCAACAGCGATTCCTCCAATTATTTAGCTCGCCGCTGCACTAAAACTATTGGGCCAAGGAGGATACCAGCAAGCCAAGGAGATACGGACCAACATGTAGGCAGTCAATGTCACGTTGCCTTATTGAAGTGTGCAAATCCCTTGAAAAAACGCTTTGCCCACATCACATTACTTTTTCAAGTTCGGAGGCAGAAGAAACAGAGGCGAAACTATATTTTTACGAAAAATGTGGATTTCCGGGCGTTCTATTTGCAATATACACATACAAATGATTAGACCCGCAAGAAATGAACATTTGTACTATAATCGAAAACTGAAGCACAACATGAATGCAATGGTTGTAAGCAGGGGCGGATCCAGGGGGAGGTTAGGGGGTACCTATCCCCCCACCAAATTCTACACCAAAATCTGTACTGTGTTACGTGCACACACTTTATAAAAAAAATGAAAGAACAGGTTTGAAAATTTCATATTTGCGCGTCTCTTAAACTTTTCAGATGCTATGGACAACCGGGGCTCAAAGTTGAAAAATTTGGAATCGAGATTTTTAAAGCAGCGAGATCTGCTTTCCAAGATACAAAATGTTATTTCAGCAAAATGTGCAGAGATCGATGAAGCTGAAATAGACAGGTCCATCTTTGCTTTCAAGGAAGTATGGCCGAATGAATTTACTGAAATTACTGAAGAAATAAAATCTGATTTTAAAATATGGAAACGGTATGAAGTAGTTCTAGAATCTATGCAACTTCCATTTGGTAGTTCAAAATTATACAATTATATGTGCATTGTTACAGATTTTGCATGAAAATTCCTCTCAGGGAGCGACCAAAAACATTTTTAGCAGCTCTCGATGTGTGTGATGTGCAGTTCTACAAACAAATTTACCGGCTCCTTCAAATTAGTGCTACACTCCCAGTCACAGTAGCTTCAAGTAAACGGTCATTTTCAACTTTACGCAGATTGAACACGTATTTGCGTAACAAGACTGGGGAGGAACGACTCAATGGGCTGGCGTTACTTAATATTCATCGCGATATTCCAGGGACTAGTGACCAAGTACTAGCTATTTTTGCGAAAAAAAGGCGACTAGACATTACTTTGTGAATGCTCCAGTCTTGCTTTTTTGGTGCTCTTTTAAAAGAACGTATTTTTGTTATTAAAAAATATAAAATCAACTGCAAAATCTCTTGTACCTTATTTTTTGGTTGTGTAAGCTGTATTTTCATAACTAAGTTGAAGTTTGAATTGAAATAAATATGAAAACTTACATTAAATCTTATACTTTTATATTTACCGTGAACTGATACTTGTGCGCAGGAATGCAATATGGAATTTTAAAACGGACTGAGGGTATAATTTGAAATATTTTGATCGAGCCCCCCCCACCCCCCCCAAATATTTTCTAGATCCGCCCCTGGTTGTAAGTATCACATTATTCCTAATTTGGTTTCAAGAGATAATTTTAAATGGGCATTTTTAGATGTGTGATCACAAGATGCGTATAAGAGAAGTTGATGCGCGATACGGCGGTACATGCCATAATTCCCATGTATGGAATCTTTCCAAGGAAAAAAGGGCATTGCGTACCTGTTTTGACAACGGCGATATTTTACACGTTACTAATGAAATTAAAATTATTTAAGGTGACTGAGGATATCTGTTAGAGCCGTGGATGTTAATACCATGTCGCAACGCCGCCGAAAATTCTGCGGAATGCTGCTTCAACAATCGCCATGCCAAAGGACGATCGATCATCGAAAGGCTTTTTGGAATACTTAAAGGAAGGGTTCGGTGTCTTTTGACAGCATGGGAGCTGCATTACGCTCCTCAAAAGGTTTCAACAATAATGAACGTTTGCTGTGCTTTGCATAATATATGTTTGCAATTTAGATCTTCAGAAAGATGTGCATTTATTGGATACTGCAACCATTGAAGAAGTAGGCAATAATATGGCAAATATTTCTAGAAATCTAAGAGACGAAATAAGAAATAGTTTATAAGTATGATTGAGAAAAACATTTATTTTGAGTGTAAAAAAATAAAGTTGAGATGAAAATAGTTAACTCACAGCCTTTTCGTAGCTTATATTATCACATGTATATAATGACTTAAAATAAATGCATCAGCCTTTTCATTTGAACTATAAACAACTTAACTTCAACTAAAATTATATTAACAGTTACAAGGAATTATTACGCTTTGCTTCGGGTTTTACTTTTTTTAATACAATTTTTTTTTCTCCTTTTTTTTTAATTAAAATTTTTCCTGCTTCAGTTTCAATTTAGCCTCTTCTAATTCAATAATTCTTTTAAAATAATTACTTAAACTACTTATGCTATTGCCAATTTCGTTTAACTTTTCAATGGAGTTTTCATGCTAAGCACACTGACTCTCCACTTGGAGTTTTAGCAAATTTTCATTGCCTGGAGGTACTAAACGTGCACGTGCGAGAGGTGAAATGCTTGACATACTCTGCAGATTATTTATCACCATATTGGGGGAGACGGAAATCGGTGACTGATCTACGTTGCTATCGCTATGCATGCTTCCCGATGGTATGTCTGCCCCGAAACGCACTGTTTGTGCCTCACCATTAATAGCCTCATTAATGCTCAATAGGGCAACCACTTCTCTAATGGAATAAGCATTAATAATCCAGAGGGTCCTCCTCCTGTACCAGACATGTTCTCTTTATTTCTGCGCAGCTTAGCTTTGCGTTGCTTTTATATTCTGCCCATATCTATAAAATTAAACGTGGGTTACACAAATTTGGTGCGAAAATAATAAATTTTACCTTTTTCCACTCAACAAAGATGGAGGTCCACATGCATTAAGCTCAGCTTCCAATCTTCTCCAGATATTATCGCTTGTTTGCTTTGCAGCTAAGCCCTTTATTTGGCTTTAGCTAAATCACTGTGCTCCTTCATGAAATGCACCATAATTTCAAATTGTCCAGGTTTTGTATTTGGTTGCTTAACTCTTTCTGCCCTAAAAATGATTTATTGATGAGAAAAAACAACAATATTTCATTATTTTCATGAGAACATACATTTTTGTGGATCTTCGTTTGCTGAATTGTTGTCGAATGAAATTTTCTAACATTCGACTATTTTGGCATTTCGTTTAGAGACAGGGAGCGCCAAATTTTCTACATTCGAAAAGGGATAAATCACATCCGAAGGGAGCAGAATGGAACTTTCTTACAGAGTACGAATCGCTCGAAAGCGAACAAAATTTCCTTAGGAAAAAAAGTACTGAGTAAGGGCCAAGGAGTTTCAAGCAGAATATGTTCGACTTCCGTACCTATACCAGCAAATGGAAACACATTTAAAATTAATTATGAGCAATTACATGTCTATTGAACATGTTAAATGTACTCAAAGTATACAGCCAATTGACATAGAAAATGCCGAAAATTACTTGCCAATTTGTGATATTTTTATTGGATCAAAAGCAGAAAAATTTATTAAATCGGAATTGTGTTTTGACGAACAGCGTGAAACAGTTAAATTAAACATTCGAAATTTCTATATTGAACTTTTGACACAATTATTAAAGAGATTAGAGCTCCGCTGGAAAGACATCGAGGGCTTGAGTATTTTAATTCCTTATAATGTTTGCTCCAATTTAAATGAAACCACTGACACATTTTACCTAGTGAATGAATTTGATCACTTATTAAAGTGTGATGTTGATACAATTATGACCCAATGGCGTTTGCTGAAACTAAGAAGTGGCGATTTCAAAAAATTCCAATATTGAAACATTTTGGGAAAAAGTTTCTTTAGTTAAAAAAGGGTTAGAGGAATATGCCTTTAGCGAGCTAACACAATTTGGGTTTGATTTGATAAGCCTTCCACATAACTATGCAGCCGCCGAACGAAAATTTTTTGAATTGAGTCTGATAAAGACAAAATTGCTAAATAAACTTGGGTTTAACTTTTGTGATTAGCGTTCCAAAGCCTGGTTAGAGAAAATTTATACTTTTCATACTCCTGTTCCACATTGGACTACTTCTACCATATCACATTACCCAAATTAGAGCTTTAAAGGAACGAACCATTATTTCACCAAAATTAATTTAAAAATATTAAGTAGTTACTTGAAGTATTGGTGCCTACATTTACCAAAAACGAAAATAAAATATAAGAAGTTGACAACCTTGTTTAAAGAGTACTCTAAATTATTGACGACAGCACGATAGAAAATGTTTTTCACACTGATAGCAACCTAGTTGGCCAATGCCAGCCGTTGCCATTACCATTATAGTAAAGAAGATATTGCTCAGACACGAATAATTTAGGTGTATCACTTTACTAACCTATATCACAATACCCTAACTTACTCTAAGTAAAACTAAAACAAGGGGTGAGCAATTTAAAATGTAATCAAATTGCAGCTCATGTCTCCAGCCGGCATGCTCTGCTGGTGGAAGCAGTAACTCCTGCATCTCTTCCAAGGTGGCCACTGATTTTGAAAATTGGTCACGCAAGCATGTTTCGGTTATCTGCTCGCATTCTCTTGGGATTGGCAATCACCACTCGCCGCTTTGTGGGATTGGGTTCGGGCTTCGGTACTATGCGCCGTTTATGCTGCATCTATGGATCCTCTCGCCGTTGCTGTCTATATAGCAGAGTATGGTTGACAAGACTGCATCGGTGGCTCCTGTCCGGGGAGTCACATCCACTCGTGATGTGCAAGGTTGCCAAACAATTGATGAAGTAGCTATGAGCCCGCAACTTTGATCTGGGTTCATGACCATAAAGGCCGGGCAATAGCGCAGAAAGTGCTTCTGGCAGCACAAACGGTATACGCTGTAACTTCCGTAGTGTCTGTAACGAGAATTTAGAAAAAAAAATGTATAAGGTGAGTGCGGGTTGAGAGTAGGGTGTGATGGAAATTCCTAGAGGTTACATGCTACGCAGAGATTTAGGGAGTGAGGATGGATATGCTACTCTGCACACAGTTTTGAGATGGGACGTGTGTACATATATTCCGCATTGAGTACGGTCGTCGACAACTCGAACGTTTTCGTCCGAGCCAGGGTGGAGTCGATTGATGCGTCCGAGGCGCCATTCATTCGGAGGGAGAAGGGCACCTTTGATGTTGGTCTGCTGCGGTTAGCATTCGGATTAAAGAACCCTTCCGCTATTTTCCAGCGAGCGCTAGATGACATATTAAGAATGTATATAGGGAAAACTTCTTATGCCTACATTGCTGACATTATAGTTTTCGGCAAAGACGAACAGAGCCACCTCCAGAAGGTTTTGGTAGTAAAGTTTTGTTAAAAACAAGACTTCGAATCACATAAGAAACAGCTTTGAAGTCACGATATAATTAAGTAAGTATATAACTATGCAGGGACAAAATATTAAGACAGCCGTCGCTTTATGACGGAAAGTCCCGAGTTTTAAACGTCCACGACTACACTACACCCCCAAAAATCGATGCAAATAATAGTGCTAATTAATCTATTTTCTGAAACCAACTTATTTAAAATGTTTGTATAATATTACATTTTTAACTACTTTTTTTACATAATTTCGATAAAAGGCAACCCAGAATGTGAATGACAATTTTTCAGGCAGCAAGATGGCGGCAATTGTCAAAATATGTCACTAGAGAGCTAACCTTCTAGTTATTGAATCATGGTTTGACTGCTGATATGTATATGACGCTCTGCTTATGTGGGCGTGTGTGTATGCAAGTGCTTTGATAATTCCCTGCAGAAAATTGGACTAGCTCAGAACTATCGCTGAGCCAAACCGTTTGACGACACCACCAGTTCTAGCTAAATACCCAAGCAATGCTTTCAACTGTCCACTTTTACATGGCGATGTCATTGGCGGTGGCAATTGTCGCCATTGCATTACTTTGCAACTCGTACTGAACCGGTTTCCATTCCGTCAGTTCTAAGATAGTTTGGCTTTGGCTAGTTCTCAACCTGTGTCATTTCGGAAAGTTTGGGCGTAGTTTCGGTTGGGGATGAGTGATTATCGATATCCGATATTTCAAACTGTTTTTAAACTATCACTTTTGTAACAGGCACAGGACGATTCGCAAAGCGTGTAACTCAAGACAATCTCTTCTGAAAACTGGTTCGCAATTTCAGTGCAGGGTTGTTATTATTCGATAATCGTAATCCTATCAATCAACAAAAGGCGAAGGCAACTGCATTTTTTATAAACAGTATTTACAAAAACAAAATAAGTGATTATTCATGTTAAATTTATTTTAGCTCAGAATACTCCATGCAGTTAATTTGTTTTGTTTGTGTAATATTGGCGGTTACGCTTATGGAATGAAATGCAAAAAATTAACTAACATAACATAAGAAAAAATGTTATCAAATAAAAGAAAATAAAGTCAAAATAAATTCAATGAAATTAAATTAAATTAATTAAAAAGACCTATGATAACGGGAAGGGAAAGGAAAGAAAAGACAGGGTGGGGAAAGTAAGAGAGAGGAAACTTAAGGAAAGGAAAGAAAAGGGTAAGAAAAGTAAACAGTAGAATATAGTACATTAAAAGAAATTAAAAAAAAGGCTATTGAAAGAAGAGAAAGGCAAATTAAGTAAAATTAGATTAAAGTAAAGGAACAGCATAGAAGAGAAGTTAAAGAAGACCAAGAAAGGAGTACCTTATAACTACAATATAAAAAAGTTTTGTGGTTACAATTCAACCACTGGGTGAGGTCTAATTTAATTAAGTTGATGTACAGGATACACATGTTTACACATCAAACTCCACGAGTACTTAGTATTCACGCCTTTTTAGTTTAAGAACATATGCGCTATTAAGCCAAATGAACACGAAATACTCTTTAGATCCCAACGAAATGTATACTCCTTTAAATAATGAAAAACTAATTTTTGATGTTTATGTTAATTATCTACCAGCACATATTAAATCTCTTTTACTGCAAAATCCCTACAGTCAAACCTACTAGTTGTATACTAGTTGGCACCCTGCAGTCAACTCTACTAGTTTTATACTAGTCAAATAATAGTTTGTCAAACTGGCCCAACTAGATCGAGTTCTGTAATTGATAACAGCCAAACCAATGGAGCAATTCATTTGAAACTTTGCAGTGTGATTGTGTATCAGCAATATGTGCAGCAAATCCAAGTTACTACAAATTCTTGACTTTTTCTGGTGAAAAGTTCACGATAGTTTCAATTAGTGATAGTGATCAATTAAAGATTGCAATTCAATTTCAGCATAGGTTTCCGTTACGGTTCTTTTTTCAGGATGGCATAAAGCCTTTGATTCTTTTAAACAGTTATATGAAGGATATATTTTTCTGTTACCTTCTGAAGTGTGCTGCCGGATCAGGGAGTATTCATGTGTTGAAAGATTTGAGTCAACTATCATCGCAATTGCTTGACCTGGTGACAAACTTTCCTTATTTTCTTCCGATAGTCGGGACTTTTTGATTGCAGTGCCTCTTGGTGGTGATTCTGTTTATGACTCCTGAACTATTTTCGCAGATTTTCTTTCCCTCATGATCGTAATTTCAATTACACTGCATTAACAGTTGATCATTGTCGACTTTGTTCATTAGTTCCTTAGCTTTTCGTTTTTTTGTGCGCATAGATGACTCAGGGAAGTTTTTTGTTGGCCTCCCCGGCGTAAGAATGTCTCGAGAAGTGCATGGCTCAACATCAAGCATATAATCTGTGAAATCCAGACTCGTTAACTATGGGAAAACCCGTATGACAAACAATGAAGGCTATTCAGTGCACAAGCTTCCTTTTTCTGGGTTTTTACCACTTCAGGTATAACTGTCTTTTTTTGGGATTTAGTATTGTAGACTTGAACTAAGAACATTCCATTGTTAGGTCCACTGTGCATTCATACGTGAGGGAGGGCATAGATAACTTAAGTTGGCGATTATAAAGAAAAACGCAAAATTTCGCAATGGTTTTTTGTTTTTATCTGAAACTATATGAAATTCCCTTTAATGTGTATGTATTCGTTCAATCAAATTGGGCCAAATAATGCAGGTTTTATTCTATTGAAAACGAAAAATTTTCTAAGCTTACCAAACTTTTAGTGGCTGTCTAAAACAAAAAAAAAATTTTTTTAAATGCTTACGTGGCTGAAACTTGCCAATGCTGTTATAAACTACCCAAGTATGTTAAATAAAATAGTTTGAAGTCAAAACAGTTATCCAAAAATCCACCACGTGGCCACAAAGTTGGTCAAAAATGTTGGACTGTGAAATAATTCTTACACTTGTTTCAGTTATCCAAGTTTCATAATGCTTATAATGGTGATCGTGGGTTTCTTACTTTGCTTCGTATACATTTTCTTAAGAGTTGGTTATTAACCTGTTGCATGTAAAAAAATTTTTGAGATTGGAGAACATTGTTTTTTACACACTGCAGCCCTGCCGTCAATTCTACTAATTTTATACTAGTCAAATACTAGTTAGCCAAACCGGCTCAACTAGTTCAAGTTCTGTAACTTTTCCATGTTAGCAAATGGCTATTTTAACACGGCGATGTCCTATGAGATGGCAATTGTCTGCTTCTGCATCAGCACCATACCAATTGGCATACTAGTCAGTCTCTGCATCAGCAATATACCAGTAGACATACTAGTCATTATATATATCAAGTATGATCTTCAACATACTAGTCCGTATATACATCAGGATCATAACAGTTAACATACTACTCAGTACATACACCGGTATCATACCAGTCCTCAAACTAGTTAACATATGCATCAGTGTCATACCAATTACTGTAGCACTTCATAGTAGGTTAGTGCATTTTGGGTTGAAAAATACACTAAAATTGCAAAATTACATTACAATGAAATCCATGTCATCATATATAAAATATATGTCTATCAAAATAAATATTACTTGAAACAAATTTCAATAAAAGTATAGTTGGCAAGTCTGTTAGCGGGCGCGAATTAACAATATTTTCTGCTTCTATTAGAATGCTTTGTTATGTATGTTCTCTTGGTGCTACTTGTCGAAACGTTTTATTAAGGAGCAATTTACGACGATTAGGCGCTCCCAACAACCAATGGAAATAGGTTTAGCAGGGCTATTAAATATTCACTCGATATGATGCTTGGTTGCTTCGTCTAGGATACGATCTAGTAATTTTCCTGCCGATACCAGTTCACGTTGCGCGCCGATGAAATTGGTGCCATTATCACTCCTGAGCCTTACCGGAGTACCACGTCGATTTACAAAATTACGTAGACTCAAAATAAAGGCGTCGGTAGATAGATTCTCCGCCAGCTCGATGTGGATGGCTCTGACTGTTAGACATGTGAAGATGACGCCCCACCTCTTTTCTCAGCGCCTGCCGACTGAGACGTCCATTGGTCCAAATATATCAACATCAGAGTAAGTAAACGGGCGTACAAATGGTGTCACACGGTCGCTAGGTAACTGGCCCAACAGCGGCGGCATTGGTTTTCCTTTATCCTTGCAACGTACCATGCAGCTATGTTGAATCCGCTTGTAAAACGACTTTTGTTTCGAAATCCAGAAGGTTTGTCTAATAGCATTGATTGTTACTGCGGCGTTTTGATGATGATTCCTCAAATGATAATGTTGGACAATAAGCTTTGACACGATATGCTGGTGTGGCAACACAATTGGGCGACGTGCTTGAAGTGGAAAATATACTGCTTCGTCAATGCGGCCACTCAGGCGCAAAATTCTACTTTGGTCCAAGTGCGGTGATAGCTTGTACAGCGAACTGTGTCTTTTAAGCGCTCGGGACGCAGACAAATCAGCGATTTCGTTTCGGAAATGTTCATTTTGTCCCATCTTACATATCGTATGTTCGGCCTTTTCTATTTCAGCTGCTCTAAGTTGTGATGGTAAGTTTCCTCCGCCGAGTTTTTCTAGCAACAGATTCGTTGTTCTAAGTACTCAAGCCACGGTGCGTCGCAGTTTTGAATAAGAGCTAAATCCTTCAAACTGTATAATAGTGCAGGTCGACTGTATGTATAATATACGATTGGGCACCTCTTCCTCTAGTAATGACGTTGGCGGTGTAATGGTCATGGCGGGTCAATATTGTTCATCTAGCTTCAGAAAGTCAGAACCCTTTGCCCATATACTATCACAATTGAATTTCGGAGGATTGGATGGACGTGTCGCAGCATCTGCGGGGTTTTGGTATGTTGGCACCCATCGCCACTGATTTTACGAGGTTGAGTTTAGTATTTCGGCGATTCTGTGACCTACGAATGGTTTATACTTTCGATCCGACGAGTTTAGCCAACGTAACACTGTCTGTGAATCGCTCCAGAAATTCACACTCTCAATTTTGAATTAATGGGCATTTACTAAAAGCTTGTACAACCTGGTACCTAATACCGCGGCTTGCAGCGCAAGTCTCGGGATGGACAGAAGTTTAAAAGGCGCAGTACGTGTCTTTCCCATGACGAAACTTATATCGATTTGGTCTTTGTGAGTTACTCGTATGTAACCAACTGTTGCAAAGGCAACCTGGCTCGCATCGACAAATATGTGACGTTCAATTCTACTCTTGATCGAGATATGTTTGGAATGGCATCGTGACATTTTGAACAGGCTTACGTTATTGAATTCGTTCCACCATGGCAACCATTTTCTGTTCAATTCAGCTGGCATCGCTTCATCCCACCCGATATCGTAGCTCCACATATCTTGAATGAGAAGTTTAGAAAACATTAAAAAAGCTTACAACATACCGAATGGGTCAAAAACTGCCATCACTATTTGTAACAGCTCTCGCTTTGTAGGAGATCGCGTTCCATACAGCACATCTTTTGCAACTCCATGAAATTTGGTATAGACCCAAAACTTTATCAGTTGGCTCGCCACGCTCCATACTGATCCTTTTTTGTGTTGCTGGTGGCGACTGATTTAGCTTCATTTCCATTTCAGGGAAATTCGATATGAAGTTTCTAACCCTTAAATGCCTGAAGTATCAAATTTGATACCAGACCTTCTAATCACATTGTAGAGAGAGACTGCTTTTCTGTTATCACTGTTTTATGCTCTTTGAGTGACAATCAAGAAATGAGCATGACTTGCTAAACCTGTTCAAATAACGGGACATAGTATTTCGGATTGAAAGCGTCACCTGTTTTTACCAAAAGTTTATCGAAAAAATCTTTTACACAATTAACTTTTTCAACAAATAAAAATACGTTCGAGGTGGGTCTTAGTGTTGTTTTTTCTGTTATATAATTATTTTTGGCAAAGGAGTATTTTAGCTGAAGAAAATCTGGCAATTTTTGGGAGTATCACATTTGATACTTCAGGCATTACAGGTTACAAAAAATCGACTTATCTATTCCTTTGCTAATTATATGGTTAGCAACTGAATCGCATTTTTCCTTGGTTGGTTTGGTGATGATAAGAATTGGTTTGACAATTTTTCGTAGATATTTGTAAAACATGACGCCGGAAGAGATCGAATCATTTTTGAGACAGACATTTGATGACATCGATTATTTACCGAGTCAAAAGGATACACAGATGGACACTGACGACTCAGATGAAGAGGCAGATCCATCTCTATCACCTCAATTTTCTGAACCTCAAAATTCAGGGAGCACATGTGGAGGGTAAGAAAAATGGAGATTGTGCAAAACGCACTGCAGTTTGAGGGAGCCACTGAATATCCGCAGGAGATTTTCGATTTAGAAACGCCCTTTCAATATTTTTCGATAACGAAATTTTAAAATTTCTTGTGGACGAGTCCAACAAATATGCCTTTCAAAAAAATCCCAACTTTTCAGAACTGGTTACTGTTCGGATATACGAAAGTTCTTTGGAATTTTAATTTTTACCAGTGTATATCATTATCCAAGTGTCAGGTCATACTGGTCTAGTAAGGTAAATTTTAAAGCTGATAGCTGAAACTATGAGCCGGAACAGGTTTGATAAAATCAGACAAATTTTCCATATGAACGACGACACCAAGCATTTACCACCTGAGCATCCTGAACACGTCAGGCTGCACAAAATGAGACCTGTTATAGATCATTTGGCCAAAAAATATAAAAGTGTACCATTTGAGCATCGCCTTTCTATAGACGAACAGATGTGCGCCACCAAAATGAGACATTTTATGAAACAATATTTGCCAAATAAGCCCCCAAATGGGGTTTCAAGTTATATGTTTTATGTTCTCTCTCGGGATATGCATATTATTTCGAACTCTATTCTGGTGCTAAAAATATTACACATTTACCTGGAGAACCAGATTTAGGAGCTGTGTCAAATGTAGTTATTCGATTGTTACGTCCAATCCCAAGACATGTGAGTCATATAGTATACTTTGACAACTTTTATACGAATATTCCTTTGCTACAATTTTTAAAAACGGAAGGCATTTATTGTCTTGGTACTGTACAACGAAACAGACTAGGGAAGTCCTGCAAGTTGCCTGAGAAAAAGGAAATCATGAAGTCCAACGTACCTAGAGGGGTATATCATGAAAATGTTGCGTCTTTTGAAGGAACAGAGTATAAGCTGGAAAGACAACAAACAAGTATTATTGCTTTCCACATATGTAGGCTCTGAGCCAGCAGAGACTATAAAGCGTTATGACAAAAAATTTAAAACGAATGTCCAGATACCATGTCCTCGGGTAATAAAAGAGTACAATACCCATATAGGAGAAATGGACAATGAGACTGTTCTATCACCTGCTTGATATGACGGTAATAAATGCGTGGGTGCTGTACAAAAAGGTTGCATCAATAAAAGGTAAAGCTCCAAAAGATATTATGAACCTGGCTGATTTCAGGACTGACCTTGCTGACACATTATGTCGATATCTAAGCCGACCTGAAGTTAAAAGGGGAAGACCGTCAAGCAGTCGACAAGAAGAAACACCAGGTGTGCAGGTCTTACCTCCTACTGATATACGATACGACCGCGAAGGACATGAAAAATAATTTATGAATGCAAGAAATAAATGTAAATACAGCAAATGTAACAAGCTTAATTCCTGGATGTGTAAAAAATGTAAGATGTCTCTATGTGACAACAAAAATAACCAATGCTTTGCCTTATTTCATAACAAAGAGCATGAAAATTTACTAAGACTTATGTGAGGCTTAAATGCCCAAAGTATCAAAATTGATACCAATCTTATTTTGTTAAATAAATACATAAAAACTAAAATTTGAGTTTTATTAGTATAATTTCTTTTATAAGGACCCTGAAATATATACATTACAATTTTTTTAACCCATTTGGAAAAATCAGGCTTTTAAGGGCTAAGTTGGAATCCTGCTTTCTATCACCATTCCGCCATAAATAACGCTGGGCCTGTTGGTCGGCTGGACGTACTTTAACTTGCGAAAACATCTCACATATATCTGCTGTAACTCCTATTTGACTTTGACGAAATTGCAACAAAATTCGCATTAATGGTTGTGCCTGTTCAGGGCCCTTCAATAAAGATGAATTAAGTGGTGTACTGTTGACGGTAGCGTCGAAGACAATCCGAAGCTTGCTTGGCTTGTTAGGGTTGCAAACCGCGAAATGTGGCAAGTACCATATATGAGGCCATGACGTGATGACTTCTTTGTGCGTTAATCGCCTTGCGTACCTCTTTTGCACGTACTTAGTCAGTTCGTCCTTATAGCGGTTAGCGAAATTCTCATCCTTGTGCATGCGCTTTTCAATCGACAACAATCGTCGTTCCGCCATTTGTCTGCTGTTTGGGAGTTGCGGTGCAAACCTCTTCCAAAGTAGGCCTACCTCATAATGTTTATCTGGTTGCAATTTTGTTGTGGTTTTTAGCGTATGGCGTGCTAGCTTATCATCATCTGACTCCCACTGTGTCGAACTCGGATTTATACCGAAACTGTCAGCCGAAAAATAGTCACAAACCATATTATGTAACTTTTGATGTTCTTTTATGACCATGACGTGAGGATGTGACGTTGAAGGCGAGTTGGTTGGGCCATAGGCAACCCAACCCAGTGATGTTTTGGCAGCAATCGGGCTTTCGTTATCGGCTTGTATAAGCGTTGTGGTAGCACCTAAATATGCTTGATTGAGGCCAATTAACAAAGCAGGCTTCTTGTTACTATAATTTTGCATAGGCACATGTTCGAGATGTAGAAAGTTATCTTTCGTGAATGACTGTTCGGGCAGATTCAGATCTTTCACGGTGTACACTTCCTTAAGTGTGAACTTATTTTCATCAAAGCGACTGCCGATCTCTAGGTTGATTTTAAACGATTGTGCCGTCACCACACGGTCGTCGTACCACTGAATACTAAGGGGATGACTTTGACCCCGCACTCCAATTATTCTGGCGATGCCATCCTCCAAAATGGTAATTGCCGATCCTTCGTCAAACATTGCCAGAATTTCGTATATACCGTTTGGTCCGTAAATATTGATTGGCAATATCTTAAATAGTTGTTTGGGCGTTCCAGTAACGAGGCGACAGTTTAACAACGGCTGCACACTGCTGTTAGATTAACCGTTTTGGCGTGATGTTGTAGATGGAGCTTCGTCGTTGTGTAAAACCGAATTGTGGTAACGTTGACATCCGTCTATGCCACATGGCTTCTTTTATCGGCATTTCCCTGTAACGTGACATTTTCTGAGACAGGAGAAACATAATTGACTATTTTTTACATATTCCCACCTGGCTTGTCCATCGGCTGATTTAAAGAAAGTGCAATTTGTGATTATATGATCACCGCTGCAACGAAGGCATTTTGATGTTTTCGTTGCTCAATCTGCCTGTATATGCATTATACGACGTGGATTTGCTACGACATTAGATCTGACGTTATGTGAGTTTGCTGGCATCAGGCAGATGACTCTGTCCAAATCGCCCAACCATTTGCTGAAATCTGCTATTGTGGCGAACGGTAGGATCTTGACCGAATGCTTCACCCACTCAAACTGCTTATTTTGCGGTAGCTTACTTACTGCTTGTTCCAGCAAGAAGAAGTTTGCTAGCTGCTGGTGACATTTAGCTGATTTCAGAAAGGCGACCACGTTTCGTACTCTGGAACGATCTGTTCAAGCCTTTGCTCTGCGATTAGAGAGAACTGCTGTAATTTGTTAAGCCGATGTTTGACCAAAATCAGGGTTTGAAAATGCTTAACTATTTTCAATTATTTCAAAATTGCTTTTACTCGAGTTTTGAAAATGATTCAGCAACTAAAAATAAGCAAAGTAAAAAAATTTTTTTTCATTTTACTTCAGCAGTAAGTTGAACAGGAATGAGCTTCAGCAATCAGCAGAAAAAAAAACTTGAGAATTTTGCTGAGGCTTTAAGCTATTAGCTTTTTATATTTAAGTTTTTTAATTTTTCATATGTTTCGGTTTTTTCACAGCCGAATTTATGTTTCGAAGTGCTGACTGAAAGATAGTAAAACTAAAATTTGTTTGGTTTATTTCAGCAGCTATTTCAAAATTTCATAGGGAAATTCAAATAATTATACGATGTTCTGATCGTACTGGTGCAAAACCTTCGATTGTTATATGCCTTTTTGCTAGGATGGCGTGACTAAGATCGAATCGCGTTGCACTGGCTGTGTTACTACGTTTTGCTCACCCATGTTTTGCAGACGAATGTCTTCGCGCAATCGTACGATGTCCCTCTGGCTTTCGACGGTACTGTTTTTGAGTTCTTCAACTGAAGCACGTAAGGCGTTTAATGTGGCGATTATAGCGTGAACTTGATCAACTCCGGCTGGCACCTGTTGGCTTGATTGTTCCATTTCCGTGCTTTCAAATGATGATTCACTTTCACTGTTGTTCTCTGACTTGGCCTTGCGCTCAATTATCGACTGCTTAACTTATTGGCGTACACTTGACAATGTAACACCGAATATTAATAAGCAGAACGGGTCAAATAATTATAAAAATTTTGTTGGCGGCAAAGGCAGAAAAACATTAACGATTAAATTAAGAATTGTATGATGGTTAACTGTGTTAACTATAACTGCGTTTATTTATTTAGCCTTACAAATTATCGGTACAAAATTAGCCTTTAAAATTTCGACTGCGCTTTACAAATTCGCGGTTACAAGTTTGCGTTTTATAATTGTGTTTCTTGGCACGTCTGCAAATACTATAATAATGTTATGCCTGAATTTAGGTCTTTTATATCTTCAAGAAATATATGAAAATAAATGTAAAGGTATACAAAGTAAATAGACGAACACAGACACAGAATACTATGTTGCCAAACAATACAATACAAACGTATAATACAAAAATGGTAGAAGGGAAATGTCACAGGGTGACCTAACAGTATCCGTAATAAATTTTTAAAAACTGCTTAAAACTTTCAAAATGTTCATTTGTTTTCAATGAATTCAATAATTTCCTGATTCAACGAAATTTCTTAAGATAAAATGGGTACAACAAAACTGCGTCCAAACATTTACAAATTTTACAAGTTTTCAAAAACACTAAAATAACCAACACAATGCTTCTCAAAATGCCATTAGTAACAGCACATCTACTAAATATAACTCAGAAAATTGCACCGAATCAATGATCAAAGTATCGTATAATGTCATGTAACACTTACGTTTCCGCAGTTATAAATGATATCTCAGCAGATTATCCTGTATCAAATAGCATAATCAAACATGTATTAAAAAAGAGCAATGTGTTGAATTTAGTTACTAATTGAAAGAAAAAGTCACTACATTTATGTTTAAGTTTACATCAAAACAATAGTATGAGGAGAAAGAATATACTTGAGATACAAAAAATAGTTACAGGTTTATTGAGATATATATCAGAAGCGATTCAACATGTAATTAATACTCATAGATTTAACGAAATTCAAGACGATTTAAAATGCATACTAATTACTGTATGACACTTTTCAGGACATAAAATCTGAACACAGATTGTTTAAGGTATTAAAAAGTTTAGATCTTTACGCAGATCGAAAATCAATTATACTTAACAAATCTATTTCAAGAGTGACTGAACAGGGTAATTCGACCTTGGGTCCCAAAATTTCTGATATTCATATGTTTCCGTTATTCATCTTATGATCTTGAAGGATCATTTTCACCGCTCCAGCTTTGGGAATGTTTTATGGACAATGAGGTGCTTCAGCTAATTGTAGGCAATACAAATGAGTACGTTGGACAGAAAAATGCATCAGGATTTTTTTACTACAATTCAAGATACATACACTGGAACTTAGCAACGAACACACCATAACTAATACATCTGAACTAATAGACAAACTTAGGACCGTTGAAGTGACAAAGGACAGCAAATTGGTATCTTTCGACATAAAAGATCTATACACATCGATACCACTAGCAGAGACATTGAACATAGTAAACTCTATAATACTACGTAAAACAAACGATAAAGTAAAAAGTACGCAAATCACGAACACGGTAAGAACCACTCTACGTCAAAACTATTTTCAATTCAACAATAAAATATACAGACAAACAAACGGACTTGCGGTGGGAAACCCAACATCGGTTATTCTTATGGAAGTGTTTATGCAAAACCTGGAAAAAGAGTATATACAGAAATTGAATTCCAAATTAGGAGTGTTATTTTACGCTAGGTACGTGGATGATATCATATGCGTTTTAACTACCAACAACGAAGAGCAAGTACTGGAGTACCTCACCAAGCAGCACGGGAACATAAAATTCACAATGGAAACCGAAAAAGACAAAGCGAATCAATTATCTGGACCTCACAATAAGTATTGATAAAGCTACCAATAAATTCAACTACGACATATATAGGAAACCAACGGCCACCGACACAATAATACATAATACCTCGAACCACCCACAACAACATAAAATGCAGCGCTAAGGCACTTAGTACATAGATTAGAAAGAACACCTCTTACACAAGAAGCATATAGAAGAGAGCTTGGAATAATATATAACATCGCTACAAACAACGGATATAAAAAAGCACTAGTAGATAAACTCAGGAGAAATCTTAGAGAACAAAAAAGAAACAATGGAGAAGAAAGTACACAAACCTGGACGACAATGACATATACTGGAAGAGCAACACGTAAATTAGCAAATTTCCTTAGAAAATACAACATCGACACAGCGTTCAAAACATCGAACAATTTAGGACGGAAGCTAAGAACCAAAACTAACTCAGAAGATCCGTTTAGCAGCCAAGGTGTATACAAGCTCACTTGTGAATGCCAGCACAGTTACACAGGACAAGCAGGACGACAAGTAAGAACTAGGTTCAGAGAACGAATTAGAGATTACAACAAAGAGACACGGAATCCAACTATCATACCAGAGTCCAACTTTGCGAATCACATGGTGGAGAATAAATGCCCTCCGGAAACATTAAAAACACAGTCAAGGTCCTACATGTGCAAGCAAAAGGCCGACATCTGAACGTGCTCGAAAACATGGAAATCTCAGTCAACCACACAAAAACCGATCGGTGCAAACCATCCCCGTAACTGAATATACACACACAACACATACACACACGTACAAAAACAGACACCCATGCTGACATTACCTGCTACCTACTATAAATACAAGACAAACGACAACAACAGATCAGAACGCAAATCGACACTGATGATGGCACAACGCCGAAACCAGTTTGTCTCAAAACCAAATTTGACAAGGGATGACGAAAAATCGTTCCAATATACATCAACAATTCAAGAGATTCGGACCTTTATTGGCATTCCTAATCTTTCTGGATATCATAAATTGCCGAATATTCACGCATATTGGTCTAATTGCGTATCTTTGGGACACCAGCTGGTAAAAACAGAGTTTTATGTGCAAAGTATGAGAACTTTAAACTTATGAGCCAATTTGACTTCCGCGTGGAAGTTGGAGAATTATTGATCATACAACCTGTTTCACGGCGACCTGGGCCGGACTAAGTACCAATCCCAAGAACATCGTCATTCGTACAAACGGCTTCGATGACGTAGTAGACAAAGTGGCCAGCGTGCAAAAAATGCGGTGTATTGATTCAGCCAAAAAAAATATTCTCTGACTTTCATAACTGGGTTGCACCAGATAAAGTGAAAATAAAAGAAAACGAAGTAAACTTGAAAGTAGAATATTTTGAAAAAGGTTAAAAAAAATTGTTTACGAACAACAATTTTTTTTAAATTCAGCAATATTTTTTAGCATACTTTATACTCTTCTGCCTGCCTGGGCCGGACTAAGTACCAATCCCAAGAACATCGTCATTCGTACAAACGGCTTCGATGACGTAGTAGACAAAGTGGCCAGCGTGCAAAAAATGCGGTGTATTGATTCAGCCAAAAAAAAGATTCTCTGACTTTCATAACTGGGTTGCACCAGATAAAGTGAAAATAAAAGAAAACGAAGTAAACTTGAAAGTAGAATATTTTGAAAAAGGTTAAAAAAAATTGTTTACGAACAACAATTTTTTTTAAATTCAGCAATATTTTTTAGCATACTTTATACTCTTCTGCCTGCCATCTGGTATGATCCTGATGTATACCCAGGCTAGTATTTTGAATGGTATGATATTGATGTGTATGATGACTAGTATATCAACTGGTATATTGCTGATGCAGAGACTGACTAGTATGCCAATTGGTATGGTGCTGATGCAGCAGCAGACAATTGCGATCTCGTAGAACCATCGCCGTGTTAAAAATAGCAGTCGGTAATATGGAAAAATTACACAACTCGAACTAGTTGAGCCGGTTTTGTAAAATAGTATTTGACTAGTATAAAACTAGTAGAATTGACTGCAGGGTAAAGGAACGAATGAAGAAATACATTTAACACCAATAACTAATTGCATAGCACAACAAGACCAGCACGACGCTGGCAGAACATGTGACGACATGCCCAGCTCAGCAAAACATTTCCATTGGTCATATCAGCATTAGCTGCTGAATTAGAAATTCAGCTACTAAGAATCACTTTCAGTGATCAACAACTGTATAAATAGTTGTAAGTTTTACAGAATAAATCAGAATGAATTTGAACTCCTAAATGTTATGTTTACGTTTCATTTCTTCTCAATTTCGACAGACCTAGCGAATGCCTATTGATCTGAAGAATCCTCTCTGCCTTCAGAAAGAAGAGGACCACCCTTTAATACAGTCCCATCACATGGCGATCCCGCCAGACCCACCTTCCTATCAGTATAGGACAGATCAGATAGATCACTGAACCCCCTTCTTCGTCTTTAAATGGTCATCTAACCGCCTGGGCGATTTTGACCGTCCAACATAGCTCGCTAGTCGTTTCTTCGTTGCGCCAATTGGAAACACCGCGCGATCGCAAAACGGTCTCCACTTGGTCCTTCCATCGGAGTGGTGGTCTCCCTCTTCCTCTGCTTCCACCGGCGGGTGCTGATAAGAATACCTTCTGGGCTGGAGCATCTTCGCTTATTCGCACTACGTGGCCTAGCCAGCGAAGCCGCTGTGTTTTAATTCGCTGAACTATATCGGCGTCTGCCTACAGTTCATACGACTCATCATTAAATCTTCTTCTGTACTCGCCGTCGCTAACGCGTAGAGGTCCACAAATCTTTCAAAGAACCTTTCTCTCGAATACTCGCGCCTCGTCAGGAGTTGTTAGTGTCCACGCTTCTGCACTATATAGCAGGACGGGTGCGATGAGTGACTTGTAGAGTGTTATTTTCGTTCGTCGAGAGAGGACTTTACATTTCAATTGCCTACTCAGTCCGAAGTAGCATTTGTTTGCAAGAGCAATTCTTCGTCGGATTTTTAGGCTAACATTATTGTTGGTGTTAATGCTGGTTCCCAGGTAAACGAAGTTAGTCGATTTTAGGTCCTCGTATTGTGCATGCCGTCCGCTGGAAGCATGCCGTGCGTCTATCACAACGTGGTCGATCTGGTTGCTTGTTTTTCGATTGGGGGACAGACATATAGCCTGATGGATCTTCTTGTACATAAACCTAGTGCTGGATATGACCACGTTTCGGGCACCGGCGAAGTCGATCAGCCTGAATCCATTTGGCGAAGTCTGATCATGGAGACTGAACTTGCCGACAGTGGGGCCGAATACACCCCCCTTACCCACCCTGGCGTTAAAGTCACCGAGCACGACTTTGATATCATGACGGGGGCAGCGCTCGTATGCTTCTTCCACGCGATCGAACAATGTATCCTTTTCCACGTAGTCCTTCTTTTCCGTCGGTGCATGGGCGCAGATAAACGATATGGTGAAAAATCGTACTTTTATGTGGATTGCGGCGAGACGCTCGTTCACGGGTGTGAACGACAGTACTCGGTGACGGAGTCTCTCTCCCACCAAAAATCCCACGCCGAATCTGCGCTTGTCTTCATGCCCACTCCAGTAGATGTCGCAAGGTGTTTCCTCAGGATCTCAACCAGCCGGGCAGCGGCACCTTCCCCATTAAGGGACCGGATATTCCAGGTACATGCCCTTATCTCGTAATCCTTATTTCGTTTGCGGGTGTTGTCATCTAAAAAGGGGTTCTCATATCCGAGGTTTTGTTGTTGAATTTCATTGGAACGTTGTTTTATGTGGTGGGTCCCAAACCCAACGCACAACCTGTTTCACGGGAGGTTGAATTCAATTACACGTTTGTATAGCGAGTCGCTTGATCTAAGACAGACGCCCGCTTGCAGCCGCACCACATGGTGATCAGACGCTATAGTTTGAATCCCCCAGCAAGCCCTTAAACCGATTATGTCGGAATGGCCTTACCAGGTTGTCGCCTACTCAGCTGCTTGAATCGCATGCAAAAGAATCGCTCTGGCCATTCCCAGGTGAATGACGATCAGAAACTTTCCCCACTTGCGTGGACTTCTGCAAACGGTCCCATCCTCCACTGAGCCCCCTAGGACCAAATTAATACAATGCTGCCGTATCACTGATCGTCGCAGGGTAATTTCAATGCTTCCAAATACCTTACTTTCAACACTCATGCCAGGACTTGAATAATGCACTATCCACAAACGCCTCGAAACTCAATCTATCGATTATGGACAGCTCTACAGAAAAGGAGGAGGAGGAAGCCGATAAGAAAAAAATCTTATTTTGTCGAAAGAATGGAAAAAGGAATTAAATACCCTAAAAGAGAAACTAATTAACTCACATATCCGACAATATCCTATGCAAGCAAATCTTTGCAAAAGCATGCCATCAACAAACCTATTATAGAAACAGAGTTGTTAGCCATTCATTGGGGAATAAATAATTTAAGACATATCTTTATGGCAGAAAATTTATTGTCATAACTGACCACAGACTCCTAGTATCATTACATTCACACAGAAATCCATTATCAAAAATGACAAGAATTAGAGTAGATTTTTCAGATTACGATTTCGAAATTGTGTACAAACAAGGTAAAATAAACACCAATGCAGATGCATTATCACGCATCAAGTTAGATAGTGACGTACTTAAGTCAATGATCCCTATTAGTAAAAATGAGGAAGGACACAAAAAGATAATTAATGTATTAACAAGGAGCAAGGCCGCAAATTTAAAAGAAAAGGAAGATAAAGAAACAGCACAAGAATATTGAGAAACCGGTAAACGCATTAAAGAAAACACATCTCATAAGAAGCCTCGCGAACTTCATATTTGGGAATGCACCTATTTTAATGACGTAAATAAAATGAAGAAATTAAAATTTAATATTGAGAAAGGAACTAATACTACAATTGAATTAATTGATAATGAAGTGCACGTAACTTGTAGCGATGACCCTTTGAATCTAGAATCAATGTTAGAGAAACTACATAGTTTACTAAGGAATTCACATATAAAGGAACAAGATTACGTATATAAAAAGATTGATATGAGTGCATTCAAGAAGAAATATAATGATTTAGAAATGAATAAACGCGCGCCGATAAAAATAGTAATATAAGTTGTGCTTGATTGCAAGTGTTCTTTATTGAGTTCCATTAAAAACTGAACTTAATAGTTACCCTAACTGCCCACCTAACCTACGACGTTGGATAACGCTGCTGCTGCGCTTGTGATGTTGTCATAGCGCAATGACCAGTCGATAATAATAGCTTATGTTTTGTTGACACAGCGACGTGTGGCAACAACGATATGCGATCATGCAGTGTGATCACATTTCTGCTGATCCGGCTAGTTGAATGAGATGGCGTGCTGTCGTAATTTGGCTGAATGTGATTGACCTGGGCGAAGGCTAGGAAGACAACTATGATATTTGGTTAATGACATCTGTGGGAAGAAACTTGCGATAACTTGTAAAGGGCGGCACAGGTTGGGGCATTAGCGTGTCCGTTATGATAACTCTTCCCCCTCTAAGTGAGGGACGTCCGCGGGCCTCTTCACAACGCTCTCGATTGCCGCTTTGAAGGATTTGGTTATAGAGACCTTCTTTTTGTTTCTTCGTATGCGTTGGTATGCGTATGCAAGCAGTCCCATGGTTAGCAGTGCTCCGAAACCGACGAAACTCGTTATGTGACTACGCTCGATGCCGTGTTGCAGATGTTTAATCTGCTCCAGGTTTTGATGGTTTATATGGTGTAGGTAGGGCGCGCTCAAAATCTCTAGGTGATCGGTAAGGTTTATAGCAGGAGACCACGCTGCCTCGGGTTTTAGCGGTTTGGTGGAATTTTCATTGTAAAACAAGGTGCCATTGATTTTTACATGTTTATCGAAGACCACCAAAAAGGTGCCGTTTACTGTAATTGGCAACTCGTTATCTTCCTCTATGATGGCCACTTGATCGTTTATGACAACAACACCGTCGCCAATTGATGCAATGTGTGCTAGATTATTGAATGTCGTGCTACAGTTAGCTGTATTACGTGTCATTAGTTGCAGTGTGCATGATGACGTTGATGCCGCGTAGTGTCGCTACAATTTCTCACTGGTATGGTGCGGTTATAACATGTCGCTAACGTAGATTCTTATAGGTGTAGGACTAGGTGGCCGTGGGCTTCTGGTAAAACTATAGTTTTCTTACATCTAAACCTAGGTATGGGATATTTTATCAAAAAGTAAATTTCTTTATTATATTGAACGATCTTAATCTTAGCTAAGGATGCAATATCGGCCACCGTAAGGTTCATGAAGTGCTCTTTTTGTAATATTGATTCTATTTCCCTACTGTCTAATAAAGTAGGACTCAAAATTCCAATTTTAGCAAAAGTGATAGAGGTGATTATATTATCTAGTTCGGTTATCATAGCCATGTTTCTAGCCAAAAGTATATCGTAAAGGTGGCCCGTGTCTATTTCCCTTTGTTTAGATGATTTCAAAATATTATTTACTGTAACGGTGAGGTCATTGATTTCCCTTTGGACCTCTGTATTGATGGTGAATTGTGTTTCCTGTGACTCGATTAATTTCTCCGCTGTGTTAGTTAATATTTCAAAGTCGTCGTGATCCGGAGTGCCCGTAATGTATTTCAGTACTGTTCCGAGAGCGGTCAAGCTCCTTGTCCATATTTTGTGTGTGTTTACTATCTGTAAAAATCTGTCGATTTGATTTATGTCCGCGATCAACAGCTTCCTCATATGTGTTTGCGGGAAATGCTCTGTCGCGTTAAATGCCTCATCCCTTAGCCTTTGATATGTCCAAAGTTTTCCCAAATCACGACGTCTCCAGCAGTTACCGGGATATATTTTGCGGTGGTATAGTCAATTATGCGTGCTGTCGAAGGCGATGCCGATATCGCTACAACCAATGCCAAGATGATCCTGAAACAGATGAATTTGTGTTAGTGGCTATAAAGTTTCAGCGGAGGTTGTCCTTATGGACCCTCCTCCCTCTTATAAGCACCGTAGTGCCCAAGTCTTTCCAATTTCTGCTTCTGTATAGAGGGGTGTGAGCTTGTTTCCTAATCTTTTGTTATTCTTGACGAGAACCTTCTCGCCTCTGTCGAACTCCCTATCCTGCCTACGCTTATTATGAGCATCAATCTCTTTGTCTTGAGCTTCTCTTAGACGAGATTGTATATGAGTTACGTCCTCTGTCGACCGGAAAACTGTGATCGGTTTAATTCCGGTCACTGAATGGATAGACCGATTGTATTGTACGGGAGCTAAAAGGACTACTTCCTCGATATCGTCCAAATTCTTATCCAGTTTCAGGCATCGCGCTATTTGCATCAATGTGCTATGAAAGCGCTCCACCTAACCATTTGACGTGCTATGAAGGGGTGGGGCGTTCACGATGTCGATGTCGAAATGGTTTTTTAGCGTAGCTTTGACGGTATGTGAGTTTAGTGACTTTTCATTGTCACAATATATGGTTTTAGTACCAGCGAACATGTTCAACAACTGTAAGAGTTGTGGCTTAACATCCACAATCGTTCTGGACCGAAGTGAGAGTACTATCCCAAATTTGGAAAGTTTATCGATGCACGTCAAAAAATATTTTGGTCCGGTGGAGAAGATGTCGATGTAAAGTATTTCCCCATAATATGGTGGTATTGGTGTACGAGCAATAACTTTTTTTTTTTGGGTGGCGATCGTACTTTGCTAGAGAGCATACGCGGCAGTTCAACACGAACTGTTTAGTTTTCTTTTCCATTTTGGGGAAAAAATAATCCTCTATTATTTGCTTGACATTCTCCTGGGCTGCTCGGTGAGCCCTATTATGCTCCGTGGCGATAATTTCTTTTTGTTCATTAGGGTCTGTTATATCGGTGACGCGTTTCTCTGTGTGCCTGAACTTAACGGTCGGAAAAAGTTCGATTAAATCATGTTGGAACTGCGCCAGTGTATGTAGGTCGCATTGTAGATTAGCCTTGCGTTGCATTCATCGATAAATGCTTTCCACCTTCTAATTTTAGAGTTGGGATTCCCATCTGACACCGCAAAGGTTAACGGTTGATGATCCGTAAACACATTTAACTTTGGCACACCATAAAGATAGTGTCTAAGCGTCTTCAATGCCCAGACAATAGCCAATAGTTCTCTCTCGTTTGTCGCGTAATTTTCTTCAGTAACGGACAAGGTGCGGGAGATCATAGTAATAGGTTTGCCTTCTTGGGATAGAACGGCCCCTATAGCGTGTGAGGAGGCATCTGTTGTAAGGTCGAACGGTTTTGTGAAATCCGGGTACGTAAGCGTAACGTCCTCGGATGCTAATATTTGTTTAAGGGTATCGAATGCCTTTTTCTGTTCCTCAGTCAAATCTATCTTGATTTTTTTTGACTGTGCTGCAGTAACTCGGCCGAACTCTCCCCTCAAAATGTTTGATAGCGGTTTGCCTATCTTTGAAAAGTCCTTTATAAAGCAGCGATAATATCCTGCCAACCCCAAAAATTACATTAGCCCTCTCAGAGTAGCCGGCTCCGGAAACTTCCGAATTGTGTCAACCTTTTCTGTGCACGGTTTAATTCCCCCTCGTGAGACCAGGAATCCTAGGTACTCAACTTCAGTTTGAAAAAACTTCGATTTTTCCGCGGATACTCTCATGTTGGCTTCGAACAGACTCCTTAAAATGGACTCGACGTCCTTCAAGTGTTGCTGCTAGTCCTTTGAAAATATTATAACATCATCCACGTAGACAAATCATATTTTTCCAATATGCTCCCTTAGAACGTCGTCTATTGCCCTCTGGAATATACCAGGGGCGTTTTTAAGGCCAAAGGCCAATCTATTAAATTCATATTTTCCGTTTTTTACAGAGAATGCGGTTTTCTCTCTATCCTGTTCCGCTAAGTTAATTTGGTGGAACCCAGATTTCAGGTCGAGAGTGGTGAAAAACGTGCCTCCACCAAGATTCGACAATATCCCTGTAATGTCAGGAATAGGGTATTTGTCGCTGATGGTCTTTTCGTTTAATTTACGAAAGCCAATGACCAATCGCTTTTTTTCTTGGCCGTTCTCATCGATGCCCTTTTTCTTAACTACCCATATAGGATTGTTATATGGTGATCTAGACGGCCGGATAATGCCATTGGATAGAAGGTCCTGAATTTCTTTGTTCACATGGTCTGAAACGCCCAATGGGTATGGGTATAACCTGGAGTATACTGGATCCTCATTTATAGTGCGTATGGTTGCCACTACTTTTGTATTATACGGAAGGGCCTCGTTGGGGTCTGCGAATACTCCATTCACGTTACTAATAACTTCTACGAAGGCCTCTACCACACTTTTTGGAACCGATTTAACTTGCGCTTGTCGGTGATTTATATCTTGGTTCCTGATGAATAGAATTGTTTCCTTTCCGAAGTCATGTTCGATTGTATTTGTTTTAAAATCGATGGACGCCTGCACCCTGTTTAACAAGTCCAGACCTATTACGCCGTCGAATGATGTAAGATTCGGCAGTAGAAAAAAATCCGCTACCACTCCAAAAATATTTACTTTGCACTTGTGTTTAATGGGGGCAACCCCGTGAATAGATTTCACCGAAAATGGTGTTCTTACTGGTTTTATTCCTACTAGTCCAGGTAAGGGCTTGATGTAGCTTTTTGACGCCCCTGTGTCGACAAGGAGTTTGACGTCTTTCCCCCCTATTGACCTTAGAATCCAAGGCAGGAGGGACTTTGCCCTAAAAAATTAATCTCGTCATTCTCGATACTGTCTGCTGCCTGGTCGGCTTCCTTTTCATATTTTGTTTCGGTATCTAATTCATCTCCCAGGTGATTAACACGTTGCATCTTAGGTCCGGTGTAACGGCCTGAATTTGCTGGCCGCTTCTGTAAATACGCTTGTGACCTATTGTTCTGGTCCTGGCCGGGACTGTTAGATTGGTGCCTAAACTGGGATATGGAAGGGTCCACTTCCATTGGTTCAACGCGCCTTTGACCTGAACTGTTACCACTATTAAATGGGCTATGGTTACTGCTGGGGTTTTGTGTAGACGGTCTGCCTTGTTGACCCACTTAATAGTGCGGATTCTTTTGACCCATGGCGGGCTCTTGGTTAAATGATTTTTGATTATTAGCATTCTGTGGCCCGTTGGGTTTCCGCTCGAGCTTTCTTGAAATTAGTCGCGAAAGCATAACGTTCATTATTGGCGTCCACCTCCTGCGCCAAGGCCAAGGCGGATGGCAGATCTGCTGGCCGTGACGCAAACAGAATATCGCATAAAGGCTTTCTCAAGCCTGATATAAACACCCTAAGTGCGTCAGCCCTATATTTTTCGTTGATGGTGTCCGCTACGCCGCCTTCGTAGGACATAATTGTTTTGTTGGCTAACAACGTTAGCTTTTTCTCAACCTCGTCGTAAAACTCCAGACAGGACATCGAACCCTGTCTCAAAGTGGACAATTCTTGCTCAGTTAGATATATCGGACGTTTGTCCGCGTAAGTGAAGTCGAGACGGGATATTATAGCGTTGAAGTTTAGGACAGCTAAAGGACGAAAGGACTGCATCTGCAGCGCCTCGCACTTTATTCCTAAGGATTGTTACCGCTTGGTAGTGTCGTTCACTACCATCGTATCTTTTAAATAGCTCGTACGCGTTATGCGCAGCTTCACGCCAAGATACGTATGTCCCTGGATGGCCAAAAAACTCTGGAAGAGTCTTTATGGCGTCCAGTGTGATATCACACGTCACTAACGGGTTTATTGTAACCTTAGAGAACTTTTCTATTTTGGGTTTTGTCAGGGCCACCTGATTTTGGATAAGAGTTATCCTCCTTTCAAATTCCAATTTTTGCGCGGTTAGTGCCCTGTCCAGCTCAGCTCTGATGAGCTCGCTCACTTGTTGTGTGTCCATGACCTTTTCTTCTTCCCTAGCGCCTTCACACATGAGCCGGAAGAAAAAAAAAAAATTTCTTTTGCTCTACTAGACTAAGAACCAACAATCGCTTTAGCACTTCACTTACCCTTCCATTGGCCCTGTAGTATTACGTGTTGTTTTCCTTTGAAATTTAATTCTTCACCATATATTTCTTATTTATCTCTTTTATATATTTCTTATTTATCTCTTTTTTAAAAGATTTAAACTTTTTTTTTTCTTTAAAAAAAATTTTTTCCACAGTTTTCGTAATTCTTATTACTTTTCTTAAACACTCTAACTTAAATTCCTAATTCTTGATTAGGTTTGCTGCTTATTGATTGTTGATTGCTGAGACTCTTCATTTGCCTTGTATTGTTACTACCACTCGTATGCAGCGTATTCAGGCCGTTGGTTGCCGTTAATCAAAGAAAAATTAAACTTAACTTTTATTCTTTACTGCCGCGTGCCCCACGTTGGGCGCCAGTTTTGCTTTATTGCAAGTGTTCTTTATTGAGTTCCATTAAAAACTGAACTTAATAGTTATCCTAACTGCCCACCTAACCTACGACGTTGGATAACGCTGCTGCTGCTCCGCTGGCGGTTAGCGACGTTGACACGTTCTTTGCGCTAACGATGTTTACTTGTTGATGTTGTAATAGCTGCTTTTGCTGATGCAGCTAAACATGGTGAAGAGAATTGTGGCGCTTGTGATGTTGTCATAGCGCAATGACCACAGTCGATAGCAATAGCTATTGTTTTGTTGACACAGCGACGTGTGGCAACAACGATATGCGATCATGCCGTGTGATCGCATTTCTGCTGATCCAGCTAGTTGCATGAGGTGGCGTGCTGTCGTAATTTGGCTGATTGTGATTGACCTGGACGAAGGCTAGGAAAACAACTATGATATTTGGTTAATGACATCTGTGGGAAGAAACTTGCGATAACTTGTAAAGGACGGCACAGGTTGGGACATTAGCGTGTACGTTATGATAACTTATACAAAGCTTCCAAGGAAATAGATCGCATGATACTTACATACAAACTAATAGACGAATTTCACTGCTAAAACATCGCAGGCCATTTAGGAATTCGAAAAACTATATTTACACTTAAACAAAGACACATTTGAAAAAATATGAGACCGATGGGCAAAGAATTTGTAAACAACTGCAGAAAATGCACACAAAATAAAATTGTAAGACATACAAAAGAACTACTGGTAGTGACAGACACGCCAATGTCGACATTCGAAACCATAACGATTGACACAGTTGGCCCACTTCGCATATAAAACGGCTATAGATATATATTGACAATGCAATGCGATTTATGAAAATTTGTAATGGCGTACTTCATTGAGAGTAAGGGCGCAAAAACAATAGCAACCACTTTAGTTGAACAACTAATTCTCAAGTACGGTTTCATAAAAACATTAAAATCAGACAGAGGAACAGAATTTGTAAATGAACTCATGCAGCAACTTTTCAACTTACTTAACACTAAACAAGTATTTTCCACACCATACGACCATGAAACAATAGGGTTACTGGAAAAAAACCATAGGACACTTAACGAGTATTTACTTTCATTTGCCGATGATTATGAATTGGACAAGTGGATCCCATATTACACTTTTGCATACAACACAACCTCACACGTAGATACATTATACTTACCGTATGAGTTAGTGTTCGGTAAATTATCCACGCTGCCAACCGCCAACATAAACAAACAAACAAAAATGTATGACATTGATAATTACGACAATGAGTTGAAACTGAGACTACAAAACTCAATACACAACGCCAGAAATATTATAAATATTGTAAAACAAAAAGGAAATTCAACATATGACAATGATAAAAACAAAGTCAATTTTGAAATAGGTGATTTAGTTTACGTAGGAGTAGAAAATGGAAAAAAAAGTCAATGCGCATATCATGGCACATATAGAATTATAAAACCAAACGGAGTAAACTCCGTTAATGGCAAACATAAAGAATTAAGGAAAGTGGTGGATAAGTTCGACAAGGATTGGGATAGCCACTTCTCCTTGTTTCTGATGGCATATCGCTCTGCAGTACATAAAACAAGTAAGAAAGTATAAGTTCGGGTGGAGCCGAACATTAAATACCTAGTAGTGATCTATTATGTCATCACAATTTATTTGCGTTCAAATAGACCGACGAACAGACGGACAGACGTATCGAAACACGGATGGCTACATCGACTCAGCTCATCCTCCTGATCATTTCAGTATACGTACAAACATTTCATGTTCATGAAAGGAATGAATATCAAAAAAGATATACAACTTCGCTTTTGCAGTGGGGTATTAACTACTTGCACGGATATTTTACTTTTCATCCTGAAGGTTTTGATATACATTAATAAATATATATCTCGAATCCTTTATGCCGAATGAAGTAATATACCTTGTGTCCGTAACAAAAATAGATATAAACTAGGTATAAACAAGTAAGGACGGCGCTGTCTTAGGCTGTGCCGAAGGCTTTATACCTTTCATGAATACGTGCAAACTTAAATGCGCGTTGTTGTTGAAGGAGAAATGGCCATAATCCTCTTATCTGAACGATCGGTTGTATGGGATATATACTATATATAGCTCCGATCTTAGTGATTTTTTTACCAAATTTTTTATTATCCATAAGAAAATATCTCACCAAGTTTCAAGTTTTAATCTTCCAAAATGAGGGATAAATGGCCATAATCCTCTTATCTGAACGATCGGTTGTATGGGATATACATATACTACATATGTATAGCGATCTTGGTGATTTTTTTACCAAATCTTTTACCATCTATAAGCAAATATCTCACTCAGTTTCAAGTTTTAATATTTCAAAATGAGGGATAAATGGCCATAATCCTCTTATCTGAACGATCGGTTGTATGGAATATATACTATATATAGCTCCGATCTTTCTGACTTTTTTACGAAATCTTTTGCTATCCATAAGAAAATATCTCACCAAGTTTCAAGTTTTAATCTTTTAAAATGAGTGCGAAATGGCTATAATCCTCTTATCTGAGCGATCGGTTGTATGTAATATATACTTTATATAGCTCCGATCTTGGTAAAAATGAGGGAGAAATGGTCATAATCCTCTTATTTGAACGATAGGTTGTATGGGAGATATATGCTATAGTGACCCGATTATACCGGATCCGACAAATGTCTAATATAACACAAAAATACATCCGTGTGCCAAATTTCATCGAGATATCTCAAAATTTACTGAAGTTATCGTGTTCACAGACGGACGGACATGGCTTAGTCAATTTCTCTCTTCGTCCTGAACATTTTGATATACATAAGTCAATATCTATCTCGATCCGTTAATGCCGTTACGCACTGCCGTTACGCAACTAAAGTTAATATACCTTGTGTGCGAAGCACTACTAGGTATAAAAACGGGTCAGACTCCTGCAAAGGTAATTTTTGGGCATATCTGCGGTTGCCGACTTAAAGTTTGGGATAAAGGCTGATGCAGGAAGAAATAACCGTGAGTGATAAAATTAAAGCCCGGTGCAACAAAGAAATAAATTCGGAAGGTTTTATGGATGGAGATTTAGTGCTGCTATACAACCCACAACATAAGAAAGGTTTGCCTCCGAGGTTGCAGTGTAACTGGGAAGGCCCATATAAAGTCATAAAACGGATAAACGATGTTGTATATCGCATACTGTCTGATCGGCACGATCAGTCTTAAGTGGAGGGCAGTGTGGCGAATATTCCCAAGTATGTACCATCCCTAACTTAATAACACTACTAGTTGAACACAACAGAGATAACGATGGTTCACGTGAGTGTTTGCGAGTACAAGGCAAAAAGGAGATGTCAATAAATAACACCGCCCTTTCGATAACACGAAGAGGGATCAACCAAGAAACTTCTGGGTGCGTACGGTAGCCAGTGACCAAGCAAGGCAGTTTATTTTCAAGTGTTGGACAGTGAACTACTGTGAAGTTACTAAACTCTTAAATTTGTATTTAATTTATTTGTGTAGTATTTGTGCGTGTGTCTATTTGACTTTATAGTGATCGAACTCAAGATTACTAATCGAACTCGTCACAATGTTAGTATACATACGAACGGGAAAATTAAATTCTTCTCAATATCGTCAATGTTAATATAAAACAAGTAAGGACGGCGCTGTCTTCGGCTGTGCCGAAGGCTTTATACCTTTCATGAATACGTGCAAACTTAAGTGCGCGTTGTTGTTGAGGGAGAAATGGCCAAATCCTCTTATCTGAACGATCGGTTGTATGGATTATATACTATATATAGCTCCGATCTTAGCGATTTTTTTACCAAATTTTTTATTATCCATAAGAAAATATCTCACCAAGTTTCAAGTTTTAATCTTCCAAAATGAGGGATAAATGGCCATAATCCTTTTATCTGAACGATCGGTTGTGTGGGATATATACTATATACAGCTCCGATCTTAGCAATTTTTTTTACCAAATTTTTTTTTTATTTGTAAGCAAATATCTCACCAAGTTTCAAGTTTTAATCTTCCAAAATGAAGAATAAATGACCATAATCCTCTTATCTGAAGGACCGGTTGTATGGGATATATACTATATATAGCTCCGATCTTAGCGATTTTTTTACGAAATTTTTTATTATCCATAAGAAAATATCTCACCAAGTTTCAAGTTTTAATCTTCCAAAATGAGGGAGAAATGGTCATAATCCTCTTATTTGAACGATCGGTTGTATGGGTTATATACTATATATAGCTCCGATTTTAGAGATTTTTTTACCGAACTTTTTATTATCCATAAGAAAATATCTCACCACGTTTCAAGTTTTAATCTTTAAAAATGAGGGAGAAATGGTCATAATCCTCTTATTTGAACGATCGGTTGTATGGGTTATATACTATATATAGCTCCGATCTTAGAGATTTTTTTACTATCTCACCAAGTTTCAAGTTTCAATCTTCTAAAATGAGAGAGAAATGGCCATAATCCTCTTATCTGAACGATCGGTTGTATGGGTTATATACTATATATAGCTCCGATCTTAGCGCTTTTTTTACCAAATTTTTTATTATCCATAAGAAAATATCTCACCAAGTTTCAAGTTTTAATCTTCCAAAATGAGGGAGAAATGGCCATAATCCTCTTATCTGAACGATCGGTTGTATGGGTTATATACTGTATATAGCTCCGATCTTAGCGATTTTTTTACCAAATTTTTTACTATCCATAAGAAAATATCTCATCAAGTTTCAAGTTTTAATCTTTAAAAATGAGGGAGAAATGGTCATAATCCTCTTATTTTAACGATCGGTTGTATGGGAGATATATGCTATAGCGACCCGATTATACCGGATCCGACAAATGTCTAATATAATACAAAAATACATCCGTGTGCCAAATTTCATCGAGATATCTCAAAAATTGAGGGACTAGTTTGCGTTCAAACAGACGGACGGACGGACAGACGGGCATGGCTGTATCAACTCAGTTCATCGTCCTGATCAATTTGGTATACTTAATGGTGGGTGGCGGCCGCCGTGGTGCGAAGGTAGTGTTGCCGGCCTACCACACCGAAGGTCCATGGTTCGAGCCCTGGTACAGGTAACATCAAAAGTGATTTGAAAAAAAAAAGGTTTTCAAAACGGGGTCGCCCCTCGGCAGTGGTTTGGCAAACTCTCCGAGTGTATTGCTGCCATGACAGGCTTCTCAGCAAAAATTCGTCTCCTTTGTAGATGCCGTTCGGAGTCGGCAAAAAACTGTAGGTCCCACCAATTTGTAGGGAAAAATTCAAATCGGCACACCACAAATTGGAAGAGAAGCTTGGCGCAAAAATCTCTTAGGAGGTTTATGATGATATGCCTGTTGTATATCGCGCCATAGAGAGAGAATGGTGGGTCTATCTCTTATATTTCTAAACGTTACAAACATCGGACCAAACTTAATATACCATTTTATGTTCATGAAAGGTATAAAAATTATTATTTTCTTAAGCACCTGAGAGCCTGGATCCAAATGTCCCACTCTGGTATTTAAATACACTACAGGCAGAAGAGTATATTGTATGCTAAAAAATATTGCTGAAGTTGAAAGTAATCTTTGTGCGTAAACGACTTTTCTTTAACTTTTTTCAAAATATTCTACTTTCAAGTTTACTTCGTTTTGTTTTATTTTCACTTTATCTGGTGCAACCCCGTTATGAAAGCGAGAGAGATCCTTTTTTTTGGTTGAATCAATACACCGCATTTTTTGAACGCTGGCCACTTTGTCTACTACGTGATCGAAGCCGTTTACAAACATGCCGATGTTGTTGGCATTGGTACTACGTCCGGCCCAGGTCGCCGTGAAACAGGTTGTATGATCAATGATTCTGCAACTTCCACGCGGAAGTCAAATTGGCTCATAAGTTTAAAGTTCTCATACTTTGCACATAAAACGTTAAGATTATAGATGTTTTTACCAGCTGGTGTCCCAAAGATACGCAATTAGACCAACATGCGTGAATATTCCGCAATATATGATATCCAGAAAGATAAAGGATGTCAATAAATGTCCGAATCTCTTGAATTGTAGTATACAAATTTTGATGCATTGTTCTGTCCAACGTACTCATTTTTATTGTCTACAATTAACTGAAGCACCTCATTGTCCATAAAATATTCCAAAATCTGGAGCGGTGAAAATGATCCTTCAAGATCATAAGATGAATAACGGAAGCATACGAATATTAGAAATTTTGGGACCCAAGGTCGGATTACCCTGTTCAGTCACTCTTGAAATAGATTTGTTAAGTATAATTGATTTGGATTTTGGTAAAGATCTAAACTTTTTAATACCTTAAACAATCTGTGTTCAGATTTTATGTCCTGAAAAGGGTCATTACAGTAATTAGTATGCATTTTAAATCGTCTTGAATTTCGTTAAATCTATGAGTATTAATTACATGTTGAATCGCTTCTGATATATATCTCAATAAACCTGTAACTATTTTTTGTATCTCAAGTACATTCTTTCTCCTCATACTATTGTTGTGATGTAAACTTAAACATAAATGTAGTGACTTTCTTCCAATTAGTAACTAAATTCAACACATTGTTCTTTTTTAATACATGTTTGCTTATGCTATTTGATACAGCATAATCTGCTGCGGAAACGTAAGTGTTATTATTCATGATATTATTCGATACTTTGATCATTGATTCGGTGCAATTTGCTAAGTTATAATTAGTAGATGTGCTGATGGCATTTTTAGAAGCATTGTGTTGGTTATTTAAGTGTTTTTGAAAACTTGTAAAATTTGTAAATGTTTGATCGCAGTTTTGTTGTACGCATTTTATCTTAAGAAACTTCGTTGAATCAGGTAATTGTTATAAGGCATTGAAAACAAATGAACATTTTGATAGTTTTAAGCAGCTTTTAAAAAGTTTAATAAAGATACCATATTCGAAGGCATGCAGTCGAATTTAGTAGATATGTCTAAAAAATATTTCTGAATAAAACCCCAAACTAATTCACGTCCTTCAGGATATGATAAGGAAAAAACTTGAAAAATTTTGGAAAAATGTGGAAAATTGATGTAGAGTCGAAATATATGAAAAAGCTTTTTAGATAACTAACAGATCCAACTACAATTAGAAAAGGTTGTATTGTCAAATGGCATGAATAATATTTACTAAAAATTTCGGCAATTTTAGACCGTTTTCCCAAGTTGGTTGTAAACCTTGAAGATACCGATGTGAGTAATATAAAAAGTAAGTAATCCTGAGAATCTAACAAAAATTTGGATTATTATGTATTTTTTGGCATACTTATATTTTATAAGAATTTTACCTGTATTTGTCAATGATTTTGCCAACGAAGTTAAATGCTAACAATGGATGTTTATTTCATAAAAGCGTACGATATTCCTTCTAAAGTGGTCCCACTTAGATTGTAAAGAATCTTGTTTTGATGGGTATAAAAGATCGAAGTAAATTTTAATCTAAATAAAGTGAAAATTAAAAAAGAAATAGAAACTACGATAATATATTCTTATTTATTTACCAGGTCAGATACCCGTGCATCGGTCAGTTTCGGGCAGGCTTTTAAAAAATCGACACTTGCCAAGGTCTTCAAGTTTGTTTGCCTGGCTGCAAAAGTTTTAGCCCAATTACTTAAAATTTCGTTGCAATCTGCGTTCTTATTGCTAAGCGACAGCTTTAACGCGCTGATAATGGAATTATCAAGTTATTCAGAACATTGCTGTGAATTGTGTTGTCCATTGTCCGGAGTGTTAATCTGAAAGCCTTTTTTGTCTTTGCGTCAGTTCACATATTTGTATAATAGTTTTGCACACTGTGCTTTTTTCCCCCAGTGCGGGGAATATAGTAATATTCCTGAAAATTTAAGTTGGTTTCATCAAGAGATAATAACCACAATAAAGTCAACTTTAAAATATTTAATTTGAAACTCGACTTCATGTGGATCATATTAGAATGTTCTTATATAAAATAAAATCACCTTTGTATCCAACTGACTAAGAAATAAAGAGCAAATTTCGTTAGCTAACGAATGAAAATCACTTGGTTTAAGATATATGTTTCCGAAACATATATCTTCGATTAATATAGCTATTATTTCCTCCCGGTTGATGTTGTCCAGCCTGGATTTCTAATCAAACATTTGGAAAGCTTACAAAAAATTTGTAATAAACGAAACAAATTTCCTTGTCTTGTCATAAAAAATAAAGAAATAAAACCAAGCCTTGAAAAAGATTTTAGCTAAAATGAAATCTGACAGGGTACCCTTATGAAAAAAAATCAAGTTGGTTGGTGGTATGAAGAAATTTTTTATGTTTTGCAAAGTCGCCCTGTGTCAGCTATTTTATCCACAAACCATGAATAATATATTAATAAAATATTATCGTCCATGCCTTTATGGTCGAAAGTTTCTGGTCAAAACTCATCACGAGCCCTTTAAATGAATTTATTCGCTTAAGAGCCAAATTCGCGAGTCGGCAGAAAATTTGACTAGACGAGTTTTACTTAGATATCGAACACATAAAAGGGAAGGAGAATAACGTTGCGGACTTTTCGAGCAGAGTTCAGCTGATTCAACCGTCTTTAGCTTAAGTTTACAGTGTGGAAGAAAGTTTACATAATAAATGTTCCATGATAAATAAAATCGTAAACAAATACAGTATTCAAATTAAAAAAAAGAATAAATGTATTGCGCTATATATAAAGCAGGTATGTCATTATAAACCTCCTAAGAGATTTTTGTGCCGAGCTTCTCTTCCAATTTGTGGTGTGCCGATTTGAATTTTTTTCTCCAAATTGGCGGGATCTAGTGTTTTTTGCCGACGCCGAACGGCGGCCGCCGTGGTGTGGAGGTAGTGTTGCCGGCCTACCACACCGAAGGTCCATGGTTCGAGCCCTGGTACAGGTAACATCAAAAGTGATTTGAAAAAAGTTTTTCAAAACGGGGTCGCCCCTCGGCAGTGGTTTGGCAAACTCTCCGAGTGTATTTCTGCCATGACAGGCTTCTCAGCAAAAATTCGTCTCCTTTGTAGATGCCGTTCGGAGTCGGCAAAAAACTGTAGGTCCCACCAATTTGTAGGGAAAATTCAAATCGGCACACCACAAATTGGAAGAGAAGCTTGGCGCAAAAATCTCTTAGGAGGTTTATATACCTGTTGTATATCGCGCCATAAAGAGAGAACGGAATCTACAAAGGAGATGCATTTTTTCTGAGAAGCCTTCCTTGGCAGAAATACACTCGGAGAGTTTGCCAAACCACTGCCAAAGGGCGACCCCGTTTTGAAAATACTTTTTCAAACCACTTTTGATGTTACCTGTTCCAGGACTCGATCCTTGGACCTTTGGTGTGGTAGGCCGGCAGCAATACCGCCACACCACTGCAACCGCCACAAATTAGACTAGCTAAAAACAAACATAAGAAAATAGAAACACTGGAAAAAATATAAAATACTATACTGAATGATTTAACTACTACACATTATTTGAATGATTTTTTCAGACGAGAGTTAGAAAATGTAAAAGTTGGAGTGTATTCTAAACTCGGTGATAACACAGGTCAACAAAATAAGAGTTTTTGTTTGTTGCAGCTCCACTTGTAACCAAATTTGGTAGTACTCGGTACCCTGATAAAAACTGTATACTTACTTTTTTAATGGTAGCTACAGTTTTCTAGATAGGGTCAAGAACCCCTTTTTAAGAGGTTAAGGCATGTATGGCCCCATAACTTTGTTTCTGTTTATTCTATCAACACAGTTTTGATGTCGTTGAAAAGAGTACATTTCGCCGCTTCTATCAGTATACAAGTAGTTAATATATCTTCATAAACGTCAGAGAAATTGCAAACATAATGTGAAAAATTCAATTTTTTGCTAAACTTTTTCATTTTTGATCACGGTTTTCTCGAATAATTTGTCAACCAGTGCATATGTAAATTATTTTAAAACAATCTCCTATTAATTCTGTTTTCAAACACATTTATCTTTTTTATATCCGCGTAGATCTTTCTAATTAATTAATTAATTCCTGGTTTACAATATTAAACTTTTTGTCTGTTGCCGCGAATCCTGTGGTTGATATTGTTCACTCATCACTTGTTTTTGTCAAATCTACCCTCAAAAAAAAATTTCCTCAGCTCACTATGGAAAAGATTAAAGCCGGTATCTTTGATGGCCCTCAAATTAGACAACTTACGAATGATACTCAATTTAGAAATTCTATGACTGAGTCAGAACTAAAGGCTTGGACAGCTTTCGTATCTGTGATGCAGAATTTTCTCGGAAATCGGAAATCTGAAAATTATGTTGAACTTGTAGAAGACCTTCTGCTACAATTAAGAAATATGGGATGCAATATGAGTATAAAAGTCCACTTTCTCCATAGTCACCTGGACAGGTTTCCGGAAAATTTAGGAGATATGAGCGAAGAGCAGGGAGAGCGTATGCATCAAGACTTACGCGTCATGGAAGAGCGCTATCAGGGTTTCTGGGATACAAATATGATGTCTGACTATTGTTGGTGTCTAATACGTCATTTTCCAAAGTCGACACATCGGAGAAAAGCTTTAAAACGAAGTTTTTTAGAACTCAATGATTAATTGTTTCTTTAAATAAAGTTTTTCTTATTAAATACATGTTTTTTTCTGTCTTATACCTACATAGCTGAAACTCAGAAACTAGAGCTGATAAAAATATTCTAATTATATTTTTGAAAATAGCATATTATATGTACTGTAAACTAGTGTAATGAATACAATATAATCCAAAATAGATTAACGGAACTATTTTCCAATAACAATAAAATAAACTTGATAAAATACACGTGTTGTTGAATCCGAGAAATCTTTGTTGAGTATCATTGATGATATTCACTGTAGAGTTTGCAATGAATATAAATAAAATAGAAAGCCTATAAGTAAACAGTTTCAACTTATTATAACACCAGAAAAACCTTATCAAAAGATTCATATAGACATTTTTCAAGTACAAAAACTTGACTTTAAACAACAATTGATAAATTTACTAAGTTAGGAACAGCACATAAATTAAAAGATAAAAATATTATAACAATAAAAACTAAAAATATTACAAAAAAACACATTAAGTCACATGGATGCTTCAAAATGGCAGTAACATATGATTTCAAGCGATAACCTCCTCCTAGCTTCCACTCCTTTACCCCCGAAAAATCTTTGTCGTAATGTCTTAAACAACTATTAACATAATTTTAAATTTAAAATGAATCTTTGTAAAAATTCTCATAAGTATGTGCAAAGAAAAGACTATAAGAACCGGTTTCACCAGTTAAGTCGAGTTTTTCACTTTTTCAGTTTCACCATCTAACTTAACTAAGTCACAACTTAGGGTCGGTTTCACCAACGCGACTAAGCCTAAACTAAGTCGTGACTTAAGTTAGCACAGATTCGAGAATAACTTAATTTTGGGTTTCACCAACTGGGCGACTTAAATAATTTTAAACACAACAGCCCGATCTGGTGTTTTATGCATAGTAGTATATTTTCATACCAAACAACTCTGCGCATCCCAATACCCCAGTGCGAAATCAGCATGTATGGCCATACATGAAGGAATGTATTGATTTTACACCCATTTCTCTTTAGTTGGAAGGTAATAAATTTAGCGCTTAATTAAAAACGATAGTTTCGTAATATTTGCATGCTAGAAAACAAGCGTTCACATGCATCTACGCATACGCCGTTAAAGTCATGCTTGACGAATTTTCCGGCTTGGACATTGTACAAAACAAATTAGGAGCATCACTGACATTTAGGTTTTGAACAAAAACAACACTGACTTAGTCTAGAATTGGTCAGCTGGCAGGTTGAGTAATTTGTGACTTAGCTTAGTTATGTGGTGAAACTGACCAAGTGAGAAACTTGACTTAATTAAGTTAAGTCGAGCTGGTGAAACCGGCCCTTAGTCAGCCTGCCAGCTGACTTATTCTCGACTAAGTCAGGGTTGCTGTCGGTCAAAACCTAAATTTCAGTAATGCTCCTAATTTGTTTTGTACAATGTCCCATCGCTAAATTTAGTACCTTTGAAATAAAGAGAAATGGGTGTGAGATCAATACATTCCGTCGTGTATGGCCATACATGCGCATTTCGCACTGCGGTATTGAGATGCGCAGAGCTGTCTGGTATGAATAAATACTACTAGGCATAAAACATCTGATCGGGTTTTTGTGTTCAAAATTATTTAAGTCGCTCATTTGTGAAACCCAAAATTAAGTTAGTCTCGAATCTGTGCTAACTTAAGTCACGACTTAGTTTTAGAGTTAGTCGCGTTGGTGAAACCGGCCCTAAGTCTTACTGCATTTTAAAATAAATAACTAATAATAATAAAATTAAAGAGCGAATAGCATTTTCAGGAAAACCTTCTAAACTTGTTAAAAGTATTTAATTCAATAATGCGCCATTTTACTGCACAGAAATCTTACACCGGGAATTCAGATGTGGAAAGAATGCATCCGGTTCTTTTAGAACATATAAGAATACTAAAAAACGCTAAAAAGATGAATGAGTCTGAGGAATTGGTAATAAAAGCAATAAACTTTTATAACAAAACAATTCATAGCACAACTAAACTTAAGCCAATTTTCATACATAAAATAAACATAGATTTAAATAAAGTTAGGGAGAGATCTGAAACAAATGAAAAGAAAGCCATTGACAGAGAAAACATAAAAAGAGACAATGTAACGCATCATTTAGGCAAAAACCTGCTAAAAGGCTTAACAGATACCGCTACAGCATGCCCAATAAAGTAGATACTGCACACTTCAGAAAGCCATTTAAGAAATACAAGAAATATTTTATCCAATAATTTATATCCTACCATTTGTCATATATTTGTACTAATGGGACTCGATGGGACTTGAATTTAATATGGGGAGGCGAGTTATATATAAATATGTCAAACTCTTTCTTCTCTCGCTCTCCCTGACTGATAAGATTTACCGGTAGCTTTAACTTAAGGTTGTTAACTGAATTTTTATGATCAAGAATTTAGTCTCGAGTAACGATCTAAGGATAAAGATCCATATTTGTATTTTTAACCGCAACCATAGGTGTTTAATTCTGCTGAATATTGTCACGTGTGCATATGTATGTTGCAGTTATCTTGGACAAGCATGCAACGTCGGCACGTATTGCCTGCAGCAAGTATATACGAGTATAGGCAAGCTGCTCGAAGTCACGGCAGAAATTAGTTAATATTTGTATACCTGGTTAATATTTGTATATGGCTTTACTCCGATGTTTGTAAGTATGAGAATAAGAAGAGGTATACCGAAATGATCAGAGTGAAGAACTGAGTCGATTCAGGCATGTACGCCAGTGTGTCTGTCTGTTTGAACGCAAACTAGAGATATCTGGCTGAAATTCGGTGTGGGCGCCCGTTTTAATAATATATTAAAAATTTGTCAGAACCAACAAGATCGGACCAATACAAGGGATAGCTTCCATACAGTCAATTGTTCCGTTCATTGTTTAATTATTCAAGGTTTGTCAGCCATTGACGGTTGTGACAATCGGGGACTTGAAGCTCCCTTATTAAATGTTATCCGATTAGGATTCATCGACTGTGTTGCTTATTTTCAATAACATTTGAAAATTGTACTAAAAACCCTAAATCTCAATACAAAAAAAATTGCAGCAGCACTGGCTGTTGTTTTGCTTTTATTCTGATAGTTTAAATTTTCTGATATCGTTGAATTTGGTAAATTTGTTTTAAAATTTTGAAAATTTAACAAAATTATAACAATTTAAATCTCTTACAGCCTTTCATATGCATTCAAACAATCACTTCATTGCAGTACATGCATATTTTCGAACATAAAGGTTCTATACACACCTACAAGTAAGTTTACAATAAATATTAACTTAGCAATGTATTTGTTATCTAAACATGAATTAATTTTGACAGGTTTTGGTGTATATTCATAAAAACTTTGAGCAGCATACTTCTTTATATTTCGGCCATACATCCTTGTGGCGTTCAGAAAGCAGGCAAATACACACACACGTAAGTTTAAATAACCTTTATACTAAACATCGGAAAATTTAGTATTTATATTTCTAGTTATACAGTGTCATCCACTTTTTGAAACGGATTGTTTATGAATACATCGATATTCAACTAAAAGTGCGCCAAGTGCGGTTGATGCTAACATGGGTATAATTGATATAAATTGTTCGGTTAGCTGTCAAATTAACCGCCCGTTTGCGTAAACTGGCTTTTGCGTAAGCGTTCCTTAAACTATTTCACATAATATATAAAATTAAAGCAATAAAACTACAAGTCCACACCTAGCCTCCTAGATGTTTCAGGTGCTGTAAAATAGCTGCAGAGTTGTGGCTGTTAGATAGAACTGCAAGACTAGCCTCGTTCCAGACTTCAACTCGATTTTCAGCTATATCATTTATACAGATAAAGGCTGGTTATGGAGGACTGTTTCCAGAATATTGCTACGCGGCATTACACAGATAATTTATAGGACAAGCTAGTGCACAATACAGGTACCTCCAAAAGTGGTTGCATACAAAACTAGAATCAATAAAGCAGATCAACTACTATAAATATATATGCATATTTAAGCGTATTTATGGTATTCACCCTATCAAATTTCAAGTGGAGTAAGTCAAGTTTTACTACCCAGATAATTCAATTCAATTTATTTAAATATAACATTGTACATTCAAGACCTCTAGTTCTTTTATATCACATCAAAAATTAAGTTAGCTTAGCAAAGGAGGAAAGATACAGAGACAGAAAACACAGAAGAGTACACACATTTGAGTGCATTGACATTTATCCAAGAGTTCTTAAGTAGTTATTTATGATCACTTTGTAGTTAGACGCATTCATCACCGCCTTAATAGATTCAGGAATCAAATTCCAAATTCCGGCCGCCGTGGTGTGAAGGTAGTGTTGCCGGCCTACCACACCGAAGGTCCATGGTTCGAGCCCTGGTACAGGTAACATCAAAAGTGATTTGAAAAAAAGTTTTTCAAAACGGGGTCGCCCCTCGGCAGTGGTTTGGCAAACTCTCCGAGTGTATTTCTGCCATGACAGGCTTCTCAGCAAAAAATTCGTCTCCTTTGTAGATGACGTTCGGAGTCGGCAAAAAACTGTAGGTCCCACCAATTTGTAGGGAAAATTCAAATCGGCACACCACAAATTGGAAGAGAAGCTTGGCGCAAAAATCTCTTAGGAGGTTTATGATGATATACCTGTTGTATATCGCGCCATAGAGAGAGAGAATCAAATTCCAAAGCCCCACAGCATTGACGAAGAACAGCCTAGATGAGGACAGGAATATTTAGGGATTATCAGGCTACGAAGTCTGCTAGAGTTAGTTAATTGCAATTTCACGTATAGATATTCTGGACTTTTTAATTCAATAAGTTTGTATATAACAGGTGGCGCAAAAGTAATCCTCCTATCAGAAAATGCTATAAATTTTGCCATTGGCCCCTAAAGTCAGTTCTGTTTTGACATTGGTGTAGTAAACACATGCGAAATACACGTTAATAAACAATGTTACGCCACACTGCTCCAGAACGCGGAATATTGCTGACTATTTATTTGACCAATAATCGGTCGGTGAAAAACGGTTACCGCCCAAAAGTAATCCTCCTATCAGAAAATGCTATAAATTTTGCGATTGGCCCCTAAAGTCAGTTCTGTTTTGACATTTGTGTAGTAAACACATGCGAAATACACGTTAATAAACAATGTTACGCTACACTGCTCCAGAACGCGGAATATTGCTGACTATTTATTTGACCAATAATCGGTCGGGGCCAAACGGTTACTGTGAATGGTGAGCGCTACAGAGCAATGATCAACGAGTTCTTTTTGCCACAACTTGATGAATTGGGATTGGAAAACATGACGGTGCAACAGCACACACTGCACGTGCCACAACCGATATGCTGAACATCGGAAGCTTACTTTTGCGCCACCTTGTATAATTATGCAGAGGAGTAGCGTGAAGTAAGAAGAAAATAGGAAAAGGAAATAACAAAGCCAAGGCAGCATTTAGTTAAGTTTAGAAATATAATAGCAAAAAGCCGGAGTATACGGGAAAATAGAGCGAGTAAGAACAGCAAAAACAAGAGAAGAGAAAGAAGCGTATTAAATATAACTTAATTTGTAACCTAACAGCTTTTCTTATAAGGCACAAATTCACGGCGGACATTTTACAAACAAATTTACTTAAGTTAGTGATTGAGTTTTTGCGTTTTTGTGCTAATAAGAGCACTGATCTCAGATCGGGTGACAACAATTTTGGGCTCTTCGTTCGATTTAGCTCGTACATAGATTTTTCCACGAGATAAGATAATAGATAAATAACACAAGTATACACGGTTTTGGATCTGGGCAACTAAAAGTTATTTTTAAGTCAATTTATGACGCTGAATCTGCATTCCGTTTTTTAAGATTCATTTAAGATTTCGAGATATCGGTAATTTTGTGTTTTTTTAGGTATCACTTCATTCAAAAAATCGTTTCGCCAATTTTACAAAAGCGACGAACAGAAGCAATAGCTTGTTCGAAAGGAAATTAAAATACCCTTCTAACGACGTATAATATGTAGGGAAAGGTCAAACCATCGCTGAGCAATAGCTGGCCAAAGTCGAAATTTGGTCGAATTTTTACGATTTTTGAAAAAATTTTGATTTTAAAAATGGTTTCTTTGTACGAAGTTGTGAAAATGAGGATAATTTTTTTTCCCTAAAATTAGTGTGTTTAATAGCAAACACTTTTAGCAAAATATTAGGCAGATCCGGCAAAAACTCTATTTTTGGGGATTTTTTTTGTAACTTTCAACAAAATTCAAATTCATTTTTTAAGATTTTTGTCTAATAATATTCATTTTATTAACTTAAAAGTAACAAATCAGAAATGAACATTGGTGGAACTGGTACCTGTTTCGCGTATTAGAGTCCAACAATAGTCGCTCATCATGCCTTCATCCCAAAATCCTTGGTATCGTCTTTCAATTTTGGCTAGATCTTGATGTAACCGCTCTCCCTGTTCGTCGCTCGTATCACCCAAGTTTTCGGGAAAGAAATCGAGATGGGAATGCAGAAAATGCATCTTTAGAGACATCCGAGCTCCAATCTTTCGATAATTTTCCAACATATCGCCAATAATTTCCTCAAAATTAGGGGATTTGTGATTACCAAGAAAGTGGTCAACGATATTTTGAAAAGATGCCCACGCGGCTGCTTCATCGGGCGTTAAACATTTTGTAAATTCTTTATCAGCCATTAGTTTTCTAATATCAGGTCCCACAAATATTCCTTCTTTGATTTTTGCATATGACAATTTAGGAAACAACTTGACTAAGTACTGAAAAGCCGGTCCTTCACGGTTTAATGCTTTGACGAAGTTCTTTATAAGGCCAAGTTTAATGTGAAGAGGTGGCAGGAAAATGTCTTGTGGATTTACAAGTGGTTCAGCGGAGACGTTTTGCTGTCCATGCTCATATTGAGTACGACTTTGCCATTCTTTCCTCACATAATGATGGACAGTTACGCGGCTATCCCACAAGCATAAGAAACAACAAAATTTGGTGAATCCAGATTGCATCCCAGTTAAGATGCCAATAACCTGTTGAAATAATATAAAAAATAAGTGTTTTCGATTTAATTGGAATTAATGTTTATACCTTTAGATCACCACATATTTTCCATTTATGATCATTGTATTTGATGAAGCACAGGATCTTCCGCGTTTGTACTGCATGAGCAATCGGAAAAGATGGTTTGTTATTCCCGTTGTGGAGAAGAGCAGCTTTTAGGCTGTATTTGGAACCATCAATGAATAAACGCCATTAGTTTCGATCGTAGGGTGCATTCATTTCATTAAATAAACCATTAATATCGTTACAGAAACTTATGTTGTCTTCTTTTTTGAAGAACGGTCGAAGTGCCTCATTTCTGTTTCTGTATACAGTAACTTGTGTTCGAGAGTCTAGATTTTTCCATTGCTGCAGCCGTGATGCTAGCAACTCTGCTTTTTGTTTGGACAAACTCAAGTCACGAATCAAATCGCTTAGTTCATCTTGCGAAATTAAATGTGGCCCTTCCATGACAAAGTCGCTTTCACTGCTCGGGGGTGATGGAGTTAAAGTTTCCAGGACGTTTGCACTTATACTTCGATAAACTGGCAATGGATCATTAGCAGTACGTGGAACTGGCTTGGATACTGATGATACACCAGGTTAATTATATTTTGCTAATTTTTTTGCATTTATACCCGTAACTTTCATCAAACAAAAGTAGCAATCATCTTCATGGTTTTTAGGTTCTCTCCAGAGCGCTGGCTTTGAAAAGGAAAAGTACTCACGTTCTCCCAATGACCACTTATACAGCTTTGTTTTGCATGCGTTACAAATAAATTTCGGTCTCCATGACTTATGAGTGTCTGCTACTCTGAAACCAAAGTAGTGCAGATACGCATCTTTGAGCGCATTTTTTATTATTTTGCCACTTTTTTTAATCATATAACCACCACAAACGTAACAAAAACACTTTGGATCAACTTTGCAACACTGTCTCTGCATTTTTATTTTTATATAATGGTGTTGATGGTTTAGAATATATTTTAATTCTGAGTCTTAAACTATTTTAGGCAATCCAAAAGACGTGAACGAAGCTAAGCTCAAAAAGAAGGAGTTTATTGGGCGCCAAGCTTTAGGAGTTGTAGTGGCGAAATGGAAAGACAAACGCGACGTGTTGATGCTAAGCACAAAACACGTTTTGGACGAGATTGCGACAGGAAAAAAGAATCGCAACGGTGAGGATATAAAAAAACCAAAAATGATCCTCGAATATAATCAAACTAAACAGGGTATTGACATATCTGATCAAATGGCTTCTTATTTTACACCACTACGTAAGACAATCCGATGGTATCACAAAATAGCATTTGAATACTTGCTTTCCACTTCGATGGTAAACGCTTTGATTATATATAAGAAGCACAAGAACATACCAATTCTTAACTTCAGACAGTCCGTTTGTGAAAGTCTCTGCGGAGAAAGAATTGAAAAATCATCGAAATCTTCGAAAAGTCATATTCTAAAAGAATTTAAAGCTAGAGACGCCACTAATCGCAAAGCCAGGAAACGGTGCGCAAATTGCTACCAAGAAATCTCAAAACAGGAAGGAAGAAACATAGCAGTCAAAAAAGCCAAAAAGGTATCGACATACTGCAGCTCATGCGATGGAAATCCAGCCTTTTGCTTAGAATGTTTCAACATAAAGCATTAAATATACATATTTTATTCCAATAACTCTTTACTTTTATAGTTATACAGCTTTGAACTGAATTCTACCTGTTTATTTAAATTATTTCATTATTTAAGTACAATAAAACTTCTTGAATTAAAAGACCAATAAAACGAAAAATATTAGAATAACATCTGTAGAATTTTTGTATAATAAAAATATGAGTATTATCTGTGTGCCAAGAAGAAAAAATGATAGTTCTACTCATAAACAGCTTTAAAATGATCAATACAAAAACATATTACGTATGCCCACCGGTGGTGCACACGGCCTCTGATGAAAAACTTGTGTGACCCACCGGTGGGTCACATGGCCGCGAACGTGTTAAAGAATATTTTAGTAAATCCGCCATTATTGCGCTATCCACATTTTTGTAAAAAGTTCGTATTAACCAGTGATGCTAGTAACGTAGCCATTGGTGCAGCGTTAAGTCAGGAGGGCAAACGGAGCAAACCAGTCGTACTTCTAATGGACACTACCAAGATTACTCAACGTTAGAGAAGGAGTTGTTAACAATTGTGTGGTCAATAAAATATTATCGTCCATGCCTTTATGGTCGAAAGTTTCTGGTCAAAACTCATCACGAGCCCTTTAAATGGCTTTACTCTCTTAAGAGCCAAACTCGCGAGTCGTCAGAAAAATTTGACTAGACGAGTTTTACTTAGATATCGAACACATAAAAGGGAAGGAGAATAACGTTGCGGACTTTTCGAGCAGAGTTCAGCTGACTCGACCTTTTTTAGCTAAAGTTTACAGTGTGGAAGAAAGTTTACATAATAAATTTTTCATGATAAATAAAATCGTAAACAAATACTGAACTTAAAAATAAAAAAAAAGAATAAATGTATGGCGCTATATATAAAGCAGGTATGTCATCACAAACCTCCTAAGAGATTTTTGTGCCGAGCTTCTCTTCCAATTTGTGGTGTGTCGATTTGAATTTTTTCCTCTAAATTGGCGGGATCTACAGTTTTTTGCCGACGCCGAACGGCATCTACAAAGGAGATACATTTTTGCTGAGGCCTTCCTTGGCCGAAATACACTCGGAGAGTTTGCCAAACCACTTCCAAGGGGCGACCCTGTTTCGAAAACACTTTTTCAAACCCCTTTTGATGTTAACTGTCCCAGGACTCGATCCTTGAACTTTTGGTGTGGTAGGCCAGCAGCAATACCGCCACACCACTGCAACCGCCACAAATTAGACTAGCTAAAAACAAACATAAGAAAATAAAAACACTTTTCTAAAAATATAAAATACTATACTTGTCTGAAAATGAATTAAATACTACACATTATTTGAATGATTTTTTCAGACGAGAGTGAGAAAATGTTAAAGTTGGAATGTATTCTGAACTCGGAGATAATAAATACAATATAATCCAAAATAGATTAACGGAAATATTTTCCAGTACTCATGAAACGAGCTCAAGGCCAAAAATAATAATTATAATTTTTCACATTTTGAATTTTTATGAAAATTATAATTGTTTTTTTTTTAATGATAATTTTTTAATTATTTATTAAAAGTTTTTTCAATGCATAGAGTAGGAAAAGTCTTTAGAGACAACCGCCATAGTTTTTCTTATAGATGCCTTTCGAAAGCTGCTAGGCTTTTTCATCAGAGAAATTTCGGCACGCATTGCTAACCATTAAGCTTACAATACGCTGGTTTTGATGTCATATAAACTCCTAGTTCTATTCTTCTTTACCATATGCATGAACCACTTCCACCACTTGACAGTTGGTAGTGTGATCATGATGGATTTTTTGACAGATCTGTTTTATCATCATCAGAAGAACTGCCATACCGCGTGCTCTCGGTTTTGTTATTGCTTTTTATACCAACAATTTTTGTTGATTTACGGCCATGTTCAGGTATTACGACATGTTCAGGTATTCATGAAACGAGGTCAAGGCCAAGAATAATAATTTTTCGCTTTCTCAATTTTTATGAAAATTATTATTGTTTTTATTAAAAGTTTTTTAAATGCATAGAGTAGGAAAAATCTTTAGAGACAACCGCCATAGTTTTTCTTATAGATGCCTTTCGAAAGCTGCTAGGCTTTTTCATCAGAGAAATTTCGGCACGCATTGCTAACCATTCAGCTAACAATACGCTTGTTTTGATGTCACCTAAGCTCCTAGTTCTATTCTTCTTTACCGTAAGCATGATCCATTTCCGCCATTTGATAGTTAGTAGTGTGATCATTATGGATTTTTTGAGAGATCTGGTTTATCATCATCAGCAGAACTGCCTTACCGCGTGCTCTCGGTTTTGTTATTGCTTTTTATACCAACAACTTTTGTTGATTTACGGCCTGTACATGTTCAGGTATTCATGAAACGAGCTCAAGGCCAAGAATAATAATTTTTAACTTTCTGAATTTTTATGAAAATTATTATTGTTTTTATTTAATTTTATATTTTTTTAATAATTATTTTTTAATTATTAAAAGTTTTTTAATTGAATATAGTAGGAAAAATGTTTAGAGACAACCGCCATAGCTTGTCTTATAGATCCATTTCGGAATTTTAATGAAAATTATTATTGCCTTGGTTTAATTTTTTATTTTTTTAATAATCATTTTTTAATTAATTAGTAAAAGATTTTTAATTGAATATAGTAGGAAAAATGATTAAAGTTAACCACCATAGCTTTTCCTATAGATCCATTTCGGAAGCTGCTAGGCTTTTTCATCAGAGAAATTTTGGCACGCATTGCTAACCATTAAGCTAACAATACGCTGGTTTTGATGTCTTCTAAACTCCTGGTTCTACTCTTCTTTACCATATGCATGACCCACTTCCGCCATTTGACAGTTTGTAATGTGATCATGATGGATTTTTTGACAGATCTGTTTTATCATCATCAGAAGAACTGCCTTACCGCGTGCTCTCGGTTTTGTTATTGCTTTTTATACCAACAATTTTTGTTGATTTACGGCCATGTTCAGGTATCCATGAAACGAGGGCAAGGCCAAGAATAATAATTTTTCACTTTTTGAATTTTTATGAAAATTATTCTTTTTTTTTATTTTTTTCAATAATAATTTTTTAATTATTTATTAAAAGTTTTTTAATTGAATGGAGTAGGAAAAATGTTTAGAGACAACAGCCATAGCTTTTCTTTTAGTTCCATTTCGGAAGCTGCTAGGCTTTTTCATCAGAGAAATTTCGGGGCACGCATTGCTAACCATTAAGCTAACAATACGCTTGTTTTGATGTCATCTAAACTCCTAGTTCTATTCTTTTTTACCATATGCATGACCCACTACCGCCATTTCACCGTTAGTAGTGTGATCATGATGGATTGTTTGACAGATCTGTTTTATCATCATCAGAAGAACTGCCTTACCGCGTGCTCTCGGTTTTGTTATTGCTTTTTTATACCAACGATTTTTGTTGACTCACGGTCTGTACATTTTCAAGTATTCATGAAACCATCTCAAGGCCAAGAATAATAATTTTTCGCTTTCTCAGTTTTTATGAAAATTATTATTGTTTTTATTAAAAGTTTTTTAAATGCATAGAGTAGGAAAATTCTTTAGAGACAACCGCCATAGCTTTTCTTATAGATGCCTTTCGAAAGCTGCTAGGCTTTTTCATCAGAGAAATTTCGGCACACATTGCTAACCATTAAGCTTACAATACGCTGGTTTTGATGTCTTCTAAACTCCTGGTTCTACTCTTCTTTACCATATGCATGACCCACTTCCGCCATTTGACAGTTTGTAATGTGATCATGATGGATTTTTTGACAGATCTGTTTTATCATCATCAGAAGAACTGCCTTACCGCGTGCTCTCGGTTTTGTTATTGCTTTTTATACCAACAATTTTTGTTGATTTACGGCCATGTTCAGGTATCCATGAAACGAGGGCAAGGCCAAGAATAATAATTTTTCACTTTTTGAATTTTTATGAAAATTATTCTTTTTTTTTATTTTTTTCAATAATAATTTTTTAATTATTTATTAAAAGTTTTTTAATTGAATGGAGTAGGAAAAATGTTTAGAGACAACAGCCATAGCTTTTCTTTTAGTTCCATTTCGGAAGCTGCTAGGCTTTTTCATCAGAGAAATTTCGGCATGCATTGCTAACCATTAAGCTAACAATACGCTTGTTTTGATGTCATCTAAACTCCTAGTTCTATTCTTTTTTACCATATGCATGACCCACTACCGCCATTTCACCGTTAGTAGTGTGATCATGATGGATTGTTTGACAGATCTGTTTTATCATCATCAGAAGAACTGCCTTACCGCGTGCTCTCGGTTTTGTTATTGCTTTTTATACCAACAACTTTTGTTGATTTACGGCCTGTACATGTTCAGGTATTCATGAAACGAGCTCAAGGCCAAGAATAATAATTTTTAACTTTCTGAATTTTTATGAAAATTATTATTGTTTTTATTTAATTTTATATTTTTTTAATAATTATTTTTTAATTATTAAAAGTTTTTTAATTGAATATAGTAGGAAAAATGTTTAGAGACAACCGCCATAGCTTGTCTTATAGATCCATTTCGGAATTTTAATGAAAATTATTATTGCCTTGGTTTAATTTTTTATTTTTTTAATAATCATTTTTTAATTAATTAGTAAAAGATTTTTAATTGAATATAGTAGGAAAAATGATTAAAGTTAACCACCATAGCTTTTCCTATAGATCCATTTCGGAAGCTGCTAGGCTTTTTCATCAGAGAAATTTTGGCACGCATTGCTAACCATTAAGCTAACAATACGCTGGTTTTGATGTCTTCTAAACTCCTGGTTCTATTCTTCTTTACCATATGCATGAACCACTTCCACCACTTGACAGTTGGTAGTGTGATCATGATGGATTTTTTGACAGATCTGTTTTATCATCATCAGAAGAACTGCCTTACCGCGTGCTCTCGGTTTTGTTATTGCTTTTTATACCAACAATTTTTGTTGATTTACGGCCATGTTCAGGTATCCATGAAACGAGGGCAAGGCCAAGAATAATAATTTTTCACTTTTTGAATTTTTATGAAAATTATTCTTTTTTTTTATTTTTTTCAATAATAATTTTTTAATTATTTATTAAAAGTTTTTTAATTGAATGGAGTAGGAAAAATGTTTAGAGACAACAGCCATAGCTTTTCTTTTAGTTCCATTTCGGAAGCTGCTAGGCTTTTTCATCAGAGAAATTTCGGCACGCATTGCTAACCATTAAGCTAACAATACGCTTGTTTTGATGTCATCTAAACTCCTAGTTCTATTCTTTTTTACCATATGCATGACCCACTACCGCCATTTCACCGTTAGTAGTGTGATCATGATGGATTGTTTGACAGATCTGTTTTATCATCATCAGAAGAACTGCCTTACCGCGTGCTCTCGGTTTTGTTATTGCTTTTTTATACCAACGATTTTTGTTGACTCACGGTCTGTACATTTTCAAGTATTCATGAAACCATCTCAAGGCCAAGAATAATAATTTTTCGCTTTCTCAGTTTTTATGAAAATTATTATTGTTTTTATTAAAAGTTTTTTAAATGCATAGAGTAGGAAAATTCTTTAGAGACAACCGCCATAGTTTTTCTTATAGATGCCTTTCGAAAGCTGCTAGGCTTTTTCATCAGAGAAATTTCGGCACACATTGCTAACCATTAAGCTTACAATAAGCTGGTTCTGATGTCATCTAAACTCCTAGTTCTATTCTTCTTTACCATATGCATGAACCACTTCCACCACTTGACAGTTGGTAGTGTGATCATCATCAGAAGAACTGCCATGCCGCGTGCTCTCGGTTTTGTTATTGCTTTTTATACCAACAATTTTTGTTGATTTACGGCCATGTTCAGGTATTACGACATGTTCAGGTATTCATGAAACGAGGTGAAGGCCAAGAATAATAATTTTTCACTTTTTGAATTTTTATGAAAATTATTCTTTTTTTTTATTTTTTTCAATAATAATTTTTTAATTATTTATTAAAAGTTTTTTAATTGAATAGAGTAGGAAAAATGTTTAGAGACAACAGCCATAGCTTTTCTTTTAGATCCATTTCGGAAGCTGCTAGGCTTTTTCATCAGAGAAATTTCGGCACGCATTGCTAACCATTAAGCTAACAATACGCTTGTTTTGATGTCACCTAAGCTCCTAGTTCTATTCTTCTTTACCATAAGCATGATCCATTTCCGCCATTTGATAGTTAGTAGTGTGATCATGATGGATTTTTTGACAGATCTGTTTTATCATCATCAGAAGAACTGCCTTACCGCGTGCTCTCGGTTTTGTTATTGCTTTTTATACCAACAATTTTTGTTGATTCACGGTCTGTACAGTTTCAAGTATTCATGAAACGATCTCAAGGCCAAGAATAATAATTTTTAACTTTCTGAATTTTTATGAAAATTATTATTGTTTTTATTTAATTTTTTATTTTTTTAATAATTATTTTTTAATTATTAAAAGTTTTTTAATTGAATATAGTAGGAAAAATGTTTAGAGACAACCGCCATAGCTTGTCTTATAGATCCATTTCGGAATTTTAATGAAAATTATTATTGCATTGGTTTAATTTTTTATTTTTTTAATAATCCTTTTTTAATTAATTATTAAAAGATTTTTTATTGAATATAGTAGGAAAAATGATTAAAGACAACCACCATAGCTTTTCCTATAGATCCATTTCGGAAGCTGCTAGGCTTTTTCATCAGAGAAATTTTGGCACGCATTGCTAACCATTAAGCTAACATTACGCTGGTTTTGATGTCTTCTAAACTCCTGGTTCTACTCTTCTTTACCATATGCATGACCCACTTCCGCCATTTGACAGTTTGTAATGTGATCATGATGGATTTTTTGACAGATCTGTTTTATCATCATCAGAAGAACTGCCTTACCGCGTGCTCTCGGTTTTGTTATTGCTTTTTATACCAACAATTTTTGTTGATTTACGGCCATGCTCAGGTATTACGACATGTTCAGGTATTCATGAAACGAGGGCAAGGCCAAGAATAATAATTTTTCACTTTTTGAATTTTTATGAAAATTATTCTTTTTTTTTATTTTTTTCAATAATAATTTTTTAATTATTTATTAAAAGTTTTTTAATTGAATAGAGTAGGAAAAATGTTTAGAGACAACAGCCATAGCTTTTCTTTTAGATCCATTTCGGAAGCTGCTAGGCTTTTTCATCAGAGAATTTTCGGCACGCGTTGCTAACCATTAAGCTAACAATACGCTTGTTTTGATGTCACCTAAGCTCCTAGTTCTATTTTTCTTTACCTTAAGCGTGATCCATTTCCGCCATTTGATAGTTAGTAGTGTGATCATGATGGATTTTTTGACAGATCTGTTTTATCATCATCAGAAGAACTGCCTTACCGCGTGCTTTCGGTTTTGTTATTGCTTTTTATACCAACAATTTTTGTTGATTTACGGCCATGTTCAGGTATTACGACATGTTCAGGTATTCATGAAACGAGGGCAAGGCCAAGAATAATAATTTTTCACTTTTTGAATTTTTATGAAAATTATTCTTTTTTTTAATTTTTTTCAATAATAATTTTTTAATTATTTATTAAAAGTTTTTTAATTGAATAGAGTAGGAAAAATGTTTAGAGACAACAGCCATAGCTTTTCTTTTAAATCCATTTCGGAAGCTGCTAGGCTTTTTCATCAGAGAATTTTCGGCACGCATTGCTAACCATTAAGCTAACAATACGCTTGTTTTGATGTCACCTAAGCTCCTAGTTCTATTTTTCTTTACCTTAAGCGTGATCCATTTCCGCCATTTGATAGTTAGTAGTGTGATCATGATGGATTTTTTGACAGATCTGTTTTATCATCATCAGCAGAACTGCCTTACCGCGTGCTCTCGGTTTGGTTATTGCTTTTTTATACCAACGATTTTTGTTTATTCACGGTCTGTACAGTTTCAAGTATTCATGAAACGATCTCAAGGCCAAGAATAATAATTTTCCGCTTTCTCAATTTTTATGAAAATTATTATTGTTTTTATTAAAAGTTTGGCAGTAAATGCATAGAGTAGGAAAACTCTTTAGAGACAAACGCCATAGTTTTTCTTATAGATGCATTTCGAAAGCTGCTAGGCTTTTTCATCAGAGAAATTTTGGCACGCATTGCTAACCATTAAGCTAACAATACGCTGGCTTTGATGTCTTCTAAACTCCTGGTTCTACTCTTCTTTACCGCCATTTCACCGTTAGTAGTGTGATCATGATGGATTGTTTGACACATCTGTTTTATCATCATCAGGTTTTGTTATTGCTTTTTATACCAACAATTTTTGTTGATTTACGGTGTGTACATTTTCAAGTAGTCATGAAACGAGGTCAAGGCCAAGAATAATAATTTTTCACTTTTTGAATTTTTATGAAAATTATTCTTTTTTTTTAATTTTTTTCAATAATAATTTTTTAATTATTTATTAAAAGTATTTTAATTGAATAGAGTAGGAAAAATTTTTAGAGACAGCATCCATAGCTTTTCTTTTAGATCCATTTCGGAAGCTGCTAGGCTTGATTTGGCACGCATTGATAACCATTAAGCTAACAATACGCTTGTTTTGATGTCATCTAATCTCCTAGTTCTATTCTTCCTTACCATATGCATGAACCACTTCCGCCATTTCACCGTTAGTAGTGTGATCATGATGGATTGTTTGACACATCTGTTTTATCATCATCAGGTTTTGTTTTTGCTTTTTATACCAAAAACTTTTATTGATTTACGGCCTGTACATTTTCAAGTATTCATGAAACGATCTCAAGGCCAAGAATAATAATTTTTCGGTTTCTCAATTTTTATGAAAATTATTATTGTTTTTATTAAAAGTTTTTTAATTGCATAGAGTAGGAAAAATCTTCAGAGACAACCGCCATAGTTTTTCTTATAGATGCCTTTCGAAAGCTGCTAATCTTTTTCATCAGAGAAATTTCGGCACGCATTGCTAACCATTAAGCTAACAATACGCTTGTTTTGATGTCACCTAAGCTCCTAGTTCTATTCTTCTTTACCATATGCATGATCCATTTCCGCCATTTGACAGTTAGTAGTGTGATCATGATGGATTTTTTGACAGATCTGTTTTATCATCATCAGCAGAACTGCCTTACCGCTTGCTCTCGGTTTTGTTATTGCTTTTTTATACCAACGATTTTTGTTGATTCACGGTTTGTACATTTTCAAGTATTCATGAAACGATCTCAAGGCCAAGAATAATAATTTTTCGCTTTCTCAATTTTTATGAAAATTATTATTGTTTTTATTAAAAGTTTTTTAAATGCATAGAGTAGGAAAAATCTTTAGAGACAACCGCCATAGTTTTTCTTATAGATGCCTTTCGAAAGCTGCTAATCTTTTTCATCAGAGAAATTTTGGCACGTATTGCTAACCATTAAGCTAACAATACGCTTGTTTGATGTCACGTAAGCTCCTAGTTCTATTCTTCTTTACCATACGCATGAACCACTTCCGCCATTTCACCGTTAGTAGTGTGATCATGATAGATTTTTTGAGAGATCTGTTTTATCATCATCAGCAGAGCTACCTTACCGCGTGCTCTCGGTTTTGTTATTGCTTTATATACCAACAACTTTTGTTGATTTACGGCCTGTACATGTTCAGGTATTCATGAAACGATCTCAAGGCCAAGAATAATAATTTTTCGCTTTCTCAATTTTTATGAAAGCTATTATTGTTTTTATTAAAAGTTTTTTAAATGCATAGAGTAGGAAAAATCTTTAGAGACAACCGACATAGTTTTTCTTATAGATCCATTTCGGAAGCTGCTAGGCTTTTTCATCAGAGGAATTTCGGCACGCATTGCTTACCATTAAGCTAACAATACGCTTGTTTTGATGTCACCTAAGCTCCTAGTTCTATTCTTCTTTACCATATGCATGAACCACTTCCGCCATTTCACCGTTAGTAGTGTGATCATGATGGATTTTTTGAGAGATCTGTTTTATCATCATCAGCAGAACTGCCTTACCGCGTGCTCTCGGTTTTGTTATTGCTTTTTATACCAACAACTTTTGTTGATTTACGGCCTGTACATGTTCAGGTATTCATGAAACGATCTCAAGGCCAAGAATAATAATTTTTCGCTTTCTCAATTTTTATGAAAATTATTATTGTTTTTATTAAAAGTTTGTTAAATGCATAGAGTAGGAAAAATCTTTAGAGACAACCGCCATAGTTTTTCTTATAGATCCATTTCGGAAGCTGCTAGGCTTTTTCATCAGAGGAATTTCGGCACGCATTGCTTACCATTAAGCTAACAATACGCTTGTTTTGATGTCACCTAAGCTCCTAGTTCTATTCTTATTTACCATATGCATGAACCACTTCCGCCATTTCACCGTTAGTAGTGTGATCATGATGGATTTTTTGAGAGATCTGTTTTATCATCATCAGCAGAACTGCCTTACCGCGTGCTCTCGGTTTTGTTATTGCTTTTTATACCAACAACTTTTGTTGATTTACGGCCTGTACATGTTCAGGTATTCATGAAACGAGCTCAAGGCCAAGAATCATAATTTTTAACTTTCTGAATTTTTATGAAAATTATTATTGTTTTTATTTAATTTTTTATTTTTTTAATAATTATTTTTTAATTATTAAAAGTTTTTTAATTGAATATAGTAGGAAAATTGTTTAGAGAAAACCGCCATAGCTTTCCTTATAGATCCATTTCGGAATTTTAATGAAAATTATTATTGCCTTTATTTAATTTTTTATTTTTTTTATAATCATTTTTTAATTAATTATTAAAAGATTTTTAATTGAATATAGTGGTAAAAATCTTTAGAGACAACCACCATAGGTGCCTTTCGGAAGCTGCTAGGCTTTTTCATCAGAGAAATTTTGGCACGTATTGCTAACCATTAAGCTAATAATACGCTTGTTTTGATGTCATCTAAGCTAATAGTTCTATTCTTCTTTACCATATGCATGAACCACTTCCGCCATTTCATCGTTAGTAGTGTGATCATGTTGGATTGGTTGACACATCTCTTTTATCATCATCAGGTTTTGTTATTGTTTTTTATACCAACAAATTTTATTGATTTACGGCCTGTACATTTTCAAGTATTCATGAAACGATCTGAAGGCCAAGAATAATAATTTTGCGCTTTCTCAATTTTTATGAAAATTATTATTGTTTTTATTAAAAGTTTTTTAAATGCATAGAGTAGGAAAAATCTTTAGAGACGACCGCCATAGTTTTTCTTATAGATGCCTTTCGAAAGCTGCTAGGCTTTTTCATCAGAGAAATTTTGGCACGTATTGCTAACCATTAAGCTAACATTACGCTGGTTTTGATGTCTTCTAAACTCCTGGTTCTACTCTTCTTTACCATATGCATGACCCACTTCCGCCATTTGACAGTTTGTAATGTGATCATGATGGATTTTTTGACAGATCTGTTTTATCATCATCAAAAGAACTGCCTTACCGCGTGCTCTCGGTTTTGTTATTGCTTTTTATACCAACAACTTTTGTTGATTTACGGCCTGTACATGTTCAGGTATTCATGAAACGAGCTCAAGGCCAAGAATCATAATTTTTAACTTTCTGAATTTTTATGAAAATTATTATTGTTTTTATTTAATTTTTTATTTTTTTAATAATTATTTTTTAATTATTAAAAGTTTTTTAATTAAATATAGTAGGAAAAATGTTTAGAGACAACCGCCATAGCTTGTCTTATAGATCCATTTCGGAATTTTAATGAAAATTATTATTGCCTTGGTTTAATTTTTTATTTTTTTAATAATCATTTTTTAATTAATTAGTAAAAGATTTTTAATTGAATATAGTAGGAAAAATGATTAAAGTTAACCACCATAGCTTTTCCTATAGATCCATTTCGGAAGCTGCTAGGCTTTTTCATCAGAGAAATTTTGGCACGCATTGCTAACCATTAAGCTAATAATACGCTGGTTTTGATGTCTTCTAAACTCCTGGTTCAACTCTTCTTTACCATATGCATGACCCACTTCTGCCATTTGACAGTTTGTAATGTGATCATGATGGATTTTTTGACAGATCTGTTTTATCATCATCAGAAGAACTGCCTTACCGCGTGCTCTCGGTTTTGTTATTGCTTTTTATACCAACAATTTTTGTTGATTTACGGCCATGTTCAGGTATTACGACATGTTCAGGTATTCATGAAACGAGGGCAAGGCCAAGAATAATAATTTTTCACTTTTTGAATTTTTATGAAAATTATTCTTTTTTTTATTTTTTTCAATAATAATTTTTTAATTATTTATTAAAAGTTTTTTAATTGAATGGAGTAGGAAAAATGTTTAGAGACAACAGCCATAGCTTTTCTTTTAGATCCATTTCGGAAGCTGCTAGGCTTTTTCATCAGAGAAATTTCGGCACGCATTGCTAACCATTAAGCTAACAATACGCTTATTTTGATGTCATCTTAACTCCTAGTTCTATTCTTTTTTACCATATGCATGACCCACTACCGCCATTTCACCGTTAGTAGTGTGATCATGATGGATTGTTTGACAAATCTGTTTTATCATCATCAGAAGAACTGCCTTACCGCGTGCTCTCGGTTTTGTTATTGCTTTTTATACCAACAATTTTTGTTGATTTGCGGCCATGTTCAGGTATTACGACATGTTCAGGTATTCATGAAACGAGGTCAAGGCCAAGAATAATAATTTTTCACTTTTTGAATTTTTATGAAAATTATTCTTTTTTTTTATTTTTTTCAATAATAATTTTTTATTTATTTATTAAAAGTTTTTGTATTGAATAGAGTAGGAAAAATGTTTAGAGACAACAGCCATAGCTTTTCTTTTAGATCCATTTCGGAAGCTGCTAGGCTTTTTCATCAGAGAAATTTCCGCACGCATTGCTAACCATTAAGCTAACAATACGCTTGTTTTGATGTCATCTAAACTCCTAGTTCTATTCTTCTTTACCATATGCATGAACCACTACCGCCATTTCACCGTTAGTAGTGTGATCATGATGGATTTTTGACAGATCTGTTTTAGAACTGCCTTACCGCGTGCTCTCGGTTTTGTTATTGCTTTTTTATACCAACGATTTTTGTTGACTCACGGTCTGTACATTTTCAAGTATTCATGAAACCATCTCAAGGCCAAGAATAATAATTTTTCGCTTTCTCAGTTTTTATGAAAATTATTATTGTTTTTATTAAAAGTTTTTTAAATGCATAGAGTAGGAAAATTCTTTAGAGACAACCGCCATAGTTTTTCTTATAGATGCCTTTCGAAAGCTGCTAGGCTTTTTCATCAGAGAAATTTCGGCACACATTGCTAACCATTAAGCTTACAATACGCTTGTTTTGATGTCACCTAAGCTCCTAGTTCTATTCTTCTTTACCATAAGCATGATCAATTTCCGCCATTTGATAGTTAGTAGTGTGATCATGATGGATTTTTTGACAGATCTGTTTTATCATCATCAGAAGAACTGCCTTACCGCGTGCTCTCGGTTTTGTTATTGCTTTTATACCAACAATTTTTGTTGATTTACGGCCATGTTCAGGTATTACGACATGTTCAGGTATTCATGAAACGAGGTCAAGGCCAAGAATAATAATTTTTCACTTTTTGAATTTTTATGAAAATTATTCTTTTCTTTTATTTTTTTCAATAATAATTTTTTAATTGTTTATTAAAAGTTTTTTAATTGAATAGAGTAGGAAAAATGTTTAGAGACAACAGCCATAGCTTTTCTTTTAGATCCATTTCGGAAGCTGCTAGGTTTTTCATCAGAGAAATTTCGGCACGCATTGCTAACCATTAAGCTAACAATACGCTTGTTTTGATGTCACCTAAGCTCCTAGTTCTATTCTTCTTTACCATAAGCATGAACCACTTCCACCACTTGACAGTTGGTAGTGTGATCATGATGGATTTTTTGACAGATCTGTTTTATCATCATCAGAAGAACTGCCATGCCGCGTGCTCTCGGTTTTGTTATTGCTTTTATACCAACAATTTTTGTTGATTTACGGCCATGTTCAGGTATTACGACATGTTCAGGTATTCATGAAACGAGGTCAAGGCCAAGAATAATAATTTTTCGCTTTTTGAATTTTTATGAAAATTATTCTTTTTTTTTTATTTTTTTCAATAATAATTTTTTAATTATTTATTAAAAGTTTTTTAATTGAATAGAGTAGGAAAAATGTTTAGAGACAACAGCCATAGCTTTTCTTTTAGATCCATTTCGGAAGCTGCTAGGCTTTTTCATCAGAGAAATTTCGGCACGCATTGCTAACCATTAAGCTAACAATACGCTTGTTTTGATGTCACCTAAGCTCCTAGTTCTATTCTTCTTTACCATAAGCATGATCCATTTCCGCCATTTGATAGTTAGTAGTGTGATCATGATGGATTTTTTGACAGATCTGTTTTATCATCATCAGAAGAACTGCCTTACCGCGTGCTCTCGGTTTTGTTATTGCTTTTATACCAACAATTTTTGTTGACTTACGGCCATGTTCAGGTATTACGACATGTTCAGGTATTCATGAAACGTGGTCAAGGCCAAGAATAATAATTTTAAACTTTCTGAATTTTAATGAAAATTATTATTGTTTTTATTTAATTTTTTATTTTTTTAATAATTATTTTTTAATTATTAAAAGTTTTTTAATTGAATATAGTAGGAAAAATGTTTAGAGACAACCGCCATAGCTTGTCTTATAGATCCATTTCGGAATTTTAAAGAAAATTATTATTGCCTTGGTTTAATTTTTTATTTTTTTAATAATCCTTTTTTAATTAATTATTAAAAGATTTTTAATTGAATATAGTAGGAAAAATGATTACAGACAACCACCATAGCTTTTCCTATAGATCCATTTCGGAAGCTGCTAGGCTTTTTCATCAGAGAAATTTTGGCACGCATTGCTAACCATTAAGCTAACATTACGCTGGTTTTGATGTCTTCTAAACTCCTGGTTCTACTCTTCTTTACCATATGCATGACCCACTTCCGCCATTTGACAGTTTGTAATGTGATCATGATGGATTTTTTGACAGATCTGTTTTATCATCATCAGAAGAACTGCCTTACCGCGTGCTCTCGGTTTTGTTATTGCTTTTTATACCAACAATTTTTGTTGATTTACGGCCATGTTCAGGTATTACGACATGTTCAGGTATTCATGAAACGAGGGCAAGGCCAAGAATAATAATTTTTCACTTTTTGAATTTTTATGAAAATTATTCTTTTTTTTTATTTTTTTCAATAATAATTTTTTAATTATTTATTAAAAGTTTTTTAATTGAATAGAGTAGGAAAAATGTTTAGAGACAACAGCCATAGCTTTTCTTTTAGATCCATTTCGGAAGCTGCTAGGCGTTTTCATCAGAGAAATTTCGGCACGCATTGCTAACCATTAAGCTAACAATACGCTTGTTTTGATGTCACCTAAGCTCCTAGTTCTATTTTTCTTTACCATAAGCGTGATCCATTTCCGCCATTTGATAGTTAGTAGTGTGATCATGATGGATTTTTTGACAGATCTGTTTTATCATCATCAGCAAAACTGCCTTACCGCGTGCTCTCGGTTTGGTTATTGCTTTTTTATACCAACGATTTTTGTTTATTCACGGTCTGTACAGTTTCAAGTATTCAAGAAACGATCTCAAGGCCAAGAATAATAATTTTCCGCTTTCTCAATTTTTATGAAAATTATTATTGTTTTTATTAAAAGTTTTGCAGTAAATGCATAGAGTAGGAAAACTCTTTAGAGACAAACGCCATAGTTTTTCTTATAGATGCCTTTCGAAAGCTGCTAGGCTTTTTCATCAGAGAAATTTTGGCACGCATTGCTAACCATTAAGCTAACAATACGCTGGCTTTGATGTCTTCTAAACTCCTGGTTCTACTCTTCTTTACCATATGCATGACCCACTTCCGCCATTTGACAGTTTGTAATGTGATCATGATGGATTTTTTGACAGATCTGTTTTATCATCATCAGAAGAACTGCCTTACCGCGTGCTCTCGGTTTTGTTATTGCTTTTTATACCAACAATTTTTGTTGATTTACGGCCATGTTCAGGTATTACGACATGTTCAGGTATTCATGAAACGAGGGCAAGGCCAAGAATAATAATTTTTCACTTTTTGAATTTTTATGAAAATTATTCTTTTTTTTTATTTTTTTCAATAATAATTTTTTAATTTCTTATTAAAAGTTTTTTAATTGAATAGAGTAGGAAAAATTTTTAGAGACAACCACCATAGCTTTTCTTATAGATCCATTTCGGAAGCTGCTAGGCTTCTTCATCAGAGAAATTTTGGCACGCATTGCTAACCATTAAGCTAACAATACGCTGGTTTTGATGTCTAAAGTCCTAGTCTATTCTTCTTTACCATATGCATGAACCACTTCCGCCATTTCACCGTTAGTAGTGTGATCATGATGGATTGTTTGACACATCTGTTTTATCATCATCAGGTTTTGTTATTGCTTTTTATACCAACAATTTTTGTTGATTTACGGTGTGTACATTTTCAAGTAGTCATGAAACGAGTTTGAGACCAAGAATAATAATTTTTCACTTTTTGAATTTTATGAAAATTATTATTGTTTTTATTTTTTTTAGTAATCATTTTGTAATTATTATTATAGATCCATTTCGGAAGCTGCTAGGATTTTTCATCAGAGAAATTTTGGCGCGCATTGCTAACCATTAAGCTAACAATACGCTGGTTTTGATGTCTAAACTCCTAGTCTATTCTTCTTTACCATATGCATGACCCACTTCCGCCATTTGACAGTTTGTAATGTGATCATGATGGATTTTTTGACAGATCTGTTTTATCATCATCAGAAGAACTGCCTTACCGCGTGCTCTCGGTTTTGTTATTGCTTTTTATACCAACAATTTTTGTTGATTTACGGCCATGTTCAGGTATTACGACATGTTCAGGTATTCATGAAACGAGGGCAAGGCCAAGAATAATAATTTTTCACTTTTTGAATTTTTATGAAAATTATTCTTTTTTTTTATTTTTTTCAATAATAATTTTTTAATTTCTTATTAAAAGTTTTTTAATTGAATAGAGTAGGAAAATTTTTTAGAGACAACCACCACAGCTTTTCTTATAGATCCATTTCGGAAGCTGCTAGGCTTCTTCATCAGAGAAATTTTGGCACGCATTGCTAACCATTAAGCTAACAATACGCTGGTTTTGATGTCTAAACTCCTAGTCTATTCTTCTTTACCATATGCATGAACCACTTCCGCCATTTCACCGTTAGTAGTGTGATCATGATGGATTGTTTGACACATCTGTTTTATCATCATCAGGTTTTGTTATTGCTTTTTATACCAACAATTTTTGTTGATTTACGGTGTGTACATTTTCAAGTAGTCATGAAACGAGTTTGAGGCCAAGAATAATACTTTTTCACTTTTTGAATTTTATGAAAATTATTATTGTTTTTATTTTTTTTAGTAATCATTTTGTAACTATTATTATAGATCCATTTCGGAAGCTGCTAGGATTTTTCATCAGAGAAATTTTGGCGCGCATTGCTAACCATTAAGCTAACAATACGCTGGTTTTGATGTCTAAACTCCTAGTCTATTCTTCTTTACCATATGCATGAACCACTTCCGCCATTTCACCGTTAGTAGTGTGATCATGATGGATTGTTTGACACATCTGTTTTATCATCATCAGGTTTTGTTATTGCTTTTTATACCAACAATTTTTGTTGATTTACGGTGTGTACATTTTCAAGTAGTCATGAAACGAGGTCAAGGCCAAGAATCATAATTTTTCACTTTTTGAATTTTTATGAAAATTATTCTTTTTTTTTTATTTTTTTCAATAATAATTTTTTAATTATTTATTAAAAGTATTTTAATTGAATAGAGTAGGAAAAATTTTTAGAGACAGCATCCATAGCTTTTCTTTTAGATCCATTTCGGAAGCTGCTAGGCTTCTTCATCAGAGAAATTTTGGCACGCATTGATAACCATTAAGCTAACAATACGCTTGTTTTGATGTCATCTAATCTCCTAGTTCTATTCTTCCTTACCATATGCATGAACCACTTCCGCCATTTCACCGTTAGTAGTGTGATCATGATGGATTGTTTGACACATCTGTTTTATCATCATCAGGTTTTGTTTTTGCTTTTTATACCAAAAACTTTTATTGATTTACGGCCTGTACATTTTCAAGTATTCATGAAACGATCTCAAGGCCAAGAATAATAATTTTTCGGTTTCTCAATTTTTATGAAAATTATTATTGTTTTTATTAAAAGTTTTTTAAATGCATAGAGTAGGAAAAATCTTTAGAGACAACCGCCATAGTTTTTCTTACAGATGCCTTTCGAAAGCTGCTAATCTTTTTCATCAGATAAATTTCGGCACGCATTGCTAACCATTAAGCTAACAATACGCTTGTTTTGATGTCACCTAAGCTCCTAGTTCTATTCTTCTTTACCATATGCATGACCCATTTCCGCCATTTGACAGTTAGTAGTGTGATCATGATGGATTTTTTGACAGATCTGTTTTATCATCATCAGCAGAACTGCCTTACCGCTTGCTCTCGGTTTTGTTATTGCTTTTTTATACCAACGATTTTTGTTGATTCACGGTTTGTACATTTTCAAGTATTCATGAAACGATCTCAAGGCCAAGAATAATAATTTTTCGCTTTCTCAATTTTTATGAAAGCTATTATTGTTTTTATTAAAAGTTTTTTAAATGCATAGAGTAGGAAAAATCTTTAGAGACAACCGCCATAGTTTTTCTTATAGATCCATTTCGGAAGCTGCTAGGCTTTTTCATCAGAGGAATTTCGGCACGCATTGCTTACCATTAAGCTAACAATACGCTTGTTTTGATGTCACCTAAGCTCCTAGTTCTATTCTTCTTTACCATATGCATGAACCACTTCCGCCATTTCACCGTTAGTAGTGTGATCATGATGGATTTTTTGAGAGATCTGTTTTATCATCATCAGCAGAACTGCCTTACCGCGTGCTCTCGGTTTTGTTATTGCTTTTTATACCAACAACTTTTGTTGATTTACGGCCTGTACATGTTCAGGTATTCATGAAACGATCTCAAGGCCAAGAATAATAATTTTTCGCTTTCTCAATTTTTATGAAAATTATTAGTGTTTTTATTAAAAGTTTGTTAAATGCATAGAGTAGGAAAAATCTTTAGAGACAACCGCCATAGTTTTTCTTATAGATCCATTTCGGAAGCTGCTAGGCTTTTTCATCAGAGGAATTTCGGCACGCATTGCTTACCATTAAGCTAACAATACGCTTGTTTTGATGTCACCTAAGCTCCTAGTTCTATTCTTCTTTACCATATGCATGAACCACTTCCGCCATTTCACCGTTAGTAGTGTGATCATGATGGATTTTTTGAGAGATCTGTTTTATCATCATCAGCAGAACTGCCTTACCGCTTGCTCTCGGTTTTGTTATTGCTTTTTTATACCAACGATTTTTGTTGATTCACGGTTTGTACATTTTCAAGTATTCATGAAACGATCTCAAGGCCAAGAATAATAATTTTTCGCTTTCTCAATTTTTATGAAAATTATTATTGTTTTTATTAAAAGTTTTTTAAATGCATAGAGTAGGAAAAATCTTTAGAGACAACCGCCATAGTTTTTCTTATAGATGCCTTTCGAAAGCTGCTAATCTTTTTCATCAGAGAAATTTTGGCACGTATTGCTAACCATTAAGCTAACAATACGCTTGTTTGATGTCACCTAAGCTCCTAGTTCTATTCTTCTTTACCATATGCATGAACCACTTCCGCCATTTCACCGTTAGTAGTGTGATCATGATAGATTTTTTGAGAGATCTGTTTTATCATCATCAGCAGAGCTACCTTACCGCGTGCTCTCGGTTTTGTTATTGCTTTATATACCAACAACTTTTGTTGATTTACGGCCTGTACATGTTCAGGTATTCATGAAACGATCTCAAGGCCAAGAATAATAATTTTTCGCTTTCTCAATTTTTATGAAAATTATTATTGTTTTTATTAAAAGTTTTTTAAATGCATAGAGTAGGAAAAATCTTTAGAGACAACCGCCATAGTTTTTCTTATAGATGCCTTTCGAAAGCTGCTAGGCTTTTTCATCAGAGGAATTTCGGCACGCATTGCTTACCATTAAGCTAACAATACGCTTGTTTTGATGTCACCTAAGCTCCTAGTTCTATTCTTCTTTACCATATGCATGAACCACTTCCGCCATTTCACCGTTAGTAGTGTGATCATGATAGATTTTTTGAGAGATCTGTTTTATCATCATCAGCAGAGCTACCTTACCGCGTGCTCTCGGTTTTGTTATTGCTTTATATACCAACAACTTTTGTTGATTTACGGCCTGTACATGTTCAGGTATTCATGAAACGATCTCAAGGCCAAGAATAATAATTTTTCGCTTTCTCAATTTTTATGAAAATTATTATTGTTTTTATTAAAAGTTTGTTAAATGCATAGAGTAGGAAAAATCTTTAGAGACAACCGCCATAGTTTTTCTTATAGATGCCTTTCGAAAGCTGCTAGGCTTTTTCATCAGAGGAATTTCGGCACGCATTGCTTACCATTAAGCTAACAATACGCTTGTTTTGATGTCACCTAAGCTCCTAGTTCTATTCTTCTTTACCATATGCATGAACCACTTCCGCCATTTCACCGTTAGTAGTGTGATCATGATGGATTTTTTGAGAGATCTGTTTTATCATCATCAGCAGAACTGCCTTACCGCGTGCTCTCGGTTTTGTTATTGCTTTTTATACCAACAACTTTTGTTGATTTACGGCCTGTACATGTTCAGGTATTCATGAAACGATCTCAAGGCCAAGAATAATAATTTTTCGCTTTCTCAATTTTTATGAAAATTATTATTGTTTTTATTAAAAGTTTGTTAAATGCATAGAGTAGGAAAAATCTTTAGAGACAACCGCCATAGTTTTTCTTATAGATCCATTTCGGAAGCTGCTAGGCTTTTTCATCAGAGGAATTTCGGCACGCATTGCTTACCATTAAGCTAACAATACGCTTGTTCTGATGTCACCTAAGCTCCTAATTCTATTCTTCTTTACCATATGCATGAACCACTTCCGCCATTTCACCGTTAGTAGTGTGATCATGATGGATTTTTTGAGAAATCTGTTTTATCATCATCAGCAGAACTGCCTTACCGCGTGCTCTCGGTTTAGTTATTGCTTTTTATACCAACAACTTTTGTTGATTTACGGCCTGTACATGTTCAGGTATTCATGAAACGAGCTCAAGGCCAAGAATCATAATTTTTAACTTTCTGAATTTTTATGAAAATTATTATTGTTTTTATTTAATTTTTTATTTTTTTAATAATTATTTTTTAATTATTAAAAGTTTTTTAATTGAATATAGTAGGAAAATTGTTTAGAGACAACCGCCATAGCTTTCCTTATAGATCCATTTCGGAATTTTAATGAAAATTATTATTGCCTTTATTTAATTTTTTATTTTTTTAATAATCATTTTTAAATTAATTATTAAAAGATTTTTAATTGAATATAGTGGTAAAAATCTTTAGAGACAACCGCCATAGGTGCCTTTCGGAAGCTGCTAGGCTTTTTCATCAGAGAAATTTTGGCACGTATTGCTAACCATTAAGCTAATAATACGCTTGTTTTGATGTCATCTAAGCTAATACATAGTTCTATTCTTCTTTACCATATGCATGAACCACTTCCGCCATTTCATCGTTAGTGGTGTGATCATGTTGGATTGGTTGACACATCTCTTTTATCATCATCAGGTTTTGTTATTGCTTTTTATACCAACAAATTTTATTGATTTACGGCCTGTACATTTTCAAGTATTCATGAAACGATCTGAAGGCCAAGAATAATAATTTTGCGCTTTCTCAATTTTTATGAAAATTATTATTGTTTTTATTAAAAGTTTTTTAAATGCATAGAGTAGGAAAAATCTTTAGAGACAAACGCCATAGTTTTTCTTATAGATGCCTTTCGAAAGCTGCTAGGCTTTTTCATCAGAGAAATTTTGGCACGTATTGCTAACCATTAAGCTAACAATACGCTTGTTTTGATGTCACCTAGGCTCCTAGTTCTATTCTTCTTTACCATATGCATGAACCACTTTCGCCATTTCACCGTTAGTAGTGTGATCGTGATGGATTTTTTGAGAGATCTGTTTTATCATCATAAGCAGAACTGCCTTACCGCGTGCTCTCGGTTTTGGTATTGCTTTTTATACCAACAACTTTTGTTGATTTACGGCCTTTACATGTTCAGGTATTCATGAAACGATCTGAAGGCCAAGAATAATAATTTTGCGCTTTCTCAATTTTTATGAAAATTATTATTGTTTTTATTAAAAGTTTTTTAAATGCATAGAGTAGGAAAAATCTTTAGAGACAACCGCCATAGTTTTTCTTATAGATGCCTTTCGGAAGCTGCTAGGCTTTTTCATCAGAGAAATTTTGGCACGCATTGCTAACCATTAAGCTAACATTACGCTGGTTTTGATGTCTTCTAAACTCCTGGTTCTACTCTTCTTTACCATATGCATGACCCACTTCCGCCATTTGACAGTTTGTAATGTGATCATGATGGATTTTTTGACAGATCTGTTTTATCATCATCAGATTTGTTATTGCTTTTTATACCAACAATTTTTGTTGATTTACGGCCATGTTCAGGTATTACGACATGTTCAGGTATTCATGAAACGAGGGCAAGGCCAAGAATAATAATTTTTCACTTTTTGAATTTTTATGAAAATTATTCTTTTTTTTTATTTTTTTCAATAATAATTTTTTAATTATTTATTAAAAGTCTTTTAATTGAATAGAGTAGGAAAAATGTTTAGAGACAACAGCCATAGCTTTTCTTTTAGATCCATTTCGGAAGCTGCTAGGCTTTTTCATCAGAGAAATTTCGGCACGTATTGCTAACCATTAAGCTAACAATACGCTGGTGTTGATGTCTAAACTCCTAGTCTATTCTTCTTTACCATATGCATGAACCACTTCCGCCATTTCACCGTTAGTAGTGCGATCATGATGGATTGTTTGACACATCTGTTTTATCATCATCAGGTTTTGTTATGGCTTTTTATACCAACAATTTTTGTTGATTTACGGTGTGTACATTTTCAAGTAGTCATGAAACGAGGTCAAGGCCAAGAATAATAATTTTTCACTTTTTGAATTTTTATGAAAATTATTCTTTTTTTTTATTTTTTTCAATAATAATTTTTTAATTATTTATTAAAAGTATTTTAATTGAATAGAGTAGGAAAAATTTTTACAGACAGCGTCCATAGCTTTTCTTTTAGATCCATTTCGGAAGCTGCTAGGCTTCTTCATCAGAGAAATTTTGGCACGCATTGATAACCATTAAGCTAACAATACGCTTGTTTTGATGTCATCTAATCTCCTAGTTCTATTCTTCCTTACCATATGCATGAACCACTTCCGCCATTTCACCGTTAGTAGTGTGATCATGATGGATTGTTTGACACATCTGTTTTATCATCATCAGGTTTTGTTTTTGCTTTTTATACAACAACTTTTATTGGTCTACGGCCTGTACATTTTCAAGTATTCATGAAACGATCTCAAGGCCAAGAATAATAATTTTTCAGTTTCTCAATTTTTATGAAAATTATTATTGTTTTTATTAAAAGTTTTTTAAATGCATAGAGTAGGAAAAACCTTTAGAGACAACCGCCATAGATGCCTTTCGGAAGCTGCTAGGCTTTTTCATCAGAGAAATTTTGGCACGCATTGCTAACCATTAAGCTAACAATACGCTTGTTTTGATGTCACCTAAGCTCCTAGTTCTATTCTTCTTTACCATATGCATGATCCATTTCCGCCATGTGACAGTTAGTAGTGTAATCATGATGGATTTTTTGACAGATCTGTTTTATCATCATCAGCAGAACTGCCTTACCGCGTGCTCTCGGTTTTGTTATTGCTTTTTTATACCAACGATTTTTGTTGATTCACGGTTTGTACATTTTCAAGTATTCATGAAACGATCTCAAGGCCAAGAATAATAATTTTTCGCTTTCTCAATTTTTATGAAAATTATTATTGTTTTTATTAAAAGTTTTTTAAATGCATAGAGTAGGAAAAATCTTTAGCGACAACCGCCATAGTTTTTCTTATAGATGCCTTTCGAAAGCTGCTAAGCTTTTTCATCAGAGAAATTTTAGCACGTATTGCTAACCATTAAGCTAACAATACGCTTGTTTGATGTCACCTAAGCTCCTAGTTCTATTCTTCTTTACCATATGCATGAACCACTTCCGCCATTTCACCGTTAGTAGTGTGATCATGATAGATTTTTTGAGAGATCTGTTTTATCATCATCAGCAGAGCTACCTTACCGCGTGCTCTCGGTTTTGTTATTGCTTTATATACCAACAACTCTTGTTGATTTACGGCCTGTACATTTTCAAGTATTCATGAAACGATCTCAAGGCCAAGAATAATAATTTTTCGCTTTCTCAATTTTTATGAAAATTATTATTGTTTTTATTAAAAGTTTTTTAAATGCATAGAGTAGGAAAAATCTTTAGAGACAACCGCCATAGTTTTTCTTATAGATGCCTTTCGAAAGCTGCTAGGCTTTTTCATCAGAGAAATTTCGGCACGTATTGCTAACCATTAAGCTAACAATACGCTTGTTTTGATGTCACCTAAGCTCCTAGTTCTATTCTTCTTTACCATATGCATGAACCACTTCCGCCATTTCACCGTTCGTAGTGTGATCATGATGGATTTTTTGAGAGATCTGTTTTATCATCATCAGCAGAACTGCCTTACCGCGTGCTCTCGGTTTTGTTATTGCTTTTTATACCAACAACTTTTGTTGATTTACGGCCTGTGCATGTTCAGGTATTCATGAAACGATCTCAAGGCCAAGAATAATAATTTTTAACTTTCTGAATTTTTATGAAAATTATTATTGTTTTTATTAAAAGTTTTTTAAATGCATAGAGTAGGAAAAATCTTTAGAGACAACAGCCATAGTTTTTCTTATAGATGCCTTTCGAAAGCTGCTAGGCTTTTTCATCAGAGAAATTTCGGCACGTATTGCTAACCATTAAGCTAACAATACGCTTGTTTTGATGTCACCTAAGCTCCTAGTTCTATTCTTCTTTACCATATGCATGAACCACTTCCGCCATTTCACCGTTCGTAGTGTGATCATGATGGATTTTTTGAGAGATCTGTTTTATCATCATCAGCAGAACTGCCTTACCGCGTGCTCTCGGTTTTGTTATTGCTTTTTATACCAACAACTCTTGTTGATTTACGGCCTGTACATTTTCAAGTATTCATGAAACGATCTCAAGGCCAAGAATAATAATTTTTCGCTTTCTCAATTTTTATGAAAATTATTATTGTTTTTATTAAAAGTTTTTTAAATGCATAGAGTAGGAAAAATCTTTAGAGACAACCGCCATAGTTTTTCTTATAGATGCCTTTCGAAAGCTGCTAGGCTTTTTCATCAGAGGAATTTCGGCACGCATTGCTTACCATTAAGCTAACAATACGCTTGTTTTGATGTCACCTAAGCTCCTAGTTCTATTCTTCTTTACCATATGCATGATCCATTTCCGCCATTTGACAGTTAGTAGTGTGATCATGATGGTTTTTTTGACAGATCTGTTTTATCATCATCAGCAGAACTGCCTTACCGCGTTCTCTCGGTTTTGTTATTGCTTTTTATACCAACAATTTTTGTTGATTTACGGCCATGTTCAGGTATTACGACATGTTCAGGTATTCATGAAACGAGGTCAAAGCCAAGAATAATAATTTTTCACTTTTTGAATTTTTATGAAAATTATTCTTTTTTTTTATTTTCTTCAATAATAATTTTTTAATTATTTATTAAAAGTTTTTTAATTGAATAGAGTAGGAAAAATGTTTACAGACAACAGCCATAGCTTTTGTTTTAGATCCATTTCGGAAGCTGCTAGGCTTTTTCATCAGAGAAATTTCGGCACGCATTGCTAACCATTAAGCTAACAATACGCTTGTTTTGATGTCACCTAAGCTCCTAGTTCTATTCTTCTTTACCATATGCATGAACCACTTCCGCCATTTCACCGTTAGTAGTGTGATCATGATGGATTTTTTGAGAGATCTGTTTTATCATCATCAGCAGAACTGCCTTACCGCGTGCTCTCGGTTTTGTTATTGCTTTTTATACCAACAACTTTTGTTGATTTACGGCCTGTACATGTTCAGGTATTTATGAAACTAGCTCAAGGCCAAGAATCATAATTTTTAACTTTCTGAATTTTTATGAAAATTATTATTGTTTTTATTTAATTTTTTATTTTCTTCAATAATAATTTTTTAATTATTTATTAAAAGTTTTTTAATTGAATAGAGTAGGAAAAATGTTTACAGACAACAGCCATAGCTTTTGTTTTAGATCCATTTCGGAAGCTGCTAGGCTTTTTCATCAGAGAAATTTTGGCACGTATTGCTAACCATTAAGCTAATAATACGCTTGTTTTGATGTCATCTAAGCTAATAGTTCTATTCTTCTTTACCATATGCATGAACCACTTCCGCCATTTCATCGTTAGTAGTGTGATCATGATGGATTGGTTGACACATCTCTTTTATCATCATCAGGTTTTGTTATTGCTTTTTATACCAACAAATTTTATTGATTTACGCCCTGTACATTTTCAAGTATTCATGAAACGATCTGAAGGCCAAGAATAATAATTTTGCGCTTTCTCAATTTTTATGAAAATTATTATTGTTTTTATTAAAAGTTTTTTAAATGCATAGAGTAGGAAAAATCTTTAGAGACGACCGCCATAGTTTTTCTTATAGATGCCTTTCGAAAGCTGCTAGGCTTTTTCATCAGAGAAATTTTGGCACGTATTGCTAACCATTAAGCTAACAATACGCTTGTTTTGATGTCACCTAAGCTCCTAGTTCTATTCTTCTTTACCATATGCATGAACCACTACCGCCATTTCACCGTTAGTAGTATGATCATGATGGATTTTTTGAGAGATCTGTTTTATCATCATCAGCAGAACTGCCTTACCGCGTGCTCTCGGTTTTGGTATTGCTTTTTATACCAACAATTTTTGTTGATTCACGGTCTGTACATTTTCAAGTACTCATGAAACGAGGTCAAGGCCAAGAATAATAATTTTTCACTTTTTGAATTTTTATGAAAATTATTCTTTTTTTTTATTTTTTTCAATAATAATTTTTTATTTATTTATTAAAGGTTTTTTAATTGAATAAAGCAGGAAAAATTTTTAGAGACAACCGCCATAGCTTTTCTTTTAGATCCATTTCGGAAGCTGCTAGGCTTCTTCATCAGAGAAATTTCGGCACGCATTGCTAACCATTAAGCTAACAATACGCTTGTTTTGATGTCACCTAAGCTCCTAGTTCTATTCTTCTTTACCATAAGCACGATCCATTTCCGCCATTTCACAGTTAGTAGTGTGATCATGATGGATTTTTTGACAGATCTGTTTTATCATCATCAGCAGAACTGCCTTACCGCGTGCTCTCGGTTTTGTTATTGCTTTTTTATACCAACGATTTTTGTTGATTCACGGTCTGTACATTTTCAAGTATTCATGAAACGATCTCAAGGCCAAGAATAATAATTTTTCGCTTTCTCAATTCTTATGAAAATTATTATTGTTTTTATTAAAAGTTTTTTAAATGCATAGAGTAGGAAAAATCTTTAGCGACAACCGCCATAGATGCCTTTCGGAAGCTGCTAGGCTTTTTCATCAGAGAAATTTCGGCACGTATTGCTAACCATTAAGCTAACAATACGCTTGTTTTGATGTCACCTAAGCTCCTAGTTCTATTCTTCTTTACCATATGCATGATCCATTTCCGCCATTTGACAGTTAGTAGTGTGATCATGATGGATTTTTTGAGAGATCTGTTTTATCATCATCAGCAGAACTGCCTTACCGCGTGCTCTCGGTTTTGCTATTGCTTTTTATACCAACAATTTTTGTTGATTTACGGCCATGTTCAGGTATTACGACATGTTCAGGTATTCATGAAATGAGGTCAAGGCCAAGAATAATAATTTTTCACTTTATGAATTTTTATGAAAATTATTCTTTTTTTTTATTTTTTTCAATAATAATTTTTTAATTATTTATTAAAAGTCTTTTAATTGAATAAAGTAGGAAAAATTTTTAGAGACAACAGCCATAGCTTTTCTTTTAGATCCATTTCGGAAGCTGCTAGGCTTCTTCATCAGAGAAATTTTGGCACGCATTGACAACCATTAAGCTAACAATACGCTTGTTTTGATGTCACCTAAGCTCCTAGTTCTATTCTTCTTTACCATAAGCATGATCCATTTCCGCCATTTCACAGTTAGTAGTGTGATCATGATGGATTTTTTGACAGATCTGTTTTATCATCATCAGCAGAACTGCCTTACCGCGTGCTCTCGGTTTTGCTATTGCTTTTTTATACCAACGATTTTTGTTGATTCTCGGTCTGTACATTTTCAAGTATTCATGAAACGATCTCAAGGCCAAGAATAATAATTTTTCGCTTTCTCAATTCTTATGAAAATTATTATTGTTTTTATTAAAAGTTTTTTAAATGCATAGAGTAGGAAAAATCTTTAGCGACAACCGCCATAGATGCCTTTCGGAAGCTGCTAGGCTTTTTCATCAGAGAAATTTCGGCACGTATTGCTAACCATTAAGCTAACAATACGCTTGTTTTGATGTCACCTAAGCTCCTAGTTCTATATTTCTTTACCATATGCATGATCCATTTCCGCCATTTGACAGTTAGTAGTGTGATCATGATGGATTTTTTGAGAGATCTGTTTTATCATCATCAGCAGAACTGCCTTACCGCGTGCTCTCGGTTTTGTTATTGCTTTTTATACCAACAACTTGTATTGATTTACGGCCTGTACAGTTTCAAGTATTCATGAAACGATCTCAAGGCCAACAATAATAATTTTTCGCTTTCTCAATTTTTATGAAAATTATTATTGTTTTTATTAAAAGTTTTTTAAATGCATAGAGCAGGAAAAATCTTTAGAGACAACCGCCAGAGATGCCTTTCGGAAGCTGCTAGGCTTCTTCATCAGAGAAATTTTGGCACGCATTGATAACCGTTAAGCTAACAATACGCTTGTTTTGATGTCATCTAATATCCTAGTTCTATTCTTCCTTACCATATGCATGAACCACTTCCACCATTTCACCGTTAGTAGTGCGATCATGATGGATTGTTTGACACATCTGTTTTATCATCATCAGGTTTTGTTATTGCTTTTTATACCAACAACTTTTATTGATTTACGGCCTGTACATTTTCAAGTATTCATGAAACGATCTCAAGGCCAAGAATAATAATTTTTCGCTTTCTCTATTTTTATGAAAATTATTATTGTTTTTATTAAAAGTTTTTTAAATGCATAGAGTAGGAAAAATCTTTAGAGACAACCGCCATAGATGCCTTTCGGAAGCTGCTAGGCTTTTTCATCAGAGAAATTTCGGCACGCATTGCTAACCATTAAGCTAACAATACGCTTGTTTTGATGTCACCTAAGCTCCTAGTTCTATTCTTCTTTACCAAATGCATGATCCATTTCCGCCATTTGACAGTTAGTAGTGTGATCATGATGGATTTTTTGACAGATCTGTTTTATCATCATCAGAAGAACTGCCTTACCGCGTGCTCTCGGTTTTGTTATTGCTTTTTTATACCAACAATTTCTGTTGATTTACAGTGTGTACATTTTCAAGTAGTCATGAAACGAGTTCAAGGCCAAGAATAATAATTTTTCACTTTTTGAATTTTATGAAAATTATTATTGTTTTCATTTTGTTTTTATATTTTTTCGTAATCATTTTGTAATTATTATTAAAGATCCATTTCGGAAGCTGCTAGGCTTTTTCATCAGAGAAATTTCGGCACGCATTGCTAACCATTAAGCTAACAATATGCTTGTTTTGATGTCATCTAAACTCCTAGTTCTATTCTTCTTTACCATATGCATGAACCACTTCCGCCATTTCACCGTTAGTAGTGTGATCATGATGGATTGTTTGACAGATCTGTTTTATCATCATCAGAAGAACTGCCTTACCGCGTGCTCTCGGTTTTGTTATTGCTTTTTATACCAACAATTTTTGTTGATTCTCGGTCTGTACATTTTCAAGTATTCATGAAACGATCTCAAGGCCAAGAATAATAATTTTTCGCTTTCTCAATTTTTATGAAAATTATTATTGTTTTTATTAAAAGTTTTTTAAATGCATAGAGTGGGAAAAATCTTTAGCGACAACCGCCATAGATGCCTTTCGGAAGCTGCTAGGCTTTTTCATCAGAGAAATTTCGGCACGCATTGCTAACCATTAAGCTAACAATACGCTTGTTTTGATGTCATCTAATCTCCTAGTTCTACTCTTCTTTACCATATGCATGAACCACTTCCACCATTTCACCGTTAGTAGAGTGATCATGATGGATTCTATGACACATCTGTTTTATCATCATCAGGTTTTGTTATTGCTTTTTATACCAACAACTTGTAATTATTTACGGCCTGTACAGTTTCAAGTATTCATGAAACGATCTCAAGGCCAAGAATAATAATTTTTCGGTTTCTCAATTTTTATGAAAATTATTATTGTTTTTATTAAAAGTTTTTTAAATGCATAACTAGAGTAGGAAAAACCTTTAGAGACAACCGCCATAGATGCCTTTCGGAGGCTGCTAGGCTTTTTCATCAGAGAAATTTCGGCACGCATTGCTAACCATTAAGCTAACAATACGCTTGTTTTGATGTCACCTAAGCTCCTAGTTCTATTCTTCTTTACCATAAGCATGATCCATTTCCGCCATTTCACAGTTAGTAGTGTGATCATGATGGTTTTTTTGACAGATCTGTTTTATCATCATCAGCAGAACTGCCTTACCGCGTGCTCTCGGTTTTGTTATTGCTTTTTTATACCAACGATTTTTGTTGATTCACGGTCTGTTCATTTTCAAGTATTCATGAAACGATCTCAAGGCCAAGAATAATAATTTTTCGCTTTCTCAATTGTTATGAAAATTATTATTGTTTTTATTAAAAGTTTTTTAAATGCATAGAGTAGGAAAAATCTTTAGCGACAACCGCCATAGATGCCTTTCGGAAGCTGCTAGGCTTTTTCATCAGAGAAATTTCGGCACGTATTGCTAACCATTAAGCTAACAATACGCTTGTTTTGATGTCACCTAAGCTCCTAGTTCTATTCTTCTTTACCATATGCATGATCCATTTCCGCCATTTGACAGTTAGTAGTGTGATCATGATGGATTTTTTGAGAGATCTGTTTTATCATCATCAGCAGAACTGCCTTACCGCGTGCTCTCGGTTTTGTTATTGCTTTTTATACCAACAATTTTTGTTGATTTACGGCCATGTTCAGGTATTACCACATGTTCAGGTATTCATGAAATGAGGTCAAGGCCAAGAATAATAATTTTTCACTTTTTGAATTTTTATGAAAATTATTCTTTTTTTTTATTTTTTTCAATAATAATTTTTTAATTATTTATTAAAAGTCTTTTAATTGAATAAAGTAGGAAAAATTTTTAGAGACAACAGCCATAGCTTTTCTTTTAGATCCATTTCGGAAGCTGCTAGGCTTCTTCATCAGAGAAATTTTGGCACGCATTGACAACCATTAAGCTAACAATACGCTTGTTTTGATGTCACCTAAGCTCCTAGTTCTATTCTTCTTTACCATAAGCATGATCCATTTCCGCCATTTCACAGTTAGTAGTGTGATCATGATGGATTTTTTGACAGATCTGTTTTATCATCATCAGCAGAACTGCCTTACCGCGTGCTCTCGGTTTTGCTATTGCTTTTTTATACCAACGATTTTTGTTGACTCACGATCTGTACATTTTCAAGTATTCATGAAACAATCTCAAGGCCAAGAATAATAATTTTTCGCTTTCTCAATTTTTATGAAAATTATTATTGTTTTTATTAAAAGTTTTTAAATGCATAGAGTAGGAAAAATCTTTAGAGACAACCGCCAGAGATGCCTTTCGGAAGCTGCTAGGCTTCTTCATCAGAGAAATTGTGGCACGCATTGATAACCGTTAAGCTAACAATACGCTTGTTTTGATGTCATCTAATCTCCTAGTTCTATTCTTCCTTACCATATGTGTTTAAGCGACATAAGCTGTAGTCATTTCTTTCGTTTATTTCATTTGTACTGCATGAAATTCGCAATCAGCTAATGAAATATTCGAAAGATATAGTTTATGCTTTCCGATCCCAAATAGGGGTTTTTCACAACGAAAATGAGGAAGCCAATCCCGCGCAATGCCTCAGAGCCAACAGTGCTCGCCCCCAATTAATAAATACAAGGTGTAACAGGTGCAACGCACCCCACTTCTATATAGAACAAATCATAATATATAAATAAAATAATAAAATAAATATTACTCAAAGGTTGCCCCCTATGCAACATGTGCTCCGCACCCCCCGTTCTACTCTCTGAACAAATAATAAAATAATATACAAAAAAATAACTCAAAAAAACTACTCGCCCTCCATAAAGCTTAGACATGGTCCTTCGAGCCGGATTCGAACCGGCGACTTATGAATCTCACTAGACGACTAAGCCGTCTAGGGGGGGAGTATGTTTAAGCGACATAAGCTGTAGTCATTTCTTTCGTTTATTTCATTTGTATTGCATGAAATTCGCAATCAGCTAATGAAATATTCGAAAGATATAGTTTATGCTTTCCGATCCCAAATAGGGGTTTTTCACAACGAAAATGAGGAAGCCAATCCCGCGCAATGCCTCAGAGCCAACAGTGCTCGCCCCCAATTAATAAATACAAGGTGTAACAGGTGCAACTCACCCCACTTCTATATAGAACAAATCATAATATATAAATAAAATAATTAAATAAATATTACTCAAAGGTTGCCCCTTATGCAACATGTGCTCCGCACCCCCCGTTCTACTCTCTGAACAAATAATAAAATAATATACAAAAAAATAACTCAAAAAAACTACTCGCCCTCCATAAAGCTTAGACAATATGCATGAACCACTTCCACCATTTCACCGTTAGTAGTGTGATCATGATGGATTGTTTGACACATCTGTTTTATCATCATCAGGTTTTGTTATTGCTTTTTATACCAACAACTTTTATTGATTTGCGGCCTGTACATTTTCAAGTATTCATGAAACGATCTCAAGGCCAAGAATAATAATTTTTCGCTTTCTCTATTTTTATGAAAATTATTATTGTTTTTATTAAAAGTTTTTTAAATGCATAGAGTAGGAAAAATCTGTAGAGACAACCGCCATAGATGCCTTTCGGAAGCTGCTAGGCTTTTTCATCAGAGAAATTTCGGCACGCATTGCTAACCATTAAGCTAACAATACGCTTGTTTTGATGTCACCTAAGCTCCTAGTTCTATTCTTCTTTACCATATGCATGATCCATTTCCGCCATTTGACAGTTAGTAGTGTGATCATGATGGATTTTTTGACAGATCTGTTTTATCATCATCAGCAGAACTGCCTTACCGAGTGCTCTCGGTTTTGTTATTGCTTTTTATACCAACAATTTTTGTTGATTCTCGGTCTGTCCATTTTCAAGTATTCATGAAACGATCTCAAGGCCAAGAATAATAATTTTTCGCTTTCTCAATTTTTATGAAAATTATTATTGTTTTTATTAAAAGTTTTATAAATGCATAGAGTAGGAAAAATCTTTAGAGACAACCGCCATAGATGCCTTTCGGAAGCTGCTAGGCTTTTTCATCAGAGAAATTTTGGCACGCATTGACAACCATTAAGCTAACAATACGCTTGTTTTGATGTCACCTAAGCTCCTAGTTCTATTCTTCTTTACCATAAGCATGATCCATTTCCGCCATTTGACAGTTAGTAGTGTGATCATGATGGATTTTTTGACAGATCTGTTTTATCATCATCAGAAGAACTGCCTTACCGCGTGCTCTCGGTTTTGTTATTTCTTTTTTATACCAACAATTTCTGTTGATTTACAGTGTGTACATTTTCAAGTAGTCATGAAACGAGTTCAAGGCCAAGAATAATAATTTTTCACTTTTTGAATTTTATGAAAATTATTATTGTTTTCATTTTGTTTTTATTTTTTTTAGTAATCATTTTGTAATTATTATTAAAGATCCATTTCGGAAGCTGCTAGGCTTTTTCATCAGAGAAATTTCGGCACGCATTGCTAACCATTAAGCTAACAATATGCTTGTTTTGATGTCATCTAAACTCCTAGTTCTATTCTTCTTTACCATATGCATGAACCACTTCCGCCATTTCACCGTTAGTAGTGTGATCATGATGGATTGTTTGACAGATCTGTTTTATCATCATCAGAAGAACTGCCTTACCGCGTGCTCTCGGTTTTGTTATTGCTTTTTATACCAACAATTTTTGTTGATTCTCGGTCTGTACATTTTCAAGTATTCATGAAAGGATCTCAAGGCCAAGAATAATAATTTTTCGCTTTCTCAATTTTTATGAAAATTATTATTGTTTTTATTAAAAGCTTTTTAAATGCATAGAGTAGGAAAAATCTTTAGAGACAACCGCCATAGATGCCTTTCGGAAGCTGCTAGGCTTTTTCATCAGAGAAATTTTGGCACGCATTGACAACCATTAAGCTAACAATACGCTTGTTTTGATGTCACCTAAGCTCCTAGTTCTATTCTTCTTTACCATAAGCATGATCCATTTCCGCCATTTCACAGTTAGTAGTGTGATCATGATGGATTTTTTGACAGATCTGTTTTATCATCATCAGAAGAACTGCCTTACCGCGTGCTCTCGGTTTTGTTATTTCTTTTTTATACCAACAATTTCTGTTGATTTACAGTGTGTACATTTTCAAGTAGTCATAAAACGAGTTCAAGGCCAAGAATAATAATTTTTCACTTTTTGAATTTTATGAAAATTATTATTGTTTTCATTTTGTTTTTATTTTTTTTAGTAATCATTTTGTAATTATTATTAAAGATCCATTTCGGAAGCTGCTAGGCTTTTTCATCAGAGAAATTTCGGCACGCATTGCTAACCATTAAGCTAACAATATGCTTGTTTTGATGTCATCTAAACTCCTAGTTCTATTCTTCTTTACCATATGCATGAACCACTTCCGCCATTTCACCGTTAGTAGTGTGATCATGATGGATTGTTTGACAGATCTGTTTCATCATCATCAGAAGAACTGCCTTACCGCGTGCTCTCGGTTTTGTTATTGCTTTTTATACAAACAATTTTTGATGATTCTCGGTCTGTACATTTTCAAGTATTCATGAAACGATCTCAAGGCCAAGAATAATAATTTTTCGCTTTCTCAATTTTTATGAAAATTATTATTGTTTTTATTAAAAATCTTTAGCGACAACCGCCATAGATGCCTTTCGGAAGCTGCTAGGCTTTTTCATCAGAGAAATTTCGGCACGCATTGCTAACCATTAAGCTAACAATACGCTTGTTTTGATGTCATCTAATCGCCTAGTTCTATTCTTCTTTACCATATGCATGAACCACTTCCACCATTTCACCGTTAGTAGTGTGATCATGATGGATTCTTTGACACATCTGTTTTATCATCATCAGGTTTTGTTATTGCTTGTTATACCAACAACTTGTATTGATTTACGGCCTGTACAGTTTCAAGTATTCATGAAACGATCTCAAGGCCAAGAATAATAATTTTTCGGTTTCTCAATTTTTATGAAAATTATTATTGTTTTTATTAAAAGTTTTTTAAATGCATAACTAGAGTAGGAAAAATCTTTAGAGACAACCGGCATAGATGCCTTTCGGAAGCTGCTAGGCTTCAGAAGAACTGCCTTACCGCGTGCTCTCGGTTTTGTTATTGCTTTTTATACCAACAATTTTTGTTGATTTACAGCCATGTTCAGGTATTACGACATGTTCAGGTATTCATGAAACGAGGTCAAGGCCAAGAATAATAATTTTTCACTTTTTGAATTTTTATGAAAATTATTCTTTTTTTTTATTTTTTTCAATAATAATTTTTTACTTATTTATTAAAAGTTTTTTAATTGAATAAAGTAGGAAAAATTTTTAGAGACAACAGCCATAGCTTTTCTTTTAGATCCATTTCGGAAGCTGGTAGGCTCCTTCATCAGAGAAATTTTGGCACGCATTGATAACCATTAAGCTAACAATACGCTTGTTTTGATGTCACCTAAGCTCCTAGTTCTATTCTTCTTTACCATATGCATGATCCATTTCCGCCATTTGACAGTTAGTAGTTTGATGGATTTTTTGACAGATCTGTTTTATCATCATCAGCAGAACTGCCTTACCGCGTGCTCTCGGTTTTGTTATTGCCTTTTTATACCAACGATTTTTGTTGATTTACAGCCATGTTCAGGTATTACGACATGTTCAGGTATTCATGAAACGAGGTCAAGGCCAAGAATAATAATTTTTCACTTTTTGAATTTTTATGAAAATTATTATTTTTTTTTTATTTTTTTTCAATAATAACACTGTGTTACAGTGATTCTGAACTTCTAAAGCGACCTAGTGTGCGTTGTAGGTCTTGACGAGTAGATCATCATGACATATCTCAAAATTTTCTAACACCCCCAAATTTTTAAGTTATGTTTAGAAAACCGTTTTCAGTGTTCTTCGCGCAGTCAAAAACTCGTAGGTCCGTTATTAGTAAACCAATTTTTAATTTCTTTACCTTTTTCAAAAGCTGAAAGATTTGGGCTTCGAATAAAATTCACACATTTATACTTTCTATTGCAAAATTTTTTGATTTTTTAAAAGTTAGCATTTTTCAAATGCTTACATCGTTTTTCCTGTTAATTCTAGCGGAAAATTTTTTGTTTGTTATATATTCTGAAATAGTACTTTATTTCAAGTTTAAAAAGTGCTGGTCAATCAAAATCGGTGGACAATTGTTGAAATTACAACATCTTTTATGAAATAGAAAATTTCACTCTTAGTCAGAAAGTTGCAAGATTTAGTCAGAAGAATTTCATATTGTTTCCTCTTGTTTTTTTTTTTCTTTTAAATGTGTGATAGGCGTAACAAGTTTCGCTACATCTGTGGATTATTCGTTGATGCACAACATCGTGTAGAGTTGAAAACAAATACAGCTATCTCGGAAGCTTTTAACAATTCATTTAATATTAATAAATCGTTCAGTGAAAGTGCTTGGTATGAACCAGAGTATGCTTGTACAAAGTGTTGCAGCGCAATCAAAAAATGGAGAGCTGGGATGTGCAAAAAACAACCCTTACCATTCTTAAAGCCAATGATTTGGCATCACCAAATTTACCATAAGCCCGAAGACTGCTACTTCTGCAAAACAAATACTGTTGGCCATCATTACAAAACCCGATACCTTATACAATATGCAAATGTGTGTACTGCATCTCATCCTATCAAGGGAGAAGAGGTGATTATTCGAAGTGAAATTTCTGATTTGGAAAATTCTTTCGAACTTGATGAAGAAAACGCTGATGACCCAGAAATCGACAATACATTCTTTCCAAGTGGTATAACGGAACAACATTTAGTGTCAAACGATGACTTTCGCGATCTTGTACGGGACTTAGGATTGTCACAGAGGCAGACAGAGACTTTGGGGTCCAGGCTTAAGCAGTGGAAACTTGTTGAAAAAGACTTTAAGGCCACATTCTTAAGAGATCACAACCTTTCATTCTTCGAACAGGTGTTTCGCATTGATGAAACTGAGAAAAATCTTGTATATTGCACAGATATTAACGAACTGTTTCACTCTCTTAATCACGTACACAAACCGGAAGAATGGCGTTTGTTTTTGGATGGCTCATGCAAGAGTGGGTGTTTTATCTATCTATCTTTAAGACTAAAAATAAGTTCAGTCTTTTTTCAACTAATTAGGTCTAAAAGCTGTTTTACTCCATAACGAAAATCAGTTGCCGTCAGCTCCTATAGCGTACGCAGTAGACATGAAGGAAACGTATACAACGATGAAGAAAATTTTGGATCTCGTTAGCTACGATAAATATCAATGGCAGATGGTTTCTGACTTGAAAGTTCTAACAATTCTATTCGGAATGCAAGGAGGCTACACCAAATTTCCTTGCTATCTGTGCGAGTGGGACAGCCGTGCAAAAGATCATTACAAACACATAAATTGGCCGCCTAGAGAAAGATTTCAAATAGGCAAAAAAACGTAGTCAACATTCCTCTTGTCCAGAGCGACAAAATTATTTTGCCGCCGTTACATCTTAAGTTGGGATTCATGAAGCAGTTCGTCAAACGACTTCAAAGTGACGGTGAAGCTTTTTCATACTTGCAAACAGTTTTCCCAAGACTCAGTGATGCAAAAATCAAAGAAGGTACGTGAAATTTCGATATTGCTTTGTATACCAATACGTACAATACACATTGATATTTTACAGGAATATTTGTTGGGCCCCAAATCCGTAAACTTTTTTGTGATACAGAATTCGTCGGAAAATTAAACAATGTAGAGCAAAGAGCGTGGAAGAGTTTTATTTCCTTATGCAAACATTTTTTAGGAAACCACAGAAGCGATAACTACATTGAAGTAGTGAACGAGTTTTTAGAGGCTTATGAGCAGATGGGATGCAGAATGTCAATGAAAATACATTTTCTGCACTCTCATTTGGATTTCTTTCCTGAAAATCTTGGACAATTAAGTGACGAACAGGGTGAGCGATTTCACCAAGAACTATTAGAGATGGAAAAACGATTCGTAGGAAAAAGTCAGATCAGAATGTTAGCAAACTACTGTTGGTCTCTAAAGCGGGATACTGATGACGTGGCCTGCAAACGGAAGAGATATCGTAAACATTTTTAACGTAAAGCGAAGCTCAAAAGTGTAGTTGTATGTATGTACATATATTTACTGACCTTATGGAATAGAACTCTTAATAAAACGCTTAAAAATAAGAGTGAATTTCATAAAAGATGTTGTAATTTCAACAATTGTCCACCGATTTTGATTGATAAGAGTGAATTTCATAAAAGATGTTGTAATTTCAACAATTGTCCACCGATTTTGATTGACCAGCACTTTTTAAACTTGAAACAAAGTACTATTTCAGAATATATAACAAACAAAAATTTTCCGCTAGAATTAACAGGAAAAACGATGTAAGCATTTGAAAAATGTTAAATAAAAAACAGTTTTTTTTGCTAACTTTTAAAAAATCTAAAAATTTTGCAATAGAAAGTATAAATGTGTGAATTTTATTCGAAGCCCAAATCTTTCAGCTTTTGAAAAAGGTAAAGAAATTAAAAATTGGTTTACTAATAACGGACCTACGAGTTTTTGACTGCGCGAAGAACACTGAAAACGGTTTTTTAAACATAACTTAAAAATTTGGGGGTGTTAGAAAATTTTGAGATATGTCATGATGATCTACTCTTCAAGACCTACAACGCACACTAGGTCGCTATAAAAGTTCTTTCAATATTTTTGATTTTGTAACACAGTGTAATTTTTTACTTATTTATTAAAAGTTTTTTAATTGAATAAAGTAGGAAAAAATTTTAGAGACAACAGCCATAGCTTTTCTTTTAGATCCATTTCGGAAGCTGGTAGGCTTTTTCATCGGAGAAAGTTTGGCACGCATTGATAACCATTAAGCTAACAATACGCTTGTTTTGATGTCACCTAAGCTCCTAGTTCTATTCTTCTTTACCATATGCATGATCCATTTCCGCCATTTGACAGTTAGTAGTTTGATGGATTTTTTGACAGATCTGTTTTATCATCATCAGCAGAACTGCCTTACCGCGTGCTCTCGGTTTTGTTATTGCCTTTTTATACCAACGATTTTTGTTGATTCACGGTCTGTACATTTTCAAGTATTCATGAAACGATCTCAAGGCCAAGAATAACAATTTTTCGCTTTCTCAATTTTTATGAAAATTATTATTGTTTTTATTAAAAGTTTTTTAAATGCATAGAGTAGGAAAAATCTTTAGAGACAACCGCCATAGTTTTTCTTATAGATGCCTTTCGAAAGCTGCTAGGCTTTTTCATCAGAGAAATTTCGGCACGCATTGCTAACCATTAAGCTAACAATACGCTTGTTTTGATGTCATCTAATCTCCTAGTTCTATTCTTCCTTACCATATGCATGAACCACTTCCACCATTTCACCGTTAGTAGTGTGATCATGATGGATTGTTTGACACATCTGTTTTATCATCATCAGGTTTTGTTATTGCTTTTTATACCAACAACTTGTATTGATTTACGGCCTGTACATTTTCAAGTATTCATGAAACGATCTCAAGGCCAAGAATAATAATTTATCGGTTTCTCAATTTTTATGAAAATTATTATTGTTTTTATTAAAAGTTTTTTTAAATGCATAGAGTAGGAAAAATCTTTAGAGACAACCGCCATAGATGCCTTTCGGAAGCTGCTAGGCTTTTTCATCAGAGACATTTCGGCACGCATTGATAACCATTAAGCTAACAATACGCTTGTTTTGATGTCACCTAAGCTTCTAGTTCTATTCTTCTTTACCATATGCATGATCCATTTCCGCCATTTGACAGTTATTAGTGTGATCATGATGGATTTTTTGACAGATCTGTTTTATCATCATCAGCAGAACTGCCTTACCGCGTGCTCTCGGTTTTGTTATTGCCTTTTTATACCAACGATTTTTGTTGATTCACGGTCTGTACATTTTCAAGTATTCATGAAACGATCTCAAGGCCAAGAATAACAATTTTTCGCTTTCTCAATTTTTATGAAAATTATTATTGTTCTTATTAAAAGTTTTTTAAATGCATAGAGTAGGAAAAATCTGTAGAGACAACCGCCATAGATGCCTTTCGGAAGCTGCTAGGCTTTTTCATCAGAGAAATTTCGGCACGCATTGCTAACCATTAAGCTAACAATACGCTTGTTTTGATGTCACCTAAGCTCCTAGTTCTATTCTTCTTTACCATATGCATGATCCATTTCCGCCATTTGACAGTTAGTAGTGTGATCATGATGGATTTTTTGACAGATCTGTTTTATCATCATCAGCAGAACTGCCTTACCGCGTGCTCTCGGTTTTGTTATTGCTTTTTATACCAACAATTTTTGTTGATTCTCGGTCTGTACATTTTCAAGTATTCATGAAACGATCTCAAGGCCAAGAATAATAATTTTTCGCTTTCTCAATTTTTATGAAAATTATTATTGTTTTTATTAAAAGTTTTTTAAATGCATAGAGTAGGAAAAATCTTTAGAGACAACCGCCATAGATGCCTTTCGGAAGCTGCTAGGCTTTTTCATCAGAGAAATTTTGGCACGCATTGACAACCATTAAGCTAACAATACGCTTGTTTTGATGTCACCTAAGCTCCTAGTTCTATTCTTCTTTACCATAAGCATGATCCATTTCCGCCATTTGACAGTTAGTAGTGTGATCATGATGGATTTTTTGACAGATCTGTTTTATCATCATCAGCAGAACTGCCTTACCGCGTGCTCTCGGTTTTGTTGTTGCCTTTTATACCAACGATTTTTGTTGATTCACGGTCTGTACATTTTCAAGTATTCATGAAAGGATCTCAAGGCCAAGAATAATAATTTTTCGCTTTCTCAATTTTTATGAAAATTATTATTGTTTTTATTAAAAGTTTTTTAAATGCATAGAGTAGGAAAAATCTTTAGAGACAACCGCCATAGATGCCTTTCGGAAGCTGCTAGGCTTTTTCATCAGAGAAATTTTGGCACGCATTGACAACCATTAAGCTAACAATACGCTTGTTTTGATGTCACCTAAGCTCCTAGTTCTATTCTTCTTTACCATAAGCATGATCCATTTCCGCCATTTCACAGTTAGTAGTGTGATCATGATGGATTTTTTGACAGATCTGTTTTATCATCATCAGAAGAACTGCCTTACCGCGTGCTCTCGGTTTTGTTATTTCTTTTTTATACCAACAATTTCTGTTGATTTACAGTGTGTACATTTTCAAGTAGTCATGAAACGAGTTCAAGGCCAAGAATAATAATTTTTCACTTTTTGAATTTTATGAAAATTATTATTGTTTTCATTTTGTTTTTATTTTTTTTAGTAATCATTTTGTAATTATTATTAAAGATCCATTTCGGAAGCTGCTAGGCTTTTTCATCAGAGAAATTTCGGCACGCATTGCTAACCATTAAGCTAACAATATGCTTGTTTTGATGTCATCTAAACTCCTAGTTCTATTCTTCTTTACCATATGCATGAACCACTTCCGCCATTTCACCGTTAGTAGTGTGATCATGATGGATTGTTTGACAGATCTGTTTTATCATCATCAGAAGAACTGCCTTACCGCGTGCTCTCGGTTTTGTTATTGCTTTTTATACCAACAATTTTTGTTGATTCTCGGTCTGTACATTTTCAAGTATTCATGAAACGATCTCAAGGCCAAGAATAATAATTTTTCGCTTTCTCAATTTTTATGAAAATTATTATTGTTTTTATTAAAAGTTTTTTAAATGCATAGAGTAGGAAAAATCTTTAGCGACAACCGCCATAGATGCCTTTCGGAACCTGCTAGGCTTTTTCATCAGAGAAATTTCGGCACGCATTGCTAACCATTAAGCTAACAATACGCTTGTTTTGATGTCATCTAATCTCCTAGTTCTATTCTTCTTTACCATATGCATGAACCACTTCCACCATTTCACCGTTAGTAGTGTGATCATGATGGATTCTTTGACACATCTGTTTTATCATCATCAGGTTTTGTTATTGCTTGTTATACCAACAACTTGTATTGATTTACGGCCTGTACAGTTTCAAGTATTCATGAAACGATCTCAAGGCCAAGAATAATAATTTTTCGGTTTCTCAATTTTTATGAAAATTATTATTGTTTTTATTAAAAGTTTTTTAAATGCATAACTAGAGTAGGAAAAATCTTTAGAGACAACCGCCATAGATGCCTTTCGGAAGCTGCTAGGCTTCAGAAGAACTGCCTTACCGCGTGCTCTCGGTTTTGTTATTGCTTTTTATACCAACAATTTTTGTTGATTTACAGCCATGTTCAGGTATTACGACATGTTCAGGTATTCATGAAACGAGGTCAAGGCCAAGAATAATAATTTTTCACTTTTTGAATTTTTATGAAAATTATTCTTTTTTTTTATTTTTTTCAATAATAATTTTTTACTTATTTATTAAAAGTTTTTTAATTGAATAAAGTAGGAAAAATTTTTAGAGACAACAGCCATAGCTTTTCTTTTAGATCCATTTCGGAAGCTGGTAGGCTCCTTCATCAGAGAAATTTTGGCACGCATTGATAACCATTAAGCTAACAATACGCTTGTTTTGATGTCACCTTAACTCCTAGTTCTATTCTTCTTTACCATATGCATGATCCATTTCCGCCATTTGACAGTTAGTAGTTTGATGGATTTTTTGACAGATCTGTTTTATCATCATCAGCAGAACTGCCTTACCGCGTGCTCTCGGTTTTGTTATTGCCTTTTTATACCAACGATTTTTGTTGATTCACGGTCTGTACATTTTCAAGTATTCATGAAACGATCTCAAGGCCAAGAATAACAATTTTTCGCTTTCTCAATTTTTATGAAAATTATTATTGTTTTTATTAAAAGTTTTTTAAATGCATAGAGTAGGAAAAATCTTTAGAGACAACCGCCGTAGTTTTTCTTATAGATGCCTTTCGAAAGCTGCTAGGCTTTTTCATCAGAGAAATTTCGGCACGCATTGCTAACCATTAAGCTAACAATACGCTTGTTTTGATGTCATCTAATCTCCTAGTTCTATTCTTCCTTACCATATGCATGAACCACTTCCACCATTTCACCGTTAGTAGTGTGATCATGATGGATTGTTTGACACATCTGTTTTATCATCATCAGGTTTTGTTACTGCTTTTTATACCAACAACTTGTATTGATTTACGGCCTGTACATTTTCAAGTATTCATGAAACGATCTCAAGGCCAAGAATAATAATTTTTCGGTTTCTCAATTTTTATGAAAATTATTATTGTTTTTATTAAAAGTTTTTTTAAATGCATAGAGTAGGAAAAATCTTTAGAGACAACCGCCATAGATGCCTTTCGGAAGCTGCTAGGCTTTTTCATCAGAGACATTTCGGCACGCATTGATAACCATTAAGCTAACAATACGCTTGTGTTGATGTCAGCTAAGCTCCTAGTTCTATTCTTCTTTACCATATGCATGATCCATTTCCGCCATTTGACAGTTATTAGTGTGATCATGATGGATTTTTTGACAGATCTGTTTTATCATCATCAGGTATTCATGAAACGAGGTCAAGGCCAAGAATAATAATTTTTCACTTTTTGAATTTTTATGAAAATTATTCTTTTTTTTTTTATTTTTTTCAATAATAACACTGTGTTACAGTGATTCTGAACTTCTAAAGCGACCTAGTGTGCGTTGTAGGTCTTGACGAGTAGATCATCATGACATATCTCAAAATTTTCTAACACCCCCAAATTTTTAAGTTATGTTTAGAAAACCGTTTTCAGTGTTCTTCGCGCAGTCAAACACTCGTAGGTCCGTTATTAGTAAACCAATTTTTAATTTCTTTACCTTTTTCAAAAGCTGAAAGATTTGGGCTTCGAATAAAATTCACACATTTATACTTTCAATTGCAAAATTTTTTGATTTTTTAAAAGTTAGCAAAAAAAACTGTTTTTTATTTAACATTTTTCAAATGCTTACATCGTTTTTCCTGTTAATTCTAGCGGAAAATTTTTTGTTTTTTATATATTCTGAAATAGTACTTTATTTCAAGTTTAAAAAGTGCTGGTCAATCAAAATCGGTGGACAATTGTTGAAATTACAACATCTTTTATGAAATAGAAAATTTCACTCTTAGTCAGAAAGTTGCAAGATTTAGTCAGAAGAATTTCATATTGTTTCCTCTTGTTTTTTTTTTCTTTTAAATGTGTGATAGGCGTAACAAGTTTCGCTACATCTGTGGATTATTCGTTGATGCACAACATCGTGTAGAGTTGAAAACAAATACAGCTATCTCGGAAGCTTTTAACAATTCATTTAATATTAATAAATCGTTCAGTGAAAGTGCTTGGTATGAACCAGAGTATGCTTGTACAAAGTGTTGCAGCGCAATCAAAAAATGGAGAGCTGGGATGTGCAAAAAACAACCCTTACCATTCTTAAAGCCAATGATTTGGCATCACCAAATTTACCATAAGCCCGAAGACTGCTACTTCTGCAAAACAAATACTGTTGGCCATCATTACAAAACCCGATACCTTATACAATATGCAAATGTGTGTACTGCATCTCATCCTATCAAGGGAGAAGAGGTGATTATTCGAAGTGAAATTTCTGATTTGGAAAATTCTTTCGAACTTGATGAAGAAAACGCTGATGACCCAGAAATCGACAATACATTCTTTCCAAGTGGTATAACGGAACAACATTTAGTGTCAAACGATGACTTTCGCGATCTTGTACGGGACTTAGGATTGTCACAGAGGCAGACAGAGACTTTGGGGTCCAGACTTAAGCAGTGGAAACTTGTTGAAAAAGACTTTAAGGCCACATTCTTAAGAGATCACAACCTTTCATTCTTCGAACAGGTGTTTCGCATTGATGAAACTGAGAAAAATCTTGTATATTGCACAGATATTAACGAACTGTTTCACTCTCTTAATCACGTACACAAACCGGAAGAATGGCGTTTGTTTTTGGATGGCTCATGCAAGAGTGGGTGTTTTATCTATCTATCTTTAAGACTAAAAATAAGTTCAGTCTTTTTTCAACTAATTAGGTCTAAAAGCTGTTTTACTCCATAACGAAAATCAGTTGCCGTCAGCTCCTATAGCGTACGCAGTAGACATGAAGGAAACGTATACAACGATGAAGAAAATTTTGGATCTCGTTAGCTACGATAAATATCAATGGCAGATGGTTTCTGACTTGAAAGTTCTAACAATTCTATTCGGAATGCAAGGAGGCTACACCAAATTTCCTTGCTATCTGTGCGAGTGGGACAGCCGTGCAAAAGATCATTACAAACACATAAATTGGCCGCCTAGAGAAAGATTTCAAATAGGCAAAAAAACGTAGTCAACATTCCTCTTGTCCAGAGCGACAAAATTATTTTGCCGCCGTTACATCTTAAGTTGGGATTCATGAAGCAGTTCGTCAAACGACTTCAAAGTGACGGTGAAGCTTTTTCATACTTGCAAACAGTTTTCCCAAGACTCAGTGATGCAAAAATCAAAGAAGGTACGTGAAATTTCGATATTGCTTTGTATACCAATACGTACAATACACATTGATATTTTACAGGAATATTTGTTGGGCCCCAAATCCGTAAACTTTTTTGTGATACAGAATTCGTCGGAAAATTAAACAATGTAGAGCAAAGAGCGTGGAAGAGTTTTATTTCCTTATGCAAAAATTTTTTAGGAAACCACAGAAGCGATAACTACATTGAAGTAGTGAACGAGTTTTTAGAGGCTTATGAGCAGATGGGATGCAGAATGTCAATGAAAATACATTTTCTGCACTCTCATTTGGATTTCTTTCCTGAAAATCTTGGACAATTTAGTGACGAACAGGGTGAGCGATTTCACCAAGAACTATTAGAGATGGAAAAACGATTCGTAGGAAAAAGTCAGATCAGAATGTTAGCAAACTACTGTTGGTCTCTAAAGCGGGATACTGATGACGTGGCCTGCAAACGGAAGAGATATCGTAAACATTTTTAACGTAAAGCGAAGCTCAAAAGTGTAGTTGTATGTATGTACATATATTTACTGACCTTATGGAATAAAACTCTTAATAAAACGCTTAAAAATAAGAGTGAATTTCATAAAAGATGTTGTAATTTCAACAATTGTCCACCGATTTTGATTGACCAGCACTTTTTAAACTTGAAACAAAGTACTATTTCAGAATATATAACAAACAAAAATTTTCCGCTAGAATTAACAGGAAAAACGATGTAAGCATTTGAAAAATGTTAAATAAAAAACAGTTTTTTTTGCTAACTTTTAAAAAATCTAAAAATTTTGCAATAGAAAGTATAAATGTGTGAATTTTATTCGAAGCCCAAATCTTTCAGCTTTTGAAAAAGGTAAAGAAATTAAAAATTGGTTTACTAATAACGGACCTACGAGTTTTTGACTGCGCGAAGAGCACTGAAAACGGTTTTTTAAACATAACTTAAAAATTTGGGGGTGTTAGAAAATTTTGAGATATGTCATGATGATCTACTCTTCAAGACCTACAACGCACACTAGGTCGCTATAAAAGTTCTTTCAATATTTTTGATTTTGTAACACAGTGTAATTTTTTACTTATTTATTAAAAGTTTTTTAATTGAATAGAGTAGGAAAAATCTTTAGAGACAACCGCCATAGTTTTTCTTATAGATGCCTTTCGAAAGCTGCTAGGCTTTTTCATCAGAGAAATTTCGGCACGCATTGCTAACCATTAAGCTAACAATACGCTTGTTTTGATGTCATCTAATCTCCTAGTTCTATTCTTCCTTACCATATGCAGAACCACTTCCACCATTTCACCGTTAGTAGTGTGATCATGATGGATTGTTTGACACATCTGTTTTATCATCATCAGGTTTTGTTATTGCTTTTTATACCAACAACTTGTATTGATTTACGACCTGTACATTTTCAAGTATTCATGAAACGATCTCAAGGCCAAGAATAATAATTTTTCGGTTTCTCAATTTTTATGAAAATTATTATTGTTTTTATTAAAAGTTTTTTTAAATGCATAGAGTAGGAAAAATCTTTAGAGACAACCGCCATAGATGCCTTTCGGAAGCTGCTAGGCTTTTTCATCAGAGACATTTCGGCACGCATTGATAACCATTAAGCTAACAATACGCTTGTTTTGATGTCACCTAAGCTCCTAGTTCTATTCTTCTTCACCATATGCATGATCCATTTCCGCCATTTGACAGTTATTAGTGTGATCATGATGGATTTTTTGACAGATCTGTTTTATCATCATCAGCAGAACTGCCTTACCGCGTGCTCTCGGTTTTGTTATTGCCTTTTTATACCAACGATTTTTGTTGATTCACGGTCTGTACATTTTCAAGTATTCATGAAACGATCTCAAGGCCAAGAATAACAATTTTTCGCTTTCTCAATTTTTATGAAAATTATTATTGTTCTTATTAAAAGTTTTTTAAATGCATAGAGTAGGAAAAATCTTTAGAGACAACCGCCATAGTTTTTCTTATAGATGCCTTTCGAAAGCTGCTAGGCTTTTTCATCAGAGAAATTTCGGCACGCATTGCTAACCATTAAGCTAACAATACGCTTGTTTTGATGTCATCTAATCTCCTAGTTCTATTCTTCCTTACCATATGCATGAACCACTTCCACCATTTCACCGTTAGTAGTGTGATCATGATGGATTGTTTGACACATCTGTTTTATCATCATCAGGTTTTGTTATTGCTTTTTATACCAACAACTTGTATTGATTTACGGCCTGTATATTTTCAAGTATTCATGAAACGATCTCAAGGCCAAGAATAATAATTTTTCGGTTTCTCAATTTTTATGAAAATTATTATTGTTTTTATTAAAAGTTTTTTAAATGCATAGAGTAGGAAAAATCTTTAGAGACAACCGCCATAGATGCCTTTCGGAAGCTGCTAGGCTTTTTCATCAGAGACATTTCGGCACGCATTGATAACCATTAAGCTAACAATACGCTTGTTTTGATGTCACCTAAGCTCCTAGTTCTCTTCTTCTTTACCATATCCATGATCCATTTCCGCCATTTGACAGTTATTAGTGTGATCATGATGGATTTTTTAACAGATCTGTTTTATCATCATCAGCAGAACTGCCTTACAGCGTGCTCTCGGTTTTGTTATTGCCTTTTTATACCAACGATTTTTGGTGATTTACGGCCCGTACATGTTCAGGTATTCATGAAACGAGCTCAAGGCCAAGATTAATAATTTTTAACTTTCTGAATTTTTATGAAAATTATTATTGTTTTTATTTAATTTTTTATTTTTTTAATAATTATTTTTTAATTATTAAAAGTTTTTTAATTGAATATAGTAGGAAAAATGTTTAGAGACAACCGCCATAGCTTTTCTTATAGATCCATTTCGGAATTTTAATGAAAATTATTATTGCCTTTATTAAATTTTTTATTTTTTTAATAATCATTTTCTAATTAATTATTAAAAGATGTTTAATTGAATATAGTAGGAAAAATTATTAAAGACAACCACCATAGCTTTTCTTATAGATCCATTTCGGAAGCTGCTAAGCTTTTTCATCAGAGAAATTTTGGCACGCATAGCTAACCATTAAGCTAACAATTCGCTGGTTTTGATGTCTTCTAAACTCCTGGTTCTACTCTTCTGTACCATATGCATGACCAACTTCCGCCATTTGACAGTTTGTAGTGTGATCATGATGGATTTTTTGACAGATCTGTTTTATCATCAGAAGAACTGTCTTACCGCGTGCTCTCGGTTTTTTATTGCTTTTTTATACCAACGTTTCTGTTGATTTACAGTGTGTACATTTTCAAGTAGTCATGACACGAGTTCAAGGCCAAGAATAATAATTTTTCACTTGTTGAATTTTATGAAAATTATTATTGTTTTTATTTTGTTTTTATTTTTTTTAGTAATCATTTTGTAATTATTATTAAAGATTCATTTCGGAAGCTGCTAGGCTTTTTCATCAGAGAAATTTCGGCACGCATTGCTAACCATTAAGCTAACAATATGCTTGTTTTGATGTCATCTAAACTCCTAGTTCTATTCTTCTTTACCATATGCATGAACCACTTCCGCCATTTCACCGTTAGTAGTGTGATCATGATGGATTGTTTGACAGATCTGTTTTATCATCATCAGAAGAACTGCCTTACCGCGTGCTCTCGGTTTTGTTATTGATTTTTATACCAACAATTTTTGTTGATTTACGGCCATGTTCAGGTATTACGACATGTTCAGGTATTCATGAAACGAGGTCAAGGCCAAGAATAATAATTTTTCACTTTTTGAATTTTTATGAAAATTATTCTTTTTTTTAATTTTTTTCAATAATAATTTTTTACTTATTTATTAAAAGTTTTTTAATTGAATAAAGTAGGAAAAATTTTTAGAGACAACAGCCATAGTTTTTCTTATAGATGGCTTTCGAAAGCTGCTAGGCTTTTTCATCAGAGAAATTTCGGCACGCATTGCTAACCATTAAGCTAACAATACGCTTGTTTTGATGTCATCTAATCTCCTAGTTCTATTCTTCCTTACCATATGCATGAACCACCTCCACCATTTCACCGTTAGTAGTGTGATCATGATGGATTGTTTGACAGATCTGTTTTATCATCATCAGAAGAACTGCCTTACCGCGTGCTCTCGGTTTTGTTATTGCCTTTTTATACCAACGATTTTTGTTATTCACGGTCTGTACATTTTCAAGTATTCATGAAACGATCTCAAGGCCAAGAATAATAATTTTTCGCTTTCTCAATTTTTATGAAAATTGTTATTGTTTTTATTAAAAGTTTTTTAAATGCATAGAGTAGGAAAAATCTTTAGAGACAACCGCCATAGTTTTTCTTATAGATGGCTTTCGAAAGCTGCTAGGCTTTTTCATCAGAGAAATTTTGGCACGCATTGCTAACCATTAAGCTAACAATACGCTTGTTTTGATGTCATCTAATCTCCTAGTTCTATTCTTCCTTACCATATGCATGAACCACCTCCACCATTTCACCGTTAGTAGTGTGATCATGATCGATTGTTTGACACATCTGTTTTATCATCATCAGGTTTTGTTATTGCTTTTTATACCAACAACTTGTATTGATTTACGGCCTGTACATTTTCAAGTATTCATGAAACGATCTCAAGGCCAAGAATAATAATTTTTCGGTTTCTCAATTTTTATGAAAATTATTATTGTTTTTATTAAAAGTTTTTTTAAATGCATAGAGTAGGAAAAATCTTTAGAGACAACCGCCATAGATGCCTTTCGGAAGCTGCTAGGCTTTTTCATCAGAGACATTTCGGCACGCATTGATAACCATTAAGCTAACAATACGCTTGTTTTGATGTCACCTAAGCTCCTAGTTCTATTCTTCTTCACCATATGCATGATCCATTTCCGCCATTTGACAGTTATTAGTGTGATCATGATGGATTTTTTGACAGATCTGTTTTATCATCATCAGCAGAACTGCCTTACCGCGTGCTCTCGGTTTTGTTATTGCCTTTTTATACCAACGATTTTTGTTGATTCACGGTCTGTACATTTTCAAGTATTCATGAAACGATCTCAAGGCCAAGAATAACAATTTTTCGCTTTCTCAATTTTTATGAAAATTATTATTGTTCTTATTAAAAGTGTTTTAAATGCATAGAGTAGGAAAAATCTTTAGAGACAACCGCCATAGTTTTTCTTATAGATGCCTTTCGAAAGCTGCTAGGCTTTTTCATCAGAGAAATTTCGGCACGCATTGCTAACCATTAAGCTAACAATACGCTTGTTTTGATGTCATCTAATCTCCTAGTTCTATTCTTCCTTACCATATGCATGAACCACTTCCACCATTTCACCGTTAGTAGTGTGATCATGATGGATTGTTTGACACATCTGTTTTATCATCATCAGGTTTTGTTATTGCTTTTTATACCAACAACTTGTATTGATTTACGGCCTGTATATTTTCAAGTATTCATGAAACGATCTCAAGGCCAAGAATAATAATTTTTCGGTTTCTCAATTTTTATGAAAATTATTATTGTTTTTATTAAAAGTTTTTTAAATGCATAGAGTAGGAAAAATCTTTAGAGACAACCGCCATAGATGCCTTTCGGAAGCTGCTAGGCTTTTTCATCAGAGACATTTCGGCACGCATTGATAACCATTAAGCTAACAATACGCTTGTTTTGATGTCACCTAAGCTCCTAGTTCTATTTTTCTTTACCATATCCATGATCCATTTCCGCCATTTGACAGTTATTAGTGTGATCATGATGGATTTTTTAACAGATCTGTTTTATCATCATCAGCAGAACTGCCTTACAGCGTGCTCTCGGTTTTGTTATTGCCTTTTTATACCAACGATTTTTGTTGATTTACGGCCTGTACATGTTCAGGTATTCATGAAACGAGCTCAAGGCCAAGATTAATAATTTTTAACTTTCTGAATTTTTATGAAAATTATTATTGTTTTTATTTAATTTTTTATTTTTTTAATAATTATTTTTTAATTATTAAAAGTTTTTTAATTGAATATAGTAGGAAAAATGTTTAGAGACAACCGCCATAGCTTTTCTTATAGATCCATTTCGGAATTTTAATGAAAATTATTATTGCCTTTATTAAATTTTTTATTTTTTTAATAATCATTTTCTAATTAATTATTAAAAGATGTTTAATTGAATATAGTAGGAAAAATTATTAAAGACAACCACCATAGCTTTTCTTATAGATCCATTTCGGAAGCTGCTAAGCTTTTTCATCAGAGAAATTTTGGCACGCATAGCTAACCATTAAGCTAACAATTCGCTGGTTTTGATGTCTTCTAAACTCCTGGTTCTACTCTTCTGTACCATATGCATGACCAACTTCCGCCATTTGACAGTTTGTAGTGTGATCATGATGGATTTTTTGACAGATCTGTTTTATCATCAGAAGAACTGTCTTACCGCGTGCTCTCTTTTTTTTATTGCTTTTTTATACCAACATTTCTGTTGATTTACAGTGTGTACATTTTCAAGTAGTCATGACACGAGTTCAAGGCCAAGAATAATAATTTTTCACTTGTTGAATTTTATGAAAATTATTATTGTTTTTATTTTTTTTAGTAATCATTTTGTAATTATTATTAAAGATTCATTTCGGAAGCTGCTAGGCTTTTTCATCAGAGAAATTTCGGCACGCATTGCTAACCATTAAGCTAACAATATGCTTGTTTTGATGTCATCTAAACTCCTAGTTCTATTCTTCTTTACCATATGCATGAACCACTTCCGCCATTTCACCGTTAGTAGTGTGATCATGATGGATTTTTTAACAGATCTGTTTTATCATCATCAGCAGAACTGCCTTACCGCGTGCTCTCGGTTTTGTTATTGCCTTTTTATACCAACGATTTTTGTTATTCACGGTCTGTACATTTTCAAGTATTCATGAAACGATCTCAAGGCCAAGAATAATAATTTTTCGCTTTCTCAATTTTTATGAAAATTGTTATTGTTTTTATTAAAAGTTTTTTAAATGCATAGAGTAGGAAAAATCTTTAGAGACAACCGCCAAAGTTTTTCTTATAGATGGCTTTCGAAAGCTGCTAGGCTTTTTCATCAGAGAAATTTTGGCACGCATTGCTAACCATTAAGCTAACAATACGCTTGTTTTGATGTCATCTAATCTCCTAGTTCTATTCTTCCTTACCATATGCATGAACCACCTCCACCATTTCACCGTTAGTAGTGTGATCATGATGGATTGTTTCACACATCTGTTTTATCATCATCAGGTTTTGTTATTGCTTTTTATACCAACAACTTGTATTGATTTACGGCCTGTACATTTTCAAGTATTCATGAAACGATCTCAAAGCCAAGAATAATAATTTTTCGGTTTCTCAATTTTTATGAAAATTATTATTGTTTTTATTAAAAGTTTTTTAAATGCATAGAGTAGGAAAAATCTTTAGAGACAACAGCCATAGATGCCTTTCGGAAGCTGCTAGGCTTTTTCATCAGAGAAATTTCGGCACGCATTGCTAACCATTAAGCTAACAATACGCTTGTTTTGATGTCACCTAAGCTCCTAGTTCTATTCTTCTTTACCATATGCATGATCCATTTCCGCCATTTGACAGTTAGTAGTGTGATCATGATGGATTTTTTAACAGATCTGTTTTATCATCATCAGCAGAACTGCCTTACCGCGTGCTCTCAGTTTTGTTATTGCCTTTTTATACCAACGATTTTTGTTGATTCACGGTCTGAACATTTTCAAGTATTCATGAAACGATCTCAAGGCCAAGAATAATAATTTTTCGCTTTCTCAATTATTATGAAAATTATTATTTTTTTTATTAAAAGTTTTTTAAATACATAGAGTAGGAAAAATCTTTAGAGACAACCGCCATAGTTTTTCTTATAGATGCCTTTCGAAAGCTGCCAGGCTTTTTCATCAGAGAAATTTCGGCACGCATTGCTAACCATTAAGCTAACAATACGCTTGTTTTGATGTCATCTAAGCTCCTACTTCTATTCTTCTATACCATATGCATGAACCACTTCCGCCATTTCACCGTTAGTAGTGTGATCATGATGGATTGTTTGACACATCTGTTTTATCATCATCAGGTTTTGTTATTGCTTTTTATACCAACAACTTTTATTGATTTACGGCCTGTACATTTTCAAGTATTCATGAAACGATCTCAAGGCCAAGAATAATAATTTTTAACTTTCTGAATTTTAATGAAAATTATTATTGTTTTTATTTAATTTTTTATTTTTTTAATAATCATTTTCTAATTAATTATTAAAAGATTTTTAATTGAATATAGTAGGAAAAATGATTAAAGACAACCACCATAGCTTTTCTTATAGATCCATTTCGGAAGCTGCTAAGCTTTTTCATCAGAGAAATTTCGGCACGCATTGCTAACCATTAAGCTAACAATACGCTTGTTTTGATGTCACCTAAGCTCCTAGTTCTATTATTCTTTACCATATGCATGATCCATTTCCGCCATTTGACAGTTAGTAGTGTGATCAAGATGGATTTTTTGACAGATCTGTTTTATCATCATCAGCAGAACTGCCTTACCGCGTGCTCTCAGTTTTGTTATTGCCTTTTTATACCAACGATTTTTGTTGATTCACGGTCTGTACATTTTCAAGTATTCATGAAACGATCTCAAGGCCAAGAATAATAGTTTTTCGCTTTCTCAATTTTTATGAAAATTATTATTGTTTTTATTAAAAGTTTTTTAAATACATAGAGTAGGCAAAATCTTTAGAGACAACCGCCATAGTTTTTCTTATAGATGCTTTTCGAAAGCTGCTGGGCTTTTTCATCAGAGAAATTTTGGCACGTATTGCTAACCATTAAGTTAACAATACCCTTGTTTTGATGTCACCTAAGCTCCTAGTTTTATTCTTCTTTACCATATGCATAAACCACTTCCGCCATTTCACCGTTAGTAGTGTGATCATGATGGATTTTTTGAGAGATCTGTTTTATCATCATCAGCAGACCTGCCTTACCGCGTGCTCTCGGTTTTGTTATTGCTTTTTATACCAACAACTTTTGTTGATTTACGGCCTGTACATGTTCAGGTATTCATGAAACGAGCTCAAGGCCAAGATTAATAACTTTTAACTTTCTGAATTTTTATGAAAATTATTATTGTTTTTATTTAATTTTTTATTTTTTTAATAATTATTTTTTAATTATTAAAAGTTTTTTAATTGAATATAGTAGGAAAAATGTTTAGAGACAACCGCCATAGCTTTTCTTATAAATCCATTTCGGAATTTTAATGAAAATTATTATTGCCTTTATTTAATTTTTTATTTTTTTAATAATCATTTTCTAATTAATTATTAAAATATTTTTAATTGAATATAGTAGGAAAAATGATTAAAGACAACCTGATGCTGATGAATATTGATTTTTGTGGATAAAAATGAAACACGTCTTACGTTATATAAAGTTCAAGAAAAGAAGAAAAGAAAAAAAATGTTTATTCATTAAATTGACATTTACATGACATTTCACATGGCTGTGTTCAATGCAACATTCTCCCTGAATAATAAGTTTTTTTTTGTTTTTTTTTTTTAATTGAGAATAGTATTTGCTCACATATATGTTTGTACTTTTAACATACTTCGCTTATATATGGCAGAAGGCCCGAATAAAAAAAATATTCACAAAATTTATAAGAATTAAGTTGGGTGACACATACAGCTCGTAGTGTTCTTTTAATTACTCATGCCAAAATATCTCAAGAAATGTACCAATTTTGGTTGTGCAACTTGTTTAGTTAAAATGTCAGCTGGCATACTTTCGGTTGATACTTGTTTGATGTTAACATGCTTTTCTTTAGCGATCTGGACAATAAATTTTACTTTAACATTAACGTGTTTTGTTCTGGCAGAGTAATTATTGTTTAACGCTAAATCGATAGCCCCACGGTTATCACAATATACAGAAATCATCTGTGCTGCACTTGGTATCAACTCAGCTCTTAAATACTTCAGCCATGTGGCTTCCTGGATCATTTCAGTCATAGCCATGAATTCAGCCTCTGTTGTTGACAGCGCTATTGTTTGTTGTCGTCGTGTACGCCACGATATAGCGCCGCCTTGCATTATGAATACGAAGCCCGTCGTTGAATTGCGTTTGTCAAGATCATTAGCCCAATCCGAGTCACCGCAAATAGTGCCTTTTAGGTATCGTAGTACACGTTTGACTGCCACCGAGTGAGCTTTGCCCGGGGTTTCGTTATACCTGCTAAGTAAATTAACAGCAAAGTTAATATCAGGGCGAGTTACCTGAGCAGCAAATTGCAGGCTGCCGATTGCCTCTCTGTATGGAATATTTCGCATTTCGTATTTCTCCCTATCTGTCTTCGGACACATGTCTTCGCTGATCTTTTGATTCGGGTCTAAAGGCGTTGACGTTGGATTGGCGCTGCTCATTTCAAATCGTTCGATGAGTTCGCTGATGTATTGTGATTGGTCGATGGTGATAGAGTTTTTGGTTTTGTCTCGAGTGATCCTCATTCCAAGAAGTGAAGACATCTCACCCAGATCTTTCATTTTAAAATGTTTCCTTAGCTCTTCTTTCCGCCTCATTTCACGGTCAAGATTATTTGAAACAATGAGAATATCGTCGACCCATATGGCAACAATGAGAATTTCTCCATTTACTACAGAATGGAATATGCACTGATCAACCTGTGAGCGCTTCAGTCCAAAGCTCAACAAAACTTTGGTTAACGCGATGTTCCACAATCGACTAGACTGTTTCAATCCATAAATTGATTTTAACAGTCGACAATACCGACTAGAACCATCATCAAACAGCTCCGGCTGATGCATATAAATTTCGGTGTCTAGGTCTTCATGCAAGAATGCAGTTACTACATCCATCTCTGTAAGTCGTAAATCAAATTGAACTGCCATGGCTAACAAAAATCGAATCGAGGTGTATCGCACCACAGGCGAGAAGGTTTCGTTGTAGTCAATTCCAGGTACTTGTGTAAAACCCTTAGCAACGATTCTGGCCTTGTACCTTACAATTTCTCCATCAGAACTTCCTTTTGTTTTAAACACCCATTTACACTGCACTGGCTTTTTACCTTTTGGCAACTCCGCAAGCGACCATGTTCCATTTTCTGTAAGAGAGTTCATTTCCTCTCGCAGCGCTTTTTTCCAAAACTCACTAGCTTCGCTCGACAAAGCTTGCTTTACCGTTTTTGGATCACTCTCTGTAAAAAGAGCACAAGCATAATTCGGCTTAGGTTTGTTGACATTTCGACGCGGTCGCGCAATTGTTTCACTCTCAAGATTCGTCGCTGGGTTATCTTTGCTATCGATTGAGTCATTCAACTCCATGCCTTCAATTTCGTTTTGTTCACCATATTGTACGGAAGCATCGATTTCTGAGTTATCGTCGATTGGAGAGATTTTAAGGTCACATGAGCTCTCAATATGTTCGTTGACAGTGGTGTCACTTGAGGTCTCAAATTCTTCAGCGATTGATGAATCATCAGACTCTTGAGCTTCATCCACCCTTGTTTCGAAATCGCTACTATCGTGCACATCATTTAATGAGACAATGACTTGGTTTGTTTTAGAGGTGCCCATCATTGTGCTTTCGTTCTCGATGAATGTGACATCTCTACTGATGGTGACTTTTCGCGAAGCTCTGTGATACAGTCGATACGCCTTTTGGTTGTTGGCATATCCAATAAAAATATATTCAATTGCTTTGTCGTCGAGTTTTACATCTGGTACATGTGCAAATGCTTTGCAACCAAATACCTTCAAAAATTTCAGATCGGGTGCTTTGCCGCTCCACGCTTCCTTTCGGCTAATCTTGCCACCGCGCAGAGGTAGACAATTGATTATTTTTGTGGCTGCCATAAGCGCCTCTGCCCAGAAATTCTTCGATAAATTAGCATCGATGAGCATACACCTCACGCGGTCAAGTAACGTGCGATTCATGCGCTCCGCTGTGCCGTTCTGCTGCGGCGTATGTGGCGTTGAAGTTTGATGAATTATTCCATGCTTTACACAGAATTGCTTCATTCTATTGTTCAAAAATTCCTTCCCGTTATCGCTTCTGAATACTCTCAACTTCTTTCCCGTTTGAGTTTCCGCCATTTGTTTGAAATCAACGAAACAATTAAATACCTGACCTTTACTTTTTAATGGGTATACAACCACCTTTCCAGTAAAATCGTCAATGAACGATACAAAGTAGCGACAACCACTAATTGATCTCACATTTAATTCGCAAACGTCGGAATGAACTAGTTGTAGAACACTGCTAGCCTTTTTGCCCTCTTTTGGGAACGATGAACGACACAGTTTCCCTTTTAAGCAAATTTCACATTTAGATTTCTTTTGACTCACTTTGATGGTGTCTAAGAACTGTATGTTGTCAAGGCAAATATGGCCTAATCGACGGTGCCATAATTGCAATTCATCGCTTTTGCCTTTTTGATTTGCGTTTTCAACGTTCTCGACTGAAAACGAATTACATTTCGGGACATCCAACTTAAACATATCATCAACTAAGCTGCAATAGTTTTGTTAGTGCTTTTGTGAACGACTTTACAACCCTGACTATTGAAAATCACTTCATTGCCCTTTTTGACAATTTGACTAACTGAAATTAGATTCGCACAAATGCCCGGGATATGCTGGACATTCCCCAAAGTTATATTACTAATTTCACCATCTTTAACAATAGTTTGATCAATGTTACCAGTCTTTTTCACTCTTAACTTCTCATTGTTTGCCACGGTCACTTCGGTCAAAAGTGGATCCGATATGTTTTGCATAAGATTATCGTTATTTACCATGTGTGCGGTCGCACCACTATCAAAATACCAATCACTTGTCGATGATTTTTGCGCAATAAACGAACTATAGAGTACCACCTTTTCACTCTTGACTTTTGAACATTGTCTTTTGAAATGAGGTCCACCGCATTCAAAGCATTTCACTTTTCTAGGCTTTTGCTTAATATATTTCTGTGAGGCCTTTTTTGCTATTAGTGCTGTGGACTCATTTGACTCAAATTCAATTTCTTGTAAGAGAATGTTTTTAACGTAGTCGACGGTGAGCTCATCCCCTTTTGTTTCAATGCTCATTACCATAGGCTTAAAGCCATCTGGCAATCCGCACAGCATTATCGCACCCGCAATTTGTTCATCAATTTAAAAACCGGCAGATTTTATCTTTGAGTATAATGATAGATTTTGTGTTACATACTCCTGCAATGATTCACAGTCATCTAACTTTAATGATATCCATTGCTTGAGTAACGCAACCCTCCTCACGATTCCTTTATCTTCAAAAGCAGACACCAATGCATCCCAACCTTGTTTAGCATATGCGCAGCCTTCTATATGCGTGTATACACTTGAATCAACCAGCAGCGTGATTTCAGCTAATGCTTTTAAATTTTTATCCAGCTCATCCTGCTTTGTGTCTTCCTTGACTTCAGTTTTACAGTATTTCCACAACCCTTTGGTAATTAAATGAGCTCTAGCTCGAACTTTCCACATTCCAAAATTTTTTCTGCCTTTCAAGCGCTCAAAGGGCAGTTGTACGTTCATTGCAGCAACAATTTAATCGACCGTAACCTCAACTACTGATTCGAAGTGGGCATACGAAGAAAATGCAAAAGTAACGCGAAATTGTTCATTTAATTACAAAATATTCTATTCAAACGGTTTATGCAGTTTTATTTTAACACAAGTTATTAAAATAATAGCGTTAGCCCATAACCTGATGCCGATGAATTGCAATTATGGCACTCTTGCATTGAACACAGCCATGTGAAATGTCATGTAAATGTCAATTTAATGAATAAAAATTTGTTTTCTTTTCTTCTTTTCTTGAACTTTATATAACGTAAGACGTGTTTCATTTGTATCCACAAAAATCAATATTCATCAGCATCAGGTTATGGGCTAGCGCTATTATTTTAATAACTTGTGTTAAAATAAAACTGCATAAACCGTTTGAATAGAATATTTTGTAATTAAATGAACAATTTCGCGTTACTTTTGCATTTTCTTCGTATGCCCACTTCGAATCAGTAGTTGAGGTTACGGTCGATTAAATTGTTGCTGCAATGAACGTACAACTGCCCTTTGAGCGCTTGAAAGGCAGAGAAAATTTTGGAATGTGGAAAGTTGGAGCTAGAGCTCATTTAATTACCAAAGGGTTGTGGAAATACTGTGAAACTGAAGTCAAGGAAGACAAAATCAGGATGAGCTGGATAAAAATTTAAAAGCATTAGCTGAAATCACGCTGCTGGTTGATTCAAGTGTATACACGCATATAGAAGGCTGCGCATATGCTAAACAAGGTTGGGATGCATTGGTGTCTGCTTTTGAAGATAAAGGAATCGTGAGGAGGGTTGCGTTACTCAAGAAATGGATATAATTAAAGTTAGATGACTGTGAATCATTGCAGGATTATGTAACACAAAATCTATCATTATACTCAAAGATAAAATCTGGCGGTTTTAAAATTGATGAACAAATTGCGGGTGCGATAATGCTGTGCGGATTGCCAGATGGCTTTAAGCCTATGGTAATGAGCATTGAAACAAAAGGGGATGAGCTCACCGTCGACTACGTTAAAAACATTCTCTTACAAGAAATTGAATTTGAGTCAAATGAGTCCACAGCACTAATAGCAAAAAAGGCCTCACAGAAATATATTAAGCAAAAGCCTAGAAAAGTGAAATGCTTTGAATGCGGTGGACCTCATTTCAAAAGACAATGTTCAAAAGTCAAGAGTGAAAAGGTGGTACTCTATAGTTCGTTTATTGCGCAAAAATCATCGACAAGTGATTGGTATTTTGATAGTGGTGCGACCGCACACATGGTAAATAACGATAATCTTATGCAAAACATATCGGATCCACTTTTGACCGAAGTGACCGTGGCAAACAATGAGAAGTTAAGAGTGAAAAAGACTGGTAACATTGATCAAACTATTGTTAAAGATGGTGAAATTAGTAATATAACTTTGAAGAATGTCCAGCATATCCCGGGCATTTGTGCGAATCTAATTTCAGTTAGTCAAATTGTCAAAAAGGGCAATGAAGTGATTTTCAATAGTCAGGGTTGTAAAGTCGTTCACAAAAGCACTAACAAAACTATTGCAGCTTAGTTGATGATATGTTTAAGTTGGATGTCCCGAAATGTAATTCGTTTTCAGTCGAGAACGTTGAAAACGCAAATCAAAAAGGCAAAAGCGATGAATTGCAATTATGGCACCGTCGATTAGGCCATATTTGCCTTGACAACATACAGTTCTTAGACACCATCAAAGTGAGTCAAAAGAAATCTAAATGTGAAATTTGCTTAAAAGGGAAACTGTGTCGTTCATCGTTCCCAAAAGAGGGCAAAAAGGCTAGCAGTGTTCTACAACTAGTTCATTCCGACGTTTGCGAATTAAATGTGAGATCAATTAGTGGTTGTCGCTACTTTGTATCGTTCATTGACGATTTTACTGGAAAGGTGGTTGTATACCCATTAAAAAGTAAAGGTCAGGTATTTAATTGTTTCGTTGATTTCAAACAAATGGCGGAAACTCAAACGGGAAGGAAGTTGAGAGTATTCAGAAGCGATAACTCAGAAATCGATGCTTCCGTACAATATGGTGAACAAAACGAAATTGAAGTCATGGAGTTGAATGACTCAATCGATAGCAAAGATAGCCCAGCGACGAATCTTGAGAGTGAAACAGTTGCGCGACCGCGTCGAAAGGTCAACAAACCTAAGCCGAATTATGCTTGTGCTCTTTTTACAGAGAGTGATCCAAAAACGGTAAAGCAAGCTTTGTCGAGCGAAGCTAGTGAGTTTTGGCAAAAAGCGATGCGAGAGGAAATGAACTCTCTTACAGAAAATGGAACATGGTCGCTTGCGGAGTTGCCAAAAGGTAAAAAGCCAGTGCAGTGTAAATGGGTGTTTAAAACAAAACGAAGTTCTGATGGAGAAATTGTAAGGTACAAAGCCAGACTCGTTGCTAAGGGTTTTACACAAGTACCTGGAATTGACTACAACGAAACCTTCTCGCCTGTGGTGCGATACACCTCGATTCGATTTTTGTTAGCCATGGCAGTTCAATTTGATTTCCGACTTACACAGATGGATGTAGTAACTGCATTCTTGCATGAAGACCTAGACACCGAAATTGATATGCATCAGCCGGAGCTGTTTGATGATGGTTCTAGTCGGTATTGTCGACTGTTAAAATCAATTTATGGATTGAAACAATCTAGTCGATTGTGGAACATCGCGTTAACCAAAGTTTTGTTGAGCTTTGGACTGAAGCGCTCACAGGTTGATCAGTGCATATTCCATTCTGTAGTAAATGGAGAAATTCTCATTGTTGCCATATGGGTCGACGATATTCTCATTGTTTCAAATAATCTTGACCGTGAAATGAGGCGGAAAGAAGAGCTAAGGAAACATTTTAAAATGAAAGATCTGGGTGAGATGTCTTCACTTCTTGGAATGAGGATCACTCGAGACAAAACCAAAAACTCTATCACCATCGACCAATCACAATACATCAGCGAACTCATCGAACGATTTGAAATGAGCAGCGCCAATCCAACGTCAACGCCTTTAGACCCGAGTCAAAAGATCAGCGAAGACATGTGTCCGAAGACAGATAGGGAGAAATACGAAATGCGAAATATTCCATACAGAGAGGCAATCGGCAGCCTGCAATTTGCTGCTCAGGTAACTCGCCCTGATATTAACTTTGCTGTTAATTTACTTAGCAGGTATAACGAAACCACGGGCAAAGCTCACTGGGTGGCAGTGAATGATGAATATTGATTTTTGTGGATAAAAATGAAACACGTCTTACGTTATATAAAGTTCAAGAAAAGACGTGTTTCATTTTTATCCACAAAAGTCAATATTCATCAGCATCAGGTTATGGGCTCAGCACGCTTCCACTGCGCTAATCTTGCCACCGCGCAGAGGTAGACAATTGATTATTTTTGTGGCTGCCATAAGCGCCTCTGCCCAGAAATTCTTCGATAAATTAGCATCGATGAGCATACACCTCACGCGGTCAAGTAACCTGCGATTCATGCGCTCCGCTGTGCCGTTCTGCTGCGGCGTATGTGGCGTTGAAGTTTGATGAATTATTCCATGCTTTACACAGTATTGCTTCATTCTATGCCAGAAGGCCCGAATAAAAAAATATTCACAAAATTTATAAGAATTAAGTGGGGTGACACATACAGCTCGTAGTGTTCTTTTAATTACTCATGCCAAAATATCTCAAGAAATGTACCAATTTTGGTTGTGCAACTTGTTTAGTTAAAATGTCAGCTGGCATACTTTCGGTTGATACTTGTTTGATGTTAACATGCTTTTCTTTAGCGTTCTGGACAATAAATTTTACTTTAACATCAACGTGTTTTGTTCTGGCAGAGTAGCTTTTCTTATAGATCCATTTCGGAAGCTGCTAAGCTTTTTCATCAGAGAAATTTTGGCACGCATAGCTAGCCATTAAGCTAACAATTCGCTGGTTTTGATGTCTTCTAAACTCCTGGTTCTACTCTTCTGTACCATATGCATGACCAACTTCCGCCATTTGACAGTTTGTAGTGTGATCATGATGGATTTTTTGACAGATCTGTTTTATCATCAGAAGAACTGCCTTACCGCGTGCTCTCGGTTTTGTATTGCTTTTTTATACCAACAATTTCTGTTGATTTACAGTGTGTACATTTTCAAGTAGTCATGAAACGAGTTCAAGGCCAAGAATAATAATTTTTCACTTTTTGAATTTTATGAAAATTATTATTGTTTTTATTTTGTTTTTATTTTTTTTAGAAATCATTTTGTAATTATTATTAAAGATCCATTTCGGAAGCTGCTAGGCTTTTTCATCAGAGAAATTTCGGCACGCATTGCTAACCATTAAGCTAACAATATGCTTGTTTTGATGTCATCTAAACTCCTAGTTCTATTCTTCTTTACCATATGCATGAACCACTTCCCATTTCACCGTTAGTAGTGTGATCATGATGGATTGTTTGACAGATCTGTTTTATCATCATCAGAAGAACTGCCTTACCGCGTGCTCTCGGTTTTGTTATTGCTTTTTATACCAACGATTTTTGTTGATTCACGGTCTGTACATTTTCAAGTATTCATGAAACGATCTCAAGGCCAAGAATAATAGTTTTTCGCTTTCTCAATTTTTATGAAAATTATTATTGTTTTTATTAAAAGTTTTTTAAATACATAGAGTAGGAAAAATCTTTAGAGACAACCGCCATAGTTTTTCTTATAGATGCCTTTCGAAAGCTGCTAGGCTTTTTCATCAGAGAAATTTCGGCACGCATTGCTAACCATTAAGCTAACAATACGCTTGTTTTGATGTCACCTAAGCTCCTACTTCTATTCTTCTTTACCATATGCATGATCCATTTCCGCCATTTGACAGTTAGTAGTGTGATCATGAGGGATTTTTTGACAGATCTGTTTTATCATCATCAGCGGAACTGCCTTACCGCGTGCTCTCAGTTTTGTTATTGCCTTTTTATACCAACGATTTTTGTTGATTCACGGTCTGTACATTTTCAAGTATTTATGAAACGATCTCAAGGCCAAGAATAATAGTTTTTCGCTTTCTCAATTTTTATGAAAATTATTATTGTTTTTATTAAAAGTTTTTTAAATACATAGAGTATAAAAAATCTTTAGAGACAACCGCCATAGTTTTTCTTATAGATGCTTTTCGAAAGCTGCTGGGCTTTTTCATCAGAGAAATTTTGGCACGTATTGCTAACCATTAAGTTAACAATACCCTTGTTTTGATGTCACCTAAGCTCCTAGTTATATTCTTCTTTACCATATGCATGAACCACTTCCGCCATTTCACCGTTAGTATTGTGATCATGATGGATTTTTTGAGAGATCTGTTTTATCATCATCAGCAGAACTGCCTTACCGCGTGCTCTCGGTTTTGTTATTGCTTTTTATACCAACAACTTTTGTTGATTTACGGCCTGTACATGTTCAGGTATTCATGAAACGAGCTCAAGGCCAAGATTAATAACTTTTAACTTTCTGAAATTTTATGAAAATTATTATTGTTTTTATTTAATTTTTTATTTTTTTAATCATTATTTTTTAATTATTAAAAGTTTTTTAACTGAATATAGTAGGAAAAATGTTTAGAGACAACCGCCCTAGCTTTTCTTATAGATCCATTTCGGAATTTTAATGAAAATTATTATTGCCTTTATTTCATTTTTTATTTTTTTAATAATCATTTTCTAATTAATTATTAAAAGATTTTTAATTGAATATAGTAGGAAAAATGATTAAAGACAACTACCATAGCTTTTCTTATAGATCCATTTCGGAAGCTGCTAAGCTTTTTCATCAGAGAAAGTTTGGCACGCATAGCTAACCATTAAGCTAACAATTCGCTGGTTTTGATGTCTTCTAAACTCCTGGTTCTACTCTTCTGTACCATATGCATGACCAAATTCCGCCATTTGACAGTTTGTAGTGTGATCATGATGGATTTTTTGACAGATCTGTTTTATCATCAGAAGAACTGCCTTACCGCGTGCTCTCGGTTTTTTATTGCTTTTTTATACCAACAATTTCTGTTGATTTACAGTGTGTACATTTTCAAGTAGTCATGAAACGAGTTCAAGGCCAAGAATAATAATTTTTCACTTTTTGAATTTTATGAAAATTATTATTGTTTTTATTTTGTTTTTATTTTTTTTAGTAATCATTTTGTAATTATTATTAAAGATCCATTTCGGAAGCTGCTAGGCTTTTTCATCAGAGAAATTTCGGCACGCATTGCTAACCATTAAGCTAACAATACGCTTGTTTTGATGCCACCTAAGCTCCTAGTTCTATTCTTCTTTACCATATGCATGATCCATTTCCGCCATTTGACAGTTAGTAGTGTGATCATGATGGATTGTTTGACACATCTGTTTTATCATCATCAGGTTTTGTTATTGCTTTTTATACCAACAACTTGTATTGATTTACGGCCTGTACATTTTCAAGTATTCATGAAACGATCTCAAAGCCAAGAATAATAATTTTTCGGTTTCTCAATTTTTATGAAAATTATTATTGTTTTTATTAAAAGTTTTTTAAATGCATAGAGTAGGAAAAATCTTTAGAGACAACCGCCATAGATGCCTTTCGGAAGCTGCTAGGCTTTTTCATCAGAGAAATTTCGGCACGGATTGCTAACCATTAAGCTAACAATACGCTTGTTTTGATGTCACCTAAGCTCCTAGTTCTATTCTTCTTTACCATATGCATGATCCATTTCCACCATTTGTTAGTTAGTAGTGTGATCATGATGGATTTTTTGAGAGATCTGTTTTATCATCATCAGCAGAACTGCCTTACCGCGTGCTCTCAGTTTTGTTATTGCCTTTTTATACCAACGATTTTTGTTGATTTACGGTCTGTACATTTTCAAGTATTCATGAAACGATCTCAAAGCCAAGAATAATAATTTTTCGCTTTCTCAATTTTTATGAAAATTATTATTGTTTTTATTAAAAGTTTTTTAAATACATAGAGTAGGAAAAATCTTTAGAGACAACCGCCATAGTTTTTCTTATAGATGCCTTTCGAAAGCTGCTAGGATTTTTCATCAGAGAAATTTCGGCACGCATTGCTAACCATTAAGCTAACAATACGCTTGTTTTGATGTCATCTAAGCTCCTAGTTCTGTTCTTCTTTACCATATGCATGAACCACTTCCGCCATTTCACCGTTAGTAGTGTGATCATGATGGATTGTTTGACACATCTGTTTTATTATCATCAGGTTTTGTTATTGCTTTTTATACCAACAACTTTTATTGATTTACGGCCTGTACATTTTCAAGTATTCATGAAACGATCTCAAGGCCAAGAATAATAATTTTTCGCTTTCTCAATTTTTATGAAAATTATTATTGTTTTTATTAAAAGTTTTTTAAATGCATAGAGTAGGAAAAATCTTTAGAGACAACCGCCATAGTTTTTCTTATAGATGCTTTTCGAAAGCTGCTGGGCTTTTTCATCAGAGAAATTTTGGCCGTATTCCTAACCATTAAGCTAACAATACGCTTGTTTTGATGTCACCTAAGCTCCTAGTTCTATTCTTCTTTACCATATGCATGAACCACTTCCGCCATTTCACCGTTAGTAGTGTGATCATGATGGATTTTTTGAGAGATCTGTTTTATCATCATCAGCAGAACTGCCTTACCGCGTGCTCTCGGTTTTGTTATTGCTTTTTATACCAACAACTTTTGTTGATTTACGGCCTGTACATGTTCAGGTATTCATGAAACGAGCTCAAGGCCAAGATTAATAATTTTTAACTTTCTGAATTTTTATGAAAATTATTATTGTTTTTATTTAATTTTTACTTTTTTTAATAATTATTTTTTAATTATTAAAAGTTTTTTAATTGAATATAGTAGGAAAAATGTTTAGAGACAACTGCCATAGCTTTTCTTATAGATCCATTTCGGAATTTTAATGAAAATTATTATTGCCTTTATTTAATTTTTTATTTTTTTAATAATCATTTTCTAATTAATTATTAAAAGATTTTTAATTGAATATAGTAGGAAAAATGATTCAAGACAACCACGATAGCTTTTCTTATAGATCCATTTCGGAAGCTGCTAAGCTTTTTCATCAGAGAAATTTTGGCACGCATTGCTAACCATTAAGCTAACAATACGCTGGTTTTGATGTCTTCTAAACTTCTGGTTCTACTCTTCTTTACATATGCATGACCCACTTCCGCCATTTGACAGTTTGTAGTGTGATCATGATGGATTTTTTGACAGATCTGTTTTATCATCATCAGAAGAACTGCCTTACCGCGTGCTCTCGGTTTTTTATTGCTTTCTTATACCAACAATTTTTGTTGATTTACGGTGTGTACATTTTCAAGCAGTCATGAAACAAGTTCAAGGCCAAGAATAATAATTTTTAACTTTTGAATTTTATGAAAATTATTATTGTTTTTAACTTGTTTTTATTTTTTTTAGTAATCATTTTGTAATTATTATTATAGATCCATTTCGGATGCTGCTAGGCTTTTTCATCAGAGAAATTTCGGCACGCATTGCTAACCATTAAGCTAACAATACGCTTGTTTTGATGTCATCTAAACTCCTAGTTCTATTCTTCTTTACCATATGCATGAACCACTTCCGCCATTTCACCGTTAGTAGTGTGATCATGATGGATTGTTTGACAGATCTGTTTTATCATCATCAGAAGAACTGCCTTACCGCGTGCTCTCGGTTTTGTTATTGCTTTTTATACCAACAACTTTTGTTGATTTACGGCCTGTACATTTTCAAGTATTCATGAAACGATCTCAAGGCCAAGAATAATAATTTTTCGCTTTCTCAATTGTTATGAAAATTATTATTGTTTTTATTAAAAGTTTTTTAAATGCATAGAGTAGGAAAAATCTTTAGGGACAACCGTCATAGTTTTTCTTATAGATGCCTTTCGAAAGCTGCTAGGCTTTTTCATCAGAGAAATTTCGGCACGCATTGCTTACCATTAAGCTAACAATACGCTTGTTTTGATGTCATCTAAACTCCTAGTTCTATTCTTCTTTACCATATGCATGAACCACTTCCGCCATTTCACCGTTAGTAGTGTGATCATGATGGATTGTTTGACAGATCTGTTTTATCATCATCAGAAGAACTGCCTTACCGCGTGCTCTCGGTTTTGTTATTGCTTTTTATACCAACAACTTTTGTTGATTTACGGCCTGTACATTTTCAAGTATTCATGAAACGATCTCAAGGCCAAGAATAATAATTTTTCGCTTTCTCAATTTTTATGAAAATTATTATTGTTTTTATTAAAAGTTTTTTAAATGCATAGAGTAGGAAAAATCTTAAGAGACAACCGCCATAGTTTTTCTTATAGATGCCTTTCGAAAGCTGCTAGGCTTTTTCATCAGAGAAATTTCGGCACGCATTGCTTACCATTAAGCTAACAATACGCTTGTTTTCATGTCACCTAAGCTCCTAGTTCTATTCTTCTTTACCATATGCATGAACCTCTTCCGCCATTTCACCGTTAGTAGTGTGATCATGATGGATTTTTTGAGAGATCTATTTTATTATCATCAGCAGAACTGCCTTACCGCGTGCTCTCGGTTTTGTTATTGCTTTTTATACCAACAATTTTTGTTGATTTACGGCCATGTTCAGGTATTACGACATGTTCAGGTATTCATGAAATGAGGTCAAGGCCAAGAATAATAATTTTTCACTTTATGAATTTTTATGAAAATTATTCTTTTTTTTTATTTTTTTCAATAATAATTTTTTAATTATTTATTAAAAGTTTTTTAATTGAATAGAGTAGGAAAAATTTTTAGAGACAACAGCCATAGCTTTTGTTTTAGATCCATTTCGGAAGCTGCTAGGCTTCTTCATCAGAGAAATTTTGGCACGCATTGACAAACATGAAGCTAACAATACGCTTGTTTTGATGTCATCTAAACTCCTAGCTCTATTCTTCTTTACCATATGCATGAACCACTTCCGCCATTTCACCGTTAGTAGTGTGATCATGATGGATTGTTTGACACATCTGTTTTATCATCATCAGGTTTTGTTATTGCTTTTTATACCAACAACTTTTATTGATTTCCGGCCTGTAAATTTTCAAGTATTCATGAAACGATCAAGGCCAAGAATAATAATTTTTCGCTTTCTCAATTGTTATGAAAATTATTATTGTTTTTATTAAAAGTTTTTTAATTGCATAGAGTAGCAGTCATGAAACAAGTTCAAGGCCAAGAATAATAATTTTTAACTTTTGAATTTTATGAAAATTATTATTGTTTTTAACTTGTTTTTATTTTTTTTAGTAATCATTTTGTAATTATTATTATAGATCCATTTCGGATGCTGCTAGGCTTTTTCATCAGAGAAATTTCGGCACGCATTGCTAACCATTAAGCTAACAATACGCTTGTTTTGATGTCATCTAAACTCCTAGTTCTATTCTTCTTTACCATATGCATGAACCACTTCCGCCATTTCACCGTTAGTAGTGTGATCATGATGGATTGTTTGACAGATCTGTTTTATCATCACCTTACCGCGTGCTCTCGGTTTTGTTATTGCTTTTTATACCAACAACTTTTGTTGATTTACGGCCTGTACATTTTCAAGTATTCATGAAACGATCTCAAGGCCAAGAATAATAATTTTTTGCTTTCTCAATTGTTATGAAAATTATTATTGCTTTTATTAAAAGTTCTTTAAATGCATAGAGTAGGAAAAATCTTAAGAGACAACCGCCATAGTTTTTCTTATAGATGCCTTTCGAAAGCTGCTAGGCTTTTTCATCAGAGAAATTTCGGCACGCATTGCTTACCATTAAACTAACAATACGCTTGTTTTGATGTCACCTAAGCTCCTAGTTCTATTCTTCTTTACCATATGCATGAACCACTTCCGCCATTTCACCGTTAGTAGTGTGATCATGATGGATTTTTTGAGAGATCTGTTTTATCATCATCAGAAGAACTGCCTTACCGCGTGCTCTCGGTTTTGTTATTGCTTTTTATACCAACAAATTTTGTTGATTTACGGCCTGTACATGTTCAGGTATTCATGAAACGAGCTCAAGGCCAGGTTAATAATTTTTAACTTTCTGAATTTTTATGAAAATTATTATTGTTTTTATTTAATTTTTTATTTTTTTAATAATTATTTTTTAATTATTAAAAGCTTTTTAATTGAATATAGTAGGAAAAATGTTTAGAGACAACCGCCATAGCTTTTCTTATAGATCCATTTCGGAATTTTAATGAAAATTATTATTGCCTTTATTTAATTTTTTATTTTTTTAATAATCATTTTCTAATTAATTATTAAAAGATTTTTAATTGAATATAGTAGGAAAAATGATTCATGACGATAGCTTTTCTTATAGATCCATTTCGGAAGCTGCTAAGCTTTTTCATCTGAGAAATTTTGGAACGCATTGCTAACCATTAAGCTAACAATACGCTGGTTTTGATGTCTTCTAAACTCCTGGTTCTACTCTTCTTTTCATATGCATAACCCACTTCCGCCATTTGACAGTTTGTAGTGTGATCATGATGGATTTTTTGACAGATCTGTTTTATCATCATCAGAAGAACTGCCTTACCGCGTGCTCTCGGTTTTTTATTACTTTCTTATACCAACAATTTTTGTTGATTTACGGTGTGTACATTTTCAAGTATTCATGAAACGATCTCAAGGCCAAGAATAATAATTTTTCGCTTTCTCAATTGTTATGAAAATTATTATTGTTTTTATTAAAAGTTTTTTAAATGCATAGAGTAGGAAAAATCTTTAGGGACAACCGCCATAGTTTTTCTTATAGATGCCTTTCGAAAGCTGCTAGGCTTTTTCATCAGAGAAATTTTGGCACGCATTGACAAACATGAAGCTAACAATATGCTTGTTTTGATGTCATCTAAACTCCTAGCTCTATTCTTCTTTACCATATGCATGAACCACTTCCTCCATTTCACCGTTAGTAGTGTGATCATGATGGATTGTTTGACACATCTGTTTTATCATCATCAGGTTTTGTTATTGCTTTTTATACCAACAACTTTTATTGATTTCCGGCCTGTACATTTTCAAGTATTCATGAAACGATCAAGGCCAAGAATAATAATTTTTCGCCTTCTCAATTGTTATGAAAATTATTATTGTTTTTATTAAAAGTTTTTTAAATGCATAGAGTAGGAAAAATCTTTAGGGACAACCGCCATAGTTTTTCTTATAGATGCCTTTCGAAAGCTGCTAGGCTTCTTCATCAGAGAAATTTTGGCACGCATTGACAAACATGAAGCTAACAATACGCTTGTTTTGATGTCATCTAAACTCCTAACTCTATTCTTCTTTACCATATGCATGAACCACTTCCGCCATTTCACCGTTAGTAGTGTGCTCATGATGGATTGTTTCACACATCTGTTTTATCATCATCAGGTTTTGTTATTGCTTTTTATACCAACAACTTTTATTGATTTCCGGCCTGTACATTTTCAAGTATTCATGAAACGATCAAGGCCAAGAATAATAATTTTTCGCTTTCTCAATTGTTATGAAAATTATTATTGTTTTTATTAAAAGTTTTTTAAATGCATAGAGTAGGATAAATCTTAAGAGACAACCGCCATAGTTTTTCTTATAGATGCCTTTCGAAAGCTGCTAGGCTTCTTCATCAGAGAAATTTTGGCACGCATTGACAAACATGAAGCTAACAATACGCTTGTTTTGATGTCATCTAAACTCCTAGCTCTATTCTTCTTTACCATATGCATGAACCACTTCCTCCATTTCACCGTTAGTAGTGTGATCATGATGGATTGTTTGACACATCTGTTTTATCATCATCAGGTTTTGTTATTGCTTTTTATACCAACAACTTTTATTGATTTCCGGCCTGTACATTTTCAAGTATTCATGAAACGATCAAGGCCAAGAATAATAATTTTTCGCCTTCTCAATTGTTATGAAAATTATTATTGTTTTTATTAAAAGTTTTTTAAATGCATAGAGTAGGAAAAATCTTTAGGGACAACCGCCATAGTTTTTCTTATAGATGCCTTTCGAAAGCTGCTAAGCTTTTTCATCTGAGAAATTTTGGAACGCATTGCTAACCATTAAGCTAACAATACGCTGGTTTTGATGTCTTCTAAACTCCTGGTTCTACTCTTCTTTTCATATGCATGACCCACTTCCGCCATTTGACAGCTTGTAGTGTGATCATGATGGATTTTTTGACAGATCTGTTTTATCATCATCAGAAGAACTGCCTTACCGCGTGCTCTCGGTTTTTTATTGCTTTCTTATACCAACAATTTTTGTTGATTTACGGTGTGTACATTTTCAAGTATTCATGAAACGATCTCAAGGCCAAGAATAATAATTTTTCGCTTTCTCAATTGTTATGAAAATTATTATTGTTTTTATTAAAAGTTTTTTAAATGCATAGAGTAGGAAAAATCTTTAGGGACAACCGCCATAGTTTTTCTTATAGATGCCTTTCGAAAGCTGCTAGGCTTCTTCATCAGAGAAATTTTGGCACGCATTGACAAACATGAAGCTAACAATACGCTTGTTTTGATGTCATCTAAACTCCTAGCTCTATTCTTCTTTACCATATGCATGAACCACTTCCGCCATTTCACCGTTAGTAGTGTGGTCATGATGGATTTTTTGAGAGATCTGTTTTATCATCATCAGCAGAACTGCCTTACCGCGTGCTCTCGGTTTTGTTATTGCTTTTTATACCAACCATTTTTGTTGATTTACGGCCATGTTCAGGTATTACGACATGTTCAAGTATTCATGAAACGAGGTCAAGGCCAAGAATAATAATTTTTCACTTTTTGAATTTTTATGAAAATTATTCTTTTTTTTATTTTTTTCAATAATAATTTTTTAATTATTTAATAAAAGTTTTTTAATTGAATAGAGTAGGAAAAATTTTTAGAGACAACAGCCATAGCTTTTGTTTTAGATCCATTTCGGAAGCTGCTAGGCTTCTTCATCAGAGAAATTTTGGCACGCATTGACAAACATGAAGCTAACAATACGCTTGTTTTGATGTCATCTAAACTCCTAGCTCTATTCTTCTTTACCATATGCATGAACCACTTCCGCCATTTCACCGTTAGTAGTGTGGTCATGATGGATTTTTTGAGAGATCTGTTTTATCATCATCAGCAGAACTGCCTTACCGCGTGCTCTCGGTTTTGTTATTGCTTTTTATACCAACAACTTTTGTTGATTTACGGCCTGTACATTTTCAAGTATTCATGAAACGATCTCAAGGCCAAGAATAATAATTTTTCGCTTTCTCAATTGTTATGAAAATTATTATTGTTTTTATTAAAAGTTTTTTAAATGCATAGAGTAGGAAAAATCTTTAGAGACAACCGCCATAGTTTTTCTTATAGATGCCTTTCGAAACCTGCTAGGCTTTTTCATCAGAGAAATTTCGGCACGCATTGCTTACCATTAAGCTAACAATACGCTTGTTTTGATGTCACCTAAGCTCCTATTTCTATTCTTCTTTACCATATGCATGAACCACTTCCGCCATTTCACCGTTAGTAGTGTGATCATGATGGATTTTTTGAGAGATCTGTTTTATCATCATCAGCAGAACTGCCTTACCGCGTGCTCTCGGTTTTGTTATTGCTTTTTTATACCAACTATTTTTGTTGATTCACGGTCTGTACATTTTCAAGTATTCATGAAACGATCTCAAAGCCAAGAATAATAATTTTTCGCTTTCTCAATTTTTATGAAAATTATTATTGTTTTTATTAAAAGTTTTTTAAATGCATAGAGTAGGAAAAATCTTTAGGGACAACCGCCATAGTTTTTCTTATAGATGCCTTTCGAAAGCTGCTAGGCTTTTTCATCAGAGAAATTTCGGCACGCATTGCTTACCATTAAGCTAACAATACGCTTGTTTTGATGTCACCTAAGCTCCTATTTCTATTCTTCTTTACCATATGCATGAACCACTTCCGCCATTTCACCGTTAGTAGTGTGATCATGATGGATTTTTTGAGAGATCTGTTTTATCATCATCAGCAGAACTGCCTTACCGCGTGCTCTCGGTTTTGTTATTGCTTTTTTATACCAACTATTTTTGTTGATTCACGGTCTGTACATTTTCAAGTATTCATGAAACGATCTCAAAGCCAAGAATAATAATTTTTCGCTTTCTCAATTTTTATGAAAATTATTATTGTTTTTATTAAAAGTTTTTTAAATGCATAGAGTAGGAAAAATCTTTAGGGACAACCGCCATAGTTTTTCTTATAGATGCCTTTCGAAACCTGCTAGGCTTTTTCATCAGAGAAATTTCGGCACGCACTGCTTACCATTAAGCTAACAATACGCTTGTTTTGATGTCACCCAAGCTCCTATTTCTATTCTTCTTTACCATATGCATGAACCACTTCCGCCATTTCACCGTTAGTAGTGTGATCATGATGGATTTTTTGAGAGATCTATTTTATCATCATCAGCAGAACTGCCTTACCGCGTGGTCTCGGTTTTGTTATTGCTTTTTATACCAATCATTTTTGTTGATTTACGGCCATGTTCAGGTATTACGACATGTTCAAGTATTCATGAAACGAGGTCAAGGCCAAGAATAATAATTTTTCACTTTTTGAATTTTTATGAAAATTATTCTTTTTTTTATTTTTTTCAATAATAATTTTTTAATTATTTAATAAAAGTTTTTTAATTGAATAGAGTAGGAAAAATTTTTAGAGACAACAGCCATAGCTTTTGTTTTAGATCCATTTCGGAAGCTGCTAGGCTTCTTCATCAGAGAAATTTTGGCACGCATTGACAAACATGAAGCTAACAATACGCTTGTTTTGATGTCATCTAAACTCCTAGCTCTATTCTTCTTTACCATATGCATGAACCACTTCCGCCATTTCACCGTTAGTAGTGTGGTCATGATGGATTTTTTGAGAGATCTGTTTTATCATCATCAGCAGAACTGCCTTACCGCGTGCTCTCGGTTTTGTTATTGCTTTTTATACCAACAACTTTTGTTGATTTACGGCCTGTACATTTTCAAGTATTCATGAAACGATCTCAAGGCCAAGAATAATAATTTTTCGCTTTCTCAATTGTTATGAAAATTATTATTGTTTTTATTAAAAGTTTTTTAAATGCATAGAGTAGGAAAAATCTTTAGAGACAACCGCCATAGTTTTTCTTATAGATGCCTTTCGAAAGCTGCTAGGCTTTTTCATCAGAGAAATTTCGGCACGCATTGCTTACCATTAAGCTAACAATACGCTTGTTTTGATGTCACCTAAGCTCCTATTTCTATTCTTCTTTACCATATGCATGAACCACTTCCGCCATTTCACCGTTAGTAGTGTGATCATGATGGATTTTTTGAGAGATCTGTTTTATCATCATCAGCAGAACTGCCTTACCGCGTGCTCTCGGTTTTGTTATTGCTTTTTTATACCAACTATTTTTGTTGATTTACGGTGTGTACATTTTCAAGTATTCATGAAACGATCTCAAGGCCAAGAATAATAATTTTTCGCTTTCTCAATTGTTATGAAAATTATTATTGTTTTTATTAAAAGTTTTTTAAATGCATAGAGTAGGAAAAATCTTTAGGGACAACCGCCATAGTTTTTCTTATAGATGCCTTTCGAAAGCTGCTAGGCTTTTTCATCAGAGAAATTTCGGCACGCATTGCTTACCATTAAGCTAACAATACGCTTGTTTTGATGTCACCTAAGCTCCTAGTTCTATTCTTCTTTACCATATGCATGAACCACTTCCGCCATTTCACCGTTAGTAGTGTGATCATGATGGATTGTTTGACAGATCTGTTTTATGATCATCAGAAGAACTGCCTTACCGCGTGCTCTCGGTTTTGTTATTGCTTTTTTATACCAACTATTTTTGTTGATTTACGGTGTGTACATTTTCAAGTATTCATGAAACGATCTCAAAGCCAAGAATAATAATTTTTCGCTTTCTCAATTTTTATGAAAATTATTATTGTTTTTATTAAAAGTTTTTTAAATGCATAGAGTAGGAAAAATCTTTAGAGACAACCGCCATAGTTTTTCTTATAGATGCCTTTCGAAAGCTGCTAGGCTTTTTCATCAGAGAAATTTCGGCACGCATTGCTTACCATTAAGCTAACCATACGCTTGTTTTGATGTCACCTAAGCTCCTATTTCTATTCTTCTTTACCATATGCATGAACCACTTCCGCCATTTCACCGTTAGTAGTGTGATCATGATGGATTTTTTGAGAGATCTGTTTTATCATCATCAGCAGAACTGCCTTACCGCGTGCTCTCGGTTTTGTTATTGCTTTTTATACCAACAACTTTTGTTGATTTACGGCCTGTACATTTTCAAGTATTCATGAAACGATCTCAAGGCCAAGAATAATAATTTTTCGCTTTCTCAATTGTTATGAAAATTATTATTGTTTTTATTAAAAGTTTTTTAAATGCATAGAGTAGGAAAAATCTTTAGAGACAACCGCCATAGTTTTTCTTATAGATGCCTTTCGAAAGCTGCTAGGCTTTTTCATCAGAGAAATTTCGGCACGCATTGCTTACCATTAAGCTAACAATACGCTTGTTTTGATGTCACCTAAGCTCCTATTTCTATTCTTCTTTACCATATGCATGAACCACTTCCGCCATTTCACCGTTAGTAGTGTGATCATGATGGATTTTTTGAGAGATCTGTTTTATCATCATCAGCAGAACTGCCTTACCGCGTGCTCTCGGTTTTGTTATTGCTTTTTTATACCAACTATTTTTGTTGATTCACGGTCTGTACATTTTCAAGTATTCATGAAACGATCTCAAAGCCAAGAATAATAATTTTTCGCTTTCTCAATTTTTATGAAAATTATTATTGTTTTTATTAAAAGTTTTTTAAATGCATAGAGTAGGAAAAATCTTTAGGGACAACCGCCATAGTTTTTCTTATAGATGCCTTTCGAAACCTGCTAGGCTTTTTCATCAGAGAAATTTCGGCACGCATTGCTTACCATTAAGCTAACAATACGATTGTTTTGATGTCACCTAAGCTCCTATTTCTATTCTTCTTTACCATATGCATGAACCACTTCCGCCATTTCACCGTTAGTAGTGTGATCATGATGGATTTTTTGAGAGATCTATTTTATCATCATCAGCAGAACTGCCTTACCGCGTGGTCTCGGTTTTGTTATTGCTTTTTATACCAATCATTTTTGTTGATTTACGGCCATGTTCAGGTATTACGACATGTTCAAGTATTCATGAAACGAGGTCAAGGCCAAGAATAATAATTTTTCACTTTTTGAATTTTTATGAAAATTATTCTTTTTTTTATTTTTTTCAATAATAATTTTTTAATTATTTAATAAAAGTTTTTTAATTGAATAGAGTAGGAAAAATTTTTAGAGACAACAGCCATAGCTTTTGTTTTAGATCCATTTCGGAAGCTGCTAGGCTTCTTCATCAGAGAAATTTTGGCACGCATTGACAAACATGAAGCTAACAATACGCTTGTTTTGATGTCATCTAAACTCCTAGCTCTATTCTTCTTTACCATATGCATGAACCACTTCCGCCATTTCACCGTTAGTAGTGTGGTCATGATGGATTTTTTGAGAGATCTGTTTTATCATCATCAGCAGAACTGCCTTACCGCGTGCTCTCGGTTTTGTTATTGCTTTTTATACCAACAACTTTTGTTGATTTACGGCCTGTACATTTTCAAGTATTCATGAAACGATCTCAAGGCCAAGAATAATAATTTTTCGCTTTCTCAATTGTTATGAAAATTATTATTGTTTTTATTAAAAGTTTTTTAAATGCATAGAGTAGGAAAAATCTTTAGAGACAACCGCCATAGTTTTTCTTATAGATGCCTTTCGAAAGCTGCTAGGCTTTTTCATCAGAGAAATTTCGGCACGCATTGCTTACCATTAAGCTAACAATACGCTTGTTTTGATGTCACCTAAGCTCCTATTTCTATTCTTCTTTACCATATGCATGAACCACTTCCGCCATTTCACCGTTAGTAGTGTGATCATGATGGATTTTTTGAGAGATCTGTTTTATCATCATCAGCAGAACTGCCTTACCGCGTGCTCTCGGTTTTGTTATTGCTTTTTTATACCAACTATTTTTGTTGATTTACGGTGTGTACATTTTCAAGTATTCATGAAACGATCTCAAGGCCAAGAATAATAATTTTTCGCTTTCTCAATTGTTATGAAAATTATTATTGTTTTTATTAAAAGTTTTTTAAATGCATAGAGTAGGAAAAATCTTTAGGGACAACCGCCATAGTTTTTCTTATAGATGCCTTTCGAAAGCTGCTAGGCTTTTTCATCAGAGAAATTTCGGCACGCATTGCTTACCATTAAGCTAACAATACGCTTGTTTTGATGTCACCTAAGCTCCTAGTTCTATTCTTCTTTACCATATGCATGAACCACTTCCGCCATTTCACCGTTAGTAGTGTGATCATGATGGATTGTTTGACAGATCTGTTTTATGATCATCAGAAGAACTGCCTTACCGCGTGCTCTCGGTTTTGTTATTGCTTTTTTATACCAACTATTTTTGTTGATTTACGGTGTGTACATTTTCAAGTATTCATGAAACGATCTCAAGGCCAAGAATAATAATTTTTCGCTTTCTCAATTGTTATGAAAATTATTATTGTTTTTATTAAAAGTTTTTTAAATGCATAGAGTAGGAAAAATCTTTAGGGACAACCGCCATAGTTTTTCTTATAGATGCCTTTCGAAAGCTGCTAGGCTTTTTCATCAGAGAAATTTCGGCACGCATTGCTTACCATTAAGCTAACAATACGCTTGTTTTGATGTCACCTAAGCTCCTAGTTCTATTCTTCTTTACCATATGCATGAACCACTTCCGCCATTTCACCGTTAGTAGTGTGATCATGATGGATTTTTTGAGAGATCTGTTTTATGATCATCGGCAGAACTGCCTTACCGCGTGCTCTCGGTTTTGTTATTGCTTTTTTATACCAACTATTTTTGTTGATTCACGGTCTGTACATTTTCAAGTATTCATGAAACGATCTCAAGGCCAAGAATAATAATTTTTCGCTTTCTCAATTTTTATGAAAATTATTATTGTTTTTATTAAAAGTTTTTTAAATGCATAGAGTAGGAAAAATCTTTAGGGACAACCGCCATAGTTTTTCTTATAGATGCCTTTCGAAAGCTGCTAGGCTTTTTCATCAGAGAAATTTCGGCACGCATTGCTTACCATTAAGCTAACAATACGCTTGTTTTGATGTCACCTAAGCTCCTAGTTCTATTCTTCTTTACCATATGCATGAACCACTTCCGCCATTTCACCATTAGTAGTGTGATCATGATGGATTGTTTGACAGATCTGTTTTATTATCATCAGAAGAACTGCCTTACCGCGTGCTCTCGGTTTTTTATTGCTTTTTTATACTAACAATTTCTGTTGATTTACGGTGTGTACATTTTCAAGCAGTCATGAAACGAGTTCAAGGCCAAGAATAATAATTTTTAACTTTTGAATTTTATGAAAATTATTATTGTTTTTATTTTGTTTTTATTTTTTTTAGTAATCATTTTGTAATTATTATTATAGATCCATTTCGGAAGCTGCTAGGCCTTTTCATCAGAGAAATTTCGGCACGCATTGCTTACCATTAAGCTAACAATACGCTTGTTTTGATGTCATCTAAACTCCTAGCTCTATTCTTCTTTACCATATGCATGAACCACTTCCGCCATTTCACCGTTAGTAGTGTGGTCATGATGGATTTTTTGAGAGATCTGTTTTATCATCATCAGCAGAACTGCCTTACCGCGTGCTCTCGGTTTTGTTATTGCTTTTTATACCAACAACTTTTGTTGATTTACGGCCTGTACATTTTCAAGTATTCATGAAACGATCTCAAAGCCAAGAATAATAATTTTTCGCTTTCTCAATTTTTATGAAAATTATTATTGTTTTTATTAAAAGTTTTTTAAATGCATAGAGTAGGAAAATCTTTAGAGACAACCGCCATAGTTTTTCTTATAGATGCCTTTCGAAAGCTGCTAGGCTTTTTCATCAGAGGAATTTCGGCACGCATTGCTTACCATTAAGCTAACAATACGCTTGTTTTGATGTCATCTAAGCTCCTAGTTCTATTCTTCTTTACCATATGCATGAACCACTTCCGCCATTTCACCGTTAGTAGTGTGATCATGATGGCTTGTTTGCGACATCTGTTTTATCATCATCAGGTTTTGTTATAGCTTTTTATACCAACAACTTTTATTGATTTACGGCCTGTACATTTTCAAGTATTCATGAAACGATCTCAAGGCCAAGAATAATAATTTGTAACTTTCTGAATTTTTATGAAAATTATTATTGTTTTTATTTAATTTTTTATTTTTTCAATAATTATTTTTTAATTATTAAAAGTTTTTTAATTGAATATAGTAGGAAAAATGTTTAGAGACAACCGCCATAGCTTCTCTTATAGATTCATGTGTGAAGCTGCTAGGCTTTTTCATCAGAGAAAGTTTGGCACGCAATGCTAACCATTAAGCTAACAATACGCTGGTTTTGATGTCTTCTAAACTCTTGGTTCTACTCTTTTTTACCATATGCATGACCCACTTCCGCCATTTGACAGTTTGTAGTGTGATCATGATGGATTTTTTGAGAGATCTGTTTTATCATCATCAGCAGAACTGCCTTACCGCGTGCTCTCGGTTTTGTTATTGCTTTTTATACCAACAACTTTTGTTGATTTACGGCCTGTACATTTTCAAGTATTCATGAAACGATCTCAAGGCCAAGAATAATAATTTTTCGCTTTCTCAATTTTTTTGAAAATTATTATTGTTTTTATTAAAAGTTTTTTAAATGCATAGAGTAGGAAAATCTTTAGAGACAACCGCCATAGTTTTTCTTATAGATGCCTTTCGAAAGCTGCTAGGCTTTTTCATCAGAGGAATTTCGGCACGCAATGCTAACCATTAAGCTAACAATACGCTGGTTTTGATGTCATCTAAGCTCCTAGTTCTATTCTTCTTTACCATATGCATGAACCACTTCCGCCATTTCACCGTTAGTAGTGTGATCATGATGGATTTTTTGAGAGATCTGTTTTATCATCATCAGCAGAACTGCCTTACCGCGTGCTCTCGGTTTTGTTATTGCTTTTTATACCAACAACTTTTGTTGATTTACGGCCTGTACATGTTCAGGTATTCATGAAACGAGCTCAAAGCCAAGATTAATAATTTTTAACTTTCTGAATTTTTATGAAAATTATTATTGTTTTTATTTAATTTTTTATTTTTTTAATAATTATTTTTTAATTATTAAAAGTTTTTTAATTGAATATAGTAGGAAAAATGGTTTAGAGACAACCGCCATAGCTTTTCTTATAGATCCATTTCGGAATTTTAATGAAAATTATTATTGCCTTTATTTAATCTTTTATTTTTTTAATAATCATTTTCTAATTAATTATTAAAAGATTTTTAATTGAATATAGTAGGAAAAATGATTCATGACGATAGCTTTTCTTATAGATCCATTTCGGAAGCTGCTAAGCTTTTTCATCTGAGAAATTTTGGAACGCATTGCTAACCATTAAGCTAACAATACGCTGGTTTTGATGTCTTCTAAACTCCTGGTTCTACTCTTCTTTTCATATGCATGACCCACTTCCGCCATTTGACAGTTTGTAGTGTGATCATGATGGATTTTTTGACAGATCTGTTTTATGATCATCGGCAGAACTGCCTTACCGCGTGCTCTCGGTTTTGTTATTGCTTTTTTATACCAACTATTTTTGTTGATTTACGGCCTGTACATGTTCAGGTATTCATGAAACGAGCTCAAGGCCAAGATTAATAATTTTTAACTTTCTGAATTTTTATGAAAATTATTATTGTTTTTATTTAATTTTTTATTTTTTTAATAATTATTTTTTAATTTTTAAAAGTTTTTTAATTGAATATAGTAGGAAAAATGTTTAGAGACAACCGCCATAGCTTTTCTTATAGATCCATTTCGGAATTTTAATGAAAATTATTATTGCCTTTATTAAATTTTTTATTTTCTTAATAATCATTTTCTAATTAATTATTAAAAGATTTTTAATTGAATATAGTAGGAAAAATGATTCATGACGATAGCTTTTCTTATAGATCCATTTCGGAAGCTGCTAAGCTTTTTCATCTGAGAAATTTTGGAACGCATTGCTAACCATTAAGCTAACAATACGCTTGTTTTGATGTCATCTAAACTCCTAGTTCTATTCTTCTTTACCATATGCATGAACCACTTCCGCCATTTCACCGTTAGTAGTGTGATCATGATGGATTGTTTGACAGATCTGTTTTATCATCATCAGAAGAACTGCCTTACCGCGTGCTCTCGGTTTTGTTATTGCTTTTTATACCAACAATTTTTGTTGATTTACGGCCATGTTCAGGTATTACGACATGTTCAGGTATTCATGAAACGAGGGCAAGGCCAAGCATAATAATTTTTCACTTTTTGAATTTTTATGAAAATTATTCTTTTTTTTTATTTTTTTCAATAATAATTTTTTAATTATTTATTAAAAGTTTTTTAAATGCATAGAGTAGGAAACATCTTTAGAGACAACCGCCATAGTTTTTCTTATAGATGCCTTTCGAAAGCTGCTAGGCTTCTTCATCAGAGAAATTTTGGCACGCATTGCTTACCATTAATCTAACAATACGCTTGTTTTGATGTCACCTAAGCTCCTAGTTCTATTCTTCTTTACCATATGCATGAACCACTTCCGCCATTTCACCGTTAGTAGTGTGATCATGATGGATTTTTTGAGAGATCTGTTTTATGATCATCGGCAGAACTGCCTTACCGCGTGCTCTCGGTTTTGTTATTGCTTTTTTATACCAACTATTTTTGTTGATTCACGGTCTGTACATTTTCAAGTATTCATGAAACGATCTCAAGGCCAAGAATAATAATTTTTCGCTTTCTCAATTTTTATGAAAATTATTATTGTTTTTATTAAAAGTTTTTTAAATGCATAGAGTAGGAAACATCTTTAGAGACAACCGCCATAGTTTTTCTTATAGATGCCTTTCGAAAGCTGCAAGGCTTTTTCATCAGAGAAATTTCGGCACGCATTGCTTACCATTAAGCTTACAATACGCTTGTTTTGATGTCATCTAAGCTCCTAGTTCTATTCTTCTTTACCATATGCATGAACCACTTCCGCCATTTCACCGTTAGTAGTGTGATCATGATGGATTGTTTGAGACATCTGTTTTATCATCATCAGGTTTTGTTATTGCTTTTTATACCAACAACTTTTATTGATTTACGGCCTGTACATTTTCAAGTATTCATGAAACGATCTCAAGGCCAAGAATAATAATTTTTCGCTTTCCCAATTTTTATGAAAATTATTATTGTTTTTATTAAAAGTTTTTTAAATGCATAGAGTAGGAAAAATCTTTAGAGACAACCGCCATAGTTTTTCTTATAGATGCTTTTCGAAAGCTGCTGGGCTTTTTCATCAGAGAAATTTTGGCACGTATTGCTAACCATTAAGCTAACAATACGCTTGTTTTGATGTCACCTAAGCTCCTAGTTCTATTCTTCTTTACCATATGCATGAACCACTTCCGCCATTTCACCGTTAGTAGTGTGATCATGATGGATTTTTTGAGAGATCTGTTTTATCATCATCAGCAGAACTGCCTTACCGCTTGCTCTCGGTTTTGTTATTGCTTTTTATACCAACAACTTTTGTTGATTTACGGCCTGTACATGTTCAGGTATTCATGAAACGAGGTCAAGGCCAAGATTAATAATTTTTAACTTTCTGAATTTCTATGAAAATTATTATTGTTTTTATTTAATTTTTTATTTTTTTAATAATAATTTTTTAATTATTAAAAGTTTTTTAATTGAATATAGTAGGAAAAATGTTTAGAGACAACCGCCATAGCTTTTCTTATAGATCCATTTCGGAATTTTAATGAAAATTATTATTGCCTTTATTTAATTTTTTATTTTTTTAATAATTATTTTCTAATTAATTATTAAAAGATTTTTAATTGAATATAGTAGGAAAAATGATTAAAGACAACCACCATAGCTTTTCTTATAGATCCATTTCGGAAGCTGCTAAGCTGTTTCATCAGAGAAATTTTGGCACGCATTGATAACCATTAAGCTAACAATACGCTTGTTTTGATGTCATCTAAACTCCTAGTTCTATTCTTCTTTACCATATGCATGAGCCACTTCCGCCATTTCACCATTAGTAGTGTGATCATGATGGATTGTTTGACAGATCTGTTTTATTATCATCAGAAGAACTGCCTTACCGCGTGCTCTCGGTTTTTTATTGCTTTTTTATACTAACAATTTTTGTTGATTTACGGTGTGTACATTTTCAAGCAGTCATGAAACGAGTTCAAGGCCAAGAATAATAATTTTTAACTTTTGAATTTTATGAAAATTATTATTGTTTTTATTTTGTTTTTATTTTTTTTAGTAATCATTTTGTAATTATTATTATAGATCCATTTCGGAAGCTGCTAGGCCTTTTCATCAGAGAAATTTCGGCACGCATTGCTTACCATTAAGCTAACAATACGCTTGTTTTGATGTCATCTAAGCTCCTAGTTCTATTCTTCTTTACCATATGCATGAACCACTTCCGCCATTTCACCGTTAGTAGTGTGATCATGATGGATTGTTTGAGACATCTGTTTTATCATCATCAGGTTTTGTTATTGCTTTTTATACCAACAACTTTTATTGATTTACGGCCTGTGCATTTTCAAGTATTCATGAAACGATCTCAAGGCCAAGAATAATAATTTTTCGCTTTGTCAATTGTTATGAAAATTATTATTGTTTTTATTAAAAGTTTTTTAAATGCATAGAGTAGGAAAAATCTTTAGAGACAACCGCCATAGTTTTTCTTATAGATGCCTTTCGAAAGCTGCTAGGCTTTTTCATCAGAGAAATTTCGGCACGCATTGCTTACCATTAAGCTAACAATACGCTTGTTTTGATGTCACCTAAGCTCCTAGTTCTATTCTTCTTTACCATATGCATGAACCACTTCCGCCATTTCACCATTAGTAGTGTGATCATGATGGATTGTTTGACAGATCTGTTTTATTATCATCAGAAGAACTGCCTTACCGCGTGCTCTCGGTTTTTTATTGCTTTTTTATACTAACAATTTCTGTTGATTTACGGTGTGTACATTTTCAAGCAGTCATGAAACGAGTTCAAGGCCAAGAATAATAATTTTTAACTTTTGAATTTTATGAAAATTATTATTGTTTTTATATAATTTTTTATTTTTTTAGTAATTATTTTTTAATTATTAAAAGTTTTTTAATTGAATATAGTAGGAAAAATGTTTAGAGACAACCGCCATAGCTTTTCTTATAGATCCATTTCGGAATTTTAATGAAAATTATTATTGCCTTTATTAAATTTTTTATTTTTTTAATAATAATTTTTTAATTAATTATTAACAGATTTTTAATTGAATATAGTAGGGAAAATGATTAAAGACAACCACCATAGCTTTTCTTATAGATCCATGTCGGAAGCTGCTAGGCTTTTTCATCAGAGAAATTTTGGCACGCAATGATAACCATTAAGCTAACAATACGCTGGTTTTGAAGTCTTCTAAACTCCTGGTTCTACTCTTTATTACCATATGCATGACCCACTTCCGCCATTTGACTGTTTGTAGTGTGATCATGATGGATTTATTGACAAATCTGTTTTATCATCATCAGAAGAACTGCCTTACCGCGTGCTCTCGGTTTTTTATTGCTTTTTTATACCAAAAATTTTTGTTGATTTACGGTGTGTACATTTTCAAGTAGTCATGAAACGAGTTCAAGGCCAAGAATATAATTTTTCACTTTTTGAATTTTATGAAAATTATTATTGTTTTAATTTTGTTTTTATTTTTTTTAGTAATTATTTTGTAATTATTATTATAGATCCATTTCGGAAGCTGCTAGGCTTTTTCATCAGAGAAATTTCGGCACGCATTGCTAACCATTAAGCTAACAATACGCTTGTTTTGATGTCATCAAAACTCCTAGTTCTATTCTTCTTTACCATATGCATGAACCACTTCCGCCATTTCACCGTTAGTAGTGTGATCATGATGGATTTTTTGAGAGATCTGTTTTATCATCATCAGAAGAACTGCCTTACCGCGTGCTCTCGGTTTTTTATTGCTTTTTTATACCAAAAATTTTTGTTGATTTACGGTGTGTACATTTTCAAGTAGTCATGAAACGAGTTCAAGGCCAAGAATATAATTTTTCACTTTTTGAATTTTATGAAAATTATTATTGTTTTAATTTTGTTTTTATTTTTTTTAGTAATTATTTTGTAATTATTATTATAGATCCATTTTGGAAGCTGCTAGGCTTTTTCATCAGAGAAATTTCGGCACGCATTGCTAACCATTAAGCTTACAATACGCTTGTTTTGATGTCTTCTAAACTCCTGGTTCTACTCTTTATTACCATATGCATGAACCACTTCCGCCATTTCACCTTTAGTAGTGTGATCATGATGCATTGTTTGACAGATCTGTTTCATCATCATCAGAAGAACTGCCTTACCGCGTGCTCTCGGTTTTGTTATTGCTTTTTATACCAACAATTTTTGTTGATTTACGGCCATGTTCAGGTATTACGACATGTTCAGGTATTCATGAAACGAGGTCAAGGCCAAGAATAATAATTTTTCACTTTTTGAATTTTTATGAAAATCATTCTTTTTTTTATTTTTTTCAATAATAATTTTTTAATTATTTATTAAAAGTTTTTTAATTGAATAGAGTAGGAAACATGTTTAGAGACAACAGCCATAGCTTTTCTTTTAGATCGATTTCGGAAGCTGCTAGGCTTTTTCATCAGAGATATTTTGGCACGCATTGATAACCATTAAGCTAACAATACGGTTGTTTTGATGTCATCTAAACTCCTAGTTCTATTCTTCTTTACCATATGCATGACCCACTTCCGCCATTTGACAGTTTGTAGTGTGATCATGATGGATTTTTTGACAGATCTGTTTTATCATCATCAGAAGAACTGTCTTACCGCGTGCTCTCGGTTTTGTTATTGCTTTTTATACCAACAATTTTTGTTGATTTGCGGCCATGTTCAGGTATTACGACATGTTCAGGTATTCATGAAACGAGGTCAAGGCCAAGAATAATAATTTTTCACTTTTTGAATTTTTATGAAAATTATTCTTTTTTTTATTTTTTTCAATAATAATTTTTTAATTATTTATTAAAAGTTTTTTAATTGAATAGAGTAGGAAACATGTTTAGAGACAACAGCCATAGCTTTTCTTTTAGATCGATTTCGGAAGCTGCTAGGCTTTTTCATCAGAGAGATTTTGGCACGCATTGATAACCATTAAGCTAACAATACGGTTGTTTTGATGTCATCTAAACTCCTAGTTCTATTCTTCTTTACCATATGCATGACCCACTTCCGCCATTTGACAGTTTGTAGTGTGATCATGATGGGTTTTTTGACAGATCTGTTTTATCATCATCAGCAGAACTGCCTTACCGCGTGCTCTCGGTTTTGTTATTGCTTTTTATACTAAACAACTTTTGTTGATTTAAGGCCTGTACATGTTCAGGTATTCATGAAACGAGCTCAAGGCCAAGAATAATAATTTTTAACTTTCTGAATTTTTATGAAAATAATTATGGTTTTTATTTAATTTTTTATTTTTTTAATAATTATTTTTTAATTATTAAAAGTTTTTTAATTGAATATAGTAGGAAAAATGTTTAGAGACAACCGCCATAGCTTTTCTTATAGATCCATTTCGGAATTTTAATGAAAATTATTATTGCCTTTATTTAATTTTTTATTTTTTTAATAATCATTTTTTAATTAATTATTAAAAGATTTTTAATTAAATATAGTAGGAAAAATGATTAAAGACAACCACCATAGCTTTTCTTATAGATCCATTACGGAAGCTGCTAGGATTTTTCATCAGAGAAATTTTGGCACGCATAGCTAACCATTATTCTTTACCATATGCATGACCCACTTCCGCCATTTGACAATTGGTAGTGTGATCATGATGGATTTTTTGACAGATCTGTTTTATCATCATCAGAAGAACTGCCTTACCGCGTGCTCTCGGTTTTTTATTGCTTTTTTATACCAACAATTTTTGTTGATTTACGGTGTGTACATTTTCAAGTAGTCATGAAACGAGTTCAAGGCTAAGAATAATAATTTTTCACTTTTTGAATTTTATGAAAATTATTATTGTTTTCATTTTGTTGTTATTTTTTTTAGTAATTATTTTGTAATTATTATTATAGATCCATTTCGGAAGCTGCTAGGCTTTTTCATCAGAGAAATTTCGGCACGCATTGCTAACCATTAAGCTAACAATACGCTTGTTTTGATGTCATCAAAACTCCTAGTTCTATTCTTCTTTACCATATGCATGAACCACTTCCGCCATTTCACCGTTAGTAGTGTGATCATGATGGATTTTTTGAGAGATCTGTTTTATCATCATCAGCAGAACTGCGTTACCGCGTGCTCTCGGTTTTGTTATTGCTTTTTTATACCAACTATTTTTGTTGATTCACGGTCTGTACATTTTCAAGTATTCATGAAACGATCTCAAAGCCAAGAATAATAATTTTTCGCTTTCTCAATTTTTATGAAAATTATTATTGTTTTTATTAAAAGTTTTTTAAATGCATAGAGTAGGAAAAATCTTTAGGGACAACCGCCATAGTTTTTCTTATAGATGCCTTTCGAAAGCTGCTAGGCTTTTTCATCAGAGAAATTTCGGCACGCATTGCTTACCATTAAGCTAACAATACGCTTGTTTTGATGTCACCTAAGCTCCTAGTTCTATTCTTCTTTACCATATGCATGAACCACTTCCGCCATTTCACCGTTAGTAGTGTGATCATGATGGATTTTTTGAGAGATCTATTTTATCATCATCAGCAGAACTGCCTTACAGCGTGCTCTCGGTTTTGTTATTGCTTTTTTATACCAACTATTTTTGTTGATTCACGGTCTGTACATTTTCAAGTATTCATGAAACGATCTCAAAGCCAAGAATAATAATTTTTCGCTTTCTCAATTTTTTTGAAAATTATTATTGTTTTTATTAAAAGTTTTTTAAATGCATAGAGTAGGAAAAATCTTTAGGGACAACCGCCATAGTTTTTCTTATTGATGCCTTTCGAAAGCTGCTAGGCTTTTTCATCAGAGAAATTTCGGCACGCATTGCTTACCATTAAGCTAACAATACGCTTGTTTTGATGTCACCTAAGCTCCTAGTTCTATTCTTCTTTACCATATGCATGAACCACTTCCGCCATTTCACCGTTAGTAGTGTGATCATGATGGATTTTTTGAGAGATTTATTTTATCATCATCAGAAGAACTGCCTTACCGCGTGCTCTCGGTTTTGTTATTGCTTTTTATACCAACAATTTTTGTTGATTTACGGCCATGTTCAGGTATTTCGACATGTTCAGGTATTCATGAAACGAGGTCAAGGCCAAGAATAATAATTTTTCACTTTTTGAATTTTTATGAAAATTATTCTTTTTTTTTATTTTTTTCAATAATAATTTTTTATTTATTTATTAAAAGTTTTTTAATTGAATAGAGTAGGAAAAATGTTTAGAAACAACAGCTATAGCTTTTGTTTTAGATCCATTTCGGAAGCTGCTAGGCTTCTTCATCAGAGAAATTTTAGCACGAATTGATAACCATTAAGCTAACAATACGCTTGTTTTGATGTCACCTAAGCTCCTAGTTCTATTCTTCTTTACCATATGCATGAGCCACTTCCGCCATTTCACCATTAGTAGTGTGATCATGATGGATTGTTTGACAGATCTGTTTTATTATCATCAGAAGAACTGCCTTACCGCGTGCTCTCGGTTTTTTATTGCTTTTTTATACTAACAATTTTTGTTGATTTACGGTGTGTACATTTTCAAGCAGTCATGAAACGAGTTCAAGGCCAAGAATAATAATTTTTAACTTTTGAATTTTATGAAAATTATTATTGTTTTTATTTTGTTTTTATTTTTTTTAGTAATCATTTTGTAATTATTATTATAGATCCATTTCGGAAGCTGCTAGGCCTTTTCATCAGAGAAATTTCGGCACGCATTGCTTACCATTAAGCTAACAATACGCTTGTTTTGATGTCATCTAAGCTCCTAGTTCTATTCTTCTTTACCATATGCATGAACCACTTCCGCCATTTCACCGTTAGTAGTGTGATCATGATGGATTTTTTGAGAGATTTATTTTATCATCATCAGAAGAACTGCCTTACCGCGTGCTCTCGGTTTTGTTATTGCTTTTTATACCAACAGTTTTTGTTGATTTACGGCCATGTTCAGGTATTTCGACATGTTCAGGTATTCATGAAACGAGGTCAAGGCCAAGAATAATAATTTTTCACTTTTTGAATTTTTATGAAAATTATTCTTTTTTTTTATTTTTTTCAATAATAATTTTTTATTTATTTATTAAAAGTTTTTTAATTGAATAGAGTAGGAAAAATGTTTAGAAACAACAGCTATAGCTTTTGTTTTAGATCCATTTCGGAAGCTGCTAGGCTTCTTCATCAGGGAAATTTTAGCACGAATTGATAACCATTAAGCTAACAATACGCTTGTTTTGATGTCACCTAAGCTCCTAGTTCTATTCTTCTTTACCATATGCATGAACCACTTCCGCCATTTCACCGTTAGTAGTGTGATCATGATGGATTTTTTGAGAGATCTATTTTATCATCATCAGCAGAACTGCCTTACAGCGTGCTCTCGGTTTTGTTATTGCTTTTTTATACCAACTATTTTTGTTGATTCACGGTCTGTACATTTTCAAGTATTCATGAAACGATCTCAAAGCCAAGAATAATAATTTTTCGCTTTCTCAATTTTTTTGAAAATTATTATTGTTTTTATTAAAAGTTTTTTAAATGCATAGAGTAGGAAAAATCTTTAGGGACAACCGCCATAGTTTTTCTTATTGATGCCTTTCGAAAGCTGCTAGGCTTTTTCATCAGAGAAATTTCGGCACGCATTGCTTACCATTAAGCTAACAATACGCTTGTTTTGATGTCACCTAAGCTCCTAGTTCTATTCTTCTTTACCATATGCATGAACCACTTCCGCCATTTCACCGTTAGTAGTGTGATCATGATGGATTTTTTGAGAGATTTATTTTATCATCATCAGAAGAACTGCCTTACCGCGTGCTCTCGGTTTTGTTATTGCTTTTTATACCAACAATTTTTGTTGATTTACGGCCATGTTCAGGTATTTCGACATGTTCAGGTATTCATGAAACGAGGTCAAGGCCAAGAATAATAATTTTTCACTTTTTGAATTTTTATGAAAATTATTCTTTTTTTTTACTTTTTTCAATAATAATTTTTTATTTATTTATTAAAAGTTTTTTAATTGAATAGAGTAGGAAAAATGTTTAGAAACAACAGCTATAGCTTTTGTTTTAGATCCATTTCGGAAGCTGCTAGGCTTTTTCATCAGAGAAATTTCGGCACGCATTGCTAACCATTAAGCTAACAATACGCTTGTTTTGATGTCATCAAAACTCCTAGTTCTATTCTTCTTTACCATATGCATGAACCACTTCCGCCATTTCACCGTTAGTAGTGTGATCATGATGGATTTTTTGAGAGATCTGTTTTATCATCATCAGCAGAACTGCCTTACCGCGTGCTCTCGGTTTTGTTATTGCTTTTTTATACCAACTATTTTTGTTGATTCACGGTCTGTACATTTTCAAGTATTCATGAAACGATCTCAAAGCCAAGAATAATAATTTTTCGCTTTCTCAATTTTTTTGAAAATTATTATTGTTTTTATTAAAAGTTTTTTAAATGCATAGAGTAGGAAAAATCTTTAGGGACAACCGCCATAGTTTTTCTTATTGATGCCTTTCGAAAGCTGCTAGGCTTTTTCATCAGAGAAATTTCGGCACGCATTGCTTACCATTAAGCTAACAATACGCTTGTTTTGATGTCACCTAAGCTCCTAGTTCTATTCTTCTTTACCATATGCATGAACCACTTCCGCCATTTCACCGTTAGTAGTGTGATCATGATGGATTTTTTGAGAGATTTATTTTATCATCATCAGAAGAACTGCCTTACCGCGTGCTCTCGGTTTTGTTATTGCTTTTTATACCAACAATTTTTGTTGATTTACGGCCATGTTCAGGTATTTCGACATGTTCAGGTATTCATGAAACGAGGTCAAGACCAAGAATAATAATTTTTCACTTTTTGAATTTTTATGAAAATTATTCTTTTTTTTTATTTTTTTCAATAATAATTTTTTATTTATTTATTAAAAGTTTTTTAATTGAATAGAGTAGGAAAAATGTTTAGAAACAACAGCTATAGCTTTTGTTTTAGATCCATTTCGGAAGCTGCTAGGCTTCTTCATCAGAGAAATTTTAGCACGAATTGATAACCATTAAGCTAACAATACGCTTGTTTTGATGTCACCTAAGCTCCTAGTTCTATTCTTCTTTACCATATGCATGATCTATTTCCGCCATTTTACAGTTAGTAGTGTGATCATGATGGATTTTTTGACAGATCTGTTTTATCATCATCAGAAGAACTGCCTTACCGCGTGATCTCGGTTTTTTATTGCTTTTTTATACTAAACAACTTTTGTTGATTTACGGCCTGTACATGTTCAGGTATTCATGAAGAAGCCAAGAATAATAATTTTTAACTTTCTGAATTTTTATGAAAATTATTATGGTTTTTATTTAATTTTTTTTTTTTTTTAATAATTATTATTTAATTATTAAAAGTTTTTTAATTGAATATAGTAGGAAAAATGTTTAGAGACAACCGCCATAGCTTTTCTTATAGATCCATTTCGGAATTTTAATGAAAATTATTATTGCCTTTATTTAATTTTTTATTTTTTTAATAATCATTTTTTAATTAATTATTAAAAGATTTTTAATTAAATATAGTAGGAAAAATGATTAAAGACAACCACCATAGCTTTTCTTATAGATCCATTTCGGAAGCTGCTAGGCTTTTTCATCAGAGAAATTTCGGCACGCATTGCTAACCATTAAGCTAACAATAGGCTTGTTTTGATGTCATCTAAACTCCTAGTTCTATTCTTCTTTACCATATGCACGAACCACTTCCGCCATTTCACCGTTAGTAGTGTGATCATGATGGATTGTTTGACACATCTGTTTTATCATCATCAGGTTTTGTTATTGCTTTTTATACCAACAACTTTTATTGATTTCCGGCCTGTACATTTTCAAGTATTCATGAAACGATCTCAAGGCCAAGAATAATAATTTTTCGCTTTCTCAATTTTTATGAAAATTATTATTGTTTTTATTAAAAGTTTTTTAAATGCATAGTGTAGGAAAAATCTTTAGAGACAACCGCTATAGATGCCTTTCGGAAGCTGCTAGGCTTTTTCATCAGAGAAATTTCGGCACGCATTGCTAACCATTAAGCTAACAATACGCTTGTTTTGATGTCACCTAAGCTCCTAGTTCTATTCTTCTTTACCGTATGCATGATCCATTTCCGCCATTTGACAGTTAGTAGTGTGATCATGATGGATTTTTTGACAGATCTGTTTTATCATCATCAGCAGAACTGCCTTACCGCGTGCTATCGGTTTTGTTATTGCTTTTTATACCAACGATTTTTGTTGATTCACGGTCTGTACATTTTCAAGTATTCATGAAACGATCTCAAGGCCAAGAATAATAATTTTTCGCTTTCTCAATGTTTGTGAAAATTATTATTGCTTTTATTAAAAGTTTTTTAAATGCATAGAGTAGGAAAAATCTTTAGAGACAACCGCCATAGATGCCTTTCGGAAGCTGCTAGGCTTTTTCATCAGAGAAATTTCGGCACGCATTGCTAACCATTAAGCTAACAATACGCTTGTTTTGATGTCACCTAAGCTGCTAGTTCTATTCTTCTTTACCATATGCATGAACCACTTCCGCCATTTCACCGTTAGTAGTGTGATCATGATGGATTTTTTGAGAGATCTGTTTTATCATCATCAGCAGAACTGCCTTACCGCGTGCTATCGGTTTTGTTATTGCTTTTTATACCAACGATTTTTGTTGATTCACGGTCTGTACATTTTCAAGTATTCATGAAACGATCTCAAGGCCAAGAATAATAATTTTTCGCTTTCTCAATTTTTGTGAAAATTATTATTGCTTTTATTAAAAGTTTTTTAAATGCATATAGTAGGAAAAGCTTTAGAGACAACCGCCATAGATGCCTTTCGGAAGCTGCTAGGCTTTTTCATCAGAGAAATTTCGGCACGCATTGCTAACCATTAAGCTAACAATACGCTTGTTTTGATGTCACCTAAGCTGCTAGTTCTATTCTTCTTTACCATATGCATGAACCACTTCCGCCATTTCACCGTTAGTAGTGTGATCATGATGGATTTTTTGAGAGATCTGTTTTATCATCATCAGAAGAACTGCCTTACCGCGTGCTCTCGGTTTTTTATTGCTTTTTTATACTAAACAACTTTTGTTGATTTACGGCCTGTACATGTTCAGGTATTCATGAAACGAGCTCAAGGCCAAGAATAATAATTTTTAACTTTCTGAATTTTTATGAAAATTATTATGGTTTTTATTTAATTTTTTATTTTTTTAATAATTATTATTTAATTATTAAAAGTTTTTTAATTGAATATAGTAGGAAAAATGTTTAGAGACAACCGCCATAGCTTTTCTTATAGATCCATTTCGGAATTTTAATGAAAATTATTATTGCCTTTATTTAATTTTTTATTTTTTTAATAATCATTTTTTAATTAATTATTAAAAGATTTTTAATTAAATATAGTATTCATGAAACGAGCTCAAGGCCAAGAATAATAATTTTTCACTTTTGGAATTTTATGAAAATTATTATTGTTTTTATTTATTAATAATCATTTTAATTAATTATTAAAAGTTTTTTTTTTTTTTTTTTTGGATTGAATAGAGTAGGAAAAATGTTTAGAGACAACTGCCATAGCTTTTCTTATAGATCCATTTCGGAAGCTGCTGGACTTCACTCATCAGAGAAATTTTGGCACGCATTACTAACCATTAAGCTAACAATACGCTGGTTTTGATGTCATCTAAACTCCTAGTTCTATTCATCTTTTTACCATATACATGAACCACTTCCGCCATTTGACAGTTAGTAGTGTGATCATGATGGATTTTTGAGAGCTCTGTTTTATCATCAGAACTGCCTTTCCGTGTGCTCTCGGTTTTTGTTATTGCTTATTTTATACCAACAATATTTGTTGATTTACGGCCTGTACATTTTCAAGTATTCATGAAACGAGCTCAAGGCCAAGAATAATAATTTTTCACTTTTGGAATTTTATGAAAATTATTATTGTTTTTATTTATTAATAATCATTTTAATTAATTATTAAAAGTTTTTTTTTTTTTTTGGATTGAATAGCACACGGAAAGGCAGTTCTGATGATAAAACAGAGCTGTCAAAAATCCATCATGATCACACTACTAACTGTCAAATGGCGGAAGTGGTTCATGCATATGGTAAAAAGATGAATACAACTAGGAGTTTAGATGACATCAAAACCAGCGTATTGTTAGCTTAATGGTTAGCAATGCGTGCCAAAATTTCTCTGATGAGTGAAGTCTAGCAGCTTCCGAAATGGATCTATAAGAAAAGCTATGGCAGTTGTCTCTAAACATTTTTCCTACTCTATTCAATCCAAAAAAAAAAAAACACTTTTAATAATTAATCAACAAATATTGTTGGTATAAAATAAGCAATAACAAAAACCGAGAGCACACGGAAAGGCAGTTCTGATGATAAAACAGAGCTGTCAAAAATCCATCATGATCACACTACTAACTGTCAAATGGCGGAAGTGGTTCATGCATATGGTAAAAAGATGAATAGAACTAGGAGTTTAGATGACATCAAAACCAGTGTATTGTTAGCTTAATGGTTAGCAATGCGTGCCAAAATTTCTCTGATGAGTGAAGTCTAGCAGCTTCCGAAATGGATCTATAAGAAAATTAATAATTAATTAAAATGATTATTAATAAATAAAAACAATAATAATTTTCATAAAATTCCAAAAGGGAAAAATTATTATTCTTGGCCTTGAGCTCGTTTCATGAATACTTGAAAATGTACAGGCCGTAAATCAACAAATATTGTTGGTATAAAATAAGCAATAACAAAAACCGAGAGCACACGGAAAGGCAGTTCTGATGATAAAACAGAGCTGTCAAAAATCCATCATGATCACACTACTAACTGTCAAATGGCGGAAGTGGTTCATGCATATGGTAAAAAGATAAATAGAACTAGGAGTTTAGATGACATCAAAACCAGTGTATTGTTAGCTTAATGGTTAGCAATGCGTGCCAAAATTTCTCTGATGAGTGAAGTCTAGCAGCTTCCGAAATGGATCTATAAGAAAATTAATAATTAATTAAAATGATTATTAATAAATAAAAACAATAATAATTTTCATAAAATTCCAAAAGGGAAAAATTATTATTCTTGGCCTTGAGCTCGTTTCATGAATACTTGAAAATGTACAGGCCGTAAATCAACAAATATTGTTGGTATAAAATAAGCAATAACAAAAACCGAGAGCACACGGAAAGGCAGTTCTGATGATAAAACAGAGCTGTCAAAAATCCATCATGATCACACTACGAACTGTCAAATGGCGGAAGTGGTTCATGCATATGGTAAAAAGATGAATAGAACTAGGAGTTTAGATGACATCAAAACCAGCGTATTGTTAGCTTAATGGTTAGCAATGCGTGCCAAAATTTCTCTGATGAGTGAAGTCTAGCAGCTTCCGAAATGGATCTATAAGAAAAGCTATGGCAGTTGTCTCTAAACATTTTTCCTACTCTATTCAATCCAAAAAAAAAAAAAAAAAAAAACTTTTAATAATTAATTAAAATGATTATTAATAAATAAAAACAATAATAATTTTCATAAAATTCCAAAAGTGAAAAATTATTATTCTTGGCCTTGAGCTCGTTTCATGAATACTTGAAAATGTACAGGCCGTAAATCAACAAATATTGTTGGTATAAAATAAGCAATTAAATATAGTAGGAAAAATGATTAAAGACAACCACCATAGCTTTTCTTATAGATCCATTTCGGAAGCTGCTAGGCTTTTTCATCAGAGACATTTCGGCACGCATTTGCTAACCATTAAGCTAACAATACGCTTGTTTTGATGTCATCTAAACTCCTAGTTCTATTCTTCTTTACCATATGCATGAACCACTTCCGCCATTTAACACACTAATCATGATGGATTGTTTGACAGATCTGTTTTATCATCATCAGAAGAACTGCTTTACCGCGTGCTCTCGGTTTTGTTATTGCCTTTTATACCAACAATTTTTGTTGATTTACGGCCATGTTCAGGTATTACGACATGTTCAGGTATTCATGAAACGAGGTCAAGGCCAAGAATAATAATTTTTCACTTTTTGAATTTTTATGAAAATTATTCTTTTTTTTTATTTTTTTCAATAATAATTTTTTAATTATTTATTAAAAGTTTTTTAATTGAATAGAGTAGGAAAAATGTTTAGAGACAACAACCATAGCTTTTGTTTTAGATCCATTTCGGAAGCTGCTAGGCTTCTTCATCAGAGAAATTTTGGCACGCATTGACAAACATGAAGCTAACAATACGCTTGTTTTGATGTCATCTAAACTCCTAGTTCTATTCTTCTTTACCATATGCACGAACCACTTCCCCCATTTCACCGTTAGTAGTGTGATCATGATGGATTGTTTGACACATCTGTTTTATCATCATCAGGTTTTGTTATTGCTTTTTATACCAACAACTTTTATTGATTTCCGGCCTGTACATTTTCAAGTATTCATGAAACGATCTCAAGGCCAAGAATAATAATTTTTCGCTTTCTCAATTTTTATGAAAATTATTATTGTTTTTATTAAAAGTTTTTTAAATGCATAGAGTAGGAAAAACCTTTAGAGACAACCGCTATAGATGCCTTTCGGAAGCTGCTAGGCTTTTTCATCAGAGAAATTTCGGCACGCATTGCTAACCATTAAGCTAACAATACGCTTGTTTTGATGTCACCTAAGCTCCTAGTTCTATTCTTCTTTACCATATGCATGATCCATTTCCGCCATTTGACAGTTAGTAGTGTGATCATGATGGATTTTTTGACAGATCTGTTTTATCATCACCAGCAGAACTGCCTTACCGCGTGCTCTCGGTTTTGTTATTGCTTTTTTATACCAACGATTTTTGTTGATTCACGGTCTGTACATTTTCAAGTATTCATGAAACGATCTCAAGGCCAAGAATAATAATTTTTCGCTCTCTCAATTTTTGTGAAAATTATTATTGCTTTTATTAAAAGTTTTTTAAATGCATAGAGTAGGAAAAATCTTTAGAGACAACCGCTATAGATGCCTTCCGGAAGCTGCTAGGCTTTTTCATCAGAGAAATTTCGGCACGCATTGCTAACCATTAAGCTAACAATACGCTTGTTTTGATGTCACCTAAGCTCCTAGTTCTATTCTTCTTTACCATATGCATGATCCATTTCCGCCATTGGACAGTTAGTAGTGTGATCATGATGGATTTTTTGACAGATCTGTTTTATCATCATCAGCAGAACTGCCTTACCGCGTGCTCTCGGTTTTGTTATTGCTTTTTTATACCAACGATTTTTGTTGATTCACGGTCTGTACATTTTCAAGTATTCATGAAACGATCTCAGGCCCAAGAATAATAATTTTTCGCTTTCTCAATTTTTATGAAAATTATTATTGTTTTTATTAAAAGTTGTTTAAATGCATAGAGTAGGAAAAATCTTTAGCGACAACCGCTATAGATGCCTTTCGGAAGCTGCTAGGCTTTTTCATCAGAGAAATTTCGGCACGCATTGCTAACCATTAAGCTAACAATACGCTTGGTTTGATGTCACCTAAGCTCCTAGTTCTATTCTTCTTTACCATATGCATGATCCATTTCCGCCATTTGACAGTTAGTAGTGTGATCGTGATGGATTTTTTGACAGATCTGTTTTATCATCATCAGCAGAACTGCCTTACCGCGTGCTCTTGGTTTTGTTATTGCTTTTTTATACCAACGATTTTTGTTGATTCACGGTCTGTACATTTTCAAGTATTCATGAAACGATCTCAAGGCCAAGAATAATAATTTTTCGTTTTGTCAATTTTTGTGAAAATTATTATTGCTTTTATTAAAAGTTTTTTAAATGCATAGAGTAGGAAAAATCTTTAGAGACAACCGCCATAGATGCCTTTCGGAAGCTGCTAGGCTTTTTCATCAGAGAAATTTCGGCACGCATTGCTAACCATTAAGCTAACAATACGCTTGTTTTGATGTCACCTAAGCTGCTAGTTCTATTCTTCTTTACCATATGCATGAACCACTTCCGCCATTTCACCGTTACTAGTGTGATCATGATGGATTTTTTGAGAGATCTGTTTTATCATCACCGCGAGCTCTCGGTGCAGAGAAATTTTGGCACGCATTGCTAACCATTAAGCTAACAATACGCTGGTTTTGATGTCACCTAAGCTCCTAGTATTATTCTTCTTTACCATATGCATGAACTACTTCCGCCATTTCACCGTTACTAGTGTGATCATGATGGATTTTTTGAGAGATCTGTTTTATCATCATCAGCAGAACTGCCTTACCGCGTGCTATCGGTTTTGTTATTGCTTTTTATACCAACAAATTTGTTGATTTACGGCCTGTACATGTTCAGGTATTCATGAAACGAGCTCAAGGCCAAGAATAATAATTTTTAACTTTCTAAATTTTTATGAAAATTATTATTGTTTTTATTTAATTTTTTATTTTTTTAATAATTATTTTTTAATTATTAAAAGTTTTTTAATTGAATATAGTAGGAAAAATGTTTAGAGACAACCGCCATAGCTTTTCTTATAGATCCATTTCGGAATTTTAATGAAAATTATTATTGCATTTATTTAATTTTTTATTTTTTTCATAATCATTTTTTAATTAAATATTAAAAGATTTTTAATTGAATATAGTAGGAAAAATGATTAAAGACAACCACCATAGCTTTTCTTATAGATCCTTTTCGGAAGCTGCTAGACTTTTTCATCAGAGAAATTTTGGCACGCATTGCTAACCATTAAGCTAACAATACGCTTGTTTTGATGTCACCTAAGCTCCTAGTATTATTCTTCTTTACCATATGCATGAACCACTTCCGCCATTTCACCGTTACTAGTGTGATCATGATGGATTTTTTGAGAGATCTGTTTTATCATCACCGCGTGCTCTCGGTGCAGAGAAATTTTGGCACGCATTGCTAACCATTAAGCTAACAATACGCTGGTTTTGATGTCACCTAAGCTCCTAGTATTATTCTTCTTTCCATATGCATGAACCACTTCCGCCATTTCACCGTTACTAGTGTGATCATGATGGATTTTTTGAAAGATCTGTTTTATCATCACCGCTTGCTCTCGGTGCAGAGAAATTTTGGCACGCATTGCTAACCATTAAGCTAACAATACGCTGGTTTTAATGTCTTCTAAACTCCTGGTCCTACTCTTCTTTATCATATGCATGACCCACTTCCGCTATTTGACGGATTTTTTGAGAGATCTGTTTTATCATCATCAGAAGAACTGCCTTACCGCGTGCTCTCGGTTTTTTATTGCTTTTTTATACCAACAATTTTTGTTGATTTACGGTGTGTACATTTTCAAGTAGTCATGAAACGAGTTCAAGGCCAAGAATAATAATTTTTCACTTTTTGAATTTTATGAAAATTATTATTGTTTTTATTTTGTTTTTATTTTTTTTAGTAATCATTTTGTAATTATTATTATAGATCCATTTCGGAAGCTGCTAGGCTTTTTGATCAGAGAAATTTCGGCACGCATTGCTAACCATTAAGCTAACAATACGCTTGTATTGATGTCATCTAAACTCCTAGTTCTATTCTTCTTTACCATATGCATGAACCACTTCCGCCATTTCACCGTTAGTAGTGTGATCATGATGGATTGTTTGACAGATCTGTTTTATCATCATCAGCAGAACGGCCTTACCGCGTGCTCTCGGTTTTGTTATTGCTTTTTATACGAACAATTTTTGTTGATTTACGGCCATGTTCAGGTATTACGACATGTTCAGGTATTCGTGAAACGAGGTCAAGGCCAAGAATAATAATTTTTCACTTTTTGAATTTTTATGAAAATTATTTTTATTTTTTATTTTTTTCAATAATAATTTTTTAATTATTTATTAAAAGTTTTTTAATTGAATAGAATAGGAAAAATGTTTATTATTGCTTTTTATACCAACAACTTTTGTTGATTTACGGCCTGTACATGTTCAGGTATTCATGAAACGAGCTCAAGGCCAAGAATAATAATTTTTAACTTTCTTAATTTTTATGAAAATTATTATTGTTTTTATTGAATTTTTTATTTTTTTAATAATTATTTTTTAATTATTAAAAGTTTTTTAATGGAATATAGTAGGAAAAATGTTTAGAGACAACCGCCATAGCTTTTCTTATAGATCCATTTCGGAAGCTGCTAGACTTTTTTATCAGAGAAATTTTGGCACGCATTGCTAACCATTAAGCTAACAATACGCTGGTTTTGATGTGTTCTAAACTCCTGGTTCTACTCTTCTTTACCATATGCATGACCCACTTCCGCTATTTGACAGTTTGTAGTGTGATCATGATGGATTTTTTGGCAGATCTGTTTTATCGTCATCAGAAGAACTGCCTTACCGCGTTATTGCTTTTTATACCAACAATTTTTGTTGATTTACGGCCATGTTCAGGTATTACGACATGTTCAGGTATTCATGAAACGAGGTCAAGGCCAAGAATAATAATTTTTCACTTTTTGAATATTTATGAAAATTATTCTTTTTTTTATTTTTTTCAATAATAATTTTTTAATTATTTATTAAAAGTTTTTTAATTGAATAGAGTAGGAAAAATGCTTAGAGACAACAGCCATAGCTTTTGTTTTAGATCCATTTCGGAAGCTGCTAGGCTTCTTCATCAGAGAAATTTTGGCACGCATTGATAACCATTAAGCTAACAATACGCTTGTTTTGATGTCATCTAAACTCCTAGTTCTATTCTTCTTTACCATATGCATGAACCACTTCCGCCATTTCACCGTTAGTAGTGTGATCATGATGGATTGTTTGACACATCTGTTTTATCATCATCAGGTTTTGTTATTGCTTTTTATACCAACAACGTTTATTGATTTACGGCCTGTACATTTTCAAGTATTCATGAAACGATCTCAAGGCCAAGAATAATAATTTTTCACTTTCTCAATTTTTATGAAAATTATTATTGTTTTATTAAGAGTTTTTTAAATGCATAGAGTAGGAAAATCTTTAGAGACAACCGCCATAGTTTTTCTTATAGATGCCTTTCGAAAGCTGCTAGGCTTTTTCATCAGAGAAATTTCGGCACGCATTGCTAACCATTAAGCTAACAATACGCTTGTTTTGATGTCACCTAAGCTCCTAGTTCTATTCTTCTTTACCATATGCATGATCCATTTCCGCCATTTGACAGTTAGTAGTGTGATAATGATGGATTTTTTGACAGATCTGTTTTATCATCACCAGCAGAACTGCCTTACCGCGTGCTCTCGGTTTTGTTATTGCTTTTTTATACCAACGATTTTTGTTGATTCACGGTCTGTACATTTTCAAGTATTCATGAAACGATCTCAAGGCCAAGAATAATAATTTTTCGCTTTCTCAATTTTTATGAAAATTATTATTGTTTTTATTAAAAGTTTTTTAAATGCATAGAGCAGGAAAATCTTTAGAGACAACCGCCATAGTTTTTCTTATAGATGCCTTTCGAAAGTTGCTAGGCTTTTTCATCAGAGAAATTTCGGCACGCATTGCTAACCATTAAGCTAACAATACGCTTGTTTTGATGTCACCTAAGCTCCTAGTTCTATTCTTCTTTACCATATGCATGAACCACTTCCGCCATTTCACCGTTAGTAGTGTGATCATGATGGATTGTTTGACACATCTGTTTTATCATCATCAGGTTTTGTTATTGCTTTTTATACCAACAACTTTTATTGATTTACGTCCTGTACATTTTCAAGTATTCATGAAACGATCTCAAGGCCAAGAATAATAATTTTTCGCTTTCTCAATTTTTATGAAAATTATTATTGTTTTTATTAAAAGTTTTTTAAATGCATAGAGTAGGAAAAATCTTTAGAGACAACCGCCATAGTTTTTCTTATAGATGCCTTTCGAAAGCTTCTAGGCTTTTTCATCAGAGAAATCTTGGCACGCATTGCTAACCATTAAGCTAACAATACGCTTGTTTTGATGTCACCTAAGCTCCTAGTTCTATTCTTCTTTACCATCTGCATGAACCACTTCCGCCATTTCACCGTTAGTAGTGTGATCATGATGGATTTTTTGAGAGATATGTTTTATCTTCATCAGCAGAACTGCCTTACCGCTTGCTCTCGGTTTTGTTATTGCTTTTTATACCAACAACTTTTGTTGATTTACGGCCTGTACATGTTCAGGTATTCATAAAACGAGCTCAAGGCCAAGAATAATAATTTTTAACTTTCTAAATTTTTATGAAAATTATTATTGTTTTTACTTTATTTTTTATTTTTTTAATAATTATTTTTTAATTATTAAAAGATTTTTAATTGAATATAGTAGGAAAAATTATTAAAGACAACCACCATAGCTTTTCTTATACGAGTAGATCCATTTCGGAAGCTGCTAGGCTTTTTCAGCAGAGAAATTTTGGCACGCATTACTAACCATTAAGCTAACAACACGCTGGTTTTGATGTCTTCTAAACTCCTGGTTCTACTCTTCTTTACCATATGCATGACCCACTTCCGCCATTTGACAGTTTGTAGTGTGGTCATGATGGATTCTTTGACAGATCTGTTTTATCATCACCGCGTGCTCTCGGTGCAGAGAAATTTTGGCACGCATTGCTAACCATTAAGCTAGCAATACGCTGGTTTTGATGTCTTCTAAACTCCTAGTTCTATTCTTCTTTACCACATGCATGAACCACTTCCGACATTTCACCGTTCGTAGTGTGATCAGGATGGATTGTTTGACAGTAGGAAAAATCTTTAGAGACAACCGCCAAAGTTTTTCTTATAGATGCCTTTCGAAAGCTGCTAGGCTTTTTCATCAGAGAAATTTCGGCACACATTGCTAACCATTAAGCTAACAATACGCTTGTTTTGATGTCACCTAAGCTCCTAGTTCTATTCTTCTTTACCATATGCATGAACCACTTCCGCCATTTCACCGTTAGTAGTGTGATCATGATGGATTGTTTGACACATCTGTTTTATCATCATCAGGTTTTGTTATTGCTTTTTATACCAACAACTTTTATTGATTTACGTCCTGTACATTTTCAAGTATTCATGAAACGATCTCAAGGCCAAGAATAATAATTTTTCGCTTTCTCAATTTTTATGAAAATTATTATTGTTTTTATTAAAAGTTTTTTAAATGCATAGAGTAGAAAAATCTTTAGAGACAACCGCCATAGTTTTTCTTATAGATGCCTTTCGAAAGCTTCTAGGCTTTTTCATCAGAGAAATCTTGGCACGCATTGCTAACCATTAAGCTAACAATACGCTTGTTTTGATGTCACCTAAGCTCCTAGTTCTATTCTTCTTTACCATCTGCATGAACCACTTCCGCCATTTCACCGTTAGTAGTGTGATCATGATGGATTTTTTGAGAGATATGTTTTATCTTCATCAGCAGAACTGCCTTACCGCTTGCTCTCGGTTTTGTTATTGCTTTTTATACCAACAACTTTTGTTGATTTACGGCCTGTACATGTTCAGGTATTCATAAAACGAGCTCAAGGCCAAGAATAATAATTTTTAACTTTCTAAATTTTTATGAAAATTATTATTGTTTTTACTTTATTTTTTATTTTTTTTATAATTATTTTTTAATTATTAAAAGATTTTTAATTGAATATAGTAGGAAAAATTATTAAAGACAACCACCATAGCTTTTCTTATACGAGTAGATCCATTTCGGAAGCTGCTAGGCTTTTTCAGCAGAGAAATTTTGGCACGCATTACTAACCATTAAGCTAACAACACGCTGGTTTTGATGTCTTCTAAACTCCTGGTTCTACTCTTCTTTACCATATGCATGACCCACTTCCGCCATTTGACAGTTTGTAGTGTGGTCATGATGGATTCTTTGACAGATCTGTTTTATCATCACCGCGTGCTCTCGGTGCAGAGAAATTTTGGCACACATTGCTAACCATTAAGCTAGCAATACGCTGGTTTTGATGTCTTCTAAACTCCTAGTTCTATTCTTCTTTACCATATGCATGAACCACTTCCGACATTTCACCGTTCGTAGTGTGATCAGGATGGATTGTTTGACAGTAGGAAAAATCTTTAGAGACAACCGCCAAAGTTTTTCTTATAGATGCCTTTCGAAAGCTGCTAGGCTTTTTCATCAGAGAAATTTCGGCACGCATTGCTAACCATTAAGCTAGCAATACGCTTGTTTTGATGTCACCTAAGCTCCTAGTTCTATACTTCTTTACCATATGCATGAACCTCTTCCGCCATTTCACCGTTAGTAGTGTGATCATGATGGATTGTTTGACAGTAGGAAAAATCTTTAGAGACAACCGCCATAGTTTTTCTTATACATAGATGCCTTTCGAAAGCTGCTAGGCTTTTTCATCAGAGACATTTTGGGACGCATTGCTTACCATTAAGCTAACAATATGCTGGTTTTGATGTCACCTAAACTCCTAGTTCTATTCTTCTTTACCATATGCATGAACCACTTCCGCCATTTCACCGTTGGTAGTGTGATCAGGATGGATTGTTTGACAGATCTGTTTTATCATCATCAGAAGAACTGCCTTACCGCGTGCTCTCGGTTTTTTTATTGCTTTTTTATGCCAACAATTTTTTTTGATTTACGGTGTGTACATTTTCAAGTAGTCATGAAACGAGTTCAAGGCCAAGAATAATAATTTTTCACTCATTGAATGTTATGAATATTATTATTGTTATACCTTTCATGAACACGAAATGGTATATTAACTTTGGTCCGATGTTTGTAACGGTTAGAAATATAACAGATAGACCCACCATTAAGTATACCAAATTGATCAGGACGATGAAACGAGTTGATACAGCCATGTCCGTCTCTCCGTCTGTCCGTCCGTCCGTCTGTTTGAACGCAAACTAATCCCTCAATCCCTGAGATATCTCGATGAAATTCGGCACACGGATGTATTTTTGTATTGTATTAGACATTTGTCTGATCCGGTATAATCGGGTCACTATAGCATATATCTCCCATACAACCGATCGTTCAAATAAGAGGATTATGACCATTTCGCACTCCTTTTAAAAGATTAACACTTGAAACTTCGTGAGATATTTGCTTACAGATGAAATAAAAATTTGGTAAAAAATCGCTAAGATCGGAGCTATATACAGTATATATCCCATACAACCGATCGTTCAGATAAGAGGATTATGGCCATTTCGCACTCATTTTAAAAGATTCAAACTTGAAACTTGGTGAGATATTTTCTTATGGATAGCAAAAGATTTCGTAAAAAAGTCAGCAAGATCAGAGCTATATATAGTATATATCCCATACAACCGATCGTAAAGATAACAGGATTATGGCCATTTATCCCTCATTTTGAAATATTAAAACTTGAAACTTGGTGAGATATTTTCTTATGGATATTAAAAGATTTCGAAAAAAAAATTAAAAGAAAATGAAATGTATTGCTGACAAAGTTTTAGAGAACTTTAAACAATGCGTATTTAAGCTTGCACGTATTCATGAAAGGTATACAGCCTTCGGCACAGCCGAAGACAGCGCCGTCCTTACTTGTTTTTATTTTGTTTTTATTTTTTTTAGTAATCATTTTGTAATTATTATTATAGATCCATTTCGGAAGCTGCTAGGATTTTTCATCAGAGAAATTTTGGCACGCATTGATAACCATTAAGCTAACAATATGCTTGTTTTGATGTCATCTAAACTCCTAGTTCTATTCTTCTTTACCATATGCATGAACCACTTCCGCCATTTCACCATTAGTAGTGTGATCATGATGGATTGTTTGACAGATCTGTTTTATTATCATCAGAAGAACTGCCTTACCGCGTGCTCTCGGTTTTTTATTGCTTTTTTATACCAACAATTTTTGTTGATTTACGGCCTGTACATGTTCAGGTATTCATGAAACGAGCTCAAGGCCAAGAATAATAATTTTTGACTTTTTGAATTTTTATGAAAATTATTAATGTTTTTATTTTTTAATAATCATTTTAATTAATTATTAAAAGTTTTTTGATTGAATAGAGTAGGAAACATGTTTAGAGACAACCGCCATAGCTTTTCTTATAGATCCATTTCGGAATTTTAATGAAAATTATTATTGCTTTTATTTAATTTTTTATTTTTTTAATAATCATTTTTTAATTAATTATTAAAAGATTTTTAATTGAATATAGTAGGAAAAATATTTAGAGACAACCGCCATAGCTTTTCTTATAGATCCATTTTGGAACTTTTATGAAAATTATTATTGTTTTTTCTTAATTTTTAATTTTTTTACTAATAATTTTTTAATTAATTATTAAAAGTTTTTTAATTGAATATAGTAGGAAAAATGTTTAGAGACAACCACCATAATAGCTTTTCTTATAGATCCATTTCAGAAGCTGCTAGGCTTCTTCATCAGAGAAATTTTGGCACGCATTGCTTACCATTAAGCTAACAATATGCTGGTTTTGATGTCATCTAAACTCCTAGTTCTACTCTTCTTTACCATATGCATGAACCACTTCCGCCATTTGACAGTTAGTAGTGTGATCATGATGGATTTTTTGACAGATCTGTTTTATCATCATCAGGTTTTGTTATTGCTTTTTATACCAACAACTTTTGTTGATTTACGGCCATGTTCAGGTATTACGACATGTTCAGGTATTCATGAAACGAGTTCAAGGCCAAGAATAATAATTTTTCGCTTTCTCAATTTTTATGAAAATTATTATTGTTTTTATTTTGTTTTTATTTTTTTTAGTAATCATTTTGTAATTATTATTATAGATCCATTTCGGAAGCTGCTAGGCTTTTTCATCAGAGAAATTTTGGCACGCAATGATAACCATGAAGCTAACAATACGCTTGTTTTGATGTCATCTAAACTCTTAGTTCTATTCTTCTTTACCATATGCATGACCCACTTCCGCCATTTCACCGTTAGTAGTGTGATCAGGATGGATTGTTTGACAGTAGGAAAAATCTTTAGAGACAACCGCCAAAGTTTTTCTTATAGATCCATTTCGGAATTTTAATGAAAATTATTATTGCTTTTATTTAATTTTTTATTTTTTTAATAATCATTTTTTAATTAATTATTAAAAGATTTTTAATTGAATATAGTAGCAAAAATTATTAGAGACAACCACCATAGCGTTTTTATAGATCCATTTCTATAGTTTATCATAATCAGAAGAACTGCCTTACCGCGTGCTCTCGGTTTTTGTTATTACTTTTTTATACCAAAAATTTTTATTGATTTACGGTGTGTACATTTTCAAGTAGTCGTGAAACGAGTTCAAGGCCAAGAATAATAATTTTTCCCTTTTTGAATTTTATGAAAATTATTATTGTTTTTATTTTGTTTTTATTTTTTTTAGTAATCATTTTGTAATTATTATTATAGATCCATTTCGGAAGCTGCTAGGCTTTTTCATCAGAGAAATTTTGGCACGCATTGATAACCATTAAGCTAACAATACGCTTGTTTTCATGTCATCTAAACTCCTAGTTCTATTCTTCTTTACCATATGCATGACCCACTTCCGCCATTTGACAGTTTGTAGTGTGATCATGATGGATTTTTTGACAGATCTGTTTTATCATCATCAGAAGAACTGCCTTACCGCGTGCTCTCGGTTTTTGTTATTACTTTTTTATACCAAAAATTTTTGTTGATTTACGGTGTGTACATTTTCAAGTAGTCATGAAACGAGTTCAAGGCCAAGAATAATAATTTTTCACTTTTTGAATTTTAGGAAAATTATTATTGTTTTTATTTTGTTTTTATTTTTTTTAGTAATCATTTTGTAATTATTATTATAGATCCATTTCGGAAGCTGCTAGGCTTTTTCATCAGAGAAATTTCGGCACGCATTGCTAACCATTAAGCTAACAATACGCTTGTTTTGATGCCATCTAAACTCCTAGTCCTATTCTTCTTTACCATATGCATGAACCACTTCCGCCATTTCACCATTAGTAGTGTGATCATGATGGATTGTTTGACAGATCTGTTTTATTATCATCAGAAGAACTGCCTTACCGCGTGCTCTCGGTTTTGTTATTGCTTTTTATACCAACAACTTTTGTTGATTTATGGCCATGTTCAGGTATTACGACATGTTCAGGTATTCATGAAACGAGGTCAAGGCCAAGAATAATAATTTTTCACTTTTTGAATTTTTATGAATATTATTCTTTTTTTTATTTTTTTCAATAATAGTTTTTTAATTATTTATTAAAAGTTTTTTAATTGAATAGAGTAGGAAAAATGTTTAGAGACAACAGCCATAAATTTTCTTTTAGATCCATTTCGGAAGCTGCTAGGCTTCTTCATCAGAGAAATTTTGGCCCGCATTGCTAACCATTAAGCTAACAATTCGCTTGTTTTGATGTCACCTAAGCTCCTAGTTCTATTCTTCTTTACCATATGCATGATCCATTTCCGCCATTTCCGCAGAACTGCTTTACCGCGTGCTCTCGGTTTTGTTATTGCTTTTATACCAACAATTTTTGTTGATTTACGGTATGTATATTTTCAGGTATTCATGAAGCGAGCACAAGGCCAAGAATACAAATTTTTGACTTTTTGAATTTTTATGAAAATTATTATTGTTTTTGTTAATTTTTTATTTTTTTAATAATTATTTTTTAATTATTAAAAGTTTTTTAATTGAATATAGTAGGAAAAATGTTTAGAGACAACCGCCATAGCTATTCTTATAGATCCATTTCGGAATTTTAATGAAAATTCATCAGAGAAATTTCGGCACGCATTGCTAACCATTAAGCTAACAATACGCTTGTTTTGATGCCATCTAAACTCCTAGTCCTATTCTTCTTTGCCATATGCATGAACCACTTCCGCCATTTCACCATTAGTAGCGTGATCATGATGGATTGTTTGACAGATCTGTTTTATTATCATCAGAAGAACTGCCTTACCGCGTGCTCTCGGTTTTGTTATTGCTTTTTATACCAACAACTTTTGTTGATTTATGGCCATGTTCAGGTATTACGACATGTTCAGGTATTCATGAAACGAGTTCAAGGCCAAGAATAATAATTTTTCACTTTTTGAATTTTAGGAAAATTATTATTGTTTTTATTTTGTTTTTATTTTTTTTAGTAATCATTTTGTAATTATTATTATAGATCCATTTCGGAAGCTGCTAGGCTTTTTCATCAGAGAAATTTCGGCACGCATTGCTAACCATTAAGCTAACAATACGCTTGTTTTGATGCCATCTAAACTCCTAGTCCTATTCTTCTTTACCATATGCATGAACCACTTCCGCCATTTCATCATTAGTAGTGTGATCATGATGGATTGTTTGACAGATCTGTTTTATTATCATCAGAAGAACTGCCTTACCGCGTGCTCTCGGTTTTGTTATTGCTTTTTATACCAACAACTTTTGTTGATTTATGGCCATGTTCAGGTATTACGACATGTCCAGGTATTCATGAAACGAGGTCAAGGCCAAGAATAATAATTTTTCACTTTTTGAATTTTTATGAATATTATTCTTTTTTTTATTTTCTTCAATAATAGTTTTTTAATTATTTATTAAAAGTTTTTTAATTGAATAGAGTAGGAAAAATGTTTAGAGACAACAGCCATAAATTTTCTTTTAGATCCATTTCGGAAGCTGCTAGGCTTCTTCATCAGAGAAATTTTGGCCCGCATTACTAACCATTAAGCTACCAATTCGCTTGTTTTGATGTCACCTAAGCTCCTAGTTCTATTCTTCTTTACCATATGCATGATCCATTTCCGCCATTTTACAGTTAGTAGTGTGATCATGATGGATTTTTTGACAGATCTGTTTTATCATCATCAGCAGAACTGCTTTACCGCGTGCTCTCGGTTTTGTTATTGCTTTTATACCAACAATTTTTGTTGATTTACGGTATGTATATTTTCAGGTATTCATGAAGCGAGCACAAGGCCAAGAATACAAATTTTTGACTTTTTGAATTTTTATGAAAATTATTATTGTTTTTGTTAATTTTTTATTTTTTTAATAATTATTTTTTAATTATTAAAAGTTTTTTAATTGAATATAGTAGGAAAAATGTTTAGAGACAACCGCCATAGCTATTCTTATAGATCCATTTCGGAATTTTAATGAAAATTATTATTGCTTTTATTTAATTTTTTATTTTTTTAATAATCATTTTTTAATTAATTATTAAAAGATTTTTAATTGAATATAGTAGCAAAAATTATTAAAGACAACCACCATAGCTTTTTTTATAGATCCATTTCTATGGTTTATCATAATCAGAAGAACTGCCTTACCGCGTGCTCTCGGGTTTGTTATTGCTTTTTATACCAACAATTTTTGTTGATTTACGGCCTGTATAATAATTTTTCACTTTTTGAATTTTTATGAAAATTAATTTTGTGTTTATTTTGTTTTTATTTTTTTTAATAATAGTATTGTAATTAATATTATAGATCCATTTCGAAAGCTGCTAGGCTTTTTCATCAGAGAAATTTCGGCACGCATTGCTAACCATGAAGCCATGTGATGTCATGTAAACTCCTAGTTCTATTCTTCTTTACCATATGCACGAACCACTTCCGGCGTTTGACAATTAGTAGTGTGATCATGATGGGTTTTTTGACAGATCGGTTTTATCATCATCAGAAGAACTGCCTTACCGCGTGCTCTCGGTTTTGTTATTGTTTTTATACCAACAATTTTTGTTGATTTGCGGCCTGTACATTTTCAGGTATTCATAAAACAAGCTCAAGGCCAAGAATAATAATTTTTGACTTTTTGAATTTTTATGAAAATTATAATTCTTTTTTTTTTAACAATCATTTTTAATTAATTATTAAAAGTTTTTTGATTGAATAGAGTAGGAAACATATTTAGAGACAACCGCCATAGCTTTTCTTATAGATCCATTTCGAAAAGTGCTAAGCTTCTTCATCAGAGAAATTTTGCGCCATTTGACAGTTAGTAGTGTGATCATGATGGATTTTTTAACAGATCTGTTTTATCATCATCAGCAGAACTACCTTACCGCGTGCTCTCGGTTTTTGTTATTACTTTTTTATACCAAAAATTTTTGTTGATTTACGGTGTGTACATTTTCAAGTAGTCATGAAACGAGTTCAAGGCCAAGAATAATAATTTTTCCCTTTTTGAATTTTTATGAAAATTATTAATGTTTTTATTTTGTTTTTATTTTTTTTAGTAATCATTTTGTAATTATTATTATAGATCCATTTCGGAAGCTGCTAGGCTTTTTCATCAGAGAAATTTCGGCACGCATTGCTAACCATTAAGCTAACAATACGCTTGTTTTGATGCCATCTAAACTCCTAGTCCTATTCTTCTTTACCATATGCATGAACCACTTCCGCCATTTCACCATTAGTAGCGTGATCATGATGGATTGTTTGACAGATCTGTTTTATTATCATCAGAAGAACCGCCTTACCGCGTGCTCTCGGTTTTGTTATTGCTTTTATACCAACAATTTTTGTTGATTTACGGCCTGTATAATAATTTTTCACTTTTTGAATTTTTATGAAAATTATTATTGTTTTTATTTTTTTTAATAATCATTTTGTAATTATTATTATAAATCCATTTCGGAAGCTGCTAGGCTTCTTCATCAGAGAAATGTTGGCACGCATTGCTAACCATTAAGCTAACAATACACTGGTTTTGATGTCACCTAAAATCCTAGTTCTATTCTGTACCATATGCATGAACCACTTCCGCCATTTGACAGTTAGTAGTGTGATCATGAAGGATTTTTTGACAGATCTGTTTTATCATCATCAGCAGAACTGCCTTACCGCGTACTCTCGGTTTTGTTATTGCTTTTTTATACCAACAATTTTTGTTGATTTACGGCCTGTATATTTTCAGGTATTCATAAAACAAACTCAAGGCCAAGAATAATAATTTCTGACTTTTTGAACTTTTATGAAAATTATTATTGTTTTTATTTTGTTTTTTTTTAATAATAATATTGTAATTATTATTAAAGTTCCATTTCGAAAGCTGCTAGGCTTCTTCATCAGAGAAATGTTGGCACGCATTTCTAACCATTAAGCTAACAATACACTGGTTTTGATGTCATCTAAACTCCTAGTTCTATTCTTCTTTACCATATGCATGATCTATTTCCGCCATTTTACAGTTAGTAGTGTGATCATGATGGATTTTTTGACAGATCTGTTTTATCATCATCAGGTTTTGTTATTGCTTTTTATACCAACAACTTTTGTTGATTTACGGCCTGTACATTTTCAAGTATTCTTGAAACGATCTCACGGCCAAGAATAATAATTTTTCGCTTTCTCAATTTTTATGAAAATTATTATTGTTTTTATTAAAAGTTTTTTAAATGCATAGAGTTGGAAACATCTTTAGAGACTACCGGAAGCTGCTAGGCTTTTTAATCAGACAAATTTCGGCCCGCATTGCTAACCATTAAGCTAACAATTCGCTTGTTTTGATGTCACCTAAGCTCCTAGTTCTATTCTTCTTTACCATATGCATGATCCATTTCCGCCATTTTACAGTTAGTAGTGTAATCATGATGGATTTTTTGACAGATCTGTTTTATCATCATCAGCAGAACTGCTTTACCGCGTGCTCTCGGTTTTGTTATTGCTTTTATACCAACAATTTTTGTTGATTTACGGCCTGTATAATAATTTTTCACTTTTTGAATTTTTATGAAAATTATTATTGTTTTTATTTTTTTTAATAATCATTTTGTAATTATTATTATAAATCCATTTCGGAAGCTGCTAGGCTTCTTCACCAGAGATATGTTGGCACGCATTGCTAACCATTAAGCTAACAATACACTGGTTTTGATGTCATCTAAACTCCTAGTTCTATTCTTCTTTCCCATATGAATAATAATTTTTGAATTTTTATGAAATTTATAATTGTTTTTTTTTTAAATCATTTTTTAATTATTTCTTAAAAGTTTTTTAATTGAATAGAGTAGGAAAAATGTTTAGAGACAACAGACATAGCTTTTCTTTCAAATCCATTTCGGATCTAGGGTTCTTCATCAGAGAAGTTTTGGCACGCATTGCTTACCATTAAGCTAACAATTCGCTTGTTTTGATGTCATCTAAACTCCTAGTTCTATTCTTCTTTACCATATGCATGAACCACTTCCGCCATTTCACCGTTAGTAGTGTGATCATGATGGATTTTTTGACAGATCTGTTTTATCATCATCAGAAGAACTGTCTTAGCGCGTGCTCTCGGTTTTGTTATTGCTTTTATACCAACAATTTTTCTTGATTTGCGGCCTGTATATTTTCAGGTATTCATAAAACAAGCTCAGGGCCAAGAATAATAATGTTTCACTTTTGAATTTTTATGAACATTATTATTGTTTTTATTTTTTTTAATAATCATTTTGTAATTATTATTATAGATCCATTTTGGAAGCTGCTAGGCTTCTTCATCAGAGAAATGTTGGCACGCATTGCTTACCATTAAGCTAACAATTCGCTTGTTTTGATGTCATCTAAACTCCTAGTTCTATTCTTCTTTCCCATATGAATAATAATTTTTGAATTTTTATGAAATTTATAATTGTTTTTTTTTTAAATCATTTTTTAATTATTTCTTAAAAGTTTTTTAATTGAATAGAGTAGGAAAAATGTTTAGAGACAACAGACATAGCTTTTCTTTCAAATCCATTTCGGATCTAGGGTTCTTCATCAGAGAAGTTTTGGCACGCATTGCTTACCATTAAGCTAACAATTCGCTTGTTTTGATGTCATCTAAACTCCTAGTTCTATTCTTCTTTACCATATGCATGAACCACTTCCGCCATTTCACCGTTAGTAGTGTGATCATGATGGATTTTTTGACAGATCTGTTTTATCATCATCAGAAGAACTGTCTTAGCGCGTGCTCTCGGTTTTGTTATTGCTTTTATACCAACAATTTTTCTTGATTTGCGGCCTGTATATTTTCAGGTATTCATAAAACAAGCTCAGGGCCAAGAATAATAATGTTTCACTTTTGAATTTTTATGAACATTATTATTGTTTTTATTTTTTTTAATAATCATTTTGTAATTATTATTATAGATCCATTTTGGAAGCTGCTAGGCTTCTTCATCAGAGAAATGTTGGCACGCATTGCTTACCATTAAGCTAACAATTCGCTTGTTTTGATGTCATCTAAACTCCTAGTTCTATTCTTCTTTACCATATGCATGAACCACTTCCGCCATTTCACCATTAGTAGTGTGATCATGATGGATTGTTTGACAGATCTGTTTTATTATCATCAGAAGAACTGCCTTACCGCGTGCTCTCGGTTTTGTTATTGCTTTTTATACCAACAATTTTTGTTGATTTACGGCCTGTACATGTTCAGGTATTCATGAAACGAGCTCAAAGCCAAGAATAATAATTTTTCACTTTTTGAATTTTTATGAAAATTATTATTGTTTTTATTTTTTTTAATAATCATTTTGTAATTATTATTATAGTTCCATTTCGGAAGCTGCTAGGCTTCTTCATCAGAGAAATGTTGGCACGCATTGCTAACCATTAAGCTAACAATACACTGGTTTTGATGTCATCTAAACTCCTAGTTCTATTCTGTACCACATGCATGAACCACTTCCGCCATTTGACAGTTTGTAGTGTGATCATGAAGGATTTTTTGACAGATCTGTTTTCTGTTATTGCTTTTCATACCAACAATTTTTGTTGATTTACGGCCTGTACATGTTCGGGTATCCATGAAACGAGCTCAAGGCCAAGAATAATAATTTTTGACTCTCTGAATTTTTATGAAAATTATTATTGTTTTTATTTTATTTCTTATTTTTTTAATAATAATTTTTTAATTAATTATTTAAAGTGTTTTAATTGAATAGAGTCGGAAAAATTTTTAGAGACAACCACCATAGCTTTTCTTATAGATCCAATTCGGAAGCTGCTAGGCTTTTCATCAGAGAAATTTTTGCACGCATTGCTAACCATTAACTTAACAATACGCTGGTTTTGATGCCTTCTTAACTCCTAGTTCTACTCTTCTTTACCATATGCATGAACCACTTCCGCCATTTGACAGTTAGTAGTGTGATCATGATTTATTTTTTGACAGATTTGGTTTATCATCATCAGCAGAACTGCCTTACCGCGTGCTCTCGGTTTTGTTATTGCTTTTTATACCAACAATTTCTGTTGATTTACGGCCTGTACATTTTCAAGTAGTCATGAAAAGAGCTCAAGGCAAAGAATAATGATTTATCACTTTTTGAATTTTTATGAAAATTATTATTGTTGTTATTTTGTTTTTATTTTTTTTTATAATAATACTGTAATTATTATTATAGATCCATTTCGAAAGCTGCTAGGCTTCTTCATCAGAGAAATGTTGGCACGCATTTCTAACCATTAAGCTAACAATACACTGGTTTTGATGTCATCTAAACTCCTAGTTCTATTCTTCTTTACCATATGAATAATAATTTTTGACTTTTTGAATTTTTATGAAATTTATAATTGTTTTTTTTTTAATGATCATTTTTTAATTATTTATTAAAAGTTTTTTAATTGAATAGAGTAGGAAAAATGTTTAGAGACAACAGCCATAGCTTTTCTTTCAGATCCATTTCGGAAGCTGCTAGGGTTCTTCATCAGAGAAATTTTGGCACGCATTGCTAACCATTAAGCTAACAATACACTGGTTTTGATGTCATCTAAACTCCTATTTCTATTCTTCTTTACCATATGCATGAGCCACTTCCGCCATTTCACCGTTAGTAGTGCGATCATGATGGATTTTTTGACAGATCTGTTTTATCATCATCAGAAGAACTGCCTTACCGCTTGCTCTCCGGTTTGTTATTGCTTTTATACCAACAGTTTTTCTTGATGTACGGCCTGTACATGTTCAGGTATTTATGAAACGAGCTCAAGGCTAAGAATAATAATTTTTCACTTTTTGAATTTTTATGAAAATTATTATTGTTTTTATTTTGTTTTTATTTTTTTTAATAATAATATTGTAATTATTATTATAGATCCATTTCGAAAGCTGCTAGGCTTCTTCATCAGAGAAATGTTGGCACGCATTTCTAACCATTAAGCTAACAATACACTGGTTTTGATGTCATCTAAACTCCTATTTCTATTCTTCTTTACCATATGCATGAACCACTTCCGCCATTTCACCGTTAGTAGTGCGATCATGATGGATTTTTTGACAGATCTGTTTTATCATCATCAGAAGAACTGCCTTATCGCTTGCTCTCCGGTTTGTTATTGCTTTTATACCAACAGTTTTTCTTGATGTACGGCCTGTACATGTTCAGGTATTTATGAAACGAGCTCAAGGCTAAGAATAATAATTTTTCACTTTTTGAATTTTTATGAAAATTATTATTGTTTTTATTTTGTTTTTATTTTTTTTAATAATAATATTGTAATTATTATTATAGATCCATTTCGAAAGCTGCTAGGCTTCTTCACCAGAGAAATGTTGGCACGCATTGCTAACCATTAAGCTAACAATACACTGGTTTTGATGTCATCTAAACTCCTAGTTCTATTCTTCTTTACCATATGAATAATAATTTTTGACTTTTTGAATTTTTATGAAATTTATAACTGTTTTTTTTTAAATCATTTTTTAATTATTTCTTAAAAGTTTTTTAATTGAATAGAGTAGGAAAAATGTTTAGAGACAACAGACATAGCTTTTCTTTCAAATCCATTTCGGATCTAGGGTTCTTCATCAGAGAAGTTTTGGCACGCATTGCTTACCATTAAGCTAACAATTCGCTTGTTTTGATGTCATCTAAACTCCTAGTTCTATTCTTCTTTACCATATACATGAACCACTTCCGCCATTTCACCGTTAGTAGTGTGATCATGATGGATTGCTTGACAGATCTGTTTTATCATCATCAGCAGAACTGCCTTACCCCGTGCTCTCGGTTTTGTTATTGCTTTTTTATACCAACAATTTTTGTTGATTTACGGCCTGTACATTTTCAATTATTCATAAAACAAGCTCAAGGACAAGAATAATAATTTCAGACTTTTTGAACTTTTATGAAAATTATTATTGTTTTTATTTTGTTTTTGTTTTTTTTAATAATAATATTGTAATTATTATTAAAGTTCCATTTCGAAAGCTGCTAGGCTTCTTCATCAGAGAAATGTTGGCACGCATTTCTAACCATTAAGCTAACAATACACTGGTTTTGATGTCATCTAAACTGCTAGTTCTATTCTTTACCAGATGCGTGATTCACTTCCGCCATTTGACAGTTAGTAGTGTGATCAAGATGGAATTTTTGACAGATCTGTTTTATCATCATCAGCAGAACTGCCTTCCCGCGTGCTCTCGGTTTTGCTTTTTATACCAACAATTTTTGTTGATTTACGGCCAGTACATTTTCAGGTATTCATGACCCGATCTCAAGGCCAAGAATAATAATTTCTGAATTTTTCTTCTTTCTTTAAATGGTCATCTAACCGCATGGGCGATTTTGACCGTCCAACATAGCTCGCCAGTCGTTTCTTCGTTGCGCCAACTGGCGCCAATTGGAAACACCGCGGGATCGCAAATCGGTCTCCACTTGGTCCTTCCATCGGAGTGGTGGTCTCCCTCTTCCTCTGCTTCCACCGGCGGGTGCCGATAAGAATACCTTCTGGGCTGGAGCATCTTCGCTCATTCGCACTACGTGGCCTAGCCAGCGAAGCCGCTGTGTTTTAATTCGCTGAACTATGTCGGCGTCTGCGTAAAGTTCATACAGCTCATCATTAAATCTTCTTCGGTACTCGCCGTCGCCAACGCGTAGAGGTCCACAAATCTTTCGAAGAACCTTTCTCTCGAATACTCCCAGAGCCGCCTCATCAGATGTTGTTAGTGTCCACGCTTCTGCACCATATAGCAGGACGGGTGCGATGAGTGACTTGTAGTATGTTATTTTCGTTCGTCGAGAGAGGACTTTACTTTTCACTTGCCTACTCAGTCCGAAGTAGCATTTGTTTGCAAGAGTGATTCTTCGTCGGATTTCTAGGCTAACATTATTGTTGGTATTAATGCTGGTTCCCAGGTAAACGAAGTCCTTTACTATTTCGAAATTATTGCTGCCAACAGTGGCTTGGTTGCCAAGGCGCGAATGCGCTGACTCTTTGCATGATGACAGAAGGTACTTCGTTTTGCCCTCGCTCACCACCAATCCCATTTTCTCCGCTTATTTTTCTAATTTGGAGTAAGCAGAAGTTACGGCGCGGCTGTTAAGGCCAATGATATCAATATCGGCAGCATATGCCAACAGTTGCACACTTTTATAAAATATTGTTCCATCGCGGTTAAGTTCTGCAGCTTGTATTATTTTCTCCAGCATTAAATTAAAGAAATCGCACGATAGGGGGTCACCCTGTCTGAAACCTCGTTTAGTTTCGAACGGTTCGGAGAGGTACTTCCCAATTCTGACCGAGCTGGCGGTGTTGCTCAAGGTCATTTTGCATAGCCGTATAAGTTTTGCGGGGAAACCAAATTCAGACATAGCGGCATATAGGCAGCTCCTTTTCGTGCTATCGAAAGCGGCTTTAAAATCAACAAAGAGATGATGTGTATCGATTCTCCTTTCACGAGTTTTTTCCAAGATTTGGCGTATTGTAAAAATTTGGTCGATGGTAGATTTACCAGGTCTGAAGCCACACTGATAAGGTCCAATCAGTCTGTTCACATCAGGCTTCAGTCTTTCGCACAATACGCTTGATAGGACCTTATATGCGATATTCAAAAGGCTGATTTCGCGATAGTTGGCGCAGTTTGCAGGATCGCCCTTCTTGTGGATTGGGCAGAGAACACTTACATTCCAATCTTCAGGCATGCATTCATCCGACCATATTCTGCATAGAAGCTGATGCATGCGCCTTACCAGCTCCTCGCCTCCGTGTTTGAATAGCTCAGCAGGCAAACCATCTGCGCCAGCTGCTTTATTGTTTTTCAATCGGGATATTGCTATTCGCACCTCATTATAGTCGGGTTGTGGAACGTAAATTCCATCATCTTCGATTGTGGGCTCGGGTTCGGCATCTTCTCTGGTTTATTGCTCAGTTTCTCCATTTAAAAGGGCAGAGAAGTAATCCCTCCATATTCTGAGTGCTCTCTGAACATCGGCCACCAGGTCGCCGTTTTCATTCTTACAGGAGTTTGCCCCGGGTTTAAAACCTTCTGTCATTCGCCGAATTTTTTGATAGAATTTTCGGGCATTATTCCCGTTGGCCAGCATCTCAAGCTCCTTTATTTCACGCTTTTCTGCCTCTCTTTTTTCGCCCGAAAAAGTCGCCTAACTTCCCTCTTCAACTCGCGGTAGTGTTCACACACACTCCTCGTTGCATTCGATCTCAGCGTTGCCTTGTAGGCTTCGTCCTTTCTTTTCGTTGCAGCGCGGCACTCTTCATCATCATACCAGTTGTTTCTTCGCGATCGCCGGAATCCAATTACTTCTTCGGCTGCGGTACGGAGTGCTCCTGAGATATGATCCCACTGCTCATGCATTCCACTAGGTTGAATTATGCTCTCGGAGAGCACGTGTGAGAGGCGATCTGCGAAATAATTGGCGGTCTGTTGCGATTGCAGCTTTTCGACGTCCAGCTTTCCCTGCGTTTTTTGTTGCACCTGTTTTGTCGTACAGAGGTGGGTACGAATCTGCTACTAGGTAGTGATCAGAGTCGATGTTAGGTCCTCGTATTGTGCGAACATCTAAAACGCTGGAAGCATGCCGTCCTTCTATCACAACGTGGTCGATCTGGTTGCGTGTTTTTCGATCGGGGGACAGCCATGTAGCTTGATGGATCTTCTTGTGCATAAACCTAGTGCTGGATATGACCATGTTTCGGGCACCGGCGAAGTCGATCAGCCTGAATCCATTTGGCGAAGTCTGATCGTGGAGACTGAACTTTCCGACAGTGGTGCCGAATACACCCTCCTTACCCACCCTGGCGTTAAAGTCGCCAAGCACGACTTTGATATCATGACGGGGGCAGCGCTCGTTTGCTTCTTCCAGGCGCTCGTAGAATGCATCCTTTTCCACGTCGTCCTTCTCTTCCGTCGGTGCATGAGCGCAGATAAACGATATGGTGAAAAATCGTACTTTTATACGGATTGCAACGAGACGCTCATTCACGGGCGTAAACGACAGTACTCGGTGACGGAGTCTCTCTCCCACCACAAATCCCACGCCGAATCTGCGCTTGTCTTCATGCCCACTCCAGTAGATGTTACAAGGTGTTCTGATTGTATTTCCTCGCCCTGTCCATCGCATCTCTTGTATGGCGGTGATGTCAGCTTTTGCTTTCCTCAGGACCTCAACCAGCCGGGCAGCGGCACCTTCCCCATTAAGGGACCGGACATTCCAGGTACATGCCCTTATCTCATAATCCTTATTTCGTTTGCGGGTGTTGTCATCTAAAAAAGGGGTTCTCATATCCGAGGCTTTGTTGTTGAATTTCATTGGAACGTTGTTTTATGTGGTGGGTCCCAAACCCAACGCACAACCCGTTTCACGGGAAGTTTAATTCTATTACACGTTTGTATAGCGAGCCGCTTGATCCAAGACAGACGCCCGCTTGCAGCCGCACCACATGGTGATCAGACGCTGCTGTTTGAACCCCCCCAGCAAGCCCTTAAACCGATTATGTCGGAGTGGCCTTACCAGGTTGTCGCCTTTCACGTTTAGCTCACCACCAAACGGGAGTTCGGTGGTTACCGAGAGGATACTTGGGCGCAAAGCCCGGAAGTAGTGAGCTGCTTGAACCGCATGCAAAATAATCGCTCTGACCATTCCCAGGAGAATGGCGATCAGAAACTACTTTCCCCACTTGCGTGGACTTCTGCACACGGCCCCATCCTCCAAGGAGGCTATACAACCATTAATTCCCCCGAGCGTTGTTGTTGTAGTTGTTGTAACGACAAAAACACTACCCGAAGGTTTTGGGGAGTGCTGTCGAACTGACAGTCCTTTGCCGGATATGAATCCGGTACGCTCCGGTACTCCCTTGCGGTACTGCCCGACTGTCGTGGTAGCGATTTGGTATGACCAAATATGCTACGGTTTGGTTCGTTCACTCGGTGTTACCCTTTGATGAAGACAATTACCTTCTTCATTTTCTCTTCAAACATCTTCTTCAAGTACTTAGTTCTACGCATAAGCTTAACGAATTCCTGCTCATAGCTGCGCATCATCTCAATGTCTTCGTTTGCTTCAAATATGCAATAACTTGTGCGTGGCTTTCTGCCATCCTGAGAGATTGATCCTCCAGGAACTAAGAGACCACGGGCACTTAGTATATCAAATAGTACTTCGCCGTGCCGACGTAAATCGAGTTTGTTCAAAGGAAAAAATTCAACGTTTTGGCTGGTTGACTTCATATCATAAGAGATGATTGCAAACTCGAAGCAAATGTAAGAGATGTTAAATCGCAGAATAATATCGTGGAATTCGTTGAGATTATAAGGTCACCCCCAGTTTGTGGTGCAGCATCCAATTCTGTTGTACCCACCAGTTCCGTCAATTCGTTGACTGTATCGCCTTTGTTAACATTATAGCTGGTTTTGCGATACCAATGCAATTGTCCTGAAGCCCAAGCTAGATTTTCTTCTCGGCTGTTATCAACTTGACCTAGGTGCGTGAATTCCATTAAATATCCACACTTTCCCCTGTAGCATGTATTGCCGAACCTGCACGTTCTAGTTTTGCTTTGGAATCCAATCTGCATCTCAAGTAAAACCCCATGTGTAGTAAATGCGTTGTTCCGCCTATCTATATAAGTACAATTTTTAAACAACATGGACCGGGCGAGTACGAGAGCTAGTGGAAACCCCGGCACGTACCGTGTTGGAGAAGCGCGTGCCAGCTTTAGATGGGACAGAATATGGATTAGCTCTGGTATGCTATTTTCTAACAAAATGTATGAATGGCCATCAGGATGCTGTTATGGGTTCTATAGCATCGAGCTCTGATAATTTATTCAGCCGTTTGAAGTTTTTTGGTAAATTCTATGGGGATTGTACCAGTATATCGCCATTTGGTTGTTATCATATTCGCATGGAATGACATCAAAATTCAATAGCTGTTGCAAAGTTCTTGGAAGGTCATCCCTTTGTTAGTGCATGCATCACTACCATCCCCCCCACAGCATCACATTGCTCTCCAGCAAACATATGGCTATAGTGGAGTTTTGTTTTTATTAAAAGTTTTTTAAATGCATAGAGTAGGAAAAATCTTTAGAGACAACCGCCAGAGATGCCTTTCGGAAGCTGCTAGGCTTCTTCATCAGAGAAATTTTGGCACGCATTGATAACCATTAAGCTAACAATTCGCTTGTTTTGATGTCATCTAAACTCCTAGTTCTATTCTTTTTTACCATATGCATGAACCACTTCCGCCATTTCACCGTTAGTAGTGTCATCATGATGGATTTTTTGACAGATCTGTTTTATCATCATCAGAAGAACTGCCTTACCGCGTTCTCTCGGTTTTGTTATTGCTTTTATACCAACAATTTTTGCTGATTTACGGCCTGTACATTTTCAAGTAGTCATGAAACGAGCTTATGGCCAAGAATACAAATTTTTCATTTTTTGAATTTTTATGAAAATTATTATTGTTTTTATTTTTTTTTAATAATAATATTGTAATTATTATTATAGATCCATTTCGAAAGCTGCTAGGCTTCTTCACCAGAGAAATGTTGGCACGCATTGCTAACCATTAAGCTAACAATACACTGGTTTTGATGTCATCTAAACTCCTAGTTCTATTCTTTTTCACCATATGAATAATAATTTTTGACATTTTGAATTTTTATGAAATTTATAATTGTTTTTCTTTTAAATCATTTTTTAATTATTTCTTAAAAGTTTTTTAATTGAATAGAGTAGGAAAAATGTTTAGAGACAACAGACATAGCTTTTCTTTCAAATCCATTTCGGATCTAGGGTTCTTCATCAGAGAAGTTTTGGCACGCATTGCTTACCATTAAGCTAACAATTCGCTTGTTTTGATGTCATCTAAACTCCTAGTTCTATTCTTCTTTACCATATGCATGAACCACTTCCGCCATTTGACAGTTAGTAGTGTAGTCATGATGGATTTTTTGACAGATCTGGTTTGTCATCATCAGCAGAACTGCCTTACCGCGTGCTCTCGGTTTTGTTATTGCTTTTATACCAACAATTTTTGCTGATTTACGGCCTGTACATTTTCAAGTAGTCATGAAACGAGCTCATGGCCAAGAATACAAATTTTTCATTTTTTGAATTTTTATGAAAATTATTATTGTTTTTATTTGGTTTTTATTTTTTTTTAATCATAATATTGTAATTATTATTATAGATCCATTTCGAAAGCTGCTAGGCTTCTTCACCAGAGAAATGTTGGCACGCATTGCTAACCATTAAGCTAACAATACACTGGTTTTGATGTCATCTAAACTCCTAGTTCTATTCTTCTTTACCATATGAATAATAATTTTTGACTTTTTGAATTTTTATGAAATTTATAATTGTTTTTCTTTTAAATCAGATCCATTTCGGAAGCTGCTAGGCTTCTTCATCAGAGAAATGTTGGCACGCATTGCTTACCATTAAGCTAACAATGCACTGGTTTTGATGTCATCTAAACTCCTAGTTCTATTCTTTACCATATGCATGAACCACTTCTGCCATTTGACAGTTTGTAGTGTGATGATGATGGATTTTTTGACAGATCTGAAGAACTGCCTTACCGCGTGCTCTCGGTTTTGTTATTGCTTTTTATACCAACAATTTTTGTTGATTTACGGCCTGTACATGTTCAGGTATTCATGAAACGAGCTCAAAGCCAAGAATAATAATTTTTCACTTTTGGAATTTTTATGAAAATTATTATTGTTTTTATTTTTTTTAATAATCATTTTGTAATTATTATTATAGATCCATTTCGGAAGCTGCTAGGCTTCTTCATCAGAGAAATGTTGGCACGCATTGCTAACCATTAAGCTAACAATACACTTGTTTTGATGTCATCTAAACTCCTAGTTCTATTCTGTACCATATGCATGAACCACTTCCGCCATTTGACAGTTTGTAGTGTGATCATGAAGGATTTTTTGACAGATCTGTTTTATCATCATCAGGAGAACTGCCTTACCGCGTGCTCTCGATTTTGTTATTGCTTTTTATACCAACAATTTTTGTTGATTTACGGCCTGTACATGTTCGGGTATCCATGAAACGAGCTCAAGGCCAAGAATAATAATTTTTGACTTTCTGAATTTTTATGAAAATTATTATTGTTTTTATTTTATTTCTTATTTTTTTAATAATAATTTTTTAATTAATTATTTAAAGTGTTTTAATTGAATAGAGTCGGAAAAATGTTTAGAGACAAAAACCATAGCTTTTCTTATAGATCCAATTCGGAAGCTGCTAGGCTTTTCATCAGAGCAATTTTTGCAGGCATTGCTAACCATTAAGTTAACAATACGCTGGTTTTGATGCCTTCTTAACTCCTAGTTCTACTCTTCTTTACCATATGCATGAACCACTTCCGCCATTTCACCGTTAGTAGTGCGATCATGATGGATTTTTTGACAGATCTGTTTTATCATCATCAGAAGAACTGCCTTACCGCGTGCTCTCGGTTTTGTTATTGCTTTTTATACCAACAATTTCTGTTGATTTACATCCTGTACATGTTCGGGTATTCATGAAATGATCTCAAGGCCAAGAATAATAATTTTTCACTTTCTGAATTTTTATGAAAATTATTATTGTTTTTATTTTATTTTTTAATAATAATTTTTTAATTAATTATTTAAAGTGTTTTAATTGAATGGAGTAGGAAAAATGTTTAGAGACAAAAACCATAGCTTTTCTTATAGATCCAATTCGGAAGCTGCTAGGCTTTTCATCAGAGCAATTTTTGCAGGCATTGCTAACCATTAAGTTAACAATACGCTGGTTTTGATGCCTTCTTAACTCCTAGTTCTACTCTTCTTTACCATATGCATGAACCACTTCCGCCATTTCACCGTTAGTAGTGCGATCATGATGGATTTTTGGACAGATCTGTTTTATCATCATCAGAAGAACTGCCTTACCGCGTGCTCTCGGTTTTGTTATTGCTTTTTATACCAACAACTTCTGTTGATTTACGGCCTGTACATGTTCGGGTATTCATGAAACGATCTCAAGGCCAAGAATAATAATTTTTCACTTTCTGAATTTTTATGAAAATTATTATCGTTTTTATTTTATTTCTTAATAAGATTTTTTTTATTAATCATTAAAAGTTTTTTAATTGAAAAGAGTAGGAAAAATGTTTAGAGACAACCACCATAGCTTTTATTATAGATCCATTTCGGAAGCTGCTAGGCTTTTCATCAGAGAAATTTTTGCACGCAATGCTAACCATTAAGTTAACAATACGCTGGTTTTGATGTCATCTAAACTCCTAGTTCTATTCTTCTTTACCATATGCATGAACCACTTCCGCCATTTGACAGTTAGTAGTGTGATCATGATGGATTTTTTGACAGATCTGTTTTAGCATCATCGGAAGAACTGCCTTACAGCGTGCTCTCGGTTTTGTTATTGCTTTTTTAGCAAAAATTTTTGTTGATTTGCGGCCTGTACATTTTCAGGTATTCATGAAACGAGCTCAAGGCCAAGAATATTAATTTTTCACTTTTTGAATTTTAATGAAAAGTATAATTGTTTTTTTTTTAATGATTACTTTTTATTTATTAAAAGTTTTTTAAATGCATATAGTATGAAATATCTTTAGAGACAACCGCCATAGTTGTTCTTATAGATGCCTTTCGGAAGCTGAAAGGCTTTTTCATCAGAGAAATTTCGGCACGCATTGCTAACCATTAAGCTAACAATACGCTGGTTTTGATGTCATCTGAACTCCTAGTTCTATTCTTCTTTATCATACGCATGAACCACTTCCGCCATTTGACATATTGTAGTGTGATCATGATGGATTTTTTGACAGATCTGTTTTATCATCATCGGAAGAACTGCCTTACCGCGTGCTCTCGGTTTTGTTATTGCTTTTATGCCAACAATTTTTGTTGATTTACGGCCTGTACATGTTCGGGTATTCATGAAACGAGCTCAAGCCCAAGAATAATAATTTTTGACTTTTTGAATTTTTATGAAAATTATTATTGTTTTTATTTTATTTCTTATTTTTTTAATAATTATTTTTTAATTATTTATTAAAAGTTTTTTAATTGAATATAGTAGGAAAAATGTTTAGAGACAACCGCCATAGCTTTTCTTATAGATCCATTGCGGAAGCTGCTAGGCTCTTCATCAGAGAAATTTTGGCACGCCTTGCTAACCATTAAGCTAACAATACGCTGGTTTTGATGTCATCTGAACTCCTAGTTCTATTCTTCTTTATCATATGCATGAATAGTAACAAACTCTTAGTTCTATTATTTACCATATGCATGAACCACTTCCGCCATTTGATAGTTAGTAGTGTGATCATGATGTATTTTTTGACAGATCTGTTTTATCATCATCAGCAGAACTGTCTTATTGCTTTTTATACCAACAATTTCTGTTGAGTTATTGCCTGTACATGTTCGGGTATTCATGAAACGATCTCAAGGCCTAGCATAATAATTTTTCACTTTCTGAATTTTTATGAAAATTATTATTGTTATACCTTTCATGAAAATGAAATGGTATATTAACTTTGGTCCGATGTTTGTAACATTTAGAAATATAAGAGATAGACCCACCATTAAGTATACCAAATAGATCCGTCCGTCTGTCCGTCCGTCCGCCTGTTTGAACGCAAACTAGTCCCTCAATTTTTGAGATATGTCGATGAAATTTGGCACACGGATGTATTTTTGAATTATAATCGGGTCGCTATAACATATATCTCCCATACCACCGATCGTTCAAATAAGAGGATTATGACCATTTCCCCGTCATTTTTAAAGATTAAAACTTGAAACTTGGTGAGATATTTTCTTATGGATAGCAAAAGATTTCGTAAAAAGTCACCAAGATCGGAGCTATATATAGTATATATCCCATACAACCGATCGTTCAGATAAGAGGACTATGGCCATTTATCCCTCATTTTAAAAGATTAAAACTTGAAACTTGGTGAGATATTTGCTTACAGATAATTAAAAATTTGGTAAAAAAATCGCTAAGATCGGAGCTGTATATAGTATATATCCCATACAACCGATCGTTCAGATAAGAGGATTATGGCCATTTCTCCCTCATATTAAAAGATTAAAACTTGAATCTTGGTGAGGTGTTTTCTTGCGTATTTAAGTTTGCACAGCCGAAGACAGCGCCGTCCTTACTTGTTTTTATTTTATTTTTTAATAATAATTTTTTAATTAATTATTAAAAGTTTTTTAATTGAATGTAGTAGGAAAAATGTTTAGAGACAACCACCATAGCTTTTCTTTCAGATCCATTTCGCAAGCTGCTAGGGTTCTTCATCAGAGAAATTTTGGCACGCATTGCTAACCATTAAGCTAACAATACACTGGTTTTGAGGTCATCTAAACTCCTAGTTCTATTCTTCTTTACCATATCCATGAACCACTTCCGCCATTTCACCGTTAGTAGTGTGATCATGATGGATTTTTTGACAGATCTGTTTTATCATCATCAGAAGAACTGCCTTACCGTGTGCTCTTGGTTTTGTTATTGTTTTTATACCAACAGTTTTTCGTGATGTACGGCCTGTACATGTTCAGGTATTCATGAAACGAGCTCAAGGCTAAGAATAATAATTTCTCACTTTTTGAATTTTTATGAAAATTATTATTGTTTTTATTTTGTTTTTATTTTTTTCAATAATAATATTGTAATTATTATTATAGATCCATTTCGAAAGCTGCTAGGCTTCTTCATCAGAGAAACGTTGGCACGCATTTCTAACCATTAAGCTAACAATACGCTGGTTTTGATGTCATCTGAACTCCTAGTTCTATTCTTCTTTATCATATGCATAAATAGTAACAAACTCTTAGTTCTATTCTTTACCATATGCATGAACCACTTCCGCCATTTCACCGTTAGTAGTGTGATCATGATGGATTTTTTGACAGATCTGTTTTATCATCATCAGAAGAACTGCCTTACCGCTTGCTCTCCGTTTTGTTATTGCTTTTATACCAACAGTTTTTCGTGATGTACGGCCTGTACATGTTCAGGTATTCATGAAACGAGCTCAAGGCTAAGAATAATAATTTTTCACTTTTTGAATTTTTATGAAAATTATTATTGTTTTTATTTTGTTTTTATTTTTTTCAATAATAATATTGTAATTATTATTATAGATCCATTTCGAAAGCTGCTAGGCTTCTTCATCAGAGAAATGTTGGCACGCATTTCTAACCATTAAGCTAACAATACACTGGTTTTGATGTCATCTAAACTCCTAGTTCTATTCTTCTTTATCATATGCATGAATAGTAACAAACTCTTAGTTCTATTCTTTACCATATGCATGAACCACTTCCGCCATTTCACCGTTAGTAGTGTGATCATGATGGATTTTTTGACAGATCTGTTTTATCATCATCAGAAGAACTGCCTTACCGCTTGCTCTCCGTTTTGTTATTGCTTTTATACCAACAGTTTTTCGTGATGTACGGCCTGTACATGTTCAGGTATTCATTAAACGAGCTCAAGGCTAAGAATAATAATTTTTCACTTTTTGAATTTTTATGAAAATTATTATTGTTTTTATTTTGTTTTTATTTTTTTCAATAATAATATTGTAATTATTATTATAGATCCATTTCGAAAGCTGCTAGGCTTCTTCATCAGAGAAATGTTGGCACGCATTTCTAACCATTAAGCTAACAATACACTGGTTTTGATCTCATCTAAACTCCTAGTTCTATTCTTCTTTACCATATGCATGAACCACTTCCGCCATTTCACCGTTAGTAGTGTGATCATGATGGATTTTTTGACAGATCTGTTTTATCATCATCAGAAGAACTGCCTTACCGCGTGCTCTCGGTTTTGTTATTGTTTTTATACCAACAATTTTTGTTGATTTGCGGTCTGTACATTTTCAGGTATTCATGAAACAAGCTCAAGGCCAAGAATAATAATTTTTGGCGTTTTGAATTTTTATGAAAGATATAATTGTTTTTTTTTTTAATGATAATTTTTTAATTATTTGTTAAAAGTTTTTTAAATGCATAGAGTATGAAAAATCTTTAAAGGCAACCGCCACAGTTGTTCTTATAGATGCGTTTCGGAAGCTGCTGGCTTTTTCATAAGAGAAATTTCGGCACGCATTGCTAACCATTAAGCTAACAATACGCTGGGGTATTCATGAAACGATCTCAAGGCCAAGAATAATAATTTTTCACTTTCTGAATTTTTATGAAAATTCTTATCGTTTTTATTTTATTTCTTAATAAGATTTTTTTTATTAATCATTAAAAGTTTTTTAATTGAAAAGAGTAGGAAAAATGTTTAGAGACAACCACCATAGCTTTTCTTATAGATCCATTTCGGAAGCTACTAGGCTTTTCATCAGAGAAATTTTTGCACGCATTGCTAACCATTAAGTTAACAATACGCTGGTTTTGATGTCATCTAAACTCCTAGTTCTATTCTTCTTTACCATATCCATGAACCACTTCCGCCATTTGACAGTTAGTAGTGTGATCATGATGGTTTTTTTGACAGATCTGTTTTATCATCATCGGAAGAACTGCCTTACAGCGTGCTCTCGGTTTTGTTATTGCTTTTTTAGCAAAAATTTTTGTTGATTTACGGCCTGTACATTTTCAGGTATTCATGAAACGAGCTCAAGGCCAAGAATATTAATTTTTCACTTTTTGAATTTTTATGAAAATTATAATTGTTTTTTTTTTAATGATAACTTTTTATTTATTAAAAGTTTTTTAAATGCATAGAGTAGGAAAATTCTTTAGAGACAACCGCCATAGTTGTTCTTATAGATGCATTTCGGAAGCTGCTAGGCCTTTTCATCAGAGAAATTTCGGCACGCATTGCTAACCAATAAGCTAACAATACGCTGGTTTTGATGTCATCTAAACTCCTATTTCTATTCTTTACCATATGCATGAACCACTTTCACCGTTTGACAGTTAGTAGTGTGATCATGATGGATTTTTTGACAGATCTGTTTTATCATCATCGGAAGAACTGCCTTACAGCGTGCTCTCGGTTTTGTTATTGCTTTTTTAGCAAAAATTTTTGTTGATTTACGGCCTGTACATTTTCAGGTATTCATGAAACGAGCTCAAGGCCAAGAATATTAATTTTTCACTTTTTGAATTTTTATGAAAATTATAATTGTTTTTTTTTTTTAATGATAACTTTTTATTTATTAAAAGTTTTTTAAATGCATATAGTATGAAAAATCTTTAGAGACAACCGCCATAGTTGTTCTTATAGATGCCTTTCGGAAGCTGCTAGGCTTTTTCATCAGAGAAATTTCGGCACGCATTGCTAACCATTAAGCTAACAATACGCTGGTTTTGATGTCATCTGAACTCCTAGTTCTATTCTTCTTTATCATATGCATGAATAGTAACAAACTCTTAGTTCTATTCTTTACCATATGCATGAACCACTTCCGCCATTTCACCGTTAGTAGTGTGATCATGATGGATTTCTTGACAGATCTGTTGTATCATCATCAGAAGAACTGCCTTACCGCTTGCTCTCCGTTTTGTTATTGCTTTTATACCAACAGTTTTTGTTGATTTGCGGCCTGTACGTTTTCAGGTATTCATGAAACAAGCTCAAGGCCAAGAATAATAATTTTTGGCGTTTTGAATTTTTATGAAAGATATAATTGTTTTTTTTTTTTAATGATAATTTTTTAATTATTTATTAAAAGTTTTTTAAATGCATAGAGTATGAAAAATCTTTAAAGGCAACCGCCACAGTTGTTCTTATAGATGCGTTTCGGAAGCTGCTGGCTTTTTCATAAGAGAAATTTCGGCACGCATTGCTAACCATTAAGCTAACAATACGCTGGGGTATTCATGAAACGATCTCAAGGCCAAGAATAATAATTTTTCACTTTCTGAATTTTTATGAAAATTCTTATCGTTTTTATTTTATTTCTTAATAAGATTTTTTTTATTAATCATTAAAAGTTTTTTAATTGAAAAGAGTAGGAAAAATGTTTAGAGACAACCACCATAGCTTTTCTTATAGATCCATTTCGGAAGCTACTAGGCTTTTCATCAGAGAAATTTTTGCACGCATTGCTAACCATTAAGTTAACAATACGCTGGTTTTGATGTCATCTAAACTCCTAGTTCTATTCTTCTTTACCATATCCATGAACCACTTCCGCCATTTGACAGTTAGTAGTGTGATCATGATGGTTTTTTTGACAGATCTGTTTTATCATCATCGGAAGAACTGCCTTACAGCGTGCTCTCGGTTTTGTTATTGCTTTTTTAGCAAAAATTTTTGTTGATTTGCCTGTACATTTTCAGGTATTCATGAAACGAGCTCAAGGCCAAGAATATTAATTTTTCACTTTTTGAATTTTTATGAAAATTATAATTGTTTTTTTTTTAATGATAACTTTTTATTTATTAAAAGTTTTTTAAATGCATAGAGTAGGAAAATTCTTTAGAGACAACCGCCATAGTTGTTCTTATAGATGCATTTCGGAAGCTGCTAGGCCTTTTCATCAGAGAAATTTCGGCACGCATTGCTAACCAATAAGCTAACAATACGCTGGTTTTGATGTCATCTAAACTCCTATTTCTATTCTTTACCATATGCATGAACCACTTTCACCGTTTGACAGTTAGTAGTGTGATCATGATGGATTTTTTGACAGATCTGTTTTATCATCATCGGAAGAACTGCCTTACAGCGTGCTCTCGGTTTTGTTATTGCTTTTTTAGCAAAAATTTTTGTTGATTTACGGCCTGTACATTTTCAGGTATTCATGAAACGAGCTCAAGGCCAAGAATATTAATTTTTCACTTTTTGAATTTTTATGAAAATTATAATTGTTTTTTTTTTTAATGATAACTTTTTATTTATTAAAAGTTTTTTAAATGCATATAGTATGAAAAATCTTTAGAGACAACCGCCATAGTTGTTCTTATAGATGCCTTTCGGAAGCTGCTAGGCTTTTTCATCAGAGAAATTTCGGCACGCATTGCTAACCATTAAGCTAACAATACGCTGGTTTTGATGTCATCTGAACTCCTAGTTCTATTCTTCTTTATCATATGCATGAATAGTAACAAACTCTTAGTTCTATTCTTTACCATATGCATGAACCACTTCCGCCATTTCACCGTTAGTAGTGTGATCATGATGGATTTCTTGACAGATCTGTTGTATCATCATCAGAAGAACTGCCTTACCGCTTGCTCTCCGTTTTGTTATTGCTTTTATACCAACAGTTTTTGTTGATTTGCGGCCTGTACGTTTTCAGGTATTCATGAAACAAGCTCAAGGCCAAGAATAATAATTTTTGGCGTTTTGAATTTTTATGAAAGATATAATTGTTTTTTTTTTTTAATGATAATTTTTTAATTATTTATTAAAAGTTTTTTAAATGCATAGAGTATGAAAAATCTTTAAACGCAACCGCCACAGTTGTTCTTATAGATGCGTTTCGGAAGCTGCTGGCTTTTTCATCAGAGAAATTTTTGCACGCATTGCTAACCATTAAGTTAACGATACGCTGGTTTTGATGTCATCTGAACTCCTAGTTCTATTCTTCTTTATCATATGCATGAATAGTAACAAACTCTTAGTTCTATTCTTTACCATATGCATGAACCACTTCCGCCATTTCACCGTTAGTAGTGTGATCATGATGGATTTCTTGACAGATCTGTTTTATCATCATCAGAAGAACTGCCTTACCGCTTGCTCTCCGTTTTGTTATTGCTTTTATACCAACAGTTTTTCGTGATGTACGGCCTGTACATGTTCAGGTATTCATGAAACGAGCTCAAGGCTAAGAATAATAATTTTTCACTTTTTGAATTTTTATGAAAATTATTATTGTTTTTATTTTGTTTTTATTTTTTTCAATAATAATATTGTAATTATTATTATAGATCCATTTCGAAAGCTGCTAGGCTTCTTCATCAGAGAAATGTTGGCACGCATTTCTAACCATTAAGCTAACAATACACTGGTTTTGATGTCATCTAAACTCCTAGTTCTATTCTTCTTTATCATATGCATGAATAGTAACAAACTCTTAGTTCTATTCTTTACCATATGCATGAACCACTTCCGCCATTTCACCGTTAGTAGTGTGATCATGATGGATTTTTTGACAGATCTGTTTTATCATCATCAGAAGAACTGCCTTACCGCTTGCTCTCGGTTTTGTTATTGCTTTTATACCAACAGTTTTTCGTGATGTACGGCCTGTACATGTTCAGGTATTCATTAAACGAGCTCAAGGCTAAGAATAATAATTTTTCACTTTTTGAATTTTTATGAAAATTATTATTGTTTTTATTTTGTTTTTATTTTTTTCAATAATAATATTGTAATTATTATTATAGATCCATTTCGAAAGCTGCTAGGCTTCTTCATCAGAGAAATGTTGGCACGCATTTCTAACCATTAAGCTAACAATACACTGGTTTTGATGTCATCTAAACTCCTAGTTCTATTCTTCTTTACCATATGCATGAACCACTTCCGCCATTTCACCGTTAGTAGTGTGATCATGATGGATTTTTTGACAGATCTGTTTTATCATCTTCAGAAGAACTGCCTTACCGCGTGCTCTCGGTTTTGTTATTGTTTTTATACCAACAATTTTTGTTGATTTGCGGTCTGTACATTTTCAGGTATTCATGAAACAAGCTCAAGGCCAAGAATAATAATTTTTGGCGTTTTGAATTTTTATGAAAGATATAATTGTTTTTTTTTTTAATGATAATTTTTTAATTATTTGTTAAAAGTTTTTTAAATGCATAGAGTATGAAAAATCTTTAAAGGCAACCGCCACAGTTGTTCTTATAGATGCGTTTCGGAAGCTGCTGGCTTTTTCATAAGAGAAATTTCGGCACGCATTGCTAACCATTAAGCTAACAATACGCTGGGGTATTCATGAAACGATCTCAAGGCCAAGAATAATAATTTTTCACTTTCTGAATTTTTATGAAAATTCTTATCGTTTTTATTTTATTTCTTAATAAGATTTTTTTTATTAATCATTAAAAGTTTTTTAATTGAAAAGAGTAGGAAAAATGTTTAGAGACAACCACCATAGCTTTTCTTATAGATCCATTTCGGAAGCTACTAGGCTTTTCATCAGAGAAATTTTTGCACGCATTGCTAACCATTAAGTTAACAATACGCTGGTTTTGATGTCATCTAAACTCCTAGTTCTATTCTTCTTTACCATATCCATGAACCACTTCCGCCATTTGACAGTTAGTAGTGTGATCATGATGGTTTTTTTGACAGATCTGTTTTATCATCATCGGAAGAACTGCCTTACAGCGTGCTCTCGGTTTTGTTATTGCTTTTTTAGCAAAAATTTTTGTTGATTTGCCTGTACATTTTCAGGTATTCATGAAACGAGCTCAAGGCCAAGAATATTAATTTTTCACTTTTTGAATTTTTATGAAAATTATAATTGTTTTTTTTTTAATGATAACTTTTTATTTATTAAAAGTTTTTTAAATGCATAGAGTAGGAAAATTCTTTAGAGACAACCGCCATAGTTGTTCTTATAGATGCATTTCGGAAGCTGCTAGGCCTTTTCATCAGAGAAATTTCGGCACGCATTGCTAACCAATAAGCTAACAATACGCTGGTTTTGATGTCATCTAAACTCCTATTTCTATTCTTTACCATATGCATGAACCACTTTCACCGTTTGACAGTTAGTAGTGTGATCATGATGGATTTTTTGACAGATCTGTTTTATCATCATCGGAAGAACTGCCTTACAGCGTGCTCTCGGTTTTGTTATTGCTTTTTTAGCAAAAATTTTTGTTGATTTACGGCCTGTACATTTTCAGGTATTCATGAAACGAGCTCAAGGCCAAGAATATTAATTTTTCACTTTTTGAATTTTTATGAAAATTATAATTGTTTTTTTTTTTAATGATAACTTTTTATTTATTGAAAGTTTTTTAAATGCATATAGTATGAAAAATCTTTAGAGACAACCGCGATAGTTGTTCTTATAGATGCCTTTCGGAAGCTGCTAGGCTTTTTCATCAGAGAAATTTCGGCACGCATTGCTAACCATTAAGCTAACAATACGCTGGTTTTGATGTCATCTGAACTCCTAGTTCTATTCTTCTTTATCATATGCATGAATAGTAACAAACTCTTAGTTCTATTCTTTACCATATGCATGAACCACTTCCGCCATTTCACCGTTAGTAGTGTGATCATGATGGATTTCTTGACAGATCTGTTGTATCATCATCAGAAGAACTGCCTTACCGCTTGCTCTCCGTTTTGTTATTGCTTTTATACCAACAGTTTTTGTTGATTTGCGGCCTGTACGTTTTCAGGTATTCATGAAACAAGCTCAAGGCCAAGAATAATAATTTTTGGCGTTTTGAATTTTTATGAAAGATATAATTGTTTTTTTTTTTTAATGATAATTTTTTAATTATTTATTAAAAGTTTTTTAAATGCATAGAGTATGAAAAATCTTTAAACGCAACCGCCACAGTTGTTCTTATAGATGCGTTTCGGAAGCTGCTGGCTTTTTCATCAGAGAAATTTTTGCACGCATTGCTAACCATTAAGTTAACGATACGCTGGTTTTGATGTCATCTAAACTCCTAGTTCTATTCTTCTTTACCATATGCATGAACCACTTCCGCCATTTCACCGTTAGTAGTGTGATCATGATGGATTTTTTGACAGATCTGTTTTATCATCATCAGAAGAACTGTCTTACCGCGTGCTCTCGGTTTTGTTATTGTTTTTATACCAACAATTTTTGTTGATTTGCGGCCTGTACATTTTCAGGTATTCATGAAACAAGCTCAAGGCCAAGAATAATAATTTTTGGCGTTTTGAATTTTTATGAAAGATATAATTGTTTTTTTTTTTAATGATAATTTTTTAATTATTTATTAAAAGTTTTTTAAATGCATAGAGTATGAAAAATCTCTAAAGGCAACCGCCACAGTTGTTCTTATAGATGCGTTTCGGAAGCTGCTGGCTTTTTCATCAGAGAAATTTTTGCACGCATTGCTAACCATTAAGTTAACAATACGCTGGTTTTGATGTCATCTAAACTCCTAGTTCTATTCTTCTTTACCATATGCATGAACCACTTCCGCCATTTGACAGTTAGTAGTGTGATCATGATGGTTTTTTTGACAGATCTGTTTTATCATCATCGGAAGAACTGCCTTACAGCGTGCTCTCGGTTTTGTTATTGCTTTTTTAGCAAACATTTTTGTTGATTTACGGCCTGTACATTTTAAGGTATTCATGAAACGAGCTCAAGGCCAAGAATATTAATTTTTCACTTTTTGAATTTTTATGAAAATTATAATTGTTTTTTTTTTAATGATAACTTTTTATTTATTAAAAGTTTTTTAAATGCATAGAGTAGGAAAATTCTTTAGAGACAACCGCCATAGTTGTTCTTATAGATGCATTTCGGAAGCTGCTAGGCCTTTTCATCAGAGAAATTTCGGCACGCATTGCTAACCAATAAGCTAACAATACGCTGGTTTTGATGTCATTCCTATTTCTATTCTTTACCATATGCATGAACCACTTTCGCCGTTTGACAGTTAGTAGTGTGATCATGATGGATTTTTTGACAGATCTGTTTTATCATCATCGGAAGAACTGCCTTACAGCGTGCTCTCGGTTTTGTTATTGCTTTTTTAGCAAACATTTTTGTTGATTTACGGCCTGTACATTTTCAGGTATTCATGAAACGAGCTCAAGGCCCATAATATTAATTTTTCACTTTTTGAATTTTTATGAAAATTATAATTGTTTTTTTTTTTAATGATAACTTTTTATTTATTAAAAGTTTTTTAAATGCATATAGTATGAAAAATCTTTAGAGACAACCGCCATAGTTGTACTTATAGATGCCTTTCGGAAGCTGCTAGGCTTTTTCATCAGAGAAATTTCGGCACGCATTGCTAACCATTAAGCTAACAATACGCTGGTTTTGATGTCATCTGAACTCCTAGTTCTATTCTTCTTTATCATATGCATGAACCACTTCCGCCATTTGACATATTGTAGTGTGATCATGATGGATTTTTTGACAGATCTGTTTTATCATCATCGGAAGAACTGCCTTACAGCGTGCTCTCGGTTTTGTTATTGCTTTTATACCAACAATTTTTGTTGATTTACGGCCTGTACATGTTCAGGTATTCATGAAACGAGCTCAAGGCCAAGAATAATAATTTTTCACTTTTTGAATTTTTATGAAAATTATTATTGTTTTTATTTTATTTCTTATTTTTTTAATAATTATTTTTTAATTATTTATTAAAAGTTTTTTAATTGAAAATAGTAGGAAAAATGTTTAGAGACAACCGCCATAGCTTTTCTTATAGATCCATTGCGGAAGCTGCTAGGCTCTTCATCAGAGAAATTTTGGCACGCATTGCTAACCATTAAGCTAACAATACGCTGGTTTTGATGTCATCTAAACTCCTAGTTCTATTCTTTACCATATGCATGAACCACTTCCGCCAATGTATAGTTAGTAGTGTGATCATGATGTAGGGAAAATTCAAATCGGCACACCACAAGAAGCTTGGCGCAAAAATCTCTTAGGAGGTTAATATGATATACCTGTTGTATATCGCGCCATAGAGAGAGAGAGAGTGTGATCATGATGTATTTTTTGACAGATCTGTTTTATCATCATCAGCAGAACTGACTTACCGCGTGCTCTCGGTTTTATTATTGCTTTTTATACCAACAATTTCTGTTGATTTACTGCCTGTACATGTTCGGGTATTCATGAAACGATCTCAAGGCCAAGAATAATAATTTTTCACTTTCTGAATTTTTATGAAAATTATTATTGTTATACCTTTCATGAAAATGAAATGGTATATTAACTTTGGTCCGATGTTTGTAACATTTAGAAATATAAGAGATAGACCCACCATTAAGTATACCAAATAGATCCGTCCGTCTGTCCGTCCGTCCGCCTGTTTGAACGCAAACTAGTCCCTCAATTTTTGAGATATGTCGATGACATTTTGCACACGGATGTATTTTTGAATTATAATCGGGTCGCTATAGCATATATCTCCCATACAACCGATCGTTCAAATAAGAGGATTATGACCAATTCTCCCTCATTTTTAAAGATTAAAACTTGAAACTTGGTGAGATTTTTTCTTATGGATAGCAAAAGATTTCGTAAAAAGTCACCAAGATCGGAGCTATATATAGTATATATCCCATACAACCGATCGTTCAGATAAGAGGATTATGGCCATTTATCCCTCATTTGGAAGATTAAAACTTGAAACTTGGTGAGATATTTGCTTACAGATAATTAAAAATTTGGTAAAAAAATCGCTAAGATCGGAGCTGTATATAGTATATATCCCATACAACCGATCGTTCAGATAAGAGGATTATGGCCATTTCTCCCTCATTTTAAAAGATTAAAACTTGAAACTTGGTGAGATATTTTCTTATGGATAGTAAACGATTTCGTAAAAAAGTCAGCAAGATCAGAGCTATATATAGTATATATCCCATACGACCGATCGTTCAGATAAGAGGATTATGGCCATTTCTCCCTCTTTATAAAAGATTAAAACTTGAATCTTGGTGAGGTGTTTTCTTGCGTATTTAAGTTTGCACAGCCGAAGACAGCGCCGTCCTTACTTGTTTTTATTTTGTTTTTTAATAATAATTTTTTAATTAATTATTAAAAGTTTTTTAATTGAATGTAGTAGGAAAAATGTTTAGAGACAACCACCATAGCTTTTCTTATAGATCCATTTCGAAAGCTGCTAGGCTTTTCATCAGAGAAATTTTTGCACGCATTGCTAACCATTAAGTTAACAATACGCTGGTTTTGATGTCTTCTAAACTCCTAGTTCTACTCTTCTTTACCATATGCATGAACCACTTCCGCCATTTGACAGTTAGTAGTGTGATCATGATGGATTTTTTGACAGATCTGGTTTATCATCATCAGCAGAACTGCCTTACCGCGAGCTCTCGGTTTTGTTATTGCTTTTTATACCAAAAATTTCTGTTGATTTGCGGCCTGTACATTTTCAAGTAGTCATGAAAAGAGCTCAAGGCCAAGAATAATAATTTTTCACTCTTTGAATTTTTATTAAAATTATTATTGTTTTTATTTTGTTTTTATTTTTTTTTAATAATAATATTGTAATTAGTATTATAGATCCATTTCGAAAGTCGCTAGGCGTCTTTATCAGAGAAATGTTTGCACGCATTTCTCACAATTAAGCTAACAATACACTGGTTTTGATGTCATCCAAACTCCTAGTTCTATTCTTCTTTACCATATGAATAATAATTTTTGACTTTTTGAATTGTTATGAAATTTATAATTGTTTTTTTTTTTAATGATCATTTTTTAATTATTTATTAAAAGTTATTTAATTGAATAGAGTAGGAAAAATGTTTAGAGACAACAGCCATAGCTTTTCTTTCAGAACCATTTCGGAAGCTGCTAGCGGTCTTCATCAGAAAAATTTTGGCAAGCATTGCTAACAATAAAAAAAATACAAGTTCTTACAAAAGTTTCCGCAGTACATGAAAATCCTAAGAAAGTGGTAGTAAATACTAACTTCCCAGCGGAGGGACAGCAAAGTGAGTAATGCCAACTGGCGGCACGTACATACGGTTCAATGCAGTTATATACATACAGTGACCAACAAATTTATTTGAACCCAAAGATGGTTAATCTTTAACATTCTGTCTTGGCCTTTAAATAAATGATTTTGGGGTATTTTTCGAGCGTTTCTTGAGTAAAAACTAAAATGATGTTTGCATTTTGTTCTTTATGTCTCGGTGTCTAAACATTCTTAGGTAGTGGAAGGAAGTCTAAGTTCGGGTGGAACCGAACATTATATCCCTAGTAGTGATCTATTATGGCATACCAATTTATACAGTTCTATATTAATACTTTTCAGTTCGTCGTAAAAAGCCAGCTGATTGTTTTTAATAAAAACACATCTGTTATGAGTTTTGAGGGGTAAATTAATTTAATCTAATTTAATTTGTATATAATTGTACTGCTAACTATATTTGGTAATTCTATACAACCGTACATAACTGCTAAAACACGTTCAAAAATATCGGGAAAGGTATCAAAAGACACGTTTTGACCATCAATAATCCGAAAGCGGAAAGTCGATTATATATTTCTGTCAAGAGATATTGCAACCAATTTCATGTGGTTGTTGTAATCACACATATTGGCGAAGTCTGCAGAAGTGAGTTTTTGCAGAAACACTGGGGATCGCGTAGCCGGTGTTGGACCTGCTAAGGGTTATTTTTTTGAAGGGCGGCCCAAGGCTGCCTACGTAAAAAGATGTTCTGTACATAAATACCATGGATCAGCCCCCCCGTTTAGGATGGGGTTTGGCTAATTTTTTGGTTTTTTGCCAATAACTTTTCGCTGAGAAAAAAAAACAATATTTCTTTTCCGCTTTCGGATTATTGATACCGAGGTCAAAACGCGTCTTTTTATACCTTTCCCGATAGTTTTGGACGTGTTTTAGCTGTTACGTGCGGTCGTATAGAATTACCAAATGTGGTTAGCAGTGGCTGGTAGGGACTATTGAAATTACAAGCAATCGCCTTTGATAGTAGCAGATTTTGTATGCTGAAAAGTGGGGGGCGCCACGCCTACTTCTTCAAAATTGACAAAATTTGTTTGCAGCCGGGGTTTCCTTAAAACGCTTATTATGTGTGCAAAATCTGATATAGCTTGCATGGTTATAGAAATATCGCTTTTTACATTTTACAAACAAATTTTTCAGAACTATGTTAAAAAAGTGGGCGTGGCCCTCATCCGACTTCACCTATTTTTACAACAAACAGTTACCTTTATATATTCAACATTTTTGCCAAATTTTAAAGCAATTTGAAAGTGAAATAGAAATGATATAAAGTTATTGCCTCTCACAAGTTATTGTCTCACATTTCAATCACACTATTTACTGCCTATTTGAGAAGTTTATTCCTAAACGTAAAGTAACTTATGATCATCCTACGCAAGCTTGGTTTACTAAAGAGCTTAAGGCTCTTAAAAATAGGAAAACGCGATCATTTAATTTATATAAGAAATCCGGATTAAATAAACATTACCTACTGTATTCCATTCTACGTCAGAAGTACATAGATTTAAATAAAAAGTGCTATAAAGCTTATATCTCTAAAAGGAAAAGGGACATTATTCTCAATCCTAAGTCATTTTATGGTTTCGTAAATTCTAAACGTAAAGTATCAGGGTTTCCCTCAGCCATGAAATATCAAGACATTATATCTAGCGATAATCAATGTATCGCAAATTTTTTTGCTCAATTTTTCACTTCTAACTATTCTGCTGTCACCAATTCAAACTTTCAAAACTATCCCTATAAGCTACACGGGACAAATTCAATTAATTCACCAATTATATGCGCCAAAGATGTTCTAATTTACCTTAAAACCTTAAAAGAATCTTTTAAATATGGTCCTGATAGGATTCCTACATGTTTCTTGAAAAAGTGTGCGAACCATATTTACCAACCCCTTACCAATTTGTTCAATCTATCACTAAAGTGTGGTGTTTTTCCAACTGCGTGGAAAGAATCGTTTCTTCTACCGCTGCATAAAAGCGGGAGTAGGTCTTCTATAGAGAACTATCGTGGCATCGCAAAGCTTTCTGCCATCCCAAAATTGTTTGAAGCTATTGTTACAAATCAACTTACGGGTCCAATCTCTACTTTGATAGCTGACTGCCAACACGGGTTCAGTAAGGGAAAGTCCACAGTTACGAATTTACTTGAGTTTACCAGTCATGTCTCAAATGGCTTTAGAAAAAATCTGCAAACCGACGTTATTTATACGGATTTCAGCAAAGCTTTTGACAAAGTGTGTCACTCATTACTTATTCATAAACTCGATCAGTTGGGCTTCCAGCCGGGTCTCAATCGCTGGATCTCTTCTTACCTTAGTGACAGGACACAAAGAGTAATGTTCAAAAATTTAGTATCCGATGTCATTTATGTCTCTTCGGGGGTTCCTCAAGGAAGCCATCTTGGCCCGATTCTGTTCTTGTTGTTTATAAATGATATTTCTACAATAATAAAATTTTCAAAAATGTTAATGTATGCCGACGACGTAAAGCTTTTCATGTCATTCGCGTCATTTGAAGATAGAAATAAGTTACAATCAGATCTAGATGCACTAGTTACTTGGTGCGATTTAAATTATATGCCACTTAACCTTAAAAAATGTAAACACATGGGTTTTTCGCGTGGAATTTCTCAGCCGGCTTCCTATACAATTAAAAATTATAGTCTTGAGCAAGTGTATGATTTTGTTGACCTGGGGGTTACTATGGACTATAAACTCAGTTTCAACTGCCATATTAATACAACAGTCAATAAGGCTAGAGGTGTCCTAGCATTCGTTAAACGATGGTCTAAAGAATTTAGCGACCCTTATGTAACTAAAGCCCTCTTCACTACATTAGTCAGACCGATACTTGAATACGGTTCTATAATTTGGAACCCGCGTTACCAGGTTCATGTAGATCGCCTTGAATCAGTTCAAAAACAATTTTTACTATTTGCCTTAAGAGATTTTCATTGGGATCCCTCGTACAATCTGCCACCCTATACGAATCGTTTAAAACTCATTAATCTACACACACTTTCTAGTCGGAGGGAAATGCTTGGAATTATTTTTATGATTAAATTGCTAAATGGTTCACTATCCAGCCCATTTCTTCTAAGTGAAGTGAACTTCAATGTACCGACTCGTCCTTCAAGGCATTTTAAACCTCTAGTCTTAAAACAGTGCCGAACCAATTTTCAGTTAAATGAGCCTTTTCGCTGTTTGTGTCAAGATTATAACTCTCTTTCTGGTAGATTTGATATTTCAGACTCGCTTTTCAGCATAAAAAAATCAATCCTTTCTGTCCTAAATTCATAGCTACTAATTGTTTTTTATTCTTTGACTTCTATTTTAACTTTTAACAATAATTTTATTCTGTTAACTAGTTATTTCTTAATGTATAATCTATCCTATATCTACTTTACTTAGCTGATGAGGTTTTCTCTGTAGCTGAGCAGTTTTAGATCTCGACGATTAACAAACCAAAGCCTTTCAACGACTCGGCACGAACGAATAATCCGCGCGTTATGCGGATGCGCCCCTCGCGCCGGTCGGGCGGGATATGGTGGGTAATCCGTTGGAATTATTATTATTATTATTATTATTATTATAAATATATCTCTGATCTTTTTTAAAATCTTTCATAAAAAAGTGCGCGTGTACCTTAACCGATTTCGCCCATTTTTTCCCGGAACATTCCTTGTATTAATATAAATATGTATGCTGAATTTCGTTTCGATATCTTGAACGATTTCTGATTTATTTATTATTATTAATATTATTTCTTAATTTGACTTAATCAGAAGTGGGCGATGTCCATTTTCACAAATGTATTTTCTGATTTAATGTTAATAATAAGTGTTGTGTGTACTGAATAATCCCTTTTTTTTGTTTTCGAAAATATTCTATACATAAAAAGTGGGCGTAGGTATCTCAAAATTTACTCAAGTTATCGTGTTAACAGACGGACGGACGGACGGGCATGGCTTAATCAATTTCTTTTTACTTCTGAATATTTTGATATATATAAGTCAACATCTATCTCGATCCGTTTATTCTGTTACATACTACCGTTAGGCCAATGAAGTTAATATACCTGTTATTTTTTACCTTCAATTGATAGTCATTTTTTTTTTGTTCAATTGGTGGAAATTGTAGGACAAAAGGGGCAATTGGCATTCAAAAAGGTGTTTCCTTTTTATAATTGAATTTAAAGTATTTAGTCAGGTGGGGAGAGCACGAGTACAAACGTATTTACGGAATATGAGCGTACACTAAAATTCAAAGCGAATTTTTTTTGCATTAATGCACGATCTCGTGAACAAAAACCAACAAAGTTTCAAAAGTGGCAGAAACTACGCAAATGAAAGAAGCGCCTTCAAGATGCCAACCTAAACACAGCAGGACACATGGAACCATGTACTGATCCCTGACTTTGACACGGCTGACATCAGGGTTTCAACCGTTTTGGTCGAACGCGAGTAAAAACTATGCATATTGACAGAATAAATTTCAGCAGCAAATGGCGATTAACTACTAATCATTTCGTAAAAGACTTATAAAGTTTGGCTTAAATGGGTTTTTAAGGCGGTAGTAATTTTATTATTAAATATTTTAACGAAATCTGAAGATCGCAATATTATGGTCAATGGCTAGTTCGGATGAGGAGCTCCATGTGTTTCCTATCCAAATCCCGCGAGCCATCAGGGGAACACACTACACGCATGGCCAACGGAAGCGTGTCTTCAGGGTTCGGACTTGACTGAAATTGCAGTAATTCTAATAGGTACTGCACTTTAGCCCAAATCTACAACGCTTTCTGCAGAGTGTTACAAGCCCATTTATTTTGATAGATTGATTTTCTTTTAACTATCAACTCTCCTATAAAGTAATCAATCACTATTAATATTTATTTTTTTTGTTGTTCCATACGAAAAATTTACTCTTATAAAAGCAGCAGCTTAGCAAAATAGTAGCGGAAATAAACAAAAAAAAAGGGAAAATTTTTAAGAAGGTGAAATTAAACTAACCTGAGGTAGTTTTGAATAGTGCTGTGTACCCTCGTAAAGCACAAGATATTGGTTTTCAATGTACCACAGAAAAACCTGTCTAATTAAAATATAGTTAACAATCCATTATGCTCGAAAAAAGAACTAAGCAAAGCAATTCAATTAAAATTCGTTGATTACGAAAATTTTTGCAGCCGTTAGCTGCTGTTGTGGTTACATACGGTAACGTCCGTCGGAAGCGTGCAATCCGGCTTTCGGACAACATACCTGCTATATACAAACTGCTAAATATCCACATATTTAAAGGTAAGTCACAAAACATTAGAAAATTAAATTTACATTACGATTTGTGTTCAAACCGTTCGAAAATTTATGATCCAGAGCTTTTTTTTTTAAATTCATTTTCATAAAATTATATACATATATCATTTAAATAGCTGGTCGGACGAGGCCGGTTTCAATTAAGTGTGCATTCCCCAAACCTCTTCAAAATTTTAAATTATTCTTGCTTGCGTAAAACAACATTCATTCCTGAATGGTTTGAAAATAAACATAAAGCCCAAACAAAGAGTGCTTGTTTTATTGAAGGCGAGAGTTTAATTTAGTGCAGAATGGAAATGAAACTATTGCAATTTGTACGATTGTAAGATTGAAAGCGATGCACATCCTTTTACCGTGCACTACTAATACATTTTTCTAGCTGGGATTTTTTTTTACTATTTATCTATCCAGATTTGTTTAAATATTGTTCTCCTTAAAAGTTAATGACTCAAGTTAAATTTTGCCTGGGTGATTTACGGCCTATAGGCATATATATGTACTTGTCTTTTGACTAAATCCTTCTAAACTGATGCTGTTCAAACTTGTTGTGCTTATAAAAGTCAGCTTGAGAATAGTTTAGATATACAATCTAGATTAAAATCTGGACAAAGATATGACGTCATGGTGTCCTCATCTCTAAATTTTTAGGAGAAATTATTCCAAAAGTCACTCCAAGCTATACGTGTAGCTAGTGTCGGTATCCGAAAGAGGTATCGAAAAGGGGAAAAAGTTACGTAGAAGCAAATGTGAATGAAGTGAAATGTTGGTATACTTTTCTGGAGAAAACACTCGTAAATTAATTATTAGAGAATAATAAACAAAATTTTTTCAAAAAACAATGCAACAACAAAAGGTACTGTTTCTCTATATAATTAATGTTATATTTCGAAAATGTTATTTCACTGGTAGACAACGTAAATTGGCAAATCCTCAAAAGTTTTGATAATGCAAAAAAAAAAAAGAAAAAAAAGATAATAGGAGCACACCTTTGAGCTTTTGCTGACACTTTTAGTTAGTTTATAAGATTATATTTTGACTCATGTTAATATGCTAGAGGTGCGCGCGTGGAAATTGTGACGTCATCATCATGCAATTTTTTTTTTTTTTATTTACTTTTATTTGCAATCTATCTTTACGACAATAAGCAAAAGGTATAGACAATAAGCAAATGGTATAAGTATGAAAATAAAATATTTTTATTCGAATATACTCAAAACCAATGAACAATGATATGTTAACAAAGATAATTTTTTTTGCTTAACAAATACGAAAGTTACAGTTTAACTTTGGTAATTTTTCTTTTTCTGCAATCTGGCGCTTTTTCTAGTTGTTGTATTCAACGTACTGTTTGGTAGAGTAATTTTATTGAACATTTCTTAAATCTTTTTTCCTTTTTTTTGCGTTGGTGCTGTTTTTTAAAACTGATTTACGAAGTTTTGCCTTCTTTATGTTGCCAGATTTTTCATTTTTATTTTGTGATTTGAAGTCGACACTATTGCTGTTAGAAAATCGGTCCGGCTTTAGAGCAAAGTGAGTACAAGGTGGGTGTGAAGCACACGAAGAACATGATAAATAGTTCAAAAATAATGTTTCTTGCCTTTGAGAATTCCAAATTACCTGATGAAATTTATTTGAATTTGGCGCTGGCTTCAAGTTGCTTATCAGCAAATTATCAATCTCAATTATATTGCTTTCTTCTTTATTTATTTTTTAACTGTCGAATCACTCTGTCTTTTGCTTCAATTTCAACTTTCAATTTCTTATTTTCTCGTCTTAGAGCGGTTTCTCTTCGCAGCGCATTTTTTAACTACTTTGCTAACTGAAAGTTTTCTTTTTTCAGAGAAAAACCTTTGCGAGATAAATTATTAACATTTTTAAAATTTGATTTTACAGTCGTCCCTGTATTATTGACGTCGGAAGCACTTTGAAGTAATTCTGCATTTTTGGAACTATTGGAATCGTCATTTTCTACAGTATTTATCAAGTCAGCTGAGAAAACTAGTGCACTGGCACTTAAATCATGGAATGAGCTTTGTTAATTCGACTTCGGCCGTCTTGTTCGGAGTACCGTTTGATCATACGAATTATATGATTTTGGCCGCCGTGGGAGTGAATCGCGAAGTGTAATTAATGGTTGATTAATACTTTTTGGATTGTTTGGTCTGAGTTGATGCGCAATACGACGGGAATAATTTTTACGTTGGCGTTCTTTGGCAATTTTTGCTCTTTTTTCCCGTATTTTTTGTGCTTTTAATTAGTTTTATTTAATATAACAGCTGACTAGAAAAGCACACCACACGCGACGGCAAAGTAAGACATGATAACGGAAAGGTTTGTAGAAATCCCATTTTACATACATACATTTTGCTCGTTTTTGACTCATTTCAAATCCGGAGTTACATTGAAGTTCTCTCGTAGATGAGATAACTGATTGTAAATTCACTCAAACTTGAGAAGATAGAGTAAAATAAAGCTCAGATATGAATTGTACCCATCAAAATAAGTAAAACATTTGTTTATAAGTACTTATTTGTACGCAAATTGAACCTTAATTATTGTAGTTTTATATTACTAAAAATTGAAGGTTCAAGTAAGCTTTTCACTTTTGATATATGCATGGATCTTCAACGCGCTTTTTTACGTTAATCAAACATATTGAATACTCAGGTTTACAATTACCATGGCATGAAAATATCTGTCAGTTTTTGTGTGCTAACAAAAAAATTGAATTATTTAAGCTATTCACAAACCAAACAGTTGATTTATAGTGGTTGCTGTTAGCATAATATGAACAGCACAGTAATCGGATCACGTGTGCAGGGTTTCTTTTTGAGTTAGAATCAAGTATATTTGTTCATTTTTTTGACAATTAAAGGGGCGCTCAAGTAAATGGCTTAACTATACCGAAAAATGAAAAGTACAAAAATGGTTCTCGCATTTCCTTAGCCTTTTAAATTTTAAATGGAACGAAGCACGCACGCGATCTTGTAGGTAAAGTTTCAGTATGTAGAAAAATACTTGAAAAAACAAAGAGTGGGTCGCAATATTGAGGGGCGCCCTCAAGAAAAGATTAACAATAATGAACTATCTGGACCTAACTATAGGGATTGACAAAATAACAAATAGGTTCAACTACGGCATTTATAGAAAACCGACTGCCACGGACACCATTATACACTCTACATCAAACCATCCGCAACAGCACAAAAATGCAGCATTGAGGCACTTAGTGGATAGGCTTCAGAGAACGCCGCTCACACAGGAAGCATACTGGAGAGAGCTTAATACAATATATAACATAGCGGCAAATAATGGATACAAGAAAGCACTTGTGGATAAACTCAGAAGTAGCCATGGAACACAAAAAAGAGTAAACGTAGAGGAAAATCCAATGGTTTGGACGCCAATGACATACACTGGAAAAGCGACGTACAAATTAACAAAGTTCTTTAAAAGATATAATATCAACACAGCATTCAGAACATCCAACAACGTCGGACAAAAACTAAGAACCGACACTAATTCTGATGACCCATTCAACAGACACGGAGTGTATAGGCTTACTTGTGAATGTCAATACAGCTACATAAGACAAACAGGAAGGAAAATAAGCACAAGATTCCGAGAGCATATCAGGGACTACAACAAAAAAACACGAAAACCCACCATAATACCAGAATCTAATTTCGCGAACCAATTGTTTGAGAACAACTGCACCCCAGCTAACATAAAAACAACGGCTCGAATACTTCACGTACAAGGAAAAGGCCGGCGGCTCAATGTACTTGAGAACATGGAGATATACAAGTTAAAAACATTTGACGGCAGGATCATAAACGAACAAACCAACACTATCTCTGACGAAATATTTGAACCCTTAAAACTAGCTTACAAAAAACAGCACAAGCCAGCAGGTACAGCAACCAAACACGTAACAATGAACAAGCAAAAACGAAATATGAACCAAACTGCAAAAAATCACCGATTTCTACCTACATCAACCTACCGCTTAGCTAACAAGCGGTATGTCTACATACGTACAAAAACAACCCTTGGGACAGATAACAATTCGGACGTATCAATACCGCGCACACACACACGCATATTAACGTTCGTACCACGAAAACATAGACTGACATTACCTGCCACAGCACCCACGGACTATAAAAACAACGCAGCGGATAGACACAGACCAGAACGAAGCTAGGCATTGAAAATGGCAGAACGCCGAAACCGGTTTGTCACAAAACCAAACTTGACAAGGGATGACGGAAAATCGTTCCAACAAAAATCAGCTTACTACCCTGTCGGAAGATCAACACAACAAAATAAAAGATTAACAGTTCATAAATTTTTGAAAACTCGCACACGTTTTCACAATTTTTTGATTTTGCGAAATTATTCCTGGATTTATCAAGTATTATTTCATGCTTCTGAGACATGCGAAATGTCGATTTGTATCTATAAATTAAAAAAAAATAATAGTGAGCCTGTGTAACGATATCGTGTTCCTTGCTATTGGATGATATTATGCGCCTCGCTCGATGTTAAAAGTTTTGAGGATTTGCCCAGCATTTACAAAAAGCTGGATTACACAATAATCAATTTAAAAAATTTAATAAGGTAATTTTTGAAATTTTAAAAAATCATGAAGACTCCATGAAATGGGCACAGGTGAAACCTCAAGTCTCAAATTTCAGTTATCAAAGCATATTTTTTTCATCCTGGCAGCGCCTTTAAATCGATTAAAAGCAGCATTGCTGTAACACAAAAATTGCTCTAGTACCCAGATTTTACAAAATAATTTATTATTACCGTAGATGCTTCAACAAGTGGATGTGGTGCTATTTGAAGTCAGGGACAGCAAGGCAGTGATATGCCAATTTGTTTTGCTTCTAAAGCATTTTATAAAGCTGAACAGAAAAAGCCAATTATAGAATTGGAACTTTTAGCTATTTCGATCGTACGCTTTTGCTACCCGTTTTACTGTAAAATTCGACCATAGACCGCTAGTATACCTATTCAACATGAAAGACCCCTCTTCAAAACTTTCAAGAATTAGGCTTGATCGAGCGGAATATAACTTCACTATTGTATATATCAAAGGCTAATCGAAGGTTGGTGCTGGAGCATTATCACGCATCACAATAGAAGAAATTAAAGAATCTAACAAACAGATATTGGCAGTACATACAAGAGCAATGACAAAACAAACAAATGACATAAACTCTCCCAGGGAAATCGACAAAATTAAAGAAAAACAGCATACTTGGTTAGTTTACGACAAAAATAGAAATACAACAAATTTACTAATTTTTGCGCGTATAAAACATAAGAAACTCGAGTTACTTAGTTTTCAGGTTGCTAATGAAATAATGACTAGAGAAATTACTTTCGAGCCTTGAACCCGAAGGTAGCAAATGCACAATTAAGCAAACAGAATGGCCTTAAAATTATAGAGACTGTGACAGACGATGAAAAAAACTAAAGTTGATGACAATTTACCACGACGACCCAATTCAGAAGGACATTGCGGTACGAAAAAACTTTACGCAAACTAAGGACAACACTTTATTGGAAGAATATGACACGTGATATAGCAAAATATGTTGTAATAAAGGTCTTTTGAACAAGGTTACATCAAAAACCAAGGAAACCCTGTAAAAACTAAAATACCCTGTAAACCATTTGATGCAATAGTTATCAATACAATAAGACCACTTCCTGAGTCCAAATATGGTAATAGGTTCAGACTCACCATGATTTGTGACATGACTAAATATTTGGTAACAGTAGCTGTACCAAAAAAAAATCTGCAAAACCAGTTGCATCCTTAATTTTTGAAGGCTTTATTTTAACATCTGGGGTAATGAATGCCCCCAAATCAGATTTAGGAACAGAATTGACCAAACTATTAAACATAAAACATGATTTTTCAACTGCATACTATCATGAATGTAATCGCAGTCTTACGTGCATATTTGAATGAAACTTTTTCTGATTGGGATGCTTATTTAAAATACTTCACATTTTTACAAAATACACCTTAAGCAAAGCTTTCGACAGTAAATTGTCCGCTTTCGAATTGGTATTTGGAAAAAATGCAGCTTTGCCTACTGAATTACGGCATGATAAATCGATCCAATCTACAATGTCGGAAACTATGCGAAAGAAATTAAATTTAGAATGCAAAAGCACGTGAATCGGAACAAAATCCAATAAATAAAAACAAATTACAAACTAAAAAAAAACCGATGTGCACGAATATTGGACTGTGTACTAAAAAGAAAAAGTGTACACTACCAACAAAAAAATCCATCATGAGCAGTGGTCAATGCCGCCATATGGCGGTGCACGCTTAATGTTATGGTAAATGTGAATAGAACTAGGATTTTAGCTGACACAAAAACCAGCGCTCTGTTAGCTTAATGATTAGCAGAGCGTGCCAAAATTTCTCTCATGAAGAAGTCCGGCATCTTCCGAAATGGATCTATAAAAAAAGCTATAGCGCTTGTCTATAAAATTTTCCTATTCTATTCTAAAAAAAATTTTAAATTAATTAAAAATAATTATTCAAGTATTCATGAAAAGAGCTCAAGACCAAGAATAATAATTTTGTACTTTTTTAATTTTTATGAAAATTATTATTGTTTTCATTTTTTAATAATCATTTTTAATTAATTCTTAAACATTTTTGATTTGAATAGAGTAAGAAAAATGTTTAGAGAATACCGCCATAGCTTTTCTTATAGATCAGTTTCGGAAGCTGCTAAGCTTCTTCATCAGAAAAATGTTGGCACGAATTGCTAACCATTAGGCATTGTTGGTACAAAAAAATAATAACAAAAACCGAGAGAACGCGGTAAGGCAGTTCTCCTGATGATGATAAAACAGATCTGTCAAAAAATCCATCATGATCACACTACTAACTGGCAGATGGCGTGGGTTGTTCATGTACGAGTATATGGTGAAAGAAGAATAGAATTAGGAGTTTAGATGACATCAACTTATGATAAAATGGCTTGTCCATTAGTTGTTAAAATAGGCGATTAAGTCCTTGTACTAAAAAAAACACTATATAGACACGAAAATATATATCAATGTCCGTTTGTTATAAAAAAAATTTACGAACCTAATGTAAAAAATTTTGATGAAGTCAATAATAAAGATAAAATAGTACATAACAATCGTCTAAGCAAAGGATATTAACATAGTTAAAATAGAAAACAATTGAAATTTGAATTCTACAATCTTATAAACCAAAATTTCTTAAATTAGTTATAAATATAAATGTTTTTTTTTATGGATCCAAGAAAGGCACAAAAACAACCATACCAATATATATTTTTAAATATACAGTTAATATCCAAAAATACAAACCAAATTATTTTTCCAAAAACCTTGTTAAAAATTATATATAGAGAAAACGTATTTTATAGTAACAAATCAAAACTTAAAGGCAAAAAAACAATTCGTTCGAAGTAATAGCTGAGTACTTAAATATGAAACTTAAAACAAAAAAATATTGTACAAATTAAATCTCAAAAACCAAATATTATACTATAGTAAAATTTACCTAATAAAAAAGGTAAGTAGTTACTTTAATATTAAATGATTATAGCTTTAATATTAAACAATATTAAATAAACTAACATATAAGTAAAAATTATGCGTTTTTAATTCAAGTATTTAAAGAAAAAAGGGGAAAGGAACACCCTAATGTAAAGATATTCGTCCATTTGAAACAATTAACATATGTATATGGGCAAGAAGAATTCGATGAAATTGATCACCTTGCCAAAGTCCGAAAAAGAATGAGAGGTGTATATACACCTTTAGGTTTGAGCGATATATTCCTTTTTAGATCGCAATATAACTCTGCACTTACTTAGTTGGCGACGCTGCTAGCTACACAAAGCTCAACGGTTCCTAAACTAAAATTGTAAACAGAGTAAGAAATATAAATAAATATAAGAATAGATATATGAATGATAGATCCGGCCAGCGGCATTCGATCGGCCATTACAATCTTGTCAAGTCAAGCAACAAGTCGTACGAAAATAAAGTTTCACATTTTTATAAAAGAACGAAGGTGTTAATTATTTAAAAGGGAGCACCAGCAAATAAATAGGACCCTGAGAAGGAACTCGCGACACCACAGGTAGAGTTGATTACTATTTCTCGGCACTGTGTGTACGAATTCGGCTGATGAGGAAAGCAAGTCTTTTTCCTGTTTCCAAATAAAATTGCAAACGGCTGCTACGCACCGCTAGTGCTTAGAACAAATATCACTTTTCATGACTATAAACGAGCTCAAGGCCAAGAATAATCATTTTTATGTTTTTATTTTTTTAATAACTTTAGTAAATTATTAAAAGTTTTTAATTGAATAGAAAAGGAAAATTTTAGAGACAACCGCAATAGCTTTGCCTATAGATATATTTTGGCACGCTTTGTCACCACTAAGCTAACAGAGCGCTGGTTTCGTCTGTCAGCTAAACTCCTATTTCTATTCACTTTAAAATATATTTGAGCAACCCCCACGCCATTTGTCAGTCAGTAGTTGATAATGATGGATGGATCACTTTTATTTTGACTAATACATATATGATTAGTAAAAAAAACACTCTACTTTTATTATTTTAAACTTTTATTTCGAAATATATTTTTATGCATATACGCAAAGCCGGGTTAAAAAAATAATAATAAGAGAAAAAAAAAATGATGGCCGCCCGAACAGGTGGCGATCATGCCGGATCGATGAAGTGGTGACTGTGCCGAATTGATTTGCTGGAAATTATGCGGCAGAGGCTGACAAACGTCCAACATCACTGCAAATAAGAATTATTAAAAAATAGGTGAATTTATAAGTTGGGGGTGATTAAATATAATACAATAGATAATTTGCAATAAACGTTATTTACAAATACTAAATTATGGGTTAGATACTCACACAATGGTGAAATACGAGTAAAAGATAATTGGTTAGATCGGGACGTGCGGTTACCTACATAGCGTAAACATGCCGGCTACCCTAGGGATACGAAGCGCCCAGTGTACATTGGAACTCCTACAGGGCACGAGTTGCTTCTTGGATGAGGATCTTTCGCGGCTTATTCTTGTAGGTAACAGTGCGCAAGCCTTTGGTGGTATATCAGAAGGTGCAGTCCCCAACGGTTGTTGGTCGAGGATGTTGACGTGCGATCGGAGCTCGACCATAAGACCTTCTACGGGTGGTGCTGTGTACGACGGTTGGCAACCTACGGTGTCCTGGCCCAGCAGCTTACGGTTGAGGTGCATTCGGTCCTGCGGTGGGATAGCGTCATACAGTTGGTACAATACTTATGTGCCCTAGCGATTTAAAATGGTCGTTGCGGCTACATAGCTGCAAGCGCAGGGCACATCAGAAGTGCATAATGACGCATGCACAAGCGACATTTCCGGTATTGCACATCTGCGATGACAATGAGAGGCGTGGTGCTGGAACAGGATGGCGTTGGTTATCCATTTAAATGGTTGCCTCGGAATTTGCGCTAGCACGAGAATAGGGGACTGTAGTTATTTCGGAGGACAGAATTGGGCACTGAAAGCCCGCGTCATCCTCAAAGAGTGGCAGAAAGCATAATTTAGTTAGGTGCTTCGAGTTAACACCATTTTGGGTGCGGACGTCTTCACTACGAATGTGTCCTTCTCGTCTGGGGTATAGGACCTAGATGGAGGGTAAGTTGTTTTCTTTTATCATGACTAGATCCAAATGTAAGGGGAGTTTGGCAGTTTTTATTATCGGTAACGCTTTTGCAGGTCGGTGAGGCAGTCGGTTTATCAGTGTTTGCTGAACTGATATTGCAGAATCTTCAGTCTCCCCACCGGTTTATCATGGAGATGTCTTCTTGACTTCGTAAGAGAGAGCATTAGTGCACTTCGAGGAAAATGGCCAGGTTTTTTCTGCATATATGCAAAGCCGGGTGAAAAAAGATAATAATAAGAAAAACAAAAAAAAAAAATTATGGCCACCCGAATAGGTGGATATCATGCTGGATCGATGCACTGGTGACTGCGGTGAATTAGTTTTGAGGAATTTATGTGGCAGAAGTTGCCACACGTCCAACATCATTGCAAATAATAATTATTAAATAATAGGTGAATTTACAAGTTGGGGGTGATTAAACATAACACAATAGATGTTTTGCAATGAAAGTTATTTACAGTTAGAGGGTTGAATACGAGTGAAAAATAGTGGGTTAGATTGGGACGTGTGGTTACCTATGCCGCGTAAACACATACCATAACCCCCTCAGGTTTCTTATTTGATCTGCGAGACGTAGATTTTTAAAGGGGGAGGAGTTATCGTAACCCTACCCTACGGCACACCCTGCACTCACGTTGTCGTAGATGTGGCCTTATTGCTTTACATAAGGTTCAACATAGAAGTTTCTACTGTTAATAACTACAGAACCATTTATGCTAGAATAACGAAATTTGGTAGGAGGTATACTATGGTTTTTGTACATGCACCCATAGAAAATAAGCGCTTTTCGACTACGCCTACTTTTTCGTAAAAGTTATGAAAAAAGGAGGTAGAAACACTGAGCTGCCCGTGTCTCATTTAATGATATAATTTGGAAGTTACATCACTTTTCTTATTCTTTATACGATTTTGACTTATGAGTCAAACCATTTTCAAATTCGACTATTAAAAACTTCATAACCGTGTAAGGTAGAAATACACAATTTGATGCGAAGTTTACTATAGATATGTAGCGTACGCGCAAGGAAAATAAGTAAAATCGCTGGACGACCACGCCCACTTTTGTACTGAAGCTTTCTAAAAGTGAGGAAGGAAACCGGCACATACCATATCTCCTTCACTAATGCAGATATAATACCAGGTTTTGGTAGTTACAATAACCTGATGATCTTACTAATGATTTTTTTTAAGTTTGGGAAATGGGCGTGGCACCGCCCACGCATAAATGAACATTTATTACCGCTCATTTATATGAATAAACAAAATATCCAATTTCAGGTATTATTAACTTCAGAACAGTGTTAGATAGAATCACGAAATTTGATATTAAGTATACTATCTACGTGTAGAATATGCCCACCATTCACATTTTTCCAAAATACACCTTAAGCAAAGCTTTCGACAATAAATTGTCCGCTTTCGAATTGGTATTTGGAAAAAATGCAGCTTTGCCTACTGAATTACGGCATGATAAATCGATCCAATCTACAATGTCGGAAACTATGCGAAAGAAATTAAATTTAGAATGCAAAAGCACGAGAATCGGCACAAAATCCAATTAATAAAAACAAATTACAAACTAAAAAAAACCGATGTGCACGAATATTGGACTGTGTACTAAAAAGAAAAAGTGTACACTACCAACAAAAAAATCCATCATGAGCAGTGATCAATGCCGCCATATGGCGGTGCACGCTTAATGTTATGGTAAATGTGAATAGAACTAGGATTTTAGCTGACACAAAAACCAGCGCTCTGTTAGCTTAATGGTGATTGGTGACCCCGACGAAGGTTAGACAACCGCAAGGACACTGCGGTCACCTTGACGCAATCTTTTCTTTATTAAAGAAGAAGTACTCTTCAGCTAACAACAACAGATCACACAATCGAAGGTTAACCCTACAAAAAGTCACACCACAAACATCAGCCGCAAAAACAGTGGTCGGAGGATATTCTTAGCCAGTATTGAATATTAATTTATCCAAATTTTATTGATACGATATGCCAACCGAGGATGAGACACCGCGTGTGTCGAAACCGACAATGTTTTTGGGCAACACAACAAGCCATGCAACAATTTGTGTGCCAAGTTTCAACCAAGATAAGCCGGCACTTTGGTTTGCACAACTGGAATCGCAGTTTCGGAATCATAATGTTTCAGAGGAGGTTGATAAATTCCACCATACGATCCCACTAATAGATACGCGCATTGCAGCAGATGCTGAAGACATCATATTAAAACCACCGGTCGACAAGCCCTATCAAAAGTTAAAGACATCGTTAATCGCATGCTATTCGAAATCCAGAGAAGCAAAACTCCTTCAACTTTTGGACGGGGAGCGTCTCGGCGACAGAACTCCCTCCCAACATCTTCGACACCTACGCGGTTTAGTTCCTGACATAAACGAGGAGGTTTTGAAAGCCAGGCGGCTCTCACACCTGCCAGACCAAATGCGCGCATGTTTGGTTGCACAACGCACAGCCGAACTCCAAGAATTGTCCGAAGCAGCGGACCGCCTGCATGAAGTACTCAGACCGTCGCCTGGCACACAGGTTGCTGCAACATCGATTGCAAACACTCAAAGCGTCTTACAGTCAGACGTAGAGCAACAACTAACTAAAATTACAAAATGTTTGCAGAAGTTGTTAGACAATCAACAAGCGACTGGACGTAGACGCTCACGTTCACATACCAAAATGAGCCGGTCAAATTCCCCAGCTAATCACGCCGGCACCACATGCTGGTACCATAAAAAATTCGGCAACCTCGCTCAAAAATGTACACCTGGCTGCAAACATGTGGGAAACGAGTCAGAGAGACGTTAGCGGCGGAAAGCGCCTCTCTCCCACCATCATACCGCCTCTTCATAACCGACCGAGCCTCTGGCACCCAGTTTCTAGTGGACATGGGCTCCGAAGTCTCAGTTTATCCTCACAAAGGAAATTCTACTACGAAGATGGCGACCGGGTTTCAACCCATCGCAGCAAACGGTACGCCCGTTAATACATTTGGCGTCATAGCAATCAATTTAAACATCGGCCTTCGAAGAGCATTAACTTGGCGTTTCATTGTGGCAGACGTCTCCCGTCCGATTATAGGCGCTGATCTATTATCTCACTACGGCCTCCTCGTTGATGTCAAAAAGCAACGCCTGATCGACGGAACCACGTGACTACTAACCGCGGCCAAACCAGGAGCGTAGATGTGCAGTCAATAAAACTGCAGCAACCAAAGCAACCATCAGTATTTTGCCATCTCCTTAACGAGTTCCCTAGGGTTACACGTCCTGATGGAATTCCTGTTCAAATTTCACATGCAACGAAGCACCACATAAAAACAACACCCGGTGTTACAGTCAGTAGCCGCGCTCGTCGCCTAGCTCCCGACCGTCTAAGAATTGCGAAGTCTGAATTCGAAAAAATGATCAAGTTGGGCATTGCAAGACCGTCAGACAGTCCATGGTCATCTCCACTGCACCTCTCACCCAAAAAGTCTGGCGAATGGCGTCCATGTGGCGACTACCGACGCCTTAATGAGCGTACTATACCAGACCGATATCCAGTTCGATGCCTCGAAGATTTCACCGCCAATTTACACGGTACGTCATGCTACTCAACCATAGATTTAATACGAGCTTTCAACCAAATTCCTGTAGCTGAGGAAGACGTACAGAAAACGGCAATCATCACACCGTTTGGCCTCTTTGAATTTCCATTCATGACCTTCGGTCTTCGAAACGCTGCCCAAACGTTCCAGCGTTTTATAGATGAGGTGACTCGGGACTTGCCGTTCGTTTTTGCATACATCGACGATTTGTTGGTGGCATCCGCAAACGAAACCGAGCACCAACAACACCTGCGTATTGTGTTTGAACGCCTTCAACAGTATGGCTTGGTAATAAATGCAACAAAAACTAATTTGGGTTTAAAAGAGGTCGAATTCCTTGGCCATACTATTCCGGCTCACGGCACAAAACCACTCACAGCTAGAGTTCAAGCAATTATCGACTACCCTCGACCATCAACCATTACTAAGCTTCGTAACTTCATAGGAACAATCAATGTCTACCGCAAATTTATGCAGCGTGCAGCAGCTCTACTAGCTCCACTCAATAAGCTACTCAAAGGTCCAAAAATTTCTGGTAAGACTCCCATAATTTGGACAACATCACTCGAAAACTCATTTTCAGAATGTAAGAAGGCTCTTGCAGAAGCAACACTATTGGCACACCCCAACGACAACACGGAGTGGGCAATTTTCGCAGACGCATCCGAGTGTGGAGTTGGTGCCGCTCTCCAACAACGCAATGGTGACCACTGGCAACCGCTTGCTTTCTTTAGTCGCAAACTTTCAGATTCTGTGCAAAAACGTTCAACATACGATCGCGAGCTCAATGCCATTTACGAAGCAGTTCAACACTTCCGCCACATTTTCGAAGGGCGACACATCGTCATTTATACCGACCACAAACCGCTGATGCATGCGTTTAAACAAAAGCCAGAACGTGCGTCGCCATGGCAATTCCGAAGGCTAGACTTTATAAGTCAGTTCACGACTGACATCAGGCACATTCCTGGCGCTAATAACATAGTTCCTGATGCGCTCTCCCGAGTGGACGCAATCCATACAGCGGTTACCTCCGAAGAGCTGGCCCAGGCTCAGGCCAATGACACAGAGCTTCAACAGCTACTCAGAAACTCAGAAACTGCACTAGTACTACGAAAAATAAGAAGCAATCCCCCGGACGTCACGCTCTACTGTGACATATCGACAGGCACAGCTTGTCCTTTCGTTCCACAACCATTGAGGACACGAATATTTGACACACTCCACTCGGTTTCACACCCAGGTCGTCGAGCATCGAAACACCTCATAACAAGTAAATTCGTTTGGCCATCAATAAACAAGGATTGCATCAGATGGGCAAAGGCATGTGTTCAATGCCAGCGCAACAAAATTGCACGCCATACAGTATCACCGATCGCAACCTTTCAACCACCTTCAAGCCGCTTTGAGCATATCCACATAGACTTGGTGGCGCTTCCGCTGTCAAAAGGGCACACCAAGTGTCCCACGATAATTGGTCGCTTCACTCGTTATCCAGCTGCCGCACCGCTCATCGATGGCACAGCCGATCGGGTAGCACACGCACTTATGCTTACGTGGATTTCATATTTCGGTGTTCCACTCCGCATAACCACCGACCTTGGAGGGCAATTTGAGTCAGATCTTTTCAAAAAACTCTCTGACCTCCTCGGTTTCAAACACCAACGTACAAGCAGTTACCATCCACAATCAAATGGACTTATCGAACGTTTTCATCGGCAATTTAAAGCATCTCTTCTCTGCCACGGCGATTGTTGGTACGATGCACTGCCTGCAGTTCTCCTTAGGTTACGTGCTGTTTTCAAAGAAGACATCAAAACTACACCAGCAGAAATCGTTTTCGGCGAACCAATTCGACTTCCTGGTGAGTTTTTTGCACCATCAAATACAACCGTCGGCGCACCTGAACTCGTAAAAACACTCAGAAAAGCATTCCAAAACCTAACGCCTATACCCGCGTCGGCACATAGCAAAGAGAGAATATTCATTTCAAAGGAACTTGCAAACTCTTCACACGTATTCGTTCGCAACGACAGAGTTAAACAATCCTTTTCATCACCATATGATGGACCATTCCTTGTCTTGGAGCGATTTGACAAATTCTACAAAGTGCTACTTCATGGAAACCCTACAACAATATCTATAGATCGACTCAAACCAGCGTTCCTTTGTAATGGTGATGACGAACATACAAATAGCATCCTACCAGGGAACAAGCAACTTCATAACAACAACATCGAGCAAGGAAGTCAGAAAAGGGTCCATTTCCAGATTTCATCAAAATAAAATTTTCATATTTAATAAAATTTTTTTTTCCCCGCAGGGGAGATATGTGGCGGCAACCACATATTAATCTTAATATAAATCATTACAATTTATTCTAAACGTTCACTTCTAGGGTCATATTAAAGGCGTACAACTAAGGGTTAAGTTATCCTACATTCTACTTTACATTATTTTTTAGTTACATATTTCGCTATAGCATACTAACGCTATCTCTTTCACTCATATAAATTAAGCTATTATAACCATTATTATTATATTTGACAATAGCAAGACATCACCTGATGTTCCTGTTTACTTATAAGAAGAATTTCGGCAAACTGCAAGTTCAGTTGATTTTGACTATTGCGTCGTGCGGACGCACGTTGAAATCAATAAGATCGCCCGAACAGGTGGCGATCATGCCGGGTCGATGAAGTGGTGACTGTGCCGAATTGGTTTGCTGGAAATTATGCGGCAGAGGCTGACAAACGTCCAACATCACTGCAAATAAGAATTATTAAAAAATAGCTGAATTTATAAGTTGGGGGTGATTAAATATAATACAATAGATAATTTGCAATAAACGTTATTTACAAATACTGAATTATGGGTTAGATACTCACACAATGGTGAAATACGAGTAAAAGATAATTGGTTAGATTGGGGCGTGCGCTTACCTACACAGCGTAAGCATTCCGGCTACCCTAGGGGTACTAAGCGCCCAGTGTACATTGGAACTCCTACAGGGCACGAGTTGCTTCTTGGATGAGGATCTTTCGCGCCTTATTCTTGTAGGTAACAGTGCGCAAGCCTTTGGTGGTACATCAGAAGGTGCAGTCCCCAACGGTTGTTGGTCGAGGATGTTGACGTGCGATCGGAGCTCGACCATAAGACCTTCTACGGGTGGTGCTGTGTACGACGGTTGGCAACCTACGGTGTCCTGGTGAAGGAACGGGTGGTGGTGTTGCTCGCAGACCCAACAGCTTACGGTTGAGGTGCATTCGGTCCTGCGGTGGGATAGCGTCATACAGTTGGTACAATACTTATGTGCCCTAGCGATTTAAAATCGTCGTTGCGGCTACATAGCTGCAAGCGCAGGGCACATCAGAAGTGCATAATGACGCATGCACAACCGACATTTCCGGTACTGCATATCTGCGATGACAATGAGAGGCGTGGTGCTGGAACAGGATGGCGTTGGTTATCCATGGTTGCCCGCGTCATCCTCAAAGAGTGGCAGAAAGCATAATTTAGTTAGGTGCTTTGAGTTAACACCATTTTGGGTGCGGACGTCTTCACTACGAATGTGTCCTTCTCGTATGGGGTATAGGACCTAGATGGAGGGTAAGTTGTCTTCTTTTATCATGACTACATCCAAATGTAAGGGGAGTTTGGCAGTTTTTATTATCGGTAACGCTTTTGCAGGTCGGTGAGGCAGTCGGTTTTTCAGTGTTTGCTGAACTGATATGGCAGAATCTTCAGTCTCTCCCACCGGTTTATCATGGAGAGGTCTTCTTGACTTCGTAAGAGAGAGCATTAGTGCACTTCGAGGAAAATGGCCAGGTTTTTTCTGCATATATGCAAAGCCGGGTGAAAAAAGATAATAATAAGAAAAACAAAAAAAAAAATTATGGCCACCCGAATAGGTGGATATCATGCTGGATCGATGCAGTGGTGACTGCGGTGAATTAGTTCTGAGAAATTTATGTGGCAGAAGTTGCCACACGTCCAACATCATTGCAAATAAAAATTATTAAATAATAGGTGAATTTATAAGTTGGGGGTGATTAAACATAACACAATAGATGTTTTGCAATGAAAGTTATTTACAGTTAGAGGGTTGAATACGAGTGAAAAATAGTGGGTTAGATTGGGACGTGTGGTTACCTATGCCGCGTAAACACATACCATAACCCCCTCAGGTTTCTTATTTGACCTGCGAGACGTAGATTTTTAAAGGGGGAGGAGTTATCGTAACCCTACCCTACGGCACACCCTGCACTCACGTTGTCGTAGATGTGGCCTTATTGCTTTACATAAGGTACAACATAGAAGTTTCTACTGTTAATAACTACAGAGCCATTTATGCTAGAATAACGAAATTTGGTAGGAGGTATACTATGGTTGTTGTACATGCACCCGTAGAAAATAAGCGCTTTTCGACTACGCCTACTTTTTCGTAAAAGTTATTTGAAAAGGAGGTAGAAACACTGCGCTGCCCATGTCTCCTTTAATGATATAATTTGGAAGTTACATCACTTTTCTTATTCTTTATACGATTTTGACTTATGAGTCAAACCATTTTCAAATTCGACTATTAAAAACTTCATAACCGTGAAGGTAGAAATACACAATTTGATGCGAAGTTTACTATAGACATGTAGCGTACGCGCAAGGAAAATAAGTAAAATCGCTGGACGACCACGCCCACTTTTGTACTGAAGCTTTCTAAAAGTGAGAAAGGAAACCGGCACATGCCATATCTCCTTCACTAATGCAGATAGAATACCAGGGTTTGGTAGTTACAATAACCTGATGATCTTACTAATGATTTTTTTTAAGTTTGGGAAATGGGTGTGGCACCGCCCACGCATAAATGAACATTTATTACCGGTCATTTATATGAATAAACAAAATATCCAATTTCAGGTATTATTAACTTCAGAACAGTGTTAGATAGAATCACGAAACTTGATACTAAGTATACTATCTACGTGTAGAATATGCCCACCAAAAATGAGTAGAATTGGCGCACAACCAGGCCCACTTTTGTACTAAAGCTTTCTAAAAGAGAGGCAGGAAACCGGAACATGCCATATCTCCTTCACTGGTGCAGATAGAATGCTAGAATTTGGTAGTTAGACCAAAAAAGTTCAGAGTTATGACGAATTGAAATTTTATATAGCCTGGGAGCGTGGCACCGCCAGCTTTTCCATAGCTATATATAGCCTATGCTTTACCAGCTCACTTCTGAACATATCGTGAAAGTTTCATAGAGATCAACTATAAACTTTGGACATTAATGAAGAACAAACAAAACCCAAAAATGTGGGCTTGGCACCGCCCACTTTTCCAAAATTATGTAAATCTTGACTCAGGGGCACATATATCCAAATATCATTGATTTAGACCAAAAAAGTTCAGAGTTATGACGAATTGAAATTTTATATAGCCTGGGAGCGTGGCACCGCCAGCTTTTCCATAGCTATATATAGCCTATGCCGTACCCAGCTCACTTCTGAACATATCGTGAAAGTTTCATAGAGATCGACTATAAATTTTGGACATTAATGAAGAACAAACAACCCCCTTAAAAAGGGGGACGCGGCACTGTCCACTTTTATAAAATTATGTAAATCTTGACTAAGGGACAGATATATCCAAATATCATTGATTTGACCAAATAAGTTCAAAGTTATGACGAATTGAAATTTTATATAGTCTCATGCGTGGCACCGCCAGCTTTTCCATAGCTATATACAGCCTATGCCGTACCCAGCGAACTTCTGAACATATCGTGAAAGTTTCATAGAGATCGACTATAAATTTTGGACATTAATGAAGAACAAACAAACCCCTTAAAAAGGGGGACGCGGCACCGTCCACTTTTATAAAATTATGTAAATCTTGACTAAGGGACACATATATCCAAATATCATTGATTTGACCAAATAAGTTCAAAGTTATGACGAATTGAAATTTTATATAGTCTCATGCGTGGCACCGCCAGCTTTTCCAAAGCTATATACAGCCTATGCCGTTCCCAGCAAACCTCTGAACATACCGTGAAAGTTTCATAGAGATCAACTATAAACTTTGGACATTAATGAATAACAAACAAACCCCAAAAAACGGGGGCGCGGCTCCGTCCACTTTTATAAAATTATGTAAATCTTGACTAAGGGACACATATATCCAAATATCACTGATTTAGACCAAGTAAGTTCAGAGTTATGACGAATTGAAATTTTATATAGTCTCATGCGTGGCACCGCCAGCTTTTCCAAAGCTATATACAGCCTATGCCGTACCCAGCGAACTTCTGAACATATCGTGAAAGTTTCATAGAGATCGACTATAAATTTTGGACATTAATGAAGAACAAACAAACCCCAAAAAACGGGGGCGCGGCACCGTCCACTTTCATAAAATTATGTAAATCTTGACTCAGGGGCACATATATCCAAATATCATTTATTTAGACCAAAAAAGTTCAGAGTTATGACGAATTGAAATTTTATATAGCCTGGGAGCGTGGCACCGCCAGCTTTTCCATAGCTATATATAGGCTATGCCGTACCCAGCTCACTTCTGAACATATCGTGAAAGTTTCATAGAGATCGACTATAAATTTTGGACATTAATGAAGAACAAACAGCCCCCTTAAAAAGGGGGACGCGGCACCGTCCACTTTTATAAAATTATGTAAATCTTGACTAAGGGACACATATATCCAAAAATCATTGATTTGACGGGATAAGTTCAGAGTTATGACGAATTGCAATTTTATATCGCCTCGGGGCGTGCCACCGGCAGCTTTTCTTATGCTATATATAGCCTATGCCGTACCCAGCTCACTTCTGAACATATCGTGAAAGTTTCATAGAGATCAACTATAAACTTTGGACATTAATGAAGAACAAACAAAACCCAAAAATGTGGGCTTGGCACCGCCCACTTTTCCAAAATTATGTAAATCTTGACTCAGGGGCACATATATCCAAATATCATTGATTTAGACCAAAAAAGTTCAGAGTTATGACGAATTGAAATTTTATATAGCCTGGGAGCGTGGCACCGCCAGCTTTTCCATAGCTATATATAGCCTATGCCGTACCCAGCTCACTTCTGAACATATCGTGAAAGTTTCATAGAGATCGACTATAAATTTTGGACATTAATGAAGAACAAACAACCCCCTTAAAAAGGGGGACGCGGCACCGTCCACTTTTATAAAATTATGTAAATCTTGACTAAGGGACACATATATCCAAATATCATTGATTTGACCAAATAAGTTCAAAGTTATGACGAATTGAAATTTTATATAGTCTCATGCGTGGCACCGCCAGCTTTCCCATAGCTATATACAGCCTATGCCGTACCCAGCGAACTTCTGAACATATCGTGAAAGTTTCATAGAGATCGACTATAAATTTTGGACATTAATGAAGAACAAACAAACCCCTTAAAAAGGGGGACGCGGCACCGTCCACTTTTATAAAATTATGTAAATCTTGACTAAGGGACACATATATCCAAATATCATTGATTTGACCAAATAAGTTCAAAGTTATGACGAATTGAAATTTTATATAGTCTCATGCGTGGCACCGCCAGCTTTTCCAAAGCTATATACAGCCTATGCCGTTCCCAGCAAACCTCTGAACATACCGTGAAAGTTTCATAGAGATCAACTATAAACTTTGGACATTAATGAATAACAAACAAACCCCAAAAAACGGGGGCGCGGCTCCGTCCACTTTTATAAAATTATGTAAATCTTGACTAAGGGACACATATATCCAAAAATCACTGATTTAGACCAAGTAAGTTCAGAGTTATGACGAATTGAAATTTTATATAGTCTCATGCGTGGCACCGCCAGCTTTTCCAAAGCTATATACAGCCTATGCCGTACCCAGCGAACTTCTGAACATATCGTGAAAGTTTCATAGAGATCGACTATAAATTTTGGACATTAATGAAGAACAAACAAACCCCAAAAAACGGGGGCGCGGCACCGTCCACTTTCATAAAATTATGTAAATCTTGACTCAGGGGCACATATATCCAAATATCATTGATTTAGACCAAAAAAGTTCAGAGTTATGACGAATTGAAATTTTATATAGCCTGGGAGCGTGGCACCGCCAGCTTTTCCATAGCTATATATAGGCTATGCCGTACCCAGCTCACTTCTGAACATATCGTGAAAGTTTCATAGAGATCGACTATAAATTTTGGACATTAATGAAGAACAAACAACCCCCTTAAAAAGGGGGACGCGGCACCGTCCACTTTTATAAAATTATGTAAATCTTGACTAAGGGACACATATATCCAAAAATCATTGATTTGACGGGATAAGTTCAGAGTTATGACGAATTGCAATTTTATATCGCCTCGGGGCGTGCCACCGGCAGCTTTTCTTATGCTATATATAGCCTATGCCGTACCCAGCTCACTTCTGAACATATCGTGAAAGTTTCATAGAGATCGACTATAAACTTTGGACATTAATAAAGAACAAACAAAACCCAAAAATGTGGGCTTGGCAGCGCCCACTTTTCCAAAATTATGTAAATCTTGACTCAGGGGCACATACGAGGTGTGTTCAAAAAGTATCGCGAATTTTGAAATTTCGCTGGTTACGTATATTCGAATTTCGAATTTTTTGTGGCGTTATGTTGGTACTCATGTCTCTCACTTATGCCGACAAGCTCGGCCATTTTGAATGTTCAGTTAATTGTTGACAGCTGCTTTGCTTGCACGTGTTTTGGATCGTCTTCGATTTTTACCTATTTTTTTACCAAAATTGCTCAATTGTGACCAAAAACAGCATCGCATGAACATTGCTAATGAGATGTTAAACTCTGTCCGCGACGACTCAAATTTGCTCCAGAGGGTCATAACTGGTGACGAATCGTGGGTTTATGGTTATGACGTGGAAACCAAAGCTCAATCATCTCAATGGAAGCTGCCGCACGTGGTGCATCATGAGTACTTGCCACAGGGAAGAACGGTCAATAAGGAATATTACCTGCAAGTTATGCGCAATTTGCGCGAAGCAATCCGCCAGAAACGCCCGGATTTATGGAAGAACAAAAATTGGCTTTTGCACCACGATAACGCCCCTGCTCACGCATCGTTGCTTGTGCGCGACTTTTTGGCCAAAAACAACACACTAATGATGCCGGAGCCACCGTATTCCCCAGATCTGGCCCCCTGTGACTTTTTCTTGTTCCCTAACCTGAAGAGGCCCATGAAAGGACGACGTTACGCTTCTCTTGACGAGATAAAGACGGCATCGAAGGAGGAGCTGAACAAGATACAAAAAAATGATTTTTTGAAGTGCTTCGAAGATTGGAAAACCGTTGGCACAAGTGTATAATATCTCATGGGGATTACTTTGAAGGGGACAAAATGATATTCATGAATAAATAAATAGTTTTTGAAAAAACACAAAATTCGCGATACTTTTTGAACACACCTCGTATATACAAATAAATATTGCCCAATAACATGGCAACAAAAGTCATCAGCATCAGATCAGAAAAGTTGGAATTCAGAGAAGTTACCGGTGAATATACACACATACATCAATCTAAAATGGAGCACCCAAAATAGCAGGTAATGCAGTATGAAGTTTCAGTTGAATTCGAATTGCAATCAATCAATATCAAATGTAGCAGAACGAAGGTAATGCAGAGTAAAGTATGCTATAACTTTTTAAATGTTGTACAAACAGTTTAGAAGTTTTCATATGTTAAATTCAATACATGTCAAACTGTCTATATGTAATACTGTTGAATGCAGTGGCATTACAAATGTTGCAGTTAACATGCTGTAACAATTTGAAATTAATACACAATGTAAAAGATTAATATTGGAATGTAAAAGATCAGTTTCCAATTAGAATTTGCGTGCGATATTTGTAAAACTTTAATACATTCATTTTCAAACTTTTAACATAGATTCTTATAAGCAATGAAACATAAATAGGTTAAACTCATACCAACTAGACATAATTGGCAAATTAAAATGTAAATATTTTGCTTGTAAATATCTGATTAGAGTTAAGAAAGAAGTTCTTAAATGCGTTCACATTATTCTTTAGCATATTCATTTCATGTAATCAAATAAAGTATTGATATAAGCGTGTAATACTGATGTTTATTACAACAACGACAACATATACATACAATGGTATGTCGATAACAAATACAATTACTGTAAAACATAATTTAGAGTCGACTGTACATTGATCAGCTAAACTATAGACAATGGAGGAGTTAAAGCAAAAGCGCCAAACCATAAAGGGTGCTATAACGCGTATTTACAATCATTGCCATGAGGACAATGTTACAATTGATGACATCACAGTCAGAGTAGAGAAATTAGAATCGTATCCATTGTATCCACAGCCATGCAGGCATTAATAGAACATCAAAACAAATTGGGTGTTTTGGTGGAGAAATTGGCAGAACCACTGGGGGACGCAAGTAATACAGCAGTAGTTCATCGAGTAGAGTCAGGACAAGAAGTTAGGCTTCCACGCATTCAAATTCCGGAATTTCATGGAACATACATAAATTGGTTACATTTTCGTGATTTGTTTGAGGTAATGGTTCATTCAAAAAGTAATTTAGCAAACATCGAGAAATTTGAGTATTTGTTATCGAAATTAAAGGGTGATGCATTGTCATTAGTAAAACATTTGAAACCGACTAATGAGAATTATAAAATCGCATGGGATATTTTACAGAAAAAATATAATGAAAGTGATAAGGTGAAAAAGGCATATTTGGGATTATTGCTTGATCAACAGGCAGTAAAAGTAGCAAGTTTGGTTGATATCAAACGATTATACAACAACACAAATGAAGGTATCAATGCATTGAAGGCATTAGGTGAGGCAGTGGATCAGTGGGATACAATGCTATTGTATTTGTTTGAAAAGAAACTCGATAGCGAAACTCTAACTCTTTGGTGTAGAGCTAGCAGTTCCGAAAAGGGTGGAACATTTAAGCAATTAATGCAGTTTTTAGAGAAGCGTATATTTGAATTGGAAAGTGCAAATAATTCAATTGTTGGCAGGTTACAGACAAAGCCTGTTAACCGTCAACAATCACAGTCAAGGGTATACTCATCGCAAACCAAACAATGTCCTATGTGTAAACAAGGTCATGAGCTATTCCAGTGTGGCAAATTTAAGCAAAAGTCGGTGGCTGAAAGAAGAAATTTAGTTCGCAGGAATGGCCTGTGTTTTAATTGTCTCAAGGGAGATCATCAAGCCGTCAATTGCAAATCATCCACATGCAGAATTTGCAATTTAAAACATAACTCGTTGCTACATTTGTCACATGAGAATAGCGGAGGTATTGATACAAGTTCGCAAAACAAATCAGTAACTACAGCGTCAGTTAATTCAATTAGAAATCATGAGAGTGAATTTATTACATTGTTGTCAACTGCAGTTGTTAACGTACTTGATGTTAACAATCAGTATCAAAAATGTCTTGTGTTATTAGACTCAGGAGCACAAGTGTCTTTAATGAGAGAGGCATGTATTCAAAGATTAGGTTTGAGAAGGAAATACAACAACACGCTGATTCATGGGGTAGGCAAGGGCCTTAGTAGTCAGTGCAGAGGTGAGGTACAATTCAAAATAGCATCTTCAAGAGATAACAGAGTGATCACGACGACAGCGTATGGTCTGTCCAATTTAACGCAAAATTTACCAGGAATAGCAGTTCATAGTAAACGTATGAACTATTTCAAAAACTTCAGGTTAGCAGATGAGGGATATAATACTCGAAGTGGTATTGATATCATTTTAGGAGCAGATGTATTCGCAGATTGTGTGCTGGGTGGTAAAGTAGTACATCCAAGCGGGTCACCCACGGCAATTGAAACAATATTCGGTTGGGTTTTGTTAGGAAGAGCCGATTCCATTCGGCCATACAGAATTTCTATTGCGCATGCGGTGCTCGATGTAAATGTGCAATTGCAAAAGTTCTGGGAAGTAGAAGAAATTCCAGCATCAAATCAAATTCTTACAAGTGAAGAGCAACAAGCAGAAAAACATTATCAAAAGAATGTTACACGTGAATCTAGTGGCAGGTATATAGTACGATTACCTTTTAAAGATTCGAATGTTGAGTTTGGCAACTCAAAGGAAGCAGCATTAAAGAGATTAAGTTTAATGGAAATAAGGTTCCATAGAAATGACAAATTAGAAGAGGATTATAAACAGTTCATGCATGAATACGTCATGATGAATCATATGGAAAAGATAGTAAACAAAGATGCATCAGTCGAATACTATCTTCCGCACTACGCTGTATTCAAACCTAGTAGTACAACAACAAAAATCAGAGTAGTTTTCGATGCTTCATGTAAATCAACAAATGGAAAATCACTTAATGATGAGTTATTAACAGGGTACCAAGTACAAAAGGACTTATTTCATTTATTAATACAATTTCGCAAATACAACGTAGGTTTCACTAGTGACATAGAGAAAATGTATCGACAGATACTGGTTCATGAAGATGATAGGTGTTATCAAAGAATCCTTTGGAGGGATAATATTGATAGCGAAGTAGAGGCATATGAATTGAAAACTGTCACATATGGTACAGCTTGTGCTTGTGTTTCTAGCAACTAGAACTCTGCTACAAATAGCATTAGAAAATACGGATGAATTTCAGGAAGCAAGCAAGGCAATCATGAATTGTTTTTATGTGGATGACTTAATGTTTGGTGCAGGAGACTTAGAGTCAGCTATCAGGATGAAGGATCAGATTCGCGAGTTATTAAATCATTCAGGGTTTAATTTACGGAAATGGTGCTCAAATTCAGAGGAATTTATGTCAACCATCAATCCGATCGATAGAGAGTTGTCTGAAGAGACAATTATCGATGATACACAAACGGTAAAGACCTTAGGATTATTGTGGGACACAAAATGTGATTCTTTTAGGTATAGCATTGATCTGCGTGAAGTGCAATCACAAATTACAAAACGTACAGTGTTAGCAGACATCTCAAAGGTGTTTGATCCATTGGGTTGGTTTTCCCCAGTAATAGTTTCAATGAAAATCTTTATGCAGAGATTGTGGTTGAAAGGTGTTGGCTGGGATGATGAACTGCCTAATGATATGACCACATATTGGATTGAGCTAAGAAGTAGCATTCACAACATTCGCAATATTCGTATTCCAAGGTGGATGGAATATAACAAAGGGGAATTGATGGAGTTGCATGGATTCGCTGATGCCTCGGAGGTAGCGTATTCTGCAGCTGTGTATATTAAGGTTTATCATTCTAATGGCTCTATATCAACGAACCTTGTAGCTTCCAAGTCACGCGTAGCCCCTATCAAGCAAATAACATTACCTAGACTTGAATTGTGCGCAGCACAACTTATGACAAAACTTATTATGAAAATTAAACATATACTTGATATTGAGAACATTCCGTTGTATGGTTATACAGACTCAACAATTGTGTTAGCTTGGTTGAGTGATTTTCCAAGGCGTTGGAAAACATTCATCGCTAATCGTACTTCGTATATAATTAACAATATACCTCGTCAATTTTGGAATCATATTCCATCTCAGCAGAAGCCAGCTGATTTAGCAACAAGAGGTATACCGGCGTGCCAATTGATTCACAATGATTTTTGGTGGCATGGACCTAGTATTTTGATAGAAAGAGCAGAACTCGAGCATGTTGAATTAGATGCAGTTAATACTGCAGATTTGGAAGAAAGAAACATTGAAATTTGTCATGTTTCAGAAGCAAAGAATGACGAGTTATTCGAACGATTTTCAAGTTTCAGTAAATTATTATCAGTAACAGCATATATATTAAGATTCATAAGAAATTGTAAGGTATCTTCGGCCAACAGGACGCGGGACCTTTAAGTGTAGGTGAGCTAGCAAACGCTCACAATTGTTTGATTCGTAAGGCTCAGAAGGAGTCATTTTCTGCAGAAATTTCAATTTTAACAAAGGGTAAATCGCTTTCAGTAAAACATAAGCTAACTGCTCTGACACCATTCGTTTCTGCGTGTAGGCGGCAGAATTGAAAATGCAAACATTGCATATGATCAGAAACATCCATTTATTCTTAGTAAGGAAAGTACGTTTACGAAACTTTTAGTTAGACATTATCATTATAAGCACCTGCATGCAGGCAGTCGTCAAATGCAATATTTACTTGGTATGAAATATTGGATTCTAGGTATAAGCAAGGTAATAAAGCAGTGTATTTATAAGTGTGTACGATGCATGCGTTTTAGAGCAAAACCGTATCAGCAGCAGATGAGCAGTTTGCCAAACCATCGGGTTGAGGCTACATCAGCATTTGTTAATACAGGAGTAGATTTCGCAGGGCCGGTTCAGGTGAAGTCCTGGAAAGGTCGAGGTAGTAAGCGTTATAAATGTTGGATAGCTGTTTTTGTGTGTCTCGTGACGAAAGCTATACATTTAGAGTTAGTTTCAGAGTTGTCAACAGCATCATTTCTTGCAACTCTTCGTAGGTTTGTATCTAGGAGAGGTAAACCTCTACACATATATTCAGATAATGGGACGAATTTTGTTGGATGCAATCAGCAATTAAAAGAGATTTGGAATTTGTTGCATGAAACGTCAAGTAAGGACAAAATTGTCAAGTCAATGTCGGAACAACAAATACAGGGGCAATTTATCCCTCCTAGTGGTCCTCATTTCGGTGGAATGTGGGAAGCAGGAGTGAAGAGTACTAAATATCATTTAAAACGAGTTCTTGCAGATTCAGCAGTTACACTTGAGGAAATGTATACTGTGCTATGTCAGATAGAATGTTGTTTAAATTCACGTCCAATTTGCCTTAAGTTTGAAGGAGATTCAGACCCCCTTACGCCAGGACATTTTTTAATTAATCGAGCTTTGTCTGCAGTTCCAGACACTGACTTTACTTCAGCTAAAATAAGTATGTTAAGCCGCTGGCAATATATACAAAGGTTAGTACAACAATTTTGGAAAAAATGGTCTCTGGAATACATCAGCCAACTGCAACAAAGGCCGAAATGGGCTCAAAAGCTTAAAAATATTCATAGTGATGATATGGTTCTTATAAAAGATGATACACTTCCTCCAAGTAAGTGGGCTATCGGTTAGGTTGTAGAAACCCATGCAGGTAAAGATGGGCTTGTAAGAGTGGTCTCAGTAAAGACTGCTAAAGGTATATTTACCCATCCTATAGTAAAGTTGTGTCCATTGTTTTTGGAAGTTTGAAAGCGGATACTTTCAAGGGGGCCGGTATGTTTGCGCTCCTCATTGTTTATTGGTTAGACTTAAGTACAAACAAGGTAATTTTTAATCAACAATATATTTGGATTATCTTCTTAAGTTACACTTGGTATAATATTCACGAATGCAACCATGCATCAATCAAATTCAACAGTCAAAACTGTCATTAGAATAACAGTAAGAATACGAAGCAATAAATTGAATTCTTTAGTCTTCAACTGACAATCAACCAGTGCGTTTCATTTTTTATAATACAGTCCGTTCGTGAGTAAGTCAAAAACCGACAACAATACTACTTTTTCGTAAAAGTTATATGAAAAGGAGGTAGAAACACTGAGCTGCCCATGTCTCATTTAATGATATAATTTGGAAGTTACATCACTTTTCTTATTCTTTATACGATTTTGACTTATGAGTCAAACCATTTTCAAATTCGACTATTAAAAACTTCATAACCGTGTAAGGTAGAAATACACAATTTGATGCGAAGTTTACTATAGACATGTAGCGTACGCGCAAGGAAAATAAGTAAAATCGCTGGACGACCACGCCCACTTTTGTACTGAAGCTTTCTAAAAGTGAGGAAGGAAACCGGCACATGCCATATCTCCTTCACTAATGCAGATAGAATACCAGGGTTTGGTAGTTACAATAACCTGATGATCTTACAAATGATTTTTTTTAAGTTTGGGAAATGGGCGTGGCACCGCCCACGCATAAATGAACATTTATTACCGCTCATTTATATGAATAAACAAAATATCCAATTTCAGGTATTATTAACTTCAGAACAGTGTTAGATAGAATCACGAAACTTGATACTGAGTATACTATCTACGTGTAGAATATGCCCACCATTCACATTTTTACAAAATACACCTTAAGCAAAGCTTTCGACAATAAATTGTCCGCTTTCGAATTGGTATTTGGAAAAAATGCAGTTTTGCCTACTGAATTACGGCATGATAAATCGATCCAATCTACAATGTCGGAAACTATGCGAAAGAAATTAAATTTATAATGCAAAAGCACGTGAATCGGTACAAAATCCAATAAATAAAAACAAATTACAAACTAAAAAAAACCGATGTGCACGAATATTGGACTGTGTACTAAAAGGAAAAAGTGTACACTACCAACACAAAAATCCATAATGAGCAGTGATCAATGCCGCCATATGGCGGTGCACGCTTAATGTTATGGTAAATGTGAATAGAACTAGGATTTTAGCTGACACAAAAACCAGCGCTCTGTTAGCTTAATGATTAGCAGAGCGTGCCAAAATTTCTCTCATGAAGAAGTCCGGCAGCTTCCGAAATGGATCTATGAAAAAAGCTATAGCGCTTGTCTATAAAATTTTCCTATTCTATTCTAAAAAAAAATTAAAAATTAATTAAAAATAATTATTCAAGTATTCATGAAACGAGCTCAAGGCTAATAATAATAATTTTGTACTTTTTTAATTTTTATGAAAATTATTATTGTTTTCATTTTTTAATAATCATTTTTAATTAATTCTTAAAAATTTTTGATTTGAATAGAGTAAGAAAAATGTTTAGAGAATACCGCCATAGCTTTTCTTATAGATCCGTTTCGGAAGCTGCTAAGCTTCTTCATCAGAAAAATGTTGGCACGAATTTTTAACCTTTAGGCATTGTTGGTACAAAAAAGTAACAACAAAAACCGAGAGAACGCGGTAAGGCAGTTCTCCTGATGATGATAAAACAGATCTGTCAAAAAATCCATCATGATCACACTACTAACTGGCAGATGGCGGGGGTTGTTCATGTACGAGTATATGGTGAAAGAAGAATAGAATTAGGAGTTTAGATGACATCAACTTATGATAAAATAGCTTGTCCATTTGTTGTTAAAATAGGCGATTAAGTCCTTGTACTAAAAAAAACACTATATAGACATGAAAATATATATCAATGTCCGTTTGCTATAAAAACAATTTACGAACCTAATGTAACCAATTTTGATGAAGTCAATAATAAAGATAAAATAGTACATAAGAATCGTCTAAGCAAAGGATATTAACATAGTTAAAATAGAAAACAATTGAAATTTAAATTCTACAATTTTATAAACCAAAATTTCTTAAATTATCTCTCTCTATGGCGCGATATACAACAGGTATATCATCATAAACCTCCTAAGAGATTTTTGCGCCAAGCTTCTCTTCCAATTTGTGGTCTGCCGATTTGAATTTTCCCTACAAATTGGTGGGGCCTACAGTTTTTTGTCGACTCCGAACGGCATCTACAAAGGAGACGAATTTTTGCTGAGAAGCCTGTCATGGCAGAAATACACTCGGAGAGTTTGCCAAACCACTGCCGAGGGGCGACCCCGTTTTGAAAAACTTTTTTCAAATCACTTTTGATGTTATCTGTACCAGGGCTCGAACCATGGACCTTCGGTGTGGTAGGCCGGCAACACTACCTTCACACCACGGCGGCTTAAATTAGTTATAAATATAAATGTTTTTTTTTATGGATCCAAGAAAGGCACAAAAACAACCATACCAATATATATTTTTAAATATACAGATAATATCCACAAATACAAACCAAATTATTTTTCCAAAACCTTGTTAAAAATTATATATAGAGAAAACGTATTTTATAGTAACAAATCAAAACTTAAAGGCAAAAAACACAATTCGTTCGAAGTAATAGCTGAGTACTTAAATATGAAACTTAAAACAAAAAAATATTGTACAAATTAAATCTCAAAAACCAAATATTATACTATAGTAAAATTTACCTAATAAAAAAGGTAAGTAGTTACTTTAATATTAAATGATTATAGCTTTAATATTAAACAATATTAAATAAACTAACATATAAGTAAAAATTATGCGTTTTTAATTCAAGTATTTAAAGAAAAAAGGGGAAAGGAACACCCTAATGTAAAGATATTCGTCCATTTGAAACAATTAACATATGTATATGGGCAAGAAGAATTCGCTGAAATTGATCACCTTGCCAAAGTCCGAAAAAGAATGAGAGGTGTATATACACCTCTTGGTTTGAGCGATCTATTCCTTTATAGATCGCAATATAACTCTGCACTTACTTAGTTGGCGACGCAGCTAGCTACACAAAGCTCAACGGTTCCTAAACTAAAATTGTAAACAGAGTAAGAAATATAAATAAATATAAGAATAGATATATGAATGATAGATCCGGCCAGCGGCATTCGATCGGCCATTACAATCTTGTCAAGTCAAGCAACAAGTCGTACGAAAATAAAGTTTCACATTTTTATAAAAGAACGAAGGTGTTAATTATTTAAAAGGGAGCAGCAGCAAATAAATAGGACCCTGAGAAGGAACTCGCGACACCACAGGTAGAGTTGATTACTATTTCTCGGCACTGTGTGTACGAATTCGGCTGATGAGGAAAGCAAGTCTTTTTCCTGTTTCCAAATAAAATTGCAAAGGGCTGCTACGCACCGCTAGTTCTTAGAACAAATATCACTTTTCATGACTATAAACGAGCTCAAGGCCAAGAATAATCATTTTTATGTTTTTATTTTTTTAATAACTTTAGTAAATTATTAAAAGTTTTTAATTGAATAGAAAAGGAAAATTTAAGAGACAACCGCCATAGCTTTGCCTATAGATATATTTTGGCACGCTTTGTCACCACTAAGCTAACAGAGCGCTGGTTTCGTCTGTCAGCTAAACTCCTATTTCTATTCACTTTAAAATATGTTTGAGCAACCCCCACGCCATTTGTCAGTCAGTAGTTGATAATGATGGATGGATCACTTTTATTTTGACTAATACATATATGATTAGTAAAAAAAAACTCTACTTTTATTATTTTAAACTTTTATTTCGAAATATATTAAATCACTTTCACTTCGATATTATGAGGTTTTTTATGCATATACGCAAAGCCGGGTTAAAAAAATAATGATAAGAGAAAAAAAAATGATGGCCGCCCGAACAGGTGGCGATCATGCCGGATCGATGAAGTGGTGACTGTGCCGAATTGGTTTGCTGGAAATTATGCGGCAGAGGCTGACAAACGTCCAACATCACTGCAAATAAGAATTATTAAAAAATAGGTGAATTTATAAGTTGGTGGTGATTAAATATAATACAATAGATAATTTGCAATAAACGTTATTTACAAATACTGAATTATGGGTTAGATACACAAGACCTTCTACGGGTGGTGCTGTGTACGACGGTTGGCAACCTACGGTGTCCTGGTGAAGCAACGGGTGGTGGTGTTGCTCGCAGACCCAACAGCTTACGGTTGAGGTGCATTCGGTCCTGCGGTGGGATAGCGTCATACAGTTGGTACAATACTTATGTGCCCTAGCGATTTAAAATCGTCGTTGCGGCTACATAGCTGCAAGCGCAGGGCACATCAGAAGTGCATAATGACGCATGCACAACCGACATTTCCGGTACTGCATATCTGCGATGACAATGAGAGGCGTGGTGCTGGAACAGGATGGCGTTGTTTATCCATGGTTGCCTCGGAATTTGCCCTAGCACGAGAATAGCGGACTGTAGTTATTTCGGAGGACAGAATTGGGCACTGAAAGCCCGCGTCATCCTCAAAGAGTGGAAGAAAGTATAATTTAGTTAGGTGCTTCGAGTTAACACCATTTTGGGTGCGGACGTCTTCACTACGAATGTGTCCTTCTCGACTGGGGTGTAGGACCTAGATGGAGGGTAAGTTGTCTTCTTTTATCATTACTAGATCCAAATGTAAGGGGAGTTTGGCAGTTTTTATTATCGGTAACGCTTTTGCAGGTCGGTGAGGCAGTCGGTTTTTCAGTGTTTGCTGAACTGATATTGCAGAATCTTCAGTCTCTCCCACCGGTTTATCATGGAGAGGTCTTCTTGACTTCGTAAGAGAGAGCATTAGCGCACTTCGAGGAAAATGGCCAGGTTTTTTCTGCATATATGCAAAGCCGGGTGAAAAAAGATAATAATAAGAAAAACAAAAAAAAAATTGTGGCCACCCGAATAGGTGGATATCATGCTGGATCCATGCAGTGGTGACTGCGGTGAATTAGTTTTGAGGAATTTATGTGGCAGAAGTTGCCACACGTCCAACATCATTGCAAATAATAATTATTAAATAATAGGTGAATTTATAAGTTGGGGGTGATTAAACATAACGCAATAGATGTTTTGCAATGAAAGTTATTTACAGTTAGAGGGTTGAATACGAGTGAAAAATAGTGGGTTAGATTGGGACGTGTGGTTACCTATGCCGCGTAAACACATACCATAACCCCCTCAGGTTTCTTATTTGATCTGCGAGACGTAGATTTTTAAAGGGGGAGGAGTTATCGTAACCCTACGCTACGGCACACCCTGCACTCACGTTGTCGTAGATGTGGCCTTATTGCTTTACATAAGGTTCAACATAGAAGTTTCTACTGTTAATAACTACAGAACAATTTATGCTAGAATAACGAAATTTGGTAGGAGGTATACTATGGTTGTTGTACATGCAACCATAGAAAATAAGCGCTTTTCGACTACGCCTACTTTTTCGTAAAAGTTATATGAAAAGGAGGTAGAAACGCTGAGCTGCCCATGTCTCATTTAATGATATAATTTGGAAGTTACATCACTTTTCTTATTCTTTATACGATTTTGACTTATGAGCCAAACCATTTTCAAATTCGACTATTAAAAACTTCATAACCGTGTAAGGTAGAAATACACAATTTGATGCGAAGTTTACTATAGACATGTAGCGTACGCGCAAGGAAAATAAGTAAAATCGCTGGACGACCACGCCCACTTTTGTACTGAAGCTTTCTAAAAGTGAGGAAGGAAACCGGCACATGCCATATCTCCTTCACTAATGCAGATAGAATACCAGGGTTTGGTAGTTACAATAACCTGATGATCTTACTAATGATTTTTTTTAAGTTTGGGAAATGGGCGTGGCACCGCCCACGCATAAATGAACATTTATTACCGCTCATTTATATGAATAAACAAAATATCCAATTTCAGGTATTATTAACTTCAGAACAGTGTTAGATAGAATCACGAAACTTGATACTAAGTATACTATCTATGTACGTGTAGAATATGCCCACCAAAAATGAGTAGAATTGGCGCACAACCAGGCCCACTTTTGTACTAAAGCTTTCTAAAAGAGAGGCGGGAAACCGGAACATGCCATATCTCCTTCACTGGTGCAGATAGAATGCTAGAATTTGGTAGTTACAATGACCTGATGACCTTATTAATGATTTTTTTTAATTTTGGAAAATGGGCATGGCAGCGCCCACACATAAATAAACATTTAGTGCCGCTCACTTTTTCCAATTTTTTTTTTTTATATATAGGTCACATTTATATAAAATATCATTATCTGGAACCGTAGTTATGCTGAATTCCAACTTTATACACCGTCGCACCCACAGGCCCCCTGAACCCACTGTGAAAGTGTCAGAAATATCCACTGCCCACTTTTCTAAAATTGTGTAAATATTGATTAAATAACACATACGAGGTGTGTTCAAAAAGTATAGAGAATTTTGTGTTTTTTCAAAAATTATTTATTTATTCATGACTATCTATTTTGTCCCCTTCAAAGTAATCCCCATGAGATATTATACACTTGTGCCAACGGTTTTTCCAATCTTCGAAGCACTTCAAAAAATCATTTTTTTGTATCTTGTTCAGCTCCTCCTTCGATGCCGTCTTTATCTCGTCAAGAGAAGCGTAACGTCGTCCTTTCATGGGCCTCTTCAGTTCAGGGAACAAGAAAAAGTCACAGGGGGCCAGATCTGGGGAATACGGTAGCTGCGGCATCATTAGTGTGTTGTTTTTGGCCAAAAAGTCGCGCACAAGCAACGAGCAAGGGGCGTTATCGTGGTGCAAAAGCCAATTTTTGTTCTTCTTTGCACATTTTCTCGGCCTTCTGAGAATATTTTGTACCACCGATAAACGTTGCTTCGGTCCAAGGTAGCTTCTCCGTATGCCACAGTCAACATTCGGAATGCATCCGCGCACTTAATTTCGTTTTTCACACAAAATTTGATACAGGTTCTTTGATCCATTTTTTTGAATAGGTAAAAATCGAAGACGATCCAAAACACGTGCAAGCAAAGCAGCTGTCAACAATTAACTGAACATTCAAAATGGCCGAGCTACTTGGAGGTCAGACAGCAATTTACCACGAACGCTTTCACACAGCTGAGTATTTAATGTTCGGTTCCACCCGAGCTTAGACTTCCTTACTTGTTATTTATAAGATTGCCCACATGGTAGTACATAAAGTTTATATCCTCTGTTGGTCATTACTCCACAACACATGGTAGTACATTAAGCTTAAAACCCCTATAGGTCATTACTCCACAACGATTTACCACAACCGCTTTTACACACTTGTTATGCATTGTTATACCTAAGGCGGTCGGCATGATTTTAGGTCGCACTGTGGATAGTCATTGTCGGCTGGGGTGGGTTCTTGCCAACCTTACCGTCCTGCGCCATAAACAGAGAAAGGTCTTATCATGCCTTTTCAAACGCGGGGCAAAACGCAAAAAAAAACCGCCCTAAAAGCAACGCCAACCACGTTGACATTCAAAAATTCAAAAACTCAAATCAAAAACAGAAAAATCAAAACAAAACTGAAACTGAAATTCAAAGTAACCGAAAATGAAAGCGAAATGGAAACTGAAATAAAATGAAGGGAAAGTAAAGGACAAATGTAAATTAAGGAAAAGGAACCTGAAAATTCAAATATGAACCGGAAATGACCGATTACAACGGCTGAAAAACAAAAAACACAAGGAAAAGGCCGAACAATATAAGGTCCTAAGGGCCCTTTACCAACATCCTATAGATAATTTTTATTTACAAGACATTACTTACTCTAAGGTCATGGTAAATGTACGATTAAACTAAGCCAAAGCAAATTAATATCAGCCGGATTTTATTCCGAAGCTCTAGGCAACCAAAGCAAAAAACAACACAATTAAAGAAAAAGGTTTTGAAAGTTTCGAATCATAGTAGAGTTTTACTTGTCAACATTTTTCATAGCCACTGTAAAATCTACAAAGAGAAAAAACCTATTTTTCTTTGTTGTTGGGAATTTTATTTTTTATTTAATTGTATTATTGTTATTTATCCCTAGCTATAGTTTTAAATAAATCAATTGATTTAGGTTGGTTTATTTTATTATGATCATTATTCTTGGTTAAATTTTAAATATTTTATATTATTGATTTTATAATTTTATTTGCTTAAATGTTAGTTATTAAGAGTTTCTGTATTTTTTTATTTGAAATTTCATTTCCTTATAGCTAGTTTTTTTGCGATTCCATTCTATTCTTTTATAAGTTCTTAGTTTTCCAACATTTGTCGTATCTTCCTTTTTGGGTTTTATTATAACTAGTATTACTTAAGATTCCGTATTCTAATTTGGTTTATTCCTGCATCTAGGCGTTTACATTTATCCTTCTATTCTGACTTAAACTATTTAATTTAAAATCGAATTAGTTTTGAATCTATTTATTTATCTGCTAATTTATTCAAAACAAATTTTCTCTTATTTTTCTCCTATTCCTACTATCTTCTAAATCCTACTTTCTTTCTTATTTTCTAAACATTTCACTTACCCTAATAATATTTCACCTTCCCGTTTCACTACCACTAACCTTGAGCATATTTTTATTTAGTTTCCTTTTGCTTTAATGACATTAATTTCAATTTAACGTGCCCATCGGCGCAGACTCACCGGGGTGCAGCAGGCCGTTTTCGGGGCGCTGCTGGTGTCGTGGCTGGTGTTGTTTTTACTGCTAGATGTTGTTGTTGCCGGGGTGGTTATAGCTGGAGGTTGTTGCTGTTGGTTCGGGCAGCGGGCTTTTATTGCGGCGGCCCCTGCTGATGCCAATGCTGGTGTTGGTACTGCGGGCCTTTTTAAGGGCGGCCCCCGCTGATGGCACTGCTGCTGTTGTTTCATGTTCATGTTCATATGGGCAAATCCTCAAAACTTTTAACATCGAGCGAAGCGGATAATATCATCCAATACAAATCAACATTTCACATGTCTCAGAAGCATGAAATAATACTTGATAAATCCAGGTAAAATTTCGCAAAATCAAAAAATTGTGAAAACGTGTGCGAGTTTTCAAAAATTTATGAACTGTTAATCTTTTCTTGAGGGCGCCCCTCAATATTGCGACCCACTCTTTGTTTTTTCAAGTATTTTTCTACATACTGAAACTTTACCTACAAGATCGCGTGCGTGCTTCGTTCCATTTAAAAGTTAAAAGGCTAAGGAAATGCGAGAACCATTTTTGTACTTTTCATTTTTCGGTATAGTTAAGCCATTTACTTGAGCGCCCCTTTAATTGTCAAAAAAATGAACAAATATACTTGATTCTAACTCAAAAAGAAACCCTGCACACGTGATCCGATTACTGTGCTGTTCATATTATGCTAACAGCAACCACTATAAATCAACTGTTTGGTTTGTGAATAGCTTAAATAATTCAATTTTTTTGTTAGCACACAAAAACTGACAGATATTTTCATGCCATGGTAATTGTAAACTTGAGTATTCAATATGTTTGATTAACGTAAAAAAGCGCGTTGAAGATCCATGCATATATCAAAAGTGAAAAGCTTACTTGTACCTTCAATTTTTAGTAATATAAAACTACAATAATTAAGGTTCAATTTGCGTACAAATAAGTACTTATAACCAAATGTTTTACTTATTTTGATGGGTACAATTCATATCTGAGCTTTATTTTACTCTATCTTCTCAAGTTTGAGTGAATTTACAATCAGTTATCTCAACTACGAGAGAACTTCAATGTAACTCCGGATTTGAAATGAGTCAAAAATGAGCAAAATGTATGTATGTAAAATGGGATTTCTACAAACCTTTCCGTTATCATGTCTTACTTTGCCGTCGCGTGTGGTGTGCTTTTCTAGTCAGCTGTTATATTAAATAAAACTAATTATGGATTTATTGACAAAATCGCGCACCTTAAAAGCACAAAAAATACGGGAAAAAAGAGCAAAAATTGCCAAAGAACGCCAACGTAAAAATTATTCCCGTCGTATTGCGCATCAACTCAGACCAAACAATCCAAAAAATATTAATCAACCATTAATTACACTTCGCGATTCACTCCCACGGCGGCTAAAATCATATAATTCGTATGATCAAACGGTACTCCGAACAAGACGGCCGAAGTCGAATTAACAAAGCTCATTCCATGATTTAAGTGCCAGTGCACTAGTTTTCTCAGCTGACTTGATAAATACTGTAGAAAATGACGATTCCAATAGTTCCAAAAATGCAGAATTACTTCAAAGTGCTTCCGACGTCAATAATACAGGGACGACTGTAAAATCAAATTTTAAAAATGTTAATAATTTATCTCGCAAAGGTTTTTCTCTGAAAAAAGAAAACTTTCAGTTAGCAAAGTAGTTAAAAAATGCGCTGCGAAGAGAAACCGCTCTAAGACGAGAAAATAAGAAATTGAAAGTTGAAATTGAAGAAAAAGACAGAGTGATTCGACAGTTAAAAAATAAATAAAGAAGAAAGCAATATAATTGAGATTGATAATTTGCTGATAAGCAACTTGAAGCCAGCGCCAAATTCAAATAAAATTCATCAGGTAATTTGGAATTCTCAAAGGCAAGAAACATTATTTTTGAACTATTTATCATGTTCTTCGTGTGCTTCACACCCACCTTGTACTCACTTTGCTCTAAAGCCGGACCGATTTTCTAACAGCAATAGTGTCGACTTCAAATCACAAAATAAAAATGAAAAATCTGGCAACATAAAGAAGGCAAAACTTCGTAAATCAGTTTTAAAAAACAGCACCAACGCAAAAAAAAGGAAAAAATATTTAAGAAATGTTCAATAAAATTACTCTACCAAACAGTACGTTGAATACAACAACTAGAAAAAGCGCCAGATTGCAGAAAAAGAAAAATTACCAAAGTTAAACTGTAACTTTCGTATTTGTTAAAGCAAAAAAAATTATCTTTGTTAACATATCATTGTTCATTGGTTTTGAGTATATTCGAATAAAAATATTTTATTTTCATACTTATACCATTTGCTTATTGTCTATACCTTTTGCTTATTGTCGTAAAGATAGATTGCAAATAAAAGTAAATAAAAAAAAAAAAAATTGCATGATGATGACGTCACAATTTCCACGCGCGCACCTCTAGCATATTAACAAGAGTCAAAATATAATCTTATAAACTAACTAAAAGTGTCAGCAAAAGCTCAAGGGTGTGCTCCTATTATCTTTTTTTTTCTTTTTTTTTTTGCATTATCAAAACTTTTGAGGATTTGCCAATTTACGTTGTCTACCAGTGAAATAACATTTTCGAAATATAACATTAATTATATAGAGAAACAGTACCTTTTGTTGTTGCATTGTTTTTTGAAAAAATTTTGTTTATTATTCTCTAATAATTAATTTACGAGTGTTTTCTCCAGAAAAGTATACCAACATTTCACTTCATTCACATTTGCTTCTACGTAACTTTTTCCCCTTTTCGATACCTCTTTCGGATACCGACACTAGCTACACGTATAGCTTGAAGTGACTTTTGGAATAATTTCTCCTAAAAATTTAGAGATGAGGACACCATGACGTCATATCTTTGTCCAGATTTTAATCTAGATTGTATATCTAAACTATTCTCAAGCTGACTTTTATAAGCACAACAAGTTTGAACAGCATCAGTTTAGGAGGATTTAGTCAAAAGACAAGTACATATATATGCCTATAGGCCGTAAATCACCCAGGCAAAATTTAACTTGAGTCATTAACTTTTAAGGAGAACAATATTTAAACAAATCTGGATAGATAAATAGTAAAAAAAAATCCCAGCTAGAAAAATGTATTAGTAGTGCACGGTAAAAGGATGTGCATCGCTTTCAATCTTACAATCGTACAAATTGCAATAGTTTCATTTCCATTCTGCACTAAATTAAACTCTCGCCTTCAATAAAACAAGCACTCTTTGTTTGGGCTTTATGTTTATTTTCAAACCATTCAGGAATGAATGTTGTTTTACGCAAGCAAGAATAATTTAAAATTTTGAAGAGAAGGTTTGGGGAATGCACACTTAATTGAAACCGGCCTCGTCCGACCAGCTATTTAAATGATATATGTATATAATTTTATGAAAATGAATTTAAAAAAAAAAGCTCTGGATCATAAATTTTCGAACGGTTTGAACACAAATCGTAATGTAAATTTAATTTTCTAATGTTTTGTGACTTACCTTTAAATATGTGGATATTTAGCAGTTTGTATATAGCAGGTATGTTGTCCGAAAGCCGGATGGCATGCTTCCGACGGACGTTACCGTATGTAACCACAACAGCAGCTAACGGCTGCAAAAATTTTCGTAATCAACGAATTTTAATTGAATTGCTTTGCTTAGTTCTTTTTTCGAGCATAATGGATTGTTAACTATATTTTAATTAGACAGGTTTTTCTGTGGTACATTGAAAACCAATATCTTGTGCTTTACGAGGGTACACAGCACTATTCAAAACTACCTCAGGTTAGTTTAATTTCACCTTCTTAAAAATTTTCCTTTTTTTTTGTTTATTTCCGCTACTATTTTGCTAAGCTGCTGCTTTTATAAGAGTAAATTTTTCGTATGGAACAACAAAAAAAATAAATATTAATAGTGATTGATTACTTTATAGGAGAGTTGATAGTTAAAATAAAATCAATCTATCAAAATAAATGGGCTTGTAACACTCTGCAGAAAGCGTTGTAGATTTGGGCTAAAGTGCAGTACCTATTAGAATTATTGCAATTTCAGTCAAGTCCGAACCCTGAAGACACGCTTCCGTTGGCGCGCAAAAAAGAAGGTTCTAGACCATGCGTGTGGTGTGTTCCCCTGATGGATAAAAAGGAAACGCCTTTTTGAATGCCAATTGCCCATTTCCCTTTTGTCCTACAATTTCGGGAACCCTGGGTTATCCGCACCGAGAACACACCAACCACTTGTTTGTCTGGAAAATAAAAGCTCCGTTATTGGTGCCTTTTCCACTGTATAGGAATATTTGGTGGCGCCACCTCAGCAAAATCATAGCATTTTTCTGTAGCTATCGATTAAAGGTCAAAGCGGAAAGTGAATCCAAACTGTTAAGTTACCTAACCAACCACGACGAGTCATGGCTAATTGAACAAAAAAAAAATTACTATCAATTGAAGGTAAAAAATAACAGGTATATTAACTTCATTGGCCTAACGGTAGTATGTAACAGAATAAACGGATCGGGATAGATATTGACTTATATATATCAAAATATTCAGAAGTAAAAAGAAATTGATTAAGCCATGCCGTCCGTCCGTCTGTTAACACGATAACTTGAGTAAATTTTGAGATACCTACGCCCACTTTTTATGTATAGAATATTTTCGAAAACAAAAAAGGGATTATTCAGTACACACAACACTTATTATTAACATTAAATCAGAAAATACATTTTTGAAAATGGACATCGCCCACTTCTGATTAAGTCAAATTAAGAAATAATATTAATAATAATAAATAAATCAGAAATCGTTCAAGATATCGAAACGAAATTCAGCATACATATTTATATTAATACAAGGAATGTTCCGGGAAAAAATGGGCGAAATCGGTTAAGGTACACGCGCACTTTTTTATGAAAGATTTTAAAAAAGATCAGAGATATATTTAATAGGCAATAACTTTATATCATTTCTATTTCACTTTCAAATTGATTTAAAATTTGGCAAAAATGTTGAATATATAAAGGTAACTGTTTGTTGTAAAAATAGGTGAAATCGGATGAGGGCCACGCCCACTTTTTTAACATAGTTCTGAAAAATTTGTTTGTAAAATGTAAAAAGCGATATTTCTATAACTATGCAAGCTATATCAGATTTTGCACACATAATAAGCGTTTTAAGGAAAACCCGACTGCAAACAAATTTTGTCAATTTTGAAGAAGTAGGCGTGGCGCCGCCCACTTTTCAGCATACAAAATTTGCTACTTTCAAAGGCGATTGCTTGTAGTTTCAATAGTCCCTACCAGCCACTGCTAACCACATTTGGTAATTCTATACGACCGCACGTAACAGCTAAAACATGTCCAAAAATATCGGCAAAGGTATAAAAAGACGCGTTTTGGCCTCGGTATCAATAATCCGAAAGCGGAAAAGAAATATTGTTTTTTTTTTTCAGTGCAAAATTACCTAAGCCCCATCCCAAATGGGGGCCTGACCCATGGTATTTATGTACAGAACACCTTTTTAAAACTTAGCAGGTCCAACACCGGCTACGCGATCCCCAGTGTTTCTGAAAAAACTCACTTCTGCAGACTTCGCCAATATGTGTGATTACAACAACCACATGAAATTGGTTGCAATATCTCTTGACAGAAATATATAATCGACTTTCCGCTTTCGGATTATTGATGGTCAAAACGTGTCTTTTGATACCTTTCTGAAAAGTATTAATATAGAACTGTATAAATTGGTATGCCATAATAGATCACTACTAGGGATATAATGTTCGGTTCCACCCGAACTTAGACTTCCTTTTACTACCTTAGAATGTTTAGACCGACACCGAGACATAAAGAAGAAAATGCAAACATCATTTTAGTTTTTACTCAAGAAACGCTCGAAAAATACCCCAAAATCATTTATTTAAAGGCCAAGAAAGAATGTTAAAAATAAACCATCTTTGTGTTCAAATAAATTTGTTGGTCACTGTACGTGCCGCCAATTAGCATTAGCTATCCCTCCGCTGGGAAGTTAGTATTTACTACCACTTTCTTAGGATTTTCATGTACTGTGGAAACTTGTGTAAGAACTTGTATTAACGCCGCCAGTGACGAATCCGGAATGTTTGGTAAATCTGATAAGAGCATGACCCAGGTATAGTTCGACAAAATTTCTCTGAGTGGGAGCTATTTATTATCAAAGATACAGTACTAATTGGTACGAAAATTGTAAAGAAAGTCAAAAAGCATACGGAAATTGTTAAGTATGTAAGATATAGTTTCATAGTGAACTTCGTATAAATACAAAAATACTATTGGCACTGAAAATGGCGAATCCGCTGGCTTTTGGTTTTTACTGGTAGATTACGTAATCATTATGGGGTACTGGAATCTAGATATGCATAAAACTGATAGGAAGTAGGAATATCTTAAGTTATGGTGAAGCATTTTCCCACTCTCATCTTACAGATCAACCAAAATGTCACTTCCCGTGAAATCGACCTCAAGACCGTCAATTGAATGCATAAACTGCGGGTTTGAACAAATAGCTTGGCTGTTGTTATTCGAACAAATCCATAAAATAAAAACAAAAAAACGATATTTTTTTTATCATAACCCTGAAGGGAAATCAGCTACCTATAAGTCGACTATTAGTTTACTATTTGTCAGCTAGCTTTGTCTTTCCCTCAACTACTTCACTTTTTTAGCTGACTACTTTTACATGGCGATGACGCCGTAAAAGTGAGGGGTTTTTTAGCGGACTACAAGTTGACTACTTTTATGTTGACTTGTAGCCAACGCAATACAAGGCAATTTTGATTATTACTTTTGATTCCTATACTTATTAGTTAATTAATATATAAATTTTAATTATATTATGGATAATGAGTATTCATGTGTATCATGAATAAATATGTTGATGTCCTGCTCTCAAAACATGGTCAGAAACCAATGTCTTAAGCCATAACCATGTTGAGGCATGCAAATTTTCAATGAAATAGAAATATAAAATGAAAATTTATTGATTCGAATGAAAAAAAGGGACACCTAAAGAAATACAATTGAGTTTTTTTGCTAGCAAATATTTTTATCTGATATTCAAGTGTTTAAAAAAAATGTTAGATACAAGTTTGCAAAGGTAAATCACTGCGCAGAACAAACACCACGTCGATATACTTTTCTTTAAATGTTATCAACCATTTCGGTGATGACATAACCTTTCTTAACTTTGTCAGCATCACTAGCTCGAGTTAGTAACCGAAGATTCTCACGAAATTCTTCATGTAATCGGTCAACGGATTTCAAGCGTGTATTTAAATATAGCTGACTATCTCAATGTTTTCCATTACATATTGTTGCTACCCCGCCACTAACCATGAAACATATCGTATATCGATAATATTTTACATCTTAATTCGCGATTGAATAGAAATCGGATCACTTTCGTAATTTAGTTTGCCGTAGAAACCCGATGTGAAAGAAAAAAATACCTAGCAATCTAACTACTTCATTTATTAAATTGAATTATCATATATATCTTTCTTCTTTAAATGGTGATCTAACCGCCCGGGCGATTTTGACCGTCCAACATAGCTCGCCAGTCGTTTCTTCGTTGCGCCAACTGGCGCCAATTGGAAACACTGCGGGATCGCAAATCGGTCTCGACTTGGTCCTTCCATCGGAGTGGTGGTCTCCCTCTTCCTCTGCTTCCACCGGCGGGTGCCGATAAGAATACCTTCAGGGCTGGAGCATCTTCGCTCATTCGCACTATGTGGCCTAGCCAGCGAAGCCGCTGTGTTTTAATTCGCTGAACTATGTCGACGTCTGCGTAAAGTTCATACAGCTCATCATTAAGCCTTCTTCGGTACTCGCCGTCGCCAACGCGTAGAGGTCCACAAATCTTTCGAAGAACCAGCCTGAATCCATTTGGCGAAGTCTGATCGTGGAGACTGAACTTCCCGACAGTGGGGCCGAATACACCGTACTTACCCACCCTGGCGTTAAAGTCGCCAAGCACGACTTTGATATCAAGACGGGGGCAGCGCTCGTATGCTTCTTCAAGGCGCTCGTAGAATGCATCCTTTTCCACGTCGTCCTTGTTGTTGTTGTTATTAACAGTGCTTCGCCCTGCCCAATGGGCTCGATCACTCTAAATTGTCATCAGGCTCTTCTAACGGAAGTCCAAGGAAACGCGCAGTTTTCACAGGGTTGGACCAGAGTGATGTAGGTGTTAGAAGAGTGGGTTCAACTGAACAGGAGAAGAGATGTATGGTATCATGAGGGGACATACCACATGCAGGGCATGTGTTTGGTATGTTGGGGTTCAGTCTGGATAAGTAAGAGTTTAACCTGTTATCTATCTAAAGTTGTGCTAGTATGACTCTAGTCTCCCTCGGAAGTACACGCTCCTCTTCAGCCAATTCGGGTGGTTGAGTATCAATAACGGGATTCACCATCCGAGATCAGAAAGATCTGTCTACCGACTCGGTGTGGAGGTAATTTAGAGCCCGTCTATGGTTCCGCAGATCAAACGGCAAAGAGATATGGTGCCGGATCTTATCGTAATGCTTACGAAGATGTCTCCTGTCTCTGGGGGGCGGTGCTACATCCAAAAGTTGTCGATTTGGATGACTAGGTGTATGACAGTTCAGAAGGAACTGTCTACTCAAGAGTTCCGCGTGCTCTTGAACATTGAGCAATTTTGCCTCTTGATGGAGGTGAGACTCAGATGACATAAGTAGACATCCCGTAGCAGTTCTGATGGCGGTGTTTTGGCAGACTTGCAATTTCCTCCAGTTGGCGTCAGAAAGATTTTACGACTATATGGGCGCAGCATAGTCAATAACAGGCCGGCCAATAGCCTTATATGTAGCAAGCAATGTTTTTTTTTCTTTTCCCCAAGTACTGCCGGCCAGTGACTTGAGGATCTTATTGCGGCTCTGTACCTTTGAGGCTATTGCGGTGGCATGACTAGCAAAGGTAAGGCCGTTGTCAAATATCATACCCAATATTTTTGGGTGGTTGACAGTAGGTAGAGGTACTCCGCCTACGTGGACATTTAACTCTGGCCCAATCTGCGCATTCCATGTAGTAAACAGGGTCGCCGTCGATTTAGTCGGAGATAGGGTCAGATTCTGCTCGGTGAAGAAGCTGGAAAGGTCATGGAGGTAACTGTCGTCCTCCTCTTCCGTCGGTGCATGAGCGCAGATAAACGATATGGTGAAAAATCGTACTTTTATGCGGATTGCGGCGAGACGCTCGTTCACGGGTGTGAACGACAGTACTCGGTGACCGAGTCTCTCTCCCACCACAAATCCCAAGCGGAATCTGCGCTTGTCTTCATGACCACTCCAGTAGATGTCGCAAGGTGTTGTGATCGTATTTCCTCGCCCCGTCCATCGCATCTCTTGTATGGCGGTTATGTCAGCTTTTGCTTTCCTCAGGACCTCAACCAGCCGGGCAGCGGCACTTTCCCCATTAGGGACCGGACATTCCAGGTACATGCCCTTATTTCGTAATCCTTATTTCGTTTGCGGGTGTTGTCATCTAAAAAAGGGGTTCTCATATCCGAGGCTTTGTTGTTGAATTTCATTGGAACGATGTTTTATGTGGTGGGTCCCAAACCCAACGCACAACCTGTTTCACGGGAGGTTGAATTCAATTACACGTTTGTATAGCGAGTCGCTTGATCCAAGACAGACGCCCGCTTGCAGCCGCACCACATGGTGATCAGACGCTATAGTTCGAATCCCCCAGCAAGCCCTTAAACCGATTATGTCGGAATGGCCTTACCAGGTTGTCGCCTTCTCACGTTACGCTCACCACCAAACGGGTGTTCGGTGGTTACCTAGAGGATACTTGGGCGCAAAGCCCGGAAGTAGTAAGCTGCTTGAACCGCATGCAAAAGAATCGCTCTGGCCATTCCCAGGTGAATGGCGATCAGAAACTTTCCCCACTTGCGTGGACTTCTTTACAAGTATAAAATAAAGTTTAAAAGCGAGTTTTATCGAACGGCCTGAGTTTTATTTAACACGCTATAAAAGCGGAATTTTCGGAAGCAAGAACCAAAGTTACACATACAAGGTGGCGCAAAAGTAAGCTTCCGATGTTCAGAATATCGGTTGTGGCACGTGCAGTGTGTGCTGTTGCACCGTCTTGTAGGTACCACATGTTTTCCAATCCCAATTCATCAAGTTGCGGCAAAAAGAACTCGTTGATCATTGCTCTGTAGCGCTCACCATTCACAGTAACCGTTTGGCCCCGACCGATTATTGGTGAAATAAATAGTCAGCAATATTCCGCGTTCTGGAGCAGTGTAGCGTAACATTGTTTATTAACGTGTATTTCGCATGTGTTTACTACACAAATGTCAAACCAGAACTGACTTTAGGGGCCAATCGCAAAATTTATAGCATTTTCTGATAGGAGGATTACTTTTGCGCAGTAACCGTTTTTCACCGACCGAAATAAATAGTCAGCAATATTCCGCGTTATGAAGCAGTGTAGCGTAACATTGTTTATTAACGTGTATTTCGCATGTGTTTACTACACAAATGTCTAAACAGAACTGACTTTAGGGGCCAATCGCAAAATTTATAGCATTTTCTGATAGGAGGATTACTTTTGCGCCACCCTGTATCATTGGTAAATTTCGTGAGATTCTCGCTTGCAGAATAATAAAAAACTGTATCTAATGAATAGTCTCAAATTTGACTGGAGATGAGACTGAACTAAAAAATACAGCTATTAATGCCTCTAGTTAATACCATCTAGTATTGCTCTTTTTATACCTTTCATGAACATGAAATGGTATTATAACTTCGGTCTGTATGAGAAGAGAAAGAGATAGACCCACCAATAAGAATACCGAAATGATCAGGGCGATGAGTTGAGTCGCTTTAGCCATGTCCGTCTGTCTGTTTGAACGCAAACTTATCCCTCAGGTCTTGAGATATCTCGATGAAATTTGGTAAGGGGCCGCCATTTTGTAATATATTACACATTTGTCGGAACCAATAAGATCGGACCAATACAAAGCATAGCTGCCATACAATCGATTATTCCGATAAAAGGGGTTTGACCTATAAATCCTGCAATTAAAGAGCTAGGAACTATTGCAGGTTTCATACATTTTATATACGTAATGCGGCTAGTGAAAATCAGCCAGATCGTGTGAATATAACAATATATATAAAGTAAAATTTTGCATATTTGGTACATATTATATACTTAATGTGACAAATGAAAATCAGCCAGAGCGGACCTACATAACATATAGCTCCCTGGTTAAGTGACCGGCGCCACTTAAATCACTGTGACATCCACTTACTTAAGTTCACCACGCACCTCACTTACAACCCTGCATTTTTCTTTAATCATTGATTATGACTGCATTCATGGCAGTAGCCATGGAAATTTACTGCACACTGAAACCGGCTTCCACTGGAACTGGAATTTTTTATTTAAAATTTGAATTAGTCTAAAGATCTCAGTAAATAAGTAAATATTTGAATTTGCGTGAATTTAATACAATCGATTGTTTCGGGGTTTGGGCTATAACAATTGCAATTTATTAGAGAGGAACACAAAATTTGGCAGCTGCAGCATAGTCAAAACCATCAAGATTCCACCAAGATATCGTGTAGCCCCTATACAACACATTTTACCCGAAAAGCGGGGTTTGAGATAAATATCTTTAAATTAACAGGGTAAGACAGTCAAAATTTTGCAGAGTTCGTGATTATTATAAGTAAGGATTGGACACTTAAAACCGTAATGCGTATTCATGAAAACTATAAAGCTTTCGGCGCAGCGCTTTCCTCACTTGTTTTGTTTTAATAAAACCACTATCTGAGGATATCTAAAATGGCACAGAGACATAAAGGAGAAAAAGGAAACATTATTTTAGATTTTTCACAAGAAATGCTCAAAAATTTCCCTTAAATCATTTATTTAAAGGTCAAGTCATAATGTCAAAGATTAACTATCTTATTGTACACATAATTTTGCTGCTGACTGTATATAACTACATTAAACCCTTTTGTGCGTGCCGCCAGTTAGCATTACTCACTTTGCTGTCCCTCCACTGGGAAGTTAGTATTTACTGCCACCTTCGTAGGATTTTCATTTAGTGGGTAAACTTGTGTAAGAACTTCAATTAACGCCTTCAGTGAGCAATCCGGAATGCTTGGCAAATCTGAAAATAGCATGACCCACGTATAGTTCAACAAAATTTCTCAAAGAAATATCATACAATAATCATAATAATAGGAGAGTAGTTATGTATACAAATTATTTATGATGTGATGTTTCCTCTCCTTCCGATTTTCGTCCGATTAGCGTCTTGCCTGCCCTATCCAAGGTATTTGGAACAATTATGCATGACCAGATATCTGAATATGTTAATGAGCATAATCTACTCTTCCCCCTTCAGTCGGACTTTAGAAAAAACCACAGCTGTGCTACTGCAATGCTCAATGCAATGGTCTTCCTTCTTTTCAATATTCGCCAGCCAGCGAAGCCCATAGTCTTTAGTATCAATCATCATGTTCTCCTGCACCAGTTGCGGTTACCATCATAAGTATCTCTTTCTATCTTTTAAACATAATTTTTTATTTAAAATTTGAATTAGTCTAAAGATCTCAGTAAATAAGTAAATATTTGAATTTGCGTGAATTCAATACAATAGATTGTTTCGATAAATGAGATTTGGGCTATAACAATTGCAATTTATTAGAGAGGAACACAAAATTTGGCAGCTGCAGCATAGTCAAAACCATCAAGATTCCACCAAGATATCGTGTAGCCCCTATACAACACATTTTTCCGATAAGCGGGGTTTGAGATAAATATCTTTAAATTAACAGGGTAAGACAGTCAAAATGTTGCAGAGTTTGTAATTATTATAAGTAAGGATTGGACACTTAAAACCGTAATGCGTATTCATGAAAACTATAAAGCTTTCGGTGCAGCGCTTTCCTTACTTGTTTTGTTTTAATAAACCCACTACCTGAGGATATCTAAAATGGCGCAGAGACATAAAGGAGAAAAAGGAAACATCATTTTAGATTTTTCTCAAGAAATTCTCAAAAATTGCCCTTAAATCATTTATTTATAGGTCAAGTCATAATGTCACAGATTAACTATCTTATTGTACACATAATTTTGCTGCTGACTGTATATAACTATATTAAACCCTTTTGTGCGTGCCGCCAGTTAGCATTACCCACTTTGCTGTCCCTCCACTGGGAAGTTAGTATTTACTGCCACCTTCGTAGGTTTTTCATGTACTGTGGGTAAACTTGTGTAAGAACTTGTATTAACGCCGCCAGTGAGGAATCCGGAATGTTTGGTAAATCTGATAAGAGCATGACCCAGGTATAGTTCGACAAAATTTCTCTGAGTGGGAGCTATTTATTATCAAACATACAGTACTAATTGGTTCGAAAATTGTAAAGAAAGTCAAAAAGAATACGGAAATGTTTAAGTATGTAAGATATAGTTTCATAGTGAACTTCGTATAAATACAAAAATACTATTGGCACTGAAAATGGCGAATCCCCTGGCTTTTGGTTTTTTACTGGTAGATTACGTAATCATTATGGGGTACTGGAATCTAGATATGCATAGAACTGCTAGGAAGTAGGAATATCTTAAGTTATGGTGAAGCATTTGCCCACTCGCATCTTACAGATCAACCAAAATGTCACTTCCCGTAAAATCGACCTCAAGACCGTCAATTGAATTGCATAAACTGCGGGTTTGAACAAATAGCTTGGCTGTTGTTCTTCGAACAAATCCATAAAATAAAAACAAAAAACGATATTTTTTTTTATCATAACCCTGAAGGGAAATCAGCTACCTATAAGTCGACGATTAGTTTACTATTTGTCAGCTAGCTTTGTCTTTCCCTCAACTACTTCACTTTTTTAGCTGACTACTTTTACATGGCGATGACGCCGAAAAAGTGAGGGGTTTTTTAGCGGACTACAAGTTGACTACTTTTATGTTGACTTGTAGCCAACGCAATACAAGGCAATTTTGATTATTACTTTTGATTCCTATACTTATTAGTTAATTAATATATAAATTTTAATTATATTATGGATAATGAGTATTCATGTGTATCATGAATAAATATGTTGATGTCCTGCTCTCAAAACATGGTCAGAAACCAATGTCTTAAGCCATAACCATGTTGAGGCATGCAAATTTTCAATGAAATAGAAATATAAAATGAAAATTTATTGATTCGAATGAAAAAAAGGGACACCTAAAGAAATACAATTGAGTTTTTTTGCTAGCAAATATTTTTATCTGATATTCAAGTGTTTAAAAAAAATGTTAGATACAAGTTTGCAAAGGTAAATCACTGCGCAGAACAAACACCACGTCGATATACTTTTCTTTAAATGTTATCAACCATTTCGGTGATGACATAACCTTTCTTAACTTCGTCAACATCGAACCGTAACCGAAGATTCTCACGAAATTCTTCAACGGATTTCAAGCGTGTATTTAAATATAGCTGACTATCTCAATGTTTTCCATTACATATTGTGACGAATTCGATGATTCCTTGATTATCAATCCTGGGTTCGATCACTATAAAGTCGAATAAACACACGCACAGATAATGTAAGTAATAGCTAGTTTTATTTACTAGTAATAAACGCAAAACAATTTTAAGAGTTTGATAACTTTACAGTAGTTCACTATTGAACGCTTGAAAATAAACTGAACAGTCTGCCTTGCTTGGTCACTGCCTTATATAGTCCGACAGGGTGCTTGCCTACGCACCGAGAACTTTCTTGGTTGTTCGCTTTTCTTGTTCTGTAAGGGTCGGTGTTATTTATTGGCATCTCCTCTTTGCACCGTATTCGCAAACATTCGCGCCATCTCTCTTCCTCTTCCTAGTTACACGCTTGCATGCATAAGCGTAGCCATCGTTATCTCAGTTGTGTGTTAACTAGTGGTGGGAGTGTTATTGAGTTAGGGATGGTACATTCTTGAGAATAATCGCCACACTGCCCTCCACCTAAGTCTGATCGTGCCGATCAGACACATTTCCCAAACCAAACGCTGCTAGACGCTCAATGGTTGGCACTGCTTTACCAAACCTCATTTCCTCCAGTGATTGAAACTCCGACATCAATCCTCTCCTGCAGAGATTCTCACAATGCATTGCAGTGTCAAAATTCCAACCATTTTGTCCGTTCTTAATCCCGAATGGATTTGTGCCTTCACTTTCGTTCCCAGTGGTACCCGGCAAACATTCCTGCAACTGGTTTCTTCAGGATTCCGTTCCGTTCTCTCATGCCCATTGCACTGTTTCACATTATCCACTTAGTTGCGTTGCTTCCTCGGAACATGACCACCAGATGTTCGTCTTTTATCCTCAGCACACTCTGCACACTTAGTAATCCATTTCCTCACAGTTTGTTTGCAACCGATCCAATAGAACCGCCGCTTTACCTCTTGCAGCGTTTTCTTTATTCCCATGTGCCTTCCATCTGGGCAACTATGCGACGCTTTGATAACATCTGGAATTCTTGCCTTGGGAACAACAATAAGTGCTCGATGATTCCGGCCATCATCACTTTCCCATATCCGATGCAAACACCCAGATATTAGCTTCAAATTACTCCATTGTGTCCAGTATGCTTTTGCGATGCGACTCTCTCTAATCATCTCTCCTCTTCTTGGCTGTTTGTTTTCCTTTATTCCTTTCAACACACGTGCCAAATCTGGATCTTCCTCCTGGCCTTGCCGAATCTTCTTCAGGAGGCACCTGTCCATGAAAGCCTTTGGTCGAGGAGCTACCGGTGCTTTACGAGGCTTCTGTTGCTTCATCTTCAAGATCACTCTCTTGGTGGTATAGCCACTATTGTGTCCAAAGACCAGAGGAACTTCTTGGCCGTTGTAAGTCATAACCCTGTTCCTTACGTTGATGTGAATGGCTCTCTCAGCCAAGAAGTCAACGCCAATGATGACTTCGTCGACAATATTCGCTACCAAGAAGTTGTGATAAGTAGCTACATTCCCAATCACAATCTTACATGTCACCTCTCCCAGGACTTGCTTGCTTTCACCAGTTACTGTCCACAATTTAGCTTTCCGCAATAGTCTCACCTTCCCGCTGACCAAGTCACTCCGAATGATGGAATGTGATGCACCCGTATCCACAGTCAGCAAGCGCTCTTTCCCGTCCACGTAGCCTTCAACAGTAACATTACTCGCTTTCCGTTCGAGTTGTGACACAGAGATTATAGGGCATTCATCTTGCTCATCTTCTCCAGCTTTGCGTTTACTTCCACTTAAATTGATGGGGTTCCTGGAGCCAGTGCCGCAATAACGTGCTATGTGACCTGGTTTTCCGCACTTAAAGCATTTAATGGCACCATCACTTTTTTTCTGTACTCCGTTCAACGCTTCCAAAATTTTGTCTACCCAAGCCGGAGTGTCCACTTCTACGCGATGAGCCTTGTATGTAGGTTTACTCAAAAGCGAGGCTGTTTCCTGCGTCAGAGCATACGATACCGTTTCAGCGAATGTGCTTTTGGGGTTTGCATATGTGGCCCGCTTCGTCTCCACATCGCTTATTCCATTTATGAGACACTGGATTTTCACCCTCTCCGTATATTCTACAGGTGCGTCCGCATTTGCTAGATGGGCCAACCTCTCGATATCCGATGCAAATTCTTGCAATGTCTCATTAGCCTTCTGACAGCGATTCTGTAGCTCTATTTGGTATATCTGTTTTCGATGTTCGCTACCATAGCGTCTCTCAACTGCACCCATCAATGCTTCATAATTATTGCGTTCACCGTCTGGAATCGTCTGTAAGATTTCGGCTGCAAGACCCTTCAATGCCACGAACAGTGCAGCAACTTTGTCTTCAGTGCCCCAATTATTCACCGCTGCCGTCTTCTCAAACTGTAGCTTAAATACCTGGAAAGGAACAGAACCATCAAATGACGGGGATTTTACTTTGGGAGTATTCGCTGAAGCAGATGGACGGTTCAGTTGCAACTCCTGGATACGGCCCCTTAACGCATCTACCTCGGTCTCTATTTTATCTTGAAATTGTGCAATTTTTGCATCTTGTGCTTCCAACTGCGATGACATATACGCCTTTTGTTCTTCCAGTTGAGCGGAGAGCTGTGATGAAATATTGGCCGAAATTTGAGACGACATTTCTATAATACGAGTCTCTTGGGCCTCCATTCGACATGCAATGTGTGTTTTCTGTTCTTCCAGCTGAGATGCCATGCAAGTTTTCTGTTCTTCGAGCTGAGATGCCATTCGAGATGTAATACGCGTCTCTTGTTCTTCCATCTGAGATGCCATTTGTGTCTTTTGTTCTTCCAACTGAGATGCCATGTGTGTCTTTTGTTCTTGCAACTGAGATGCCATGTGTGTCTTTTGTTCTTGCAGCTGTGTCGATATGCTAGATGACATCTGAGTCAATACAGTCAACAACGCATTAGTGTCCACACTTGCGGCTGGAATTGTAGACTCCTTCTCTTCCATTTTTGTCGATGCTTCTTCCACAAGCTGAAACACATGATCGTCAACGTTAATTCCTTCAGCTTCCATAGCCTCTCGCAATCGTGACTGTAGCTCTGATTTATTGCCTGTTGTATTCAAGCCATGCTGTTGCAGCTCATTTTTGAGTTGCTGGATCTTCAGCTCATTCAACTTTGCCATGCCTTTGTTTTCCTTGAAAACTCTCGGTATTTATTTAACAATATCACTTCTGACACCAATTGTGACGAATTCGATGATTCCTTGATTATCAATCCTGGGTTCGATCACTATAAAGTCGAATAAACACACGCACAGATAATGTAAGTAATAGCTAGTTTTATTTACTAGTAATAAACGCAAAACAATTTTAAGAGTTTGATAACTTTACAGTAGTTCACTATTGAACGCTTGAAAATAAACTGAACAGTCTGCCTTGCTTGGTCACTGCCTTATATAGTCCGACAGGGTGCTTGCCTACGCACCGAGAACTTTCTTGGTTGTTCGCTTTTCTTGTTCTGGAAGGGTCGGTGTTATTTATTGGCATCTCCTCTTTGCACCGTATTCGCAAACATTCGCGCCATCTCTCTTCCTCTTCCTAGTTACACGCTTGCATGCATAAGCGTAGCCATCGTTGTCTCAGTTGTGTGTTAACTAGTGGTGGGAGTGTTATTGAGTTAGGGATGGTACATTCTTGAGAATAATCGCCACAATATTGTTGCAACCCCGCCACTAACCATGAAACATATCGTATATCGATAATATTTTACGTCTTAAGTCGCCATTGAATAGAAATCGTATCACTTTCGTAATTTGGCTTGCCGTAGAAAACCGATGTGTAAGAAAAAAATACCTAGCAATCTAACTACTTCATTTATTAAATTGAATTATCATTTCATATATATCTTTGTTATTCTTCTTTTAATGGTGATCCAACCGCCCGGGCGCTTTTGACCGTCCAACATAGCTCGCCAGTCGTTTCTTCGTTGCGCCAACTGGCGCCAATTGGAAACACTGCAGGATCGCAAATCGGTCTCGACTTGGTCCTTCCATCGGAGTGGTGGTCTCCCTCTTCCTCTGCTTCCACCGGCGGGTGCCGATAAGAATACCTTCAGGGCTGGAGCATCTTCGCTCATTCGCACTATGTGGCCTAGCCAGCGAAGCCGCTGTGTTTTAATTCGCTGAACTATGTCGGCGTCTGCGTAAAGTTCATACAGCTCATCATTAAATCTTATTCGGTACTCGCCGTCGCCAACGCGTAAAGGTCCACAATTCTTTCGAAGAACCAGCCTGAATCCATTTGGCGAAGTCTGATCGTGGAGACTGAACTTCCCGACAGTGGGGCCGAATACACCCTCCTTACCCACCCTGGCGTTAAAGTCGCCAAGCACGACTTTGATATCATGACGGGGGCAGCTCTCGTATGCTTCTTCAAGGCGCTCGTAGAATGCATCCTTTTCCACGTCGTCCTTGTTGTTGTTGTTGTTAACAGTGCTTCGCCCTGCCCAATGGGCTCGATCACTTTAAATTGTCATCAGGCTCTTCTAACGGAGGTCCAAGGAAACGAGCAGTTTCCACAGGGTTGGACCAGAGGGATGTAGGTGTTAGAAGAGTGGGTTCAACTGAACAGGAGAAGAGATGTATGGTATCATGAGGGGACATGCCACATGCAGGGCATGTGTTTGGTATGTTGGGGTTCAGTCTGAATAAGTAAGAGTTTAACCTTTTATCTATCTAAAGTTGTGCTAGTATGACTCTAGTCTCCCTCGGAAGTACACGCTCCTCTTCAGCCAATTCGGGTGGTTGAGTATTAATAACGGGATTCACAATCCGAGATCAGAAAGGCTGTCTACCGACTCGGTGTGGAGGTAATTTAGAGCCCGTCTATGGTTCCGCAGATCAAACGGCAAAGAGATATGGTGCCGGATCTTATCCTAATGCTTACGAAGATGTCTCCTTATGTCTCTGGGGGGCGGTGCTACATCCAAAAGTTGTCGATTTGGATGACTAGGTTTATGACAGTTCAGAAGGAACTGTCTACTCAAGAGTTCCGCGTGCTCTTGAACATTGAGCAATTTTGCCTCTTTATGGAGGTGAGACTCAGATGACATAAGTAGACATCCCGTAGCAGTTCTGATGGCGGTGTTTTGGCAGACTTGCAATTTCCTCCAGTTGGCGTCAGAAAGATTTTACGACCATATGGGCGCAGCATAGTCAATAACAGGCCGCCCAATAGCCTTATATGTAGCAAGCAATGTTTCTTTTTCTTTTCCCCAAGTACTGCCGGCCAGTGACTTGAGGATCTTATTGCGGCTCTGTACCTTTGAGGCTATTGCGGTGGCATGACTAGCAAAGGTAAGGCCGTTGTCAAATGTCATACCCAATATTTTTGGGTGGTTGACAGTAGGTAGAGGTACTCCGCCTACGTGGACATTTAACTCTGGCCCAATCTGCGCATTTCATGTAGTAAACAGGGTCGCCGTCGATTTAGTCGGAGATAGGGTCAGATTCTGCTCGGTGAAGAAGCTGGAAAGGTCATGGAGGTAACTGTCGTCCTTCTCTTCCGTCGGTGCATGAGCGCAGATAAACGATATGGTGAAAAATCGTACTTTTATGCGGATTGCGGCGAGACGCTCGTTCACGGGTGTGAACGACAGTACTCGGTGACCGAGTCTCTCTCCCACCACAAATCCCAAGCGGAATCTGCGCTTGTCTTCATGACCACTCCAGTAGATGTCGCAAGGTGTTTTGATCGTATTTCCTCGCCCCGTCCATCGCATCTCTTGTATGGCGGTTATGTCAGCTTTTGCTTTCCTCAGGACCTCAACCAGCCGGGCAGCGGCACTTTCCCCATTAGGGACCGGACATTCCAGGTACATGCCCTTATTTCGTAATCCTTATTTCGTTTGCGGGTGTTGTCATCTAAAAAAGGGATTCTCATATCCGAGGCTTTGTTCTTGAATTTCATTGGAACGATGTTTTATGTGGTGGGTCCCAAACCCAACGCACAACCTGTTTCACGGGAGGTTGAATTCAATTACACGTTTGTATAGCGAGTCGCTTGATCCAAGACAGACGCCCGCTTGCAGCCGCACCACATGGTGATCAGACGCTATAGTTTGAATCCCCCAGCAAGCCCTTAAACCGATTATGTCGGAATGGCCTTACCAGGTTGTCGCCTTCTCACTTTACGCTCACCACCAAACGGGTGTGTTCGGTGGTTACCCAGAGGATACTTGGGCGCAAAGCCCGGAAGTAGTAAGCTGCTTGAACCGCATGCAAAATAATCGCTCTGGGCATTCCCTGGTGAATGGCGATCAGAAACTTTCCCCACTTGCGTGGACTTCTTTACAAGTATAAAATAAAGTTTAAAAGCGAGTTTTATCGAACGGCCTGAGTTTTATTTAACACGCTATAAAAGCGGAATTTTCCGAAGCAAGAACCAAAGTTACACATACAAGGTGGCGCAAAAGTAAGCTTCCGATGTTCAGCATATCGGTTGTGGCACGTGCAGTGTGTGCTGTTGCACCGTCTTGTAGGAACCACATGTTTTCCAATCCCAATTCATCAAGTTGCGGCAAAAAGAACTCGTTGATCATTGCTCTGCAGCGCTCACCATTCACAGTAACCGTTTGGCCCCGACCGATTTTTGGTCAAATAAATAGTCAGCAATATTCCGCGTTCTGGAGCAGTGTAGCGTAACATTGTTTATCAACGTGTATTTCGCATGTGTTTACTACACAAATGTCAAACCAGAACTGACTTTAGGGGCCAATCGCAAAATTTATAGCATTTTCTGATAGGAGGATTACTTTTGCGCAGTAACCGTTTTTCACCGACCGAAATAAATAGTCAGCAATATTCCGCGTTATGGAGCAGTGTAGCGTAACATTGTTTATTAACGTGTATTTCGCATGTGTTTACTACACAAATGTCTAAACAGAACTGACTTTAGGGGCCAATCGCAAAATTTATAGCATTTTCTGATAGGAGGATTACTTTTGCGCCACCCTGTATCATTGGTAAATTTCGTGAGATTCTCGCTTGCAGAATAATAAAAAACTGTATCTAATGAATAGTCTCAAATTTGACTTGAGATGAGACTGAACTAAAAAATACAGCTATTAATGCCTCTAGTTAATACCATCTAGTATTGCTCTTTTTATACCTTTCATGAACATGAAATGGTATTATAACTTCGGTCTGTCTGAGAAGAGAAAGAGATAGACCCACCAATAAGAATACCGAAATGATCAGGGCGATGAGTTGAGTCGCTTTAGCCATGTCCGTCTGTCTGTTTGAACGCAAACTAATCCCTCAGGTCTTGAGATATCTCGATGAAATTTGGTAAGGGGCCGCCATTTTGTAATATATTACACATTTGTCGGAACCAATAAGATCGGACCAATACAAAGCATAGCTGCCATACACTCGATTATTCCGATAAAAGGGGTTTGACCTATAAATCCTGCAATTAAAGAGCTAGGAACTATTGCAGGTTTCATACATTTTATATACGTAATATACAGTAAAATTTTGCATATTTGGTACATATTATATACTTAATGTGACAAATGAAAATCAGCCAGAGCGGACCTACATAACATATAGCTCCCTGGTTAAGTGACCGGCGCCACTTAAATCACTGTGACATCCACTTACTTAAGTTCACCACGCACCTCACTTACAACCCTGCATTTTTCTTTAATCATTGATTATGACTGCATTCATGGCAGTAGCCATGGAAATTTACTGCACACTGAAACTGGCTTCCACTGGAACTGGAATTTTTTATTTAAAATTTGAATTAGTCTAAAGATCTCAGTAAATAAGTAAATATTTGAATTTGCGTGAATTTAATACAATCGATTGTTTCGGGGTTTGGGCTATAACAATTGCAATTTATTAGAGAGGAACACAAAATTTGGCAGCTGCAGCATAGTCAAAACCATCAAGATTCCACCAAGATATCGTGTATCCCCTATACAACACATTTTACCCGATAAGCGGGGTTTTCGATAAATATCTTTAAATTAACAGGGTAAGATAGTCAAAATTTTGCAGAGTTTGTGATTATTATAAGTACGGATTGGACACTTAAAACCGTAATGCGTATTCATGAAAACTATAAAGCTTTCGGCGCAGCGCTTTCCTCACTTGTTTCGTTTTAATAAAACCACTACCTGAGGATATCTAAAATGGCACAGAGACATAAAGGAGAAAAAGGAAACATTATTTTAGATTTTTCACAAGAAATGCTCAAAAATTTCCCTTAAATCATTTATTTAAAGGTCAAGTCATAATGTCAAAGATTAACTATCTTATTGTACACATAATTTTGCTGCTGACTGTATATAACTACATTAAACCCTTTTGTGCGTGCCGCCAGTTAGCATTACTCACTTTGCTGTCCCTCCACTGGGAAGTTAGTATTTACTGCCACCTTCGTAGGATTTTCATTTAGCGGGTAAACTTGTGTAAGAACTTCAATTAACGCCTCCAGTGAGCAATCCGGAATGCTTGGCAAATCTGAAAATAGCATGACCCACGTATAGTTCAACAAAATTTCTCAAAGAAATATCATACAATAATCATAATAATAGGAGAGTAGTTATGTATACAAATTATTTATGATGTGATGTTTCCTCTCCTTCCGATTTTCGTCCGATTAGCGTCTTGCCTGCCCTCTCCAAGGTATTTGGAACAATTATGCATGACCAGATATCTGAATATGTTAATGAGCATAATTTACTCTTCCCCCTTCAGTCGGACTTTAGAAAAAACCACAGCTGTGCTACTGCAATGCTTAAGATCTTAGATGACGTCAGAATTCCCATTGACAAGGCTAATCTAACTTTGGTAGTGTCTGCTTGATTTCTTCGAAGAATTTGATTCCGCCAACCATATCCTACTATCAAGCAAGCTGAAGTTTTACCTCGGATTCGGCAAACATGCAGGTATCAGCGTGTTCGAATTGGTTCAGAGGTATCACAACTTAAGGAACTGACTTATGGGGTACCGCAAGGTTCCATTCTTGGCCCTCTAGTTTCCAGTCTTTTCATTAATGATATTTTTGGTCAATGTAAACATGTATGCGGATGACATTCAGCTCTATTTATCTGACTCGATTAAGAAAGTTGATCGTCTTTGCTTTAATATTAATGAGGACTTATCAGCAATATCCAGCTGGGCGACAGAAAATGGTTTATTACTCAACTGCAATAAATCCGTTGTACTACCTATTATTAAAAATGCTAACTCACTTCAAACGCTGCCACTAGTGCACATTCATAAAGCAGTAGACAAAATAAAAAATCTGGGATTTATAATAAACTGTAGACTGTCGTGTAATGATCATATCAACTCTATTGCCAGCAAGGTAAATCTAACCTTGCGCAATCTGCGGCAGTCTGCCCAATATACCCCCTTTACTACAAGGAGTCAACTTGCTTTGCAACTTATACTCCCTCTAATTACTTACTCCGAGTTGGTGTATAGCAAACTTGACTGTCAGTCCGCTCGAAAAGTTCAAGTTATGTTTAACAATGTTACGCGATATGTATACGGCTTACCGAGGTTTGACAATATTTCCCCTTGGAAGCATCATCTATTGGGTTGTGACCATTGCATTTTCCTGTCTCGTATCAGAAATAAGTTAAACAAAATACTCAAACATAAATATAATGACCAGCTATATTATCTTCATTATCTCTTATGAAAATCCACTTGTTTTGTATATATTTATACATATTATATTTTATTTATTATACCTAGTTCATAAACAAATACAAAATTAGCTATTTTTACTGAAGTTTACAAAATACATGACATTCGTTCTGATCACATATAAGTGTTTACAAAATTTAAAATATTTACAATAAATTATTTAGCGATTTTAACGCAATTAGCATCAACTGAAAGGTAATTTAATAACGTTTCTTTTGATGCTAAACAACTATTAAATTTTAAGTTATATTTACAGAAAAAGCTTATCTTTCTTCTTCTTTAAATGGTCATCTAACCGCCTGGGCGATTTTGACCGTCCAACATAGCTCGCCAGTCGTTTCTTCGTTGCGCCAACTGGCGCCAATTGGAAACACCGCGGGATCGCAAATCGGTCTCCACTTGGTCCTTCCATCGGAGTGGTGGTCTCCCTCTTCCTCTGCTTCCACCGGCGGGTGCCGATAAGAATACCTTCTGGGCTGGAGCATCTTCGCTCATTCGCACTACTTGGCCTAGCCAGTGAAGCCGCTGTGTTTTAATTCGCTGAACTATGTCGGCGTCTGCGTAAAGTTCATACAGCTCATCATTAAATCTTCTTCGGTACTCGCCGTCGCCAACGCGTAGAGGTCCACAAATCTTTCGAAGAACCTTTCTCTCGAATACTCCCAGAGCCGCCTCATCAGATGTTGTTAGTGTCCACGCTTCTGCACCATATAGCAGGACGGGTGCGATGAGTGACTTGTAGTATGTTATTTTCGTTCGTCGAGAGAGGACTTTACTTTTCACTTGCCTACTCAGTCCGAAGTAGCATTTGTTATTGTTGGTATTAATGCTGGTTCCCAGGTAAACGAAGTCCTTTACTATTTCGAAATTATTGCTGCCAACAGTGGCTTGGTTGCCAAGGCGCGAATGCGCTGACTCTTTGCATGATGACAGAAGGTACTTCGTTTTGCCCTCGCTCACCACCAATCCCATTTTCTCCGCTTCTTTTTCTAATTTGGAGTAAGCAGAAGTTACGGCGCGGCTGTTAAGGCCAATGATATCAATATCGTCAGCATATGCCAACAGTTGCACGGTTTTATAATATATTGTTCCAACGCGGTTAAGTTCTGCAGCTTGTATTATTTTCTCCAGCATTAAATTAAAGAAATCGCACAATAGGGGGTCACCCTGTCTGAAACCTCGTTTAGTTTCGAACGGCTCGGATAGGTACTTCCCAATTCTGACCGAGCTGGCGGTGTTGCTCAAGGTCATTTTGCATAGCCGTATAAGTTTTGCGGGGAAACCAAATTCAGACATAGCGGCATATAGGCAGCTCCTTTTCGTGGTATCGAAAGCGGCTTTAAATTCAACAAAGAGACGATGTGTGTTGATTCGTTTTCACGGGTTTTTCCAAGATTTGGCGTATTGTAAAAATCTGGTCGATGGTAGATTTACCAGGTCTGAAGCCACACTGATAAGGTCCAATCAGTCTGTTCACATCAGGTTTCAGTCTTTCGCACAATACGCTTGATAGGACCTTATATGCGATATTCAAAAGGCTGATTCCGCGATAGTTGGCGCAGATTGCAGGATCGCTCTTCTTGTGGATTGGGCAGAGAACACTTACATTCCAATCTTCAGGCATGCATTCATCCAACCATATTCTGCATAGAAGCTGATGCATGCGCCTTACCAGCTCCTCGCCTCCGTGTTTGAATAGCTCAGCAGGCAAACCATCAGCGCCAGCTGCTTTATTGTTTTTCAATCGGGATATTGCTATTCGCACCTCATTGTAGTCGGGTTGTGGAACGTCAATTCCATCATCTTCCATTGTGGGCTTGAGTTCGGCATCTTCTCTGGTTTCGTGCTCAGTTTCTCCATTGAAAAGGGCAGAGAAGTGATCCCTCCATATTGTGATTGCTATCTGAACATCGGCCACCAGGTCGCCGTTCTCATTCTTACAGGAGTTTGCCCCGGGCTTAAAACCGTCTGTCATTCGCCGAATTTTTTGATAGAATTTTCGGGCATTATTCCTGTTGGCCAACATCTCAAACACCTTTATTTCACTCTTTTCTGCCTCTCCTTCTTTCGCCCGGAAAGCCGCCTCGCTTCCCTCTTCAACTCGCGGTAGTGTTCACACACACTCCTCGTTGCATTCGCTCTCAGCGTTGCCTTGTAGGCTTCGTCCTTTCTTTTCGTTGCAGCGCGGCACTCTCCATCATCATACCAGTTGTTTCTTCGCGTTCACCGGAATCCAATTACTTTTTCGGCTGCGGTACGGAGTGCTTCTGAGATATGATCCCACTGCTCATGCATTCCACTAGGTTGAATTGTGCTCTCGGAGAGCAGGTGTGAGAGGCGATCTGCGAAATAATTGGCGGTCTGTTGCGATTGCAGCTTTTCGACGTCCAGCTTTCCCTGCGTTTTTTGTTGCGCCTGTTTTGTCGTACAGAGACGGATACGAATCTTGGCTGCTACTAGGTAGTGATCAGAGTCGATGTTAGGTCCTCGTATTGTGCGAACATCTAAAACGCTGCAAGCATGCCGTCCATCTATCACAACGTGGTCGATCCACCTCGACAGTGGTTTGCCAAAATCTCCGAGTGTATTTCTGCAATGGAAGGCTTCTCTGCAAAAATGCATCTGCTTTGTAGATGCCGTTCAAAATCGGCTGTAGGTCCCCCCAATTTGCAGGAAAAAAGTTCAAAACGGCACACTACAAATTGGAAGAGAAGCTCGGCGTAAAGATCTCTTAGGAGGTTTATGGTGATATACCTGTTGCATGTCGCGCCATAAACTTAAGTGCCAAAAAAATACTGTAATAAACCGTAAAACTTACTACTGTGGTGTTCTTAATTAAATATAATATATTTTCTTGCTAATATTAATATGGATTTAATGATAAAATATTTTGATTGTTTTGATAATTTTTTGTATTGTTGCAGGCCAGAGCTGTGAAATTAATAAATCAGTAAAAACTCATTTTACAAATGTTATTTTTTATTGTAAATATCAACCTCAATTTTGGCTGCGATTTTGAATGCTAGGAAATAATTCTGTTTGATTGCGATTGCATCGAAAGCACTCGCAATCACAGATAATTGCATAGTTTGGTGATCTAAATCACTTTTGCATTCCGTACTATTAGAACTTACACATTCAGGGCTGATATTTGCAAAATAGAAATAAAACTCGAGACTGCTATGTATCATTCAAAAATTTGTATCGACCCCAAATATTTTTGTTTCATGGATTTTGCTTCAATTCAGCTGAATTTATTGTGATTATCTCCAATTCTTATTGGAATGATTCAGAACCAAAAATTATGTGAGCATTTGTTTCAAAAATGGATCTAAGGCATTGCCTTCATGAAAATAGTTCGAAACTCTTACTGAATATTTTGACATTCATATAATATAACAAAACAGTTTTTGGGTGATTACTGTATTTTTCAGGAAGGTTCTGATAAATAAATCGTCACATAAAAAAGGATTATTATAAAGTGCATTTAATTAGTATGATTACAGTCAAAGTGGAGAAAAGTGCGTTTAAAACCTCGAAAGGTAGACGTCAAAATGCAGTGCACAGTGTTCAGCTGTAGACAAAAATGCAGGAAAAATTCCGTTTATTATCTACATTCCCATGACTTGGCGAACTTTCTAAAAAGGCCTTGAGACTGTCGTCTAATATATTAACCTTATTGTGTAATTATAAAAACACCGCGGCTTTTAATTTTATCTAAACATTTTGGTTTACTTTTATTATTGCTTCCTTCTGATATGCATCAAGACGCAGAAGTAAGTTGCAGAAATTTGAAAATGAAAACCCAGGCAGCCCAATATAACAAGAAAATCAAGGTATTTCCACTTTGGCGTAAACTGTGTTGGCTGTCATTCGCTCCTTTTGTCAATTATTCAAGGTGGGCTGCCACCTCAGAAATAATTTTTTTTAGTAATTTTTGTAATATTTAAGAGGAAGCTTTGAGTATAAGAAAAAAATATGGGTTGTAAAATAAGGATACAAGAGCGGATCCATACAACTGCTTTAAAATTTGTAAATGGTACAAATTATTCTTTGCTTCCAAGTCAACATACAGGGTGGCTGATGAATTTTGCTACATTAAGAAACTCAAATAATTTTTTTTGCAGTGTATGGAATTCATTTTTCTTTTATTCATGTTAAAGCTCATTAAATTTTATTAAATATAGCTTAATTAGTTTTAAAAATAATGGAATTTAAATGCCCCCCCTGCTCGTCGATGCATGTGCGGCATCTTACCAAAAAGTTGTTCATTACTGCTTGGAGAGTTGAGACAGGAATAGCCGCAATTGTTTCTCGAATGGATTGCCTTAGTTCATTCAAATTTGTTGGTTTTGCTTTGAAGACTTCCTGTTTGCAATAACCCCACAAGAAAAAGTCAGGTGCAGTAAGGTCAGGCGACCTGGGTGGCCAACGGAATGTGGAGTTTCTGGATATCAGCTTATTGGGAAATTTTCGTCGCAATTCTGTCATAACAGGTTGGGCTATATGAGGAGCTGCACCATCTTGCTGAAACCACACAGAGTTGAAAGAAATTCTCATTCGGCGTAATTCTGGATAGAAAAACTCTCTCAACATGCTCAAGTAACGGTCTCCAGTAACCGTAACGGTGTGACCGTTTTCTTCGAAGAAGTAGGGCCCGACAATGCAGCGTGATGAAACTGCACACCACACTGTGACACGAAGTGGATGCAATTCCGTCTCATGGAGTATCTGTGGGTTGGAAGCACTCCATATTCGACAATTTTGTTTGTTTATGTTGCCGTTTAAATCGAAATGGGCCTCGTCAGACATGAAAAGACAGTTCAACATGTTTCAATCCTCTTCCACCATTTGAAGCATCTTCTGGCAAAATTCCAAGCGAATCGGCAAGTCTGCAGCGTTCAGTTTGTTGGCCATTTGACTTTTATATGGGAATAAGTCCAAATCTTTGTGCATAATTGACTGTAATGACTGTCTGCTTACACCCATTTGAGCAGATAAGCTTCTTGTCGAAACACGTGGATTGTTTTGTATGGCAGCAGCTACAGCAGCGATTGTTTCCTCCGTTCGAACTGAAGGGTTTCGATGGTAAGGTCTTCTGTTGACTGTCCCATGCTCGGCAAAATTGTTTACAAGTCTTATTATGGCCCATCTGCTCGGAGGATTGCCGCCAAACGTGCGCCTATACTCTCTTTGAACCGAAACTACGGACTCCAGTGCGTGATAGCGGCGGACGATCCAAATTCTTGTTTCAGTGTCCCAGTTATCCATTTTTGTTAAATGTAAAAGTCAATCTGCAAAATAAAAAAAAAAATTAACCAGATTCATTACATAGAAAAAAAGTTATTTAATTTTTTTTTGGTAGCGGCTTTCATCAGCCACCCTGTATATATATGTATATCGTTAAAAATTAAAGAAATCATTTTCAGCGGGGTTTTAAAGCAGAGATAACGCTGCTCATATTTTTGTACCTTTATTTTTATGGCTCTTGTGGTGAGAATGTAAACACAAAAGCAAATTAACTAAACAAGTTGATTAACATAAACTTATTTCCTATAAAACCTGTTTTCATCATCTCTGGTTACGCTTATATTAGCTGGTACGGCATTGCTACCTACTTGAGAACATCGGTTTAAAGTCTTCAGCGGAAAAGTGGTCTGAACATACAAATGGCTTTTTTGGTACCATGCATGCGTTTAGCCACTTCTCGCTCATAAACGGTACCGCTTGGAGTAGGAAATATTTTACTTACTTTGCGGATTATTTCACGAAAATATAAAAATTAAATTCAGAAATATCAGTTATTTTATTCACTTTCAAAATTTTATCCGTTTGAAGTAACAATCCGTTTTGGTAGAATAACACTGTGGAGCAAATTCAGGTTAGCAAAAGTTAGGTCGATTCTGAGAGTGAGGGGTGAAAATAGAGGCTAAATTAGAATACTCGTATCGTTTGTTTATGCTAGTTCGTATTTTTTTTAATGGACCTTCGAACTTTGCAGTCAAATGCCGATTTTCAGCATATTGTTTGTATGGTTTTTTGGCTATAACTCGTCAACTAATTGATATTTTCTCAATCTGTTAAAGCCAAATTATTGCTAGAGACCTGTGCAACAATTAAAATTTTTGGAAAATTGAAATGCTGGAAATTCTTTTTTCATGCTTTTTGAACATATTTTCCACAAAACTAAGTATTTTTTCTTTCTGTTTGATCTATAATATGCTTCTCAATTTTTTCAGTGTTTTTAATTTTTTACATAAAACTTTTCATAACTACCATTTCAAAATTATATTTTTTTTCGTATTTTTATAATTTTTTTTTCAATGTTTCTTCAAAACCAACACTGAAAAAATTTAGAAGCATATTATAGATCAAACAGAAAGAAAAACGACTTCGTTTTGTGGAAAATATGTTCATAAAGCATGAAAAAAAATTTCCAACATTTTGCTTCATAAGCACAACAAAAGTTTTATAAATCTATTTTTTTTAATTTTAATTGTTGAACAGGTCTCTAGTAATAATTTCGTTTTAACAGATTGAAAAAATATGAATTAGTCGACGAGTTATAGCCAAAAAACCATACAAACAATATGCTGAAAATCGGCATTTGACTGCAAAGTTCGAAGGTCGGTTAAAAAAAAAATCGAACTAACATAAACAAACGCCGAGATACGGGCCTTCTAATTTAGCCTCTATTTTCACCCCTCACTCTCAGAGTCGACCTAACTTTTGTTAACCTGACTTTGTTCCACAGTGTAATCGTTAGCTCAAAAGGAAAAATCACAAACACAGTTTATATCAAATGGTGGAACTGGCGGCGAAGCAGAAGAAGTGGAACTACCTTTATATTTTTGATTCATGGGCACCCCTATGGTATAGTTGGTGACATACCAGAGCGTAGGTCCCTGGTTCAAGTACCGCGACAGGGAACATCAAATACCGTTTGAAAAATAAACACTGTTAGTGTATTTCTGGTATGAAAAGGCTATTCAAAAGCCTTTTGGAGTCGGCATAAAACATCTAGATTTCGTCATCGTGAAGAGAAAATTAGAGGCGTCACAAAACAAGTTGGAAGAGAAACGCCAATTTATATTATGAAAATCATACTTAACTATCACAATCGGAGCTTAGGCTGAAACAGAACATCGAAAAAAATGTTTGGTAAAATATGTGGACGATATTTTTGCCACAATAAGGATCTAGACAAAACGCTGGATACATTAAAAAGATACCACCATAAACTGAAATTTACAGTTGAAACAAAGAAAGACGGAAGCATTTCCTTCCTGGATACAAAAATACATAGACTTAACACAAAAGTTATACTCGACTGGACTGTACCCTACATCATCGGGGTGTCTGATTAATTTTATTTTTTCATTTTCATTTCATTTCATTTCATTTATTAGTCTATGATTTCATTAATCTTACAGACTAGATTTACATTCAAAAAATCTTAAAGGCTAATAAATTTATTTTATACATAATAAGTGTAAAGTTTAGAGCTAAAAGACGCCCTCGGGAGTGCGAAGTCAAGCTCAAGGCTAAAAAAGATCCTGTTGTATTCATTGAGGGCCCTAGAGATAGGATCAAAATTGTGATAATTAGCTCTGATTACTTTAAACTGGAACGGATATTGGGCACGAAGGGTTCTGCCCGGGATATTGAAGCCAATTTGCGCTAGTAGTTCTGGGCAGGCAACCCAACCACATATAAGATCATACACAAACAGCAGAGAATGTATAGAGCGTCTGGCAGCAAGCGACTTCATGTTTATGAGGGCACAGCGGGCGCGGTAAGAAGGTAATGGTTCTAAAAAATTAAGCGGTTGGAGAGCGAATCGAGTGAAACTTTTCTGTACTCTTTCCACTCTTTGAGAATGAGAGGAATAAATTGGGTTGCAAATTATGGAAGCATATTCCAGCTTTGAGAGACCTAAAGAATTATATAAAATTTTTCTGGTGTATGGATCTTTGAAATCTCGCCCATATCGCCGCAGGAAAGCCAAATTGGAGTAGGCCTTACGTAGAATGGAGCCAATATGATTCGCGAAGGTAAAACCAGAGTCAAACATTACTCCCAGATCAACAAATTCCCTGACGCTAGAGAGATTATCATCAGCAATGGAATACGCGGAATTAACCGTGTTGAGGTTTTTGAAAGCGTCATAAAGAAACATTTCTTTTTATTAAGGCGTAGATTATTTATAATGCTCCAATTTGTTAATCTATTTAGATCATCTTGTAAAAGGCGCACATCTGACATGCTCGAAATTGTTCTAAAAAACTTTTAGAACATCTGCGTAGAGAAGGTATTTTGAACTTCTAAAACAGGATCCTATATCATTTTTAAAAAGAAGAAATAAAATTGGCCCGAGAATACTACCCTGAGGTACCCCAGATGTGGCGACGAATGAATAAGACTTGATATTCTCAATTTCGACGAACGACGTTCTATTAGTGAGATACGAAAAACCCAATTGCTCAAGCTTGCACAATAGTATGCTGTAGGTGACAGTATCAAATGCCTTCGCGAGGTCAGTATATACAACATCAAATTGATGTCCATTTTTGAACGACGAAATGAAAAAATGAGAAAATGAGGCTAGGTTCGTAACCGTGGAGCGGCCACTGAGAAACCCGTGTTGGCACTCATCTATGGATCTATTGCAAAGGACAGCTTCTCTTTTGCCACTTTTTCAAAGAGCTTCGAGCAAGTGGACAGTTCAGAGATGGGTTTATAGTTGGTTACATCATTTTTGTTGCCTGATTTAAAGATAGGAGAAATCGAGGCTATTTTCCACCTATCGACAAACTCACCTCTTGCTAGGGACAAATTGAAAATGTAACTTAATGGGACGCAAACAGACATGCTACACTTCTTTAGAATAAACGACGAAAGCCCGTCATTATCGCATTTTATTGATGTTTCTAGAGCTAGGATGCCTTTTAAAACGTCTTCTTCTGAGACTAAGACGGAAAAGATACAAGCAGAGTTGCTAGTTACGAAGTTTGATTTAAAGAAATCTGCGAAAAGGTTAACAGTATCCAATAAGTACTCAGAAGCTATACCGCAGTACGACATACAATTTGGGATATTAGAGCAACCTTTTTTAGAGCGTATATATCTCCAGAACACCTCAGGGTTTTCCTTCAACTCTACTTCATACCGAGAGATATATTGCTTGTATAAAAATTTGCCAAAGACATTAAAGCTTTTACTATAATAAATATATTTTTCTTTATGAAAGACATCCTTAGAGGCTTTATAGAGTCTAAAATGTTTATTTCTAAGGTTCTTAAGCTTTTTTTAGATTTTTCCTATGCCACGGAAGTTTGTGAATTCTCGCGGGAAGTAAAGGTATATTATCATAGAAAATTACGAGTATATTAAGAAGAAAGGCATCGTAACATTCCACTAAGCTTTTAGAGGAGAAAACCGAATTCCAATTGAGATCCAAAATTTTTTCACTTAAAGCATTAAAATCGGCGGCACGAAAATTAAACTTTGCATTGGAGATTATACTCGGGCCAGAAACAAAATTAAAAAATTCTAGAGTTAAGGAGAGTGGGACATGGTGCATATCGCACTTGCATATAGGGAAAGTGGCCTCCGAAACATTATAAATCAAGTTTTCATCTACAAAGATAAGATCTAAAATATTATTAAGCTCATTGAAAAATGAATTAATTTGGGTTAGGTTAATACTGAAAGATACCATTATCAAGTAAATTTGACTATACAATTTTATTGAGGTTAAAATCACCCAAAATACAAAAGTGACACTCTTCGTTGTTCTCATAAAGATTCACAATATTGCTTATATGAACAGCATACAAAAAATCGGGGCTGAAAGGGGGAATGTAAGAAGTACAAACAAACAATTTACCAAGACTCCAAAAAATGCATACACACAGCTGGTCGAGGAGAGAATCATCATTTTCTAAATGGACTGAAAAAGAACGGAACATCCGATTCACCGCAATTAAAACGCCTCCACCTCTTAGTCAATTTGTTTTATTTGCATCTCTATCTGTTCGATATGTATTATAGATATTAGGATCGAAGAATTCTACATCCGCGAAATTGCTGTTCAACTATGTTTCCACAATAACATAAACATCGAACTCATAGCGAGACGAAGTTAAAAATACGTCACTAGCTTTTGCACGCATTCCCGAGATGTTTTGAAAATAAATACTTAACAACCTATTATTTATAGCACTAGTGCCATTATCATTATTAATGAGCAGGTGGTTGGTACTTGCTACGTCCGCGATAGTTTTCGCAGAGGCTTTCGAAAATTCTGAAAAGGCTTCACTGTAACGTTTGTTGGCCAGATTTACGGGCATACCAATTTTTCATAGGAGGATTCAGGGGCTCCCAACTTGAAATTAACCCTATGCAACGATGAGAGTACGGCATCTTTTTTTACCAGCTTAGTGCATGATAATGAAGTTCTATCCAAAACGATTTGCTTAGCCACATAGTCTTTGATATCATCTTCAGAGACTGATGGCGAAAAAGAGGGCAGATGAAGCCATTTGTATCGGTCAGCAACAATCAGATCCGTGCGTGCATTAGTGCCTCTTATCCGAACATGCGCATTATTGTTATTTGTATTATTATTTGTGAGCTTACGCGACACTTTCTCCCACTGTGCACTATAATCCACAGTAATTATTTCAGGAGCAGCAGCATCGGATAATGTAGCCGCAGTCACTGTAGTCGTAACAGCGCGAGTTTTATTACTGCTGCGAGTCCGTTTGTACGTCACCTTCTCCCACTGAGCATTATCACCCACATTATTTGTCTCAGCAGAAAGCGAATGAGTAGAAACAGAAGCAGCTTATGCTGGTGCCTCAGTCCCTGCAGCCTTAGAGGTAGCGCAAGCATTGGCATTTTCAATCAGTGCACAGGTATTAACACTAGTATTAGGAACAGGAGACAAAGCAAACGACGAAATAACCTCAGTTAATGTCGACGTCACAGCGCATGACACCGTTGACTGCATTAAGCTAGCCGTTGTTTTTGTATGGGTAACATCATTATATTTGGCAATTTTAGACGACGGGGTGGGTGTGGGGAAACTCTTATTCGAATTGACAATATGAGCATATGAATGTGTACCAACGAAAGATATTGTAGTTGGAGCATAAGTTGACGCATTATTAGCGGGCAACAAAACGCAGTCAGCTTTGTTGTTAACTCTATGCTTGAAACTATCAAGAGCGGCATTCAAAGAATCTCGCAGTATCTTTACTTTAGCGGTGAGAGAACTAATCATATTCTCTTTATCAAGTAGGTTGCTATGTATGTTTTTAAGAGCCGAATTCATATTTGCAGATTCCAACGCCAATTTTTTATTAACTGCTTTAAGATCAGCCACAAAATTATACACACGAACATTGTCGGCTTGAAGCGATGCCATCAATGTAAACAAAGATTTTAATGAAACTTGTTGGTTATTCCCATTTCTAAGAGAAATGTCACTATGCTTCGTAGATTCATCAGAATTCGGTGTCGGGGAACTCTTGGCATTGGATACAGAAGAATTACCGATATCAGCAAAAAAACCATTTCTCAGAGCTTTGCAAAAAGTCGACATCAGCCGGACGAATACCAACACAACTCGCGTGAAACAGTTCGCTGCACTTTGCACACTGCACTTTAGGTTGATTTCTATCAACCCTATGGCCGCATACACAGGGCATTATTGTTGTTTACAATATAAATTATTTATTGTTTTATAACATAGAATAGAATTAATTTATTGTTTTATAACAATATAAAGAGTCACTATCTCATAGCATCAAAACTGTTCCAAAATGCAATTATAAAAAGTCACTTTCTTATTAGAATTATACAGAAACTAGGAGAGAAGACAAAACACGTCCGAACGACTCAACGACTCGATATTATTATATTATTTTATCCCAGCCTCTTAAATATAAAAGCAAAACAGTAGCTAACATAATCGATAAGGTGCTAAAAATCAGCCACAAACGTTTTTGGAACAAAAACATCAGTAAAGTTAGAAACATTTTAAAAAGCAATAACTATCCGCACACCCTAAAACAAAATCTAATACAACAAAAGATAGCGAAAATCGAAATCGAAAATAGCAACATATCACCAACAGCAAAAACAGAAAGACACTACTTTAGTGCTACAGGGATTAACAGACAAATTTAACTTAAGCACACATAACATAACATATGCCTGGCATACAGATCCAACCAAACACTAGCAAGCATATTCACAAAAACAAAAACACCAGTTCCAACCTCACAGAGAAAAAAGGTGTGAGTACCAAGTACTCGTGGAGTTTGATGTATAAACATGTGTATCCTGTACATAAATTTAATTAAATTAGACCTCGCCAAGTGGTTAAGTTTCTACCACAAAACTTTATTTTATTTTAGTTATTAGCTACTACTTTCTTGGCCTCCTTTCCCTTCTCATTTGTGCTGTTCCTTTACTTTAATATATTTTTATTGTATTTGCTTTTCTCTACTTTTAACAGTCCCTATTTTTTTCTTTCCTTTTTTCTTTTCCTTCCATTTCTTTCCTTTGCTTTAATTTTCTTTTCTTTCCTTTCCTTCCCTTTCCTTTCGTTTCCTTTGATTTCTTTCCTTCCCTTTTATTTACTTTTCTTTTCTTTCCTTTCCCTTCATTTGATTTCTTTCTCGTTATCATAATTCCTTTTAGTTAATTTAATTTAATTTCATTTCACTTTATTTTATCTTATTTTATTTTTTATTTATTTATTTTATTTTATTTTATTTTGATTTATTTTATTTATTTTTTAATTTATTCATTTTATATTAGATAATATGTTAGACATACTCAAGTTAAAGTGATAAGTAGAATAGAATAAATAAGCTTGACAACTTTTTTTTACAAAGTATCTAAAGTATATTAAAACTTAAAAGACAATTCACAATTTCAAAAATATTCAAAATAAATAAATATAGAAATTAAAATTGTTAATAAATAATATAAAGGGTTCAATTTGAAGTTCCGCAGATTTCTTAACATTAGCCTGACGTCAGTTTTCATATCGGTTTTTTTTTATACCTAGTAGTGCTACGCACACAATGTATATTAACTTACGTCGCCTAACGGCATAAACGGATCGAGATAGATATTGACTCATACATATAAAAATATTCAGGACGAAAAGAGAAATTGATTAAGCCATGTCCGTCCGTCTGTGAACACGATAACTTGAGTAAATTTTGAGATATCTTAATGAAATTTGGTATGCAGATTCCTTGGCACTCATCTCCGATCGTTATATAAAGTGGGCGAAATCGGATGATAGCGACGCCCACTTTTTATATATAAAAAAAAACACAAAAAAAAATGATTATGATGATGAAATTTGGAGTATGCATTGAGATTTAGGCGTGAAATAAATTTTCAAAAAACTTTTGAAAATGGGCGTGGCACCGCCCCATTTTTGATTAAGTCAAATTTAGAAATGTTATTAATCATAAATCAAACACAGTTCAAGATATCGAAACGAGATTCAGCACGCAGGTTTCCAGGTATACAGAGAATGTTCGGGGAAAAAATGGGCGAAGTCGGTTAAGGTCCAAGCCCACTTTTATATGAAAGATTTTAAAAAGGATCGTATACATATACTCGTATATTAAATTGGCAATAACTTTTAGTAAAATAGCTTTACATCAATTATATTTCACTTTTAAAGTTCCCGTAAACTAAGAAATCCAAAAACTTAAAATTTTCGAAAATATATAAAAGTAACTGTTTGTTGTAAAAATGGGCGAAATCAGTTCATGTCCACACCAAGTTTTTTAACATAGTTCTGAAAATTTTTTTTGGAAAATTTAAAAAGCGATTTTTCTACAACTAAGCAAGTTATATCAATCAGATTTTGCACACATAATAAGATTTTTAAGGAAAACTCGACTGTAAACAAATTTTGTAAATTTTGAAGTAGGCGTGGCGTCGCCCACTTTTCAGCAAACAATTTCTAATACTTTCAAAGGCAATCGCTTATAATTCAATATTGATATTTCAATGAAAATTGGTCAGCTGCTTCTCAGTAGTATGTATTATACTCCTGCCAAAAATTAGCAAAATATTCCGGGACGGAGTTAATAGCCCACTGCAATAGCGAAGTTATATATCTTTTTTTGATTTTCATACCTTTCGTAAACATTAAATGTATGTAAGTATGAGAAGAAGAAGAGAAAAGTTCACTAAAATCATCAGCACGATAAGAGGAGTCGATTTAGCCATGCCCGTTGATTTCTATCTGATTTAACCAAAATTGTTTAAACGAAAGCAGCACTTTTTCCAAAAAAATCTGTTTGTGTGTTTGTTCGCTGCCAACCGAATAAGTCAGCGTGCTTTAAGCGACAGCTGTGGTGAGCCATTCATTTGATGAATTCGCGAAAGAGCTCGGTAGCGTTACTTCACTTCGGACGTATGTATGTATGTATGTATGTTACATAATTTCGCTTTTATTTCGGCTTCACAAACATATTTATGCATGGTGCCAGATTAATGCAACAAAAAAGAAAAAGAATGCATGGATATTTTTAAACATACATATATACTCCTAAAGTTTAAACAAAAGTACTATGTTTTCGTATGTTTGTATGTATATATGCATATATGTACTTATTTGTTTCAATTATAAAGTTGTTTTAAACATTATCAACCTGTGTGAAACAAGGTGCGGGTTGCTAGTCTATATATAAAATGTCATTAACTTGAACCAAATAAACTACTATTTAGCTATACCGAACTGCAGCTTTACATAACCTGGGGACTTTTCCAAAAGCTAAATGCAAAGTGTGTCGTGACCAGCGAACTTCTGAACTTATTGTGAAAGTTCAAGGGCAAAACAAAACACAAAATATGTGGGCGTGGCACCGCCCACTTTTTAAAAATTTTGTAGATATTGACTAAGTGACACATATATCCAAATTTCATTAATTTAGACCAAAAAAGTTCGGAGTTATGACGAATTGAAACTTTATATAGCCTGGGGGCGTGGCTCCGCCTACTTTCCAGAACTATATATTGTCTATGCTGTACCCAGTGAACCCAAGTATATATTGTGAAAATTTCATAAAATCGGTTTTTTATATCTATTTTTGTTACGCACACAAGGTATATTATTTCATTCGGCATAAACGAATAGAGATATATATCAAAAGTAAAATATCCGGGCAAGTGGTATTAACTCCAATGCAAAATCGAAGTTGTATATCTTTTTTGATATTCATACCTTTCATGAACATAAAATGTTTGTACGTATACTGAAATGATCAGGAGGATGAGCTGAGTCGATGTAACCATGTCCGTCTGTCGATACGTCTATCTTTCTGTCCGTCTGTCTATTTGAAAGCAAGTACGAACTGATAGTTTTAAAATAGACCTGCATAAATTGGGATGCCATAATAAATCACTACTAGGTATATAATGTTCGGCTCCACCCGAACTTAGACTTCCTTACTTGTTTTTAATTTAATAATAGCGATGTCCCATGCTGTATAGTCAAGAAACTTTTTAGAATAAGTAAAGAATACCGAAATTTTTGGAATCTCTAAAAGTCAGATATTTACCTTTTATTATTAAGTTAAATATTAAGTAGAGATTCCATATACACATACCTTCCTAGATTAGAAGTATGCGGACAGTTTTGGGAAAGTAAGGTAATTTTTTGTTGAGCAGCGCATTAAAATCTGTACCATATATTCGCATTGTAGCGGATGGATGCCTTGCGGTTAAAGGCAGAATTGATTTGGGACAAAACAAGCAATTTAAGGCATTTCTCAATATATATTTGGGTAGTCAATACTAATGTATTGAGAGAAAATTCATTAAAAATCTTTGAATCGCAAAACTAAAACCAAATTACCATCCCTAGTGTAGGGGAAACTCGAGTACCTTTAACACCTTTTTTTATGTTATATTTCTCGAAACGTGTTTGAACTATCATATTTAGAAAGCGTTGCCAATTATTCAGCTTCGTAATTTTAATGTAATTACTTTCAAGCGAACCCGTTCTACATTTTTATTTAACATTTTTGAGGAACATCCATTTTGTCAAATGTACCTATTGATGTTCCGATACGAGTAACTATGAGTATATAGTCGAGGACCCGGCTCAAGTACCAGTTTTTTTTGTAGTCGATTATCTCGTACCAGTACAAATACAGATATCGACAACGTGCGCTCAGTATCGAACTCGCCCAGTCAGTTAATGTTTCCCGCCTGCTTTGCTAATTCCAGAAAATACTGAAACTCTTAAGATAATTATCAGATTTTTAAACCCGCAATGATAAAGAAAAGTACAACTTTCAATTTTGTGCCTATGATAAAAAGTGCAGTATGATTTTTTGTTTCTGTTTCTTACGAAATGTCTATTAAGTTTAAAAATAAAAAGACACCTATCGTATGGAAAACTGCAGTTCTGTGAATAGTTTATGTGCTAGGCTGCTGTGGTAAGATTCGACTTTTGTTGTCTACTAAAATTTTGTATGAGTACATTATTTGTTTTTTGCCCCATATACCATTCCGCAGGATGCATTTGCTTTTTATGCGCATGCATATTTGAAATAGAATTGAAGGTACGTGTACAAAATGGGCATTTATAGAATGTTTCACCAGTATGTTAAACCATGTTTTCCTCAAGTCTGTTAAAATTATTTTTCCTATAACATCGTTCATAAGCTTTAATATTTGCATGTTGCTCCCGAAAGTGTTTTAATAATGTGGGATAATCATCACATGAATAAAGTTCACATCCCATTAGAATATACGAGGTGTGTTCAAAAAGTATCGCGAATTGTGTGTTTTTTCAAAAATTATTTATTTATTCATGAATATCTATTTTGTCCCCTTCAAAGTAATCCCCATGAGATATTATACACTTGTGCCAACGGTTTTTCCAATCTTCGAAGCACTTCAAAAAATCATTTTTTTGTATCTTGTTAGGCTCCTCCTTCGATGCCGTCTTGATCTCGTCAAGAGAAGCGTAACGTCGTCCTTTCATGGGCCTCTTCAGTTCAGGGAACAAGAAAAAGTCACAGGGGGCCAGATCTGGGGAATACGGTGGCTCCGGCATCATTAGTGTGTTGTTTTTGGCCAAAAAGTCGCGCACAAGCAACGATGCTTGAGCAGGGGCGTTATCGTGGTGCAAAAGCCAATTTTTGTTCTTCCACAAATCCGGGCGTTTCTGGCGGCTTGCTTCGCGCAAATTGCGCATAACTTGCAGGTAATATTCCTTATTGACCGTTCTTCCCTGTGGCAAGAACTCATGATGCACCACGCCCCTGCAATCGAAGAAAACTGTCAGCAAAACTTTCACATTCGACCGAACTTGGCGCGCTTTTTACGGTCTTGGTTCGTGCGGCAGCTTCCATTGAGATGATTGAGCTTTGGTTTCCACGTCATAACCATAAACCCACGATTCGTCACCAGTTATGACCCTCTGGAGGAAATTTGGGTCGTCGCGGACAGAGTTTAACATCTCATTAGCAATGTTCATGCGATGCTGTTTTTGGTCACAATTGAGCAATTTCGGTACGAATTTCGCGGCGACCCGTCTCATGCCCAAATCATTGATAAAAATCGAATGGCACGAGCCAATCGATATGTTAAGGTCCTCAGCAACTTCTCTAACGGTGATTCGACGATTGGCCAATACCATTTTCTCCACTTCATTAATTTTTTCGTCTGTTGTTGAAGTGCTCGGGCGTCCGGCACGCTCTTCGTCGTTCGCATCTTCTCGGCCTTCTGAGAACATTTTGTACCACCGATAAACGTTGCTTCGGTCCAAGGTAGCTTCTCCGTATGCCACAGTCAACATTCGGAATGCATCCGCGCACTTAATTTCGTTTTTCACACAAAATTTGATACAGGTTATTTGATCCATTTTTTTGAATAGGTAAAAATCGAAGACGATCCAAAACACGTGCAAGCAATATTTCTTGACAATCACATCATCTTCCTGTCTTGATCTCGCTCGATCGTGAGAAAATTCGCTATTAATTTTTTTGGAACTTATTTCATTTTGTGAGTGATTTAAGTTAAGCGCATCGGTTTCATAAAAATAACAAAAACAACATTGTATAATATATATTGTATTAAAAACGTCGGAACCAAAATGTAAAATGGACCATTTTTGTAATGTTTGTAGACGTTTTATAGCAAGCGATGAAAACAATATTTCTCGCAAGAGTTTATCACTGACGTAAAATATGCCCCTAAAAAAGTTTGTCTCAGAATACGACCCTGGTGAAGGTATGAAACATCAAAGGACTTAATCACACAAAAGAAATTGGATGCAATTGTTGCAATTTTGTGTTTGAAATCAGAAGAACTGGCTTCATTTTTGAAAGGAAATAATTTGCTGGCGAAAGGTACCAAAGTAAAAGCATATCGAAAGCGCCAAAAAGAGTTAGAAAAGTTCTTCAATGTGAATGATGCAAAAAATTTCGCCTATTGCAACGATATCGAAAAGTGAATGGAGACGATAGGGTTAACCTATAAAAAAAGATGATTGGCGTTTATTCATCGATAGTTCACTAATCAGCTTAAAAATTATGCTTTTGCTACGTCTAACTTCAAATTTAGGACAACTTTCATTTGGATATCTCATCCATTTCCCGATTTATTGACCAAAATGTGGGAAAAATGTGACCAAAAATGTGTTTTTTTTATTTAACGAAATACAACTGTAAATAATTGCATTACATTTCGAGGCCCTAGCTACAGGCGCTATAGGCCTATTAAAATGAATAAATAAAATGAAGTCAGTACCAGTGGTGCTTTTTTTCGACGCTCTAAAAAAAATAATTATGTTGTTGCTTCATTGTAATTTTTACGCATACGAAGTCGCGGGTATCAGCTAGTTTGAAATAAGGTAATTAGATTTTTCTAATATCTTTGTCAGAGTGCACAATTTAAACATGTTAACGATTGAAAACTATTTTCGTTTCAGATAAAGAGTAAAGAAATCTCCAGATGCAATACTCGCTGAAATTGGTTGGTGGTATAAAAACACCTTTGAAGAAGAGGAAGACGAGGAAAAAGAGGAAGAAGGGAAGACAAATACAAGGTGGCGCAAAAGTAATCCTCCTATCAGAAAATGCTATAAATTTTGCGATTGGCCCCTAAAGTCAGTTCTGTTTTGACATTTGTGTAGTAAACACATGCGAAATACACGTTAATAAACAATGTTACGCTACACTGCTCCAGAACGCGGAATATTGCTGACTATTTATTTGACCAATAATCGGTCGGTGAAAAACGGTTACTGCGCAAAAGTAATTCTCCTATCAGAAAATGCTATAAATTTTGCGATTGGCCCCTAAAGTTAGTTCTGTTTTGACATTTGTGTAGTAAACACATGCGAAATACAAGTTAATAAACAATGTTACGCTACACTGCTCCAGAACGCGGAATATTGCTGACTATTTATTTGACCAATAATTGGTCGGGGCCAAACGGTTACTGTGAATGGTGAGCGCTACAGAGCAATGATCAACGAGTTCTTTTTGCCGCAAGTTGATGAATTGGGATATGAAAACATGTGGTTCCAACAAGACGGTGCAACAGCACACACTGCACGTGCCACAACCGATATGCTGAACATCGGAAGCTTACTTTTGCGCCACCTTGTATGAAGTTCCAGAATATCAGTTGGACGAATTTATCGACCTTTCTGGTGACGATGACCAAGATATTAGAGAGAGCACATCAGCCTGCTACACGGAAACTGGCCAAATCATTAATTTAATTTATTAAATTTTTTACTTAAAACTTTTCATAACTAACGTTTCAAAATTATATTTTTTCCGTATTTTTATAATTTATTTTTCATAGTTTCTTCTAAACCAACACTGAAAAAATTTAGAAGCATATTATAGATCAAACAGAAGGAAAAAATACTTAGTTTTGTGGAAAATATGTTCAAAAAGCATGAAGAAAAAACTTTCCAACATTTTGCTTCATAAGCACTACAAAAAGTTTATAAGTCCATTTTTTTTTTAATTTTAATTGTTGCACAGGTCTCTAGCAATAATGTGGCTTTAGCAAATTGAAAAAATATCAATTAGTCGACGAGTTATAGCCAAAAACCCATACAAACAATATCCTGAAAATCGGCATTTGACTGCAAAGTTCGAAGGTCGATTAAAAAAAAATTGGTCTTCTAATTTAGCCTATTTTCACCCCTCACTCTCAGAATGGACCCTGTCACAAGGTACATTGGACTCTAGGGTATATTATATGTCTACTAGTAGCGCAACTTACTCCGAATCTGCACACACATACAAACCACACAGGGTGCCTTGTATTCAATAATAAAACAATCAAATTTAAATACTGTAATGTTGAACGTGAAGGCATAAAACACCCAAATTATCGAGTATAAAGCAGTTATAACACCTTATCAGTTTCTGCAGAATGAAAATTTCAGTTTAAATTGAAATTTTTAGTTGTAGTTTTTACTTTAAAACAAGTTCGAGTGCGATTTCCTTCATTTCACTGTTTCGGATTACCTTCATCCACTACCTTACACTCCGATTCGCAAAAGAAGATGTAGGGGTAAACAATGCTCTAGGAGGGGATCATTTGACACCTACATGCATCTTTCAAGGAAACTAGTTTGTGTTGTCTTCTATTTAAAAAAAAAAACCAGCATTTTGTGCATGAGCTCATTTTATTTTTATTTAGCAAAAATAACAAATATTTCATTTACAAGTGGGGAATTAAAAGAAGAAGAAGAAAACAATTTCAAGTAAATGAAGTTTTAGTTTCGATAGTATTAGTTTCGAAGTGCAGTTGCTAAACGATTCTACTATTTAGATAGATTCATAGATTTATTTCGGCCAAACACACAACCATAAGTTATTTTTACAGTGTTTGTCCATAAAAAACAAGTTAACATTTTTAACATGTGTACATATATAAAAATTAAAACTAACAATACAAAACTTAAAACTAACAATTTTTACTTAAACTATTACAATAAGGCACTGAAGGGATGTATACGATATAGATAAAGATTGAATAAATGAAAAAGATCAGGAAAAAGAAAAGAAAATATAGTGAAAAAAGAGCATAGTCTGCATATTATGCTAAATAGAAAAAGTGGAAGGGGAAGGTGTATGGGGTAAAGGAGTGTGATTGTGCTCAGTGACATTCGGCAAAGTACCGAAGCAATTCCGATCTTAAACGCAGCATTCCCTTAATAGCCTTAATGTTTGGGGGTAATGTGTTCCTATTGCGAATGGAGAAGACAAAGTATTGACGCTCAGTCACTAAGCAGGTAAATTTAGCAGGGACTAAGTTAAGCGAGCGCAAAGATTTGGAGTGCTCCAGTCGTTCTTTGATGTATCGGGGCTCTTGGGTTATAATAATCTTCTGAAGTAACACCAAACATTTGTACTTTAAAAGATTGTCAAAAGACACAGACGAAATTTTCTTTGAAAACTCCGAAATGTGGTCATAACGTTTTTTATTGTAGATGTACCTGGCGATATTGTTATACAAAGCTTTAAGTTTGGTACGACACACACTATCACAATTCGAATACAGCTCACAACCGTACAATAACGTTGGTAGCAAGTATGTTTTGGCTAAAAGTAATCGAATTTTCTCAGGGGTGAAATGTTGCGTTGTCCATAGGTTTCGGATCATGCCATATACTTTTCCAATAGCGCAGGAAATGTGGTTACTCCACGACAAGGTTTTATTGAAAATGACCCCCAGATTTTTAGCTGCGTCAACAAATTTTATCACAGAATTGTTCAGCTTGATTTCTATGTGGTCGTCTAAATTAATAATTTTTTTTGTATATGACTATGCACTGGGATTTATCTGGATTAAGGACTGAACCATTGCACGATGGTTCAAAATTGAATTTTTGAGGAATAAAATAGTAGGGCTTAAGCTATCGGTCTAAAATTTTGCATGGGGTATTTATAGATGAAAATAACGTCTTGTGGCAAAAAACAGGATAGTTTTTTATATATTTCGATATAAACAGCATTTATTGAACTCGAAAAAACACAAAATCAAAACCTAAGAGTGCGACTCTGCATCAGGAACATATCCATCTGAAATTATATTACTTTAAAGTTTGTTTATTTCAAATGTGTTTTTAAAATCTTACCGTTACAATTATCAAAAGAATAATCAGTTTCAAGTTCGAATGAATAATAAAGGTCCTCCTCAGATTCGTACTGAGTCTCGCTTGGTGCCGCTTTTGAGGTGGAATGTAATTCACATTCATTAGAGTTGTCAGGCATTTTTAAAAGGGAGACTACAGCAGGTGGCAGGGACAATTTTTGTTTGCTTTTATTGTTTTTCCATAATGAAGATAATAGTGGATCAGAAGAGTCCATAGCTCTGCCGAAAACATCCTCCATATTGTGCACTCTTGAATTTTTCCTGGCATGCCCGATACGATCACTTTTATAAATTTTGTTACGCACTAACAGTTTATGAAGAGTTGGTGTCATCGGATTCCAATCGTAAAGCTGAAAATACAATTTTGCTGTTTCCTCACAGTAGTTCTGAAATAGCTGGGTATTTACTTCGTATTCACACGATATTGCTACGAGTATTATGTGTAAGCGTTTTAAAAAACTAAATCTACTTTAGTAATTGAAGCAAACAATTCTGCGTTTGAGAATGCCCTTCTCGCTGTGTCACCGTCGTTTGTCTTGGGTTTGTCGACATGTAGACCCATTTCGTCCCATAAGTGTTTATGAATTTCCTACTTCTTTTTTTTTCTATTTGCTCTTTATGTTCTTTGCTTCTTACTTGCCATATTTTTAGATCAAGTTTGTAAGAAAGATGAACGATAAATTCAAAGCAACGAATCCATGCATGCAATGGACTTATACCGTACTGCAAACTATCCGATCTAGGTTCAAAATATGGAGATTTCAAGTCCTTAACTGATATAAACATTTTTGGTCCAGCACCGCATATTGCACAAACTTGGGTAGATTTCGTATCAGTTAAAACGTTTAAAACTTTTCCATCGATAACAGTCATGTTAAGACTATAGTTTATATCAAATCTTGTATCATTTGACGTATTTATTTTAAAGATTTGAGGTTAGATATTTCCAAATCTAATCTCTTTTTTACATTTAAAATATGCTCTTTTGTTTCTTTGACAAATTGAATTTTAAGTGGTCTGCAAAATTTTATAGATTGTGGAGTAGAATTCCACCAAGTAATCTTTCCAGACTGCGTTACTAATTTTAAGGGAATCATTGACGTCACAAACAACGATTGTTCAAATGACTCTGGAGTATTTTCAAAACATTTTTGCTTAATTGGCTATGTCCACTTAAGCCATCAAACCCATAGCTTAAAATTAAAGTTAGTGTTTTATCTCCTTTAAACTGGAGCAGAACGTCTTCTTGGAGTAACAAAATTCGTTTGACGGTGTGGTCGAGTAAATTTTGTAATGGAACAACTGCTGTAGTTTCTGTTATTTGTATTCCATTCGGTCGGCATTGTGACTTATATTCCAACGACTTATTATACTGGGGATAAATATCGCAATTACGAGACTGCTAAGTTGCCGAATGTTGTTATATTGTTGTTTTGTGAAATTATTCTCCAAGAGAAAAGCCATAGCATCCTCAGGAAACAAAGGTATTGGTGCACAACCTTTGAATCAATTAATTTTTTTATCTAACTTGGCCTACCAGGAGATTAATGAAGATCTGTTTCTCTTGAGTGTTTTGCCGAAATCATGAAGCAATAAATTTGATTTGTGTCCTTGTTCTAATAACACTGTAGACGCTATTTTTCTTTTCTGCCTTTCGCAAACCATATCATATTGGAGTTTTGGTCCGCCTCGCAGCTTTGCAGTAACGATTTCGAGAAGATCTGCCTCGAACTCTAACCACTCATGATCGGCTTTTTTTAAAATTAAAAAACTTCGACCGTGTTTCTGCCACCTTCTATTGGCGTTTCTACAAAAAATTTTAACCTTGGTTTTTATTGATTCAATTTCTTCCAACAACCCAATCGAAAACCGCAACAAAATCTTTTTGATTATCAATCCAAACTTTGAAAATGTCGCCATTTTTGACTACACTTTGCTCTGAAAAAAGTGAAATTGTAGCCTCGCTTGCAAACTCCCGCAGATTAAATGACATTTGCATTAAAGAGGCCACTATTAGCTGTAACTACATATATAATTTGTATTGATCCTATTTGATCCAACTTATTTATATTCTATTTAACAAAGAAAAAACCCACAAAAATCAAAACCTAACCCGGCTTATTTAGACTCAAAAATATATGAACGATTATTATTGTTTCGGAAAAAAGTTTGTTGTTCTTGATTTTACATACCTTTATTATTATTTTCCATTTTATAAACACACTTTATTCAAATTCGTTAGCTTTTTATCACCACTTGAGATTTTTATATAATTTGAGTAAAATCTTTTTTACGAATACAAAAATCAAAACCAAGACTTTGAAAGCTTTCTGACAAACAAGTGATAGCCATCTGGCATTATTTTTTTAACTTTTTATTTACTACAGTGATTGGTAATAAAGGCTAATTATTTTTTTTGGGAAAATCAAAAGTCGATAATTGAGTATAACCTGAATATTTTGATTTTGAACCATAGTGCATTGTCGGAAGCCCCCTTACTTATAGATTCCAGGTCAGCGTTTAAGTTATTAACACACGCATTAATAGAGTCAAGTGGACAGCTAACATAAAGCTGCACATCATCTGCGTAGACATGGACGTTACTATGTTCGATAACATTAAAAATATCATTGGCATACAGCACAAACAGCAATGGACCAAGAATAGAACCTTGAGGAACACCTCTGGTTATAGGCAGCCAATCGGACATGTTGTTTCCGGCATAAACAGCTTGTACACGGTCACTTAGATAGGTTTTAACTAGGGTTGATGCCGGCGTAGAAAAATTAAACAAGTTTTTGAGCTTTAAAATAAGAATTTCATGGTTAACTGTATCAAATGCCTTGGAATGATCAAGTAACGTCAGAAAAGTAACATCGTTTTTTCTCTATTGAGTCTAATGTCGTCAGAAACGTTTAAAAGTGCTGTAGTGCAGCTCATGTTGGGTCTAAACCCCGACTGAAATTTGTTCACCAAAGAGTTTTTGTATATAAAGGAGTTTATTTGGTTATGCATGATTCGCTCGAGAACCTTAGATAAGTATGGTAGTAATGCAATGGGCCGATAGTCACCATTAGCTTTTTTTAGCGGAATAATCTTGACTCTTTTCCAAGAGTCCGGAAAGACTGACGTGGTCAGGATAGTATTAAAAGCATGTGTTATATACTGTAAAATTTTTGGTAACAAGCTCTTGACAAACTTTGGGTTTATACCATCGAGACCAACCGCATTTGATTTGATGCTAAGTATGGACTGAACTACGTCACAGTCGGCGACACGTTTGAAATGAAAACTGGTCGAAGCGCTACTTGTGTTTCTGCTGTAACTGTCACCACATGTGTTACTTACAGAAACGGGCGGATTTGCAAATTTTCTGTTTAGTCCATCAACGTCAGCAGACACAGAGACAGGTTGGGTTTTGTTGACAATCCCAATCTCACGAACTTTACGCCATTTCTGCTTAGAACCACTAGCCACACTAAACTGATGCTCATAGTATTGCAACTTTCTGAGCTTGATCGCTTTTGTGGCATCCCGTCTGCAAGCTTTAAAGCTGTTACAATTGTCTTGACTTTTGATTCTCTTCCAATTGCGATACGCATTATTTCGTTTACTGATCAATTTTTTTATATAGTTATTGAACCAGGGGCGTTTTTTAACATTTTCTGATTTATATACAAGTGGTACAAACTGCTCGAAAAGTGAAATTATGTTTGTTTCAAGAAAATTAATTTGATCAGTGCTGGAAACTAAGTTGTACATATAGTTCCATTCAGTCTTCTCTAGAAAAACCTGCAGCAGACAGTTGGTCGTTAAGAAGTACTTTTTTAATGTCATTCACAAAGAAAATGTCCAGCAGGGTGCTACTGTTTTGTGTGAAGTGAGTGGGCATAGTAACGTTAGATGGATATAAACCCAAGGTGTGCATATCAAGGGAAAAATTATTTTCGCGAAGTAAGTCACTGTTAAAATCCCCAACTATGACAATGTTTTTATAGTGAAGGGTCAATCCTTCTATAAAGTCAACAAAAGGTGTGTATGCAATGCACCTATTTGGTCTATATACACAACCAACAAGGATCCTATCTATCTGGGATTGTATTTCAATAAAAATATATTCAATTGAGCTTGTAGTTTCTGCGGTACATTTTAGGGAACAAGAAAGACTATTTTTGACATACACAGCAACACCACCACCAAGCGAAGTTCTGTCCAAACGAAAAAGTTTATAGCCACTAACACTTAACATGGCGTCGTTATGCCAAGTAGAAAACCAAGTCTCGGATACACATACAACATCAACGCCAGAATACTCAAAGATAAATCTGAATTCATCTATTTTAGGTGGAAGGCTTTGGGCGTTAATATGACATACTTTTAAGCCATTTTTTTGTTTACTTAGAACCCGTATCATGATAGGAGTAGAGTACCCGCAACTGAAACCCGTACGTTCATTGTTACCCATCACTAACAAAAAAAGTAAATAGAGAATATTGCATTCAAGTGCAATTGCAATTCGAATAAAACCGAACACAATAAGAAATAAGTTAGAGACGGTAGTTAAAAGAAAGATAATGTGGGATGTTGTTGGTTTTGTAAAACCTGGCAGCAGCTTTAAATGTAATTGTCTGTCATACGGGGAGATAAGTTTAATAATGAGAGGCGCTGGTTTGGTGTTATCTTTACCTCTGCTCACGCGAAAAGCGTCGCGAATAGGAGGAGCATTTATCTCCATCGCCCCGCAGAGCTTTCCAAAGACCTCATTTACGTTTTCGTCTTTTTCATGAGGTGAGAATATCAAGATCTGCTTTAAGTGCAGATAGTTCCTCACGCAGCTGATCAATTTGAATACATTTCCCCTCAACTTTATCGAGCCGTTTCGCATATTCACTCAAGCTAAACTTTATATTGGTCAGATCAGCTGTGATTTCGCTTATTTTGCTTAGTACCCGCTCTTCGGATTCCCTTAAACGTACAGACATCTTCTCCATTTCATCCTCAATTTTAGCTTCAATCCGAGCAATCCATTCCGGCGGGGGGAATTATCGCCTTTGGCGTCTTTGAGCTGAGGCCAAGCCATGCTTGGGTAGGTATGATAATAAAAAATAAAATAACTTACAGCAACAGCAGCAATCAAAGAGCTGAGAGCGAAGATAAAGCGAAGATGTCAGCAATGTGCAGAGATAACGCAAGAAAAACACCGTACAAATGGCAACAACAACAACTGAGGAAAAAGAAACGAAGGTGGCGAAGATAAGCAGCGTAAGCAGCAGCGTCGGCAGCGGTAAAATATTGACAAAAATTTGTATGGAGAAAAATTAAACAGCAGCAATATGTGTGCACGAAAATTATACCGATTTTTAATCCAGCGATTTGTGGTAGAAACGCAAATTGATAAAAGTTGTACTGTATATTGAACTCGTGTGTTAAAGATTTTATACCACACAATTACCGGTTAAATTTAATTAAATTCACAGAGCGAGCATAAACACGTCTGTACGAATATGAAAAATTAATATGAAAAATGAATAAATAATTACCTACATAGAATACACTCTTTTTGATGTTTTATTGGAATTTGACCAGAACATAATATCCGATAGTCAACTTATCATCATCAGTTATTTTGTGTGTCTGCAAATCATCTGGTTGGTATTTCATCACCATTTGAGTCAATTGACTCAGCGTAGCTGATGTCGCTCCCACTTTCGTGTGAATATTTCATTCTCAATTGGCGTTTTCTTTTAGGTTGCTTCATTTTAACCTGCGTTGTTCTTTTCTGTGAAAACTTCAGAGTGCCCTTGGCGGTATTACGATTTTTCTTCAAAGTACGCTGCTCAATCCTTCGTTTTTCAGTTGAACAAGTAAAAACTAGAGAAATTTCGCTTCTCGAAGATTTATTGCAAGCATGAAGTTGCGATATAGGCCTAACAGATTCTGGGGTAGTATATGATGGGTTATCATTTGGGCTCCTTTCTGGGTTCATTGTAATATTTTGTGATCTATCAGGAAGAACGAGTTCTACTTGCTCATTTGTTGTTCTTGTTTGTAGACACTTGCTCAAACCTGGGTATTGAGGGGATACATGCCTATTGCTTTGAATCCGTTCATTATGTTTTCAGGAGAAAATGATAGTAGAAATGGTTGCTGGGTTAAGGTGCCGATGTCTTAATACTGATTTGCCTTCTAGGATTTGTTATTAGAAAATATTTAAAGGCTTTCCGGAAAAGTAGCAAAGGAACCGAAAACTGATACATCCAAGGGTTGTAGACGATGGGAAGTGTGTGGAGGAAAAGAAAGTAGTACATTTCCGGTGTCTGAGCAATATTTAATGCTTTCCAAACTGCTATGTGACGCATGAATATGAGTAGAATTAGAATTGGGGTTTCGAGTAATGCAATGGGCCGATAGTCACCATTAGCTTTTTTTTAGCGGAATAATCTTGACTCTTTTCCAAGAGTCCGGAAAGACTGACGTGGTCAGGATAGTATTAAAAGCATGTGTTATATACTGTAAAATTTTTGGTAGCAAGCACTTGACAAACTTTGGGTTTATACCATCGAGACCAACCGCATTTGATTTGATGCTAAGTATGGACTGAACTACGTCACAGTCGGCGACACGTTTGAAATGAAAACTGGTCGAAGCGCTACTTGTGTTTCTGCTGTAACTGTGACCACATGTGTTACTTACAGAAACGGGCGGATTTGCAAATTTTCTGTTTAGTTCATCAACGTCATCAGACACAGAGACAGGTTGGGTTTTGTTGACAATCCCAATCTCACGAACTTTACGCCATTTCTGCTTAGAACCACTAGCCACACTAAACTGATGCTCATAGTATTATAATTGTCTTGACTTTTGATTCTCTTCCAATTGCGATACGCATTATTTCGTTTACTTATCAATTTTTTTATATAGTTATTGATCCAGGGGCGTTTTTTAACATTTTCTGATTTATATAAAAGTTGTACAAACTGCTCGAAAAGTGAAATTATGTTTGTTTCAAGAAAATTAATTTGATCAGTGCTGGAAACTAAGTTGTACATATATTCAGTCTTCTCTAGAAAAACCTGCAGCAGACAGTTGGTCGTAAAGAAGTACTTTTTTAATGTCATTCACAAAGAAAATGTCCAGCAGGGTGCTACTGTTTTGTGTGAAGTGAGTGGGCATAGTAACGTTAGATGGATATAAACCCAAGGTGTGCATATCAAGGGAAAAATTATTTTCGCGAAGTAAGTCACTGTTAAAATCCCCAACTATGACAATGTTTTTATAGTGAAGGGTCAATCCTTCTATAAAGTCAACAAAAGGTGTGTATGCAATGCACCTATTTGGTCTATATACACAACCAACAAGGATCCTATCTATCTGGGATTGTATTTCAATAAAAATATATTCAATTGAGCTTGTAGTTTCTGCGGTACATTTTAGGGAACAAGAAAGACTATTTTTGACATACACAGCAACACCACCACCAAGCGAAGTTCTGTCCAAACGAAAAAGTTTATAGCCACTAACACTTAACATGGCGTCGTTATGCCAAGTAGAAAACCAAGTCTCGGATACACATACAACATCAACGCCAGAATACTCAAAGATAAATCTGAATTCATCTATTTTAGGTGGAAGGCTTTGGGCGTTAATATGACATACTTTTAAGCCATTTTTTTGTTTACTTAGAACCCGTATCATGATAGGAGTAGAGTACCCGCAACTGAAACCCGTACGTTCATTGTTACCCATCACTAACAAAAAAAGTAAATAGAGAATATTGCATTCAAGTGCAATTGCAATTCGAATAAAACCGAACACAATAAGAAATAAGTTAGAGACGGTAGTTAAAAGAAAGATAATGTGGGAGATATAGAGCAAGAAATTAGATATAATAATATAGAGGTAATAAAGATAATGTGGGAGATATAGAGCAAGAAATTAGATATAATAATATAGAGAGAGTTACAATTTTTTATTAACACTAAACAAGATAACATAAGAAAGTGCAAATACAAAAACACAAGTAGTCATTTGTTGCTGCCCAACATAGCTTCAATGCCCTCTTTGTTTGACACCTTGATCGCTTCGCTACCTGGTTGAGCACGAGCATATACTTCACCTCTAACAGAAAAGCGCTTTTGTTTTTTTAATTGAGTTCCAGCCAGCATAATCGCTCGGTTGCCTTTTGTAAGGCACTCGTTTATGCAAACATTTTCATCCGTCAAACCTCCAAAGTCGGAGAGCCGAAAACGCCTTTTGTTGGTTTTGTAAAACCTGGCAGCAGCTTTAAATGTAATTGTCTGTCATACGGGGAGATAAGTTTAATAATGAGAGGCGCTGGTTTGGTGTTATCTTTACCTCTGCTCACGCGAAAAGCGTCGCGAATAGGAGGAGCATTTATCTCCATCGCCCCGCAGAGCTTTCCAAAGACCTCATTTACGTTTTCGTCTTTTTCATGAGGTGTCCCACTAACAATTATGTCGGCAGAGACATTATTCGTGCCGAGAATATCAAGATCTGCTTTAAGTGCAGATAGTTCCTCACGCAGCTGATCAATTTGAATACATTTCCCCTCAACTTTATCGAGCCGTTTCGCATATTCACTCAAGCTAAACTTTATATTGGTCAGATCAGCTGTGATTTCGCTTATTTTGCTTAGTACCCGCTCTTCGGATTCCCTTAAACGTACAGACATCTTCTCCATTTCATCCTCAATTTTAGCTTCAATCCGAGCAATCCATTCCGGCGGGGGGAATTATCGCCTTTGGCGTCTTTGAGCTGAGGCCAAGCCATGCTTGGGTAGGTATGATAATAAAAAATAAAATAACTTACAGCAACAGCAGCAATCAAAGAGCTGAGAGCGAAGATAAAGCGAAGATGTCAGCAATGTGCAGAGATAACGCAAGAAAAACACCGTACAAATGGCAACAACAACAACTGAGGAAAAAGAAACGAAGGTGGCGAAGATAAGCAGCGTAAGCAGCAGCGTCGGCAGCGGTAAAATATTGACAAAAATTTGTATGGAGAAAAATTAAACAGCAGCAATATGTGTGCACGAAAATTATACCGATTTTTAATCCAGCGATTTGTGGTAGAAACGCAAATTGATAAAAGTTGTACTGTATATTGTTCTCGTGTGTTAAAGATTTTATACCACACAATTACCGGTTAAATTTAATTAAATTCACAGAGCGAGCATAAACACGTCTGTACGAATATGAAAAATTAATATGAAAAATGAATAAATAATTACCTACATAGAATACACTCTTTTTGATGTTTTATTGGAATTTGACCAGAACATAATATCCGATAGTCAACTTATCATCATCAGTTATTTTGTGTGTCTGCAAATCATCTGGTTGGTATTTCATCACCATTTGAGTCAATTGACTCAGCGTAGCTGATGTCGCTCCCACTTTCGTGTGAATATTTTATTCTCAATTGGCGTTTTCTTTTAGGTTGCTTCATTTTAACCTGCGTTGTTCTTTTCTGTGAAAACTTCAGAGTGCCCTTGGCGGTATTACGATTTTTCTTCAAAGTACGCTGCTCAATCCTTCGTTTTTCAGTTGAACAAGTAAAAACTAGAGAAATTTCGCTTCTCGAAGATTTATTGCAAGCATGAAGTTGCGATATAGGCCTAACAGATTCTGGGGTAGTATATTATGGGTTATCATTTGGGCTCCTTTCTGGGTTCATTGTAATATTTTGTGATCTATCAGGAAGAACGAGTTCTACTTGCTCATTTGTTGTTCTTGTTTGTAGACACTTGCTCAAACCTGGGTATTGAGGGGATACATTCCTATTGCTTTGAATCCGTTCATTATGTTTTCAGGAGATAATGATAATAATAATGGTTGCTGGGTTAAGGTGCCGATGTCTTAATACTGATTTGCCTTCTAGGATTTGTTATTAGAAAATATTTAAAGGCTTTCCGGAAAAGTAGCAAAGGAACCGAAAACTGATACATCCAAGGGTTGTAGACGATGGGAAGTGTGTGGAGGAAAAGAAAGTAGTACATTTCCGGTGTCTGAGCAATATTTAATGCTTTCCAAACTGCTATGTGACGCATGAATATGAGTAGAATTAGAATTGGGGTTTCGAGTAATGCAATGGGCCGATAGTCACCATTAGCCTTTTTTTAGCGGAATAATCTTGACTCTTTTCCAAGAGTCCGGAAAGACTGACGTGGTCCGGATAGTATTAAAAGCATGTGTTATATACTGTAAAATTTTTGGTAGCAAGCACTTGACAAACTTTGGGTTTATACCATCGAGACCAACCGCATTTGATTTGATGCTAAGTATGGACTGAACTACGTCACAGTCGGCGACACGTTTGAAATGAAAACTGGTCGAAGCGCTACTTGTGTTTCTGCTGTAACTGTCACCACATGTGTTACTTACAGAAACGGGCGGATTTGCAAATTTTCTGTTTAGTTCATCAACGTCAGCAGACACAGAGACAGGTTGGGTTTTGTTGACAATCCCAATCTCACGAACTTTACGCCATTTCTGCTTAGAACCACTAGCCACACTAAACTGATGCTCATAGTATTATAATTGTCTTGACTTTTGATTCTCTTCCAATTGCGATACGCATTATTTCGTTTACTTATCAATTTTTTTATATAGTTATTGAACCAGGGGCGTTTTTTAACATTTTCTTATTTATATAAAAGTTGTACAAACTGCTCGAAAAGTGAAATTATGTTTGTTTCAAGAAAATTAATTTGATCAGTGCTGGAAACTAAGTTGTACATATATTCAGTCTTCTCTAGAAAAACCTGCAGCAGACAGTTGGTCGTAAAGAAGTACTTTTTTAATGTCATTCACAAAGAAAATGTCCAGCAGGGTGCTACTGTTTTGTGTGAAGTGAGTGGGCATAGTAACGTTAGATGGATATAAACCCAAGGTGTGCATATCAAGGGAAAAATTATTTTCGCGAAGTAAGTCACTGTTAAAATCCCCAACTATGACAATGTTTTTATAGTGAAGGGTCAATCCTTCTATAAAGTCAACAAAAGGTGTGTATGCAATGCACCTATTTGGTCTATATACACAACCAACAAGGATCCTATCTATCTGGGATTGTATTTCAATAAAAATATATTCAATTGAGCTTGTAGTTTCTGCGGTACATTTTAGGGAACAAGAAAGACTATTTTTGACATACACAGCAACACCACCACCAAGCGAAGTTCTGTCCAAACGAAAAAGTTTATAGCCACTAACACTTAACATGGCGTCGTTATGCCAAGTAGAAAACCAAGTCTCGGATACACATACAACATCAACGCCAGAATACTCAAAGATAAATCTGAATTCATCTATTTTAGGTGGAAGGCTTTGGGCGTTAATATGACATACTTTTAAGCCATTTTTTTGTTTACTTAGAACCCGTATCATGATAGGAGTAGAGTACCCGCAACTGAAACCCGTACGTTCATTGTTACCCATCACTAACAAAAAAAGTAAATAGAGAATATTGCATTCAAGTGCAATTGCAATTCGAATAAAACCGAACACAATAAGAAATAAGTTAGAGACGGTAGTTAAAAGAAAGATAATGTGGGAGATATAGAGCAAGAAATTAGATATAATAATATAGAGGTAATAAAGATAATGTGGGAGATATAGAGCAAGAAATTAGATATAATAATATAGAGAGAGTTACAATTTTTTATTAACACTAAACAAGATAACATAAGAAAGTGCAAATACAAAAACACAAGTAGTCATTTGTTGCTGCCCAACATAGCTTCAATGCCCTCTTTGTTTGACACCTTGATCGCTTCGCTACCTGGTTGAGCACGAGCATATACTTCACCTCTAACAGAAAAGCGCTTTTGTTTTTTTAATTGAGTTCCAGCCAGCATAATCGCTCGGTTGCCTTTTGTAAGGCACTCGTTTATGCAAACATTTTCATCCGTCAAACCTCCAAAGTCGGAGAGCCGAAAACGCCTTTTGTTGGTTTTGTAAAACCTGGCAGCAGCTTTAAATGTAATTGTCTGTCATACGGGGAGATAAGTTTAATAATGAGAGGCGCTGGTTTGGTGTTATCTTTACCTCTGCTCACGCGAAAAGCGTCGCGAATAGGAGGAGCATTTATCTCCATCGCCCCGCAGAGCTTTCCAAAGACCTCATTTACGTTTTCGTCTTTTTCATGAGGTGTCCCACTAAGAATTATGTCGGCAGAGACATTATTCGTGCCGAGAATATCAAGATCTGCTTTAAGTGCAGATAGTTCCTCACGCAGCTGATCAATTTTACAATTTTAAATACATTTCCCCTCAACTTTATCGAGCCGTTTCGCATATTCACTCAAGCTAAACTTTATATTGGTCAGATCAGCTGTGATTTCGCTTATTTTGCTTAGTACCCGCTCTTCGGATTCCCTTAAACGTACAGACATCTTCTCCATTTCATCCTCAATTTTAGCTTCAATCCGAGCAATCCATTCCGGCGGGGGGAATTATCGCCTTTGGCGTCTTTGAGCTGAGGCGTAGATGGCTTTGGCGGCGAGTTGCCTAACAGGCGCGCAGACTTAGGGCGACCAGCCATGCTTGGGTAGGTATGATAATAAAAAATAAAATAACTTACAGCAATCAAAGAGCTGAGAGCGAAGATAAAGCGAAGATGTCAGCAATGTGCAGAGATAACGCAAGAAAAACACCGTACAAATGGCAACAACAACAACTGAGGAAAAAGAAACGAAGGTGGCGAAGATAAGCAGCGTAAGCAGCAGCGTCGGCAGCGGTAAAATATTGACAAAAATTTGTATGGAGAAAAATTAAACAGCAGCAATATGTGTGCACGAAAATTATACCGATTTTTAATCCAGCGATTTGTGGTAGAAACGCAAATTGATAAAAGTTGTACTGTATATTGTTCTCGTGTGTTAAAGATTTTATACCACACAATTACCGGTTAAATTTAATTAAATTCACAGAGCGAGCATAAACACGTCTGTACGAATATGAAAAATTAATATGAAAAATGAATAAATAATTACCTACATAGAATACACTCTTTTTGATGTTTTATTGGAATTTGACCAGAACATAATATCCGATAGTCAACTTATCATCATCAGTTATTTTGTGTGTCTGCAAATCATCTGGTTGGTATTTCATCACCATTTGAGTCAATTGACTCAGCGTAGCTGATGTCGCTCCCACTTTCGTGTGAATATTTCATTCTCAATTGGCGTTTTCTTTTAGGTTGCTTCATTTTAACCTGCGTTGTTCTTTTCTGTGAAAACTTCAGAGTGCCCTTGGCGGTATTACGATTTTTCTTCAAAGTACGCTGCTCAATCCTTCGTTTTTCAGTTGAACAAGTAAAAGCTAGAGAAATTTCGCTTCTCGAAGATTTATTGCAAGCATGAAGTTGCGATATAGGCCTAACAGATTCTGGCGTAGTATATGATGGGTTATCATTTGGGCTCCTTTCTGGGTTCATTGTAATATTTTGTGATCTATCAGGAAGAACGAGTTCTACTTGCTCATTTGTTGTTCTTGTTTGTAGACACTTGCTCAAACCTGGGTATTGAGGGGATACATTCCTATTGCTTTGAATCCGTTCATTATGTTTTCAGGAGATAATGATAGTAGAAATGGTTGCTGGGTTAAGGTGCCGATGTCGTAAATACTGATTTGCCTTCTAGGATTTGTTATTAGAAAATATTTAAAGGCTTTCCGGAAAAGTAGCAAAGGAACCGAAAACTGATACATCCAAGGGTTGTAGACGATGGGAAGTGTGTGGAGGAAAAGAAAGTAGTACATTTCTGGTGTCTGAGCAATATTTAATGCTTTCCAAACTGCTATGTGACGCATGAATATGAGTAGAATTAGAATTGGGGTTTCTGTTAAATAGTTCGTAAACTTTTGAATAGGTGCCATCACCATAGTTACACCAGTTTCGTCCAAATTATAGATATCCTTTGCTTGAAACGAGGACTTTTCAAACATAGTAAGGTTCGGAAAAAACATTCCACCGCTGAATTAGTAAAACTACGTAATCTTGCTAACTGATTTTTCAGGTTTACGAAGAGTTATCGAATCATTTCTTTTGAGAAATCCGTAAAACGAATCGTCTCCAGCTTCTTTTGATTTCTCCCAGCTAGTTGAATACTAATATTGTTAGCTTTAGCGTAATCATACGCAAACTTTTTTAAAGTTTGATAAGTTAAGCCATAAGAATAAAAAGAACATTTCTTGACGTATCCACAAATATCGGATTGTTGTTTAATAAATGTCTGACGCGATGTGTATTTCGATTGAAATTTAAAAGAACCTTCAGAGCTGCTGTCTTTGGCAGAATCTGAAAGATTACTTGAATCTGCCTTAGTTTTCAAACGCATGATTATAGTTGTTCTATTTATTCCGTATATGATGGCAGCTGTGGTTTGCATTTCAGTCCCATTTTTGATATCTCTTAGGCCCGGTTTTTCAGTACAAGTTTAACTCAATTTGTCAGTTAAACTAAGCTTAAACTTGTTACTCAGTTTTCAGTCAACTTTAAACGAAGTTTAAACGTAGTTTAAGCGGTCAATTCGGCAGGGTTAAACTCTAGTTAACCTGTCAGCTGTTTTGCATATTTGATGCTTTTGGTTGTGAAACAATAAGCTGAACGCAATTAAGAAAGTACGATATTTTTATATTTAATTAAATACTGGATATATCATCTGACGAAAGTGATTATAGTGATGCCGAAATTGGCGAAATGCTAACTATTACAATACTGAGGAGAAGCAATAGCGTTGAATATGTATACAAATATTATCTGTTGCCGTATCTAGATAAAGAAAAAACCAATGTTGCCGTATAAAAAGCAAATATTAAAAGCGGCCTTAAACTCACACTGAAAACCCGCTCTGCAGTTTAACTGGAGTTTAAATTTATGCCGAGTTTAAGCAAACTTAGTTTAAACTGAGCTTAACCAAAGACTGAAAAACCGGGCCTTATTGCCTTATATTATTTTCATTTATAGCAGACCGATTAGAATTCTTTTTGTAATTGAGAATATAAAAATTGAGAATATAAATATTAACACAAAAGTTCATTTGTGATATAGTCAGAAAAATACGGGGTCCATTTAACTTTTGTTAAATGCCCCCATTCTAAAATGTCAAATGTACCCCAAATGAGCTTACTTTAAAAATTTCCATTTTCTTACTTTTTAAATTCTTGAGTTTTAAATTTACAAATCTTTTCGAAATTATTGACAATAATGTTAAAATGGTAATTTAATTGACTTAAAAATTTTCTTCATATCACTTTCACAGACTAATATAAAATACCGAGAGAGGAGAAAAACATATATTGCTTCACCAAAATATTGACACTAACTGCCAAAGTTCACCACCATTGACTTCAAAAACGCCATAGTCAAATGTGCCCGAAAGTCGAAGGTACCCCAGTTTCCCCTATGTTAAAATATTAGGATTCTTTGGCAGCTTCATTAAGACATTTGATGACGCAGAACCTAAAGTGCTGAGAAACAGTTATAGAACAAAACGAAGTAAAGTAAGCTATTCGTAATCCTGATGAAAAAATCGAATAGGGAAATCAAACGCTCTGATAGTTTCTTAAATTATAAATGAAAAATAACTAAGTAACTCAAAACTTACAGAAAACTGAAACGAGTGCACGACAGAAACCAATGTCCTCATGTGCATTATGAAAACAATTGAGTTGTTCGCTGCAAATAATTAGCTTTTAGATAACACTGGTCTACAGCGAAAAACCACCAGAGACGCGAATATGAAATTCGTATGTAAAACCACACCCTGAAAAAATGTAAAAGCTAATAAAATTTTCTATAAACAACGCATACAAAACTTTCGCTAGGTTCGAAGATAATGAACAATCAATACGGATTTTTACCTTTTTTGTAAAAATATAAAAAAAGTGTAATTTGCGAGGAAGGGTATCGAAAACCTTTTATTGTTTTCAGATATATTTTTTTTCTCTGTAAGCTCTGTTTTATTACAAAAAGAACAAGCTTTCATCCAATAAAATCGATGGACTAATACAAAAGCTAAAAGCATTCAACTAAATATAGCCATATACGAGTATACTTAAGTACCCTACACGTACATATGTATTACTTAGTACGTATGTTAGTTAGTACGTTAGTAGATTTTCGAAGGGTTCTTAGATACTAAAAAATATTAATGCCGTTTTTTCAAGCAGGTAAACTTTATAATTTCAAACCCAAGTACATTTGAAGCAAGAGCAAATTTTTAAAGCAGGTAGTGTTTTCTTTGTATAACTAAGAAACCTTTTTGTCTAGGTAGGCTTCGATTTTTACTCGATCTGAGTATAAATAGGAGTAAATGCGAATTGCTCCTTCATAATGTTTGCAAGGCTCACAAATCCTTTGAAAGTTACATACTATAAGTATTTAGGGATTCAGCCTAAAAACACTGGAAAATCATGAACACCGAATACTGTGTGCACCACATGTCGAATCGAATTGATTCATTCGGAATCCGGAACAAAAAGTTGCGTAATAAAATTGAGGAATTTGCTACTTTTAATGCATATCTGACTAATTTCTGAAACTATCTATTCAGGCAACATATGAAATTTAGTACACCAATGAAGTGGAGGGAACCAACTTGCCATTCGACGAACTCCTATATATGTACTACAGAAGTATTTTGGCTTGGAAAGTCAGTCTACAGCGCTTTGCATTGCCAGTACCAAATTCAACGGAAGTTGCTCATCTAACTACATTGCCATTGCCACATCCAACTTTAGCTCCGGGTCCAGTTTCATTGTCAACAGCAGCATTTGATTACGCTTTGTCACAAGCACAACTCAATGATTGGATAAGAGATTTGACATTGTCCTAGGTAAAGGCCGAGCAACACGCCCCTCGTATGCAACAATTTAAATTCCTTTCATCCGATGTTAAGGTAGCATATTACCACGAACCATTTTCCAAGTTCTATAAGAAGGAGGACAGTGTTTGTTACTGCACAGACATTACTGGCTTATTCAAACAGATTGGTGAACCATATGATTCCAAAGAGTGGCGATTGTTCATAGATGGCAATAAACTAAGTTTAAAGGCCATATTATTACATATTGGCATGCAGTAAATAGGAAGGAAACCTACGACATAATGCAAAAATTACTTCAACTTATCAAATATTAAGAGCATGATTGGAAAATATGTGCCGATCTTAAAGTCGTTGGAATGCTATGCGGTCTACAAAGTGGGTACACAAAATACTGTTGCTTTCTCTGCAAATGAGATAGCCGAGCTCGTCAAGGCCACTACATCATAAAGAATTGGCCAGACCGAATCGAATTTGACGTTGGTGTGGATAACATAAAATACTCCCCTCTTATAAAGAAAGAAAAAATTATATTACCCCCGCTCTACATCAAGTTCGGCCTTATCAAAAACTTTGTTAAGGCTTTGGACAAAGAAGGCGAATCCTTCCGTAATTTAAAAACCATCTTTCCAGAGATTTCAGAAGCCAGGATAAAGGAAGGCATTTTTGTTGGGCCGGAAATAAGAAAGATGGTTGACAATAACCCATTCAAAGAGCTATTGTGGAGGCAGCAGAGTGAGATTCTTTTTAAAAGGACGTTACTTTTTTTTAGGCAAACGCATAAGTCCTAACTGCGAGATGATAGTGAACGACTTAATCAAGAACTATGCGAAAATAGGTAAATAAAGAAACATATTTAAGGCCGTTTTCTAAAGTAAACTTATAAACCTATCTGCCCGATAAACAAACATTTTTTATTAAAATTCTGGACTCTGGGATGTCGCAATGGTGGGTGACTCCTGTTGGCTTCTCATAAGAGAAACCGATCCTAATCTAAATAAGCGTCAAAACAAAATAACTTTTTCAAGTATAAAATAAGATCATAGAGCTAAGACAAAACTTAAATACATTGTTGTCGTATTTATTATGTACATATGCTAATATTTGTAGGTTTTTTTTAAAACAGAGCTTACAGAGAAAAAAGTATCTGGAAAAAAATAAAAAGTTTTCGATATCCTTTCCTGAAAGTACACATTTTTTTATATTTTTCCAAAAAAATGGTAGAAATCCGTATTGATTGTTCATTATCTTCAAACCAACAGGGCCTAGTGAAAACATTTTATTAGCTTTTAAATTTTTCAAACCGTTTTGGAATTGCTCAATTTGTTCTTGAGATATACATGATGAAGTGGAGCCATCTTTTTTTTTTAAATAACGGTAAATCGTAAATATCTGAAAAACAGTACCACAGAATCAAAAATAACCTCGATTTTCAGAATCAGAGGGTGGTTTTACATACGAATTTCATATTCGGTCTCTGGTGGGGAAAAAAATTTCAAATTAGTTAAAACAAAGCGTTTTTCAAATGCCTTAAGAAGCTAATTTCTATAACCAACGATCGAGTTTTGTAATTAAGTCGGTTTAAAACAAATAAAATGGGTTTGCTGAAACACAAAAAATAAAAATATTTGGAAATAAATATTCGTGTTGCATTTGCGAAGAACGTGCAAAAAGTTACCAAAAATGAAAAAACCGCTTCCAAATCGGAGCATTCTGTGCGAAGCCAATTCCGTACATAGCTTTTTAGCGACTTTATTTTTTCCTATCAGAAAATGCCCTAAAGTCCGTTCTGTTTTGACATTTGTGTAGTAAACACATGCGAAATACACGTTAATAAACAATGTTACGCTACACTGCTCCAGAACGCGGAATATTGCTGACTATTTATTTGAGCAATAATCGGTCGGTGAAAAACGGTTACTGCGCAAAAGTAATCCTCCTAGCAGAAAATGCTATAAATTTTGCGATTGGGCCCTAAAGTCAGTTCTGTTTTGACATTTGTGTAGTAAACACATGCGAAATACACGTTAATAAACAATGTTACGCTACACTGCTCCAGAACGCGGAATATTGCTGACTATTTATTTGACCAATAATCGGTCGGGGCCAAACGGTTACTGTGAATGGTGAGCGCTACAGAGCAATGATCAACGAGTTCTTTTTGCCGCAACTTGATGAATTGGGATTGGAAAACATGTGGTCGGAAGCTTACTTTTGCGCCACCTTGTATATGTAATCAAACTTCCCATTGCGCTCCCCTTACCATGAGATTTCCGAAAAAGGGCTAATTTTTCTTGTTCTTATACGGGACCCGTCAGAGAAATATTTGATTATTGAAATTGCAGTGAACTTTCCTTTTATAAACTGAACCAAGTGTTTTTGAAAAACGTTGTGGTGCAAGCACTCTGATATTATTACCAAAGTTTTTACTTGTATAGTTCCGTCATTATGTCTATAATAAAGTGCGTATGGGTGCACTGTAGCTTGATTATTGTTCCAATGTAAACCTTGAGTAGCATCTTGAACAATGAACACTTAGTTTTCGGAAAAATCGCAAACTAAAATACACCAACTTTCTGAAAATTCCTGCTTTTTAATCTTCATAAATTCATTTTGGCTTTTCACCAAAAGTTAATGAAAAAGTAATTTGTTCAACCCAATCTCCAAAAAATATTAGTCCACAGGGGAGGGTATAACCAGCAATGTAGTTCAGTCAGCATGAGTCCACTGTTTGTACGTAATTTCGTCTACTAAGTTTCCTTCACATATTTTCTCAAGCTCATTTACTAAATTTTCCGCGCCCGGGCACTTGGAGCACTTCCAAAAATAACATTTTGAGTGGGTTTAGTGCAAATTATATTATTATATAATTTAAATAGAGCTGATAACACTGGTCTACAGCCAAAACCCACCAGAGACGCGAATATGAAATTCGTATGTAAAACCACCCCCTGATTCTATGGCACCGTTTTTGAGATATTTACGATTTACCGTTATTTCAAAAAAAAAAAAAAACTGTCTCCACTTAATCATGTATATCTCAAGAACAAGTTGACCAATTCCACAACGGTTTGAAAAATGTAAAATGTAATAAAATTTTGCTATGCTTACAAAACATTTCGCTAGGCCCTGTAGGTTCGAAGGTAATGAACAATCAATACGGATTTTTACCTTTTTTTCCTGTAAAAATAAAAAAATGGTGTACTCTGCGAGGAAGGATATCGAAAACATATTATTTTTTCCAGATATTTTTTTCTCTGTAAGCTCTGTTTTATTACAAAGAAAAAGCTTTTATCCAACAAAATTGATGGACTATCACAAAAGTTATAGGCATTCAAATAATACTTACCCTACAAATTTTAGCATATGTACATATGAGACGATAGCAATGTATGTAAGTTTTGTCTTAACTCTATGATCTTATTTTATACCTGAAAAAATTATTTGTTTTGTTTTGACGCTTATTTAGATTAGGATCGGTTTCTCTTATGCGAAACCAACAGTAGTCCTTGATACCGACTTTTAATTAACTTGATTTGCTGATGAAACCGTTCGCCATGCTCGTCACTTTCGTCACCAAGATTTTGCGAAATAAAATTTAAATGGGAGTGCAGAAAATGGAGTTTTAACGACATAATTACTCCTGAAAAGAAAATAAAAAAGTAAATTAGAATAAGTGAGACATTTGTGTGTCAGTTTCTTAGGCTGGACTAATCGTTCAGTTCCTAACAAATTTTTGTTTACATTTTACTCGTTCTCTGATACAGAATGAGAAGAGAATTCAGCTTTAGGGCCGTTTTCTCATGTATACTTGAAAATTTTCATACAAATTTTTTGCCTTAAATATTTTTTATTTACCTATTTTCGAATAGTTCTTGATTAAGTCTTTCACTATCATTTCGTAGTTAGGACTTATGCGTTTGCCTAAAAAAAAGTAACGTCCTTTTAAAAAGAATCTCACTCTGCTGCCTCCACAATAGTTCTTTGAATGGGTTATTGTCAACCATCTTTCTTATTTGCGGCCCAACAAAAATGCCTTCCTTTATCCTGGCTTCTGAAATCTCTGGAAAGATGGTTTTTAAATTACGGAAGGATTCGCCTTCTTTGTCCAAAGCCTTAACAAAGTTTTTGATAAGGCCGAACTTGATGTAGAGCGAGGGTAATATAATTTTTTCTTTCTTTATAAGAGGAGAGTATTTTATGTTATCCACACCAACGTTAAATTCGATTCGGTCTGGCCAATCCTTTATGATGTAGTGGCCTTGACGAGCTCGGCTATCCCATTTGCAGAGAAAGCAACAGTATTTTGTGTACCCACTTGGTAGACCGCATAGCATTCCAACGACTTTAAGATCGGTACATATTTTCCAATCATGCTCTTAATATAATCGGGATAGACGGCTTTTGATTGCCAATATGTAATAATATGGCCTTTAAACTTAGTTTATTGCCGTCTATGAACAATCGCCACTCTTTGGAATCATATGGTTCACCAAGCTGTTTGAATAAGCCAGTAATGTCTGTGCAGTAACAAATACTGTCCGCCTTCGTATAGAAGTTGGAAAATGGTTCGTGGTAATATGCTACCTTAACATCGGATGAAAGGAATTTAGATTGTTGCATACGAAAGGCGTGTTGCTCGACCTTTACCTAGGACAATCATTGAGTTGTGCTTGTGACAAAGCGTTTCTTTCGTTTTCCGTGTGAAGTTCTGTACAACTTCATGCCGCGTAATCAAATGCTGCTGTTGACAATGAAACTGGATGCGGAACTAAACTTGAATGTGGCAATGGCAATGTATTTAGATGAGCAACTTCCGTTGCATTTCTTGACTTTCCAACCCCAAATACTTCTGTAGTACAAATATAGGAGTCCGTCGAATGGCAAGTTGGTTCCCTCCACTTCATTGTACTAAATTTCATATATTGCCTAAATAGATAGTTTCAGAAATTAGTCAGATATGTATTAAAAATAAGCAAATTTCTAAATCTTAGTACGCACCTTTTTGTTCCGTATTCCGAATGACTCAATTCGATTCGACATGTGGTGCACACAGTATTCGGTGTCCATGATTTTCCAGTGTTTTTAGGCTGAATGCTAAAATACTTATAGTATGTAACTTTCGAAACACACGCCGCATGCTTTTAACAATATCTGCATCATTTTTACACTCAAACTCTCGCGCCCTCTTATTCATATTATTTTTTTAAGTAAATGACGGGTTATAAAATGCACCGCTAGACTGAACAGTATCCGGTGAGCCTTGCAGATATTATGAAGGAACAATTCGCATTTACTCCTATTTATACTCAGATCGAGTAAAAATCGAAGCCTACCTAGACAAAAACGTTTCTTAGTTATACAAAGAAAACACTACCTGCTTTAAAAATTTGCTCTTGCTTCAAATGTACTTGGGTTTGAAATTTTAAAGTTTACCTGCTTGAAAAAACGGCATTAACATTTTTTAGTATCTAAGAACCCTTCGAAAATCTACTTACGTACTAACTAATATATGAATACTAATTCATATGTACGTGTAGGGTACTTCAGTATTATATGGCTATATTTATTTGAATGCTTATAACTTTTGTATTAATCCATTGATTTTATTGGATGAAAGTTTTTTTTTTTTGTAATAAAACAGAGCGTACAGAGAAAAAAATAAAACGGTTTCGGTATCGCAAAGTACACATTTTTATATATTTTTACAAAAAAAAGGTAAAAATCTGCATTGATTGTTCATTATCTTTGAACCTACAGGGCTTAGCAAAAAGTTTTGTATGCATTGTTTATAGCAAATTTTGGAATTGCTCAATTCGTTCTTGAGACATACATGATTAAATGGAGCCATTTTATTGTTTTTTTGAAATAACGGTAAATCTTAAATATCTCAAAAATGGTACCATAGAATCAAAAATAACCTTAATTTTCGGAATCAGGGCATGGTTTTACATACGAATTTTATATTCGGGTCTTTGGTGGGGAAAAAAAGTTCGAATTTGTAGACCAGTGTTATTAGCCGAGCATAAACTAACCGCAATGGTGTGGCAGTAGTGTTGCTCGACTATAACACCGAAGGTCCAAGGTTCGAGTCCTGGGAAAGGTACCATCAAAAGGGGTTTGCAAAACTTTTTCAAAAGTGGGGTCGACCATGTTAAATTCGCCATTTGACTACATGTAAAAGAGATTGAAGGCGAATTATTTGTGATTCGAAATGCACTAGATGCGCACGAGTTCAGAACTAGAGATTTTCCCCACAGGGCATTTGTACACGCAAATATACAAACATCCGTACAAGCGATAAAGACAGTGAATTTCGCTTCCGACATCTCTCCCATTTCAATACAACTACTCGCATATCACTATATGAACATTACTATTTGAATAAACGGATAAATTATTCGAATAAATACTATTCGAATTCAAAAGAGAGGAGATTTATCTAGTAAAGATAATTCGAGTACGCTGAGCACGATGGTACTGTTCATTTGTCTCGGTTAGCTCTTGTTTAGGAAATATTGGCCTTTTTTAATAATAATAATAATAATATACCTCACAGAAGATATTTCATCAAAAATATTACCAATCGGATAATTTGGAACACAGCTTTTTTACAAAAATTAAAATTTTTTTTCGATTTTTTCTCATATTTTTTGAGTTTTAGATCGACGTTATGGATGTAAGTTGAGGCATTATCTATTGTTTTATGAAATTCATACTAAAAAATAAATAAATAAGCAAAAATATGCAACGTTCGTTTAACCATGTTATCAATCTTCGACTTCCGTTTTTTCAAGATTAGGTCAAATCAATAGTTTTTAATAAAAATCGATATAATAAAAATACATAGTTTCTGAAAGATTTCAATTAGTGGAAGATGATTCAATAAAAGAATAAAATATTTAATTCCGCTACATTGTTATTTATTGGGGAAAAATTGATCATTGTTAAGTAAATAATTTTTTTTTAATACATAGGTATATTGTTAATTTTTTTAATTTTAATTAATCAGCTGGAGACTGAATTTATCGCATGGTAGTGTAAAAGTGTACTTTCTCACTTTGATTCTATGGAATGCGTCCAGCATATCTGCGATATAAATACGCCAACTTTCCGATCGATGAATGCCGAGAACCTTGTCGTTGACCATTTTAACACAAGTTCATGGCACAAGTTCTAAATAGTTGAGGGCACTTTCGAATTTCGTATCTCTCATCAAGCGTCGAATATCGGGTCCATTCAAAATTCCTCTTGAACGATTACAAGGTATTATTATACCCGCTGTGTTGGGTACACTTGTCAGACTGGACTATGACCTTCCGGCTTTCCTATGTTTACATTTACATATAGGTGTAAAAATTGTAATTTTGTTATATATGTTCGTCGCCTTGACATAACGCTTAGGTGTTATATTGGTATGCTCTCCTGTAAGAGGATTCCAATGTGAGACGAACTAAGAGGAAAGTTTCATTTCTCCCACAGCCTCGGGTGCGTGTTCTCTGCGAGTCCACTGCACCTCCTGCTGCGGAAGAAGTGGAGATAGCACACCACCTTAAGCCAAGGTGTTGAAGTACCCGTGCCGAGGGCTGAATGATCAGCGGGTGGGAATTGAATCACTGATCGCTTAGGGTCCCCTCCGATGCCCGGGCAAGGTCGGTTGCATAAGTGCCTTACAACGGTATACTGGCTCTGCCGGGATGGACGAACCCCTTCCAGCTTCCTCGTGGGACTCAAATGAAAAACGAACCCCAAAAAATAAACAAATAAATAATGGGCAGGAGGAGAGCGTTCTGAAGAACGCGTTCGGAGGACGAACTCCTTGCACGTAGCCAAAGGAGCGTCAACACAAGGGATGACAGGGGTACCAGCCATATTACCCTGGCCCTCCCAAGCCCTAAACTGGAGAGGAAATCTAAGAAATTCTCAGGAACCCTGGAAAGAGCCAGGTATCATAGGGCTCTCTTCATGCTAAAGATCAGGAGGAATGAGAAAACGGGTGAGGTCCACGTGCGAGATGCAGAGGACCGGGTATGGTGTGAAGCGGGGGTCAGGAACTACGACAGAACATATGCCAATAAGCCCATAGCTCAGCCAAAACAGCAACAACCAAAAGCGAAGCAACCCGGTAAGCGCAATTGACCACATGAGATGAACGAGCGCGAAGTTAAGAAGGGCAAATGCAACCAGCAGTATCGGTGCTTCCACTAGTGCTGCATCAGCGGCGAGGCACAACTATAGTGAGGTGGTCGGGTATAACCTCATGGAAAACCAAACTCCAGTACCTGACTTAAACTGTGACGAGATTTGCCGCGGCGTCAGGACCGCCAAACTAAAGACTTTCCCAGCAGCAGTAGCACTGGGAAACAACCTTGAGGAGGTTGACGATGCTTGGCAGGGCCAGCTGGGTTGGTGCTTCGGCAAGCTCCGGAAAAGGTGCAGGTGTGCTCCCCGGTCCGATAATTAGCGTGGCGCAGATTAATCTGCAACACTCAAAGATAGCCTCGTATAACCTTCTGGTCCTCCTAAGGGAGGAGGGCATTGATATCTTCCTAGTACAGGAACCGTGGGTATGGCGTTGCAAGGTCATGGGAATACATACCAGAAACAACAACCTGTTCTGCACACTTGGAGAAGGTAAACCGAGGGCTGGCATCCGTGTTACAGATACTATTAATTGTTGTGCTTCGCCCTGCCCAATGGGCTCGATCACTCTAAATTGTCATCAAGCTCTTCTAACGGAAGTCCGAGGAAAAACGCAGTTTCCACAGGGTTCGACTGAACAGGTAGGACATGTGTTTGGTATGTTGGAGTTCAATCTGGATAAGTAAGAGTTCAACCTATTACAATATCCAGAGCGAAGTTGTGCTAGTATGACTCTAGTCTCCCTCGGAAGTACACGCTCCTCCTCAGCCAATCCAGGTGGCTGAGTACTGATAAAGTGATTAACAAGCCGAGATCGGAGGGATCTGTTTACCGACTCAGTGTGAAGGTCGTTTAGAGCCCTTCTATGGTTCCGCAGATCAAACGGCAAAGAGATGTGGTGCCGGATCTCATCGTAGTGCTTACGAAGATGTCTCCTTATGTCTCTGAGGGGCGGGGCTACATCCAATAGATGTCGATTTGGATGACTGGGTTTATGACAGTTCAGAAGGAACTGTCTACTCAAGAGTTCCGCGTGCTCTTGAACATTGAGCAATTTTGCTTCTTGATGGAGTTGAGACTCAGATGACATAAGCAGACACCCCGTAGCAGTTCTGATTTTGGTGTTTTGGCAGACTTGGAATTTCCTCCAATTGGTGTCAGCAAGGTTGGGCGACCATGTGGCCGCAGCTTAGTCAATAACCGGTCGGCCAATAGCCTTTGATGTAGCAAGCAATGTTTCTTTGTCTTTTCCCCAAGTAATACCGGCCAGTGACTTGAAGATCTTATTGCGGCTCTGTATCTTTGAAGCTGTTGCGGTGGGATGACCAGCAAAGGTGAGGCCGTTGTCAAATGTCACACCCAAGATTTTTGGGTGGTTGCCAGTAGGTAGAGGTACTCCGTCTACGTAGACGTTTAACTATTGTCAATTTAGTCGGAGATAGGGTCAGATTTTGCTCGGTGAAGAAGCTGGATAGGTCACAGAAGTAACTGTTGATTCTAATACAGAGTTCGTCAATGGAGGGACCCTTGCCCGAGGCCATTATCGTGCAGTCGTAGGAAACAATGGAGACTCCCTCTGGTTGGGGGGAAGTCTCGAAATTTATAAATTAAACAAAAGGGGAGAGAGAACAGCGTCTTGCGGCACCCCTTGTTTTATTCTTCGTGGCCTAGATTTCTTTCTCCTGAATTTGACTGATACCTGTCGACCATTGAGGTAATTAGCGGTCCACCTTTTAAGGGCGGCAGGGAGCGGTGTATCTTCCAGATCTCGCAGGAGTGTGGCATGATTGACGTGTAGAATGCATTTGATAGGTCAAGTGCCACGAGGACCGTCCTATGGTTTGGTGGGTGTTGATTCAAACCATAATTTATCTGCGTTGTAATGGCATCCAAGCGGATGTCGTGCTATGAGATTTGCGGAAACCATGCTGGTGATCGGCCAATTCCAGATTTGCAATGAAGTAAGTGAGCAGGACGGCCTCTAGTAACTTCAGGAGGGATATGGTGCGCCAGCTTCCCTGGTTTTAGTAGGGGAACTAAAATCGCCTCTTTCCATATCTCAGGTATAACGAAAGTAGTTAGAGAGAGATTAAAAAGAGCCGCTAAATAACTCTGGCCCTCGTGGCCTAGGTGTTTGACCATCTTCATGGCGATTCCGTCGGGTCCGATGGATTTTGAGGGTTTGGCCTTCATTATGCCTTCCTTGACCTCTGCGACTGAGACGGCAATAAGCGCAGTGGAGTGTTTGTGTTTGTGAGCACGTCGGAAGGCTCTTCTCTTAGTCCAATCTGCAGGTGGATGCATTATAAACAGGCGGCAAAAAGAGCTCGCGCATTTCCTGGCGTCCGATTTGACCCTGTCGCCGAATGCAATGGCGACCTTGTCATTGTGTTTGGTCGGATTGGATAGGGCCTTGACAGTCGACCATAATTTGCAGACTCCGCCGGAGAGGTTGCATGCCTCAAGGTGTTGTTTCCACTTGGTCAGCTTGTGTTCGTTGACTATCCTACGAATTTCCGCATTGATATCTTTGATTCTGGGATCTGCCAGGATAATGAGTCTCACTTGGTCAAGTTCTCTTGCCATCGCCGCAGCTTCTGCAGGAGAATTCGGACGAATTTCTGGTATTCTACCAGCAGGAATACAGCGGCATGAGGCTGAATTCTTGACTTCGCGAAACTCTCTTTCGTCTTTGCGTACGTCTGTAGGAGTGGGTAAGGCAGCGAAGGAGCGCTCTATATAGTCAGTAAAGCGGTCGAAGTCTGCTTTGGTGAAGTTAGTGTATGTTAGTTTATCAGTCGTTATGAAGTCGGTCAACAGAGAGTAAGATGGGTAGGTGGTCTGAGTCTAATGTAAGCATCGGTTGCCAGATGACAAAGTTAATTAGGCCCGCGCTCGTTATGGAGATGTCTGGCGAACTGTGGCAGTTACCTGGCACCCTGGTGGTGGCATCTCCATTGACTGCACAGAATGCTGAGTTGTCTAGTTGGTCTGCAATACCGTGTCCTCTGCTGTCTGCTGGCAAGTTGGAGTGCCGGAGATCATGATGCGAGTTGAAGTCGCCTAGGATTAGACGGTTATCGCCCCTTAGCAACGCACTAATGTTGGGATGAGAATCTCTAGGACAATACGTGGCAGGAAGAATATAGATGTTTATGATGTGCAGGTCGGTGTCTCCTGACCGGACTGCTATGCCTTGGCATTCTAAGGTAGAGTCCCTGGGGTCGACGTCAGGGGAAAATAGATTATTTTGTACAGAGTGATATGTAGTGAACGCAAGGCCACCCCCTTACCGCTGGGACGGTCTTTTCGATGTACATTATCCCCATAACAAGTTCGTAAGTCCGATCTTGTGTTCAATTTTGTCTCTTGTATCGCGGCGGTTTTGATGTTGTGCGTCTTCATAAAGTCAGTTATCTCCGCGATCTTTCCAGCTAATCCGTTACAGTTCAGCTGCAAAATTTTGAAGTGTCATTCCGGTATGATAGAACCGGCTGTTGTGAGAATGATACTGATACTATTATTTTTTTATTTTTACCGAATTTACATCTAACAGCGGTCAGGATTGATCACGAGGCGGATGTAGTCTGACGATCGCTTCGCCGTAAATGGCTTACGATCGACCAGCACCTCTTGTGAAAGTACAGCTGTTGGTGGATGAAAATAAAGAAGCGATCCAACGCCAGACACTCGATGTGGGGCAGCAGTGAAACAAACGAACGGGGTGAGTCTCTTTTTCACTTTTTACTATCAAACAATCTATGTATATGTAACACGGGCAGCTCTCCCATCTTTGCTTTGCCAGGTTCAGAGAACTTCGCATGGTGGGAAGAAGTCCTTGATATTAAGATGGTATCTGACACCCAGGAACTTTAAGTATGGAACTGAGAGGTGTTGAAGTTTACGCTTTTCTGATCCTAGAATGATTCTCTTCGGTATAGAGTGGGAGAAGGAGAGAAGATAACCGTATAGAAACCCGAAGCGTACTTCGTGGGCTTATTTGACAAGATAGTCAGTAATAGGGTCTGTAGAAATGCAGATCTGGACGATCGAGTTAGGTCCCTAGAAAAAGCTACCAGGTAGCCCACAAAGTTGCCTGTCCAATAGCCCGGAGCCAAAAAAAACCTTCCCACCGTGGTGTGATAAAAGCCTTAGCCACCTTAGGTAAAATCTCAGGAAGGTCTTCAAGGACTGCTGGAGGGAGCATAAAAAAGCTGTGCGAATCGCAAAGACGAAATCCTGGAAATAACACTGCGAGTCGATTAAGTTCACGAAGGCCTCATCAAGGCTTGGGAAGATTCTTGTCAGGAATCACTTAAACCAGACCTTCGTTAAACGCGTTGATGGGATATGGGCAGGATCATCAGCGGAAACCCTGGACATCCTAATAGAAGCCCACTTTCCGGAAGGCCCCGGAGAAGTTCAGCAGCGATGAGAATAGGTGCAGCAGGTAGCACCCAACTTTTTAACAAACAAAATCCTAGCAGAAGGCAGAATTACTTGGGCGATAAACAGCTTCTCACCGTATAAATCGCCGGGAGTGGATGGTATACTCCCAATTATGCTGCAGAACACCCAGAAAACTTTGGTTAGTGAACTAAAGGAGATTTTCGTAGCATGCCTCACTCATAAATACATTCCGGCCACATGGAAGAAAACAAGCTGGCCAAGGATTATCGGCCAATAAGCCTCACATCCTTCGTGCTAAAAACTTTCGACAGACTATTAGACATTCATATACGGGAACTTCTTCTGGAAGCTCCTCTTTCGGATGAGCAGCACGCGTATCTCAGGGGGAAATCTACAGAGACCGCAGTGGTGCGAATAGTTGAGAGGTCCCTTTTGTATAAAGAATTGACCTAAGCTGCGTTTGTTGATGTGGAGGGCGCGTTCAATAGCGTGAGAGCCGCGCGTTCATCAATTGGAACCCGTTCCTACTTCTTAACCGTAAAATATCAGCTGAGCTGTTGGGAGCAAGAATCAGTAAGCGGATATGTAGAGGCACACCGCAGGGCGGGATCCTATCACCTCTGCTGTGGCAGCTTACTATGAACGACATCCTAGTAAAATACAATAGTAGTGGGGTAAAGATTGTGGCGTACGCCAACGATGTGGCGATCCTGGTCTCGGCTCCCTTCCGTTATGAGTGAAATCATGGAAAGAACGTTGGCAAAACTAGGTAGGTGGGCACAAGAACGTGGCCTTAGGCTAAGCTCGAATAAAACGGATATCTTACTCTTCACGAGGAAGTAAAGCTACCTACCTTCGAACTACCTAAACTAAATGGCCAGCAGCTCTCCCTATCTCCTATCACCAGATATCTGGGACTAATAATATATTGTTAATTGAACTGGAAAGCGTGCATCGAAGAGCGGAGGAGGAAAGGCTGCATTGCTTTCTACGCCTGCGAATCAATGTTTGCCAAGAATTGGGGTCCCACGCCGAAGATGGTGCTATGGATGGACGAGGCGATGGTGCGACCAATGCTGACCTGTAGATCTGTAGTGTGGTCGGAAGCTCTTCAAAAGAACTGCAATCTGATCAGCCTACAGAAGGTCTAGCCTTCGCGCTTGTCCCACTGCGCCATTGGATCTCATTTTGAACTTGCTTCCAATCGACTTACATATACTGTGTACAACGACACAATCTGCACTTAGACTCACGGAGTCTAGCATAGTAGTATTCCTAACAATCTACCAGCGGGCACAGTTAGCACCAAAACAGATTATTATCCTCACAAAATGAAGTTTTAGAGTAGTATGGCTACTAACATTCCGAGTAGGAATGATTGGGAACGGGGCACCATTGCAGTTGATATCGCCATTGAAAGATACACCTACGGATCTAAGATGGATTCTGGGATGAGGGCCGGGATTTTCTCAGAGGCCTTACACATCTCTGTATCATTTAGACTACCTTTGATTTGCAGTGTCTTTCAAGCAGAAGTACTTCCAGGCCTGCAAATCACTCAATGACAGGAACATAACTCGTAAAGTAAGGATCTTTTCTGAGAGACAAGCAGCAATAAAGGCGATGGCAGCGCCACATACAACTTCGAATGTGGTGCAGGAATGCAAGCAAATTTTGGCTACTTTAACCTATCTTGAACTATCCATTACCTGGGTTTCGGGTCACAGAGGAATTGAGGGTAATGAGAGAGCCGATGAGCTGGCACGCATTGGCTCATCAGAAGGAAATGAGGAAACAACCAGCTTGGAAATGGATGTACCCTTAGCAGTAGCCAGGGGTAACATTTAAAAGTACTACCGGAACAATTCGCAACTGAAGTGGAAGGACACAACTAGTTGTGCAATCGAGAGGAGGACAAGGATTCTACTAAGCAGGTCCAGGGCTGACACCCACAAACTCATAACGGTCTGCACAGGTCACTGGGCGATGGGCACGCATGCGGAGAGGATAGGCATTCTGCACCATGACCACTTCAGCAGTTGTAGGGACGTGACTGCCGAAGAGACTGTTCAGCATTGCCTCTGCAAATGCCCGGCTCTGGCAAGACTGCGTTGAAAGTCCTTTTGGATCCCCTTTTTGGACAACTTAGATAGGATATCTGATATAGGGATTCCAAACATCTTTGAGTTTATCAACAATTCTGGTTGGTTGTAACATGCATGCATACTATTTTAAAAGGTTCGACGAGTTTTCATGGTATCAAACCGGTTTCCTAAAGCTACTTGGGAGACCTGGGTCGCAGCCATTTTACCTACCTATATGAACAAAATATGACCAAAGCTTAGAAACAAAAAGGGTAAGCAGCAGAAATGTCATTTGTATCCTCTTTCTTGTTCTAATTCTCAGGCTTTCCATAGTGTTTCAAGCATTTTCTCGTCGTTCGCCTGTTATTGTAGTGTCCTGCGCTAATTTGTGTTTTTGTTTGCTTACGTCCACGTAGTGTTCCTTTAGGCGAACGCTTAAAGCACGTTTTGTTGTTCCCACGTATATTTTGTTGCAATTTTCATTTTCTTTTTCTTTGCATGTTAATTCATATACTACGTTATTTTTCTATGAGGTTGGAACTGCTGTTTTTTTTTTGTGAATATGCTTGCTAGTGTTTGGTTGGATTTGCATGCCAAGCAAATATAGCTGTTGTTACATGTTTTCGAGGTAAATTGGTCTGTTAATCCTTCTTTTTTTGTTGAGTTTGTTGGTGATATGTTGCTATTTTCGTTTTCAATTTTCGCTATCTTTTGTTGTATTAAATTTTGTATTAGGGTGTGCGGATAGTTATTGCTTTTTGAAAAGTGAAACGCAATATAATTTTTCAAATATACTTTATTCTATATCCGCTAGAAATGGCTAGCGTGCTCGTGCTTGAAATGTTCGCGAATAACGAATAGCGACAAGATACATAATTGACAAGAAAAAGCGAAAGATAAAGAAGATAAGGTTGCCACCAAGTAGCATGGTTATATAAAGTTGCCACCGAGTATCACGGTTCCGTTCGGGAACGAGATAGGCGAATGTTGACAAATGTTTCTAATTTTGTTGATGTTTTTATTCCAAAAACGTTTCTGGCTGGTTTTTAACACCTTATCGATTAGGTTAGTCCTGTGTTGCTTTTATATTTGAAAGGTTGGGCTGAATGAAAGATAGTTAGACTTCCCGATGATGAAGGTTTCATATAACAGTCTAGTATAAGTTTTGTGTTGAGTATTATGTATTTTTGTATACAGGAAAGGATAGGCTAGGATTGGTCTCTGTGGATATGGTACATCATCTGAATGCTCCAACGGCAATTGAACATAAGTTGTTGCTGTGTATGCAGCAGTTTTCATTTTTAATCCCTTCATTCCAACAATATAATTTGTACATACATAACAATCGCCTCGATTATGTTCTTTTGGATCTATCCCAACCATTGGTACACAAAATGGCGTATATTCAGCCATACCATCACTCCACTTTTTTAAATTAGTTGCGCTTGTTATACAGATAATAGATGGTGCCCATTCCACATTAACAAACATAAACGAAATATTGTAGATACAGTTCTTCATGTTCTTCCTAACCATTCGTCGATTCGACGAACACTCTTTAAAATACTTATTTCTAATATAGTAGTTTAATTTTTGGTTTGATTTATAGTACGCATATGTAGAAGAGTTTTTAACCCTCAAAAAAAAAAATATTTTTATTATTTCTCTCTCTATGGCGCGATATACAACAGGTATATCATCATAAACCTCCTAAGAGATTTTTGCGCCAAGCTTCTCTTCCAATTTGTGGTGTGCCGATTTGAATTTTCCCTACAAATTGGTGGGACCTACAGTTTTTTGCCGACTCCGAACGGCATCTACAAAGGAGACGAATTTTTTGCTGAGAAGCCTGTCATGGCAGAAATACACTCGGAGAGTTTGCCAAACCACTGCCGAGGGGCGACCCCGTTTTGAAAAACTTTTTCAAATCACTTTTGATGTTACCTGTACCAGGGCTCGAACCATGGACCTTCGGTGTGGTAGGCCGGCAACACTACCTTCACACCACGGCGGCCGTCTTTTAGAAAGGCGTGTTCGTCGAATCGGCGAAGGTTACGTGTCTAGGGTTAATTTTGCGTTTATTAGTCAGGATTACATGCTTTCCACAAATATAGCAATAGTGATTAAATACCCTGACATACCTATTTGCACTTTCAATCATTTCATTATTTTTCAAACGTGATTTTATGATTTTATTTATAAGCACAAAGTTACTCGAAGGATGGCGATGGCAAAATGCTTCAATATTGAAAGCGTTATAATGTTTTATACTATTTCCGCATATCAATCACTTTCTCTGTCACGTTGAAACGAATGTTTTAAGGATAACTCGAAGAGCAAAGTTGTTAGGTCTGCTTGATTTTCATAAAACTTACAGTTAGTTAGGGACTTGCCATGTCACTGTGAAACAAGTGTTTTGAATATAATTTGCATATTACAGTTGTTGGTCTACTTACTTTTCAAAAAACTTACAGTTAGGCACTTGCTCTATCACGGTGAGACAAGTGTTTAAGGGATAATTTGAATATTAAAGTTGTTGGTCTACCTGCTTTTCAAAAATTTACAGTTAGGTAATTGCTCAAATTTTGATCGGAGATAAAAAAAGTTCGAAAAATCCCTTTTTGAATTAATGGTTGTTTTTGTTAAGTATTTGCTCAACTCATGCATTTTATCTGCACCTAGCTGCTCCTTTATTTCTGTATCAATTAAAGTGAAACAACCATTTGGTGGCAGGTATAGATAAGAAGAATGCAAATTTGTTACGATCTGAAGGCAGTTTCCTATGCTAGAATTTGCTAAAAAAAACGTATAATTTTGGGTTGATTTGGTTTTGTGTTTTTCCGACAGGGTGTATACTGGATTTATATTGGAACGAATTTTCATCATCCCTTGTCAATTTTGGTTTTGTAACAAACCGGTTTCGGCGAACCGCCATCTTCAGTGCTTGATTTCGTTCTGATCTGTGTCTATCCGTTGTCATGTATTTATAGTCTGGATGCTGTATCAGGTAGTGTTAGTATTTGTGGATATGAGTCGTGTCTTACGAACGTATCCGAACGGGTACCTGTAACGAGGCTTGTTTTTAACGCTCGTTGATTAGTTGTGGTGTTATATCAGATAATTAGTTTGAGGATGTTAGGTCAGGTAATGTTAAGTGTATATTTAAGGGTGGGTTTTGACGCTCGTTAGTCATGTAGAAGTCAGTGATTTTTGTTTTCTGATTTGTTTTGTGTGTGTGCTCGTTTATTGTTACTCGTTTTGTTACTGTACCTGCGGTGTTGTTTGGCCCTCTGTAAATTACTGGACTACAATGACATACACTGGAAAAACGACACACAATTTGGCAAATTTCTTCAAGAAACACGATATCAACACAGCGTTCAGAACATCGAACAACTTAGGACAAAAACTAAGAACCAACACTAACTCGGAAGAACCAAGGAATATACAAGCTTACCTGCGAATGCCAGCACAGCTATATAGGGCAAACAGGACGAAAAATAAGTACACGATTCCGGGAGCACATCAGGGCCTACAACAGAAAAACACGGAAACCCACTATCACAACAGAGTCAAACTATGCAAATCACATGTTCAAAAACAAATGCACCCCGACCAACATCAAAAACACAGCCAGAATACTTCACGTACAAAGAAAAGCGCGGCGCTTAAATGTGCTAGAAAACATGGAAATATACAAACGTTAGACATTTGACGGGAGAGTGATTAACGAACAAACAAACAACATTTCTGACGCAATATTTGAACCGCTAAAACTAATTTACAGAGGAGCAAACAACACCGCAGGTACAGTAACAAAACGAGTAACAATAAACGAGCACACACACAAAACAAATCATAAAACAAAAATCACTGACTTCTACATGACTAATGAGCGTCAAAACCCACCCTTAAATATACACTTAACATTAGCTAACATAACATCCTCAAACTAATTACCTGATCTAAAACCACAACTAATGACTTCTACATGACTAACGAGCGTCAAAACCCACCCTTAAATATACACTTAACATTACCTGACCTAACATCCTCAAACTAATTATCTGATATAACACCACAACTAATAAACGAGCGTTAAAAACAACCCTCGTTGCAGGTACCCGTTCGGATACGTTCGTAAGACACGACTCATACACACGAATACTAACACTACCTGATACAGCATCCAGACTATAAATACATGACAACGGATAGACACAGATCAGAACGAAATCAAACACTGAAGATGGCGGTTCGTCGAAACCGGTTTGTTACAAAACCAAAATTGAAAATCGCCGATGCACGTGTATTTTTATTTTTTCTCCCCTTTCCGAAAAAGTATATTTGGTTCATAGAACAGAATGTGTGTAACGCGGTGTTATAAATGCGTAAGTTTGTGGGTCTTTAACGTCTAAACTACTTAACCGATCTCTACGAAATTTAGTACACATATTCTCAGGAGTATAGAAAAGGTAACAGTTCATCCGATTCCGGAAAAGTGGACCAGGGACCGACCTAAAAAAAACCTTGTATATGATGCAATTTGCTTAAAATTCAGTACCTTGGTAGACCTCTGCATTTGGTAAAATTGAGTATATTTTTTTTTCGGGAATCGGAACAGAGACCGACCTATTAAAAAACATGTTATTTATGATGCCATTTGCTTTAAATTCGGTACCTTGGTAGACCTTTGCCCTTGTTAAAATTTAGAATACTTATTTTCCTTTGTTAAAATTGTGGATACCTTTTTTCGGAAAGTGGACCAGGGACCGACCTATTCGTGCGGTAAAACATATATCTCTAGGGAAACTCTTTTCTATTTTTAGATCATTTTATTTCCAGAAATTTAACATATTGGCTCAAGACAAGGATATATAGTACTATTTTTGACATTTACATTTAAAAATTCTCTTTGATTTAAAGTTGAACATTTATAACCAACATATTAAGCAAAGTTTCTGCATCCATCAGCGTCGAATGCCTGATGGTGTAAAATTCTATATCCTTGGTTTCATTCGTCGTATCTTAGTCATTTTTATTTTATTTGTAAGGTAATTGCGTCAAAGAAATAATTATTTTATAAAATCAAAAAGAAAAATAATAAATAAATTTTTTAAAGAATTATATACTCGCCACCCCCACGAATATTTTTCAAAAAAATATATAATATGCGCTGCACTTTCATCTAAAAATGCGATTTTATTTTAGGATGGAGTCCTTCACAGCTCAAAAATTATTAACTTATTTCTGACGTGACCTCGAGCAGCTTGCCTAGTAGTGCTGTTTTACCAAATCATTATTGCAGTACAATAGACGGTCTAGCAAAATAGGTAATACAACCATTTATGTATGTATACTTGCAGTGAGGCTGCAGCCTGATCAAAGATGCTAGTATATATATGTGGTAGCATAACGAGTTCATTCCTGTTCATTTTTTTATTTGATCAATCAGAGTGATCTGGCAGCAAAAAAATCGTATGTTAATATTCGCGTTCGATCTTTCTCTTTTGGATATTCACGGAGTCAAGACGTCAAAATACCATTCACGTATAAATACCATTAAATATTAATTAAATATAAATACTGGTGACCCCGCAAACTAAGAGGTACGCCTTTTGCAAATCGTAGTTATGGTTGATAGCGGCATCGGAACACTCGCTGGGCAGACACCGCCAACTGAAAATGTGTCAGTAGTATACTCTCGTTTGCCCATTCCGCCAATTTCAAGCGAAAACATACAAGGTGGCGCAAAAGTAAGCTTCCGATGTTCAGCATATCGGTTGTGGCACGTGCAGTGTGTGCTGTTGCACCGTCTTGTTGGAACCACATGTTTTCCAATCCCAATTCATCAAGTTGCGGCAAAAAGTACTCGTTGATCATTGCTCTGTAGCGCTCACCATTCACAGTAACCGTTTGGCCCCGACCGATTATTGGTAGATGCATGGTTCACAACAACGGATTTATGGTTCATAGCGAGCGGAATCAATCGAAGATGATGAAATTGACGTTCCACAACCCGACTACAATGAGGTGCGAATAGCAATATCCCGATTGAAAAACAATAAAGCAGCTGGCGCTGATGGTTTGCCTGCTGAGCTATTCAAACACGGAGGCGAGGAGCTGGTAAGGCGCATGCATCAGCTTCTATGCAGAATATGGTCGGATGAATGCATGCCTGAAGATTGGAATCTAAGTGTTCTCTGCCCAATCCACAAGAAGGGCGATCCTGCAAACTGCGCCAACTATCGCGGAATCAGCCTTTTGAATATCGCATATAAGGTCCTATCAAGCGTATTGTGCGAAAGACTGAAACCTGATGTGAACAGACTGATTGGACCTTATCAGTGTGGCTTCAGACCTGGTAAATCTACCATCGACCAGATTTTTACAATACGCCAAATCTTGGAAAAAACCCGTGAAAAAAGAATCGACACGCATCATCTCTTTGTTGATTTTAAAGCCGCTTTCGATAGCACGAAAAGGAGCTGCCTATATGCCGCTATGTCTGAATTTGGTTTCCCCGCAAAACTTATACGGCTATGCAAAATGACCTTGAGCAACACCGCCAGCTCGGTCAGAATTGGGAAGTACCTCTCCGAGCCGTTCGAAACTAAACGAGGTTTCAGACAGGGTGACCCCCTATCGTGCGATTTCTTTAATTTAATGCTGGAGAAAATAATACAAGCTGCAGAACTTAACCGCGCTGGAACAATATTTTATAAAAGCGTCCAACTGTTGGCATATGCTGACGATATTGATATCATTGGCCTTAACAACCGCGCCGTAACTTCTGCTTACTCCAAATTAGAAAAAGAAGCGGGGAAAATGGGATTGGTGGTGAACGAGGGCAAAACGAAGTGCCTTCTGTCATCATGCAAAGAGTCAGCGCATTCGCGCCTTGGCAACCAAGCCACTGTTGGCAGCAATAATTTCGAAATAGTAAAGGACTTCGTTTACCTGGGAACCAGCATTAATACCAACAATAATGTTAGCCTAGAAATCCGACGAAGAATCACTCTTGCAAACAAATGCTACTTCGGACTGAGTAGGCAATTGAAAAGTCAAGTCCTCTCTCGACGAACGAAAATAACACTCTACAAGTCACTCATCGCACCCGTCCTGCTATATGGTGCAGAAGCGTGGACACTAACAACATCTGATGAGGCGGCTCTGGGAGTATTCGAGAGAAAGGTTCTTCGAAAGATTTGTGGACCTCTACGCGTTGGCGACGGCGAGTACCGAAGAAGATTTAATGATGAGCTGTATGAACTTTACGCAGACGCCGACATAGTTCAGCGAATTAAAACACAGCGGCTTCGCTGGCTAGGCCACGTAGTGCGAATGAGCGAAGATGCTCCAGCCCAGAAGGTATTCTTATCGGCACCCGCCGGTGGAAGCAGAGGAAGAGGGAGACCACCACTCCGATGGAAGGACCAAGTGGAGACCGATTTGCGATCCCGCGGTGTTTCCAATTGGCGCCAGTTGGCGCAACGAAGAAACGACTGGCGAGCTATGTTGGACGGTCAAAATCGCCCAGGCGGTTAGATGACCATTTAAAGAAGAAAGAGCGGAATCATGTCCGACAAACAAAAAGCAGCGACAATTCTGGAAGCTTTATACGTTCAAAACTCAAAAACGGTTTGCCCGATTTTAATAATTTTTTCCTTAATATATTCGATCTGATTCAGGGCTCATTTATGACAAAAAAAGTATTTCAAGATCAGGATCACGCTTAATGCTCACTGGAACACTCCCGATCATTAGTAGATATCAGAAGCAGATATCAGCGCGATTGCTTCCGATTTCATGCAGAGCCAGGGCATCCACAATATTAAAAAATTCCCCAAATATTTTAGTTTAATAATAATAATTCCCAACGGATAACCCACCATCCCACCTAACCGACACGAGGGGCGCATCCGCATAACGCACGGCTTTTTTTTATATATATATATTGCCGAGTCGTTGAAAGGCAGGGGTTTGTTAAGTGTCGAGATCTAAAACTGCTCAGCTACAGAGGGAAACTCATCAGCTAAGTAACACAAGAAATTAAAACTTATAAATAATGTATTAAGAGAAGAAAGAATCAGTTAGTTTGTAAAGAGAAAAGTTGCTATGGGTTAAGCGAGGATAGTATTGATTTTTTAATGCTAAAAAGCGAGTCAGAAATATCAAATGTACTGGAGTGAGTGTTATAATTGTCACGCAAACATTGGAAATCCTCATTTAATTCAAAATTAGTCCTACACTGTTTCAAAAAAAATTGGTTTAAAATGTCTTGATGGCCGAAAAGGAATGTTAAAGTTTACTTCTCCCAACAAAAATGGGCTAGAGACCAACCCGTTTAATAATTTAATCATAAATATTGTTCCGAGCATTTCTCTACGACTAGCAAGGGTAGTAATCAGTTTCAAGCGATTAGTATAGGGGGGCAATTATACAGGGAATCCCATGAAAGACCTCTTAAAGCGAAAAGTAAAAATTGTTTTTGAACCGATTCTAACCGATCAACGTGGACCTGGTAGCTCTTAAAATCGTCAGCGTACATCAAAATGTTTGAAAACTTGATAATGAACAGCAAAAACAGAATCGGGCCAAGATGGCTACCTTGAGGAAATCCAGAAGATATATCGATGACATTAGATAGCGCATTCTTAAAAACTACTCCTTGTGTTCTGAAAAGAAGATATCCAGCGGGTGAGACTGGGTTGAAAGCCCGGTAGACAAAGTTTGTGAATAAGTAACGAATGGCAACCTTTGTCAAACGCTTTACTGAAATCTGTATACGAGTATATAACATCTCAGTACTGAACATCATAATATTCGTGATGGTAATATGATAATTTAAATAGTGGCCCATAATCACAGCCGTTGCTCAACACGCGTTTTAATTAAAATCTTTACTTAACTTAAAAAGATATTTAAAATGTTGGTCAATCACAGTCATATTAAACAAAAATTTTAGCTAAAATGAAAAGTAGCAGGGTTCGCTTATGAAAAAAAATCAAGTTGGTTGGTGGTATGAAGAAATTTTTTATGTTTTGCAAGGGCACCCTGTTTCAGCTATTTAATTCACAAACCATAGGATATCTGTAGCAACAACCGAAAAAAGCCAAACTCATGTTTGAAGTAAGCGATTTCACAAACACAACCGTAGACACAAGCCGTGATTTTAAAATGTTAAAATGACATTTTCGTCATTTTAAAATTAAAAATCAGTCTTGCACATAAAATGTCTTTTAAGTTGACTATGACACACATAAAATGATGTTTATTATAGAATCATGGTTAAGTTGATAAAACTCTATTTTAATTTGACTATGACTACGGGGATTGAATTCAAGAAATCTACAAGCAGGTATAGTGGTGAATTACCTGCCATCGATTTGACAGCAACCACTTACATTCGCTGTTTGAACTTCTTAACATTTTACGTTTTTTAAAATTTTAAAATCACACTATGGTTGTGTTTGTGACATTGCTTACTGCTTGCTTACAGTAGATTGGCAGGACAACGTCTGTCGGGTCAGCTAGTACTTACATAAAAACCAAAGTTCTTGAGCACTATACATACAGCGAACATCGGCGGCTTAACAGTCTCTTGCCTGAAATGGCATTGGGAGACAAGCGGCCGTCCGGACTGTATAGCGAAATGAAGCGTGTTGCTGGCAATGTTCTTGGCGAAACCACACATAAAGGGTTGTGGACAAAGTGATTGCCGTCGTAGCAGCTTCATCTGGCACTGCGTCCGAATTTACACGAATCGCAGACACAAATGTCGATGCCCTGACCCCAAATCAAGTCAACGTGGTTGCTTCAAGCTGTCAAGTAGAAATTCAAGAGCTACGAGCAGCAGTCGTAAAAAGGAAGCAATTCCTTCAAAAAATTACATTCCCGTTCGCGTTCTCGAGCACCTAAGCGCACACAAAACAATTGTTTGAGGTAGAAGTTCACCGAGCAACAGTGACGAGTGCTGGTTTATACCAGAAATTTGGCAACAAAGTACGAAAATGTCGTAGTCCATACCGTCGCAAGCAACGTACCGTACGAGCTGTTACGTAGAACGGCATACCACAATCTTCTTGACATTCAACCCAAAGAACAGGCTTTAGCAAAGTTACTGTTGAACAACCCTATATTTTCCGCCTGCAAGTCACCGACAAAACTACAAAAAAAAATGTTTTTTAGTGGACACGGGCGGCGATGTGTCCGTGCTTCCACTAACTTCCAAAAGCTACGACATGCGAACTACTGCCACACAGCTATATACTGCTAATGGTTAGGCAATAAAAGTAATCGGAGAAAAGCGCATACAATTAGACCTTGGCTTCGTCGTGATTTTCACTAACCTCCCCTATCATAGGCTCTGATTTTCTTCGCTACTACGATTTACTTGTTGACGTGCGGCGAAATCAGCTAATTGACAATATAACTATGGTCAAATCTGGTTTGTCCACAGTCGCTACAGTACAAATCAAAACATTTCCTTATGGCCCTCCTACCAAATCTACAATCTCGCACCGAATAGAAACAACCGGTCACCCTGTAGCATGTCATTCTCGTCGACTGGATCCAGAAAAGCTAGACGCCGCTAAGAGGGAATTCGAGTTTCTTCCAAAAGCTTGTGTCGACCCTCAAACAGCAATTGGGCAAGTCCATTGCACTTAGTACAAAAAAGTGACGGAACATGGCACCCAGGCGAGTATGGAGTCCAAAATCACAAACCACACCAGACCGGTATCCGCTTCCGTACCTCTCAGACTTCCCGAATATATTAAAAGGAAAAACAATTTTCTCCAAAGTGGACTTACAAAATTCCTTTCATCAAGTTCGCATATACGCTGATGTTATTGGAGAAAACGGCCAAAGCGACGCCATTCGGCTCTTACGAATTTTAGTTTATGACGTTCGGTTTGTGCAACGCTGCAAAAACCTTTCAGCGTTTGATTGATGAAGTGCTGAGAGGGCTAAATTTCGTATTTCCATATATAGACGACATATACGCAGATTCGTCGTCCGTAACACAACCCCGCGAACACTTGCAAACAGCCTTTCAAAGGCTTCGAGATTACCGCCTGGCTATTAATGGAAAGAAATGTGAATTAGGCAAAAAATAATAAAATTTTCTCGGACACTACGTGAATTCCGATGAAATAAAGCCGTTACCACACAAGGTGGCAGCGATACTAAATTATCCAAAACCGGCCGGAGCAATGGAATTAAAAAGTTTATTGCGATGATAAACTTTTATAGGAGATTCTTCCCGCCGCATCGTACCAACAGCCCCTCCATAACATGGTTTCTGGAAACAAGAAAAAAGACCGTTTACCATTAGTGTGGCCAACGGAAGCAGAGGTTGCCTTCGAAAAATGCAAACATGAGTTAGCCAATGCAACATATCTCGCGCATCCTGCAGTTGGAGTAAACCTTGCTTTTTACACTGATGCTACAGACCATGCCGTTGGGTTTCTACTCTAAAAAGGTAAAAACTGCCCAACGTAAGTATAGTACTTATGACCGTGAACCCACTGCCTTTTATCAAGGAATTTGGCGCTTCTGACACATGGTCGAAGGCAGAAGCTGCTACGTTGTTACCGATCACCGTCCATTGCTTTACGCGTTTCGCCAAAAACTGGAAAACGAATGCGCCAATTACATTTCATCGGTCAGTTCAACACCGATATTAGGTACACTCCAGGCAAATACAACGTTGTAGCTGGCTTCCTATTCCGGATCCAGTCTATAGAACAGTTGGTAGAATACGAAAAAATCGCAAGCGCCCAACAGTCCGACATCGAGTTGCAACAACTGCAAGCCCAACCAAGTACAAAATTGTTCCTTATTCCCGGTTGCGACAAGCAGCTTATATGCGACGCGTCTAAATCTACAATAAGGCCGCACATTCCTAAAAAGCGAAATACAAAGTCGCCTACTGTCAAAGACGATCCCCTTAAAGATCGATTCGCACACATTCTCTCTCTCTAAGAGATTCTAAGAGATTTTTGCGCCAAGCTTCTCTTCCAATTTGTGGTGTGCCGATTTGAATTTTCCCTACAAATTGGTGGGACCTACAGTTTTTTGCCGACTCCGAACGGCATCTACAAAGGATACGAATTTTTGCTGAGAAGCCTGTCATGGCAGAAATACACTCGGAGAGTTTGCCAAACCACTGCCGAGGGGCGACCCCGTTTTTGAAAAACTTTTTTTCAAATCACTTTTGATGTTACCTGTACCAGGGCTCGAACCATGGACCTTCGGTGTGGTAGGCCGGCAACACTACCTTCATACCACGGCGGCCGCACACATTAATATTGACATAATTGGCCATCATAGACCGCTACAATCGACGGCCTGAGGTAGCACCTATTCCCGACATATGTGCCGAAACTTTAGCAAAAGATCTTCTTCTTAGCTGGATATCACGATTTGGCGTTCCAACGCGCATTTCGTCAGACCACGGCAGGCAGTTTTACTCAGGCATATTCGGCGAACTTGTGAAAACAAGTGGCGCCACCCATCTGAGAACTACACCGTACCATCCCCAAGCCAATGGGACCTTCGTGCGGTTCCACAGAACATTTAAGGCTGTGATTTTGTCTCGCGATCCGAACAAGTGACCACATAACTTACCTTCGTGCAGTTTATAAACCAGATATAAACGCATCACCTGCTGAATTGGCTATATGGAACCACGCTGAAAGTTCCAGGTGAGTTTTTCAACGCAGGCAAAATCTGTGACCCAACTAGCGAAGTAGTATCACAATTTCGAGCATCAATGCAAAGCCTACTGCCCACTGATACAGCGCATTACTCACCGCAAAAGCTGTACGTTAGTCAAACACTTCGTCCAGCGACACACGTTTTCATCCGCAACGATTCTATTCGTCCATCACTTACGCATCCATACGACGGCCCTTACCCTGTCATTCGGCTTATATCAAAGTATTTCACAGTCAAAGTTAGAGGTAGGTCTACAAGCATAAGCGTGGATAGACTCAAACCAGCGTTTCTGTCGAATTTCGAAAAATGCAATGAACCTATTCAATCCTAAAATATTTAAACGAAACCTTCCCGAACAAGACGCCAAGTGTAGTCAACAGTGTAAGTTTCCGAACATGTTTTGTGCATTTTTTGTTTCTAAAATGTTGTAACTTTTCAGTTTCTGAAGATGACTTCAAACTGATGATAATATATTGTATAATATAATAAAAACAAAATCTTTTAAATTTTTACTATACAAGTATTTGGGTGGCCCAGAGCTCAAAAATTCTTCCAAGAATAACTTTTAATTAAATTTAAATTCATATTTCATAATAAATGTTTCATAACATAAACTTAAATTGAATGCAAATCCAAAAAAATACTTTGCTTTTACTCTTCCTGCAACTGGAATCATACAGTGGTATGCCAGCATCCCTTGCACTTTATAGCTTTAAGGTTCTTTTCTTTCTCGTAGTATTCCTCGTTTTCCCCATAATATTATTTAAATGAAATATAAGAGATGGCCCTAATTGCCCAATCAAATAATTTTTGTGGTGTTTGAATTGGATTATTCGCTCGCTGTAGACTTGCTCTTGCATCCAATCAGTCAGAAATTACAACGCCGCTTTCATGCCTGTAATTCATGGCAAATGGATGAGTTTTTGACTGATTGGAATTCCAGTCAATTCCTTGAGCAGCTTTTTGCACGACGAATGCGAAGTTTTCGGGAAAATCACAGATAACGATGCATTCCTCTTCTGGTAAAGATTCCTTTTTGCCGCTTATAAACTCTTTTTGCCTTTTCACTAGATTTAAATGCAGCACTAAATTTTTTAAACCAAGAAGTAAAGGTATGATAAATAGCACCAATTATTCGCTATTGAATGGGAGGCTGCGCCACGAAGATTGGGTTAGGGTTTACAATGAGAGGGAAATCTCTAAAGCGCACGAAGTTTGTATCGACATAATGCACTCTTATATACGGTCTGCAAGCTACAAATATACTCCACGGAAGTTAAAAACTAAACTTAAACCCTGGATTAGTAATAACCTCATTAGGAAAGCTAATCTAAAAAAAACAGTAGGTGGTAAATGCCGTAAGCATCCATCAAATCGGGAACTTCGCTCTCGACATAACAAGTTATGCAAGCAGCTTAAGAAAGATATTCAATCTCAACGAGATAACTATTTCCGTGATAGATTCTTAGATTGCCGAGGTAATTCGAAAAAAGAATAGGAAGTTATTAATAGCGTCGTTAACCGGAAACGGGTAAATGATGAGCAAGTTGTTACTCTAACCGAAAACGGGAATGCTATCTCCGACCCATCCATTGTTTCTGGCGTTTTCAATGATTTTTTTATATCGGTGGGGCAATCTAACTCTACTCCTTGCAAGTGTATCTTCTCTGACAATGATAAAAACAGTCCCACTAACAGTTTTGTATTTGAACCTTTCACTGGTTCGGAGATTCTGGCAGTTATTAAAAATTTAAACAACTCCAATTCTTGTGGGTTTGACGGCATTTCAAATAAACTGCTTAAGAGCACAACACTTAATTTAGTGGATATTTTGAAATATATTTTTAACAACAGTATATACTCAGGCGGCCGCCGTGGTGTGAAGGTAGTGTTGCCGGCCTACCACACCGAAGGTCCATGGTTCGAGCCCTGGTACAGGTAACATCAAAAGTGATTTGAAAAAAGTTTTTCAAAACGGGGTCGCCCCTCGGCAGTGGTTTGGCAAACTCTCCGAGTGTATTTCTGCCATGACAGGCTTCTTAGCAAAAAATTCGTCTCCTTTGTAGATGCCGTTCGGAGTCGGCAAAAAACTGTAGGTCCCACCAATTTGTAGGGAAAAATTCAAATCGGCACACCACAAATTGGAAGAGAAGCTTGGCGCAAAAATCTCTTAGGAGGTTTATGATGATATACCTGTTGTATATCGCGCCATAGATAGATAGATATACTCAGGAACTTTCCCGGACCTGCTGAAATGTGCGATAATTGTCCCCTTATTCAAAAAAGGTAACAAAAAAGATAAAAACAATTATAGGCCAATTTCGCTACTGCCATCTATTTCAAAGATTTTTGAAAAAGCAATTAAAAGTCTTTTTGTTAGTTTCCTTGAAAGAATAATTTTTTTTAGTTCTAAACAGTTCGGATTCAGGTCCGGACGGTCAACAGAAGATGCCCTTTTAGATTTTTGCTCATTCATTTACCAACAGCTCGATAGTAAAAAAACAGCGCTAGTCTATTTGTTGACATTACTAAGGCGTTTGATACGGTGGAACATGAAATTTTACTACATAAATTATACTGCGCCGGCTTCCGGGGGTTTATACACGAGTGGTTTAAGTCATACCTGGCAAATAGGGAGTAAAAGGTTAAATTACAAGGTTATCTCAGCAACAGTAATTCCATAACGATTGGGGTTCCACAAGGCTCTGTCCTGGGTCCTATTCTCTTCTTAGTTTACGTTAATTCAATCTTTCATTTGCCTTTCGTAGGAAATGTCACTGCATTTGCTGATGGCCTTGCGCTTGCGTATGGCTCATGCAATGCTGTTGACTTAATAGCAGATATAAATTATGACGCTTCTCTGTTAAGAACTTGGTTTGCGAAACACAAGCTCGTAATCAGCAGTAAAACCAAGCTAATGTTTTTTAGTTTGACCACGAGGATATCGCCAGATGTAAACATAACTTTTCGTTCATCAGGTTGTGAACGTTTTCTCCTACACAAACACTTGTGTCCGGATTTGAAAACCAATACTTTTAATTCTCTTGTCCCTTGTAGTACCACTTGCTTTGTATTTGACCTTGTAGATGAATTTCAGTACCTAGGCCTCACCGTCGACAAAACCATGAATTGGTGCAACCACATACGCGTTTAAAACAACATCTGAAATTTTCCTTACGCTGCTTCTACAGGGTGGCGCAAAAGTCATCCTCCTATCAGAAAATGCATAAATTTTGCGATTGGCCCCTAAAGTCAGTTCTGTTTTGACATTTGTGTAGTAAACACATGCGAAATACACGTTAATAAACAATGTTACGCTACACTGCTCCAGAACGCGGAATATTGCTGACTATTTATTTGACCAATAATCGGTCGGTGAAAAACGTTTACTGCGCAAAAGTAATCCTCCTATCAGAAAATGCTATAAATTTTGCGATTGGCCCCTAAAGTCAGTTCTGTTTTGACATTTGTGTAGTAAACACATGCAAAATACAAGTTAATAAACAATGTTACGCTACACTGCTCCAGAACGCGGAATATTGCTGACTATTTATTTGACCAATAATCAGTCGGGGCCAAACGGTTACTGTGGATGGTGAGCGCTACAGAGCAATATCAACGAGTTCTTTTTGCCGCAACTTGATGAATTGGGATTGGAAAACATGTCGTTCCAACAAGACGGTGCAACAGCACACACTGCACGTGCCACAACCCATATGCTGAACATCGGAAGCTTACTTTTGCGCCACCTTGTATCACCTAAGAAATTACTGCTCAAGTAGTACCCTGAAAACAGTCTACTACTCATTATTTCACTCTAAATCGCTATATGGTATCATTTGCTGGGGAGGTGCTAGCCTAAACAAGATCCAACCTTTATTAATATTGCAAAAGTGTGCTATTCGTAAAATATGCAAGATAAATCGGGCGCATCCCTCTAGAGAGCTCTTTAGGAGTTTACAGATTCTTCCAGTAAGAGACCTTTAGTATTTCAAAGTCTTAAATTTTTTTTATTAGGTGTGGTTACCTATGTTAAGCTTAACATATAAAATGCCTTAACTTTTCTTATACCTATATTACTTAAATATTCGCTGTAATATTGTTTTTTCTTTTGTATTTTGGAATTTTTTTCACTAATAACATAGGTGTAAGCAAAATGATTAACAAGTTGAATTAAATTGAATTGAATATCCTCCAAAATTGTTCTTATTCGTCGATCAAATTTGTTGCGCCAGGGCACTGGGAACATTTTCCGAAATAACAATTTGCTGATGCTGCTTCAAGACCACAACATACGTTACAGTCTTTATTGGGTGCACGGACTCGGCAGTCAGAAGCGCAAACACATACTGAATGCGTACCCCTTGAAACTGCTAGAACACAATGGTTTGGTCGCAAAGTTGCAACATTTTGAAAAACTGCACTTAACCTTAGGTAATGTTCCTTAAACAATAGATGCAGTTCACGTAAAGTTATTAAAAATTGCCACTTTTGCATGTGAATATGTTCGTTATTAATTTTTATGAAGACAAACTCTTTTTTCCGGGCATCACACAACTATTTTCATCGAGTTTTTAAAATTGTGTTATTAAATGAACAACTTCTTTTTTTTATGACGGATGACTCTTGGGATTTGCTTCCGCCAAAATTCTTTTTTTCGTCAGCAATTTTCCTAGCAACAGTTATCATATGAAGTGTAGGAGTGGTGCAGAATTTTTCGAAAAGACCAATCTCTACCAATAGTCAAAATTGAGTTGTTTTGCTCGATCATCGAATATTTCATTGCCATCATTTTTCTCGAAGCAATGATTGCCATTTTTAGGTACGCGAAAAATTTTCCTTGAAATTGATTCGGAAACATTCTGCATTTTTTCTGCTGAATAACGTTTTTGACGAACTTTCTTTTCTGAATTGGCGAATCTCCAATTATTTCTAAACCTTTGTTAATCAAATTAGTCGCCTTATATAGCACATTTTGGAGCGTAGTTCCCGTCGCTCTCAGTTTCTCAAAGTATTTCATTAAAATGAATATCTTCTGTTACGTTCCTCTAAAAAAACGAATAAATTTATGATAAGTACCTAATATTTCACAAATTTAATAAGATAAAAGTTATAATATAGAAAACAATATATGCACATTAGGGCAGCAGCAAGTGTCTTAAACGTGAGTACCATAAATAGTTTCATTGTTTTTAAATTTTTATACTCAAATATTATATATGCATGTATATACAAACCTCATTATTTTCGAAATTTTAACCCCTTTTCACGGTGTTAAGTCTTCGGCATTGTCCTAATCCTACTTATTGAAAACTAGCAACAATTTACTAATAACTTCCTGAACTAAAGAAATTCACGATGTTTCCTCTTTAAAATTATATTTTATTCTGTTTTCTATTTAAAAGCGCACATCTACTTATACTAATTCTAAGGCACTGGCTAGCGACCAGTTTTCAGTAAAGCTTTGGTTTCCTCGGAAAGCGGTGCCGCAATGTAACGTACGCTATATAGCGACCGGTATGCTTACCGCCATTAGCGGCAACGCTTTCTTGTAAAGTTCGATGAGCGTCGCGGTCAATTTGGCCGATTTTGTTTTCACTATTTTGCTGCCTGTTTTAGATTGTTATTTTTTTCTAATATTTTTTTCCAAACAACAGGAATGTCACAACTGTTGTTTTGAGTAAAAATATTTGACTGAATTCTCACCGTTTTGATATGACGGTGGAAAAAAGCGTTGACGAAAGATTGCCACCGTCATGACGGCCGTAATATTTTATGCTTGCCGCTATATTACGTCTTCTTAGTTTACACGTAATTACTTTCACATTGCAATGTTTTTGACAACCTACGGCTATGTGACGGCCGCTATTTAGCGGCACCACGTTCGAGGAACCCACGCCTTAACACATAACATTATGTGTATAACATATATTCCTACTAGACAATATTGAGTACTTTGGGAAAAAAATCTCACACACTCATACATTTTCCAAAAGTTTCAAATACATCACGTTTCAAAAACTTAATGGTTTTTGTAGTTTAGTAAGGACAAAGGAAACAGTTTAAATACGGTCGTCTACTCATTTATGTCTATGAGAAATTACAAAAGACAAAAGGAGTGAAATATATTTATTCTTTTTGCGGCTTGATGTAAGTAGGATAAGTAGGCTTTGCAAGTTATCATTCTACACTAGAAATGGGTATCAAAACAAGAAGTCGATGTTTTGTGCTTAGATGCTAAGCTGACATCGATTTCAATGAGAAAGCGAAATATTTTCTATTAGCATTGTGAACAGAATTTTGTCATTTATCTGGGCGATTAAAAACAATTCGTTATTTTTATATATTTTTCATAGAGAATTTTGGCCTTTGTCTTGACCTTGGTATCAATAATCTGAAACCGAAATTAAAATTTTTTTATTTCTGACAAGAAATATTTCCAAATTAAAATTGAAAGTTTTCTGTAAATTAAATGTGGTTGTTGTAACCACACATATTAGGAGTGTTCCGAAAAGTGCAGAAGTGTGTTATGCGTAGAAATACTGAGGATCGCGTGGCCGGTATTGAACTGTCTAACGGATATTTTTTCAAATCCCCAACTCAGGAAAGTTTTCTGCACATAAAAATTATAGATAACGCCCCCCATTTAGGATCGGTCATGGGTAATTTTTCGGTTTTTTTCCAAAAAATTTTCATTAAAATAAAAACTTCAAAATGCGCTTTCGGATATTTCTCGACGCGTTTTAGCAGCTGAAGTACGATGTCAACATGATGTCTATATAGTGACATACGAATATAAGAAAATTTATTATTAAACGATGGATAATTTCACTTCATAGTTGAATAATTTTGAAATAAATAAGTATTTATTCCAATCCTTCGAACATCTTATGTTATGTACATCGAAAATATCGAGTTTTTCCAAAAACATCGATAATATCTATTGCTCATAAGTACCATCCCAAAAGTGCAAACTTATAGGTCATATCAGCCCTCCTTTCGTAAGGCCCAGTACTGCTAGTTAGTTTTAAGGCTTAAACATGTTTTTTTATTGTGATATCTTCTTGGCAACACTTTTTCCGTGAAATATTGTCAATGACTGTGATTGAAATCGTTTGGTTTCATGCATTGTAAAACTACATGAAGATTTTTCAATATTTCTCACGCGTGCTTACAGAACTCGGCTTAAGGAAGGAACAAAATGGGGGTAATTGTTTCCTTTAGGAGACAACTGCTCAAACACGTTAATATCAATAATCCGATTTATCGTATTTTCGATTTTTTTGTGTCTGTGAAGAGATATTTTAAATTAAAGTTGAAAATTTCTGTAATTTTCTTGTGGTTGCTGTAGACACAGTAATAGAGTGTTCGAAAAAGTGCAAAAGTGTGTTCTGCAAAGAAATACTGGGAATCGCGTAGACGGGTTTGGGCCCGCTAAGGGTTACTTTTTTAAAGCGTGCCCTAAAGTCGCCTATGCGGAATGTGTGCAGCTCTGTAACTTCTTACTGAAGCAAAAAAAAAAAAGAAAATCTGCACTCGGATTATTGATACCGAGGTCAAAACGAGTCTCTTGAAGTTTTTTGTATAATATGGGTATCAAATGAAAGGTGATGATGAGGGGTTTAACCAGAAATGTTTCCTAATCCCATGTGAGACACCGATCAGAAGATAATGACCAAAATGATAGCGATAGGGATAAGGATTGGTATAAGATAGGGAAAGGGATAATCAATATTTCTAGATTCATTCAGAAAAATGTCTAGGCAGAAAAAGTCTGTCGGGCTCTCTAATATCAAATATACATAGGTCGGGTATTCCGTTGCAATCGCAGTCTTACTAATTACACTTCTACTTTCTATACAATATTTAATATACCTTTTACAGGGTGTTTTTTTTACAGGTTTGTTTTTCGAATAGAGATAAAACTGGCATTTTGTGGTCAAATCTGGCAACTCTAATGTCATTTATGTTCAGTTTGGTTTGCCATTTCATCATGAACAGGTTGACAAAAGAACAACGCTTGCAAATCGTGCAAATTTGGTCGACATAATCGTCCATCAGAGCAATTAATTCGGTTAACCATGGATCGTTTTCGCACTACGTTTACTCTATGTGATAATACGCATCCGCAGAGACGTCGAACAGTGCGCACCGAAGAAACAATTGCCGCTGTAGAGCAAAGTGTTGAAGAGGACCCGAATGAATCGATTCGCCACCGAGCACAGCAATTGGAGCTTTGTTCATCAACTTTATGGAAGATTTTGCGCAAAGATCTTGGCTTGCGACCTTACAAGATCCAGCTTGTGCAAGAATTAAAGCCGCGAGACCATGCAATGCGTCGTGATTTTGGTGTATGGGCCGAAAATGAGATTGATTTCGATGCTGATTTTCATCGCAAAATTTTGTTCAGTGATGAGGCTCATTTTTGGTTGAATGGCTACGTCAACAAGCAAAATTGCCGCATTTGGAGTGAAGAGAATCCACATGAGACCCTTGAAACGCCATTACATCCACAAAAACTGACTGTTTGGTGTGCTCTATGGGCTGGTGGAGTCATTGGGCCATACTTCTTCCGCAATAATGCTGGAGAGGCAGCTACCGTTAATGGAGACCGGTATAGAGCCATGATAACCGACTATTTTGTTCCCGAATTGGATGGCATGAATGTGGATGAGTTGTGGTTCCAACAAGACGGCGCTACATGCCACACAGCGCACGTCACAATCGATTTATTGAAGGAAACATTCGATGAGCGCATAATTTCGCGGAATGGACCTGTCAATTGGCCACCAAGGTCGTGTGATTTGACACCATTGGATTATTATCTTTGGGGATATGTGAAGTCGCTCGTCTACACCAACAAACCAGAAACGTTAGGGGAATTGGAAGCCAACATTCGTGGCGTTACTGCCGACATACGGCCCCATATGCTCGAAAAAGTGGTTGAAAATTGGACCTGTAGAATTGGCTTTATTCGAGCCAGCCGCGGCGGCCACATGCCCGAAATCATATTTAAACATTAATGGCATAAAATTATCCTTCCAATAAAGCTAAATTGATGGACCTTAAAACGATTTTCTTGTGTTTTATTTCAATTCGAAGTTCTATACCCCTGAAAAAAACACCCTTTATTTTCCTCTTTTAATGGCAATTACTACAATAGACACCATCATCAGCAAGCAAGCCATCACGATTTTGTGACTTCAGCAGCACCCAACAGCCAAATATTAACATCAGCAGATTTAAGTGTTCAAGTTTTAAAACAAGGCACTTAGCTTACTAACATTTATTTAAGAGTTTTAATAAGTAGTTTTTATCAACTTGTAACTATGAGTATGAACAAGAGAACACTTTCCAATTTGATTAGCAAGGAGAAAAGAGATTATAAAGTATCAGTTGAAAAATATAGAAAACTAAATCAACTTGCTCATCAAATGGCAAGTAGTAGCAATAGCAATATCAGTAGCAGTAGAGTAGATGTAGATGATATTCCTAGCACTAGTAGATCTAATCCTGTGAATTTATTAAGCGCAGATAATTCAATATAAGGCGATGTTAGTAGTGATGAGAGTTTTTTACTAGACATCGATGTAACAGATGAAAGTGAGGAAAATATGGACTCAGTGCTTAATCCATGTAGTGTGATGAAGGCTTGGTTATTCCGAAACAAAATTACCCATGAGACATTGTCTGACACACTGCATACAGTAACTAAGTTGGGTGTCAAGGGATTTCCCCTTTCTAGCAAACCCCTATTAAGTACAAGCCGGGAGAAAGTGGATGTTGAAATGATCTCTGGGGAGAGTTAGTTTATTTCGGAATTCAGTTTCATTTTGCTTCAAAAGAGTTCTCGTTTTTAATGGATGTTGGAACGGTATATATTGATATTGGTATTGATGGGCTGAAAGTGTTCAAGAGCTCAAGTCGAACCTTATGGCCCATTTTAGGGTACGTTGTAGGATTTCCCAAAGAGGATTCCTTTATAATTGCTTGTTTTTCAGGAATGAGTAAACCTAATAATGCGGATGAGTTTTTAAGGCAATTTTGCCATGAAATAAAATATTTAAGAGAAAATGGGCTAAAAGTAGGTTCGAATGAAGTAGTTAAGAAGTTTGAAATTAGACTCTTCACATGTGAGTCAAATCACATACTGGGAAAAATAGCTGTCCAAAGGGCACATGTAGAAATGAGTATATGCAAAGAAGAGTTTGCTTTTCGAAAACAGTAGGTCCACTACGGACAGATGAGTTCTTTAAAAATAGATTAGATGTTGACCACCAATACAAGCATAAGGAAAGTTTGTTGGAACCTGCAAACATTGGCATGGTTTTACAATTTCCTTTAGAACCCATGCATTTGGTAGACCTTGGCATAATGAAAAAATTACTCCAACTGCTTGTAAAAAAAAATAATGTAACTAGGATGAATGAAAATATGAACTGGCTTTAGAAATGTGTTCCATCGGAGTTTTGCCGAATGTCTCGAAATCTTGACGAAACAGCTAAATGGAAGTCCATGGAATTCAGACAATTCTCATTGTATACTGGGATATATGTTTTAAAAGACTTATACTATCGTTTTTTATTACTCCATTCTGGAATTCGACTTCTCTCTTGTGAGAAGTCTTGTAACGTTGAATTAAATGTCGCAAATGAAATTTTAAAAGAATTTGTTAGTTTATTCGGTGATTTATATGGCGACTTCTTAATAAGCTTTAATCTTCACGGTTTGCTACACTTACCCCATTGTGTAAAACAGCTCGGACTTTTAGATGGGCTTTCCGCCGATAAATTTCAAAATCATATGCAGCATATAAAAAAACTAGAACGTTTTGATATGGTTGGAGATTACAACAAACATTCTAAAAATGGGTGAGTTTAATTTAGATTTTATAAAGGAAAATTACAGTTTTTACTTCAGCAAAATATTTGGCCCAAAAAAAATTATAAACCAAAGCCCAGAATCCCCAAACCACTTCAAAGCTTCTCTATTTTCTGACCCAGAGAACTATTATAACATGTAGTTTATTAGTTGATAACGAAGTAACTGTAAATACGGACGGCATTAGTTATAGGTACTTTTTTATTGCACTAAATGAAAAATGTTTATATGTACCCTTACTACACTAAATTTTTAATGATTTTTCTTTTTAAACATGAATAATCCAGAGGTGGAATTGTTTGAAGAGCTTTGGTCGCAGGTGGAAGCCAGTGATGGGGAAAATAATGGTACATATATATTATTATATTTTTATATATGTAAATATATTAAATGATTATTTTTTTCCAGTTTCAGTAAATAAAGTTTGTAAGCGGAAATTCGCAACTCAATGCCCGCATGACGAGCGACCCACACGAAATGAGCCAGCTTTGCCAATAGATGCGTCATCCTCCAATGCAAGCAGCGAAGAACTAGCTCCCAAGATAGACGCTATCCACAAGCACCTTGATGAGCTGTACACCAAACTGGATAGCGTCGAGACCCGTCAAGTGGAAGTTGGTGTCACAGTAAAAGCCATGCAAGGTGCCCTTTCTGAAAAGGCAATAACTAACATGCACACAAACAAACCCGGACGGGCCGAGGTCGAGGCACAAGGCAAGCTCCTTCGAGATTGCAGTTTTTATGCTTCCCATGTTGTCGTTGGAGCAGGTAGAGGCTGTTGAATCCAAACTAAAATATAAACCCTACTCGGATGCGATGGTAACATTTGTTATTTTAAATCATAGTTATTGCAATGACATATAATTTTTTTTTCTAAATACAGATTAATCTTTTAGCCACGGCAAAGGGCACCAGAGGCACAGTTGACGGAGTTATGCGCCAGCTGTTCCAAGATTGCGTAATGGGGGACTACAATCTAGTTGGAAGCGCTGGCAAATATTCTCTTGTGGATTTCAAAATTATTGACCTGTATGGTTAGTATTTATAAAAAAATTAACACAGCTCCCAAATGTGTATTTTGTATTTCCAGATATTTTCCCCGAAAAACCAAAGGAATCAGTAAGGCTAGATTTAAGAAACCCTGCGGGTTAGGGGTTTAGAATGTGCCAGAGGTAGGCATACCGGTCGGCGACTAATATGCACAAAGGTAAAGACGTGCAACTTGATGCTTGATCCACGGATATGATGCCTCTCACCTCTCATTACCCATCTCTGCTTCCTTACAGAAGGAGAGGTGATATGACCTAGAAGGTTCTACTGGTCATATCAAATCGCTACCACGACAGTCGGGCAGTACCGCAAGGGAGTACCGGAGCGTACCGGATTCATATTCGGCCAAGGATTGTCAGTTCGACAGCACTCCCCAAAACCTTCGGGGAGTGCTTTTGTCGTTCAACCAACAACTTAATAGAAATTATCAAAAAAATAGCTTAGTAAAATAAAAATATTTAAGTGTTAGGATAATTCTATATATTAGCTTTAATTAAGATACTACACCATTTTCAGTTTAAGTTCGGAAAGTTAAATTAATATTCAGAAAGTTACGATTGAAGTTACAGTTAATGTATAGAAAGCTACAACTCATATTCAGAAAATTACAATTCCAGTTTAAAAATTACAATTCTAATTCAGCAAAGTACATTCTGAACTTGAATTGTAATTTTATGAATTTGAATTGTAATTTTTGAATTTTAATTGTAATTTTTTAATTTGAATCGTAATTTTTTTAACTTGATTTTTGAATATAAATTGTAATTTTTTGAGTATAAATTGTAATTTTTGAACTTTAATTGCAATTTTTGAATATAAATTGTAATTTTCTGAATATAAATTGTAATTTTTGAACTTGAATTGTAATTTTAAGAATTTGAATTTAAATTTTTTTAACTTGAATTGTAATTTTTGAATATAAATTGTAATTTTCTGAATTTTAGTTGTAATTTTTGAATATAAATTGTAATTTTCTGAATTTCAATTGAAATTTTCTGAATATAAATTGTAATTTTTGAACTTGAATTGTAATTTTATGAATTTGAATTGTAACTTTTGAACTTGAATTGTAGTTTTTGGATATAAATTGTAATTTTTTGAATATAAATTGTAATTTTTTGAACTTGAATTGTAATTTCCGGAACTCAAAATGAACTTGAAGTGTAAAATTGTAAGTTTGTGAACTGAAAAAGGTGTAGAATAGGGTAGTTTACTTTTTTGTAAATAGTAATATTTTGGCGGCCGCCGTGGTGTAAAGGTAGTGTTGCCGGCCTACCACACCGAAGGTCCATGGTTCGAGCCCTGGCACAGGTAACATCAAAAGTGATTTGAAAAAAGTTTTTCAAAACGGGGTCGCCCCTCGGCAGTGGTTTGGCAAACTCTCCGAGTGTATTTCTGCCATGACAGGCTTCTCAGCAAAAATTCGTCTCCTTTGTAGATGCCGTTCGGAGTCGGCAAAAAACTGTAGGTCCCACCAATTTGTAGGGAAAATTCAAATCGGCACACCACAAATTGGAAGAGAAGCTTGGCGCAAAAATCTCTTAGGAGGTTTATGATGATATACCTGTTGTATATCGCGCCATAGAGATAGAGATAGAATATTAAGTATTACTTATAATTAGTTCTAATTTTAATTATAAAGTGTTAATTTTAATTTCAATTTTAGCTATCAAGTATTCCTTTCAATTAATTTAATTCCAGTTATTAAATATTACTTTTAATTATTTTAATTTTCGTTATTAAGTATTAGTTTTTGTTAAAGTGAATTAAAAAATTTGCCGGAATTTGTAGAATTTATACATGTTAGGCCTAAATAAATAAAGTAGTTAATATTTTAGTTTTTTTTCCACTATAAATAGTTTACTATAAAATAATAATTATTAAATAATTATAATTTTATCAATAAAGTTGTTTAATTGCAAAAATTAAATTGCTAATTTTGAGTTTATTTCATTAAACGGACGTGAGGACTTTACAAAGCCCAATATAGGGATATTGAGCAGTAATCGTAAATAGTGTGTGGGGTGATATGTAAGGGCTTTGAGTACTACGTGTGAGTAGTTTGTAATGCCAAATATAAGGACATTGAGTAGAAGTCGTGAGTAGTTTGTGAGGTAATATATGTAAGGGCTTTGAAAACTACATGTGAGTAGCTTGTAATGTCAAATATAAGGACATTGAGCAATAGTCGGCGGCCGCCGTGGTGTGAAGGTAGTGTTGCCGGCCTACCACACCGAAGGTCCATGGTTCGAGCCCTGGTACAGGTAACATCAAAAAGTGATTAGAAAAAGTTTTTCAAAACGGGGTCACCCCTCGGCAGTGGTTTGGCAAACTCTCCGTGTGTATTTCTGCCATGACAGGCTTCTCACCAAAAATTCGTCTCCTTTGTAGATGCCGTTCGGAGTCGGCAAAAAACTGTAGGTCCCACCAATTTGTAGGGAAAATTCAAATCGGCACACCACAAATTGGAAGAGAAGCTTAGCGCAAAAATCTCTTAGGAGGTTTATGATGATATACCTGTTGTATATCGCGCCATAGAGATAGATAGCAGTAGTCGTGCGTAGTTTGTCAAGCCTTTTAAAAGTACTTTGAGCCTTTGTACTGAAGTGTTAATGAAGTAAATATTGAGTAGCTCAGTAGCTGGCTCCAAAGTACTTTATAAGCATATAATGCTTTGTTAGACCAAAATAGATATATTTTGTTTTAAGGAAACGTAATTAGAAGAAAAGAGATAGACGATCACACAGATAGGAGGAAGTCCTTATATTCTGCACATGGACTGAACAAATTTGAACACATTATTAAGGGCTCTTTTCATTAATTAAATTGCTTTTATAAGTACTTATGAAATGCTCAACTGTCTAGTAGGGATGATACCTACCTACATATGTAGTTGTGATCGTCTACGATCGTAAAAATCCCACTTGAAATCAGTGTTGCCATTTTATCTATTTTCCAGCTAGATCTAGCTTTTTTTTCGCTTAGCCGGAAAAAATGGAATTTAGCTGCTGGTTTTTTAGCTTTTTCCAGAAATTTTTTTTAGCTGTTTTTAGCTTTCTTCCCCGATGTGGGAAAAGATCTCATTCAACTCATGAGCAATTCTAATATTTATGCTAATTCAGCGGATGATGAAGAAAATTGTGATATTGACATATTTTAAAACGAGTTTATTATATACTAGCGAACCCGGCAGACGTTGTTCTGCCTAAAATTTGACTTGCCTACATTTTATAAATTGTACTCTTTTCTCTCCTCACTTGTCTCTTCTTCTACATTTATCCGTGTATTTTCCTTTTTCTTTCTGCTTTTGTTTTTCCCCCAACCACATATACCATTACTCTTCTTTATCCTCTTCATTTTTCTCTAACAATACCCATATTTCAGATTTCTATTCCTGCTTCCCTTCTTCTCCCATTTCCTCTGCGGGTACTGATATGTCCATAGCTTCGAAAATATATCGAATTAACTTATATTTGTTTCTGGTACCGCTTTCTGTTGTCAGGGTTTTTTTGATGTATAGAACAGAAATCTGTATATAAAATATCATTAACTTGAACCAAATAAATTCCTAGCTATGGCGAATTACTACTTAAAATACCCTGGGGGCTTTCCGAACTTATTGTGAAAGTTTCACAGAGATCGACTATAAACTTTGGGCATTAATGAAGCACAAACAAAACACAAAAAATGTGGGTCTGGCATCGCCCATTTTTATAAAATTATGTAAATCTTGACTAAAGGACACATACCCGTATATCTACTTTACTTAGCTGATGAGGTTTTCTCTGTAGCGGATGCGGTATATCCAAATATCATTAATTTAGACCCAATACGGGCAGAGTTACCCAGCGTACCTCTCAACATATTGTGAAAGTTTCATAGAGATCGACTATAAACTTTGGACATTAATGAAGAACAAACGGAACCCAAAAAATGTGGGCGTGGCACCGCCCACTTTTCCAAAATTATGTAAACTAGAGTTCGCCCAGTGGTTGAAATTCAACCAATAAACTTTATTTTATTTTATTTTTTTGCTGTAGGTATGTTTTATCCGCCTTTTTTTCTTCCTTTCTATGTCGTTCCTTTCCTCTAACATATTTTTATTTTCCTTGATTTTTTTTTTACTCTCTTATTTTATTTTTTACTTTCCTCAAACTTCTTTTCCTTTCCCTTCCCTTCCTTTTGTTTTCTTGCTTTCCCCTTCGTTTTCTTACCTTTCCTTTAATTCCCTTTCCCTTCCCTTCCTTTCATTTCCTTACCATTCCATTCTTTCCTTTAATTTTACTTCCTTTCCCATCCTTTCCATTCCCTTCCCTTTTCTTCCTTTCCTTTCCTTTTCTTTCCTTTCTTTTCCTTTCTTCTATTTTCCTTTAATTTTCTTCGGTGTTTAATACTCTTTATGAGTAATCATTTATTTTACTTTTGTAAACCCTGTTTGTAGGTATCAGCAATGAATTTTACATATTTGCTCATATTTTACATTGCTTGTTTAATGTATCCAACAAAGCAACTTTTCGTGCTCTCAGGAGAGCAGCTGACACTGGGCATCGTAGCCAGTAATCAATACAATAACAACAACTAAAGCAAAAATGCATGACAAAACAGAGTATCTATAGTGCGAATACTTATTTGTCATTGGTCCACTACCAACTCTTCGCACTCACAGTGAGAGCCGACCACACGAACAACACAAAAACATGCATGGCAAGTCAACTCACACTACTTCGGCTCTTAATTTTTTCCTACAAAGCAACTCCTTGGCCATGCTCACGATTCAGCATAGTACACCAAAAGCAAGTACACACACACAGCGTGTCTATAGTGTGAATAAGTAAATGTGTAGTGGTGTGACTTTTATGTTAAAGTTTTTATATTAAAATGATTTTTAAAATTTTTTTTATTTACGGATAAGAGTACAACTCAAAATTTCCTATCTATACATATATAATTTGTATACCTTAGAATTATAGTTTAGCAGAAAACGGTTCTACATTGCATTCATCTTGTCTATTTATATATAAGATGTTGACTAAAGGACATATATATCCAAATATGATTGATTTAGACATAATAAGTGCAGAGTTATGACGAATTGAAATTTTATGTAGGATGGGGGCGTGGCACCGCCCACTTTTCCAAAACTGTATATAGCTTATGCTTTAACTCATGATCCCAAGAATATACTGTGCAAATTTCATAAAAATCGGTTGAGTACTTTGGACGCCTATAAAGGACACACAGACACACATTCATTTTTATTTATAAGATTGTGTCACATTACTACTTTTATATTAAACATATATAGTTATTTTGCCATGAAAGTATATTTCGTTTTAAATATGTGCCGCACTTGATAGCTTAATGGGACTTTTTATCGAATAATACAGTGATCTGTAATTAAAATTTTACTCGTTGTGCTACTAATTTATATAGTAAATAGAAATAGTAGCCTTAGTTTGACGTAATTTTAAAAATACAGATTTGAATTGTTCATTATAATTCCAATGCTCGAATGTCTATATTCTTATGAAAATCATCTGTGCAAGAAGAAGAAGGGATAGACCCACCAATAAGTATGACGAAATGGTCAGGGCGATGACCTGAGTCAATTTACCCATGTCTGTCTGTCTGTTTGTACGCAAACAAGTTTTTGAGATATCTTGATGAAATTTGGTATGGTACGGCCATTTTTCATGGGATTAATCATTTGTCGGAATCAGCAAGATCGGAGCAATACCACGTATAGCTCCCATACAATCGATAGTTTCGATAAATGGGTTTTGGGCTATAAACTTTGAAATTACTTATTATATATGTAACTAGCTTATACCCGTCGGTTTCACCCCACATTTCTATAAAAAAATTTCAGCTGTATGGGAGGTGCCACGCCCCCGTTTTCGTTATCCCCAGTTTTTTTTTGAAGGTGGTAGGGATTAACCTCATATAAACCCTTACCAAATTTCAGTGGTCTAACGTCAATACTTCCAGAGATACGGACTATGAAAAATTTCAGCTGTATGGGAGGTGTCACGCCCCTTTTTCGCTTTCCCAGTTTTCTCGGAGGTGTGTAATGATTAACCTTATATAACCCTTCCCAAATTTCATTGGTCTAGCCTAAATACTTCCAGAGATATGGACTATAAAAAATTCCAGTTGTATGGAAGGTGCCACGCCCCCGTTTTCGTTATCCCCAGTTTTTTTGGAGGTGGTAGGGATTAACCTCATATAAACCCTTACCAAATTTCAGTGGTCTAACGTAAATACTTCCAGAGATACGGACTATGAAAAATTTCAGTTGTATGGGAGGTGGCACGCCCCTTTTTCGTTTTTCCCAGTTTTCTTGGAGGTGTGTAGGGATTAACCTTATGTAACCCCTTCCCAAATTTCATTGGTCTAGCCTGAATACTTCCAGAGATATGGACTATAAAAAATTCCAGTTGTATGGGAGGTGCCACGCCCCCTTTTTCGTTATCCGCAGTTTTTCTGGATGTGGTAGGGATTAATGTCATATAACCCCTTAGCAAATTTCAGTAGTCTAACGTAAATACTTCCAGAAATACGGACTGTTAAAAATTCCATTTGTATGGGAGGTGCCACGCCCCCTATATGTATCAAAATATTTTTTAGCCCATGACCATCCCGCTAAGGTATCCAGTTCGTGTTTCAAGTCGATCTATAGATACATATATACATAATTTGAATTTTATATATATACTCGTATATAGATAGATAGGACCTACATAATATATAGCTTCCACACAATGGATTGTTCCGATAAATGAGGTTTGGGTCTATGTATCTTTAAATTATCAGAGGTTTTACTAATTGTGAGTAAGGATCGGGCACTTAAACCGTGATACGTATTCATGAAAGGTATAAAGTCTTCGGCACAGTCGAATTCAGCCCTTTCCTTACTGGTTTTTTTGTATAAAATATAAATTTTTTATATACTTTTGAATAAAAAAACGAATAAAACATGTGAAAAGATGACTTCCTTTTTTATCTGTGTTTTAGCCCTAAATAATTTTTTTTAGCTTTTTTTTCTCGAATCTAGCTGGATTGCTGAAAAAATTCTGCCAACACTGCTTGAAATCAGTTGTATGCGTGCATGGAGAATGCATTCTATATGAATGAAAAAGTTTATAAAATGCGGAACTTTCAAGTTGAGAAAATCTTTGTTCATTGACAAAGAATGCATGCTAAATGAGTTATGTGTATACTTGAGGAATGCATGCTGTGGCAGTGAAAAGTCACTGAATTCGAAAAAATACACCTCAGTGAATGTGTTCTCCGTACATAGTTGAATGCTCTTTCTTTTTTGTCTCTAAAAGTTTATTAAAATTTATGGAAAAAAAATTTTAACGTCTACGGAAATATTCCATATTTGGATGTATTCCCTGGACAAACCTTTTAATACTTTGGACACCGATCGGATATCAAATGTCAAAAATCTAATATCACATATAAAACAGCACTTGCGGCCCACTGTGCGGAGAGCGGACATAAACCTGACTTTGACGCTGTGAGCATACTACAGCAAGAACGACATTACAACAAACGTTTTACTTTAGAGATGCTCCACATAATAGACACGAACGAGAATAAGAGACTGAATTATAAGCAAGATTCGGAAGCCATTGCACACCTTTACCGACATCTGCTTGACTCGCGCAAATCAGTTCACAACAGCATGCCGAACTGACCAGTTGCTGTGCATACAACAGCTGAAGTAATGTATGTATGTTTATAGGAATTATCTTTGTTTATATGTACATATGTATACTTTTATACCTATCTGTGTTAAATAAATATTACATTTTTGTTGTAGGCCCTGATGATGATTTCCGTTGGAAATCGAAATATATTGGAGAAAAAAAAAAACTAAAACAGCGTGTTTTTAAAGCAGTTGACCTAGAGCCAGCTTCAACAACAAATGATAATATATGGTCAAAAAGGTCGCAAAAAGTCTAAAATTTGTTTAATACTTTTTTTAGGCTGTGACTGTAAATTATTGGGTGAAGATGGCTCAACTTTGAACCATCGACCCAAATAATATATAGACAATCCAGCACATGGCCAACCAATTGGAACCCAACATGACTTACAAGCATAAGTTAGATGAAACAAAGTGCGTAAGATATGTGAAGGGCTTAAGGGATTTCGATGGTTCAAAGTTGTGCAAATTGTCTTCATTTTGCTCCTGATAGATATGTGTGAATACAAATATTATTGATGTATGAATAACCCATGCTATTTCACATATGCCGTATAAGTGATTTGGTACCATTAAATCTCGTGTACGTAGTGGTATTTCTGTATGCTTTCAGAATTAATACATGCGTACAAAATTAGTACAAAAGAAGGGAAGGAGTATGCATGCCTTCTGAGAAACAACACGTGTAAAGTGTAAATGACGGAGCATTTATACTGGCATGTATACAAAGCACCATTTCCAAATGTGATGTGATAGCATAGCTATTATCCACATACTCATCTTAATGATCGTCCTTGGTTCCAACTACGTTCTTAAATGGTTTTATTACTTATTTTGCTAGACCGCCTATTGTACTATAATAATGATTTGGTAAAGCACAACTACTAGCTACCTACTAAGTGATTAGTAAGTTTAATTTCATTTACATATGTATGTTGTAATAAACTTGACCATGTATGCATACACAGGCACGCGTTAGTTGTATACCATTAGTGCAGTGATTTCCAAAGTGGTCTAGGTGGACCTCCAGGTGTCCATGCGAGACTCGCCGAGGGTCTACGTTGGGTGACACAAAAATGCGGGTCCACAATCCTCAAGCTAAGGTCCACGAAAATGTCTCTGGTCGACAGTGAATAACTAAATTTTAAATAGCCAGCCACAACATCATTGGCACTTTTTGGCCTCCCATAACCAAACAGCCCGCTTCTGCAAAAATATGCACAATCTGTTTCGCAAGAAAAATACGAAAAAATAACCACAGGAATCTCTGAATTGCGTAAGCGTCGCAGCGGCACACACTCGAAGACTTTTATTTTAGCTGCACAAAGAAGAGTTTGCAATAGGAAAATATGTACATTTTTAAATTTTTGTGTTTTTATAAAATTACAAAGCATTTTTTTTTTATATATTACATGGAAAAACTTGCAAATTCCATTATCAGTACAAGGTGTCGGTGGTTGCAAAGTGCCGCCCCGTACCAAGGTAACGAAATACAAATAAGTGTGTGCGATGATGGCATCTTGCAATATATCACTACTTATAGCGAAATCTAGAAAACTCCAAACCATTGGAAAAGAGTTAATTTTACCCGTTGTTGAAGAAGTTTTAAAAACAGTTCTGCACAAATCGACATTTGACATTCTCAAAAAAATTCGCTTTACAACACTGTTGAAAGACGAATTGATGAAATGAGTTCTGTTCCTTGTGTTGAAAGTTCCTTGTGCAAACAACTCATTTTTCCATTCAACCGGACGTGTCAACTCTACCAGGTAATGAAGCCTTATTATTGGCATATGTTCGATTTGCTTTGAATGAAAAACTTCATGATGAGCTACTATTCGCGAAAACTTTGGAGTTGAACACTAAATGGTAATCATTATTTAATGACGGAGTGATTTTTTTTAGGGCAACTCGATTCCGTTAACGAATGTTATTTCGGTGGCAACGGATGGAGCTCCTGCCATGATTGGGAGACCATGTTCCAATTATCCCGGATGTAACTGCGATTCACGATTTAGAGGTTCTGGAAAGCAAAGATTCAGGTTTAAAAGAAAACTTGATTAATTCGAAAGCAGACATCGCGTTTTTGGCAGATTTATTCGAAAAATTCAATGACATTAACTTACAATTACAAGGGGACAGCTTCAATTTAGTAAAAACAAAGAGTGTAATTTCAGCTTTAATGGGAAAATTGAAATTTATGAACTTGTCACAGGTAGAATGCCTTGATGAGGATATTAAAACATATGATCAACGTTTAGTTCTCCTCCGTGATGACTTCAAAATCACATTTGAAGATATTCTGACAATGGAAATACCACCATGGCTCATAAACCCATTTGATGAAACGGAAGTGGAGAATGTAATTTCACAAGAGGAGCTACTTGAACTTAGCACTAATGAGGAACTGAAGGCGAAAATAAAAAGAGGGTATCAAATATTTCGGCTGCAGGCAGAAATACTTGAAAAATATCCTGGGCTGTGGAGAATTACGGAAAGCTTTTGATAGTATTTTCCTCGTCATATCTTGTCGTCAAAAGTTTAATTGTCGTTACAAACCTTTTGACAAAAAAAGGAGCAGATTGAATACCTTAGAACGAGGAGATATGCGATTATTGCTAACAAAAATGGAACTAAATATTTATAATTTGTTGTCACTTCATCAAATTCATCTTTCGCTTTAAAATAATGACTGTTTTGTGATTAATCCGAAATGTAGTCTAGAAGTTACTTTGTTAATGGTTAATTTCAATTAAATACGTCTGAATAATAATGAATAAATACCAAGGAAAATATTTTTTCCACACAAAATAGGAAGTTTTTTAAATAAAAAAGGTAATGTTGGATGGAATCACTTTTTGGAAGGGGTCCACCAAAACCAGCCATATTTTGAAAGGGGTTTACAGTAAAAAAAAAAAGTTTGGGAACCACTGCAGTACATATTGTAGGCAAGCTGCTCGAGGTCACGTCAGAAATGAGTTAATATTTTTGGAACTGCAAAAGACTATATCCTAAAGTAAAATGGGGGTTTTAGATGAAAGTCCAGCGCATATTATATATTTTTTTTAAATAATCTTGGGGTTTAATTCTTGAAAAAATATACTTTTTATTAACTTTTTTGACTTTATAAAATTAATTATTTCTTTAACCCAGTTATAAAGTAAATATTGTTACCTTCAAAATAAAATAAAAATGAGTAAGATAGGTCGAGTGGAACCAAAAATATGGAACTTTGAATGTGGGCAAGTTTGCTAATCATAGAATCTGAACACATGCAGATCTCTGAAAAAAAATTTTTTTGGACAAAATCCTGATATAGGTGTTTAGTTAAATTACGAAAAGATTCCAGACATAAATTTGGTGTCTTTTAAAAAAGTGAAATTTTTTTTTCTACAAATCCGTTAGATTTGTAAAATTATGACCCATATAAAGTAAGTTAGGGTATTGTGATAAAGGCAAACCTTTTCGGCTGCTACTCAACATTTTATATAGTGGAAAGGTAGAACATCATACAATTCGATAGATTCCAGTATTGCGAAGCACATTCCAAGACGAGATCAATTTATCTTAAGTATTTCGGAAGATATTTATTCATGAACTGTATGAACAAATCGCTCGGTATTTTGGGAATGACAAGGATATGCTCAAGTGAAAATGCCGATAAAATAGAAGCAAAGAAAAATTAATGGTTTTCGTACTGCATACCTGGTAATTCAATTATTTCATTGGAATATTGTAATGCTTCGAAGTGATCTTTCGGGAAGAACTGCAAGCATGGTGGTTCAGCCGGTTCGAATCTATCCCAATCTATTACATTAAAATATTTGTCACTCTCGAAATTTATAAAATTATCCTCTTTCGGACCAAACATTTGACGAACACATCCATTAGCTTCTCTGCGGGCTGCTAAGATCCTCGTGTATCCATCTGAACGTACGAATGGATCTGTATCGGTTATCATCGATATCAAAATATTTTCTGGGTGCAGAAAGTATAACTCGTACTATGACCGGACAGACATTATTTTGAAGGTCTTGTGGCAATTGGCGAATCCATGTGATGTATTTGAAAACGGGACGACATCCGTGAATTAGTGGTTGGGTTTTAACCAGAAACCAGAAAGGATCATAAACTTTTACAATAAAGTCAGCGAGTGTTTTTATTTAAATTTTTTTTTAAATGTTTTTCAAAAACACTTCATATGAGGGGAGGTACGGCCGACTTTTTTTTTTTGCCTGTAAGGCGAGACGCTCTAGTATACAGTAACACTTTATATCACACATTAATCATCACATTATTCGCACATATTAAACCTCTAAATTTCATCAAGGTAAGTGGTTGATTTTAGTGCACAATTTTTTTTAAGTACGCATTAACGTACCACGAGTGACAGTGTGATATATAATTGTAGAGCGGAGCAAGTGGAAGTTCTTTGTGTTTGAAACACACACCTAGCGCCTTTTGACTATCGAGAAGTTCCCCCCTCCAGTGGTAAGGGCTCCTCGACACAGCTCAAGGAAGACAGGCAGTGGCTCAGCGCCTTTGGTTTTTTATTTTATTTTTTAACACATTACCACAGCACTGTACAGTCTCTATTCCTTCTAATATAAATTTCCTCTGTTTGTTGATTTTCAACACCAATTTACACTTCCACTTGGTTGACGCATTGGCAAATAAATACCACAATATTCACTCACTAAAATATTGTCGTAAACCGTACATAATACGTGCCACTACAAAATTATCACTTGCGTTGGGTGGCTAGTGGTCATTAAATATGACAACCCTGAACATATATTATTCTCCTTCGTACTCAATTCTTGTATACATGTTTTTCTACGCACACTTGCCTAGTGCTAAGTCTATATATACACAAGGGTACTTCTACGTATTAAGATAGAGAATAGTATTTTAGTTTAAGTAACTCACTCCTGAAACTCGGACTTACTGCAAATCCAATCTTAATAAATGAAAAGGATTAAAACCCAACATGGTAGCAGAGCAAGGTACTGAATTTTAAAAATTAATGATTAAAGAAAAAAGTTTGATCAGATAAAGAAAGACAATTAAAACATAATAATGAAATTCTCAAAATACCATAACGTAAGAGAACGTGGTAACGAACTTAAGTTTTCCAACAAAATATCTACTACACGTGGTCGAGATTAAATTAAATTGATTGAAATTCTGAAAAAAAACGGAAGGAGTTTAAAAATATACTTTCCTTTGAGAAAAATAGATAATGAACTTTTGAAAAACTAAACGTGGATTGTCAAAATTATAAGTAAAGACCGATGTCTTCAGATTAAAACTAAATCTTACATACGTACATGAAAATTATACAACACACACAAGTGAGAATACGAACTTATGATGGCCACTACAAAATTCGAAGATATTGTCGCGGGCTGCTCGCGATAAAAGTTTTCTGGTCTGGCATTTCTTTTTCTATGCGCTCCACGCACTGGTAGAGCAAATTGATCACCCACACGCACGCCTGTTATGTACGCTGGCATGAATATGTGCTGGCGCGCAGCCTTCAGCCTGGCTTGCAGGTGCGCGTCAGATTTATTCTATCTGGGAAGGCGAGAACATCGTTCTCAGTGAAAGCAAGGAGTGCCCAAAAGTTATCAGTTTGTTGTTACAAAAAAAAAAAATTTATAAATAAAAGTAGATTTGCGAGTTTTATGTTAGTTACGGTGCGGGAGTTTTGTTGGCGTGGTGAAAAAGGGAAAAGTCGTTTGTGTTTCCCAGCAGGAAAATCGCGTTCTTAATTTTTGGATTTTTGGTTGGTGTCGTGATGGACACCGCAGGAGCTCTGAGCCGGAACACACTCCGGCTAGATAAGTATCGTGTTTGGTTGTTGTTGTTTGTTTTCTGCCCTTTTGTTTCTCTCCCCGTGTCATCCCATTCTTTTAGCGTCCCGCACCCAGAGCCCAGTCACTTGGCGGGTTAAAGTTGTCCCTGGCAGCTCAGGGACTGTGCGAGCAGGTTCGTAACCTTCTGGTTGGACCTCACTTCGGGTGCACCCCAAAACTATTTGTTTGTCATAGATTTGGTAATTAGCGTAGTGAGTAGTTGTGATTACCTTTTGTTATATTTTTCTTGATGTAGAAATTATTCCCATCCCCAACCCCCTTCCTTTTGGAGCAGTTAGTAACCCCGCCGTCTTCACTGGGTTTAGCCGGCTGCGTTTGTATATTCCTATTGTTACCCATTAGTGTTGTCAATGTGATTAGTTGCGGCATTAGGGTTTCGGGACTAGCGATCCCGAAGTGTTAATTAAGGTGGTGACAAATTGGCGCCCAACGTGGGGCTCGATAAAGAAATTCCTGGTTTCGTGAAAAATTGAAATTTGTGAAAAGTTTGTTTTGTGATTTTGACAAAGATAGTTGTGCCCCAAGCGTCTCTATTGTGTTGTTGTTGTCACTATATTGCAAAAAAAATAAACCTGCCGATTTTTTTTCTTTCTTTTTTATTTTTATTTAGCAGGAAAAAAAAGATTTCTCGGGACTAATTAAGTCAAGTGGCGACTTCGGGATCCAACTCCATTTCGGGATTTTGGCTTTCTTACTTTACAGTACTAGTAAGACCAGGTTTGAAGAAGGAGAATACGGAAGAACCGCAAGTATACCCAAGCAAATTATTTAAATTTTAAAATATTAGGCCGCGGTAATTTGCATACATATAAACACATATACGTACATTTTCGTTTCAAAGGTAAATTCACTTTGGGGTGTGCCATAATTTTAAAAATATTTTCCCAACATTTTTTTTTTACGTATTGTAAATTTTTTCTTGCGAGTTTTATGAAATAATTATGGTTCCGATTTTAATTGAAAGAGAAAATAAAAAATCATAATATATAAATAATTTTTTTCGAGCGTATCAAAAAAAATTAAAATCTTAAAATCACAAATTTGCGGAAATATAAAGTAAAAAAAAAATAAATAAATAAATAAATTAAAGTACTCATGAAACGAGCTCAAGGCCAAGAATAATAATTTTTCACTTTTTGAATTTTTATGAAAATTATTATTGTTTATTGGCGGCCGCCGTGGTGTGAAGGTAGTGTTGCCGGCCTACCACACCGAAGGTCCATGGTTCGAGCCCTGGTACAGGTAACATCAAAAGTGATTTGAAAAAAGTTTTTCAAAAACGGGGTCGCCCCTCGGCAGTGGTTTGGCAAACTCTCCGAGTGTATTTCTGCCATGACAGGCTTCTCAGCAAAAATTCGTGTCCTTTGTAGATGCCGTTCGGAGTCGGTATAAAACTGTAGGTCCCACCAATTTGTAGGGAAAATTCAAATCGGCACACCACAAATTGGAAGAGAAGCTTGGCGCAAAAATCTCTTAGGAGGTTTATGATGATATACCTGTTGTATATCGCGCCATAGAGATAGAGATAGATTATTGTTTTTATTTATTAATAATCATTTTAATTAATTATTAAAAGTTTTTTTGATAGAATAGAGTAGGAAAAATGTTTAAAGACAACTGCCATAGCTTTTCTTATAGATCCATTTCGGAAGCTGCTAGACTTCAATCATCAGGAAACCCATTGTCCTTTTAAAAGTCCAAGGGATACTTTTTAAAAATTCTCGGATAAGTCTTTTGCTAAATTTTGACACACAGATGACGCTACATGTAAGAACAGCTAAAAAGGGGAATAACCCAATACCGTTGAGTGATTTAGTTTACAAGTGATTTTGAGTAAGTGAGCACGTGTCAAAGATAGGCATAAAAAAACATGGACACTGGCGTGAATTTTAGACTAGTTGGGTAAGTAATAATATATTCTCAGTGCAAATTTTTGAAGAATTATTCTCCTTAGACTTCTAGTTAATTATGAAAGTAAAAATATGTTAGTAAAAATTATTTTGAATTCATTGTTTTTGCTCAAAACGGCGATGTTCTTTTAAAAGGACAAAGGGAACAAAGGGGTACTTAAAATTTGTTTTTTTCAGCGGACTTACTCTACATGAATTGTTGACTTATCTCGAAGAGGATGACGATGGTGATAACACTCCAGTGGATATAACAATGATGCCACCGACAAATGCTTTCGATGACGTAACAGATGAAGACTCTGGTGACGAAGATTTTATGACTGCTAATAATTTGCCAGACTCACAGCTTATGAATGAAGCAGAAATTTCTGATCATTTTGTAGCCGAGGACGATATTCCCTTATCGGTTATTCAGTTAGGTCTTAAGAAATCAAAAAACTATGAGTGGACTGACGACGATATTGAATTGAATGAGGTACAGTGGCCAGTGTATTCGACCGTTAAAGATAACAAGTCTCCCGTGGAGCTGTTTAACAACTACCTCGATGACGAAATTGTTAATTTATTTGTCGAACAAAGTAATCTTTATGCTGCTAGGAAAAATAGAATTCCAGACATTACTTCTAATGAAATAATAACGTTTTTTGGCATTCTACTTTTAAGTGGATACGCAACTGTTCCCAGAAGAAGATTATATTGGGAAACGGTAAGTGATACCCACAATGAATTGGTTTCCAGAGCGATGTCCAGAAACAGGTTCGAATATATTATGAGCAACCTTCATTGCTGCGATAACCAGACTTTGGATCAATCGGATAAATTCGGTAAAGTAAGGCCATTTTTCGACGCCATAAACCGAAAATTTTTAGAATTCGCAAGCCCAGAAGAAAATCATAGCATAGATGAATGCATGGTACCATATTTTGGGAAGCATGGATGCAAACAGTGTATTCTTAATAAACCAGTGAGATTCGGCTATAAAATGTGGCTGGGCTGTACTAGCGAGGGCTATATAAATTGGTTTGAGCCTTATCAAGGTTCTAAGTCAGTAATAAAGAATGCCTATAAAGATTTGGGTTTGGGTCCATCCATCGTTTTGGAATATGCTGACGTAATATCTTCTACTGCCAAATTATCCTATCATTTTTATTTTGATAACTTTTTTACAACAATACCACTAATTGAAGCGCTTTCACAAAAAGGAATACGTAGCACAGGAACAATACGGGAGAATCGATCCGGAAATTGCCCAGTAAGAAGCAAAAATGAAATGAAAAAGAAAGAACGGGGTTACTATGAGTACAAATCCATAAAAGATAGGAACATAATAGTCACAAAATGGTGCGATAACAATATCGTATCCATTGCTTCAAACGCCAACCCAGCAAATCCACCACATAGTGTTCGCAGGTATAGCCGTAAATTTAAGAAAAATATTATAGTCAAACAGCCGTACAATATTTACAAATACAACAAAAAAATGGACCGCTGCGACCAGAATATAAGTTTGTATAGAACAAAAATAAGAGGAAAAAAATGGTACTTCTGCCTTATCGCCTTTGGCCTTGATTTGATGGAACAAAATACGTGGCATTTACACAAAAAACAAGGTGGCCAATTAGACCATCTAACATGCAGAAGGAGAATTGTCAATTCCATTTTGGCAGGAGCTGAGAACAGGAAGAGGAGAAGACCATCAAATATTGAAAATATAGATTCTCGGTTTGATAGAATGGATCACTTTGTAGGTCAACAGGAAAAACAAACCCGATGCAGAGTGTGCCATATGAAAGTGAAAACAATTTGTATAAAGTGCCAAGTGGCACTCCACATTCCTTGTTTTGCTTCCTACCATACCAAGTAGGAATACCACTTGAAATACGTTCGCTTAAAATATGTTCGTCCTTTACTGAAAAACTGAATTATTATATGTATTTGTAAAAATCATTTCTTTTCGTTTTTTTAATAAACTAGAATAAATATTGAACAGCCATTCCAAAGACTACGTTTTTTTTCAGAAGCCTATATGCCCATTGTCCTTTTAAAAGTACACTATAAACTAACTATGTCAAATTTGCAAATCACTAAAATGTTTACTTATTTGATAAAATATAGTAGTTTTAAAGATAAATACCAAGAAAAAAATCAGCGATTAAAGAAATAAAAATTCGGGCATATCTGGGTTAAGCTAACAATACGCTGGTTTTGATGTCATCTAAACTCCTAGTTCTATTCTTCTTTTTGCCATATGCATGAGCCACTTCCGCCATTTGACAGTTAGTTATGTGATCATGATGGATTTTTGACAGATCTGTTTTATCATCAGAACTGCCTTACCGTGTGCTCTCGGTTTTGTTATTGCTTTTTTATACCAACCATTTTTGTTGATTTACGGCCTGTTCATTTTCAAGTATTCATGAAACGAGCTCAAGGCCAAGAATAATAATTTTTCACTTTTTGAATTTTTATGAAAATAATGTTTATTAACAATCATTTTAGTTATATTTAAAAGTTTTTTTGATTGAATAGAGTAAGAAAAATGTTTAGATGACATCAAAACCAGCGTATTGTTAGCTTAATGGTTAGCAATGCGTGCCAAAATTTCTCTGATGAGTGAAGTCTAGCAGCTTCCGAAATGGATCTATAAGAAAAGCTATGGCAGTTGTCTCTAAACATTTTTTCTACTCTATTCAATCAAAAAAACTTTTAATAATTAATTAAAATGATTATTAATAAATAAAAACAATAATAATTTTCATAAAAATTCAAAAAGTGAAAAATTATTATTCCTGGCCTTGAGCTCGTTTCATGAATACTTGAAAATGTACAGGCCGTAAATCAACAAAAATTGTTCGTATAAAAAAGCAATAAATAAAATAAAAAAATAAAGTTAAACGCATTACGAAGTGAATTGTTAGAAGTAGGCGGAAAAAAAATACTTATAGGTACTCAAAAGCTAAATAGAGGAACAAAGAGTAAGTTTTGATAGATTCCACAAAAAAAATATTTTTTCGGCCACCCTATTTCTTAGCTATTGAGTTTACATACATATTTTCACACGTACATATGGGAACCGTTGCTACTAGTTTGCCAAAAATTTTCCACAAGTTCGATCTGAGCTCAAAGCGAAGAGCAAGCAAAAGGTACGTACCTATTTTGTTGTCTCAGTAGGCAGTGTTGTTGTATTTTTAATTGTGCAATTACTGTGTTAGGCTCTATTGTTTTTTTTTTTGTTTAGCACACAAATTTGTTGCGCCAGTGCTAGGTTGGAGCAAAATTTTCAATTCTCGGTTCACTAGGGTGGACATTTTTACGGTTGAATTGGAAAATTATCTTTTACTTTCGGTACTGCCGGGGAAGATTGTTAGTGTTGCTAAATTGTTGAGTTTGGCCTTTCGGAAATCTTTAAGGTGTAATTTGGTTTAAATTTCGGGGGTTTTCTTTCATTTCCGTAAATCTTTTTAGAAATCATGGAAATTAATAGATTGTCTCGAGAGGAGTTGTCGTATGAGATGGAGGCAAGAGGATTGCCAGTAGCATCGGTAGAATCTATGCGTAAATCGCTGCGGGCATCGCGAGCGGTAGAAAGGCGAGGATTGGTATATTTTTTCAAAGAATACCCGTTTTCGTTCGAGGAGGATAAGGCAGCAGTAGAGGGAAAAATGGAGGAAATCGCGAAACTGTTGTCCAACGTTGGGAAAGGGGGTAAATCGTCGGATGAGGCTAAGGCGACCACGAAATTCGAGTGGTCTTTGAATAGAATAGGGCGCGCGAAACCGGAAAATGATGAGGACATGGCAGCGCAAACAGAAATTTGGAGCAAGTTAGTTTTACTACTGGGAGATTTGCAGGAGTTAACTGACGAAAATGAGGGTGAAAATCCGTTACAACCCAGTAGTGAAAATACGAAGCAAGTGGCACCAGCACTGTTGCAAGAGGAAGATGAGGTGAGACCAGGTCCACTTGTGGTTCCAACCGAGGTGATAGGTGGACCAGTAACAGGAGTGATACAGAAGCCTCCGAATTTGGCTAAATGGGAGTTGAAGTTCGACGGGGAAAAATCAGGTGTGTCTCTATATGCGTTTTTAGAGCAGGTTGATGAGCTGAGTGAGGCACGCGGTGTTGCCAAGGCTCAATTACTTCGAGGGGCGGTTGATTTATTCTCGGGAAAGGCGCTTTTGTGGTTCCGTTCGGCTAGGCGGTCGACAACGAGCTGGGAAGAATTGGTTCGGGAGTTAAAGCTGGAGTTTTTACCCCCTAATTACGATGATTTGTTGATGACGGAAATTCCAAGAAGGACTCAAGGGGCCAACGAGTCCATAGAGGTGTAAGTAGCGGCGTTGAGAATACTGTTTGGTAGGTTGCAAGACCCAATTTCTGAGAGTAGGATGTTAGGGATTATTAGGGCGAATCTTCTACCTTTCTACCAGACTCAATTGGGCCTAGTTACTCCAGGGTCGATTTCGGAGTTGGTCGCTTTGGGAAGAAAATTAGAAGCAGTTAGGTCATCGGTCGATGCTTTTGTCCCCCCTCCAAATCCTTGGTCTAAGAGTTTGCTGGAACCTGACTTGGCCTACGTCTCCGTAGGTTGCGAAGTTGCTTCGGTGGACCAGTCGAGGACCAGTCCAGGAAATAGGGTGAGTCCCAACACCCGTTGTTTCAATTGCAAACGTTTTGGTCATGTTTCTAAGGATTGTCGGAAGACATTAAAGTGATTCGGCTGTGGTAGGTCTGGAGCCATGAAGTGGGACTGCCCGGTGTGTGCAGCGAAGCCTAATGGTGGCCAGAAAAATAATAATAGGAGAGCGGTTCCCGAGGGAAGGCGGTCTTCAAATCCGTTTAGGTCGAGTTCTGATTCCTACTCAAAGTCGAATGGTGCTTCTAATAGTTCGGGAAACGGGAATTAGACTCCTGGGACGGCAGGTCAAGTAGTCTATCAGGGCGAGCTAGTAATCCTGCTAACTTCCAGCTGGCTATTATCGGCGATCGTCGAGTCGTTACTTATATGGGATACTCGTTAGTGGCAAGTGTCCATGATCAGCGGCCTCATTTGAATGTTTCGGTGTTTGGTTTTTCGTTTAAGGCACTGTTAGATTCTGGGGCTTCGCGTACAGTGGTTGGTCGGCTCGGTTGGAGCATGTTACAGGCGTACGGTATAAAAGTTTCGGTCCCCGATAATTCTTTACAGATCACTTTGGCGGATGGTGGCCAAGTATCTACGTTAGGTTCTGTGTTGCTACCAATAGTGGTGGAGGGCATGTCGGTCCTCATCGATTGTCTCGTTGTTCCTGGCGTTCCCCATGCTCTTATTCTTGGTATCGATTTCTGGACCAAGGCGGGTATAGTCCCGGATCTGAGGAGAATGGAATGGTCGTTTTCTCGACTGGCACAGGAACCGTCGGTAGCACTCATGGAACACAGTGAGTTAGATGCTAGGCAGTCTGAAGCGTTAGGTAGATTAGTTGGGAATGCTTGCGAGACTATGCCAGACGGGTTAGGTCGAACTCACCTTGTTGAGCATAAGATAAGAGTAAAGGCAGGAGTTGAACCTGTGAAACAGCGGTACTATCCAGAATCGCCTACCATACAGTCGCGTATGGCCGAAGAATTGAAAGATATGCTTAACAAGGGTGTAATTGAGAAGTCTCATAGTCCGTGGGCCTCCCCGGTGGTCATCATAAGGAAGAAAGATGGTAGCTACAGGTTTTACGTAGACTACCGGGTATTGAACAAGTGTACCGAAAAGGATAGTTATCCCCTAGCCTTTGTTTCGGCGACCTTGGATAAGCTGAGGGACGCCAAGCTTAGATATAAAATCCGCTTATTGGCAAATACCAGTCGAGGAAAAGTCTAGGCCCTTCACAGCATTCACGGTGCCAGGCAGGGGTCTGTTTCAATTTAACAGGATTCCCTTTGGTTTGCATAATGCACCGACAACTTGGCAAAGGTTCATAGATTCTGTGATAGGTCCTGAATTAGAGCCTCATGTCTTCTTGTACCTAGATGACATACTCATCGTTACAAATAACTTTGAAAAACACTTAGAAATCCTGGAAGAGGTTTTGGATAGGTTAGCTAAAGCAGGTCTTAGACTCAATCGAGATAAATGCAATTTGTGTAGGCCAGAGTCAAAATATGTAGGCTATATTGTAGATAGGAATGGCTTACATGTGGATCCCGAAAATTTGAGGCAATGGTTAGGATTGAGAAACAGAAGAATGTTAGGCAAGCGCGATCGTTTATTGGTAGAGTGTCCTGGTACCGCAGATTCATCAAAGATTTTTCCGAGTTAGTTAGGCCTCTCACCGAATTGACAAAGAAGAATAACAAATTTATTTTGAGCGACGATTGCGAAAGGAGTTTTAAAGAAGCTAAGGAACGGCTAGTTACGGCGCCTGTTTTAAGCTGCCCCGATTTTAATAGGCCTTCATTATTCAAACAGATGCGTCCGATTTTGGTAGAGGAGCAGTGCTTACCCAAGAATTTGAAGACGGTGAGAAGGTGATTGCGTATCTCAGTAGGTCTCTTAATAAGTGCGAAAGAAGTTATTCAACCACAGAAAAGGAATGTTTAGCGGTCCTGTGGGCAGTCGAGAAATTACGACCATACGTCGAAGGCGCGAAATTTAGGGTGATTACCGATCATCACTCTTTAGTAATAATCTGAAAGATCTTTGTGGTAGATTGGCTCGTTGGGCATTGAAGCTTCAACAATACGATTTTGATATCATTCATCGGAAAGGGAAGGAACACGTTGTCCCCGATTTGTTATCCCGAAGCGTCCCAGTTGTTTTCGGGATATGTACTCCTGACCCTTGGTTGAACAAAATTATTGATTCGGTCTCGAAGCAACCCCTGCGGTACGATAACTGAAGAGTAGAAGATGGAGTCCTCTATAAGTTCGTTAAGTCCGCGTATCCATCCATCTACGGGGAGGGGCCCGAGTGGAAGAGAGTAGTCGGTAGCTCTAAAAGAACTGGTGTATTTGAAAGTTGTCACGATAGCCCATTGGCGGGGCATATTGGCGAAGGAATACTTTTGCTAGGGTTGCTAAAAATTCTATTGGCCTCGTATGAAATCTGATATTGCGAAATATGTACGCACATGTAAAGTTTGTCAGCAGGTTAAGCCTGAAAATAACCAGCCAGCTGGGGGAATGATAGAGAGATCCAAAGAAGTTGAACCGTGGGAAATGATTCGCGTCGCTTTGGTTAAGTCGTTCCAAGGTTATCAATATATTCTCACCGTTGTCGATTATTTTTCGAAATTTCCGTTATTGTTTTCTTTGCGTACAGTGACGGCAAAGAATGTTTGTAAAACCCTGGAGGATAACGTTTTTCTTTTATTTGGTGTACCCCGATCTGTTGTTTGCGATAATGGACCCCAGTTCCGGAGTCGTGAGCTGCAGGGTCTCTGCGGTGTCTACGGCGTCCAATTACGGTATACCGCGAATTATCATCCACACGCTAATCCGGCAGAACGAATAAACCAGATTATCAAGACTACGCTTAGGGCTTATGTCTCAGAAAATCAAAGATCGTGGGATCAGCAATTGGCGAAGGTACCGTGTTGTATTAGGTCGTCCCAGCACGAGGTGTTAGGAGTTATTTCGCAAATTTCGGTAGAGACATGGTGCTTGAGGGTAGTCAAAGTTATATTGAGTCCCTGGGAGAACAGGAGCAGCTAAACTGCGAGGAAAGGGCAAAGAAAATGTCAGAAATGAGGGCACACATACGTTCGAAGTTAGAACAGGCAGGAGCTAAGCTAGCGCAGCAATATAATCTCAGGAGAAGAGATGTCCAGTACATGCCAGAAGAGCTTGTCTGGAGAAAGAACTTCGCTCTGTCAGACGCGGCAAATTATTTTGCGGCAAAATTAGCCCCGAAGTATGTAGGTCCTTTCGTCATAAAGAAAAGAGTGTCCCCTTGGACTTATTGTTTAGTTGATGAAACTGGTAGGGACAAAGGAGTCTGGAATGTTCGAGATTTGAGGCCGTATCGAGATAGGTAACATTAGCGTCAAAAAAGGATTTTCCTTCTTTTACGAGGAAAGGGTGGAGTTGTCGCTGGCTGATCGCGACAAAAGTTTTCTGGTCTGGTATTTCTTTTTCTATGCGCTCCACGCACTGGTAGAGCAAATTTTCTTTGTATTGTTTCACCCTCCTTTACCTATTTTCCTATGCTCCCCGCGGAGAGTGACCCCTAAAGGCAGCTAATCGGTTTTTTTATTATGCCGGTATTTGGGTAGCATGGACGTGAGTGTGTTTGTGCGCCTTACTCAACTAGCGTTGTTCCCCACCCCACCACCAGTAAAAGGAATTGTAGAGGAAATGTAAGCGAAAATACACTGAGAGGAGTGTCATCGCCTTCTCCTGTTTGCGGCGCTTCGAAGTGCCCGCTAAGTTATGGCAATATGTGTGTGTGTTTGTGTATCATTGGACGGGGCGACTGAAAGTACCGCGGATGGCGGTTCGGCGCGACCGGGTGATCACCCACACGCACGCCTGTTATGTATGTTGGCATGAATATGTGCTGGGGCGCAGCCTTCAGCCTGGCTTGCAGGTGCGCGTAAGATTTATTCTATCTGTGAAGGCGAGAACATCGTTCTCAGTGAAAGCAAGTAGTGCGCGAAAGTTATCAGTTTGTTGTTAAAAAAAAAAATATAAATAAAAGTAGATTTGCGAGTTAGTTACAGTGCGAATCTCCTAGTTCTATTCTTCTTTTTGCCATATGCATGAGCCACTTCCGCCATTTGACAGTTAGTAGTGTGATCATGATGGATTTTTGACAGATCTGTTTTATCATCAAAACTGCCTTACCGTGTGCTCTCGGTTTTGTTATTGCTTTTTTATACCAACAATTTTTGTTGATTTACCGCCTGTTCATTTTCAAGTATTCATGAAACGAGCTCAAGGCCAAGAATAATAATTTTTCACTTTTTGAATTTTTATGAAAATTATTATTGTTTTTATTTATTAATAATCATTTTAATTAATTATTAAAAGTTTTTTTGATTGAATAGAGCAGGAAAGATGTTTAGATGACATCAAAACCAGCGTATTGTTAGCTTAATGGTTAGCAATGCGTGCCAAAATTTCTCTGATGAGTGAAGTCTAGCAGCTTCCGAAATGGATCTATAAGAAAAGCTATGGCAGTTGTCTCTAAACATTTTTCCTACTCTATTCAATCAAAAAAACTTTTAATAATTAATTAAAATGATTATTAATAAATAAAAACAATAATAATTTTCATAAAAATTCAAAACGTGAAAAATTATTATTCTTGGCCTTGAGCTCGTTTCATGAATACTTGAAAATGTACAGGCCGTAAATCAACAAAAATTGTTCGTATCAAAAAGCAATAAATAAAATAAAAAAATAAAGTTAAACGCATTACGAAGTAAATTGTTAGAAGTAGGCGGAAAAAAATACTTATAGGTACTCAAAAGTTAAATAGAGGAACAAAGAGTAATTTTTGATAGATTCCACAAAAAAATATTTTTTTCCGGCCACCCTATTCTTAGCTTTGAGTTTACATACATATTTTCACACGTACATACATATATATATTTTGGGAATTGTTGCTACAAGTTTGCCAAAAATTTGCCACAAGTTCGATCTGAGCTCAAAGCGAAGAGCAGGCAAAGGTACGTACCTATTTTGTTGTCTCAGTAGGCAGTGTTGTTGTATTTTTAATTGTGCAATTACTGTATTAGGCTCTATTGTTTTTTTTTTGTTTAGCACACAAATTTGTTGCGCCAGTGCTAGGTTGGAGCAAAATTTTCAATTCTCGGTTCACTAGGGTGGACATTTTTACGGTTGAATTAGAAAATTATCTTTTACTTTCGGTACTGCCGGGGAAGATTGTTAGTGTTGCTAAATTGTTGAGTTTGGCCTTTCGGAAATCTTTAAGGTGTAATTTGGTTTAAATTTCGGGGTTTTTCTTTCATTTCCGTAAATCTTTTTAGAAATCATGGAAATTAATAGATTGTCTCGAGAGGAGTTGTCGTATGAGATGGAGGCAAGAGGATTGCCAGTAGCATCGGTAGAATCTATGCGTAAATCGCTGCGGGCATCGCGAGGGGTAGAAAGGCAAGGATTGGTATATTTTTTCAAAGAATACCCGTTTTCGTTCGAGGAGGATAAGGCAGCAGTAGAGGGAAAAATGGAGGAAATCGCGAAACTGTTGTCCAACGTTGGGAAAGGGGGTAAATCGTCGGATGAGGCTAAGGCGACCACGAAATTCGAGTGGTCTTTGAATAGAATAGGGAGCGCGAAACCGGAAAATGATGAGGACATGGCAGCGCAAACAGAAATTTGGAGCAAGTTAGTTTTACTACTGGGAGATTTGCAGGAGTTAACTGACGAAAATGAGGGTGAAAATCCGGTACAACCCAGTAGTGAAAATACGAAACAAGTGGCACCAGCACTGTTGCAAGAGGAAGATGAGGTGAGACCAGGTCCACTTGTGGTTCCAACCGAGGTGATAGGTGAACCAGTAACAGGAGTGATACAGAAGCCTCCGAATTTGGCTAAATGGGAGTTGAAGTTCGACGGGGAAAAAGCAGGTGTGTCTCTGTATGCGTTTTTAGAGCGGGTTGATGAGCTGAGTGAGGCACGCGGTGTTGCCAAGGCTCAATTACCTCGAGGGGCGGTTGATTTATTCTCGGAAAAGGCGCTTTTGTGGTTCCGTTCGGCTAGGCGGTCGACAACGAGCTGGGAAGAATTGGTTCGGGAGTTAAAGCTGGAGTTTTTACCCCCTAATTACGATGACTTGTTGATGACGGAAATTCCAAGAAGGACTCAAGGGGCCAACGAGTCCATAGAGGTGTACGTAGCGGCGTTGAGAATACTGTTTGGTAGGTTGCAAGAGCCAATTTCTGGCAGTAGGATGTTAGGGATTATTAGGGCGAATCTTCTACCTTTCTACCAGACTCAATTGGGCCTAGTTGCTCCAGGGTCGATTTCGGAGTTGGTCGCTTTGGGAAGAAAATTAGAAGCAGTTAGGTCATCGGTCGATGCTTTTGTCCCCCCTCCAAATCCTAGGTCTAAGAGTTTGCTGGAACCTGACTTGGCCTACGTCTCCGTAGGTTGCGAAGTTGCTTCCGTGGAGCAGTCGAGGACCAGTCCAGGAAATAGGGTGAGTCCCAACACCCGTTGTTTCAACTACAAACGTTTTGGTCATGTTTCTAAGGATTGTCGGAAGACTTTAAAGTGATTCGGCTGTGGTAGGTCTGGAGCCATGAAGTGGGACTGCCCGGTGTGTGCAGCGAAGCCTAATGGTGGCCAGAAAAATAATAATAGGAGAGCGGTTCCCGAGGGAAGGCGGTCTTCAAATCCGTTTAGGTCGAGTTCTGATTCCTACTCAAAGTCGAATGGTGCTTCTAATAGTTCGGGAAACGGGAATTAGACTCCTGGGACGGCAGGTCAAGTAGTCTATCAGGGCGAGCTAGTAATCCTGCTAACTTCCAGCTGGCTATTATCGGCGATCGTCGAGTCGTTACTTATATGGGATACTCGTTAGTGGCAAGTGTCCATGATCAGCGGCCTCATTTGAATGTTTCGGTGTTTGGTTTTTCGTTTAAGGCACTGTTAGATTCTGGGGCTTCGCGTACAGTGGTTGGTCGGCTCGATTGGAGCATGTTAGAGGCGTACGGTATAAAAGTTTCGGCCCCTGATAATTCTTTACAGATCACTTTGGCGGATGGTGGCCAAGTATCTACGTTAGGTTCTGTGTTGCTACCAATAGTGGTGGAGGGCATGTCGGTCCTCATCGATTGTCTCGTTGTTCCTGGCGTTCCCCATGCTCTTATTCTTGGTATCGATTTCTGGACCAAGGCGGGTATAGCCCCGGATCTGAGGAAAATGGAATGGTCGTTTTCTCGACTGGAACAGGAATCGTCGGTAGCACTCATGGACCACAGTGAGTCAGATGCTACACAGTCTGAAGCGTTAGGTAGATTAGTTGGCATTGCTTTCGAGACTATGCCAGACGAGTTAGGTCGAACCCACCTTGCTGAGCATAAGATAAGAGTAAAGGCAGCAGTTGAACCTGTGATACAACGGTACTATCCAGAATCGCCTACCATACAGTCGCGTATGGACGAAGAATTGAAAGATATGCTTAACAAGGGTGTAATTGAGAAGTCTCATAGTCCGTGGGCCTCCCCGGTGGTCATCATAAAGAAGAAAGATGGTAGCTGCAGGTTTTGCGTAGACTACCGGGTATTGAGCAAGTGTACCGAAAAGGATAGTTATCCGCTAGCCTTTGTTTCGGCGACCTTAGATAAGCTGAGGGACGCCAAGTTTAGATATAAAATCCGCTTATTGGCAAATACCAGTCGAGGAAAAGTCTAGGCCCTTTACAGCATTCACGGTGCCAGCCAGGGGTCTGTTTCAATTTAAGAGGATTCCCTTTGGTTTGCATAATGCACCGGCAACTCGGCAAAGGTTCAGAGATTCTGTGATAGGTCCTGTATTAGAGCCTCATGTCTTCTTGTACCTAGATGACATACTCATCGTTACAAATAACTTTGAAAAACACTTAGAAATCCTCGAAGAGGTTTTGGATAGGTTAGCTAAAGCACGTCTTAGACTCAATCGAGATAAATGCAATTTCTGTAGGACCGAGTTAAAATATTTCGTCTATATTGTAGATAGGAATGGCTTACATGTGGATCCCGAAAAAGGTGAGGCAATGGTTAGGATTGAGAACCCGAAGAATGTTAGGCAAGCGCGATTGTTTCAGATTCATCAAAGATTTTTCCGAGTTAGTTAGGCCTCTCACGGAATTGACAAAGAAGAATAACAAATTTATTTTGAGCGACGATTGCGAAAGGAGTTTTAAAGAAGCTAAGGAACGGCTAGTTACGGCGCCTGTTTTAAGCTGCCCCGATTTTAATAGGCCATTCATTATTGAAACAGATGCGTCCGATTTTGGTAGAGGAGCAGTGCTTACCCAAGAATTTGAAGACGGTGAGAAGGTGATTGCGTATCTCAGTAGGTCTCTTAATAAGGGTGAAAGAAATTATTCAACCACAGAAAAGGAATGTTTAGCGGTCCTGCGGGCAGTCGAGAAATTACGACCATACGTCGGAGGCGCGAAATTTAGGGTGATTACCGATCATCACTCTTTAGTAATAATCTGAAAGATCTTTGTGGTAGATTGGCTCGTTGGGCATTGAAGCTTCAACAATACGATTTTGATATCATTCATCGGAAAGGGAAGGAACACGTTGTCCCCGATTTGCTATCTCGAAGCGTCCCAGCTGTTTTCGGGATATGTACTCCTGACCCTTGGTTGAACAAAATTATTGATTCGGTCTCGAAGCAACCCCTGTGGTACGATAACTGAAGAGTAGAAGATGGAGTCCTCTATAAGTTCGTTAAGTCCGCGTATCCATCCATCTACGGGGTGGGGCCCGAGTGGAAGAGAGTAGTCGGTAGCTCTGAAAGAACTGGTGTATTGGAAGACTTTTGCTAGGGTTGCTAAAAATTCTATTGGCTTCGTATGAAATCCGATATTGCGAAATATGTACGCACGTGTAAAGTTTGTCAGCAGGTTAAGCCTGAAAATAAACAGCCAGCTGGGGGAATGATAGAGAGATCCAAAGAAGTTGAACCGTGGGAAATGATTTGCGTTTGGTTAAGTCGTTCCAAGGTTATCAATATATTCTCACCGTTGTCGATTATTTTTCGAAATTTCCGTTATTGTTTTCTTTCCGTACAGCGACGGCAAAGAATGTTTGTAAAACCCTGGAGGATAACGTTTTTCTTTTATTTGGTGTACCCCGATCTGTTGTTTGCGATAATGGACCCCAGTTCCGGAGTCGTGAGCTGCAGGGTCTCTGCGGTGTCTACGGCGTCCAATTACGGTATACCGCGAATTATCATCCACACGCTAATCCGGCAGAACGAATAAACCAGATTATCAAGACTACGCTTAGGGCTTATGTCTCAGAAAATCAAAGATCGTGGGATCAGCAATTGGCGAAGGTACCGTGTTGTATTAGGTCGTCCCAGCACGAGGTGTTAGGAGTTATTTCGCAAATTTCGGTAGAGACATGGTGCTTGAGGGTAGTCAAAGTTATATTGAGTCCCTGGGAGAACAGGAGCAGCTAAACTGCGAGGAAAGGGCAAAGAAAATGTCAGAAATGAAGGCACACATACGTTCGAAGTTAGAACAGGCAGAAGCTAAGCTAGCGCAGCAATATAATCTCAGGAGAAGAGATGTCCAGTACATGCCAGAAGAGCTTGTCTGGAGAAAGAACTTCGCTCTGTCAGACGCGGCAAATTATTTTGCGGCAAAATTAGCCCCGAAGTATGTAGGTCCTTTCGTCATAAAGAAAAGAGTGTCCCCTTGGACTTATTGTTTAGTTGATGAAACTGGTAGGGACAAAGGAGTCTGGAATGTTCGAGATTTGAGGCCGTATCGAGATAGGTAACATTAGCGTCAAAAAAGGATTTTCCTTCTTTTACGAGGAAAGGGTGGAGTTGTCGCTGGCTGATCGCGACAAAAGTTTTCTGGTCTGGTATTTCTTTTTCTATGCGCTCCACGCACTGGTAGAGCAAATTTTCTTTGTATTGTTTCACCCTCCTTTACCTATTTTCCTATGCTCCCCGCGGAGAGTGACCCCTAAAGGCAGCTAATCGGTTTTTTTACTATGCCGGTATTTGGGTAGCATGGACGTGAGTGTGTTTGTGCGCCTTACTCAACTAGCGTTGTTCCCCACCCCACCACCAGTAAAAGGAATTGTAGAGGAAATGTAAGCGAAAATACACTTCTCCTGTTTGCGGCGCTTCGAAGTGCCCGCTAAGTTATGGCAATATGTGTGTGTGTTTGTGTATCATTGGACGGGGCGACCGAAAGTACCGCGGATGGCGGTTCGGCGCGACCGGGTGATCACCCACACGCACGCCTGTTATGTATGTTGGCATGAATATGTGCTGGCGCGCAGCCTTCAGCCTGGCTTGCAGGTGCGCGTCAAATTTATTCTATCTGTGAAGGCGAGAACATCGTTCTCAGTGAAAGCAAGTAGTGCGCGAAAGTTATCAGTTTGTTGTTAAAAAAAAAATATGAATAAAAGTAGATCTGCGACTTTTCTGTTAATTACAGTGCGGGAGTTTTGTTGGCGTAGCGAAAAAGGGAAAAGTCGTTTGTGTTTCCCAGCAGGAAAATCGCGTTCTTAATTTTTGGATTTTTGGTTGGTGTCGTGATGGACACCGCAGGAGCTCTGAGCCGGAACACACTCCGGCTAGATAAATATCGTGTTTGGTTGTTGTTGTTTGTTTTCTGCCCTTTTGTTTCTCTCCCCGTGTCATCCCATCCTTTTAGCGTCCCGCACCCAGAGCCCAGTCACTTGGCGGGTTAAAGTTGTCCCTGGATGCTCAGGGACTGTGCGAGTAGGTTCGTAACCTTCTGGTTGGACCTCACCTCGAGTGCACCTCAAAACTATTTGTTTGTCATAGATTTGGTAATTAGCATAGTGAGTAGTTGTGATTGAACCAGGACAGAAAAAGATGAAGAAGGAAAGTGGGAAAAGAAAGATTTAAAAGCGAAAACCATATTAATTAGCACAATCTCTGACAAACAATTATAGTACAAGGTGGCGCAAAAGTAATCCTCCTATCAGAAAATGCTATAAATTTTGCGATTGGCCCCTAAAGTCAGTTCTGTTTTGACATTTGCGTAGTAAACACATGCGAAATACACGTTAATAAACAATGTTACGCTATACTGCTCCAGAACGCGGAATATTGCTGACTATTTATTTGACCAATAATCGGTCGGGGCCAAACGGTTACTGTGAATGGTGAGCGCTACAGAGCAATGATCAACGAGTTCTTTTGCCGCAACTTGATGAATTGGGATTGGAAAACATGTGGTTCCAACAAGACGGTGCAACAGCACACACTGCACGTGCCACAACCGATATGCTGAACATCGGAAGCTTACTTTTGCGCCACCTTGTACATCTGCGATTGCGACTCATCTTTGGATATGATCAACAAATTGGACAAGATGTACAATACACAATCAACGGCGTTACAGATTTTACGTAGAAACAATATTGTTGGAATTAAATTACAAAGTTACGACACTGCTGAAGAATTCATTTTAAAGTTTGAAAAGTCGGTAAATGAGTTCAAAGCGGCAGGTGGGAAAATGGAAGAACAAGAAAAAAGTAGGTATTTGTTGAAAGCACTACCACCAAGCCATAGCTATATCGGAGATTTTTTGGATGTCATACCAGAAGAGCAGAGAACTGTGTAATACGTAAAATCAAAAATCATAGAGAAAAACTTGAACAGAAACCAAATTGAAAAAAAGAACAACGTAAGTACATTTTCGGCAACAACGAGGTGTTTGTTTTACATGCAAAAAGCCGGGACCTATCAAGCGAGATTGTTGGTACACACAAGCAAACAAGAACAACAAGAACAATCGAGGAGAGAGCAGCGATAAGGAACGAAGTCAGAGAAATTATCAAGCAAGCTACACCATAGGCGGTGTATACAACAATCGCGGTCCAGGAAGAGGTTTCCAGTCATCAACATCAAGAATGCGAGAATGCACGAAATCAGACTACCAACAATTCAAGTTCTGCAAGCGTGTGGGTTACCCAAGTGTACAATTCAGAGGTAAAAAGAGACAGGGAAAATTCGGAAAACCCGAACGAAATAAACTGGTTAGTAGATAGACCATATAATAATGAATAATTTTTTGATAAATATGTAAATTTAAATGAACATGTTAATGTTGAACTACCTGACGGAAAAATTTTAAAGGCTACAAGAATTGGCAATGTAAAAACAACTTTTAAAACTTATAATGAAGAAAATGAAATTGATATAAAAAATGTTTACTATGTTAAAGATATTAATCAAAATTTGCTAAGTTTATCCAAAATAACACAAGCGAATTGTACTTTTGTTGCCAAGAATAATAACGCAAAGTTTTATGATGAAAATGGAAAGCTATTAGCTGTTGCATATAAAGAAAACAACTTGTATAAAATGAATAGTTACTTTACAGAAAGGGAGAAGGGGATATACGTAAACTCAACCAAACTAACAGAAAAAGAGAAACGGCATAGAGCGGTAGGGCACGTAAATTTCCAGTATCTGAATAAAATAGTAAAGAACAAATTACTGGATGGACTACCGGAAGAACTCGAAAATATAGAAATGAAATGTGCTAATTGTATTGAAAGTAAAATGTCTAATGAACCTTTTAAGGATAAGAAGTTAAAAGCAACAGAAACATTGGAATTGATACATACTGATTTAAATGGGCCACACAGCACTACTGGTTATTGTGGTGAAAAATATTTCTTAACGTTTATAGACGATTATAGCAAATGTGCAAGAATATATTGTATTAGAAGCAAATCTGAAACTGCAGGGTGTTTGATTGACTATGTTAATTTGGTTGAAAATCAGTTTAATAAGCGAGTAAAGAAGCTGCAATGTGATAACGGGAAAGAATATTTGAACAAAGAAGTATTCGAATTTATCAAGTATAAAGGTATACAATTCTTGCCATGTCCACCCTGTGTCCATGAGCTAAACGGTGTAGCTGGAAGGTACAATAGGTCTGCTATGGATATAGGTAGGTGTTTGATGAAAGAAGCAAAAATAAATAGAAAGTATTGGCCTGCAGTAATGAATACGGTAGCATATTTGAAAAACAGAACTATTGCAAATTCAGTAGAGAACCAAAGCCATTATGAAATGTTTTTTAAAAAGAAACCAAATGTTAAAAATTTTTAAATTTACGGAAGTAGAGTATTTGCAAGAGTTCCTTAAGTGAAAAGAAAATCCTAACTAAAGCAGAAATTGGTGTTTTGGTAGGATATACAAATAATGGTTACATAGTAATTAACGCTAGGCGTGTAAAAGTTGTCGAAGAACATGATCGTCTCATATGTTTAGATAAATCAGGTACTGAAGAAGATGACAGCTACGAAAGTGAACCAGAAAATGCATGGACCGAAAATGAAAATGATAACAAGAAAGATAGCCAAACTAATGCTGCAAAAAATGATGACAATACTGAGGGCGAATCTGATAACACAAACACTACTATAAAAGAAAATGAAATTAAAGAAGAATTAAATGAAAATACGAACGACAGAAATCAAGAACCAAATACAGCTGAAAGAAAATCTAATAGAAAGAGAACACCGGTAGACGGGTTTGGAAGCCCAACAACATATTGTATATATGTAAATAACGTCAATGCAAACATACCAAACACATTCGAAGAAGCGGTTTATTGTAGCGAATATGAGGAATGGCAAAATCCAATGAACTTAGAGATGAATAGTTTAGAGAAAAACAACACATGGAAACTTACCAAAAAACCAAAAGACAAACGAATTATTGATGTTAAGTGGATTTATAAAAAGAAGAGTAATAATATTTTTAAAGCGAGATTAGTTGTGAGGGGATATCAACAAAAAGAACACATTGAAAATGTGTATTCACGCGAAGGCAAACTTTAAAAACGTTGTTGTCGTTCTGCTGTCGAAATAGTTTATATGTTGAGCAAATGGACGCAGAAACTGCATTTTTGAATAGCGATGTACAGTCAGAAGTTTATGTAAATGAACTTAAAGGCTTTGAAACGGGTGAAAATAAAGTTTACAGATTAAAAAAGGCACTTTATGGTTTAAGGGAGAGTCCAAGAGCATGGTACGAATGCTTTCAAAAGTTTATTGAGAAATTGAAATTTGTGCGAAGCAATTATGATCTGTATGTAAATAGATCAAAAGATAATTCTGTATACATATTAGTTTTTGTAGACGATCTGTTAATTTGCTGTCAAGATAAAAGAGAAATAGAAAAGGTAAAGTCAAGTTTAATGGCAAGATTTTCTATGAAAGACCTAGTTAAGATGCAGAGCTATATTGGCATTGAAATAAACTATAGTGAAGATAAGAAAATTATGACTCTAAGCCAAACAAATTACATTGATTCCTTAGCTGCAAAGTATAACTTAGAAAACACAAAACTATACGATACACCTATGGAAACAAGTCTTAAACTTACTCAAGCTGGCGAAATAGATGAAAATATGAAATACCGAAATCTCATAGGTGAATTATTATATATAAATGCTGGCACAAAACCAAATATAGCTTACGCTACAAATTATTTGAGTCGCTACCAAAGTTGTTACAACGCTACTCACTTCAAATATGCCATGAGATTGTATGATATATTCGGACTTTGCAGGAGACAATATGGATAGGAAATCTACAACAGGTTTTGCTATAAGATTATATGGAAATTTAATATATTGGAAAACGCACAAACAAAACACTGTAACAAAATGTTCTACCTTTGCAGAGTACATTGCTATGTCTGAAGCAGTAACTGAAATATTATTCATAAGAAATTTATTAATAAAATCATTCAATGTTAAATTTGATAAAGCGGTAAGAATGTATGAAGATAACTCTGGCGCAATTGTAATTGCAAAATTTGGAAATTTTACAAAAAATTCAAAGCACACTGAAGCGCAATTCCATTACATTATTGAAAATTATGAGAGAGGTATAATAGATATTGTTAAAATAAATTCCCAACTAAATTTAGCTGATATGTTAAACAAGAGCTTAGATAAAAAAAATTTTTGAGAAATATTGATGCTTTGAGATTAATTTAAGTTCCTCATCATTTGAATATAATATACAAACACATTACTTAATGGAATAGTTTTATCAGGATTGTCAATTTAAAGAGGTGTGTTGGAAATATAAGTATATATGACAACCCTGAACATACATTATTCTCCTTCGTACTCAATTCTTGTATACATTTTTTTCTACATATAATCATTTGTTGTTGAAGCTGGCTCTAGGTCAGTTGCATTAAAAACACGCTGTTTTAGTTTTTTACCTCCAATATATTTCGATTTCCAACGGAAATCATCATCAGGGACTACAACAAAAATGTTATATTTATTTAACACTAGTTTACACAGATAGGTATAAAAGTATACATATGTACATATAAACAAAGATAAGAGAAAAGAGATTATAAATTAAAAATGGACAGCATATTAAATGATCTGTCAACATATCGCATACTACGTCTAGACCCCACACTAAGCCTACAAAACAAAAACAACCAAATAAAAGAAAAATTATATAAATTAGGCCTTATAACCAAAACAGAAAAATTTAAAATATCTCACCCCGAATATATGGTTTACCAAAAGTTCACAAAGAAAATATGCCCTTAAGACCCATTTGTTCCATGATTAATGCTCCGTCCTATAATTTATGTAAGTACTTGACCAATATTTTAAAAAACCTGACGACGAAATCTGTGTTCAATGTTAAGAGTGCAATAGAATTTAAAGACAAAGTCAACGCCTCCTATATATGTGATAATGAGCGTCTTGTATCGTTTGATGTTGTATCACTATTTCCAAGTATACCAACAGACTTGGCTATACAGACAATACGGGCCAAGTGGGAGGAGATTAATGAGTACACGGAAATTCCAAAAAATCTTTTTATGGAAATAGTGACATTTTGTATATGTGAGAATAGATATTTTAAATATGAGGAACAAATGTATACGCAGTTGAAGGGACTTCCAATGGGATCTCCAGCATCACCTATTGTCGCCGACATTGTAATGGAAGAAATTTTAAGAAACGCAACGGCAAACACTAGACTACTTAGTAAATACGTAGATGATGTGTTTGCGATAGTGAAAGAGGATAAACTGAATGAAACTTTAGACCTGCTTAACTCCTATCATAAAAACATCCAATTCACGATGGAGTTGGAAAACAATGACAAATTACCCCTTTTAGACTCTTTAGTATCTAAAATTGACAACAAAATCAAGCTAGATTGGTACCAAAAGCCTACATCTTCAGGACGTATCATTAAATATCTTTCAAAACACCCCAAAAACATGATTTTCAACACGGCGAAAAACTTCATCAGTAGAGTTCTAGATACTAGCGACGAAATGTTCCACGCTGAGAACAAAAAACGTATAAAACACATCCTGAAGATGAATGATTTTCCATCCGGTGTGATTTATAGGCTGATTAATACACATGAAAACGGTACCCAATCGAAAACTAAAGGCAAAAAACTACTTATATACAAATCAATTGTATATATACCGGGCTTTTCCGAACGATTACAATGTTCTAATATTTACGACAAAGAAATAATTGGATTAGCACATAAACCGACGTACACTAATAATATATTTTTCAAAAACATGAAAAGGAAAGTGGAAATGATGGGCAAAAATAATATTATATATAAAATACCATGTGCAGGAGACATAGATAACGAATGCAACAAAGAATATGTTGGAACAACGAAAAATAAGCTTAAAACTAGAATAGCTGGACACCGATCGGATATAAAATGTCAAAAATCTGATATCACATATAAAACAGCACTTGCGGCCCACTGTGCGGAGAGCGGACATAAACCTGAGCATACTACAGCAAGAACGACATTACAACAAACGTTTTACTTTAGAGATGCTCCACATAATAGACACGAACGAGAATAAGAGACGGAATTATAAGCAAGATTCGGAAGCCATTGCACACCTTCACCGACATCTGCTTGACTCGCGCAAATCAGTTCACAACAGCATGCCGAACTGACCAGTTGCTGTGCATACAACAGCTGAAGTAATGTATGTATGTTTATAGGAATTATCTTTGTTTATATGTACATATGTATACTTTTAACCTATCTGTGTAAACTAGTGTTAAATAAATATTACATTTTTGTTGTAGTCCCTGATGATGATTTCCGTTGGAAATCGAAATATATTGGAGGTAAAAAACTAAAACAGCGTGGTATTAATGCAACTGACCTAGAGCCAGCTTCAACAACAAATGATTATATATAGTCAAAAAGGTCGCAAAAAAGTCATTTTTTTCTACGCACACTTCCATAGTGCTAAGTCTATATATACGTCTTAAGATAGAGAAAAGTCTTTTAGTTTAATAACTCACTCCTGAAATTCGGACTTACTTTAAATCCAATCTTAATAAATAAATATATGAAATAAAGGATTAAAAACCAACAAAATCATTTTTTAATAAATAATCCACGTAAACATATTTACACTGTATTTATGGCGTTCATTTGATTTTAAACACCTTGGTTTTGGCTATTCGGCGTTTGACACTTTCATTTTCACTTTGATAAAAGACACATTAAATCCCAATCCAGATTTCTATCTGTGTCACGGTACAATAAATCTTCAGAAGAATTTCTATCTGTGTCACTTTTTGGTAATTGCGCTTGTATTCAAAGCATTTTACATCTTCGAGTCATTACAGTCGGCTATTGTTTCACTGTAAAGAATCAAAATTTTTAAAATCATCAAAAAAATGGAAACATATATACGACTCTCAGATTGTACAATAGAGTTTGATCAATACTTCGGTCCTCAAGAACAAGATAAGCACACCCTTGCGATACAGCAAGAGGAGCTAAAATCGTTGTGGAAGAAGACAAAAGCTGCCTATGAAAGTCTTCTGAGCTCACCAGACCTGCCCAAGGAAGATCTGCTGTCCTTGAGACAGAAAAATAAGACTTGCTTCGAATGTTACGCTAAAGGCATGGCTACAATTAATGCTGAAATTGAAAAGCTAACAGTGCAAGCAACACCAACAGCTACAGTCTCTGAAACCTCCAGCCGTGAACAAACATTCGACTTCCACCTTGTGACATCGATGTGTCTGGCCAACTGGCCAACTTTTAGAGATATGTTCACGGCCATATACATATTAAATAAACGTCTTACCCCGGTTGAAAAACTATACCACCTCAATCAGAAGACACAAGGGGGAAGCGAAGGTGCCCCCTAACCAACTAAGGTTTTAACACAGCCTGGAAAAATTTAAGCGACAGGTATGAGAATAAGCGTATCCTTGTTAATATGCAATTGAAATCCCTGTTTAGTTTGCAATCAAAAAGCTTCAACGCGACATAAATAACTGCATCTCGGCACTTCAGTGTCATCAAATTGACATATCCAACTGGGATGCAATTATAGCGTATCTATGTTCTACAAAACTTTCCGAATATACTCTGGCCTTATGAGACCAAACCATAGAAAAGAAAATAGAAATACCGAAATGGGAAGACATGGCCAAGTTCCTTTCCAACCGTTTCCAAACGTTGGAAACTGTTTCTGACCTCAGGGGTAGCAAAGCATTTAAGGCTCCCAAGAGTCAAAACAACACAAGGGAAGCATTACCCCTTCGATAAAACCCACCTCATAAGTTTTTGCTTGAACTGCCTGTCGGCTGGACATACTGTGACACGATGCACTAGTTCATTTAACTGTAGCTCGTTGCACACAAGGCACAACACCTTGCTCCACCTGGCAACAGCTCAGCCAAAAGCAACGACCCAGAGGTGGCGTCAAAACACCACCGATGACAGACCCTCAACCTCACAGCAGGCTAGGGAATGGCTGCAATCTGCAAACAGAAAAGAAAATGTAAGTAATGTCTCATCTTGTCACGCGAATACAACTAAGGGGGTATTATTGGGAACGGCACGGGTCAACATTAACCATAACGGAGTCAATTTCTCGTCCAGAGCTCTGATTGACTCCGGATCGGAGTGCTCTTTCATAACAGAAAGACTAAAGAAAAGAATAAACCTGCAATCGAAACGCATACACGTCCAAGTTTCGGGTATCAACAATACGCCATCAGCGCAGGTTAAAGAGTCGTGTCACATCCAATTAGGTTACCTCACAGACCCCTTAGTGCGTATTGACACAGTTGTCCTTGTCCTACCACAACTTACAGGGGACCTTCCGACTTGTCAGGTAAGCGCAATGCCCCGTCAATCATTCCCTGACTTAATCCTGGCGGATAAAAGGTTCTTCATTAATGAACTAGTTGACCTCATCCTAGGAGGCGACATTTATCCTCAAATTACTCTGAGCGGTATACGGAAGAATGTTCTAAATACGCTTCTCAACCAAGAAACCGGCTTCGGTTGGATTAACACCGGTCGTGCGGACGCACATCACCCAACCAATACCCGGGTATAATTTTTCAATGAGATAGCCCTTAACAGACAGTTAACTTTCTTCTGGGAATTGGAAAATGTGCCAAAGAAAAGGGACAATTTTCAAGCCCACAACGACCAGAAACTCGGGCGGAAAATATACAGTCGCCCTCCCCTTCAAACAGGATTTTCCTGCTTAGGGGCTTCTCTAAAGGGCGTTTGCTCTCAATTCTACCGGAATGAGACACGCTTATCAAAGACACCGGCCCTACAGACAGAGTACAATAGGTTAGTATCGGAATATGAGACATTAGGACACATGTCAAAAGCTCCTACGCTCATACCACCCCAATCTACTGAGTGCTACATCACAGTTATAAAGGAAGAAAGTACCACCACCAAAGTCCGAGTGGTATTCAACGCGTCGTGCCCTACCGCCAATGGCGCAAGCTTGAACGACGTGCTACATACAGGCCCCGTTCTCTAGGCCGATTTAACAATTTTTCTACTGCGCTGGAGGTTTTTCAAATATGTTTTCAACAGCGTCATAGAAAAGATGTACCGACAAATATGGGTAGAGTCCAATCATACAAGATACCAAAGGATCGGTTTTCGTACCAATCCCAAGGATCCGATCAGCGCCTGCGAGTTGAAGACGGTAACCTTGGGTGTGAATTGTGCCCCATATCTGCCGATAAGGGCACTGCACCAACTAGCAGATGACGTGGAGCCTTCGTTATCAATAGCTGCAAATATGCTGCGGACAAGTATGTACGTCGACGACGTCTTGGCAGGAGTTCACAGCATCGATTCCGCGATTAAAGCCCGAGATGAAATCACGCAAGCACTGCAGTCAGCAGGATTTCCCCTTAGAAAATGGACTTCGAATTGCAGTAAAATACTCAAGGGATTACCCAAACAACATCTGCTAAGTGAAGATTTTCTGGAGTTCGAAGACTCCAGTACTGTAAGAACCCTAGGCATACGTTCTGACTATTACTACTTCATAGCGAAACCAATCGAGAATCAAGATATTTTAACCAAAAGGGCAATACTTTCAGCTATCGCCAAACTTTTCGACCACTAGGTTGGCTAGCCCCAATCATCATTGTAGCAAAAATCATAATGCAAACCATATGGCTGGAGGGGACAGACTGGGACGAGCCAGTGTCGGAAACTACCTTGGAACGATGGCAAACCTTTATGCGGGATTACCCCGCAATTGATCACATACGAATTCTACGATGGGTATATTTTACGCCAACAAACGACGTGGAAATACATGGGTTTTCCGACGCTTCGGAAAGGTCAATCTTTTAATGGCGAAAACAAGAGTAGCGCCCGTGAAAACAATTTCATTACCACGACTTGAGCTATGCGGGGCTGTCTTGTTGGCCGAAACAATAGAATCCGTGCGCGAAAACCTGAACTTAGGAAATTTCAACACAAATCTATGGACAGACTCAACGATTGTTCTAGCATGGATCAAAAAACCCCCCTGCGCCTGCTCGACTTTCGTCGCTCACCGGGTAACGAAAATCGTAGAGAAAGTTGGAAACAAAGCTTGGCACCATGTCAAGTCCGCATATAATCCAGCAGATTTGGCCAGCAGAGGAATTTCAGCTAAGGATTTAGTCGACAACGCTCTGTGGTGGCGGGCTCCTTCTTGGTTACAAGAAGACAAGGCAAAATGGCCTACCCAAGAAAAGGAGTATGGGACAAACATCGAAGGAAAAAGGATACACATTCACGCAACTACGCAAGTAAACGATACAGAGGACATCCTCGATAGATTTTCCGATTTTGCAAGGGCTTTGAGAGTTATATCGTATGTTATGAGGTTCTCTCAAAGAACTAATCCTAGAACCAAATCTTCGTTCAAAGTGCAGTCGTACCCCACTTCGCCAGACGAAATTAAGGCAACGACTCGACGTCTAATAGAAATGTATCAAAGGAAACATTATCCTAAAGAATTGGTTAACATAAAATCCGGGAACCCATCGGGACAAAAAGTGACGTCCTTACCTTCAACCCCTTTGTCGACACCCATAACATTTTGAGAGTGGGTGGTTGTCTTGCCGCATCACATGACCTCGCCTACAACGAAAGCCACGCGACCATCCTCCCCTACGCTTGTCGGTTCACTCGTCTTTTCGTCCAGTTTGCTCTTGTTGCGTCTCATACGCACGCAGTACTGGATCCCGAGGGTAAAAAATCTTATCCGTTCCATCATCCAAAATTGCAAGGTGTGCACTATTTACCGGAAGCGCTCCCAAACCCCACTTTTGGGGAACCTTCCGAGAGAACGGACCACTTTTTCCCGAGCATTTACGAATGCCGGCGTGGATTTTTCCGGCCCTTTCGACATCAAATCCTACAGCGGTAGAGAATGTCGTCTTTCAAAGGGATCCGTTTGCCTCTTTGTGTGTTTTTCTACCAAGGCTATTCATTTAGAGGCCACCAGCGACCTGAGGACTGCCTCTTTTCTGGCAGGCGTCGATAGGTTCGTTGCTCGACGGGGATGTTCGAAGAACATCTACTCCGACAACGGAACTAACTTTGTCGGAGCATCCAGGGCGCTCCGTTCAGAGCTTAAATCCTTTCTAGCGGACGCCCGCAACCAAACCCTATCCAAAGACAGCCAGCAAACCCTGGCATGGCATTTCATCCCAGCAGGCGCTCCTCACATGGGGGGATTATGGGAGGCAGGGGTCAAAAGTTTCAAGCATCACTTCAAAAGGATCGCGTTGGATCACAAATTTACTTTTCAGGAGTTCAGCACCCTACTTTGTCGAATTGAGTCGTGCCTTAACTCTCGACCACTAAGCCCCTCCTCCAATGATCCATCTAACTCACTCACTCCAGAACATTTCCTCATTGGCGGGCATTTATTCGCCCCACCCGAGATTGACGTCAGCGAGAATCGTGCCTCACTCGTCAACCGCTGGGAAAAGTTGAAAGCCTTGCATCAGGCGTTATGCAAGCGGTGGAAAGCCGAATATCTCACCGAACTTCAGAAACGTGTCAAGTGGAAACTTCCACAGTCGAATTTGAAACAAGGGGATCTAGACGTCATCAAGGAAGACAACTTGCCTCCCAACAAATGGAGGTTGGGAAGAATCGCAAAACTACATCCTGGTACGGATAATCGAGTTCGAGTCGTCGAACTATCTTGATGAAGTAGGCGGTTCTTTATACCCGAAAGTGAAACCTCCAAACGGCAGCACCCAATCGGGTATTATCCAAACAGAAAGCAAAACACCCTATCGAAACGTTTTGTTTTAGTCAGCAATGTTTATTTCGTTTGTTCTCTCCCTTTATGTCCCTTTTATGTTTGTTTAAATCGTTTTACTAAGCCCTAGGTTTATAATCTTGTTAGCGTTCAAACATTGATCAAATTCATTACCGGGCACAGAACATACAAACGAATTGGCAAAATGGCTATTTTGTTAGTCAGGAATTTTGGAAAAATTTGTTACGTATAATTTGGACGCATAATTTTATCAAGTATATGTCACAGAAAAGCTAACGAGTTATCAGCGACGTAGTAAATTTTGATGGCAGCGGAATTATCGGTGTACTATTCCCCAATAAGATTAATCCCTTATACATACTTACATAAAGCTTTTACAAATTCATAGCGATAGTTAAAGCATTTTCTACATCCTGAGTTAAGTCCTCGACATCTTCTAAACCAACAGATAGGCGAATAAGTGAAGCATTAGCTCCAAGCCCTTTACGTTGCTCTTCTGGGAGTGACGCAGGAGCCATAACGTAAGGAAGTTCGGCTAAACTTTTATAATCATTCAAGCTTACAGCGAAAGCACACCCTTTAAGATTTCGAAGAAATGCTTTCGATTGTTCAAAGCCGCACTTAATGTAGAATGACAAAACTCCACTATAGCCATATGTTTGCTGGAGAGCAATGTGATGCTGTGGGGGGGATGGTAGTGATGGATGCACTAACAAAGGGATGACCTTCCAAGAACTTTGCAACAGCTATTGAATTTTGATGTCATTCCATGCGAATATGATAACAACCAAATGGCGATATACTGGTACAATCCCCATAGAATTTACCAAAAAACTTCAAACGGCTGAATAAATTATCAGAGCTCGATGCTATAGAACCCATAACAGCATCCTGATGGCCATTCATATATTTTGTTAGAAAATAGCATACCAGAGCTAATTCATATTCTGTCCCATCTAAAGCTGGCACGCGTTTCTCCAACACGGTACGTGCCGGGGTTTCCACTAGCTCTCGTACTCGCCCGGTCCATGTTGTTTAAAAATTGTACTTATATAGATAGGCGGAACAACGCATTTACTGCACATGGGGTTTTACTTGAGATGCAGATTGGATTCCAAAGCAAAACTAGAACGTGCAGGTTCGGCAATACATGCTACAGGGGAAAGTGTGGATATTTAATGGAATTCACGCACCTAGGTCAAGTTGATAACAGCCGAGAAGAAAATCTAGCTTGGGCTTCAGGACAATTGCATTGGTATCGCAAAACCAGCTATAATGTTAACAAAGGCGATACAGTCAACGAATTGACGGAACTGGTGGGTACAACAGAATAGGATGCTGCACCACAAACTGGGGGTGACCTTATAATCTCAACGAATTCCACGATATTATTCTGCGATTTAACATCTCTAACATTTGCTTCGAGTTTGCAATCATCTCTTATGATATGAAGTCAACCAGCCAAAACGTTGAATTTTTTCCTTTGAACAAATTCGATTTACGTCGGCCCGGCGAAGTTCTATTTGATATACTAAGTGCCCGTGGTCTCTTAGTTCCTGGAGGATCAATCTCTCAGGATGGCAGAAGGCCACGCACAAGTTATTGTATATTTGAAGCAAACGAAGACATTGAGATGATGCGCAGCTATGAGCAGGAATTCGTTAAGCTTATGCGTAGAACTAAGTACTTGAAGAAGCTGTTTGAAGAGATAATGAAGAAGGTAATTGTCTTCATCAAAACGGCGGCCTGGTGGCCGATGTTCAGAGAGCACTCAGAATATGGAGGGATTACTTCTCTGCCCTTTTAAATGGAGAAACTGAGCAATAAACCAGAGAATATGCCGAACCCGAGCCCACAATCGAAGATGATGGAATTTACGTTCCACAACCCGACTATAATGAGGTGCGAATAGCAATATCCCGATTGAAAAACAATAAAGCAGCTGGCGCTGATGGTTTGCCTGCTGAGCTATTCAAACACGGAGGCGAGGAGCTGGTAAGGCGCATGCATCAGCTTCTATGCAGAATATGGTCGGATGAATGCATGCCTGAAGATTGGAATCTAAGTGTTCTCTGCCCAATCCACAAGAAGGGCGATCCTGCAAACTGCGCCAACTATCGCGGAATCAGCCTTTTGAATATCGCATATAAGGTCCTATCAAGCGTATTGTGCGAAAGACTGAAGCCTGATGTGAACAGACTGATTGGACCTTATCAGTGTGGCTTCAGACCTGGTAAATCTACCATCGACCAAATTTTTACAATACGCCAAATCTTGGAAAAAACCCGTGAAAAGAGAATCGACACACATCATCTCTTTGTTGATTTTAAAGCCGCTTTCGATAGCACGAAAAGGAGCTGCCTATATGCCGCTATGTCTGAATTTGGTTTCCCCGCAAAACTTATACGGCTATGCAAAATGACCTTGAGCAACACCGCCAGCTCGGTCAGAATTGGGAAGTACCTCTCCGAACCGTTCGAAACTAAACAGGTTTCAGACAGGGTGACCCCCTATCGTGCGATTTCTTTAATTTAATGCTGGAGAAAATAATACAAGCTGCAGAACTTAACCGCGATGGAACAATATTTTATAAAAGCGTGCAACTGTTGGCATATGCTGACGATATTGATATCATTGGCCTTAACAGCCGCGCCGTAACTTCTGCTTACTCCAAATTAGAAAAAGAAGCGGAGAAAATGAGATTGGTGGTGAACGAGGGCAAAACGAAGTACCTTCTGTCATCATGCAAAGAGTCAACCAAGCCACTGTTGGCAGCAATAATTTCGAAATAGTAAAGGACTTCGTTTACCTGGGAACCAGCATTAACACCAACAATAATGTTAGCCTAGAAATCCGACGAAGAATTACTCTTGCAAACAAATGCTACTTCGGACTGAGTAGGCAATTGAAAAGTAAAGTCCTTTCTCGACGAACGAAAATAACACCCTACAAGTCACTCATCGCACCCGTCCTGCTATATGGTGCAGAAGCGTGGACACTAACAACATCTGATGAGGCGGCTCTGGGAGTATTCGAGAGAAAGGTTCTTCGAAAGATTTGTGGACCTCTACGCGTTGGCGACGGCGAGTACCGAAGAAGATTTAATGATGAGCTGTATGAACTTTACGCAGACGCCGACATAGTTCAGCGAATTAAAACACAGCGGCTTCGCTGGCTAGGCCACGTAGTGCGAATGAGCGAAGATGCTCCAGCCCAGAAGGTATTCTTATCGGCACCCGCCGGTGGAAGCAGAGGAAGAGGGAGACCACCACTCCGATGGAAGGACCAAGTGGAGACCGATTTGCGATCCCGCGGTGTTTCCAATTGGCGCCAGTTGGCGCAACGAAGAAACGACTGGCGAGCTATGTTGGACGGTCAAAATCGCCCAGGCGGTTAGATGACCATTTAAAGAAGAAGATAGCCTCAAATTTATTGTTGGTATTAAACAAAGAGCACTTGATAAAAGATGGCATTGCTCTGGACTTCCTTATTGAAGTATTTGTGATTTTTAACCCGGATACGGGCATGGAAACTCTGGTACAATCTCTCAAAAAGAGTGGAATAGAAAGCAAACTAATGGACTTTTCCCACCAAACAAGCGTACTGAAGAATATTTAGAACAAGTTTTCCTTTGAAAAGGCTCTAACTAAAATCATAAAACTACATAAAGCGCAGGCCAGCCAAGAGGCCAAGCGTGATAACAAAGAATACGCACAGTTTAATAACATTCCCGATCATTAGATTATGGTTATTATTTGGTCGACTATAATGTCACTCTGTGAATGGACCACAAAGGAGGAGTTGGTCACCGATCAAGCGGTGCGACATCTTAAAAACTATTGTCCTTTGTTGTAGGCATTCGCCTCAATTGATCGTTCAGAGTTGGGTCTAGTTTTGAAGGTACAAGGGTTCTGTTATGAAAATATAAACCAAATAAAGGCCTTCCAAAAGATTATACTGCTATTTTACAAAACCTAAGTTATATTAGAGGAAAGCATACTCAGATGGTGCAAACGGTACCAGATGACCAACGCTCATCATTGTGCTAGTGACGGTGCGAAATGAAGGTGTTATATGCAATGGAATAGGTACATATACTCACATATATTTTTTACATGGCATAACATACTTGATGTATAGTACGAGCGTGTTCCCAATGGGTTCTGCGGCTTCTACATTCCGTGCCTTACCAGAACTTTTCAGATTTGTGATTATCTATTGCTATACAACTTGCAATACTAGCCAAATCCAACGAAGTTGCCGCAGAATTGTCACTTAAATCACCACCCACCTGGTTCGTATTGCTTTAAGAAATGCATTTTGTCTTGCAAGAGTGAGCATCCTAGTCTTACACAAGGGGAACTTAAAGCGCTTGTTCAATCTTCCTCTAACAGCAATTTAGGCAGCTAATCCTCTACCGATATATGCACATTTTCAGCTTTCCGCAACTTTGTCAGCTATATAGTTTTGGTCATTGCTTCCTTTAGGAGACAACTGCTAAAATACGTCCAAAAATATCGGCAGAGGTATCAACAATCCGAAATCGGATTTTCAATTTTTTGTCTCGTTTAAAATTTATTCGCAAAAAACCCAAAAATTTCCCAGGTCCGATCCCAAATAGGGGGCTTGATCCAAGGTATTTATGTGCAGAACACCTTTCTGCGTAGGCGGCCTTCGGCCGCGCTTCACAAAAATAACCCTTAGCCGGTCCAACACCGGCTACGCGGTCCACAGTATTTCTGCCCAGAACACACTTTGATTGCAAATACCTCTTCACTGAAACAAAAACTCGAAAATCCGCTTCCGAATTATTGTTAACGAGGTCTTTTGATATCTTTCCCGATAATTTCGGACGTGTTTTAGCAGTTGTCTCCTAAAGGAAACAATTACCATAGTTTTATATTTCGTTTTTTTTCTTTTGATTTTCAGGGCCATCATACACCTGCACGCGGTAGTGAAAAAAAAACCGAATGAATCATTAATCGCCTTCCACTAGCTCTCCACTCTACGAACGTGCCATTGAAATGTCAAAATAAGGAGAAATAGCGTGATTTTGTGTATGGATAGCAGGAACTGCATTATCGACTCAACATCGCACCATGCTAGTGATGGCGATTTTGACATAAACGAGTACCGAAGACCCGATCTGTCAAAATCGGTATGAGCTACCCATTAGAAGTCACACTAGAATAATTAGTAGGTTCCCATGCGTAACCGAGTTGAAACGGACGACACGACTTACAAATGCTATGCGGGGCAATTTCCGCTTGATGAGAGCAATGATGAGTTTACACGTCTACCATCAGAACGCCGTATTGAACGTTTATTAACATTCAACAAGCATCTGATTATATACAACTTTTCGAATTTTGGGTTATGCGTTTGGATACAAATTTGCTTGTAACCCCAGGTCGTATTGTATCATCATGTAATATGGTGTTGGATTATATCATTCTTTGGTACACTAAATACAGGGGCCAAACAAAATATGCCGACTTTAAGGCTCCATGCTTAATTATAAGTACATTGACAGCCTTCATATCAAGGGGCAGAATCTTATTGATATGCACGCAATAAAGGGCAATTAGCAGCGGCTGGATAACCGTCTTGATTTCACCGAGATTAATTTTCCCATTCAAAGATAAGGCCAAAATCCCCGAACTGAAATAATTTCAATTCCATTTCTTTCGGGTGGCAGGACTAGTTGGTTTTTAACACAACAACAAGCATATCAAAGTCTCATTTAATCCAAGAATCCGAATTCAGAGCTATGAGTACTCTCTTGAAAATTCAGTTTTTTGTACAGTACTAACATCTGATGCGACGAGTTCTACTCGGTGTTGAAATCCGAATACTGTGATATGAGTACTTTCCACGGAAACAGGGTTGTATGGGAGCTTAGGCATAATGCTATAAGCAGATAACCGGCCACGCTGCCGTGCCGTACGCCACGTTAGAGTGGCGGCAAAGATGTTCGGTTGAGCATGATGATTAACAAATATGCGTGCAGGGAGTAAGATGAATAGCGAAAATACCGAATAATACACAGGGGTCGCTGTGTGAACTGAATTTATGCACGAATAAGCCAAAACCAAATGTATATTTATGTGACTGACCCATAAGCCACCCGACATACGGAAATCTCCATCCGTAACAAATTAATACTCCACAACTTAATATTCTAGAATGACTGGTTTCAGCATCAAACGCAACAAGACTGAGACACGGGGCACCACGTTCACCATTCCGTGCCGCCTTTGTCAGAAGTCGCACAGCATTCGGCTGCGCCCAATTTATCGAGGCATGTCGAACATAGAGCGACTAAGGGTGCTCATCGACGCGCGGTACTGCACTAACTGCTTGTCGCCCTTTCATCAGAGGAGGTCATGCCCCAGCGAAGATCGTTGCCACCGGTGCCGCGAACAGCACCATACCCCAACACACACAGACGAGGCACCACCAACCATCAACGAGGACGACGACGATGAAGCAAGCTCGGATGGAGCGCTAACCATCCACATTGCGGAGAAGACGATGACATGGGCAGAAGAAGTAGCTGACGAAGAAGCTAATAGAAGAGAGGACATTACCGCACTACCGTCAAGGGTTCAACAGGTTGCGTCGGGACCTCGACCACTCCTAAACCACGAGAAGCCCTCAAACTCTCCACGCGGGGATGGCGCGGAGACACGTCCTTTCCGCCCATCGCACCGTCCTACCGGAGAGTGCCATGGTGACGCGGAACCACGTCCATCAGTGCGCGCCCTTATCGACCTAGCCAAGAATCTCCATTTAGAGCGTACCGGCACGCACTACCATACTAAGTGCACTCTCGTCCTTCGCGGAAAATATGGGGTAATCGGAGAAGTGACGACCCAGGCTACAGTAGTGGCTCGTTATTCGCGGCTTAGTCCGAACACCTCACTTCATCCGTCAGTAGCAACGCCGTTCCAATTCATGAAGCTGGCGGATCCTACTCTCCACCGGGCTTCACCAGTCCGGCTCACATTGGGAGCCGATGTCTACGCCAACATTATGGTCAGCGGCGCACTGCCATCGACTGTAGGGGGGTTGCTGACCCAGGCAACCATATTTGGCTTGATGGTTTCGGGGGCCCAGCAGCAATAAACTTGTACATATCCTAAAATAAGTAAAGTGCACTAAAGTTAACCCACGTTCATAACTACTAACCGTGTCTTTTCATCCACAGGATCGCATACCGCCAGCAGTCAAGTCACCGAAGGTAAGTCCTTTTCCGCTACATATATATTTGCGTTTTTAATTCCATTCCAATTTTAAATAATTTCACTAATTGTTTAATTCCTGAACTTATACTATAATAAACATTGTTATTATATATCTGAACTAACGAGTTCTTTGTTTCTTTCTTTCTTGCAGCTTATTACGAGCACTTATACAATTTTTAGCTTATGCGCCTAATCCGCTAAACAAATAAAAAGAAAACAAATAAAATAAAAATAAAAATTAAAAATAAAATAAAAAAAGATTTATTAATTCAAAAAATAAAGAAAAACAAAAAAATTGTTAACAATGAAAAAGAGAAAAAAACCAAAATTTTGTACCCATTTATTTTTCCTAATTTTTTGTTCCTTTTCATTTCTGAAAATTTTTGTAATAACAATATAAAGTAAATTTTTTTAATTTTATTTTTATCTTCCCTACTAATCAAAAAAAAAAAAAGTTTGAACAATTCATAACTTGTAAACCATTGACACACTAACAAAACAATATCGCAGGAAAAGCGAAACTAAGATAGTGACACTAGTTTAATGATAATCAATCTAATCTTAAGAGATGTACGAGTATATTGGAACGATTTTTCGTCATCCCTTGTCAATTTTTGTTTTGTTACAAACCGGTTTCGGCGATCCGCCCTCTTCAGTGTATGTTTTCTTTCGTACCCTGTCGGAAATAGGAAAATCAAATCATCTAATCTTAAGAATTCCGCTTACTAATAATACCTAATGTTGTTGAAAGTAATTTTTCCTTTTTACTAAATAGATAACCGTAATTCACTTTCTTAGAACCTAACAACAACTAACTTGCTAACAACATTAAATTAGGATTAACATCTTGCGTTGCAGATTCCCACTGCTGGTTTCAGACATCAGCGCACTACATATATTTAACTACAAGGCTCCAATAGTAACCATCCAGAGCGGAGATGGGTGGATCATTGGGGGCTCATTCAAACTCATCCACGTCATCGACCTTCAAAAATATAAAACGATGGTGACTCAAATGGATAAACTGGCAGGTCATCTAACCAAACGAACCGATGAGCAACTTTTAGCCCAGCACTACATCAATCAAACACTCGAACGACTCGAAGAGTTAATGGGAAGCACAAGCAATACTAGAGTCACCCGATCTATTGACTGGATAGGGTCAGCATGGAAATGGCTGGCGATCGCCTGACGCAACAGATTGGAATAATATCCTCCACAGCCAAAACCAGATAATCACGAACAACAACCATCAATATAAGGTCAATAAAAAGCTATTGACAACCACCCAAGAAGTATTGAAACGAATTGAAGAAGTGGTGAACCGCACCAACTACGTGGTAAGGGAAACAGAAGGAATCGGATTCGAGCAAAGCGCACTACACAACATAGTCCTCGTACGCGAAGAGGTCAATGAATCTGTGCGAGCATGCCCATTTGCAAACGAGGAATTGTTAACACCAACTTGTTAGACATAGACCAGGTGAACCAAATCCTATCTGAAGTATAAACCCCCCATACCAGAATTAAATTGAGGCAATCGAATATGGTCAACCATCGGTCCTCACAAACGGCACACTTCTCCTCTATGTCCTATCAATGCCGAAAGTGACGGCCAGTAAATATCACCTTCTGATAACCCGCGCTGGAATCTACGCTGGCAAACAAGTGGACCTACCTTTCGACAGAATGCTGGTCAACCAAGAAGAGACATACGGATTGACAAAGGATTGTATGGTTATCGGCTCATCCACGGTATGCAGCTCTGAGTCCTTAATTGCGTTGGAAGAGAACAGCTGCCTGCCACGACTCTTAAAAGGCGGGCTGCTAGTTGTCAATTTATTAGGCGAAACGGATCCCATATAGAGCTGGTAAACGAAAACACCATTTTCATTTCAAACTACCAAGGCGTAATAAGGAGCAACAATGCCACAAATAGTATTAATAGCACATACGTAATTCGATCAGGAATTTTCCCGCAATGAAGCTGTTACAACACAAGCTCTCCCAGCCGTACTTTCTAACATAAAAAACCAAACCATGAAAGTCAACTTGGAATACATCCACGACCTGACAATGGAGAATGTTAAGTATCTAGGGTATGTCAATGAAAAAATCAATTTTGCTATCGGTACAGAGGCTAACTCGCTTTACGCAATAGCCCTTATTGCCGGAACGCTGTAGCGGTGTTACACAAAGAAACTAGACCTTCCACCGGTTAAAATTCCTACGCATTGGATAGGAAACATTGACATAAATAGAATCCCCAAAGGCAAATCTGCACCTGAATTTTATCGCTCAGATCCGTCAGTACCAGTACTCATCACCAGAAGGTCGCAATCACTCCCTACAAAATTTCTCCCCCTAATGCTTTTCAATATTTGATCTACGAGACGCAGATATTTAAAGGGGCAAGAGTTACACGAACAGGTACCATAATACCACTCAACGGCGGACACTGTGATCACGTTACTAAGCGTGTGACTTATTTAGTTCAATAGGAGGTAATTGCTGACTCGGCACACGCGCAACCATCGATCAGGTCACCTTACGTTAGTTAAGGGAGTTGCACGCTAAGCAATTTCTGTCTACACGAGCGAGCAGTTATGGGTAAAGCATGGGAACTGCAACATAACCACTTTAGTTAGGCTAAGAAGTTATTTAAGTAAGTTGCAACGTATGGTTAGAGTTAGTTGTTAATTAGCGTGCAAGCGGCACGAATAAAGGAGTTGTAACGTTTATTTAAATCGTTTCCTTGTTTCATTTCATAGTATCGGAGGACACATAGTTTTTTTACATCTCCCTCGACACGGGAGATAACTTAAATATATAATATAAAACTTGCAAAATGCAACAACTAATGCATAATGCAATAAACTAAACACAAAACTTTATTCATTACTCAAGCAACATTAATTATTTAAAAAAAGGCTATAAAAATGTCAAACACAAAAACTAAAACATTAAAGAGCCTACAAAAACACACAACAAAGTTAATTTAAAATTTAGATTCAGATACCGAAAGTTCCAGCTCATTTTCGCCTAGTACAACCAAGAGTCAGTTTGTCCTATCTTGGTCCGGAGAATTTCATGGATTTCAGGAATTAGCCGCAACACACATTTCAAATCCTACTTATTCCGATACAATTATGTCAACTTCTTCTTCTTTAAATGGTCATCTAACCGCCTGGGCGATTTTGACCGTCCAACATAGCTCGCCAGTCGTTTCTTCGTTGCGCCAATTGGAAACACCGCGGGATCGCAAACCGGTCTCCACTTGGTCCTTCCATCGGAGTGGTGGTCTCCCTCTTCCTCTGCTTCCACCGGCGGGTGCCGATAAGAATACCTTCTGGGCTGGAGCATCTTCGCTCATTCGCACTACGTGGCCTAGCCAGGGAAGCCGCTGTGTTTTAATTCGCTGAACTATGTCGGCGTCTGCGTAAAGTTCATACAGCTCATCATTAAATCTTCTTCGGTACTCGCCGTCGCCAACGCGTAGAGGTCCACAAATCTTTCGAAGAACCTTTCTCTCGAATACTCCCAGAGCCGCCTCATCAGATGTTGTTAGTGTCCACGCTTCTGCACCATATAGCAGGACGGGTGCGATGAGTGACTTGTAGGGTGTTATTTTCGTTCGTCGAGAAAGGACTTTACTTTTCAATTGCCTACTCAGTCCGAAGTAGCATTTGTTTGCAAGAGTAATTCTTCGTCGGATTTCTAGGCTAACATTATTGTTGGTGTTAATGCTGGTTCCCAGGTAAACGAAGTCCTTTACTATTTCGAAATTATTGCTGCCAACAGTGGCTTGGTTGCCAAGGCGCGAATGCGCTGACTCTTTGCATGATGACAGAAGGTACTTCGTTTTGCCCTCGTTCACCACCAATCTCATTTTCTGCGCTTCTTTTTCTAATTTGGAGTAAGCAGAGGTTACGGCGCGGTTGTTAAAGCCAATGATATCAATATCGTCAGCATATGCCAACAGTTGCACGCTTTTATAAAATATTGTTCCATCGCGGTTAAGTTCTGCAGCTTGTATTATTTTCTCCAGCATTAAATTAAAGAAATTATGTCAACACTTGAGGAAAAAAGGTCGTTCATCGGCATGTGTGCTGGCTTTATGCGAGAAAATAATAGCGGTGAGCCTCTGGTGCTTGAATCTTTTTTTTTTTTATTAATTTTTTTATTTGCCAATTTCTAAATATTAGTACAGTAAGATTTACATATCTTTTTGCACAACACAGTAATAACACACATATTCGAGTTAAATTATTTAAATATAAAAATATTAAAGAATAATAATAAAATAGAGTTAACGGCAGAAATTGCTGACGAAAATTAAAAGATACGGAAAAATCGGAGCGTTAAGGTAAACAATAATAAGTATTAAGATTTCTCTGAACGTGTTGACGAACTGGTAGACTCTTTTTTCATTGGCCTTTAGGCGTTATGCATTTATTGAAAGATAAAAGTAAACTGAATACATGAGAACAAAAAGTATACCATTCTGGTGTGTGATACATTAATATGAGTGTGTGAGTGAATGAGTTATGTAAGTGAGATTATTAAGAGAGAATGAGTTATGAAATTAAAATTAGGAGTGACAGCTTGGCCTCTGCTGCTGGCCAAACTCGTCCCGATTTGGAAGTTCTTCGGTACCATCTTCGGAATTATCATGCTCGTCGTCAACCTCTGGGAATAAAGCGCACCATGGCTTAATATTGTCGGTGTTGCAACTGTTGAGTACTTGCATTGCGAACACTGATGTCCCTAAATATCTTCGACGACATATCGGTCGAATCGCGGTACCCTCGTTATGACGTAAGGCCCTTTACACTGTGGTTGGAGCTTTCATGACTCGCCAGTGGCAGGCATAGGCGCCGCTAACAAGACCAAATCGCCTATTTCATGCTTTTGAGGCTTGGCGTGTTTGGCATCGAATTTCCATTTAGCTCGAGTGTCGATGTTGCGAATTGCATCAAGGCGCCCCCAATTCATCACAAGTTGTACATCGTCGTCCTGCACTGCAGCCAACACTTTATTGCCACCTAAGTCACGAAGGGGAAAATCATATATAAAATCTAATGCCGTGTGTTTCGTTATGGCATTCACCTTTGTTTTGACTTCCCAGTGTAGTAAGCGCAAATGTACATCCCATTCTTTTGGAGGATCTGTTGACGGCTTCAAGTATGCCAATACTGCCTTTGTTAACTCGCTCAGCGAACCGATTGGATCGTGGCGTGCGTACTGCCACCTTGATATGTTGTACACTGTTTGATTCGCAGAACGACCTGTGAGGCAAGCCGAATCATAGCGTAAGTTGCGCCCCTTTGGGTTAGGGGTTTAGAATATTCCCGAGGTAGGCATACCGGTCGTAAGAGGCGACTAATATGCACAAAGGTAATGACATGTAACTCGATGGTTGATCTACGGATATGATGCCTCTCACCTCTCACCTCTCACCTCTACCCATCTTACCCTTCCTTACGGAAGGAGGGGTGACATGACCTAGAAGGTTTCACTGGTCATAAATCGCTACCACGACAGTCGGGCAGTACCGCAAGGGAGTACCGGAGTATACCGGGTTCAAATCCGCCCAAAGACTTTTAATTCGAAAATTCAGATTGTTTTCCAATCTTCGACTGACAATGTTTGAATGGTTCCAACTACCTCGGGTGCTGGCTCTGGTCGCGGGCAACTAATTGCGTCGACATGTTCCATTGAAGTCCCAGCCCCATGCACAATATCAAAGTCGTATTCAAGAATCTTAAGCAACCAACGCGCAACTCGCGGTAGCATCGGCTTGATCAACTTCGCGTTTGATATAGCTTGGTAAGCGGTTAAAATGGTGAAAGGTTCACCCAACAGGAATAGACGAAATCGCTGGCGTGCCTCAACTACTGCCAGGACTTCCAAATCGTAAGCAGTGGAGTTTATCTCAACCCCCACGGAGGTTCTAAAATACGCTACTGGTTTCTAGTTACCATTACCAACACGCTGCATCGGAATGGCAGTGAATCCCACACTTGCTGCGTCTGTGTGCAATTCGTGCTCCTTGCTAACAGCATAAATGGTAAGAATTGGTGAGCTTGCAATCAGCCCAAATAATTTTCGAAACACATCATCACATAAAGAACTCCATTCCAAATCGACAGTTTTCCTTGTCAATTCAGTAAGCAGTTGGCAATTATTGCATACCCGCTGACAAACTTGCGGAAGAAACCTGTAAGTCCCAGGAATCTACGGACCTCCAGTTGGTTGCGCGGTGTAGGAAAATTAACGATTGCTTCTGGTTTCTTTGCGCCTGGTGTAATTTCATTTTCGTCTACTTCGTGACCTAGGAACTCCATAGAACGTCTCATGAATGAGCACATTTATAGTCGAAGAGTAAACCCTTCTCGTTCAATGATGTCGAGAAACTCTTTCAAATGCAACAAATTTTCTTCTTCGGTTCGACTGGCGATGATCACTTAATCACTGATCAGTTTTTCGCCAAGTAGAGCTACCATCTTTGACATCATACGTTGGAATGAGCACGGAGCGTTTCGAAGCCCAAACGGCATCCTCGTACACTCATAGGGGCCATTGTGAGCTACGAATGCTGTTAAGTGTTTTGCTGACTTTTCCAACTCTATCTGTTAATAAACTGGCATTAAGTCGAGCGTGGGCCGTGTGTAGAAGTTCAAGCAAGTGGGAAAGTTTCTGAACGCCATTCACCTGGGGATGGACAGAGCGATTCTTTTGCATGCGGGTGAAGCAGCTCACTACTTTCGGGCGCTTGCGTCTAACGATCCTCTGGGTAACCACCGAAGACCAGTTTGATGGTGAGCTAAACGTGAGAAGGCGACAAGCTGGAAAGGCTTATCCGACATTATCAGTTTAAGGGTTTTCTGGGGGGCGGTTCAAACACAAACGTGTAATTGGGCTCAGGACCCACCACAAAAAACAACGTTCCAGTGAAATTCAACAACGAAGCCTGAGAACCCCTTTTTTATACGAAAACACCAGTAAACGAATTAGGGATTGCGAGATAAGGGCATGCACCCGGAAGGTCCGGTCACTTAATGGCGAAGGTGCCGCTGCCAGGCTGGTTGATGTCCTGAGGAAAGCAAAAGCTGACATTACCGCCATACAAGAGATGCGATGGACAGGGCGAGGAAATACAATCAGAACACCTTGTAACATCTACTGGAGTGGGCATGTAGCCAAGCGCAGATTCGGCGTGGGATTTGTGGTGGAAGAGAGACCCCGTCACCGGGTACTGTCGTTCACACCCGTGAACGAGCGCCTCACCGCTATCTGAATAAAAGTACGATTTTTCACCATATCATTTATCTGCGCTCATGCACCGACGGAAGAGAAGAACGACGCGGAAGAAGCATACGAGCGTAGCCCCGTCATGATATCAAAGTCGTGCTTGGCGACTTTAACGAAAGGGTGGGGAAGGAGGGTGTATTCGGCCCCACTGTCGGGAAGTTCTGCCTTCACGATCAGACTTCGCCAAATGGATACAGGCTGATCGACTTCGCCGGTGCCCGAAACATGGTCATATCCAGCATTAGCTTTATGCACAAGGAGATCCATCAGGCTACATGGCTGTCCCCCGATCGAAAAACACGCAACCAGATCGACCACGTTGTGATAGACGGACGGCATGCTTGCAGCGTTTTAGATGTTCGCACAATACGAGGACCTAACATCGACTCTGATCACTACCTAGTAGCAGCCAAGATTCGTACCCGCCTCTGTACGACAAAACAGGCGCAACAAAAAACGCAGGGAAAGCTGGGCGTCGAAAAGCTGCAATCGCAACACACCGCCAATTATTTCGAAGATCGCCTCTCATACCTGCTCTTCGCGAGCATAATTCCACTTAGTGGAATGCATAAGCAGTGGGATCATATCTCAGAAGCACTCCGTATCGCAGCAGAAGAAGTAATTGGATTCCGGCGAATGCGAAGAAACAATTGGTATGATGGTGAAGAGTGCCGCGCTGCAACGAAAAGGACGAAGCCTCCAAAGGCATTGCTGAGATCGAATGCAACTAGGAGTGTGTGTGAACACTACCACGAATTGAAGAGGGAAGAGAGGCATAAAAGCGTGAAATCAAGGAGCTGGAATGGAATTTACGTTCCACAATACGACTATAATGAGGTGCGAATATCAATATCCCGATTGAAAAACAATAAAGCAGCTGGCGCTGATGGTTTGCCATTCAGGCAGAATATGGTCGGATGAATGCGTGCCTGAAGATTGGAATCCAAGTGTTCTCTGCCCAATCCAGACGCAGGGCGATCCTGCAAACTGCGCCAACTATCGCGGGATCAGCCTTTTGAATATCGCATATAAGGTCCTATCGAGCGTATTGTGCGAAAGACTGAAGCCTGACGTGAACAGACTGGTTGGATCTTATCAGACCTGGTAAATCTACCATCGACCAGATTTTTACAATACGCCAAATCTTGAAAACCCCGTGAGAAAAGCATCGACACACTCCCTTTGTTGATTTTAAAGCCGCTTTCGATAGCACGAAAAGGTGCTGACTCTATGCATATAAGAATTTGCGTGCTTCTTAAATCTTAACGAAATTGATCACTTATAATTTTTTTCTGTTTTTTAGAACAAGCAAAACAATGATTCTGCTTAGGTAACTGATGACGTTGACACGTGTTGACGTGTTCTAGAAACTGCCGATACTTTGAATACGGAGGAAACGGAGGGGGTTCTGCTGCGATTATTTTTATATATTATATTAAAATTTAGACTTTATTCAAAGACTGGTCATTTCGAAAAAAGTTACCACAGAAAATGGTATTTTGTCTGGGGCAAACCCAAAGAACCACCCGAGTTTAAATGAAGAAGTAATTAAGTTAAGAAATAATTTTTATAAATGGGATGAAAATAGTTGCATTACGAGTATGTCGGGTAAGAAGGATTATATTTCTATTAGAATTAATAATTTAATCAATAATTTAATATATTTGATCAAATTAAGAGAATTTTATAAATCATTCAGAGAAACACACCCAGAAACTAAATGTAGTTTCTCTAAACTTGCATCCCTACAACCAAAAGATTGCGTTCTTGCGGCCGCTAGTGGTGCACACTCGGTTTGTGTTTGTACTATTCACGAGAATGTCACATTATTGATTGATGGATCTAACAATAAAAATCTTACGGCTCACGCTCTCACCCCATTAAATAGTCATCCCCACTGTTTTAAATTTATAATTTGCACTGAACCGACTAAAAATTTTTATTTTAGAAGGTGTTCCAAGTGCCCGGTCGCGGAAAATTTATAAATAGACTTGAGAAAATATTTGAGCAAACCTTGAGAGATGAAATTACTTACAAGCAGTGGACTCATATTTATTGAAAATTGGGTTGACCAAATTACTTTTTCATTAAGTTTTGGTGAAAAGGCTAAATTAATTTATAAAAATTAAAAAGCAGGAATTACCAGAAAGTGGGTGTATTGTAGTCTGCGATTTGCTCAAGATGCTGCCCAAGGATTTCATTGGAACAATAATCAAGCTACAGTGCAACCATTCGCGATTTATTATTAACATAATGACGGAACTATACAAGTAAAAAGTTTGGTAATAATACCAGAGTGTTTTCACCATATCTCTGTACCATTTCACATTTTCAAGAACACTTGGTTCAGTTTATAAAAGAAAAGTTTACTATAATTTCAAAAATCATATATTTCTCGGACGGGTCCGGCGCGCTATGAAGGAGATTTCGGTTTAACTGCAGGGTGGCACTTTTTTTTATTTTGGATGCAACTGCGAGTGGTTATGCTATAGAAGGTGTTTAGTCCCAGATTGTCGATGGACATGAGAAGGTAGTTGCTTACTATAGCGGAACAATCGGGAAGCCCGAAAGTAACTTTTGCGTAAAACGAAGAGAACTGTTGGCATTGGTAGAGTGCGTTAAACATTTTCATAAGTATCTCTATGGGCAGCAATTCTATGTGAGGATAGACCATGCACCGTTGAAATGGCTCTTGCAGTTCCGTCATCCGAAAGATCAACTGGCACGGTGGATAGATCGACTACAAAATTATGACTTTTCCATAGAATATCGCAAAGGTAGCACTCACGGAAATGCAATGTCACGACGACCATGCAACTTCGAATGCAAGCATTGTTTCAAAGCTGAGGTCGAAGAAGACATTATAGATGTGCGGCCGATGACTATGACATCTACGGACGAATGGAACATGGAGCAATTAGGGAAGTGTCAGCACGAAGATCCAGATCTTACACGCGTGTTGCAGGGGATGTCAGCAGAAAGTCCTTTTGCCAAGTCATATTGGGCACAGTGGACCAGTTTACTATTGGTATCCGATTGTTTGCATCAAATATGGGAGAGTAAGAATAGACAATGTGTTCGTAGTCATTCCAAGGAAGAAAATCCCTGACGTCCTCAATGAATTACATAACGGTGCATTTGGAGGTCATCTTGGAGTCACCAAAACCTAAGAGAAAATCATACAGAAATTCTATTGAGTCGCCATCAATCGGTCGCGGAGTGGATAGACAACTGTGAAGTGTGCATCAAAGCTGAAGGACCGAAATCGAGGGGTCCTGGGCAAATAAACAGTATAACTCAGGAGCACCATTTCAGAGGATTGCCATGGATGTAGCTGGGTCATTTCCTACCAGCAAATCCGGAAACAAATATGTACTAGTTGTTATGGACTATTTCAGCAAATGGCCAGAAGTGTACCCAAATCCAAATCAAGAGGCAGAAACTATAGCAGAAGTGTTCACTAACAATTTGGTAGATGGAGCTACATTCTGACCACCGCAGGAATTTCGAATCAACTGTATTCCATGAAATGTGCAAGACATTGGACCTTCAAAAACCTCGAATTACTGCACTACATCCTCAGTCAGATAGCATGGTGGAGCGATTCAATAGAACATTGGAAGAACGCCTAAGGAAAGTATTGTATAAGTTCCAGGGGCATTGGAATACTTACATGAGACAACAGGTCAGACTCTGGCAGGGGTAATTTTTGGAAATGTTCTTCGATTTCCAGCTGACTTGAAGTTTGGGATAAATGCTGAAGCAGGAATAAATGCTCGGAAAGCGACTAGCGTGGAAGGGCCCTGCAGTAAATTCTACCAGTTTTATACTAGTCAAATACTAGTTTGCGAAACCGGCTCAACTAGTTCGAGCTCTATAATTTTTCCATATTAGCAACTGGTACTTTTAACACGGCGATGTCCTAGGACATCAGCACCATACCAATTGACATACTAGTCAGTATCTGCATCAGCAAATATACCAGTTGACGTACTGGTCGGTTATTATATACATACATCAAGATCATACCACTTTACATACTAGTCAGTACATACACCGGTATAATACCAGCCGTCATACTAGTTAGCCTATTTATCAGTATTATACCAGTTATTGTACCATTTCATACTAGGTTAGTTCATTTTGGTTCAGAAATACACCAAAATCGCCAAATTACATTACAAGCCACTTTATAAAAAATTCTGTCTATCAAAATAAATATCTTCACTATATTGAACAACTGAAACAAATTTCATTTCAATTTGGAAAACATTTATATAAAGTAATTTTGAGATAGAATCTAACCCATACTTGTAAAAGTATGTTTATATAAAATTAAGGAAATTGAAGATTAGCTTTTTATTGTGAAAATTTCAAGTTTCGGAGTTCTTTGCGAACAACCATGAAGGTAACTCGAGTATGGAATTCTAGTACATAAATAGCGAATTTTTTAACCACCTTGTTATTATACGTGTCTTTGCTCGCCATTTTCGCTTTTTCAGCTTCTAAGCAATTCTGTTGGAGATTCATTGTTATTTTATTTATGAAAACCGCATTTCACACTAAATGAAACCTGAAAATGAACCGCAATTCAATATTTCTTTTGTGAATTTTTTGAAAACTTTTTTATAAGAAAAAGGTTACTTAAATTATTCCAAAAAGAAATGCTATTGATTTATACCATTGCACTATAGCCGAAATTGCGATTTTAGCGGCAAAAAGTCAATTTTTCAAATTAAAATTTTTGCAATTATTTTGATGGTGTTCAATACCCAACATACTGACAAGAAAAAATTAAAATAAAATTTACTGTTGGCAACTCTGTTTATGTACAAACAGCTGGTAATGTTTACAAATTTTTTAGTAGGTGTTAATACAAGTGAAGCAGCAAAATTTTTATAAAATTAAAAACTGTTTTTTAATAATATATGCTTGTAAAAAAACTTTGTAAATATGAGTTCTATCACTCGAGGTAAGTAATTTTACTATGTACAAATATAGTTTGCTAAATGTTTTTATTTCGTACTTATTTTGGTGGTTTTTTGTATAAATTTTTTTGTGAAATTCTGAAGAGTTTTATCGTTTTTCGTGGAGTAAAACTAAAAATGTTTTGAAGTGTCATTGGAACTATTTACATGTGATTGTTTGTAGAAAACTCAAGATTTATGTCATGGTAAAAGTGTATGCATTTGACTGCTAATGAACGAATTTTTAATACTTTTGTAGAAACACTCAGGTTCAAAAATTCTGAAATATTTGAGTTTTGGTTGAGAAACAACAGGAATGTTTCGAATTACATAAAAGGAAAGATTTCATACGAAATTGACAGTGAATTAAGTAAATTGATATGTACTAAAGCTCGGAACTTATCTAATTTTATTAAACTTAAATGGAATAAACAATCCAGAAATGAGAATGCATTTAGAAAATATAATAAGAAATGGTTGAGTCGAGAAACAATTTTTGTAATACCGAAAAAGATTAATACTATTGGGTGACCAAAACTGACGTATGATGATAGCTGCGAAAGAAATAAAAGGAGATTAGCTTCCCAGCAAGGAGACAATGCGCAATTATTAGTTCATGCTGCCTCTATATCTGCCAAAAAATCCCACGCAACGGATTTGAAATTTGTGCTACAACAAGTTGCTATATCTCCAAATCGGCCATCCAAAATTCGAGAAGTTCTTAATACTAGCCATAAAGAAGTTACGCCAGTATCACCTGATGAAGCTCTAATGTTTGTGTTAGAAAACGGATTAACTAAAAAGGTGTACTCAAATATGCGGCAATTAAACATAAAACACAATTGTTATGATAAAGTTTATACAAGCAAATTGAAATGTAAACCGGATGAAATCAAAGCGAATGAAAGCTCTGTCGAAGTGTCGTTGCAAAATTTGTTGGACCACACAGCTAAAAGAATTCTTGAATATCAAGATGAAGTATTGTGTACAATGGATGTTGAAGAATCGATCCTAATTTCGAGCTACGGGTTTGATGGTTCTACCGGTCACAACTTGTTTAAACAAAAATTTGTGGAAAATACTTCGGGAAGTTTCGATCATTCCCTTTTTGTGACATCAGTCATTCCAATAAAAATAATTTCATCAGCAGGGTATAACATTTGGGTAAACCGTATACCTCACGCTTTTGTAGACCTTTAAAAATGGAGTTTGTTAAAGAAACAAAAAAGCACATTTTAACTGAAAACCACAACATAAAGAAACAGATTGAGGAGTTGAAACCACTACAATACACACTAAGTAATGGGGAAAAAATTAAAGTAAAATATAATTTATATATGACATTAATAGATGGGAAAGTCTTAAATGTGTTGACAGAAACTAAAAGTGCACAGCAATGTCCCATCTGTCATGCCGGTCCAAAGGAATTTCGAACTATATGAAACTTTGATTCTCCTAATTTTAAACCGAAGACCGACGCTTTGAAATATGGATTAAGCCCTTTGCATGCGTGGATTCGTAGTTTCGAGTTTGTTTTAAAACTTTCATACAAGCTAGATTTGAAAAAAATGGCAAGTTCGTGGAGCAGAAGAGAAGAGAATCCTGGCAGAAAAGAAACAAAAAATTCAAAAAGAGTTTTTGCTTCAAATGGGGTTTCATGTCGATAAGCCGAAAGCAAATGGCAGCTGCAACACCAACGATGGCAACACAGCTAGAAGAGCAGTTTCTCGCACGGACCTTTTAGCATCTATTACTGGTATAAATATTGATTTTTTGAAACATTTACACATAATCTTAATTGCTCTCTCCTCTGAGTTTGAAATTGATGCTCAAAGGTTTCGTGATTATTTTATTAAAACCAGTGAAATATTTTTCCAAAACTACGAATGGTACTCTATGCCTGCCACAATACACAAAATATTAGTGCATTCGTCACAAATAATTGCGGCTTCAGTAGTACCCGTAGGTGTCCTGGCAGAAAATGCATCTGAGGCGCGAAACAAATATTATAAAAAAGATCGAACTGGTCACGCTCGAAAGGATTCAAGAGTGCACAACATACTTGACATGTATCATAGAGCTATGGATAGCTCTGACCCATATATTTCAAGTTTATGTTTGCAAGAACGTACAAATAGTTCAAAAAAACTTCCTTTTCCTCGAGAAGTCATTGATCTTTTTAAAATGCCTAAATTGCCACCAGAACTTTTATTACCTTCAACATCTCAAGGAGCCTCCAGCTGTAATTATAGTTATGATTCTGATGTAAGCTTAGAGTCGATAAATAATTATTCATTGGAATTAGAAGCGACTGAAAACGAAGAAACAGACCATGAATAATTAAGCCCTATATCTTTCGAGAATATGTATGTCATTTTTGTTATTTTCAGATTAATCTATAAGCATTTACAACTTCTTTAAAATTATAAATTTATGAATTAAAAAATAAATTAATTTCTTGGTATGATTAATAGTGGGCGCTGGCCGCCCATTTTTTCTAAAGTTTTTTTTGTCAGAAGAAGTCCGTTTTCAGCCGGACCGTTAAATTTTGTCTCAAGTTGCTTTTTTGTCCGTGTAACCATTTTGGTGAAGCTAGCTTGCCCGGAAGTACGTTTTGCCACTACTTTGAAAAAAGGGGACGTGGCCCGCCCATTTTTCTCAAATCGATTTTTTCATCATTAGAAGTCTACACACCAAATTTGGTGAAGCTATCTTGTCGGGAAGTATTTTTTGCCGCTAAAATCGCAATTTCGGCCATAGTGCATTGACTTGAGAAATGATCGTTTTGTTTTCACTTTTCTTCGTGGTTTCATTTGAGCACAGCGTACTCGTTTTGCGTCGCTGGTACGCCGTTATGTAGTAGCGACGTCGCAAGAAATAAGGGTGATTTTGAGTGATAAAATGAAAGCTAGGTGTGACAAAGCAATAAATTTAAAATGTTTCATGGATGGAGATTTGGTGCTGCTATACAACCCACAACGTAAGAAAGGTTTGTCTGCGAAATTACGGTGCAACTGGGAAGGCCCATACAAAGTCATAAAACGGATAACCGATGTTGTCTATCGCGTACAAACTATTGGAAGGCCCAGCAATAATATGAAGGTAGTCCATATGGAAATTTATGCAAATGTTTTGCGAATACGAATATCAGAAAAAAAGTAATTTGAAAATAATACCAGGTTAATAAGACTAAAATTTCTTTATTTCCAATGTTTTTTAATGCATGAAAAAGTAACTCAACTAATGATATACGGTCAAACTAAAAATATATTATTCAACAATAAATTATAAATATATGTAACCTAAACCAACAAACAAAAAATTATAGACACTTAAACAAAAATACTTCTTTCTTAGAAAATGACAATGAAATTTTTTTCTTAAGCATTTTTTCAGTTAATAATTAAACCTCAGCCGCTGAAATATAACAATACATCGCAGGACAGCTTCAAAGAAATCCCCGTGACTGAAAGGCCTTGACAGTATCTGCTCCCGTGCTCAATCATGGTTGCAATAATCCCAATTACGGATTGGCTTCGTCAATATCAACCAATGAATCTGTGATTTGTGTTATTTAGATGATAGAAGAATGCAGATGCCAATTTAAATTTATAACACAAACAAATACGTGCAGACTAAAAAAAATGTATGTATGTAATGTTCAATGTTTATTGCAACATGATTTATTATGGGATTGCCTTAAGTTTCGAATGCTCAATTTTAATAAATGTGAATATTGTCTTTTAATGTGTAAAAGGAAATTACTTTGGTAGTTTTTTGGAAAGGTGGCTAAATATTTTGCTATTGCTATTGTTATAATTTGATTTAAAATTTCTTAAATTTTGGAATATTCGAACACTGCAAATTCAGTTGCATAACCAAAACAAAGATAGCAATAGTCATTAGCTGTGTTCGGTGACAAAACTTGCAAAGTGAGAATGACGTAAAACTCTCTCGAAACGCCGCAGCAAAACATCTGTTGCCATTTTGATTGGTGAATAGCTCAAATATTTAAATTTTTGTTGTTTCTTCCCCATGTCAGTTGTTTATCACTTGCAAAGTTTTGCTGAGTGAAATTCCCCCAGCAGAAAATTGCACCTCTATCTCTTAATGAAATGTCAAAGTACGCTCTCTCGCTGCAAATGTGCTGTGTCACCGAACACTTTCCAGTGAAATTTTTACCCTAACCGAACACAGCTACTGTTCTTATTCTATATCTATCACTGTGCAGTCACAGTCTCGGATCAAAATAGCTACGACTGAGAAATCATAGTCACAAGGTACACTATTCATAAAAAAACTAAATTTAATTTCAACAGAGCGATGTAAAGATACACATTTTTTATAGAATTTTGGTGCCACTCTTCGGAAAATTACGGAGCTAGAACTGCTTTATTTTCAATTATTTGTGAATTTTATGGGTCAATATTATATTATTTAAATTTGTTTGTTTTAATATTGAAAGCAAACCACCCTGTGTTGGTTTGTGTTGTTCGGAATAAGTTGCCCTACTTGTAGACATATACTCTGGCCAGGAGGACCAGAAACACTAGATTATTTATATTCATAAAAACTCATCGTAGACAACTTCGTAGACGGCGCCATGAAAAATATCGAGAGGGGTACCCAGGAGCATAGTATATGGAGTACCTTCATCCACTGCCTTCCACTCCGATTCGCAAAAGAAGATGACAAACTAGTAGGAGCAAACAATGCCCAGAAGTCTTGGCAACATATCGATTCGCGAACAAACTGCAAACTGAACACACGTCTATCGAGCGAGACTGCAAAACCCTACACAATTATCGAGAAATTTGAACAAAAACTGAATATCCGCGTGGGATTTGTGGTGGAAGAGAGACCCCGTCACCGGGTACTGTCGTTCACACCCGTGAACGAGCGCCTCACCGCTATCTGAATAAAAGTACGATTTTTCACCATATCATTTATCTGCGCTCATGCACCGACGGAAGAGAAGAACGACGCGGAAGAAGCATACGAGCGTAGCCCCCGTCATGATATCAAAGTCGTGCTTGGCGACTTTAACGCAAGGGTGGGGAAGGAGGGTGTATTCGGCCCCACTGTCGGGAAGTTCTGCCTTCATGATCAGACTTCGCCAAATGGATACAGGCTGATCGACTTCGCCGGTGCCCGAAACATGGTCATATCCAGCATTAGCTTTATGCACAAGGAGATCCATCAGGCTACATGGCTGTCCCCCGATCGAAAAACACGCAACCAGATCGACCACGTTGTGATAGACGGACGGCATGCTTGCAGCGTTTTAGATGTTCGCACAATACGAGGACCTAACATCGACCCTCATCACTACCTAGTAGCAGCCAAGATTCGTACCCGCCTCTGTACGACAAAACAGGCGCAACAAAAAACGCAGGGAAAGCTGGGCGTCGAAAAGCTGCAATCGCAACACCCCGCCAATTATTTCGCAGATCGCCTCTCATACCTGCTCTCCGCGAGCATAATTCCACTTAGTGGAATGCATAAGCAGTGGGATCATATCTCAGAAGCACTCCGTATCGCAGCAGAAGAAGTAATTGGATTCCGGCGAATGCGAAGAAACAATTGGTATGATGGTGAATAGTGCCGCGCTGCAACGAAAAGAATGAAGCCTCCAAAGCATTGCTGAGATCGAATGCAACTAGGAGTGTGTGTGAACACTACCACGAATTGAAGAGGGAAGAGAGGCAGAAAAGCATGAAATCAAAGAGCTGGAATGGAATTTACGTTCCACAATACGACTATAATGAGGTGCGAATAGCAATATCCCGATTGAAAAACAATAAAGCAGCTGGCGCTGATGGTTTGCCATTCAGGCAGAATATGGTCGGATGAATGCATGCCTGAAGATTGGAATCCAAGTGTTCTCTGCCCAATCCAGACGCAGGGCGATCCTGCAAACTGCGCCAACTATCGCGGAATCAGGGGGTCCCACCAATTGTCGTAATACCAAAAGCTAAACAAACGGCAGAATTAACAAAGAAAGATTTAAATAAGATTGACGCCAAAGATATGAAGATTAATAAGGTTATACACAAAAATAATGGATCTGTGGTTATAAAGGCAAGTGACAGTTCGGAAAAAGACAAAATCAAAAGTGTTTTAGAAAACAAGTTAGATTCTGAGGTATATGAAGTCAAAGAGTCAAAAGTGGTTAATCCCAAAATTAGAGTTACCAACATGAGTGAGAAATACAGCGATGGTGAAATAGTTGCCAAAATAAAAGCGCAGAATGATTTCATTAAAAACGCAAATCTTAAATGTGTAAAAGTCTATCAAGCGAAGAAAAATAATAGCTCGAGAATTTTGTATACTGCAATTATTGAAATTAATCATGAGAAATATGTAGAAGTGATGAATCATGCCAAGCTTAACATTGGATGGGACCAATGTGGAGTATACGATGGACAAAATGTTAAGAGATGCTACAAATGTTTAGGGTTTAACCACAATGCCAGCACATGTACAAAAAATCAACGGTGCGGACGATGCCTGGGTGAACATAGATATGAGGAATGTAATGAAGAGGTAACTAACCCTGTCTGTGGCAATTGTGTCGACGCTAATAGAGATCTCGGCTTTAAGCTAGATACAGGGCATAGCATATTTAATAAAGAATGTCCGGTCTACCAAAGAAAACTCGCGATAGAAAAGCAGCGTGTAGGTTACTAGCAATCAAACCGAATGATACAGAACGGAAGGCAAAATAAAAACTTAAAAGTGATTTATTTAAACGTAAACAGTTTGGTGCACAATAAACTGGAAATTGAAAGAATTGTGGAAGAACTTGACCCAAAAATTGTCCTCTGCTCCGAAACGAGCGTAACAGATGAAATCAGTGATGCAGAAATAAGCTTGATATCGTTTACAACAATAAGATGTGATTCTCACAGCAGACACACAGGAGGCGTAGTGATGTACATTAGTAACTCAGTAAAATTTCGAATAGTATATAATAAAGCGATTGATGGTAACATATGGTGTATCATTGTCCAGTTAAAAAACGTAGAAGTAAAGTGGCAAATAGGAGTACTATACCACTCGATAAGTACTAGTGACTCAGATTTTGTTAACTATAGTAGAGGAAATATGTGACACAACGTATAACAATGCAATCATTGGTGACTTTAATATCAATATGAATAGAGAATCAACATACAGTCTAAGGCTAAATGAGCTATTTAACACATTTTCCATGCATCAACAAATTAACTTTAACACACGTATAGTAGAAGACTCTGAGACCAAAATCGATTTACTATATTCAAACGAGGAACCTACCATGTGTAAAAGGCTTGATACTTATAAAGTATCAGACCACGAGACAATTATGTTCAGTATTAATATCAAAACTGAGATCCCAAATAGAACGCTGACCAGAATAACATCGTGGGAAAAATATAGTAGTGAGAACATATTAGCACTACTAAGAAACGTTAACTTTTCAGGAATACTGAATCAAAATCTGAATGACATGGCCACGTACATAAACGTAGGCTTGTTAAATTGTATGCAACAATTAACGTGCGTTAAAGAAATTGATATTAAAATAAAAAACAAGTGGTACGATTATGAACTGATAAATTTAAATAAAAGGAAATTGTTGGCTTACAATGCTGCAATAATTAACGGAGATTGGTCTGAATACACAAACATCAAAAAAGAATACAAAAAAATGATAAAAATAAAAAAAATTGAATATATGGAGCAAAAGATTATAACAAACAGTGCTGACAGCAAGTTAATGTGGAAGTACCTGAAGCAAACTATATGCTACCAAGATGCGAAAGATAATATAACGGTGATACAGCACGAAGGTCAGCGTATTGATGATAAAGACCGCATAGCTGAGGTGTTAAATACGTTTTTTGTGGAAAGTATAGTGCAAATAAATGAAAGCATTGAGATAATTGAGAACAACGACTGTAATCACTATAACACCAACACTTCTTTTAAATTTGTTGAAGTAAATACAGAAACTATAGAGGAAATTGTGAAAAGCTTTAGCTACAAGATTGGTGGCAAAAAACTGTTAACGGAGGGAGTTATTAAAGACACTATGCCTTACTTAGGTTATTTCTACTCACTAGTCATCAACGAGAGCTTGAAAATAGGAGAAGTGCCGGAAGAATGGAAAATAGCAACAGTAGTGCCTGTGGAAAAAGTAAAGAACACCGTTAAACGCGAAGAGCTTAGACCAATAAATACTTTGCCAAATACCGAAAAAATTTTAGAAAAGTGGTAAAAACCCAATTAATTGAATACATTGAAAGAAACAACATTCTTATTAAAGAGCAATCAGGTTTTCGTGCTAAACACTCGTGTGAAACAGCTCTTACATGGGTTATTTCTCAGTGGAAAGAAGACATGCGAAGAAAAAAGACCATACTAGTGGTATTCATTGACTTAAAAAGAGCGTTTGAAGCTATTGATCGGAACCTGATGGTACAGAAATTGAAACGAATCGGAATTGAAGGTGTTGAGCTGAAGTGGTTCGAAAGTTTCCTAGCAAATAGAAAGCAATATACAGTTATTGATGAAGCAAGTTCAGAAAGCGTGCCGATTAATATAGGACTTCCACAGGGATCAGTCTTAGCGCCAATCCTTTTCAACGTATACATAAATGATATTACCTCGTCAATAAAGAACTGTAAAGTAAAACTATTTGCAGATGACGCTCTGTTGACAATAAGTGAAGAAAATATAGGTGTGGCCTTTGAAAAAATGCAGGAGGACTTGAATTCTCTCTACATTTGGTTGTGTAAAAATAAGTTAATGGTAAATGTGGAAAAAACCAATTACATGGTTACATCCACATCAAATAAACTAAATTTAGAACCACATACTTTAAATATAAAAAACGAAACCATTGTGGAGGTAAAGAAATGCAAATATCTCGGCGTCATAATTGACAATAAATTAAAATTCTGTTATAATGTTGACTACGTAGTGAGTAAAATCTCAAAGAAAATTGGATTTATGAAAAGAACATGTAAATATCTAAAAAGGAAATATAAAATACTAGTATATAAATCCATTATTGAACCACATTTTATATATTGCGCCAGTGTTTTGTTTATCACATCGGACTCACAATTAAACAAGTTACAAAAAATGCAAAATAGAGCAATGAGACATATACTCAACGCGCGGTATGACACAAGCATTTCATCAATGCTAAACACTCTTAAATGGCTGAACGTAAAACAACTAAGCTCCTTTCACACAATGAAATTTATATACAACATTAAGACAGGAGCACTTCCGGACTATCTAAGAGAGAACTTAAGCTACAGCAGTGATACACACACCTATCCTACTAGAGATAGACACAATTTCGCATTACCGCGTTGCCAGACAGAAAATGCAAAGCTAGATCTGTATTATAAAGGCTTGAAAATGTATAATGACCTACCTGTAGATATTAAAACATGCAATAATTTGAAGAAATTTAAAAACCTATTATTTAATTATTGTAAAACACATATTTAATACGAATTATATAAAATCAAAAGGATTATAGGCCATATGGCTGTGAATAAATAAATAAATAAAAATAAATATAAGGTCCTATCGAGCGTATTGTGCGAAAGACTGAAGCCTGACGTGAACAGACTGGTTGGATCTTATCAGACCTGGTAAATCTACCATCGACCAGATTTTTACAATACGCCAAATCTTGAAAAACCCGTGCAAAAAGCATCGACACACTCCCTTTGTTGATTTTAAAGCCGCTTTCGATAGCACGAAAAGGTGCTGACTCTATGCATATAAGAATTTGCGTGCTTCTTAAATCTTAACGAAATTGATCACTTATAATTTTTTTCTGTTTTTTAGAACAAGCAAAACAATGATTCTGCTTAGGTAACTGATGACGTTGACACGTGTTGACGTGTTCTAGAAACTGCCGATACTTTGAATACGGAGGAAACGGAGGGGGTTCTGCTGCGATTATTTTTATATATTATATTAAAATTTAGACTTTATTCAAAGACTGGTCATTTCGAAAAAAGTTACCACAGAAAATGGTATTTTGTCTGGGGCAAACCCAAAGAACCACCCGAGTTTAAATGAAGAAGTAATTAAGTTAAGAAATAATTTTTATAAATGGGATGAAAATAGTTGCATTACGAGTATGTCGGGTAAGAAGGATTATGTTTCTATTAGAATTAATAATTTAATCAATAATTTACTAATTTTGATCAAATTAAGAGAATTTTATAAATCATTCAGAGAAACACACCCAGAAACTAAATGTAGTTTTTCTAAACTTGCATCCCTACAACCAAAACATTGCGTTCTTGCGGCCGCTGGTGGTGCACACTCGGTTTGTGTTTGTACTATTCACGAGAATGTCACATTATTGGTTGATGGATCTAAAAATAAAAATCTTACGGCTCACGCTCTCACCCCATTAAACAGTTATCACCACTGTTTTAAATTTATAATTTGCACTGAACCCACTAAAAAATTTTATTTTAGAAGGTGTTCCAAGTGCCCGGTCGCGGAAAATTTAGTAAATAGACTTTAGAAAATATTTGAGCAAACCTTGAGAGATGAAATTACTTACAAGCAGTGGACTCATATTTATTGAAAATTGGGTTGACCAAATTACTTCTTCATTAAGTTTTGGTGAAAAGGCTAAATTAATTTATAAAAATTAAAAAGCAGGAATTACCAGAAAGTGGGTGTATTGTAGTCTGCGATTTGCTCAAGATGCTGCCCAAGGATTTCATTGGAACAATAATCAAGCTACAGTGCAACCATTCGCGATTTATTATTAACATAATGACGGAACTATACAAGTAAAAAGTTTGGTAATAATACCAGAGTGTTTTCACCATATTTCTGTACCATTTCACATTTTCAAGAACACTTGGTTCAGTTTATAAAAGAAAAGTTTACTATAATTTCAAAAATCATATATTTCTCGGACGGGTCCGGCGCGCTATGAAGGAGATTTCGGTTTAACTGCAGGGTGGCACTTTTTTTTATTTTGGATGCAACTGCGAGTGGTTATGCTATAGAAGGTGTTTAGTCCCAGATTGTCGATGGACATGAGAAGGTAGTTGCTTACTATAGCGGAACAATCGGGAAGCCCGAAAGTAACTTTTGCGTAAAACGAAGAGAACTGTTGGCATTGGTAGAGTGCGTTAAACATTTTCATAAGTATCTCTATGGGCAGCAATTCTATGTGAGGATAGACCATGCACCGTTGAAATGGCTCTTGCAGTTCCGTCATCCGAAAGATCAACTGGCACGGTGGATAGATCGACTACAAAATTATGACTTTTCCATAGAACATCGCAAAGGTAGCACTCACGGAAATGCAATGTCACGACGACCATGCAACTTCGAATGCAAGCATTGTTTCAAAGCTGAGGTCGAAGAAGACATTATAGATGTGCGGCCGATGACTATGACATCTACGGACGAATGGAACATGGAGCAATTAGGGAAGTGTCAGCACGAAGATCCAGATCTTACACGCGTGTTGCAGGGGATGTCAGCAGAAAGTCCTTTTGCCAAGTCATATTGGGCACAGTGGACCAGTTTACTATTGGTATCCGATTGTTTGCATCAAATATGGGAGAGTAAGAATAGACAATGTGTTCGTAGTCATTCCAAGGAAGAAAATCTCTGACGTCCTCAATGAATTACATAACGGTGCATGTGGAGGTCATCTTGGAGTCACCAAAACCTAAGAGAAAATCAGACAGAAATTCTATTGAGTTGGTCGCCATCAATCGGTCGCGGAGTGGATAGACAACTGTTAAGTGTGCATCAAAGCTGAAGGACCGAAATCGAGGGGTCCTGGGCAAATAAACAGTATAACTCAGGAGCAGCATTTCAGAGGATTGCCATGGATGTAGCTGGGTCATTTCCTACCAGCAAATCCGGAAACAAATATGTACTAGTTGTTATGGACTATTTCAGCAAATCGCCAGAAGTGTACCCAAATCCAAATCAAGAGGCAGAAACTATAGCAGAAGTGTTCACTAACAATTTGGTAGATGGAGCTACCTTCTGACCAACGCAGGAATTTCGAATCAACTGTATTCCATGAAATGTGCAAGACATTGGACCTTCAAAAACCTCGAATTACTGCACTACATCCTCAGTCAGATAGCATGGTGGAGCGATTCAATAGAACATTGGAAGAACGCCTAAGGAAAGTATTGTATAAGTTCCAGGGGGATTGGAATACTTACATGAGACAACAGGTCAGACTCTGGCCGGGGTAATTTTTGGAAATGTTCTTCGATTTCCAGCTGACCTGAAGTTTGGGATAAATGCTGAAGCAGGAATAAATGCTCGGAAAGCGACTAGCGTGGAAGGGCCCTGCAGTAAATTCTACCAGTTTTATACTAGTCAAATACTAGTTTGCGAAACCGGCCCAACTAGTTCGAGCTCTATAATTTTTCCATATTAGCAACTGGTACTTTTAACACGGCGATGTCCTAGGACATCAGCACCATACCAATTGACATACTAGTCAGTATCTGCATCAGCAAATATACCAGTTGACGTACTGGTCGGTCATTATATACATACATCAAGATCATACCACTTTACATACTAGTCAGTACATACACCGGTATAATACCAGCCGTCATACTAGTTAGCCTATTTATCAGTATTATACCAGTTATTGTACCATTTCATACTAGGTTAGTTCATTTTGGTTCAGAAATACACCAAAATCGCCAAATTACATTACAAGCCACTTTATAAAAAATTCTGTCTATCAAAATAAATATCTTCACTATATTGAACAACTGAAACAAATTTCATTTCAATTTGGAAAACATTTATATAAAGTAATTTTCAGATAGAATCTAACCTATACTTGTAAAAGTATGTTTACATAAAATTAAGGAAATTGAAGATTAGCTTTTTATTGTGAAAATTTCAAGTTTCGGAGTTCTTTGCGAACAACCATGAAGGTAACTCGAGTATGGAATTCTAGTACATAAATAGCGAATTTTTTAACCACCTTGTTATTATACGTGTCTTTGCTCACCATTTTCGCTTTTTCAGCTTCTAAACAATTCTGTTGGAGATTCATTGTTATTTTATTTATGAAAACCGCATTTCACACTAAATGAAACCTGAAAATGAACCACAATTCAATATTTCTTTTGTGAATTTTTTGAAAACTTTTTTATAAGAAAAAGGTTACTTAAATTATTCCAAAAAGAAATGTTATTGATTTATACCAATGGTTGAGAAATGATCGTTTTGTTTTCACTTTTCTTCGTGGTTTCATTTGAGCACTGCGTACTCGTTTTGCGTCGCTGGTACGCCGTTATGTAGTAGCGACTGGGAAGGCCCATACAAAGTCATAAAACGGATAAACGATGTTGTCTATCGCGTACAAACTATTGGAAGGCCCAGCAATAATATGAAGGTAGTCCATATGGAAAGGATAGCTGCACGATATGACCTAGGTGAACAGCGGTGTGGGGATGATCTGAAGCATGTACTATCCCTAACTTAATAACACTCTTCTGGGTACATGTGGTAGCAACCTGTTGGACTATAAAAGGCTGTGACCAAGTTTATTTTCAAGTGCTGTTCACTGAACTTCTGTGAATTTACCAAACTCTTAAATTTGTATTGCGTTTATTACTAGTAAATAAAACTAGCTATTTGTTAGAGTATACGAGGTGTGTTCAAAAAGTATCGCGAATTTTGTGTTTTTTCAAAAATTATTTATTTATTGATGAATATCTATTTTATCCCCTTCAAAGTAATCCCCAATTGTGCCAACGGTTTTTCCAATCTTCGAAGCACTTCAAAAAATCATTTTTTTGTATCTTGTTCAGCTCCTCCTTCGATGCCGTCTTTATCTCGTCAAGAGAAGCGTAACGTCGTCCTTTCATGGGCCTCTTCAGTTTAGGGAACAAGAAAAAGTCACAGGGGGCCAGGTCTGGGGAATACGGTGGCTGCGGCATCATTAGTGTGTTGTTTTTGGCCAAAAAGTCGCGCACAAGCAACGATGCGTGAGCAGGGGCGTTATCGTGGTGCAAAAGCCAATTTTTGTTCTTCCACAAATCCGGGCGTTTCTGGCGGATTGCTTCGCGCAATTTGCGCATAACTTGCAGGTAATATTCCTTATTGACCGTTCTTCTCTGTGGCAAGAACTAATGATGCACCTGCAATCGAAGAAAACTGTCAGCAAAACTTTCACATTCGACCGAACTTGGCGGGCTTTTTTCGGTGTTTGTTCGTGCGGCAGCTTCCATTGAGATGATTGAGCTTTGGTTTCCACGTCATAACCATAAACCCACGATTCGTCACCAGTTATGACCCTCTGGAGCAAATTTGGGTCGTCGCGGACAGAGTTTAACATCTCATTAGCAATGTTCATGCGATGCTGTTTTTGGTCACAATTGAGCAATTTTGGTACGAATTTCGCGTAAAAATGGAAGACGATCCAAAACACGTGCAAGCAAAGCAGCTGTCAACAATTAACTGAACATTCAAAATGGCCGAGCTTGTCGGCATAAGTGAGAGACATGAGTACCAACATAACGCCACAAAAAATTCGAAATTCGAATATACGTAACCAGCGAAAATTCAAAATTCGCGATACTTTTTGAACACACCTCGTATGTGCTTGTGTTTATTTTACTTTATAGTGATCGGCCTCAGGATTATTGATCGAGGAGTCGTCGAATTCTTCACATTTTAATAAAAATGAATGTGTGTCTGTGTGTCCTTTATAGGCGTCCGAAGTACTCAACCGATCTTCATGAAACTTTCACTGCATATTTTTGGGTTCACTGTTTTGGGTTCACTGGTTAAAGCATAGGATATATATATATATAATTGGGCGGTGCAACGCCCTAGCTATGTAAAATTTTTGTTCGCAGTCGCATTTGCGAATATTCGCATGTTTTTGGAAATTCGCATTCGCAAAATTTCTGCAAATGTCTTGCGAATACGAATATCAGAAAAAAAGTAATTTGAAAATAATACCAAGTTAATAAGACTAAAATTTCTTTATTTCCAATGTTTTTTAATGCATGAAAAAGTAACTCAACTAATGATATATGGTCAAACTAAAAATATATTATGCAACAATAAATTATAAATATATGTAACCTACAAAAAATTATAGACACTTCAACAAAAATACTTCTTTCTTAGAAAATGACAATGAAATTTTTTTCTTAAGCATTTTTTCAGTTAATAATTAAACCTCAGCCGCTGAAATATAACAATACATCGCAGGACACCTTCAAAGAAATCCCCGTGACTGAAAGGCCTTGACAGTATCTGCTCCCGTGCTCACTCATGGTTGCAATAATCCCAATTACGGATTGGCTTCGTCAATATAAACCAATGAATCTGCGATTTGTGTTATTTAGATGATAGAAGAATGCAGATGCCAATTTAAATTTATAACACAAACAAATACGTGCAGACTAAAAAAAATGTACGTATGTAATGTTCAATGTTTATTGCAACATGATTTATCATGGGATTGCCTTAAGTTTCGAATGCTCAATTTAAATAAATGTGAATATTGTCTTTTAATGTGTAAAAGGAAATTACTTTGGTAGTTTTTTGGAAAGGTGGCTAATTATTTTGCTATTGCTATTGTTATAATTTGATTTAAAATTTCTTAAATTTTGGAATATTCGAACACTGCAAATTCAGTTGCATAACCAAAACAAAGATAACAATAGTCATTAGCTGTGTTCGGTGACAAAACTTGCAAAGTGAGAATGACGTAAAACTCTCTCGAAACGCCGCAGCAAAACATCTGTTGCCATTTTGATTGGTGAATAGCTCAAATATTTAAATTTTTGTTGTTTCTTTCCCATGTCAGCTGTGTATCACTTGGAAGTTTTACTGAGTGAAATTCCCCCAGCAGAAAATTGCAACTCTATCTCTTAATGAAATGTCAAAGTACGATCTCTCACTTTCCAGCGAAAATTTTAACCTCACCGAACACAGCTACTGCTCTTATTCTATATCTATCACTGTGCAGTCACAGTCTCGGATGAAAATAGCTACGACTGAGAAATCATAGTCACAAGGTACACTATTCATAAAAAAACTAAATTTAATTTCAACAGAGCGATGTAAAGATACACATTTTTTATGGCATTTTGGTGCCACTCTTCGGAAAACTAGGGAGCTAGAACTGCTTTATTTTCAATTATTTGTGAATTTTATGGGTCAATATTATATTATTTAAATTTGTTTGTTTTAATATTGAAAGCAAACCACCCTGTGTTGGTTTGTGTTGTTCGGAATAAGTTGCTCTACTTGTAGACATATACTCTGGCCAGGAGGACCAGAAACACTAGATTATTTATATTTATAAAAACTCATCGTAGCGAACTTCGTAGACGGCGCCATGAAAAATGTCGAGAGGGGTACCCAGGAGCATAGTATATGGAGTACCTTCATCCACTGCTTTCCACTCCGATTCGCACAAGAAGATGTCAAACTAGTAGGAGCAAACAATGCCCAGAAGTCTTGGCAACATATCGATTCGCGAACAAACTGCAAACTAAACATACGTCTATCGAGCGAGACTGCAAAACCCTACACAATTATCGAGAAATTTGAACAAAAACTGAATATTCGCATTCGCATTCGCCAATGTTCAAAAATGTTTCAATGTTTCATCATTGCTACATATACTCGAAGAGAACAAGGGGGAAAAAGGGGAGTAGGAATAGAAGATTTTAGAATAAGAAGAGGTGTTAGAGGAAACTAAGAAGGGTAAAATTAGCTAACGGGAGGTTGGGGAAAAGCAAAAGTAGAAAGAGAAATTAAAATTAAAATTAAGCGTCATGTGGGGAGGGAAGAGAGTACAATTTGTTAAATGTAGGCAACAAAAATTTTTTTCAGGACAACGTCTGTTGGGTCTGCTAGTTTTATACAAAAAAAAAATATTTTTCCCTATGTGTTGCATTTATGAAAATTGCTGGCTCTGCGGTGGGATCGGTCATATGAAGTGTTGGGGTTGATAGGTAGGAGACACGAAATGCGTTTTCCGAGCTCGGGAAAGAAATTTCCTTCAAAACAGAGAAATTTAAACCGTATAAAGATGAATTCAAGTTCTTCAAGTGTTTGGATGATTCGTCTGCCTGCAAAGTGGTAATTCTCCCGCCGAAAAACTCTGTATTTGTATATAGATTTGAAAACGTGAAGAAAAGATCGCTTAAACAGAACCGGCTGTACAATATACAATTCCATCTGACGATGTTATTATACCCGCTATTGACAACGCAGGATTTAAATGCATTTGAGTCCTGCTAGGTATGAGCCATTTTTACTTAGCTGTTAGCTATATTTCACCCGTCATCTAATGTAAATTCGATGACTAAGCCTTTGTACTCAATGATAGCTTTGTGTGACTTTAACCTGCCACACTTTTCGTTGAGGATGATTGATAACAACATTGTACCCGCGTCATCAAAGCTGTGTAACAATGACTTTTTGGACGAAATGACCAACCTTTGGCTCAATAAGATTAATATTATTCCAAATAAGTTCGGAAAAGTCTTAGATTTGGCATTCTTTGATGACTTGTCTTAGTTCTGTGTACATCGGTGTGATCCTCTAGGGATAGCTCTCTTGAGATAGCTTACGAAATCGTAAGCAACGAACGGGATTGCATTAATAAACCGCGTGACTCTTGTAGAAGTTGTGATTTGTCGAAAGCCAACTTTAAAAAGTTAAGTAAAGCACTTTCTAATATTATTGGTCCCCGATACAAAGAGGGCATTGAGCGTAACATTTGAATCAACGCAAGCGTGATTCACTAAAGAGCTAAAAGCTTTAAAAAATAAAAGGCGTCGTTTGCTTATATTAGGCAAGATAACTGGGTTTTACTCAAATTATGTACAGTACTCCATTCTGCCCCATAAGTATTTACAATTAAATAAAAAGTCCTACGAAGCTTACATATGTAAAATTAAAAAATACATTATTTGCAACCCCAACTCATTTTATGGTTTTGTAAACAGTAAACGTAGGATAAAAGGGTTGCCCTCCATGATAAAATTTAACAATAACATCTTTAGCAACGATGCAGACATTGCTAATTTCTTTGCCTAGTTCTTCAAGTCTAACTATTCTACTGAAATCGTTTCATCACATAATAAATACCTGTCTCTACCACATTCAAGTAACTTAATCTACGTTCCAAATTTAAACAGTGAAGGTGATTTATGGCCCTAATTTTATCTCGACATGCTTTCTTAAAAAGTGTGCGAAATACATCTACCAGCCTCTAACCGATTTGTTTAATCTGCCTGTGCGGTATTTTCCCCGACTCCTTGGAAAGATGATTTTCTTATACCCCTCATAAAAGACGGAGGAAGTCGTCTATAGAAAACTATCGCGGAAGGGCTAAGCTATCCACTATTCCCAAGTTATTTGAAGCAATCGTTACCACTCATGTAACATTTTCTATCTCAACATTGATTGCAAGTTCTCAGCATGGATTTTGTAACGGTGAATCGACAATAACCAATTTACTCGAATTCACTACCCCCGTCTCCAATGGCTTTAGAAAAAGTCTCCCCGCGAACGTTATATACACCGACTTTATTAAAGCATTTGACAAAGTTTGTCACTCTTTACTCATTCGTAAACTAGATCTGATGGGGGTTCAACCTGGTCTTTGATCTCCTCATATAGAATTGGTAGACTACAAAGAGTAATTTTTAAAAATGGTTATTCGAATGCCATTGATGTGACCTCAGGTGTTCCGCTGGGCAGCCATCTTGGTCCGGTTCTGTTTTAGCCTAATGTACTAAGACTATTTCTACTACTTCAGCTAAACCTATATTGAAATATTATTACTTTTTGCCTTGAGATCTCTATAATAGGATTCATTATACTAATCGTTTGAAATTTATAAATCTCGCAACTGTGGCAAGGCGCAGGGAAATGCTTGGTGTAGTATTTATGTCTAACCTCTTAAATGGATTAATTTCTAGCCCATTTATTTTGAGCGAGGTTAACTTTAATATTCGCTCCCAAGCTTCAGGACATTTCAAACTTATTCTTCTGAAGCAATGACCAAATTTTCAATTACATGAGCTGTTCCAGTGTCTATGCGAATATTTTAACTCTCATGCACACTTTTCATATCAGATCTCAACGTTTAGCACTCAAACACGTTTGGCAATTTAGGTAATGCGTGCTACTAATCTGTAAAACGAGTGGGCCACGATTGATCTCTTTCGTCTTCTTCTTTAAATGGTCATCTAACCGCCTGGGCGATTTTGACCGTCCAACATAGCTCGCCAGTCGTTTCTTCGTTGCGCCAACTGGCGCCAATTGGAAACACCGCGGGATCGCAAATCGGTCTCCACTTGGTCCTTCCATCGGAGTGGTGGTCTCCCTCTTCCTCTGCTTCCACCGGCGGGTGCCGATAAGAATACCTTCTGGGCTGGAGCATCTTCGCTCATTCGCACTACGTGGCCTAGCCAGCGAAGCCGCTGTGTTTTAATTCGCTGAACTATGTCGGCGTCTGCGTAAAGTTCATACAGCTCATCATTAAATCTTCTTCGGTACTCGCCGTCGCCAACGCGTAGAGGTCCACAAATCTTTCGAAGAACCTTTCTCTCGAATACTCCCAGAGCCGCCTCATCAGATGTTGTTAGTGTCCACGCTTCTGCACCATATAGCAGGACGGGTGCGATGAGTGACTTGTAGAGTGTTATTTTCGTTCGTCGAGAGAGGACTTTACTTTTCAATTGCCTACTCAGTCCGAAGTAGCATTTGTTTGCAAGAGTGATTCTTCGTCGGATTTCTAGGCTAACATTATTGTTGGTATTAATGCTGGTTCCCAGGTAAACGAAGTCCTTTACTATTTCGAAATTATTGCTGCCAACAGTGGCTTGGTTGCCAAGGCGCGAATGCGCTGACTCTTTGCATGATGACAGAAGGTACTTCGTTTTGCCCTCGTTCACCACCAATCCCATTTTCTCCGCTTCTTTTTCTAATTTGGAGTAAGCAGAAGTTACGGCGCGGTTGTTAAGGCCAATGATATCAATATCGTCAGCATATGCCAACAGTTGGACGCTTTTATAAAATATTGTTCCAGCGCGGTTAAGTTCTGCAGCTTGTATTATTTTCTCCAGCATTAAATTAAAGAAATGGCACGATAGGGGGTCACCCTGTCTGAAACCTCGTTTAGTTTCGAACGGCTCGGAGAGGTACTTCCCAATTCTGACCGAGCTGGCGGTGCTGCTCAAGGTCATTTTGCATAGCCGTATAAGTTTTGCGGGGAAACCAAATTCAGACATAGCGGCATATAGGCAGCTCCTTTTCGTGCTATCGAAAGCGGCTTTAAAATCAACAAAGAGATGATGCGTGTCGATTCTTTTTTCACGGGTTTTTTTTCCAAGATTTGGCGTATTGTAAAAATCTGGTCGATCTCTTTCGTCTACAGTGGTATATATTGGTCCTAACTAGGCCGTTATTGGTACTGTTGGACGATTTTAAGAACGTGAAGACGATTTAAGAACAATTCAACAAAACTGAAATTGTAATCACTAGGCACGAGAAGGTACAAAAAATATCTTCGGAGGACATACTTAAACAACAGGGAACAGCTTAACCCACATAAAAAAGATAACTGACATTAGTCCCATGCCTCGCATTCATCCTACACTACTAGCATTTTTTTCGAGTTTATTATTATACAAGGTGGCGCAAAAGTAAGCTTCCGATGTTCAGCATATCGGTTGTGGCACGTGCAGTGTGTGCTGCTGCACCGTCTTGTTGGAACCACATGTTTTCCAATCCCAATTCATCAAGTTGCGGCAAAAAGAACTCGTTGATCATTGCTCTGTAGCGCTCACCATTCACAGTAACCGTTTGGCCCCGACCGATTATTGGTCAAATAAATAGTCAGCAATATTCCGCGTTCTGGAGCAGTGTAGCGTAACCTTGTTTATTAACGTGTATTTCGCATGTGTTTACTACACAAATGTCAAAACAGGACTGACTTTAGGGGCCAATCGCAAAATTTATAGCATTTTCTGATAGGAGGATTACTTTTGCGCAGTAACCGTTTTTCACCGACCGATTATTGGTCAAATAAATAGTCAGCAATATTCCGCGTTCTGGAGCAGTGTAGCGTTACATTGTTTATTAACGTGTATTTCGCATGTGTTTACTACACAGATACTCCATGAGACGGAATTGCATCCACTTCGTGTCACAGTGTGGTGTGCAGTTTCATCACGCTGCATTGTCGGGCCCTACTTCTTCGAAGAAAACGGTCACACCGTTACGGTTACTGGAGACCGTTACTTGAGCATATTGAGAGAGTTTTTCTATCCAGAATTACGCCAAATGAGAATTTCTTTCAACTGTGTGTGGTTTCAGCAAGATGGTGCAGCTCCTCATATAGCCCAACCTGTTATGACAGAATTGCGACGAAAATTTCGCAATAAGCTGATATCCAGAAACTCCACATTCCGTTGGCCACCCAGGTCGCCTGACCTTACTGCACCTGACTTTTTCTTGTGGGGTTATTGCAAACAGGAAGTCGTCAAAGCAAAACCAACAAATTTGAATGAACTAAGGCAATCCATTCGAGAAACAATTGCGGCTATTCCTGTCTCAACTCTCCAAGCAGTAATGAACAACTTTTTGGTAAGATGCCGCACATGCATCGACGAGCAGGGGGGGCATTTAAATTCCATTATTTTTAAAACTAATTAAGCTATATTTAATAAAATTTTATGAGCTTTAACATGAATAAAAGAAAAATGAATTCCATACACTGAAAAAAAAATTATTTGAGTTTCTTAATGTAGCAAAATTCATCAGCCACCCTGTATATATAAAAGATAATCAGCTTGAACCAAATAAATTCCTAGCTATGCCGAAAACTGCAGGTTTATATAACTGGCTTTTCTAAAAACTATATACAGCATGTGTGGTGTCCAGCGAACTCCGGAACCCATCGTGTAAGTTTCACAGACATCGACAATAAACTAAGAACGGTAATGAAGAGCACACACAACGAAGTATGTGGGCACCGCCCATTTTCCATAACTAAATATAGCCCTTGTCGTACACAGCGAAATCCTGAACCTACTGTGAAAGTTTCATATACATCGACAATAAACTGTGGATATTAATGAAGCACAAACAAAAGTGGCACAGTCCACTTTCTAAAATTTATATAAATCGTGACCAAGTGACACATATATACAAATATCATTAAGACCCAATACGTTCAGATTTATAACGAATACAAATTTTATATGGCTTCGGGGCGCGGCATTCCCCACTTTTTAAAAATTATATGTAACCAGTGAACCCAAGAATATACTGTGAAACATTCATGAAGATCGGTTGAGTACTTTGGACACCTTTATAGGACACACATACACACAAACACAGAGGCACGCACACGCACATACATTTTTATACCCAGCGTGTACTTGTACATAGGGTATAATAGTTTTGGTCACATAACGGTGGTTTGTAACGGTACAAAATCATTGAGATAGATAGATAGTTTCATATATCAAAGTTCTTAGAATGAACAGAGGAATCCATTAACACATGTCCGCCGTCCGTCCGCGGGCACGATAACTTGAGTAAAAATTTGGATATCTGAACGAAATTTGGCACACAGGTTGCTTTCGCATTCGCCAATGTTCAAAAATGTTTCAATGTTTCATCATTGCTACATATACTCGAAGAGAACAAGGGGGAAAAAGGGGAGTACGAATAGAAGATTTTAGAATAAGAAGAGGTGTTAGAGGAAACTAAGAAGGGTAAAATTAGCTAACGGGAGGTTGGGGAAAAGCAAAAGTAGAAAGAGAAATTAAAATTAAAATTAAGCGTCATGTGGGGAGGGAAGAGAGTACAATTTGTTAAATGTAGGCAACAAAAATTTTTTTCAGGACAACGTCTGTTGGGTCTGCTAGTTTTATACAAAAAAAAAAATATTTTTCCCTATGTGTTGCATTTATGAAAATTGCTGGCTCTGCGGTGGGATCGGTCATATGAAGTGTTGGGGTTGATAGGTAGGAGACACGAAATGCGTTTTCCGAGCTCGGGAAAGAAATTTCCTTCAAAACAGAGAAATTTAAACCGTATAAAGATGAATTCAAGTTCTTCAAGTGTTTGGATGATTCGTCTGCCTGCAAAGTGGTAATTCTCCCGCCGAAAAACTCTGTATTTGTATATAGATTTGAAAACGTGAAGAAAAGATCGCTTAAACAGAACCGGCTGTACAATATACAATTCCATCTGACGATGTTATTATACCCGCTATTGACAACGCAGGATTTAAATGCATTTGAGTCCTGCTAGGTATGAGCCATTTTTACTTAGCTGTTAGCTATATTTCACCCGTCATCTAATGTAAATTCGATGCCTAAGCCTTTGTACTCAATGATAGCTTTGTGTGACTTTAACCTGCCACACTTTTCGTTGAGGATGATTGATAACAACATTGTACCCGCGTCATCAAAGCTGTGTAACAATGACTTTTTGGACGAAATGACCAACCTTTGGCTCAATAAGATTAATATTATTCCAAATAAGTTCGGAAAAGTCTTAGATTTGGCATTCTTTGATGACTTGTCTTAGTTCTGTGTACATCGGTGTGATCCTCTAGGGATAGCTCTCTTGAGATAGCTTACGAAATCGTAAGCAACGAACGGGATTGCATTAATAAACCGCGTGACTCTTGTAGAAGTTGTGATTTGTCGAAAGCCAACTTTAAAAAGTTAAGTAAAGCACTTTCTAATATTATTGGTCCCCGATACAAAGAGGGCATTGAGCGTAACATTTGAATCAACGCAAGCGTGATTCACTAAAGAGCTAAAAGCTTTAAAAAATAAAAGGCGTCGTTTGCTTATATTAGGCAAGATAACTGGGTTTTACTCAAATTATGTACAGTACTCCATTCTGCCCCATAAGTATTTACAATTAAATAAAAAGTCCTACGAAGCTTACATATGTAAAATTAAAAAATACATTATTTGCAACCCCAACTCATTTTATGGTTTTGTAAACAGTAAACGTAGGATAAAAGGGTTGCCCTCCATGATAAAATTTAACAATAACATCTTTAGCAACGATGCAGACATTGCTAATTTCTTTGCCTAGTTCTTCAAGTCTAACTATTCTACTGAAATCGTTTCATCACATAATAAATACCTGTCTCTACCACATTCAAGTAACTTAATCTACGTTCCAAATTTAAACAGTGAAGGTGATTTATGGCCCTAATTTTATCTCGACATGCTTTCTTAAAAAGTGTGCGAAATACATCTACCAGCCTCTAACCGATTTGTTTAATCTGTCTGTGCGGTATTTTCCCCGACTCCTTGGAAAGATGATTTTCTTATACCCCTCATAAAAGACGGAGGAAGTCGTCTATAGAAAACTATCGCGGAAGGGCTAAGCTATCCACTATTCCCAAGTTATTTGAAGCAATCGTTACCACTCATGTAACATTTTCTATCTCAACATTGATTGCAAGTTCTCAGCATGGATTTTGTAACGGTGAATCGACAATAACCAATTTACTCGAATTCACTACCCCCGTCTCCAATGGGTTTAGAAAAAGTCTCCCCGCGAACGTTATATACACCGACTTTATTAAAGCATTTGACAAAGTTTGTCACTCTTTACTCATTCGTAAACTAGATCTGATGGGGGTTCAACCTGGTCTTTGATCTCCTCATATAGAATTGGTAGACTACAAAGAGTAATTTTTAAAAATGGTTATTCGAATGCCATTGATGTGACCTCAGGTGTTCCGCTGGGCAGCCATCTTGGTCCGGTTCTGTTTTAGCCTAATGTACTAAGACTATTTCTACTACTTCAGCTAAACCTATATTGAAATATTATTACTTTTTGCCTTGAGATCTCTATAATAGGATTCATTATACTAATCGTTTGAAATTTATAAATCTCGCAACTGTGGCAAGGCGCAGGGAAATGCTTGGTGTAGTATTTACATATGTCTAACCTCTTAAATGGATTAATTTCTAGCCCATTTATTTTGAGCGAAGTTAACTTTAATATTCGATCCCGAGCTTCAGGACATTTCAAACTTATTCTTCTGAAGCAATGAACAAATTTTCAATTACATGAGCTGTTCCAGTGTCTATGCGAATATTTTAACTCTCATGCACACTTTTCATATCAGATCTCAACGTTTAGCACTCAAACACGTTTGGCAATTTAGGTAATGCGTGCTACTAATCTGTAAAACGAGTGGGCCACGATTGATCTCTTTCGTCTACAGTGGTATATATTGGTCCTAACTAGGCCGTTATTGGTACTGTTGAACGATTTTAAGAACGTGAAGACGATTTAAGAACAATTCAACAAAACTGAAATTGTAATTACTAGGCACAAGAAGGTACAAAAAATATCTTCGGAGGACATACTTAAACAACAGGGAACAGCTTAACCCACATAAAAAAGATAACTGACATTAGTCCCATGCCTCGCATTCATCCTACACTACTAGCATTTTTTTCGAGTTTATTATTATACAAGGTGGCGCAAAAGTAAGCTTCCGATGTTCAGCATATCGGTTGTGGCACATGCAGTGTGTGCTGTTGCACCGTCTTGTTGGAACCACATGTTTTCCAATCCCAATTCATCAAGTTGCGGCAAAAAGAACTCGTTGATCATTGCTCTGTAGCGCTCACCATTCACAGTAACCGTTTGGCCCCGACCGATTATTGGTCAAATAAATAGTCAGCAATATTCCGCGTTCTAGAGCAGTGTAGCGTAACATTGTTTATTAACGTGTATTTCGCATGTGTTTACTACACAAATGTCAAAACAGGACTGACTTTAGGGGCCAATCGCAAAATTTATAGTATTTTCTGATAGGAGGATTACTTTTGCGCAGTAACCGTTTTTCACCGACCGATTATTGGTCAAATAAATAGTCAGCAATATTCCGCGTTCTGGAGCAGTGTAGCGTTACATTGTTTATTAACGTGTATTTCGCATGTGTTTACTACACAGATACTCCATGAGACGGAATTGCATCCACTTCGTGTCACAGTGTGGTGTGCAGTTTCATCACGCTGCATTGTCGGGCCCTACTTCTTCGAAGAAAACGGTCACACCGTTACGGTTACTGGAGACCGTTACTTGAGCATATTGAGAGAGTTTTTCTATCCAGAATTACGCCAAATGAGAATTTCTTTCAACTGTGTGTGGTTTCAGCAAGATGGTGCAGCTCCTCATATAGCCCAACCTGTTATGACAGAATTGCGACGAAAATTTCGCAATAAGCTGATATCCAGAAACTCCACATTCCGTTGGCCACCCAGGTCGCCTGACCTTACTGCACCTGACTTTTTCTTGTGGGGTTATTGCAAACAGGAAGTCGTCAAAGCAAAACCAACAAATTTGAATGAACTAAGGCAATCCATTCGAGAAACAATTGCGGCTATTCCTGTCTCAACTCTCCAAGCAGTAATGAACAACTTTTTGGTAAGATGCCGCACATGCATCGACGAGCAGGGGGGGCATTTAAATTCCATTATTTTTAAAACTAATTAAGCTATATTTAATAAAATTTTATGAGCTTTAACATGAATAAAAGAAAAATGAATTCCATACACTGAAAAAAAAATTATTTGAGTTTCTTAATGTAGCAAAATTCATCAGCCACCCTGTATATATAAAATATAATCAGCTTGAACCAAATAAATTCCTAGCTATGCCGAAAACTGCAGGTTTATATAACTGGCTTTTCTAAAAACTATATACAGCATGTGTGGTGTCCAGCGAACTCCGGAACCCATCGTGTAAGTTTCACAGACATCGACAATAAACTAAGAACGGTAATGAAGAGCACACACAACGAAGCATGTGGGCACCGCCCATTTTCCATAACTAAATATAGCCCTTGTCGTACACAGCGAAATCCTGAACCTACTGTGAAAGTTTCATATACATCGACAATAAACTGTGGATATTAATGAAGCACAAACAAAAGTGGCACAGTCCACTTTCTAAAATTTATATAAATCGTGACCAAGTGACACATATATACAAATATCATTAAGACCCAATACGTTCAGATTTATAACGAATACAAATTTTATATGGCTTCGGGGCGCGGCATTCCCCACTTTTTAAAAATTATATGTAACCAGTGAACCCAAGAATATACTGTGAAACATTCATGAAGATCGGTTGAGTACTTTGGACACCTTTATAGGACACACATACACACAAACACAGAGGCACGCACACGCACATACATTTTTATACCCAGCGTGTACTTGTACATAGGGTATAATAGTTTTGGTCACATAACGGTTGTTTGTAACGGTACAAAATCATTGAGATAGATAGTTTCATATATCAAAGTTCTTAGAATGAACAGAGGAATCCATTAACACATGTCCGCCGTCCGTCCGCGGGCACGATAACTTGAGTAAAAATTTGGATATCTGAACGAAATTTGGCACACAGGTTGCTTTCGCATTCGCCAATGTTCAAAAATGTTTCAATGTTCCATTATTGCTACATATACTCGAAGAGAACAAGGGGGAAAAAGGGGAGTACGAATAGAAGATTTTAGAATAAGAAGAGGTGTTAGAGGAAACTAAGAAGGGTAAAATTAGCTAACGGGAGGTTGGGGAAAAGCAAAAGTAGAAAGAGAAATTAAAATTAAAATTAAGCGTCATGTGGGGAGGGAAGAGAGTACAATTTGTTAAATGTAGGCAACAAAAATTTTTTTCAGGACAACGTCTGTTGAGTCTGCTAGTTTTATACAAAAAAAAAAATATTTTTCCCTATGTGTTGCATTTATGAAAATTGCTGGCTCTGCGGTGGGATCGGTCATATGAAGTGTTGGGGTTGATAGGTAGGAGACACGAAATGCGTTTTCCGAGCTCGGGAAAGAAATTTCCTTCAAAACAGAGAAATTTAAACCGTATAAAGATGAATTCAAGTTCTTCAAGTGTTTGGATGATTCGTCTGCCTGCAAAGTGGTAATTCTCCCGCCGAAAAACTCTGTATTTGTATATAGATTTGAAAACGTGAAGAAAAGATCGCTTAAACAGAACCGGCTGTACAATATACAATTCCATCTGACGATGTTATTATACCCGCTATTGACAACGCAGGATTTAAATGCATTTGAGTCCTGCTAGGTATGAGCCATTTTTACTTAGCTGTTAGCTATATTTCACCCGTCATCTAATGTAAATTCGATGACTAAGCCTTTGTACTCAATGATAGCTTTGTGTGACTTTAACCTGCCACACTTTTCGTTGAGGATGATTGATAACAACATTGTACCCGCGTCATCAAAGCTGTGTAACAATGACTTTTTGGACGAAATGACCAACCTTTGGCTCAATAAGATTAATATTATTCCAAATAAGTTCGGAAAAGTCTTAGATTTGGCATTCTTTGATGACTTGTCTTAGTTCTGTGTACATCGGTGTGATCCTCTAGGGATAGCTCTCTTGAGATAGCTTACGAAATCGTAAGCAACGAACGGGATTGCATTAATAAACCGCGTGACTCTTGTAGAAGTTGTGATTTGTCGAAAGCCAACTTTAAAAAGTTAAGTAAAGCACTTTCTAATAATATTGGTCCCCGATACAAAGAGGGCATTGAGCGTAACATTTTTCATTTTAATAGAACCATTTATAGCCTTTTCGAGAAGAATGTACCTAAGCGAGCGTATTTATACGATGAACCAACGCAAGCGTGATTCACTAAAGAGCTAAAAGCTTTAAAAAATAAAAGGCCTCGTTTGCTTATATTAGGCAAGATAACTGGGTTTTACTCAAATTATGTACAGTACTCCATTCTGCCCCATAAGTATTTACAATTAAATAAAAAGTCCTACGAAGCTTACATATGTAAAATTAAAAAATACATTATTTGCAACCCCAACTCATTTTATGGTTTTGTAAACAGTAAACGTAGGATAAAAGGGTTGCCCTCAATGATCAAATTTAACAATAACATCTTTAGCAACGATGCAGACATTGCTAATTTTTTTGCCTAGTTCTTCAAGTCTAACTATTCTACTGAAATCGTTGCATCACATAATAAATACCCGTCTCTACCACATTCAAGTAACTTAATCTACGTTCCAAATTTAAACAGTGAAGGTGATTTATGGCCCTAATTTTATCTCGACATGCTTTCTTAAAAAGTGTGCGAAATACATCTACCAGCCTCTAACCGATTTGTTTAATCTGTCTGTGCGGTATTTTCCCCGACTCCTTGGAAAGATGATTTTCTTATACCCCTCATAAAAGACGGAGGAAGTCGTCTATAGAAAACTATCGCGGAAGGGCTAAGCTATCCACTATTCCCAAGTTATTTGAAGCAATCGTTACCACTCATGTAACATTTTCTATCTCAACATTGATTGCAAGTTCTCAGCATGGATTTTGTAACGGTGAATCGACAATAACCAATTTACTCGAATTCACTACCCCCGTCTCCAATGGGTTTAGAAAAAGTCTCCCCGCGAACGTTATATACACCGACTTTATTAAAGCATTTGACAAAGTTTGTCACTCTTTACTCATTCGTAAACTAGATCTGATGGGGGTTCAACCTGGTCTTTGATCTCCTCATATAGAATTGGTAGACTACAAAGAGTAATTTTTAAAAATGGTTATTCGAATGCCATTGATGTGACCTCAGGTGTTCCGCTGGGCAGCCATCTTGGTCCGGTTCTGTTTTAGCCTAATGTACTAAGACTATTTCTACTACTTCAGCTAAACCTATATTGAAATATTATTACTTTTTGCCTTGAGATCTCTATAATAGGATTCATTATACTAATCGTTTGAAATTTATAAATCTCGCAACTGTGGCAAGGCGCAGGGAAATGCTTGGTGTAGTATTTACATATGTCTAACCTCTTAAATGGATTAATTTCTAGCCCATTTATTTTGAGCGAAGTTAACTTTAATATTCGATCCCGAGCTTCAGGACATTTCAAACTTATTCTTCTGAAGCAATGAACAAATTTTCAATTACATGAGCTGTTCCAGTGTCTATGCGAATATTTTAACTCTCATGCACACTTTTCATATCAGATCTCAACGTTTAGCACTCAAACACGTTTGGCAATTTAGGTAATGCGTGCTACTAATCTGTAAAACGAGTGGGCCACGATTGATCTCTTTCGTCTACAGTGGTATATATTGGTCCTAACTAGGCCGTTATTGGTACTGTTGGACGATTTTAAGAACGTGAAGACGATTTAAGAACAATTCAACAAAACTGAAATTGTAATTACTAGGCACAAGAAGGTACAAAAAATATCTTCGGAGGACATACTTAAACAACAGGGAACAGCTTAACCCATATAAAAAAGATAACTGACATTAGTCCCATGCCTCGCATTCATCCTACACTACTAGCATTTTTTTCGAGTTTATTATTATACAAGGTGGCGCAAAAGTAAGCTTCCGATGTTCAGCATATCGGTTGTGGCACATGCAGTGTGTGCTGTTGCACCGTCTTGTTGGAACCACATGTTTTCCAATCCCAATTCATCAAGTTGCGGCAAAAAGAACTCGTTGATCATTGCTCTGTAGCGCTCACCATTCACAGTAACCGTTTGGCCCCGACCGATTATTGGTCAAATAAATAGTCAGCAATATTCCGCGTTCTGGAGCAGTGTAGCGTTACATTGTTTATTAACGTGTATTTCGCATGTGTTTACTACACAGATACTCCATGAGACGGAATTGCATCCACTTCGTGTCACAGTGTGGTGTGCAGTTTCATCACGCTGCATTGTCGGGCCCTAGTTCTTCGAAGAAAACGGTCATACCGTTACGGTTACTGGAGACCGTTACTTGAGCATATTGAGAGAGTTTTTCTATCCAGAATTACGCCAAATGAGAATTTCTTTCAACTGTGTGTGGTTTCAGCAAGATGGTGCAGCTCCTCATATAGCCCAACCTGTTATGACAGAATTGCGACGAAAATTTCGCAATAAGCTGATATCCAGAAACTCCACATTCCGTTGGCCACCCAGGTCGCCTGACCTTACTGCACCTGACTTTTTCTTGTGGGGTTATTGCAAACAGGAAGTCGTCAAAGCAAAACCAACAAATTTGAATGAACTAAGGCAATCCATTCGAGAAACAATTGCGGCTATTCCTGTCTCAACTCTCCAAGCAGTAATGAACAACTTTTTGGTAAGATGCCGCACATGCATCGACGAGCAGGGGGGGCATTTAAATTCCATTATTTTTAAAACTAATTAAGCTATATTTAATAAAATTTTATGAGCTTTAACATGAATAAAAGAAAAATGAATTCCATACACTGAAAAAAAAATTATTTGAGTTTCTTAATGTAGCAAAATTCATCAGCCACCCGTATATAAAGAGTGTTTTTTTTAGGGGTATAGAACTTCGAATTGAAATAAAACACAAGAAAATCATTTTAAGGTCCATCAATTTGGCTTTATTGGAAGGATAATTTTATGCCATTATTGTTTAAATATGATTTCGGGCATGTGGCCGCCGCGGCTGGCTCGAATAAAGCCAATTCTACAGGTCCAATTTTCAACCACTTTTTCGAGCATATGGGGCCGTATGTCGGCAATAACGCCACGAATGTTGGCTTCCAATTCCCCTAACGTTTCTGGTTTGTTGGTGTAGACGAGCGACTTCACATATCCCCAAAGAAAATAATCCAATGGTGTCAAATCACACGACCTTGGTGGCCAATTGACAGGTCCATTCCGCGAAATTATGCGCTCATCGAATGTTTCCTTCAATAAATCGATTGTGACGTGCGCTGTGTGGCATGTAGCGCCGTCTTGTTGGAACCACAACTCATCCACATTCATGCCATCCAATTCGGGAACAAAATAGTCGGTTATCATGGCTCTATACCGGTCTCCATTAACGGTAGCTGCCTCTCCAGCATTATTGCGGAAGAAGTATGGCCCAATGACTCCACCAGCCCATAGAGCACACCAAACAGTCAGTTTTTGTGGATGTAATGGCGTTTCAAGGGTCTCATGTGGATTATCTTCACTCCAAATGCGGCAATTTTGCTTGTTGACGTAGCCATTCAACCAAAAATGAGCCTCATCACTGAACAAAATTTTGCGATGAAAATCAGCATCGAAATCAATCTCATTTTCGGCCCATACACCAAAATCACGACGCATTGCATGGTCTCGCGGCTTTAATTCTTGCACAAGCTGGATCTTGTAAGGTCGCAAGCCAAGATCTTTGCGCAAAATCTTCCATAAAGTTGATGGACAAAGCTCCAATTGCTGTGCACGGTGGCGAATCGATTCATTCGGGTCCTCTTCAACACTTTGCTCTACAGCGGCAATTGTTTCTTCGGTGCGCACTGTTCGACGTCTCTGCGGATGCGTATTATCACATAGAGTAAATGTAGTGCGAAAACGATCCATGGTTAACCGAATTAATTGCTCTGATGGACGATTATATCGACCATAAAATGGACGGAGCTCACGGTAAACTTCGCGAACTGAACCATTATTTTCGAAATAAATTTGCACGATTTGCAAGCGTTGTTCTTTTGTCAACCTGTTCATGATGAAATGGCAAACCAAATTGAACATAAATGACATTAGAGTTGCCAGATTTGACCACAAAATGCCAGTTTTATCTCTATTCGAAAAACAAACCTGTAAAAAAAACACCCTATATAAAATATAATCAGTTTGAACCAAATAAATTCCTAGCTATGCCGAAAACTGCAGGTTTATATAACTGGCTTTTCTAAAAACTATATACAGCATGTGTGGTGTCCAGCGAACTCCGGAACCCATCGTGTAAGTTTCACAGACATCGACAATAAACTAAGAACGGTAATGAAGAGCACACACAACGAAGTATGTGGGCACCGCCCATTTTCCATAACTAAATATAGCCCTTGTCGTACACAGCGAAATCCTGAACCTACTGTGAAAGTTTCATATACATCGACAATAAATTGTGGATATTAATGAAGCACAAACATAAGTGGCACAGTCCACTTTCTAAAATTTATATAAATCGTGACCAAGTGACACATATATACAAATATCATTAAGACCCAATACGTTCAGATTTATAACGAATACAAATTTAATATGGCTTCGGGGCGCGGCATTCCCCACTTTTTAAAAATTATATGTAACCAGTGAACCCAAGAATATACTGTGAAACATTCATGAAGATCGGTTGAGTACTTTGGACACCTTTATAGGACACACATACACACAAACCCAGAGGCACGCACACGCACATACATTTTTATACCCAGCGTGTACTTGTACATAGGGTATAATAGTTTTGGTCACATAACGGTGATTTGTAACGGTACAAAATCATTGAGATAGATAGATAGTTTCATATATCAAAGTTCTTAGAATGAACAGAGGAATCCATTAACACATGTCCGCCGTCCGTCCGCGGGCACGATAACTTGAGTAAAAATTTGGATATCTGAACGAAATTTGGCACACAGGTTGCTTTCTGGCCAAGGTAGGTTGCTATTTGAAATTGGAGAAATCGAAAATATCGAAAAACGTATAAAATGGGTTAATTCAATAATAAAAGCAGCTACAATGATGAAATTTCCAAGATTTATTAAGGTGATTGTCCCATTGGCGATTTTATCAAAGTTTTGGAAAAGGGACATATGAGTGAAGAAACTTTCAGATTTTGACTGCTAATAACTTCAGAACCGTTTACGCTAGTATAACGAAATTTTGTAGGAGGCATACTATTGTTGTGATAAATTCACCCATAGAAAATAAGCGGAATAACTTTTAGACCACGCCTACTTTTTCATGAAAGTTATGTGGAAAGGAGGTAGAAATATGTGGGCAAAAGAAAGAGGTGCCGTTATTTATTTATTCCAATTGGGAGGTGCCAGCTTTACAGAGCTGACAAATCGGTTTCGGCGTTCCGCCACCTTCAGTGTTTAGTTTCATATGTAAATATATATGTAAACTGCGTATGGCACCATTTCGGCAAAGCAGTTAACATCTTTGTATTCAAAGGAAATTTAATATTATAAAAATAAATAACTTGAATCTAAAATATTTGTCATGATCAGTTAGAAATTTAAAACCATTAACATGGTATCTACTTACATTGCCGCAAATTCTTTTGAAGTTTTTCGTACTCAACATAATGTTTAAGGCGCAATTCGTCTTCTTCAATCAATTGGCGTTGCCTCAGTAATAGAAGTCGCTGATGTTGGTTCGTTTTCAATCGCAAATGGCAAAGCTGGTTCACTAATGAATCAAGATTGTGTTTAATGTCCTGCAGAAAAAAATCACTCTAGCCTAAGCTCAACAGTTTATAATTAACAGATCTAAGGTTGCTTACTGATTGTATTACAGTTGGTAAGAGCTGCGGATGAGTGGCAGCTAGAGAGACTGGTTCTTCCGTAAGGTACGGCATTAATACAGGTGTATCTGAAACTTGAAATAATCACACATAATCTAGAGTCTTAAAGAACTGTATATGTAAGAAGTAAATTAGTGTGGCAGAAAAATAATTTGTGTATATATCAATGATTTAATATAATATGTATACTTACACGCCTGAGATAGAATACTCTGTTGTTCTAGTTGTTGTGGCGTATTTTGCCTTTGTGGTTGTTGAGTAGCTGATGTAGGCTTCTGTGGGGTTTGACTGCGTTGATCGCTTTGAACTAGCTGCACCTTTTCGGTTTGTTGTTGGTTTTGCTGATTATTTTGTAGTTCTTGTTTGTTGTGAGTTAAGGGACTATTCAGTTGTTGCAATTCTGATTGGACTTGTATATGAACTTGTTGGTTTTGGGTCTGGGAGGGCAATTTGGATAACTGGGCAGCACTCTGATGTGGATCTAAAACTTGTTCTATTTGGAAGGAATGTTTTTCGTTCAGGCCCTGCCTAGAAATTTTTCTAATAATATCCTGCTGAAAGTTGGGAGGTTGTCGTATTTGTGGCCACTGGTTTTCTGGTAGCAGGCTGGAACTCGGATGAAGATACCCCAATTGCGAATGCAACGATGGCATTGTGAGATGGTTTTGTAATAAAAGCTGTTGCAAAAACTTGTGTTGCGGTAAAATCAGACTTGGTATCTGATGTTGCATGTATGATTGAAGCTTTGATAGGTTATGTTGTTCCAAAGACTGCGAGTTCATATGTGGTCGAATAGGATTGATATTATATATGCCACTATTTAAAATATTGTTTATATCAATATATTGCCCCGTGATATTAGTGGTTTCAGTTGGAGTACCAATCAGACTACAATTATTTTGATCAGAATACTGTTCAGCACCGTCAGTTTTAAAGTTAATATGTATATTTGGCGATTTAGTACCAAGGAGGGCAGTCAATGAATCATCGTTTTTTCTTCCATCATACCTGGTGATGTCTCCGCTATTTTGTTCTTCCACTCTGCTAACACTGAATCGAGATATTTTCCTTGCATTTCGCTGATCCTCTGTGCATTGCAATAATTGCACACCTTTTGGCTTTCCAAATTAAAAGAACGATTATTATTCTTGCTATATATTCCATATGCTACCTGTTTAGTTCACAATATATCAATATATAAGTAATATAAATACAATTCAATTTACAATTTTTTAACCATACAAACTAACAAATACAATGTTTGTGAATCATTTCAAATAATAATTACCTCAATTAGTCTTATGCTGCACTTGATAGTCTTTTCTAACGGTACCCTTAAGTTAATACATAACACTAGCTGGACCCGTGCGCCCCTTGCGCAAAAAAAACAAAAATGGTTTGAAACCTTTTATTAGTCCAGGTCCAGCATTTTTCAAACCTTTTTCTCAAATTATAAAAAAAAGATTTTCAGCTACACTTGTTGTGAGACCACTAAAAATTATACAAATATGCGCAAACAGCTATTTGAAATTCCACCACTTATATTACATCCACATTGAGCCATAAACTTGAGTTGATTGACAACATTAATATGAATTAACTCAAAAAATGTCCCTTTAACTCGAGTTTATGACCCAATGTGAACGCAGTCTTATTCACTTATTTTAGCAATGTTCAAGTGTAGATGGCGCGCTCGCAGTGGGTTGAGCGCTGTGATATTCGCCATTCCTTTAATTATTCTAGCACTGTTCAGTACAAATTGATTTTATTGTGCATTTACAATCGTTTATTTTAAAGAATTAATTTTTATAAAATACGCTTAAACAAAAGCACTCCGCTAATTAAAACATGGCTTTGCATGTAGAGCTAACCCCCACCTCTAAACGATACCATATTTATTAATATTGGTTCCAAATGAGAGCAGAAAATTAGGAACTAACACAAAAAGACCTTACAGAAATAATATATATGATATTAAAGATGGAGACCCCGTTTTCTAGACAGAAACTATTAATAACTAATTATAAAAGGGTTTAAAATTTACTGCAATGTAGTGCTTGCTAAGGTTAAGTTATAGTGAAAACGTTTCCAAGTTATTTAAGAAACTTATCAGAAATATAGAACTGATTTTTTTTTTTTCATTTCAAGCCTAAGAAAAATTCTGCCTCGGATATCGAAACAAGTTACTTGGCGATGCAATTCATATGTTGAACAGAACATTATGCAGTATTTGAACTACGGCATAAATTACTGTTTTTGATCGATTGTAGATTCGTCGCGTCTTTACACATCTTTATACCCCAGGGTATACTAGTTGTGGTCATAAAACGGTGGCTTGTAACGGTACAAAATAATGGAGATAGATATATAGTTCCACATATCAAAGTTCTTAGAATGAACAGAGGAATCCATTAAGACTTGTCCGTCCGTCCGTCAGTCCGTCCAAGGCCACGATAACTTGAGTAAAAATGCAGAGATTTGAATGAATTTTGGCACACAGGTTGCTTTCCGCCCAAGGTAGGTTGCTGGTTGAAATGGGCGAAATCGAACCATAACCACGCCCCTTTTTCCTATATCGAAAATTTCGAAAAACGTATAAAATGGGTGAATAATTCAGTAATAAAAGCAAGCTACAATTATGAAATTTGCAAGATCTTTAAATTTGATTGTCCCATTGGCGATTTTATCAAAGTTTTGGAAAAGGGGTGTGGCGCCGCCCACATATGAGTGAATATTTTTAAACTTTGACTGTTTATAACTTCAGAACAGTTTACGCTAGTATAACGAAATTCCGTAGGAGGCATACTATTGTTGTGATAAATGTACCCATAGAAAATAAGCGAAATCGCTTTTCGACCAAGCCTACTTTTTCATAAAAGCTATATGGAAAGGAGGTAGAAATATTGAACTGCCCATATCTAATTAACTGATGGTGGACGACCACGCGCCTTTTGTACCACAGTTTTCTAGAAGAGAGGTAGTAAACCGGAACACGCCATGTCTCCTTCACTGATACAGATAGAAGCTAGAATTTCGTAGTTACAATGACCTAATGATCTTTTTGTTTTTTTTTTTATTTTTGGAAAATAGGCGTGGCACCGGCCGCATATAAATGAACAAAATGTAAAATTTCAGCTATTATTAACTTCAGTACCGTGTTAATTAAAATTACGTAACATGATACGAGGTATACTACGTTTTTCAAAATTAGATATAGCCTATGCTGTAACCAGTGAATCCAAGAATCTACTGTGAAAATTTCATAAAGATCGGTTGAGTACCCTGGACGCCTATACCCGTTTTTCCAAAATTTTATACAGCCTATACTGTAACTAGTGAGCCCAAGAATATGTTTTGAAAATTTCATAAAGATCGGTTTAGTACTTTGGACCTCAGACACACTTTCATTTTTATTTATAATAATGCCAACACGGTAGTAGAAAAAGTTTAAAACCTCTATAGGTCATAACTCCAAAACAATTTAGCAATTTGCCACGACCACTTTTACCCAGCTGGGTATTTAATGTTCGGTCCCACCCGAACTTAGACTTCCTTTCTTGTTTAATTTAATTTTATGTCTTGCAACTCAATTAAATTAAACATAATACTCACTTAAAGTCACAGGAATTTTATTAATTAGATGAGAAACTCAGTTTTTTTGCTATAATAAGAACTCTTTCCTCCTGGTACAATCGGCTTTCACAAGCGTCTGTTTCTCCTACCTTAAAAATTTTAAATTGACTCCCGTTAAAGAATGGTTATTGGCGCAAACTTTTTGAGAGTTCCAATTGCTCGTCCCTCAAACTCGCGCTGTGAGAGCGCAAGTCAACCTAACGGAATGCATGAGCAGAGGGAGTACATCTCAGCAGCACTCTGTACCTCCGCTATAGAAGTAATGACATACCGGCCAAACCGAAAAAACACCTAGTATGATGAATCCAAAAATTCCATCACCAAATTCCGCGAATGACGAAGTCATTGATGTTATATATCTCCCTGCACCCTTTAACGGAGCAATTGACTATGAACCCGATTTTGAAATCGAAGATTTGTAGCGCAATGAGCGAAAGACTGAGTTCTGTCCTGAATCGACTGATTGGGAATTATCAGTGTGGCTTCAGTCCTGGTAAATCCACCATCGACCACGTTTTAAAGCCGCCATAAATAGCACGAAAAGGATCTGCTATATGCCGCTATGTCTGAAATTGACTTCCTTGCAAAGCTTACAAAGTTGTGCAAATTTCGTTGATCAACACCACCAGCTAAGTTAGGATCCAGCAGAACCTCTCCGAGTAGTTCGAAACTAGCTGGAGTTTCACACAAAGTGACCCGGAAGTGCGGTGACGTGTCATAATGTCAATGGAATTAATGTCACTGACATTAACGGAATTAAAATCGCTTGATTTTATATTCCAAATTTTTATTTTATAGCTTACTAGCGGGCCCGGCAGACGTTGTTTTGCCTAAAATTTTACTTGCCTACATTTAATAAATTGTACTCTTTTCCCTCCTCACTTGGCTCTTCTTCTACATTTATCCGTGTATCTTCCCTTTTCTTTGTGCTTTTGCTTTACCCCCGAACCCATATACCGATACTCTTCTTCATCCTCTCCATTTTTCTCTAACACCACCTATATTTCAAATTTCTATTCCTACTTCCCTTCTTCACCCATTTCCTCTGTGGGTAGTGATATGTCCATAGCTTCGAAGATATATCGAACTACCTTTTATGTGCTCCTGGTACCGCTTTCTGTTACCAGGGTTTTTTTTTATGTATAGAACAGATATCTATATACAAAATATCATTAACTTGAACCAAATAAATTCGTAGCTATGCCGAATTAATGAAGCACAAACAAAACACAAAAAATGTGGGCCTGCCACCGCCCACTTTTCGAAAATTATTTAAATCTTGACTAAAGGATACATATATTCAAATATCATTGATTTAGACTATATAAGTTCAGAGTTATGACGAATTGAAATTTTATATAGCCTGGGGGCGTGACACCGCGCACTTTTCTAGAACTATATATAGCCTATGCCGTATCCAGCGAACTGCTGAACCTTTCGTGTAAGTTTGATAGAGATCGACATTGGACATTAATGAAGAACAAAACACCAAAAATGTGTGGGCGTGGCCCCGCCGACTTTTCCCAAATTATGTAAATCTTGACTAAAGGACATATATATCCAAATATCATTATTTTAGACCAAATATGGTCAGAGTTATGACGAATTGAAATTGTATATAGCCTGGCGGCTTGTCACCGCCCACTTTTCCAAAACTTTATATATACTATGCCTTAACCCATGATACCAAGAATATACTGAGAAAATTTCATGAAAATCGGTTGAGTACTTTGGACATACAGACACACATTCATTTTTATCTATAAGATATACGTATGCATATGAAAAAAATTATATTTAATAAATTTAGATATTTTTGAGAAAAGCGCCGCAGGCGAAAGTTTTAAGTAAAAATCGCGTAATTTTTTATTCCAAATTTTCATTTTATACCTTAAATATGGAGGCATATGAAAAAAATTGTGTTTAATAAATTTAGATATTTTTGAGAAATGCGCCGCAAGCGATTTTTTATTCCAAATTATAATTTTATATCTTTAATGTGTATTTTTATGAAATTTTATACTTTATAAATTGTGAATTCAATAAATAAAATTTTTTAATTGCTTTTTTATACATTTTCAAGTATTCATGAATGTTTATGAAAATTATTATACTTTTTATTTTTTATTTTTTATTTTTTAATTAATTATTAAAATTTTTTTAATTCAATAGAGCAGGGAAAATGTTTAGAGGCAACCACCTTAGCTTTTATTATAGATCCATTTCGGAAGCTGCTAAGCTTCTTCATCAGAGAAATTTTGGCACGCATTGCTAACCATTAAGCTAGCAATAAATACGCTGGTTTTGATGTCATCTAAACTCCTAGTTCTATTCTTCTTTGCCATATACTCGTACATGAACCACTTCCGCCATTTGACAGTAGTGTGATCGTGATTGATTTTTTGACAGGGCTGTTTTATCAGCAGAACTGCCTTACCGCGTGCTCTCGGTTTTGTTATTGCTTTTTTTATATACCAACAATTTTTGTTGATTTACGGCCTGTATATTTTCAAGTAATCATTAAACGAGCTCAAAGCCAAGAATAATAATTTTTGACTTTTTGAATTTTTTATAAAAATTATTACTGTTTTTATTTTTTAATAATCATTTTTAATTAATTATTAAACGTTTTTTATTTGAATAGAGGAGGAAAAATTTAAGAGACAACCGCTATAGCTTTTCTTATAGATCAGCTTCCGAAATGGATAGGCTGTAAATCTCATAAACATATTTCCGATTTTTTATTCCAAACTTTCTCCTGCGGCGGTTTTCTGAAAATTATCTGTTATGGATGCTAGTAATAAATCAATTCATTTATTCATCAAAATACTAATGACAATTATTAAAATAAAATTTCAAGTCTGTCTCAATTCACGTGTTCAGTAATAATGACAATCATCTGTCAAAAACTCTGATTTCTATATATGCATATGTCATCGTGAAAGGTTGTATTTACATCCAACACCTCCCCTGTTGAATAATGATTCCCTCCTAAAACGTTTCAATTTGGTGAGTATCTCTTTACAGGTTTACGTTGACGTGACGTTCTTCTAGGTTGAGGTTGTGGTGAAGGTGCCCTCGAAGGACTTCTGGTAGCATCAGTTTCACCAAATGCTTCGGTTAGTGTGAACTTTCCTTTCGACTCTTCTATCTGAGTGTCTTCCTTAGCACGTTTGCGGATTTGGTTGGCGTGTGCTCTTATGACTCTTTCGTTGCTCAAACTCAAGTTATACATAACAGATCCGACTCTTTCAATGACTTGCGCCGGTGTCCAGTCAAATTTGTTGTTGGAATATATCGTGACGTAGACCGGTTGCTGTGCTACAAACTCGGATTTCTTCGCGCCATGTTTTTCGTTGAATTGTTTTTCTATATCTTGTTTTTGCAGCTGTATATTTGTGTCTGCTTTGTTGGAATTTTGTGGTAGTATGAGATTTAGCGGAATTCGGATGTTACACCCAAACAGAGCCTCAGCCGGTGATGTTTGTTTTGGTGTATTTTTGTTTGGAGTAGATCGGTAACATTGTAGGAAGATTTGCAGGTTTTGAACTGTGGTACCCTCTCCTTTTAGTTTCTTTAGCGCTCGTTTAAAAGTGTCAACGAATCGCTCGGCTTGTCCGTTTGACATCGGGTAGTATGGGCTGGATCGGAGATGTTCAATTCCATTTTCTGCCAGGAATGATTCGAATTGCACACTCGCAAACTGCGTTCCGCTGTCGGAAACTATGCACTTCGGTATACCAAGTCGACAGAAAATTTCGTTTAGCATTTCGATTGTTTTGCTCCTCGAAATACTTGTTGTTGGAATTATATCGGGCCACTTTGAGTATGCGTCTACGATGATAAAAAAGTAGGTATTATCCAGTGGACCGGCGTAATCGATATGAAGGCGTTCCCAGGCTTCACTTGGAGTAGCATTTGTTGCAGTTGCGTACCAGGAAACCAATATCTTCGTCGATATTAGGCCAGTACACAAAACTTCTTGCTACTTTGTACGCTCGATGCCTTGGCGCCCCTTGTGTACCTGCTTTAGCAATCTTTTGCGAAGTTTTGTCGGAATGACTATGCAGTTTCCGAACATGAGACATCCTTGAACTACGCTGAGATCATCTCTTCTATTAGAAAACTGTTTTATTTCGTCGGAGCCTGCTATGGCATTTGGCCATCCGTCATTCACATACTGTATAACTTGTTGCAAAGTTGTATCCGGAAGTGATTCATACGAAACCATTTTGTGAGTAATGGGTAGCTCGGCTATGATATCCGAAATTATTTTAAAAACTTCCGCTTGGAGCTGTATTGCTGCTATGACGTAATCTTCTGATGGTGTGATGTTTTTATTCATTAAACGTGATAAAAAGTCTGCGTGGCCAAAATTGTTGGTTGAAACGTAGCTTGTTTCAAAATCGTAAGCTAGTCATTTAAGTGCCCAACGCTGTACTCTGTTTGCTTGATGTACGGCAATACCTTTTTTGTTGCCAAATATAGTAAGCAAGGCCTTGTGATCCGTTTGTATTGTAAATTTGCGTCCGAACACCATTTTATGGAATTTGGTGAGCACAAGAACAATTCCTAGTCCTTCTTTTTCGATCTGGCTATAAGCCCTCTCAGCTGGTGTGAGTGAGCGTGATGCGTGGCACATTGCTTTTACCGAGCCGACGCTGTACTCGTGTAATATGCATGCCCCGAGGCCGTAGTTTGATGCGTCAGCTCCAACAATTATTTTTAATGTAGGATCGAAGTGCGTTAGCATTAAGTCTGAAGAAAAAATGCTTTTAAGTTTCTTAAAACATTCGTGATGTTTGTGTGACCATGTAAATTTTACCCTTTTTTCAGTAGCTGGTATAGCGGTCCTCTAGATCTTTGATGAATTTGCCATAAAAGGTGATTGCTCCCAAAAATGATCGAAGTTCAGATATTTCCGTCGGTTCGGGCATTTGTGTAATCGCTGCTACGCGCGCTGGGTCAGGCTGTATACCCTCTTGGTTGATAATGAACCCTAAATACTTTATTTGGTTTGCATAGAACGTGCATTTATTAAATTTAAGTTTGAAACCAAAATCTTGTATGCGTTTCAATACCGCATTTAATTTGTTATCATGATCCTCTTGACCGGTGCCTGATATGAAAATATCGTCGATATACGCAGCTACTCCATTTAGCCCCGACAACATGTTATCTATAATTTGTTGAAAGATTGCGGGAAAAGTTTTTACGCCAAACACCATTCGATTGTACCGAAAAAGTCCCAGGTGCGTATTGATAGTGAGTAGATGTTTTGAGTCGTCATTGACTTCTACTTGGAGAAATGCATCTGCGAGATCGATGTGGCTGAAAAACTTTGCTCTCGCCAGCCGCGAAAAGAGCTCATCAGGTATTGGTAATAGGTTTTGATGCCCTTCCAATGCGTTGTTTAACTCCGTTTAAAAATCGGCGCATATTCGAACACCACCCGTAGCTTTCTTTGTTACTACGATAGGCGCAGCCCAGTCTGAATTGTTGACTGGCGTGATGACAGTTATGTCCTAAAGACGACGTAGTTCAGCTTCAACTAGACCTTGTACTGCGTAAGCGACTGGTCGCTTTTGTCGAAAAATGGGCTGCTGACTAGCTTTGACTGAAAGGTGAGCTTTTGTTTTAGTACATACCCCCAGGGTATCATCGAAAACATCTGCAAAATAAGTTTTTAAGTTGCGCGATACTATTGTCGATCGCAATGTTTTCATCGATGATTTTGTTGCACAAAGTATCGATTGGCTCCTTGTCAAGTTCCAGCGATGCTCTCCAATCTAGGCCTAAAACATTTAAGTCTGTGACGGGCGTTATGTAGCATGTTGTAATTGTTTGCTTCTTCTTGAATTGAGCTTTACATGTGAATTGTGCTGAAAATGGTAGTTTACCAGTTGCGCTACGTGCTGTATTTTCGGGTTTTGTTCAATTTCTAACGTTAAGCTGTCGAAAGGTGCTTTCAGATATTATTGTAATGTCTGAAGCTGTATCGAATTGTAGATCAATCGGAAAATCGTTTATGTGTACGCGTATATACTTGCGTGGTATTACGTGAATTTTGTTTGTAGCAAATATGCTGGTTATTTTCGCCTTGACTCTTTTTCCTTGCTATATCCGTGTTTCTGTGGGTTTTGTTGTTTTGGTTTTTGTTGCTTGTCGGATTTGCCACATTCACAATAACCTTCCTTGTGACTCACACGGCTGCATTGTTTACATTTGTGTTTGCTGAATGTGCAATCGGATACGTAATGCATACCGCCACAAAACCAACACAGGGATTTAGGCACTCGTTTGCTATTTGTCTTGGTTAACTGTGCGCATTTCTTTTTTGTTTCAATTGTTGCTGTATCAACTTTTCGATTTGTTTACCAAATAAAGCTTAGACATGTGGTCCTTCTTCGCCATGGAAGAAACCAGCCCCTGCCCAGACATTACAATAATAAATCAAATTATAATCTCCTTGTAATATATTTGGACTTACAAATAATTCCATATATTTTATTATACGAGCCGAAAAGAAAAACTTGTACGACTTGGTCTGTTGCTTAATAAATAGTGATGACTTTTATTGTTCGTGATGTTATCAATTGTTAATAGAGTGTTCGGAAAGTAGTGTAATATTAGAAGACTGCTTAAATAACTTTTATGTAAGGATAAATAAGGTATTGAAATATATTTAATAGAAATATTTAAGTTTGGCTTGGTGCTGCTATCGAGCACCATGAAATGATTGATTTTTATTCAAATATTATCAACTTATTTATATTAAATTATTCTAAACATTTCCTTTTTTACTACAATACATATTTACTCTAATTCTTACATACATACATATGCAAACGTAAACATTTCTCTAAGCGTGAGAAATGTTTAAGGGTGAGTATTTAGCTAAGCGTGTGAAAAGCTGGCGTTGCTTATTAATATTTTGGTGTAACAAAACCGACGTCGTAATTTAAAGGCGTATCAAATACGCTGCTTTGTTTCGGCTAGCGTTGAAAGAGTTTTAGGCACTTGAAATATATATGCATATATATTGTGATACACTACAGTACAAGTTGTATAAATAACAATAACTATGTTACGTGAGAATATTACACGCCTCCCTCATAATTGGAAAGTTTTTTTGTTTTAATTAAATTCATTTCTTACAATGCTAATTTTGTTTATGGTTACAATAGTTTTAAAGGGTTTCACATTTGCCAAAAATCGATTGACTATAATGTCAATGTTGGCACTATCATTTGCTTTCAGGCAAGCGTGAAAATACTTCTTGAAGGTTTTTACTAAGTTTTTAGCTTGACCGTTTGATGATGGGTGGCCAGGTGGCGTTACTATTTGTTTTATACCATTGCAACGTACAAATTCTTTGAAATCATTTGAAGTGAATTGTGGGCCATTGTCACTGGCCAATACATCAAATAGTCCAAAACGACTAAAGGTTTCTCTTAACTTACTAATAACGAAACTTGAAGTTATGTGTTTGGTCTTGAATATCGATACCCTTTTGGAATGTTAGTCAATTACAATAAGAAAAGAAAAATTTCTTATAGGCACTGCAAAGTCTAAGTGAATTCTACTCCTAACAGAATCTGTCGGTTTCCATGAAATTCGCTTACTTTTTGCTGGACTAGACTGCAGAACTTGGCATGGTTTACAATTTTTTATTAACCTCTCAATATCGTGCGAGACCTTTTGTTTTGACTAAACTCAGACGATATACTCGTAGATGTAGTGATTCTAAAACCGTTTGCCTTAACTTCTGTGGAATGAGTGTTCTATAACCCAACATGATACATCCATATTTAACGCTTAACTTTAAAGTTTTAACTTTTTACATTTTGTACAGTACCACTCTGAATTGCTTCGAGCAGTTTCGAAAATAAAGGATCGCGTTTGGTTTCCTTCGCGATATCATGAAAACTTAGCGATATGTGATTATTGGACTCAATATAATTGGTAAAGTTACTTCTTGTACATATTTGCCAACAACGTACTGTGGAATCCTTCACAAGTTATCGGCGTCATTAAGGTTGCCTTTCACATATTCTATAGTATAATTAAAACCAGATAGTATTTATTGTAAGCGAATTATCAGATGTCAACAAATCTTCGGATAGCGAATATGATACTCCTGATGAAAGCGAAACTGATAGTATGCCTGAAGTGAACGACGACAAAGAGGGCGCACTCCGCCGTTCAAAGCGTATTGCAAACAAAGCTAAAGGAGAGTTGTTATTGAGCGCAGTGTCGAATGCTGATGAACCTGTTACCGTTGAAGAGGCCTTGAGTGGCGCAGCGTCGGGTGCTTGGAAGCAAGCTATGCAAGACGAGATGGATTCTCTCAAGTCAAACAAAACTTGGCACCTTACCAGATTGCCTGCAGGTAAGAAAGCAATAAGTTCAAAGTGGGTTTTTAAAATAAAGCGTGATGCGGCTGGTGAGCTTGTTCGCTATAAAGCAAGGCTCGTTGTAAAAGGCTGTTCGCAAAAACCAGGTGTTGACTATTCGGAAACGTTTTCTCCGGTAGTCAGGTACAACTCACTACGTTTCTTGTTCGCCATGGCGGCGAGATATGACTTAGCGGTGCATCAATTGGATGCGGTGACGGCATTTTTATATGGTGAGCTTCAAGAAGAGGTGTACATGAAGCAGCCGGAAGGCTATGATGACGGTTCAGGCAAAGTATGTCGCTTATTAAAGTCACTGTATGGCCTAAAGCAGGCAAGCAAAGTTTGGAACGATACATTGAATACAGTACTCATCAGTCTACGACTAGTGCGAAGCGAGGTCGATCAATGCATCTACTACTGTGTGAAAGAGCGAAGCATGGTGTATGTAGCAATTTACGTAGACGACGTTTTGGTTTTCTCGAATGACAAAGAGGCTACAGAGCGTATCAAGAACGAGTTGTCCTTCAGATTCAAAATGAAAGACATGTGTTTAGGCGAGATGCCTAAAGTCTTAAAAAATGTGCCACCCTAATGTAACTTTAGCGCCCTTCCAATCACTCACACCAACCCACCCACCTGTGTGGGCATGCATGCATATTCGTGTTTTGTCAGCACACATATACATGCATGGGGGTGTGCATGTGTGGGTTCACCTCCCCTTAAAACCGGAGGATAATTTTCAGGTTCAACGGTTGGCTCGTTTGCAAAACCGTCTACTTTTCCAGAGACAGTCGACACGACCACATCACGGCCAGCCCAGGATTTTTCGACCGCATCAATTATTCGTCAAGGTAAACTAATTGTTTATAATTATATTTTATATAAATATACGGCCACTTTTTTATAACGAGAATTCTCGTTTCTTGTTTATTTTCTATTTTCGAGCACAAATTCGACCGCCGTGCTTTTGAGCCACCGCCGCTCCAAGTTAGCACCTCGCTCGAATTTACAACATGGGTTCAGCGTCATCCGTACTTGGCATGCGAGTTCAAAGGGATGAGGTAAAAAAACTTATAAAACTTGATCAGTCTGAATATATTTCCAGTGTACTCAAACGTTTTGGGATGGACGACTGTAATGCTGTTTCCACACCACTTGACTTATCACAAAGGTTAACTGCTGAAATGTGTCCACAAACTGAAGAGGTCAAGATGGATATGGAAAAGGTTCCATATATGGAGGCGATTGGTTGTCTTCTGTACGCAGCGCAGAATACTCGTCCAGATATAAGCTTCGCGGTCAATTTACTGAGTCGGTTTTCACAGAATACCGGCAAAGCTCATTGGCTTGCAGTGAAGCGTATAATCCGTTATTTGAAGGGCACTATTGACAAAGGCATCGTGTATAAAAAGTCAGCTGAAAGTTTAACTGGGTGTTGCGATTCTGATTGGGCAGGGGATCTTGATCAGCGCCGATCAACTTCTGGTTACATGTTCGGTATGCAAGGTGGTGCTATATCATGGTCAACACATAGACAGCGAACGGTTGCTTTGTCATCGACTGAAGCTGAGCTGATGTCAGTAGTGGGCGCAATGCAAGAAACAATTTGGTGCTGGAAAATTACTGAGGCAGGCTTGTCTGATAGTTCTCCAGAAAAGGACCGTGACACAAATGAACGTACGCTGGCGGAGATTACGCTCATGGTGGAGTCGAGTAATTTCTCGCATATAGCAAATGTACAGACGGCGAAAGAAGCCTGGGACTCGATAATAGCAGCATATGAAGACAGTGGTTTAACGCGCAAAGTGGAGCTTTTGAAGGAGCTAGTGCATTTAAAACTCGAGCAGTTCCAATCTGTGCAAGATTACGTGAACGAAATGGTCATGACTTCAATCAAGTTGCAAAATGCAGGCTTGCACATGGGTGATGAAGTGGTCGCATCATTATTGCTCGCTGGGTTGCCTAATGAGTATCAACCACTTGTTATGGCAGTGGAAAATTCCAAAGCGAAGTTAACAGTAGACAGCGTTAAAAGTTTGCTTTTGCAAGATGTCAAGTTGGATGGCAACAGAGCAGCTAAAGACAGCGCTTTGTATTCAAAGAATTTGCACCCGGAAAAGAATGACAAAATGTCTAATAGAAAAAAGTTTCGTTGCTTCAATTGTGGCCAAGAAGGACATATACGTAAAGAGTATCGTAAGTCGAATAAAACAAATGAGAACGAAAATCAAAGCAGAAATGCTATGTTTTCGAGCTCACTGTTAGCAAATTCGTGTTTGCATTCTCAAAGCAGCGAATGTGTATGGTACGTCGACTCAGGCGCAACGTCGCACATGACGAACGATCAGCAGCTACTTTCGAAAATGAGAGCAGCAGAACACACCGAAGTTATTTTAGCTAACAGTGACCGAATCCCTGTTAACAGTGTTGGGGATGTTAGTTTGCTCTTAAATGTAAACAAGCAAAAAATTGCTTGATGTTCGAAACGTTGAATATGTACCGAGCCTTTACGCAAATCTACTGTCAGTACGGCAAATAACAAAACAAAATAAAAAAGTGTTGTTCTAAGGCAATGAATGCAAGATTTTCGACGATAATGGCAAATTAATAGCAAAGGCGTATGCGGATAACGATTTATACAAGTTAGATTGTGCTAAAAGTCCAATTGGTAAATCAATGACAGTAGTTAACAATTTTGAGCTTTGGCATCGCAGGTTGGCACATATTTGCAAAGTAGGTATGAAGCAGGTGCAGAATTCAACGCTTGGTGTCAATTACAGTGGTACAAGCGACAAGGGGTGTATTGTATGCTGCAAAGGTAAACAAACTAGAACATTAAATAAATCAGCTGGAACGCGTGCTGCAAATTTGTTAGACGTCGTACATTCGGACGCGCTTGGTCCAATTAGCACAAAGTCGTTCAGCGGTACAAGATTTCTGTTGGTGTTTGTTGACGATTATTCGCGCAAAGTATTTGCTATACCAATTGCAGGAAAATCAGATGTATTTGATAAATTCAAACAATTTAAAAGCGAAGTAGAAACGCAATGTGGCCGTAAAATAAAAGTGTTGAGGACAGACAATGGCACTGAATATTGCAATGATCAACTTATAAATTTTATGCGTGACTGTGGCATTGTTCATCAAAAAACAGCTCCGTACACGCCCGAGCAAAACGGTGTGGCTGAGCGCATGAACCGTACTTTGATTGAACGTGTCAGGTGCATGTTGTTAGATTCTGGGCTTGCAAATATTTTCTGGGCAGAGGCTGCGAACACGGCAGCGTATTTACTGAACCGTATTCCATGTAGAGGCAACAACCGCAGTCCGGAAAAAATACGGTCAGGAGTGAAACCAAATTTAAAGAATTTGCGCATATTTGGGTGCACGGCAATGGTTCACATACCAAAGCAAAAACGAACAAAACTTGATGCAAAATCAAAAGAGTGCATTTTTGTATGGTATTGCGCAGTATCAAAGGCTTATAGGCTGTATCGAAAAAGTGATTTGAAGTTTATTATAAGCCGTGATGTTACATTTTTGGAAAATGTAAGCGACACACCGAAACGTGTAGAACCAAATCTAGTTGTTGATATTGCTGATGCAAGGGAAGTTTATGACATTGACAATTCAGAGGAGAATTCCGGGTTCCGGGTTTTTTATTTTGTTTTGTTATTTGCCGTACTGACAGTAAATTTGCGCAAAGGCTCGGTACATATTCAACGTTTCGAACATCAGTAGCAATTTTTTTGCTTGTTTACATTTAAAAGCAAACTAACATCCCCAACACTGTTAACAGGAATTCGGTCACTGTTAGCTAAAATAACTTCGGTGTGTTCTGCTGCTCTCATTTTCGAAAGTAGCTGCTGATCGTTCGTCATGTGCGACGTTGCGCCTGAGTCGACGTACCATACACATTCGCTGCTTTGAGAATGCAAACACGAATTTGCTAACAGTGAGTTCGAAAACATAGCATTTCTGCTTTTATTTTCGTTCTCATTTGTTTTCTTCGACTTACGACACTCTTTACGCATATGTCCTTCTTGGCCACAATTGAAGCAACGAAACTTTTTTCTATTAGACATTTTGTCATTCTTTTCCGGGTGCAAATTCTTTGAATACAAAGCGCTGTCTTTAGCTGCTCTGTTGTTATCCAACTTGACATCTTGCAATATCAAACTTTTAACGCTGTCTACTGTTAACTTCGCTTTGGAATTTTCCACTGCCATAACAAGTGGTTGATACTCATCAGGCAACCCAGCGAGCAATAATAATGCGACCACTTCATCACCCATGTGCAAGCCTGCATTTTGCAACTTGATTGAAGTCATGACCATTTCGTTCACGTAATCTTGCACAGATTGGAACTGCTCGAGTTTTAAATGCACTAGCTTCTTCAAAAGCTCCACTTTGCGCGTTAAACCACTGTCTTCATATGCTGCTATTATCGAGTCCCAGGCTTCTTTCGCCGTCTGTGCATTTGCTATATGCGAGAAATTACTCGACTCCACCATGAGCGTAATCTCCGCCAGCGTACGTTCATTTGTGTCACGGTCCTTTTCTGAAGAACTATCAGACAAGCCTGCCTCAGTAATTTTCCAGCAATTTTTCAGCACCAAATACGATTTTGCATTTCGCCGCCAAACATCAAAGTTTTCGCGTCCGCGAAGTTCCTCAAATGGAAAAGTAAGTGTTCCCGTCGCCATTTCATTTAAATAAAAACTTTTTAATTAATCTTACAATGTGAAATAGGCCCATAACCTGATGTCACAGAAAAATGTACACGCAGTTTCAAAGTAAGATGGCGACTAATTTATTCAGTATAATTCGAATGTGGATACAAAGAAATAGTGTGTAAAGGAGAAATGATACATGGGTTGCCAGATTTATATTATTTTACAATAGTATTAGCTCCCAACTTTGTACACGAGCTGATGCCATAATCGGTAAACCTTTAATCTCACTGAAAATTGACACCAAAGTTTTGTGGTCAGTTAATAACTTAAACTTGTTACCTAGTAGATATTTCTTTAGCTCTGTTACGAAAATATGATTGCCAAGGCTTCTTTTTCTAAAGTACTATAATTTCTTTCACTTTTGCTTAAAGCTCTAGAAACAAGAGCTATGGGTTTCATTGAATTATCAGGAAACTTATGCGATAATACCCCCGCTGCTGCATTGTTAGGCATCTGCAGTCAAAATCATAGGTAGGTTTGATTAAAGTGAACGAGTACTTGATCCGAACAAATATCACATTGTATTTCTTCATAAGCTTTCTGAAATTTCTCTGTCCATACGAATTTCACATTTTTTTGAATTAATCCACATAAAGGTGACATTTTCTGCGCAAAATTGTTGATACATTTTGTATAATAATTTACTATCCCCGCAAAGATTTTTAGTTCTAAAATATTTTTAGGAATAGGCGCATTTTTTACGCCTTCTATTCTTTCGTCGTTTTTTGTTAAACCATTCTTATCTATCGAAAATCCTAAATAGTTGATTTTATCTTTGAAGAAAACCGTCTTTTTTGAATTAAGAGTTAAGTTTGCTGATCTTAACTTCTCCAAAACAAGTCTTAAAGTTTTAATATGCTCTTCCATATTCGTGCCTGTAATTATAATATCTTCTTGATAGACTACGTTCCTCTGTGTGTGCTCCACGTACAAAGTAACTGTGATGCTTCACCAACTCTAATTGATTATACGCGATCGACCATTCGAGCTTGGTAAACAATTCTCTCCCTTGGCGCGATGCAAGAATTTCTTCGATACGCGGAAAGGAATATTTTACGTCCACTAAATACTTGTTCAAAGTTACTTTGTAATCAGCACATATTCTCAAATCACCGTTTGGTTTCGATACCGGAACTAGTGGGGTACCTCAGTCCGAATGATCGACTAACTCGAGAACTCCCTGTTTTATTAAATCACGTAATTTTGTTTCGACTTTATCTTTCCATGCCAACGGCACTGGAAAGGGCTTAAAAAAATTGTTTTCGAACCTTCGATCATCGATAAGGACACTTTACTAACATTGTATTTGTCTTGGTTAACTGTGCGCATTTCTTTTTTGTTTCAATTGTTGCTGTATCAACTTTTCGATTTGTTTACCAAATAAAGCTTAGACATGTGGTCCTTCTTCGCCATGGAAGAAACCAGCCCCTGCCCAGACATTACAATAATAAATCAAATTATAATCTCCTTGTAATATATTTGGACTTACAAATAATTCCATATATTTTATTATACGAGCCGAAAAGAAAAACTTGTACGACTTGGTCTGTTGCTTAATAAATAGTGATGACTTTTATTGTTCGTGATGTTATCAATTGTTAATAGAGTGTTCGGAAAGTAGTGTAATATTAGAAGACTGCTTAAATAACTTTTATGTAAGGATAAATAAGGTATTGAAATATATTTAATAGAAATATTTAAGTTTGGCTTGGTGCTGCTATCGAGCACTATGAAATGATTGATTTTTATTCAAATATTATCAACTTATTTATATTAAATTATTCTAAACATTTCCTTTTTTACTACAATACATATTTACTCTAATTCTTACATACATACATATGCAAACGTAAACATTTCTCTAAGCGTGAGAAATGTTTAAGGGTGAGTATTTAGCTAAGCGTGTGAAAAGCTGGCGTTGCTTATTAATATTTTGGTGTAACAAAACCGACGTCGTAATTTAAAGGCGTATCAAATACGCTGCTTTGTTTCGGCTAGCGTTGAAAGAGTTTTAGGCACTTGAAATATATATGCATATATATTGTGATACACTACAGTACAAGTTGTATAAATAACAATAACTATGTTACGTGAGAATATTACACGCCTCCCTCATAATTGGAAAGTTTTTTTGTTTTAATTAAATTCATTTCTTACAATGCTAATTTTGTTTATGGTTACAATAGTTTTAAAGGGTTTCACATTTGCCAAAAATCGATTGACTATAATGTCAATGTTGGCACTATCATTTGCTTTCAGGCAAGCGTGAAAATACTTCTTGAAGGTTTTTACTAAGTTTTTAGCTTGACCGTTTGATGATGGGTGGCCAGGTGGCGTTACTATTTGTTTTATACCATTGCAACGTACAAATTCTTTGAAATCATTTGAAGTGAATTGTGGGCCATTGTCACTGGCCAATACATCAAATAGTCCAAAACGACTAAAGGTTTCTCTTAACTTACTAATAACGAAACTTGAAGTTATGTGTTTGGTCTTGAATATCGATACCCTTTTGGAATGTTAGTCAATTACAATAAGAAAAGAAAAATTTCTTATAGGCACTGCAAAGTCTAAGTGAATTCTACTCCTAACAGAATCTGTCGGTTTCCATGAAATTCGCTTACTTTTTGCTGGACTAGACTGCAGAACTTGGCATGGTTTACAATTTTTTATTAACCTCTCAATATCGTGCGAGACCTTTTGTTTTGACTAAACTCAGACGATATACTCGTAGATGTAGTGATTCTAAAACCGTTTGCCTTAACTTCTGTGGAATGAGTGTTCTATAACCCAACATGATACATCCATATTTAACGCTTAACTTTAAAGTTTTAACTTTTTACATTTTGTACAGTACCACTCTGAATTGCTTCGAGCAGTTTCGAAAATAAAGGATCGCGTTTGGTTTCCTTCGCGATATCATGAAAACTTAGCGATATGTGATTATTGGACTCAATATAATTGGTAAAGTTACTTCTTGTACATATTTGCCAACAACATACTGTGGAATCCTTCACAAGTTATCGGCGTCATTAAGGTTGCCTTTCACATATTCTATAGTATAATTAAAACCAGATAGTATTTATTGTAAGCGAATTATCAGATGTCAACAAATCTTCGGATAGCGAATATGATACTCCTGATGAAAGCGAAACTGATAGTATGCCTGAAGTGAACGACGACAAAGAGGGCGCACTCCGCCGTTCAAAGCGTATTGCAAACGAAGCTAAAGGAGAGTTGTTATTGAGCGCAGTGTCGAATGCTGATGAACCTGTTACCGTTGAAGAGGCCTTGAGTGGCGCAGCGTCGGGTGCTTGGAAGCAAGCTATGCAAGACGAGATGGATTCTCTCAAGTCAAACAAAACTTGGCACCTTACCAGATTGCCTGCAGGTAAGAAAGCAATAAGTTCAAAGTGGGTTTTTAAAATAAACCGTGATGCGGCTGGTGAGCTTGTTCGCTATAAAGCAAGGCTCGTTGTAAAAGGCTGTTCGCAAAAACCAGGTGTTGACTATTCGGAAACGTTTTCTCCGGTAGTCAGGTACAACTCACTACGTTTCTTGTTCGCCATGGCGGCGAGATATGACTTAGCGGTGCATCAATTGGATGCGGTGACGGCATTTTTATATGGTGAGCTTCAAGAAGAGGTGTACATGAAGCAGCCGGAAGGCTATGATGACGGTTCAGGCAAAGTATGTCGCTTATTAAAGTCACTGTATGGCCTAAAGCAGGCAAGCAAAGTTTGGAACGATACATTGAATACAGTACTCATCAGTCTACGACTAGTGCGAATGTCGATCAATGCATCTACTACTGTGTGAAAGAGCGAAGCATGGTGTATGTAGCAATTTACGTAGACGACGTTTTGGTTTTCTCGAATGACAAAGAGGCTACAGAGCGTATCAAGAACGAGTTGTCCTTCAGATTCAAAATGAAAGACATGTGTTTAGGCGAGATGCCTAAAGTCTTAAAAAATGTGCCACCCTAATGTAACTTTAGCGCCCTTCCAATCACTCACACCAACCCACCCACCTGTGTGGGCATGCATGCATATTCGTGTTTTGTCAGCACACATATACATGCATGGGGGTGTGCATGTGTGGGTTCACCTCCCCTTAAAACCGGAGGATAATTTTCAGGTTCAACGGTTGGCTCGTTTGCAAAACCGTCTACTTTTCCAGAGACAGTCGACACGACCACATCACGGCCAGCCCAGGATTTTTCGACCGCATCAATTATTCGTCAAGGTAAACTAATTTTTTATAATTATATTTTATATAAATATACGGCCACTTTTTTATAACGAGAATTCTCGTTTCTTGTTTATTTTCTATTTTCGAGCACAAATTCGACCGCCGTGCTTTTGAGCCACCGCCGCTCCAAGTTAGCACCTCGCTCGAATTTACAACATGGGTTCAGCGTCATCCGTACTTGGCATGCGAGTTCAAAGGGATGAGGTAAAAAAACTTATAAAACTTGATCAGTCTGAATATATTTCCAGTGTACTCAAACGTTTTGGGATGGACGACTGTAATGCTGTTTCCACACCACTTGACTTATCACAAAGGTTAACTGCTGAAATGTGTCCACAAACTGAAGAGGTCAAGATGGATATGGAAAAGGTTCCATATATGGAGGCGATTGGTTGTCTTCTGTACGCAGCGCAGAATACTCGTCCAGATATAAGCTTCGCGGTCAATTTACTGAGTCGGTTTTCACAGAATACCGGCAAAGCTCATTGGCTTGCAGTGAAGCGTATAATCCGTTATTTGAAGGGCACTATTGACAAAGGCATCGTGTATAAAAAGTCAGCTGAAAGTTTAACTGGGTGTTGCGATTCTGATTGGGCAGGGGATCTTGATCAGCGCCGATCAACTTCTGGTTACATGTTCGGTATGCAAGGTGGTGCTATATCATGGTCAACACATAGACAGCGAACGGTTGCTTTGTCATCGACTGAAGCTGAGCTGATGTCAGTAGTGGGCGCAATGCAAGAAACAATTTGGTGCTGGAAAATTACTGAGGCAGGCTTGTCTGAAAGTTCTACAGAAAAGGACCGTGACACAAATGAACGTACGCTGGCGGAGATTACGCTCATGGTGGAGTCGAGTAATTTCTCGCATATAGCAAATGTACAGACGGCGAAAGAAGCCTGGGACTCGATAATAGCAGCATATGAAGACAGTGGTTTAACGCGCAAAGTGGAGCTTTTGAAGGAGCTAGTGCATTTAAAACTCGAGCAGTTCCAATCTGTGCAAGATTACGTGAACGAAATGGTCATGACTTCAATCAAGTTGCAAAATGCAGGCTTGCACATGGGTGATGAAGTGGTCGCATCATTATTGCTCGCTGGGTTGCCTAATGAGTATCAACCACTTGTTATGGCAGTGGAAAATTCCAAAGCGAAGTTAACAGTAGACAGCGTTAAAAGTTTGCTTTTGCAAGATGTCAAGTTGGATGGCAACAGAGCAGCTAAAGACAGCGCTTTGTATTCAAAGAATTTGCACCCGGAAAAGAATGACAAAATGTCTAATAGAAAAAAGTTTCGTTGCTTCAATTGTGGCCAAGAAGGACATATACGTAAAGAGTATCGTAAGTCGAATAAAACAAATGAGAACGAAAATCAAAGCAGAAATGCTATGTTTTCGAGCTCACTGTTAGCAAATTCGTGTTTGCATTCTCAAAGCAGCGAATGTGTATGGTACGTCGACTCAGGCGCAACGTCGCACATGACGAACGATCAGCAGCTACTTTCGAAAATGAGAGCAGCAGAACACACCGAAGTTATTTTAGCTAACAGTGACCGAATCCCTGTTAACAGTGTTGGGGATGTTAGTTTGCTCTTAAATGTAAACAAGCAAAAAATTGATTGATGTTCGAAACGTTGAATATGTACCGAGCCTTTACGCAAATCTACTGTCAGTACGGCAAATAACAAAACAAAATAAAAAAGTGTTGTTCTAAGGCAATGAATGCAAGATTTTCGACGATAATGGCAAATTAATAGCAAAGGCGTATGCGGATAACGATTTATACAAGTTAGATTGTGCTAAAAGTCCAATTGGTAAATCAATGACAGTAGTTAACAATTTTGAGCTTTGGCATCGCAGGTTGGCACATATTTGCAAAGTAGGTATGAAGCAGGTGCAGAATTCAACGCTTGGTGTCAATTACAGTGGTACAAGCGACAAGGGGTGTATTGTATGCTGCAAAGGTAAACAAACTAGAACATTAAATAAATCAGCTGGAACGCGTGCTGCAAATTTGTTAGACGTCGTACATTCGGACGTGCTTGGTCCAATTAGCACAAAGTCGTTCAGCGGTACAAGATTTCTGTTGGTGTTTGTTGACGATTATTCGCGCAAAGTATTTGCTATACCAATTGCAGGAAAATCAGATGTATTTGATAAATTCAAACAATTTAAAAGCGAAGTAGAAACGCAATGTGGCCGTAAAATAAAAGTGTTGAGGACAGACAATGGCACTGAATATTGCAATGATCAACTTATAAATTTTATGCGTGACTGTGGCATTGTTCATCAAAAAACAGCTCCGTACACGCCCGAGCAAAACGGTGTGGCTGAGCGCATGAACCGTACTTTGATTGAACGTGTCAGGTGCATGTTGTTAGATTCTGGGCTTGCAAATATTTTCTGGGCAGAGGCTGCGAACACGGCGGCGTATTTACTGAACCGTATTCCATGTAGAGGCAACAACCGCAGTCCGGAAAAAATACGGTCAGGAGTGAAACCAAATTTAAAGAATTTGCGCATATTTGGGTGCACGGCAATGGTTCACATACCAAAGCAAAAACGAACAAAACTTGATGCAAAATCAAAAGAGTGCATTTTTGTATGGTATTGCGCAGTATCAAAGGCTTATAGGCTGTATCGAAAAAGTGATTTGAAGTTTATTATAAGCCGTGATGTTACATTTTTGGAAAATGTAAGCGACACACCGAAACGTGTAGAACCAAATCTAGTTGTTGATATTGCTGATGCAAGGGAAGTTTATGACATTGACAATTCAGAGGAGAATTCCGGGTTCCGGGTTTTTTATTTTGTTTTGTTATTTGCCGTACTGACAGTAAATTTGCGCAAAGGCTCGGTACATATTCAACGTTTCGAACATCAGTAGCAATTTTTTGCTTGTTTACATTTAAGAGCAAACTAACATCCCCAACACTGTTAACAGGAATTCGGTCACTGTTAGCTAAAATAACTTCGGTGTGTTCTGCTGCTCTCATTTTCGAAAGTAGCTGCTGATCGTTCGTCATGTGCGACGTTGCGCCTGAGTCGACGTACCATACACATTCGCTGCTTTGAGAATGCAAACACGAATTTGCTAACAGTGAGTTCGAAAACATAGCATTTCTGCTTTTATTTTCGTTCTCATTTGTTTTCTTCGACTTACGACACTCTTTACGCATATGTCCTTCTTGGCCACAATTGAAGCAACGAAACTTTTTTCTATTAGACATTTTGTCATTCTTTTCCGGGTGCAAATTCTTTGAATACAAAGCGCTGTCTTTAGCTGCTCTGTTGTTATCCAACTTGACATCTTGCAATATCAAACTTTTAACGCTGTCTACTGTTAACTTCGCTTTGGAATTTTCCACTGCCATAACAAGTGGTTGATACTCATCAGGCAACCCAGCGAGCAATAATAATGCGACCACTTCATCACCCATGTGCAAGCCTGCATTTTGCAACTTGATTGAAGTCATGACCATTTCGTTCACGTAATCTTGCACAGATTGGAACTGCTCGAGTTTTAAATGCACTAGCTTCTTCAAAAGCTCCACTTTGCGCGTTAAACCACTGTCTTCATATGCTGCTATTATCGAGTCCCAGGCTTCTTTCGCCGTCTGTGCATTTGCTATATGCGAGAAATTACTCGACTCCACCATGAGCGTAATCTCCGCCAGCGTACGTTCATTTGTGTCACGGTCCTTTTCTGAAGAACTATCAGACAAGCCTGCCTCAGTAATTTTCCAGCAATTTTTCAGCACCAAATACGATTTTGCATTTCGCCGCCAAACATCAAAGTTTTCGCGTCCGCGAAGTTCCTCAAATGGAAAAATAAGTGTTCCCGTCGCCATTTCATTTAAATAAAAACTTTTTAATTAATCTTACAATGTGAAATAGGCCCATAACCTGATGTCACAGAAAAATGTACACGCAGTTTCAAAGTAAGATGGCGACTAATTTATTCAGTATAATTCGAATGTGGATACAAAGAAATAGTGTGTAAAGGAGAAATGATACATAGGTTGCCAGATTTATATTATTTTACAATAGTATTAGCTCCCAACTTTGTACACGAGCTGATGCCATAATCGGTAAACCTTTAATCTCACTGAAAATTGACACCAAAGTTTTGTGGTCAGTTAATAACTTAAACTTGTTACCTAGTAGATATTTCTTTAGCTCTGTTACGAAAATATGATTGCCAAGGCTTCTTTTTCTAAAGTACTATAATTTCTTTCACTTTTGCTTAAAGCTCTAGAAACAAGAGCTATGGGTTTCATTGAATTATCAGGAAACTTATGCGATAATACCCCCGCTGCTGCATTGTTAGGCATCTGCAGTCAAAATCATAGGTAGGTTTGATTAAAGTGAACGAGTACTTGATCCGAACAAATATCACATTGTATTTCTTCATAAGCTTTCTGAAATTTCTCTGTCCATACGAATTTCACATTTTTTTGAATTAATCCACATAAAGGTGACATTTTCTGCGCAAAATTGTTGATACATTTTGTATAATAATTTACTATCCCCGCAAAGATTTTTAGTTCTGAAATATTTTTAGGAATAGGCGCTTTTTTTACACCTTCTATTCTTTCGTCGTTTTTTGTTAAACCATTCTTATCTATCGAAAATCCTAAATAGTTGATTTTATCTTTGAAGAAAACCGTCTTTTTTGAATTAAGAGTTAAGTTTGCTGATCTTAACTTCTCCAAAACAGGTCTTAAAGTTTTAATATGCTCTTCCATATTCGTGCCTGTAATTATAATATCTTCTTGATAGACTACGTTCCTCTGTGTGTGCTCCACGTACAAAGTAACTGTGATGCTTCACCAACTCTAATTGATTATACGCGATCGACCATTCGAGCTTGGTAAACAATTCTCTCCCTTGGCGCGATGCAAGAATTTCTTCGATACGCGGAAAGGAATATTTTACGTCCACTAAATACTTGTTCAAAGTTACTTTGTAATCAGCACATATTCTCAAATCACCGTTTGGTTTCGATACCGGAACTAGTGGGGTACCTCAGTCCGAATGATCGACTAACTCGAGAACTCCCTGTTTTATTAAATCACGTAATTTTGTTTCGACTTTATCTTTCCATGCCAACGGCACTGGAAAGGGCTTAAAAAAATTGTTTTCGAACCTTCGATCATCGATAAGGACACTTTACTAACATTGTATTTGCCAAGTGAGTCTTCAAAAACGCTTGAAAATTCACTTTTAATATTTCGAGCTAACTCCTCATTAGAAGAATTGCTTATCGAATTAACTTGTAAAAGTTCTAAATTGAGTGCGCGTTAAAATGCACTACCTAACAGGGGCGGCTTGTTATGTTTGAACACAACTACAGTAATCTCTTTCGTACAACAATTGCATTCACCAACAATTTGTCTTCGAGCATTGCTATAATCAAGGTATGGTGTCTTGCAAGTACGAATTTTTTTGTTAATATTTTGCTTTAAAAATTTCTCAGATATCAGCGGGCACGGTGCACCTGTATCGCAGGCTGCTCTAACCTGAACACCATCAAATGTCACAGAAAGAGAATATGCCTCGTTCGGCCTTATATCACTTACCCTAAAAATAGAATAATTGAAAATATCATCTTTGCATTCATTTTGAACCTGATTTGAATTTGATGCATAATTTAACTGTGTTTTCATTCGGCAGACAGACGCAAGATGTCCAATTTTTCCACATTAGTGACATTTGCTCTTTTTGAATGACTGCACGATTTTCTGTCGGTTAGTTAGGATCTTTGCTGCATACCTTTATCTTTTTCACATAGTTAACCCAAGTTTCTTTGTTCTCAATTTTTTCCGCCATTTTACACTCAAGGATCATCCCCTTTCTTAAAGCATCTTCTTCACAAAGTTTTTTAAATTTTGGGCTTTGCTCCAACAATGAATTGATCAAGAATAAATACATTTAAATTTTCGCGAAAATTACAGTTTAAAGCCATATTCGTTGTCTAGCTGTTTGGACGAATGAAACTTTTTTCTTTCTTGAAATACGATTACCGACGGGGTGTAATGTGTCTCCAAAATAGAGAACTCTTTAAATGTTTTTGTCTTGGTGACTGCGGACTACATAGACTGTGTAGTACACTATATGAAGCAGTACCCACTGTATTAAGCAATACGTTCTTCTTTTCTTCTTCTACGTGCGTTTCAACTCTATTAGGTGAATGTCTAGTTTTTCTCGCCATATTTCCCATGTTTCCATCCCAGGCTCAAACTGAGGCACCATTAGTATATTTTTTATAATTTCCTCCATTTTTGCTATGGAATTTTCCAATCGTCGCCAGTGTGATAGATTTGTACTTACAAATAAATCCGTATATTGTATTATACGAGCCGAAAAGAAAAACGTGTATGACTTGGCCGGTTGCTTAGTACAAGGTGGCGCAAAAGTAAGCTTCCGATGTTCAGCATAACGGTTGTGGCACGTGCAGTGTGTGCTGTTGCATCGTCTTGTTGGAACCACATGTTTTCCAATCCCAATTCATCAAGTTGCGGCAAAAAGAACTCGTTGATCATTGCTCTGTAGCGCTCACCATTCACAGTAACCGTTTGGCCCCTACCGATTATTGGTCAAATAAATAGTCAGCAATATTCCGCGTTCTAGAGCAGTGTAGCGTAACATTGTTTATTAACGTGTATTTCGCATGTGCTTACTACACAAATGTCAAAACAGAACTGACTTTAGGGGCCAATCGCAAAATTTATAGCATTTTCTGATAGGAGGATTACTTTTGCGCAGTAACCGTTTTTCACCGACCGATTATTGGTAAAATAAATAGTCAGCAATATTCCGCGTTCTGGAGCAGTGTAGCGTAACATTGTTTATTAACGTGTATTTCGCATGTGTTTACTACACAAATGTCAAAACAGAACTGACTTCAGGGGCCAATCGCAAAATTTATAGCATTTTCTGATAGGAGGATTACTTTTGCGCGGTAACCGTTTTTCACCGACCGAAATAAATAGTCAGCAATATTCCGCGTTCTGGAGCAGTGTAGCGTAACATTGATTATTAACGTGTATTTCGCATGTGTTTGCTACACAAATGTCAAAACAGAACTGACTTTAGGGGCCAATCGCAAAATTTATAGCATTTTCTGATAGGAGGATTACTTTTGCGCCACCCTGTATATAGTGATGAGTTTTATTGTTCACTAGCTGACTCGCCGAATTTTGTTCCGCCTTAAAAGCAATAAATGACCTGATATTGGATTTTATTTTTATTGTTATAGTTCAGGCAGACTCAGCCCCAAAACCAAAGCACCAACTCAGCACCAACACAGAGATTTCATACCTGTAAATTATGCAAAACAGTCCACCCACACTCTATAAAGCTGTTTGCGGTATAAAAAGTTGTCAGATCACAGAAAGTTCGTAAGAGAAAACAATCTTTGTGAGAATTGTTTAGCTCAGACCCATGTTTTAAAGGACTGCCAAAGCACGAGAACATGCATGCAATGCCAAGGCCGCTATAACACCACCCTTCATGACACAGCAGCCCCCAGTACCTGTTCCGGAATTCAAAGAACAAGATCCCAGGTAGCCACGATTGAAGCCAGCAATCCCAGGCTTCAGGACATCAGCCAGGCGGTACCCCAGGAAGGAGATCCCTCTAATCCCAACGCATCCCAAGTACAATCTTTCCATTCTGAAAATGATAGCCAAATCATACTCCCTACAGCAATAGCCTTGGTGGAACATAGAAGGGACCTATTCAAGATTAGAGCTCCGAAAGAAGCTTAATATCGGCCAAAACTCAGACAAAACTGGAGCTTCCCTATACCGACTGCCTCTTTGAAATATCGGGTATGGGAGGCGGAGTGGTACTAACCTCTAGCAAGTTGTGCTCGTTGACCCTAGTCTTAAATGATAACAAGGTGAAAATAAAGGTCCAGGCAATAGTGCTACGCCGCCTCACTAGGCAACTCCCAACACTCAGGCTAAATGACAGCCAAGGCCTAAATGGTCGCATCTCAGACTAGCAGACCAGAACTACCAGAACCCATCACAAATCGATGTGGTATTGGGTAGTGATCTAATCCCACAAATAATACTAAATGGCATAGAGAATATCTCTCTCAGCCTGCTAGCCCAAAACACAATCTTTGGATGGATCATAAGTGGCCAAACTCCAGAAAAGGTTGGAGCACATTCCTCCCAAGCACAACCACGCGAATGGATGACGATGGCTCCCATTTAAACCATCATTCCCGAACAATATCGACCTAGGCCAATCCCGTACTGCAGCCTTACGGCAGTTCAAAGGAATAGAATGCACTCTCTCAAAAAAAGGGGGGATCTCAAACAGCGGTATGACCAGGTTCTCGAAGAATACCTGTCCCTCGACCACGTGGAAGAATGCTGTCCCAATGAAGTGGAATCCCAAGGAAAATACAGCTCATTCTATCTCCCTCACAATGCGGTCGTAAGACCAAACAAAAGACCACAAAAGTCAGAGTTGTGTTCAATGCGTCCAAAAAGTCAGCTTCCGGTCAATGGTGTTTTATGTACCGGAACAACCCTCCAAATCGATCTCCGACTTTTGCTACTAAAATGGCGGACATATAAATATGTTTTTAATGGCGATGTAGAGAAAATATACCGCCAGATTCTCTTACAACCCGATGACCAGGATTACCAACGGGCAATATTCCGAACTCCCGTAGACCGTCCAATAAAGGACTTTAAATTAAAAACGGCCACCTTCGGTGTGAACTGCGCTCCCTTCCTGGCTATTCGCGACATTTTATCCGGCAGTCATGATCTGCAATCAGCCGAGCAATCCTCATCGAGACTATATATGCCCTAAACTCAGCCGGCTTCCCCTTAAAAAAGATCACGGCAAACCATACGGACATACTCAGGCACATTCCTAAGGCGGACTTTCTGGAAACCGACTTCTACGAACTCGAGAAAAGTAGTACCGACAAGGCCCCAGGCATTCAATGGAATGCGCTCTTGCGCACCATTCGGCAGATTCTCTCGTCTAGTAATGATTCAGGCAAAAATCTTGATACTAGAATGTTGGTTAGACGGGACTGATTGTGATGAACGGATCAAACCGATACGTCTCTTAAAAAGGACGCAATTCGAAAAAAATCTTTTGACGATCTCAGAAATTCAAATTCCCTGACTGGTTAACTTCGCCCCGACCACCAGGTTGAGCTCCATGGTTTTTGCGACGCCTCTAAAAGGCTTATTGTGCAACTCTCTATGTGCGATCTACTGTAGGCACCCAAGTTTTCTCTCACCTCCTAGTGTCCAAAGGCAAAGTGGCTGCTCGTAAAACTATAAGTCTGCCACACCTGGAACTACGCGGAGCTCTCTTCTTAGCCAAACTCTCGGCCTCACCAGAATAAAGTTGACCATGTGTTCGGATTCCGAAATCGTGTTAGCCTGGCTCGAAAAGCCACCTCACTCATGGAAGGCCTATGTCTCCCATCGAACTGCCCAAATCATAGACTCGTAGGTAATGTTTCTTGGCGACACGTGAGAAGTAAATATAACCCCGAGGATCTGAGAACCCGAGGTTGTACGCCAGTCGATCTCTCTAATTCCTCACTTTAGTGGAATGTTCCAGAGTATCTTTCCAAACCCCCCAAAGATTGGCCACAACCAACAGTTCGGAACTTCAACCCCCCAGAGTCACGTAAAGTAGAAGCCCTACATACTATGGAAGAGAATGATTGTTTCTTAAATGGGTTCTCTTCCTACCCTCGTGCTTTACGTGTGATAGCTTACGTTCTCAAATATGTACGTCGGCTAAACGAAGCGTTGAACCGCCTTAAAGACCTAGCCGAACTCTTGCTAACTCATGTCGATCTCCAAAGATCGAAACATCGACTGCTCATAATGGCCCAAACTCGTTACTTCGCTCTTGAAAAATTATGTCTAAAGGACTCAAAACCCATTGGGAAACGGATATCCCTACTCGTAGTCAGTCCCTTCCTAGACAAGAGCGGAGTCCTCCGAGGTAATGGTCAACTAGCCCATGCAACTCTAATTCACAATGAGCGTCATCCCATTATCCTACCCGAAAAGTCTCGGCTCTGTACTCTATATATACGATTCCACCATCAATTTCTCTTACATGCGGAAGCTCGCCTTATGCAACAAATCCTAAGGCAATAATTTTACATTGCCTATCTCAAACCACTTATTAAAAATTGCATATTCCAGAGCAAAGTCTGCACCACTCACAAACAACAAAGGCGATCACAACCCTGCAGTCAACTGCCAAACTGGTTAGTAAACATTCTAGTTCATTAACTAGAATTTCGTGGGCTCATTCATAACTGTTTAAACGACTGCAATATTTCCGTTGTCATAAGCAGTAACAACCCTCTCAAATTGTCGATACATGCATACACGAGCGAAAAAGAAAACAGTTCAGTATTAGGGCCGCAATCGTTCAGTTAACAACGCCGTCTTACATTTTAATTTTTTTTCAACTAATATTCTGACTTTTTAAATATTTATTTAATTTAAAACATTCTTGTAAAATATAGTTCTGATTGTAAAATCATGATCCTTTTGAGAGGGTTGCAAATCATGCATGTAAACAAAAACAACCTTTATTTTTTCCACGTCGCTACTGCAATAAAGGCGCAGCAGCAAAGGAACAACGAATAACAAGTTCAAATGAAACCACGAAGAAAAGTGAAAACGAAACGATCATTTGTTAAATCAATTGTGCAAGTAAATAACATTTCTTTTTGGAATAATTTGAGCAACCATTTTCTAAAGAAAAACTTAACAAAAAATGTATAAAGTAAATATTGACCCTGTTTTTCTTTTTCAGAGTAGACTTATTGTGATTGTGAAATGTAGTTTTCATAAATAAAACAACAGTAAATCTCCAACGGAATCGTGCAGAAGCTGCAACAACCAAAATGGCGAGCAGAGACACATACGATAACAAGATGGTTCAAAAAAGCATTTTTTTAAAAGTTTAGTTACTAAGAACTTGCACATTATGTACTAGAATAAGCGAGTTACCTGCATGGTTATTTGCAATGAACTCCAAAACTTTCAATTTATTAGATATTTTTACAAGTATGGATTACATTCTATCTGAGATTAATATTTAAATTTTAAAATTTTCCACGAATGCCTGTGGAATCTATTATAAAATTCATTGAAAAAAAGGACTATTATTAGAAAAGATAAAAAATACTTTTAATAAATGTTTGCCAAGGTTAAAATTGCTATAAATAGCGATTACATTTTTATTGAAATATGTTTCCATTGTTCAAAATAGTGAAATAATATTTATTTTGATGGACACATATTTTATATCTGAGGACTGAATTTTCAATATTGATACTAATGCTTAGCCTGACTATTACGATGGCTTGTATGATGTTCGTGTATGTACTGTATGTCATCTGGTATGATACTGGTGTATATACTGACTAGGATGTCATCTGGTATGATAATGGTTTATATACTGACTAGTATGACATCTGGTATGATACTGGTGTATATACTGACTAGTATGTCAACTGGTGTATGGTTGATGCAAAGCGGATAATTTCCATCTGATAGGACATCGCCGCGTTAAAAATACCAGTTGCCAATATGGAAAATTTTACAGAACTTGAACTAGTTATGCCGGTTTGGCAAACTAGTATTTGACTAGTATAAAACTAAGAGAATTGACTGCAGGGAAATAATGGCAGCCTTGCCCACTGAACGATGTATATTCGATCCACCATTCACCACGACTGGTGTACATTTCGCTGGTCCATTTCAAATAAAGACCCCCATGCTTCGATCCCAAACCCTCATAAAGGGCTACGTGGCCGTCTTTTTCTCTTTTACCACGAAGGCGGTCCACCTGGAACTATGCTCAGATCTCACCAGTAAGGCTGCCTTCGCCCGATTCGTAAGACGTCGAGGATACCGTAACCAAATGATGAGCGACAACGGCAAAACATTCATCGGCGAAAAGCGTGCTACCGAACTGGAATTCGTATCGTTCCTGAAAGAAGCATTGCCGGATATCGTCCAGAAGTATGCCCCGCAAGGAACCGCTTTGAAGTTAATACCCCCCGGCGCACCTCACATGGTCGGATTATGGGAATCCGCTGTCAAAAGCTTTAACCGCCACTTTAAAAAATTCGTCGGAGCTCACAGCTTTACCTTCGAGGAGTTCTCGACTTTATTAATCCGAATAGAGACCGTACCTAGCTCTCGTCTAATATCGCAGCTGTCTCAGGACCAGAATGACCTCACCGCCCTCACGCCAGGTAATTTTCTGTACCATCAGTTCAGCAAACGCTGGAAAAGGGATAACCTCACCGACCTTCAAAAGCGGTAGTATGGAAAAACGCCCAAATCCCCCCGCAAATTGGCGATCTAGTCATGATTAAAGAAGGCAACTGACCTCCGACCGAGTGGCGACTAGGTCGATTGGAAGGCCTACACCCAGGACGAGAAGGACAAAGTCGTGTCGTAGACTTTCGCAACCAGGGCGTACTCACAAGACCTCTCACTAAACTATGCTTTCTACCGTCATCTGAGAGTGAAGCGGGCCCTCAGTGCCCACTGCCATCTCCCTAACTTCATACAGTCCACTAAGCTCGTGCTATCGTAAACTGTCAGGCAACCGATTCGGCACTCCCAAAAATTGTGCTTCATCTCAGGCGTATAATTAATTCATATGCAGGTGACCCTGCCCACAGCCCGCCCGCGCCGAAGCGAACCCGAACTGGATTACCGGAAATGCAGGTTGTGTTTGCATCATGACGCGCTGCTGATGTGCTCAGTTTTTATGGCCATGCAGCCACAACAACGCTTTCTAATTGTTAGGGCACATCAGTATTGCACCAATTGCTTAGCGCTTTCCCATCGCACCAACCAGTGCACCTCCACCGAGAGCTGCTAGGTCTGCAGGCAGCGTCACCACACGTTTATTCACCGTGACACCGGAGGTCGCCAGCCCGCGTACGTCGCACCACCTGTAGCGAAAGTACCTCCGCCACCACGCCGCCAGGATCCACGCCGTCTAGAAGCAGCTCATCGTCGCCATCCTCAACCGCAGCTTCCCAGGACTAATGTCGTGCTCCCAGTGCACGTCCACCAGGGTCGGGGATCGCAGCATCCGATGCACAGCAACTGACTTACGCACCGCCACATACAACACTTAGGTGGGACGGATCCTTATCCAGGAAGCAGTTCCGGCCCTGCAGGAGCTGCGGCATACACTAAGCGCTTAGTACGCCTAGGGGAGGCAGAATGTTTACGCGACATAGGTAGCCACACGTCCCAATCCCAAAAACATAATACTCATTATACACATATTTCATGAATTGTACATAAAATAATGCTCGTTATACATATATATTTCCCATGAATTGTACATAATTTAATTATAACGCATGTATTCCATCACATTATATTCTTATTATATTATATTTACCCATCTTAGCTCATGAATTCAAAATAGTACATTTTGATGCCATTTGGGACGGGTGGCAACCCCAGCACCAATTCGCCGCACTGCTGACTACTGGGCGGCCATCATCTTCTTTTTTTTATTATCTCTCTCTATGGCGCGATATACAACAGGTATATCATCATAAACCTCCTAAGAGATTTTTGCGCCAAGCTTCTCTTCCAATTTGTGGTGTGCCGATTTAAATTTTCCCTACAAATTGGTGGGACCTACAGTTTTTTGCCGACTCCTAACGGCATCTACAAAGGAGACGAATTTTTGCTGAGAAGCCTGTCATGGCAGAAATACACTCGGAGAGTTTGCCAAACCACTGCCGAGGGGCGACCCCGTTTTGAAAAACTTTTTTCAAACCACTTTTGATGTTACCTGTACCAGGGCTCGAACCATGGACCTTCGGTGTGGTAGGCCGGCAACATTACCTTCACACCACGGCGGCCGCCGTTAATAATAAGAATTTATCCATATATTATCGTGCAGAAAAAATTTAAAACTTACAAATAAAACCAATTAAATCAGCGTAAAAACGGAAAATTCGTATATATTAAAATAAAAAGAAATATCTGGAAACAGTGTGTTCTGAGGAACTGCAAAATTCTTCAAATATAACCTCGGTAGCATAAGGGAAAGTATTGAATTTAAAAGAATAACTCTATTCGGTGCATAGAGTAAAGTTCACAAGTAAATTGCTTATATTGGAGCGCAATATAACCCAGATACAATCACGTCTACAATAAAGAATTCCAAGCAGAGTGCTTGAAAAGGATTTCTTTAAAAGGATTGCTTTTGTTTGTGCACAAATAGCAAAATACTTTTGTGTGTGGCATCTAGTTGGAGCGCGAATTGTCAACCCCTGGAGTAAGAATTCCCTACAACCGTAAGTACCATCATCAATTAACTCAGTTTAGAGTGAACGTTCATAGCGATCAGTTGTGCATTGGAATCTGTAATCAAACATCTATATATGAACAGTTGAATATAATATAGAGAAATATGTATGAGTTTACTGTCTCCAGAGCGGGTGACACCTGCCATTTAAAAATGTCATTCGATAGCTCGATCAAATAATCAAAAATAGAAATCCTGGACCTAGATTTCTTTTAATGGGAAGATTGAATATTATATTAGAGAACAAAAGAGTATAAATGAATCAGACACCAACAAAAACAGTTTAGACAATATTTATCCCTTCTTTCTCAAAAAGTGCATAGAGAATACGTGTGGAAGTGAAGTTAGTGAGTGTATAAAATTATATAATAGAACACGACTTATTAAAACAAACAAAAAATGAGCAAGCTGGAAAACTTATCACGCTCACTGCTCTCAATGAACAAATATTAGTGGAAATATTAGAACACCCTACTCTTAACTATACAAAAGGTGTAATATATTCAAATAACCTACGTGGCATAGAAGAAAAAGAAATAATTGAAGAACTTAAATCTTCTCATGTCGTTGATGTACAAAAAATTAAAAAAAAGAAAAAGAAAATAAGGAATTACCAACTTATTGAAACAGGTTTGATAATACTTTCCTTTTCTTTATCAGCATTGCCATCACATATATACATCGGTTAGGAACGGAAAACCGTCCGTCCTTATATACCACGTCCAATGCGTTGTAATAACTTTTTTCAATATGGACACTTCGCTAAATTCTGCAAAAATTATGAAATTTGCATGAACGGTAGCTATGCTCCACATATCAATAAAGAATGCAATGGGAAGTGCACTAGAGAAACAATTTGTATCAACTGTAAAAATACTCACCAGAGATTTGATCATTTTGTTCTTAGTTCCACCTGTTCCGTATTTGTTGTCTTCAAAAAATGGGACATAAAATTGCTCTCAAAATCTACAACGACCGCAATAATTTAAACTATGCATACTGTAATTTTACTGCTGAAAACAACAACAGCACACGTACCATAGTATCGTTCGAAGCCCTTCCCTAACTGAACGCAAAATCCTCAACATAGCCAACACACACAACACGTAATCGAGACAGCCATGGTGAATACGTATACTAGCAGCAACAATGAACATACCTCAGTATTAGATGAAGACACTCCACCGGAAGAGGAAACAGAAACATCTAAAATAAGCAATCTCACCTCAGATAAAATCAGAGAAACCAGAGTCGAATTACGTATTCCGTGATCGACACGGCAATCGTACGAAAAAATATTACGTGACTAATCGTACGAACTGCAACATTGGTATTATGAGGTACGTTCAGTAGCGTATCGTAATCCATGACAAACTGTAATAGATTGAATGAGGTTTTTTAATAGACTAAGTGTCATCTTCTATTTGTAAACAAAGAAAATATTTATTATAGCATATCAAAGTTTTGGTAATTGAAAATTCTTTAAATCGTTAAAAGGTAAATTCGTTTCAAAATCTAGCATCTAAGGTAGTTTAACAAAAATTTATTCTAGAGTGAACTGCTTTAGTGAAAGTGAGCAAGGATTTAGTAAAGCTTCAAAAATATTCCAAGCGGTGGTGTTTACGTTGGAATGCATTCATTCTATTGTGTATAAGAAATAAATTAAAGTGAGTTTTATCTAAATATTTTGAATGTATATACCTATACACATTATCGTAATTTGGTATCATGAGTTCAGTGAACGTACGCAAAAAATCGTAAACGTCAAAAACTATCATTCGATAGCAAAAATACGTTCGAGTGCCTTTGAAATTCACGGTGTTTGAACTATTTTGAGGTTTTTTTTTAAATAATTTTTTTCAATCACTTCAAAAGTTATAATTAAACAAAACAAAGCAAAAACCAAAGTGCAAGAGTAACAATGTAAGTAAACAGATATAAATTAGTATAAAATATATGTATATGTATATATACAGGGTGGCTGATGAAAGCCGCTACCAAAAAAAAATTAAATAACTTTTTTTCTATTTAATGAATCTGGTTAATTTTCTTTTTATTTTGCAGATTGACTTTTACATTTAACAAAAATGGATAACTGGGACACTGAAACAAGAATTTGGATTGTCCCCCGCTATCACGCACTAGAGTCCGTAGTTTCGGTTCAAAGAGAGTATAGGCGCACGTTTGGCGGCAATCCTCCGAGCAGATGGACCATAATAAGACTTGTAAGCAATTTTGCCGAGCATGGGACAGTCAACAGAAGACCTTACCATCGAAACCCTTCAGTTCGAACGGAGGAAACAATCGCTACTGTAGCTGCTGCCATACAAAACAATCCACGTGTTTCGACAAGAAGCTTATCTGCTCAAATGGGTGTAAGCAGACAGTCATTACAGTCAATTATGCACAAAGATTTGGACTTATTCCCATATAAAATTCAAATGGCCAACAAACTGAACGCTGCAGACTTGCCGATTCGCTTGGAATTTTGTCAGAAGATGCTTCAAATGGTGGAAGAGGATGGAAACATGTTGAACTGTCTTTTCATGTCTGACGAGGCCCATTTCGATTTAAACGGCAACATAAACAAACAAAATTGTCGAATATGGAGTGCTTCCAACCCGCAGATACTCCATGAGACGGAATTGCATCCACTTCGCGTCACAGTGTGGTGTGCAGTTTCATCACGCTGCATTGTCGGGCCCTACTTCTTCGAAGAAAACGGTCACACCGTTACGGTTACTGGAGACCGTTACTTGAGCATGTTGAGAGAGTTTTTCTATCCAGAATTACGCCGAATGAGAATTTCTTTCAACTCTGTGTGGTTTCAGCAAGATGGTGCAGCTCCTCATATAGCCCAACCTGTTATGACAGAATTGCGACGAAAATTTCCCAATAAGCTGATATCCAGAAACTCCACATTCCGTTGGCCACCCAGGTCGCCTGACCTTACTGCACCTGACTTTTTTTTGTGGGGTTATTGCAAACAGGAAGTCTTCAAAGCAAAACCAACAAATTTGAATGAACTAAGGCAATCCATTCGAGAAACAATTGCGGCTATTCCTGTCTCAACTCTCCAAGCAGTAATGAACAACTTTTTGGTAAGATGCCGCACATGCATCGACGAGCAGGGGGGGCATTTAAATTCCATTATTTTTAAAACTAATTAAGCTATGAATAAAAGAAAAATGAATTCCATACACTGAAAAAAAAATTATTTGAGTTTCTTAATGTAGCAAAATTCATCAGCCACCCTGTATCTACATAAACTAATTTTCTGTTTCATCAAAGGACACATTTAAATAAATTATATTAAATTATTTTTAAGAAATTATTAAGCTCCCAGTGAAAGAAATTTACAGCTTCAACTAAATACCCTGCAATGATAAGCAATAATGTGTATAGGTATATACATTCAATATATTTAGATAAAACTCACTTTAATTTATTTCTTATACACAATAGAATGAATGTATTCCAGCGTAAACACCACCGCTTGGAATATTTTTGAAGCTTTACTAAATCCTTGCTCACTTTCACTACAGCAGTTCACTCTAGAATAAATTTTTGTTAAATTACCTTAGATGATAGATTTTGAACCGAATTTACCTTTTAACGATTTAAAGAATTTTCAATTACCAAAACTTTGATATGCTATAGTAAATATTTTCTTTGTTTACAAATAGAAGATGATACTTAGTCTACGAGGTGTGTTCAAAAAGTATCGCGAATTTTAAATTTTCGCTGGTTACGTATATTCGAATTTCGAATTTTTTGTGGCGTTATGTTGGTACCCATGTCTCTCACTTATGCCGACAAGCTCGGCCATTTTGAATGTTCAGTTAATTGTTGACAGCTGCTTTGCTTGCACGTGTTTTGGATCGCCTTCGATTTTTACCTATTTTTTTACCAAAATTGCTCAATTGTGACCAAAAACAGCATCGCATGAACATTGCTAATGAGATGTTAAACTCTGTCCGCGACGACCCAAATTTCCTCCAGAGGGTCATAACTGGTGACGAATCGTGGGTTTATGGTTATGACGTGGAAACCAAAGCTCAATCATCTCAATGGAAGCTGCCGCACGAACAAACACCGAAAAAAGCCCGCCAAGTTCGGTCGAATGTGAAAGTTTTGCTGACAGTTTTCTTCGATTGCAGGTGCATCATTAGTTCTTGCCACAGAGAAGAACGGTCAATAAGGAATATTACCTGCAAGTTATGCGCAAATTGCGCGAAGCAATCCGCCAGAAACGCCCGGATTTGTGGAAGAACAAAAATTGGCTTTTGCACCACGATAACGCCCCTGCTCACGCATCGTTGCTTGTGCGCGACTTTTTGGCCAAAAACAACACACTAATGATGCCGCAGCCACCGTATTCCCCAGACCTGGCCCCCTGTGACTTTTTCTTGTTCCCTAAACTGAAGAGGCCCATGAAAGGACGACGTTACGCTTCTCTTGACGAGATAAAGACGGCATCGAAGGAGGAGCTGAACAAGATACAAAAAAATGATTTTTTGAAGTGCTTCGAAGATTGGAAAAACCGTTGGCACAAGTGTATAATATCTCATGGGGATTACTTTGAAGGGGACAAAATAGATACTCATGAATAAATAAATAATTTTTGAAAAAACACAAAATTCGCGATACTTTTTCAACACACCTCGTATTACAAAACTTCGTACGATGCTATGGTACTTGTGCTGTTGTTGTTTTCAGCAGTAAAATTACAGTATGCATAGTTTAAATTATTGCGGTCGTTGTAGATTTTGAGAGCAACTTTATGTCCCATTTTTTGAAGACAACTAATACGGAACAGATGGAACTAAGAACAAAATGATCAAATCTCTGGTGAGTATTTTTACAGTTGATACAAATTGTTTCTCTAGTGCACTTCCCATTGCATTCTTTATTGATATGTGGAGCATAGCTACCGTTCATGCAAATTTCATAATTTTTGCAGAATTTAGCGAAGTGTCCATATTGAAAAAAGTTATTACAACGCATTGGACGTGGTATATAAGGACGGACGGTTTTCCGTTCCTAACCGATGTATATATGTGATGGCAATGCTGATAAAGAAAAGGAAAGTATTATCAAACCTGTTTCAATAAGTTGGTCATTCCTTTTTTTTTTTTTTTGTTTTCAGCTTGCTCATTTTTTGTTTGTTTTAAGAAGTCGTGTTCTATTATATAATTTTATACACTCAATAACTTCACTTCCACACGTATTCTCTATGCACTCTTTGAGAAAGAAGGGAGAAATATTGTCTAAAATGTTTTTGTGGGTGTCTGATTCATTTATACTCTTTTGTTCTCCTTTTTTTCGTTTCTGTTTTTGAAAAATGTTCACTAATATTATTCAATCTTCTCATTAAAAGAAATCTAGGTCCAGGATTTCTATTTTTGATTATTTGATCGAGCTATCGAATGACATTTTTAATTGGCAGGTGCCACCCGCTCTGGAGGCAGTAAACTCATACATATTTCTCTATATTATATTTAACTGTTCATATATAGATGTTGGATTACAGATTCCAATGCACAACTGATCGCTATGAACGTTCACTCTAAACTGAGTTAATTGATGATGGTACTTACGGTTGTAGGGAATTCTTACTCCAGGGGTTGACAATTCGCGCTCCAACTAGATGCCACACACAAAAGTATTTTGCTATTTGTGCACAAACGAAAGCAATCCTTTTAAAGAAATCTTTTTAAAGCACTCTGCTTGGAATTCTTTATTGTAGACGTGATTGTATCTGGGTTATATTGCGCTCCAATATAAGCAATTTACTTGTGAACTTTACTCTATGCACCGAATAGAGTTATTCTTTTAAATTCAATACTTTCCCTTATGCTACCGAGGTTATATTTGAAGAATTTTGCAGTTCCTCAGAACACACTGTTTCCAGATATTTCTTTTTATTTTAATATATACGAATTTTCCGTTTTTACGCTGATTTAATTGGTTTTATTTGTAAGTTTTAAATTTTTTCTGCACGATAATATATGGATAAATTCTTATTATTAACAATACTATAATAAAAAAAAGAAGATGATGGCCGCCCAGTAGTCAGCAGCGCGGCGAATTGGTGCTGGGGTTGCCACCCGTCCCAAATGGCATCAAAATGTACTATTTTGAATTCATGAGCTAAGACGGGTAAATATAATATAATAAGAATATAATGTGATGGAATACATGCGTTATAATTAAATTATGTACAATTCATGGGAAATATATACACGGTGGCGCAAAAGTAAGCTTCCGATGTTCAGCATATCGGTTGTGGCACGTGCAGTGTGTGCTGTTGCACCGTCTTGTTGGAACCACATGTTTTCCCATCCCAATTCATCAAGTTGCGGCAAAAAGAACTCGTTGATCATTGCTCTGTAGCGCTCACCATTCACAGTAACCGTTTGGCCCCGACCGATTATTGGTCAAATAAATAGTCAGCAATATTCCGCGTTCTGGAGCAGTGTAGCGTAACATTGTTTATTAACGTGTATTTCGCATGTTTTTACTACACAAATGTCAAAACAGGACTGACTTTAGTGGCCAATCGCAAAATTTATAGCATTTTCTGATAGGAGGATTACTTTTGCGCAGTAACCGTTTTTCACCGACCGATTATTGGTCAAATAAATAGTCAGCAATATTCTGCGTTCTGGAGCAGTGTAGCGTAACATTGTTTATTAACGTGTATTTCGCATGTTTTTACTACACAAATGTCAAAACAGGACTGACTTTAGTGGCCAATCGAAAAATTTATAGCATTTTCTGATAGGAGGATTACTTTTGCGCAGTAACCGTTTTTCACCGACCGATTATTGGTCAAATAAATAGTCAGCAATATTCTGCGTTCTGGAGCAGTGTAGCGTAACATTGTTTATTAACGTGTATTTCGCATCTGTTTACTACACAAATGTCAAAACAGAACTGACTTTGGGGGCCAATCGCAAAATTCATAGCATTTTCTGAGAGGAGGATTACTTTTGCGCCACCTTGTATAACGAGCATTATTTTATGTACAATGTGCTCAGTTTTTATGGCCATGCAGCCACACCAACGCTTTCTAATTGTTAGGGCACATCAGCAGCGCGTCATGATGCAAACACAACCTGCATTTCCGGTAATCCAGTTCGGGTTCGCTTCGGCGCGGGCGGGCTGTGGGCAGGGTCACCTGCATATGAATTAATTATACGCCTGAGATGAAGCACAATTTTTGGGAGTGCCGAATCGGTTGCCTGACAGTTTACGATAGCACGAGCTTAGTAGACTGCATAAAGTTAGGGAGATGGCAGTGGGCACTGAGGGCCCGCGTCACTCTTAGATGACGGTAGAAAGCATAGTTTAGTGAGAGGTCTTGTGAGTACGCCCTGGTTGCGAACGTCTACGACACGAATTTGTCCTTCTCGTCCTGGGTGTAGGCCTTCCAATCGACCTAGTCGCCACTCGGTCGGAGGTCAGTTGCCTTCTTTAATGATGACTAGATCGCCAGTTTGCGGGGGGATTTGGGCGTTTTTCCATACTACCGCTTTTGAAGGTCGGTGAGGTAATCCCTTTTCCAGCGTTTGCTGAACTGATGGTACAGAAATCTCAGTCGTTCCCACCTGTTTATCATAGAGAGATTTTCGTGATTCGGTTCGGAAAGCGAGAGCATTGCTGCACCTCGAAGAAAATTACCTGGCGTGAGGGCGGTGAGGTCATTCTGGTCCTGAGACAGCTGCGATATTAGACGAGAGCTAGGTACGGTCTCTATTCGGATTAATAAAGTCGAGAACTCCTCGAAGGTAAAGCTTTGAGCTCCGACGAATTTTTTAAAGTGGCGGTTAAAGCTTTTGACAGCGGATTCCCATAATCCGACCATGTGAGGTGCGCCGGGGGGTATTAACTTCAAAGCGGTTCCTTGCGGGGCATACTTCTGGACGATATCCGGCGATGCTTCTTTCAGGAACGATACGAATTCCAGTTCGGTAGCACGCTTTTCGCCGATGAATGTTTTGCCGTTGTCGCTCATCATTTGGTTACGGTATCCTCGACGTCTTACGAATCGGGCGAAGGCAGCCTTACTGGTGAGATCTGAGCATAGTTCCAGGTGGACCGCCTTCGTGGTAAAAGAGAAAAAGACGGCCACGTAGCCCTTTATGAGGGTTTGGGATCGAAGCATGGGGGTCTTTATTTGAAATGGACCAGCGAAATCTACACCAGTCGTGGTGAATGGTGGATAGAATATACATCGTTCAGTGGGCAAGGCTGCCATTATTTCCCTGCAGTCAATTCTCTTAGTTTTATACTAGTCAAATACTAGTTTGCCAAACCGGCATAACTAGTTCGAGTTCTGTAAAATTTTCCATATTGGCAACTGGTATTTTTAACGCGGCGATGTCCTATCAGATGGAAATTATCCGCTTTGCATCAACCATACACCAGTTGACATACTAGTCAGTATATACACCAGTATCATACCAGATGTCATACTAGTCAGTATATAAACCATTATCATACCAGATGACATCCTAGTCAGTATATACACCAGTATCATACCAGATGACATACAGTACATACACGAACATCATACAAGCCATCGTAATAGTCAGGCTAAGCATTAGTATCAATATTGAAAATTCAGTCCTCAGATATAAAATATGTGTCCATCAAAATAAATATTATTTCACTATTTTGAACAATGGAAACATATTTCAATAAAAATGTAATCGCTATTTATAGCAATTTTAACCTTGGCAAACATTTATTAAAAGTAATTTTTATCTTTTCTAATAATAGTCCTTTTTTTCAATGAATTTTATAATAGATTCCACAGGCATTCGTGGAAAATTTTAAAATTTAAATATTAATCTCAGATAGAATGTAATCCATACTTGTAAAAATATCTAATAAATTGAAAGTTTTGGAGTTCATTGCAAATAACCATGCAGGTAACTCGCTTATTCTAGTACATAATGTGCAAGTTCTTAGTAACTAAACTTTTAAAAAAATGCTTTTTTGAACCATCTTGTTATCGTATGTGTCTCTGCTCGCCATTTTGGTTGTTGCAGCTTCTGCACGATTCCGTTGGAGATTTACTGTTGTTTTATTTATGAAAACTACATTTCACAATCACAATAAGTCTACTCTGAAAAAGAAAAACAGGGTCAATATTTACTTTATACATTTTTTGTTAAGTTTTTCTTTAGAAAATGGTTGCTCAAATTATTCCAAAAAGAAATGTTATTTACTTGCACAATTGATTTAACAAATGATCGTTTCGTTTTCACTTTTCTTCGTGGTTTCATTTGAACTTGTTATTCGTTGTTCCTTTGCTGCTGCGCCTTTATTGCAGTAGCGACGTGGAAAAAATAAAGGTTGTTTTTGTTTACATGCATGATTTGCAACCCTCTCAAAAGGATCATGATTTTACAATCAGAACTATATTTTACAAGAATGTTTTAAATTAAATAAATATTTAAAAAGTCAGAATATTAGTTGAAAAAAAATTAAAATGTAAGACGGCGTTGTTAACTGAACGATTGCGGCCCTAATACTGAACTGTTTTCTTTTTCGCTCGTGTATGCATGTATCGACAATTTGAGAGGGTTGTTACTGCTTATGACAACGGAAATATTGCAGTCGTTTAAACAGTTATGAATGAGCCCACGAAATTCTAGTTAATGAACTAGAATGTTTACTAACCAGTTTGGCAGTTGACTGCAGGGTTGTGATCGCCTTTGTTGTTTGTGAGTGGTGCAGACTTTGCTCTGGAATATGCAATTTTTAATAAGTGGTTTGAGATGGGCAATGTAAAATTATTGCCTTAGGATTTGTTGCATAAGGCGAGCTTCCGCATGTAAGAGAAATTGATGGTGGAATCGTATATATAGAGTACAGAGCCGAGACTTTTCGAGTAGGATAATGGGATGACGCTCATTGTGAATTAGAGTTGCATGGGCTAGTTGACCATTACCTCGGAGGACTCCGCTCTTGTCTAGGAAGGGACTGACTACGAGTAGGGATATCCGTTTCCCAATGGGTTTTGAGTCCTTTAGACATAATTTTTCAAGAGCGAAGTAACGAGTTTGGGCCATTATGAGCAGTCGATGTTTCGATCTTTGGAGATCGACATGAGTTAGCAAGAGTTCGGCTAGGTCTTTAAGGCGGTTCAACGCTTCGTTTAGCCGACGTACATATTTGAGAACGTAAGCTATCACACGTAAAGCACGAGGGTAGGAAGAGAACCCATTTAAGAAACAATCATTCTCTTCCATAGTATGTAGGGCTTCTACTTTACGTGACTCTGGGGGGTTGAAGTTCCGAACTGTTGGTTGTGGCCAATCTTTGGGGGGTTTGGAAAGATACTCTGGAACATTCCACTAAAGTGAGGAATTAGAGAGATCGACTGGCGTACAACCTCGGGTTCTCAGATCCTCGGGGTTATATTTACTTCTCACGTGTCGCCAAGAAACATTACCTACGAGTCTATGATTTGGGCAGTTCGATGGGAGACATAGGCCTTCCATGAGTGAGGTGGCTTTTCGAGCCAGGCTAACACGATTTCGGAATCCGAACACATGGTCAACTTTATTCTGGTGAGGCCGAGAGTTTGGCTAAGAAGAGAGCTCCGCGTAGTTCCAGGTGTGGCAGACTTATAGTTTTACGAGCAGCCACTTTGCCTTTGGACACTAGGAGGTGAGAGAAAACTTGGGTGCCTACAGTAGATCGCACATAGAGAGTTGCACAATAAGCCTTTTAGAGGCGTCGCAAAAACCATGGAGCTCAACCTGGTGGTCGGGGCGAAGTTAACCAGTCAGGGAATTTGAATTTCTGAGATCGTCAAAAGATTTTTTTCGAATTGCGTCCTTTTTAAGAGACGTATCGGTTTGATCCGTTCATCACAATCAGTCCCGTCTAACCAACATTCTAGTATCAAGATTTTTGCCTGAATCATTACTAGACGAGAGAATCTGCCGAATGGTGCGCAAGAGCGCATTCCATTGAATGCCTGGGGCCTTGGCGGTACTACTTTTCTCGAGTTCGTAGAAGTCGGTTTCCAGAAAGTCCGCCTTAGGAATGTGCCTGAGTTTGTCCGTATGGTTTGCCGTGATCTTTTTTAAGGGGAAGCCGGCTGAGTTTAGGGCATATATAGTCTCGATGAGGATTGCTCGGCTGATTGCAGATCATGACTGCCGGATAAAATGTCGCGAATAGCCAGGAAGGGAGCGCAGTTCACACCGAAGGTGGCCGTTTTTAATTTAAAGTCCTTTATTGGACGGTCTACGGGAGTTCGGAATATTGCCCGTTGGTAATCCTGGTCATCGGGTTGTAAGAGAATCTGGCGGTATATTTTCTCTACATCGCCATTAAAAACATATTTATATGTCCGCCATTTTAGTAGCAAAAGTCGGAGATCGATTTGGAGGGTTGTTCCGGTACATAAAACACCATTGACCGGAAGCTGACTTTTTGGACGCATTGAACACAACTCTGACTTTTGTGGTCTTTTGTTTGGTCTTACGACCGCATTGTGAGGGAGATAGAATGAGCTGTATTTTCCTTGGGATTCCACTTCATTGGGACAGCATTCTTCCACGTGGTCGAGGGACAGGTATTCTTCGAGAACCTGGTCATACCGCTGTTTGAGATCCCCCCTTTTTTTGAGAGAGTGCATTCTATTCCTTTGAACTGCCGTAAGGCTGCAGTACGGGATTGGCCTAGGTCGATATTGTTCGGGAATGATGGTTTAAATGGGAGCCATCGTCATCCATTCGCGTGGTTGTGCTTGGGAGGAATGTGCTCCAACCTTTTCTGGAGTTTGGCCACTTATGATCCATCCAAAGATTGTGTTTTGGGCTAGCAGGCTGAGAGAGATATTCTCTATGCCATTTAGTATTATTTGTGGGATTAGATCACTACCCAATACCACATCGATTTGTGATGGGTTCTGGTAGTTCTGGTCTGCTAGTCTGAGATGCGACCATTTAGGCCTTGGCTGTCATTTAGCCTGAGTGTTGGGAGTTGCCTAGTGAGGCGGCGTAGCACTATTGCCTGGACCTTTATTTTCACCTTGTTATCATTTAAGACTAGGGTCAACGAGCACAACTTGCTAGAGGTTAGTACCACACCGCCTCCCATACCCGATATTTCAAAGAGGCAGTCGGTATAGGGAAGCTCCAGTTTTGTCTGAGTTTTGGCCGATATTAAGCTTCTTTCGGAGCTCTAATCTTGAATAGGTCCCTTCTATGTTCCACCAAGGCTATTGCTGTAGGGAGTATGATTTGGCTATCATTTTCAGAATGGAAAGATTGTACTTGGGATGCGTTGGGATTAGAGGGATCTCCTTCCTGGGGTACCGCCTGGCTGATGTCCTGAAGCCTGGGATTGCTGGCTTCAATCGTGGCTACCTGGGATCTTGTTCTTTGAATTCCGGAACTGGTACTGGGGGCTGCTGTGTCATGAATGGTGGTGTTATAGCGGCCTTGGCAGTGCATGCATGTTCTCGTGCTTTGGCAGTCCTTTAAAACATGAGTCTGAGCTAAAAAATTCTCGCAAAGATTGTTTTCTCTTACGAACTTTCTGTGATCTGACAACTTTTTATACCGCAAACAGCTTTATAGAGTGTGGGTGGACTGTTTGCATAATTTACAGGTATGAAATCTCTGTGTTGGTGCTGAGTTGGTGCTTTGGTTTTGGGGCTGAGTCTGCCTGAACTGGGGTTTGTTCTGACTGGGGAGAGGCCTTGAGAAGTTTGTGGAGGGTGGATTGTATCGGGGTTTGGCTGGTCGCCATTGATCCACCTTTTCCACTATCTCTAAGCGAGTAGCAGAAACTGGTTCATTTGGGACCAGTTCGGGAGGTCTCTTCTGGAGCTTACAGATTGCTTCCACAGGGCAACTGTAGTCTCTGGAAGTTTTGAGTACACCAGATATCTTAAAATGGGACCCCAACTGGAGGTTTCGACTTGTTGTGTCGGTAGTATTTGGAGACAGTTATTTACTGAGGATTGTAATTTCTGTATATCCTCAATATTCTCCGATTGAAGCGTCTTTAAATTCATGAGAATTCGGATTTGATTGTCGACCGGACTCGCTTATTGTCATTGAGAGCTTCCCATGCTAGGGCGAAATTGTCGTCGCTTAAAGGGAATTGTTCCACTATTTGACCTGCCTTTCCTTTAGTCTTATGTCTGAGGTGATACAGTTTCTGGGCACCGAAAGCCGCGGACTTAAAGTCCTTGGGGAGGTCCTGGTCATCAGTCTCCTACCATCTTGTACGTGCTCTGTACTCTTGACCAAAACGCGTCTATGTTTTTGTCTTTTAATTTTAGGGCTGCCTTGGTAGGGGGTTAAGGGGAACCGAGTTCAGTAATCCGTAAAAATATCAGTTTCGGCGAAAAATTTATTCTCGGTTTCGGTTTCATTTTGAAAAATACTTACTTTTTTTAATTGTGGTAATTTTGGGAAGTTTTTATAGAGACTGCTGCTTTTATTTACGCAAAGAAAATTTGAAATGGGATTTATCAGTCTTGTACCACTGTTCAAGGGAGGTATTCGCCGTAAACTTTAAATATATTCTTTATCTATTTGTTTATATGTATATGTGTGTGTGGGTGTAATCGGAGGGGTAGTTTAGGGATAATTTAATGGATTTTAAGCACCGGTCAAGAGATTATTACTATTTACTCTTTTCGATGTACTGCCTTATTTGACTTTGAAGTTGGGTAATTAGTTATTTGACTACTAGTTAATTTGAGTTTAGTACTAGTTTGAGTACAAAGAAATTAGTTTATGGGGTGAATTTGGCGATGAGGCTCACTGTTTTTGGATTGTATGTAAAATTATACCGCAAGGGAATTAAAAGTATTTTCTATAGCACTGTACATGTGTGCGAAATTTCGCCTTAAGGGATTGGGTATGAGTTATTTTTGCGGGAGCCAACAAATTTTAATGAGGAGTGTAATATAGTTTCTCACATAACATAGTTATTGTTATTTACACAACAAGGTTTATCGACGTCTGTACATTGCAGATATTTAAGAAAATTCGAAAGCAGGGATCATTATTAGGCCAAAAGAAGCCAAATCAACTGTTTTTAGAATTTTTGTCTGTCTGTCTGTATCTCTATATGTTTGCGCGCATCACTAATTAAAATTAAACGGAGTTTTAACCGCTATATTACTAAACGTTTAACTTAAAATTTAAGATATCATTTGTTCTCATAGATTGACAGGTTTCGGAGATATAGACCGATTTGTGAACCAAGGTTACCCAAAATGTGTCAGTAAGTTATGTTACTTGCACTTTTTATAACTCAAGAATGGCTGGACTGATTTGGCTGAAAATTGGTGGGGAAGTAGCTTGGAACCAGGAAAAGGACATAAGATACTTTTTTTCCGGAAAGTGGACCCGGGGCCGACCTATTCCACCATCTTTTTTATTTATTTCGGGATTTACTTGTAATTTGGTACATTGCTAGCCTTTTACACTGATTACTGCTTGCATTCTAGCGTTCATATTGGGCAAAGTGACGTTGTTTTGCCATGACCATTAACAAATGACAAGGCTAATTCTTGAAAGTTTGTGGTCTGAATCTAGAAAATCCATGTTTTTCTCATGGTCAATTATATGCGGCATGCTCACGGGTCGGAAGACCATCTGCTTTTTTTGTTCTTGCGCCTGATAATAAAACGAAAAATGCCGTCTATCACAAGGTGGTTGATTGAAGAGTACAACCATTACACCAAAATACACGACCAAAAAAGAATCGTTAAAACAATTGACTTTTTATTTACATTTATCATTTTAATAAAAATAAAATCCAATATCTGGTCATTTATTGCTTTTAAGGCGGAACAAAGTTCGGCGAGTCAGCTAGTGAACAATAAAAGTCATCACTATATACAGGGTGGCGCAAAAGTAATCCTCCTATCAGAAAATGCTATAAATTTTGCGATTGGCCCCTAAAGTCAGTTCTGTTTTGACATTTGTGTAGTAAACACATGCGAAATACACGTTAATAATCAATGTTACGCTACACTGCTCCAGAACGCGGAATATTGCTGACTATTTATTTCGGTCGGTGAAAAACGGTTACCGCGCAAAAGTAATCCTCCTATCAGAAAATGCTATAAATTTTGCGATTGGCCCCTAAAGTCAGTTCTGTTTTGACATTTGTGTAGTAAACACATGCGAAATACACGTTAATAAACAATGTTACGCTACACTGCTCCAGAACGCGGAATATTGCTGACTATTTATTTGACCAATAATCGGTCGGTGAAAAACGGTTACTGCGCAAAAGTAATCCTCCTATCAGAAAATGCTATAAATTTTGCGATTGGCCCCTAAAGTCAGTTCTGTTTTGACATTTGTGTAGTAAGCACATGCGAAATACACGTTAATAAACAATGTTACGCTACACTGCTCTAGAACGCGGAATATTGCTGACTATTTATTTGACCAATAATCGGTAGGGGCCAAACGGTTACTGTGAATGGTGAGCGCTACAGAGCAATGATCAACGAGTTCTTTTTGCCGCAACTTGATGAATTGGGATTGGAAAACATGTGGTTCCAACAAGACGGTGCAACAGCACACACTGCACGTGCCACAACCGATATGCTGAACATCGGAAGCTTACTTTTGCGCCACCTTGTACTAAGCAACCGGCCAAGTCATACACGTTTTTCTTTTCGGCTCGTATAATACAATATACGGATTTATTTGTAAGTACAAATATGTCACACTGTATAAGATTGGAAAATTCCATAGCAAAATGGAGGAAATTATAAAAAATATGCTAGTGGTGCCTCAGCTTGAGCCTGGGATGGAAGCATGGGCAATATGGCGAGAAAGCCTAGACATTCACCTAATAGAGTTGAAATGTACCGTAGAAGAAGAAAAGAAGAACGTATTGCTTAAGACAGTGGGCACTGCTTCATATAGTGTACTACACAGTCTATGTAGTCCGCAGTCACCAAGGCAAAAAACATTTAAAGAGTTCTCTATTTTGGAGACACATTACACCCCGTCGGTATTCGTATTTCAAGAAAGAAAAAAGTTTCATTCGTCCAAACAGCTATACAGCGAAGATGACCTTAAACTGTAAATTTCGCGAAAATTCAAATGCATTTATTCTTGATCAATTCATTGTTGGAGCAAAGCCCAAAATTTATAAAAACCTTTGTGAAGAAAACGAAACAAATTCGTGCGAAGATGCGTTAAGAAAGGCGATGATACTTGAGTGTAAAATGGCGGACAAAATTGAAAACAAAGAAACTTGTGTTAACTATGTGAAAAAGATAAAGGTTTGCAGCAAAGATCCTAACCTAACCGACAGAAACCCATGCAGTCATGGCGGCTAGCGAAACCATGAGTCTTGCGTCTGTCTGCCGAATGAAACCACAATTAAATTATGTATCAAATTCAAATCAGGTTCAAAATGAATGTAAAGGTGATATTTTCAATTATTATATTTTTAGCGTAAGTGATGTAAGGCCGAACGAGGCATATTCTCTTTCTGTGACATTTGATTGTGTTCAGGTTAGAGCAGGCTGCGATACAGGTGCACCGTGCACGTTGATATCTGAGAAATTTTTGAAGCAAAATACTAACCAAAAAAATTCGTACTTCTAATACACCATGCCTTGATTATAGCAATGATCGAATACAAATTGTCGGTGAGTACAATGCATATATTATGTATATGGGTATTACGGAAGAGATTACTGTAGTTGTGACCAAACATAACAAGCCGCCCCTGTTAGTTAGTGCATTTTTACGCGCATTCAATTTAGAACTTTTACAAGTTAATTCGATAAACAATTCTTTTAATGAGGACTTAGCTCGAAATATTAAAAGTGAGTTTTCAAGCGTTTTTGAAGACTCTCTTGGCAAATACAATGTTAGATTTCGATAAATTTATCGATAACTGAGTTACCGGTCAAAGTATGGTTCCCTTAACACCTTGAAATTTGTTTATAACATCGGTATCAAAGGAAAGTGTAAGGTCATAGGTTACATTTGGACTTTGCTATATTTCGATATATTTATCGATAACTGAGTTACCGGTAAAAATGTGGTTCCCCTAAAACCTTGAAATTTGTATATAATATCGGTATCAAACGAAAGTGCAAGGCCTTAGGTTTCATTTGGACTTTGCTATTTTTCGATATATTTATCCATAACTGAGTTACCGGTCAAAGTATGGTTCCCTTAACACCTTGAAATTTGTTTATAACATCGGTATCAAAGGAAAGTGTAAGGTCATAGGTTTCATTTGGGCTTTGCTATATTGCGATATATTTATCGATAACTGAGTTACCGGTCAAAATGTGGTTCCCACAACACCTTAATGTATGCGTTCAATATGGGCGTCAAACGAAAGGGCAAGGCCACAGCTTTCATTTCAACTTCTCGATATTTCGATATATTTATCGATAAATGAGTTATCCGTAAAAATGTTGGTCCCCTAAAACCTTGAAAGTTGTATACAACATGGGTGTCAAACGAAAGTGAAAAGCCACAGCTTTCATTTGAATTGTTCTATATTTCGATGATAAATGAGTTATGGGTCAAAATGTGCAATATGGGTATCAAACAAAAAGGAAAGGCCACTACATTCATTTGAACTTTTATATTTCGATATATTTATCGATAACTGAGTTACCCGTCAAGTTGGGGTTTCCCTAAAACCTCGAAATTTGAATATAATATCGGTATCAAACGAAAGCGCTGGGCCTTAGGTTTTATTTGGACTTTGCTATATTTCGATATATTTATCGACAACGGAGTTACCGGTCAAAATGTCGTTCCCCTAAAACCTTGAAATTTGTATATAATATCGGTATCAAACGAAAGGGCAAGGCGATAGGCTTCATTTGGAATTTCCTATATTTCGATACATTTATCGATAACTGAGTTACCGGTGAAAATGTGGTTCCTCTAAAATCTTGAAATTTGTATACAAAATGGGTCTCAAACGAAAGGGCAAGGCCATAGGCTTCACTTGAAATTTGCTATATTTCGATACATTTATCGATAACTGAGTTACCGGTCAAAATGTGGTTCCTCTAAAGCCTTGAAATATGTGTACAACATGGGTGTCAAACGAAAATGCAAGGCCACAGTTTTAATTTGAATTGTTTCATATTTCGATATATTCATCGATAAATGAGTTATCGGTAAAAAACTTGGTTCAAATAAAACCTTGAAATTTGCTTGTAATATAGGTGTCAAACGAAAGGGCAAGGCCACAGCTTTCATTCGAACTGTTCCATATTTCTATATATTTATCGATAAATAAGTTATCGGTTAAAATGTGATTCTCTTTAAACCTTGAAATTTGCGTGAAATATCGGTATCAAACCAAAGGGGAAAGGCCACAACTTTCATTTGAACTTCACAGTCACAGGGGGCCAGATCTGGGGAATACGGTGGCTGCGGCATCATTAGTGTGTTGTTTTTGGCCAAAAAGTCGCGCACAAGCAACGATGCGTGAGCAGGGGCGTTATCGTGGTGCAAAAGCCAATTTTTGTTCTTCCACAAATCCGGGCGTTTCTGGCGGATTGCTTCGCGCAAATTGCGCATAACTTGCAGGTAATATTCCTTATTGACCGTTCTTCCCTGTGGCAAGAACTCATGATGCACCACGCCCCTGCAATCGAAGAAAACTGTCAGCAAAACTTTCACATTCGACCGAACTTGGCGCGCTTTTTTCGGTCTTAGTTCGTGCGGCAGCTTCCATTGAGATGATTGAGCTTTGGTTTCCACGTCATAACCATAAACCCACGATTCGTCACCAGTTATGACCCTCTGGAGCAAATTTGGGTCGTCGCGGACAGAGTTTAACATCTCATTAGCAATGTTCATGCGATGCTGTTTTTGGTCACAATTGAGCAATTTTGGCACGAATTTCGCGTAAAAATCGAAGACGATCCAAAAAACGTGCAAGCAAAGCAGCTGTCAACAATTAACTGAACATTTAAAATGGCCGAGCTTGTCGGCATAAGTGAGAGACATGAGTACCAATATAACGCCACAAAAAAATTCGAAATTCGAATATACGTAACCAGCGAAAATTCAAAATTCGCGATACTTTTTGAACACACTTCGTATACGGATTTATTTGTAAGTACAAATATATCACACTGGCTAAGATTGGAAAATTCCATAGCAAAAATGGAGGAAGTTATAAAAAATATGCTAGTGGTGCCTCAGTTTGAGCCTGGGATGGAAGCATGGGCAATATGGCGAGAAAACCTAGACATTCACCTAATAGAGTTGAAATGCACCGTAGAAGAAGAACAGAAGAACGTATTGCTTAAGACAGTGGGAACTGCTTCATATAGTATACTACACAGTCTATGTAGTCCGCAGTCACCAAGGTAAAAAACATTTAAAGAGTTCTCTATTTTGGAGAGACATTACACCCTGTCGGTAATCGTATTTCAAGAAAGAAAAAGGTTTCATTCGTTCAAACAGCTAGACAACGAAGATGGCTTTAAGCTGTAAATTTCGCGAAAATTTAAATGCATTTATTCTTGATCAATTCATTGTTGGAGCAAAGCCTAAAATTTATTAAAACCTTTGTGAAGAAAACGAAACAAATTCGTGCGAAGAGTGTAAAATGGCGGACAAAATTGAAAACAAAGAAACTTGTGTTAACTATGTGAAAAAGATAAAGGTTTGCAGCAAAGATCCTAACCTAACCGACAGAAACCCATGCAGTCATTGCGGCTAGCGAAACCATGAGTCTTGCGTCTGTCTGCCGAATGAAAACACAGTTAAATTATGTATCAAATTCAAATCCGGTTCAAAATGAATGTAAAGATGATATTTTCAATTATTCTATTTTTAGCGTAAGTGATGTAAGGCCGAACGAGGCATATTCTCTTTCTGTGACATTTGATTGTGTTCAGGTTAGAGCAGGCTGCGATACAGGTGCACCGTGCACGCTGATATCTGAGAAATTTTTGAAGCAAAATACTAACCAAAAAAATTCGTACTTCTAATACACCATGCCTTGATTATAGCAATGATCGAATACAAATTGTCGGTGAGTACAATGCATATATTATGTATATGGGTATTACGGAAGAGATTACTGTAGTTGTGACCAAACATAACAAGCCGCCTCTGTTAGGTAGTGCATTTTTACGCGCATTCAATTTAGAACTTTTACAAGTTAATTCGATAAACAATTCTTTTAATGAGGACTTAGCTCGAAATATTAAAAGTGAGTTTTCAAGCGTTTTTGAAGACTCTCTTGGCAAATACAATGTTAGATTTCGATAAATTTATCGATAACTGAGTTACCGGTCAAAATGTGGTTCCGACAACACGTTGATGTATGCGTTCAATATGGGTATCAAACGAAAGGGCAAGGCCACATCTTTCATTTCAACTTTTTGATATTTCGATATATTTATCGATAACTGAGTTACCGGTAAAATGTATTTCCCCTAAAACCTTGAAATTTGTATATAATATCGGTATCAAACGAAAGTTCAAGGCCTTAGGTTTCATTTGAACTTTGCTATATTTCGATATATTTATCCATAACTGAGTTACCGGTCAAAGTATGGTTCCCCTAAACCCTTGAAATTTGTATATAATGTCGGTATCAAAAGAAAGTGAAAGGCCTTAGGTTTCGTTTGGACTTTGCTATATTTCGATATATTTATCGATAACTGAGTTACCGGTTAAAATGTGGTTCCGACAACACCTTGATGTATGCGTTCAATATGGGTGTCAAACGAAATGGCAAGGCCACAACTTTCATTTCAACTTCTTGATATTTCGATATATTTATCGATAACTGAGTTACCGATAAAAATGTGGTTCCCCTAAAACCTTGAAATTTGTATATAATATCGGTATCAAACGAAGGGCAAGGCCTTAGGTTTCATTTGGACTTCGCTATACTTTGATATATTTATCGTTAACCGAGATACCGGTCAAAATGTGGTTCCCCTAAAACCTTGAAATTTGTATATAATATCGGTATCAAACGAAGGGGAAGGCCATAGGTTACCTTTGGACTTTGCTATATTTCGATATATTTATCGATAATTCAGTTATAGGGCAAAATGTGGTTCCCCTAAAACCTTGCAATTTGTATATAATATCGGTATCACACGAAAGTCCAAGGCCATAGGTTACCTTTGGACTTTGCTATATTTCGATATATTTATGGATACTTGAGTTACCGGTCAAAATGTGGTTCGACTAAAACCTTGAAATTTGTATATATTATCGGTATCAAACGAAAGGGTAAGGCCTCAAGTTTCATGTGGAATTTGCTATATTTCTATATATTTATCGATAACTGAGTTACCGGTCAAAATGTGGTTCCCCTAAAACCTTGAAATTTGTATATATTATCGGTATCAAACGAAAGGGTAGGGCCTCAGGTTTCATGCGGAATTTGCTATATTTCTATATATTTATGGATAACTGAGTTACGGGTCAAAATGTGGTTCCCCTAAAACCTTGAAATTTGTATATAATATCGGTATCAAACGAAGGGGAAGGCCATAGGTTACCTTTGGACTTTGCTATATTTCGATATATTTATCGATAATTCAGTTATAGGGCAAAATGTGGTTCCCCTAAAACCTTGCAATTTGTATATAATATCGGTATCACACGAAAGTCCAAGGCCATAGGTTACCTTTGGACTTTGCTATATTTCGATATATTTATCGATAATTGAGTTACGGGTCAAAATGTGGTTCCCCTAAAACCTTGCAATTTGTATATAATATCGGTATCAAACGAAAGCGCAAGGCCTTAGGTTTCATTTGCACTTTGCTATATTTCGATATATTTATCGATAACTGAGCTACCGGTTAAAATGTGGTTCCCCTAAAACCTTGCAATTTGTATATAATATCGGTATCAAACGAAAGTGCATGTCCTTAGGTTTCATTTGCACTTTGCCATATTTCGATGTATTTATCGATACTGAGCTACCAGTTAAAATGTGGTTCCCCTGAAACCTTGAAATTTGTATATAATATCGATATAAAACGAAAGGCTAAGGCCATAGGTTACCTTTGGACTTTGCTATATTTCGATATATTTATCGATAACTGAGTTGCGGGTCAAAATGTGGTTCCTCTAAAACCTTGAAATTTGTATACAACATGGGTGTCAAACGAATGTGCATGGCCACAGCTTTCATTCGAACTGTTCCATATCTCTATATATTTATCGATAAATAAGTTGTCGGTAAAAATGTGGTTCCTCTAAAACCTTGAAATTTGTAGATAGTATCGGTATCACAGCTTACATGAGGACTTTACTAGATTTCGATATATTTATCGATAATTGAGTTATCGGTCAAGATGGGGTTTCCCTAAGACCTCAAAATTTTAATATAACATGGTTATCAAACGATATGGCAAGGCCATAGGTTACATTTGGACGTTGCTATATTTCGATACATTTATCGATACCTGAGTTACCGGTCAAAATGTGGTTCCCCTAAAACCTTGAAACTTGTATATTATATCGGTATCAAACGAAAGTGCAAGGCCTTAGGTTTCATTTGGACTTTGCTATATTTCGATATATTTATCGATAACTAAGTTACCGGTCAAAATGTGGTTCCCTTAAAACATTGAAACTTGTATATTATATCGGTATCAAATGAAAGCCCAAGGCCTTAGGTTTCATTTGGACTTTGCTATATTTCGATATATTTATCGATAACTGAGTTACCGGTCAAAATGTGGTTCCCCTAAAACCTTGAAACTTGTATATTATATCGGTATCAAACGAAATGGCAAGGCCATAGGCTTCATTTGGAATTTGCTATATTTCGATATATATATCGATAATTGAGTTACGGGTCAAAATGTGGTTCCGACCACACCTTGATGTATGCGTTCAATATGGGAGTCAAACGAAAGGGCAAGGCCACAGATTTCGTTTCAAATTCTCGATATTTCGATATATTTATCGAAAAAATAGTTATCGGTCAAAATGTTGTTCCCCTAAAACCTTGAAACTTGTATACAACATGGCTGTCAAACGAAAGTGAAAAGCCAAAGATTTTATTTGACTTGTTCCTTATTCGATATATTTACCGATAAATGAGTTATCGGTCAAAATGTGGTTACCATTAAACCTTGAAATTCGCGTGCAATATGGGTATCAAACAAAAAGGAAAGGCCACTACTTTCATTTGAACTTTTATATTTCGATAAATTTATCGATAACTGAGTTACCGGTCAAGTTGGGGTTTCCCTAAAACCTAGAAATTTGAATATGATATCGATATCAGACGAAATGGCAAGGCCATAGGTTACATTTGGACTTTGCTATATTTGGATATATTTATGGATACCTGAGTTACCGGTCAAAATGTGGTTCCCCTAAAACCTTGAAATTTGTATATATTATCGGTATCAAACGAAAGGGTAAGGCCTCAGGTTTCATGTGGAATTTGCTATATTTCTATACATTTATCGGTAACGGAGGTACCGTTCAAAATGTGGTTCCCCTAAAACCTTGAAATTTGTATATAATATCGGGATCAAACGAAAGGGCAAGGGCATAGGTTACTTTTGGACTTTGCTATATTTCGATATATTCATCGATAAATGAAATATCGGTCAAGGGGTTTCCCTAAAATCTCGAAATTTGATTATAATATCGGCATAAAACGAAATGGCAAGGCCATAGGCTTCATTTGTAATTTGCTATATTTCGATATATTTATCAATAACTGAGTTACCGGTCAAAATGTGGTTCCCCTAAAACCTTGAAATTTGTATATATTATCGGTATCAAACGAAAGGGTAAGGCCTCAGGTTTCATGTGGAATTTGCTATATTTCTATACATTTATCGGTAACGGAGGTACCGTTCAAAATGTGGTTCCCCTAAAACCTTGAAATTTGTATATAATATCGGGATCAAACGAAAGGGCAAGGGCATAGGTTACTTTTGGACTTTGCTATATTTCGATATATTCATCGATAAATGAAATATCGGTCAAGGGGTTTCCCTAAAATCTCGAAATTTGATTATAATATCGGCATAAAACGAAATGGCAAGGCCATAGGCTTCATTTGTAATTTGCTATATTTCGATATATTTATCAATAACTGAGTTACCGGTCAAAATGTGGTTCCCCTAAAACCTTGAAATTTATATATAATATCGGTATCACACGAAAGTCCAAGGCCATAGGTTACCTTTGGACTTTGCTATATTTCGATATATTTATGGATACTTGAGTTACCGGTCAAAATGTGGTTCGACTAAAACCTTGAAATTTGTATATATTATCGGTATCAAACGAAAGGGTAAGGCCTCAAGTTTCATGTGGAATTTGCTATATTTCTATATATTTATCGATAACTGAGTTACCGGTCAAAATGTGGTTCCCCTAAAACCTTGAAATTTGTATATATTATCGGTATCAAACGAAAGGGTAGGGCCTCAGGTTTCATGCGGAATTTGCTATATTTCTATATATTTATGGATAACTGAGTTACGGGTCAAAATGTGGTTCCCCTAAAACCTTGCAATTTGTATATAATATCGTTATTAAACGAAAGGGTAAGGCCATAGGTTACCTTTGGACTTTGCTATATTTCGATATATTTATCGATAATTGAGTTACGGGTCAAAATGTGGTTCCCCTAAAACCTTGCAATTTGTATATAATATCGGTATCAAACGAAAGCGCAAGGCCTTAGGTTTCATTTGCACTTTGCTATATTTCGATATATTTATCGATAACTGAGCTACCGGTTAAAATGTGGTTCCCCTAAAACCTTGCAATTTGTATATAATATCGGTATCAAACGAAAGTGCATGTCCTTAGGTTTCATTTGCACTTTGCCATATTTCGATGTATTTATCGATACTGAGCTACCAGTTAAAATGTGGTTCCCCTGAAACCTTGAAATTTGTATATAATATCGATATCAAACGAAAGGCGAAGGCCATAGGTTACCTTTGGACTTTGCTATATTTCGATATATTTATCGATAACTGAGTTGCGGGTCAAAATGTGGTTCCTCTAAAACCTTGAAATTTGTATACAACATGGGTGTCAAACGAATGTGCATGGCCACAGCTTTCATTCGAACTGTTCCATATCTCTATATATTTATCGATAAATAAGTTGTCGGTAAAAATGTGGTTCCTCTAAAACCTTGAAATTTGTAGATAGTATCGGTATCACAGCTTACATGAGGACTTTACTAGATTTCGATATATTTATCGACAACTGAGTTATCGGTCAAGATGGGGTTTCCCTAAGACCTCAAAATTTTAATATAACATGGTTATCAAACGATATGGCAAGGCCATAGGTTACATTTGGACCTTGCTATATTTCGATACATTTATCGATAGCTGAGTTACCGGTCAAAATGTGGTTCCCCTAAAACCTTGAAACTTGTATATTATATCGGTATCAAACGAAAGTGCAAGGCCTTAGGTTTCATTTGGACTTTGCTATATTTCGATATATTTATCGATAACTAAGTTACCGGTCAAAATGTGGTTCCCTTAAAACATTGAAACTTGTATATTATTTATATCGGTATCAAATGAAAGCCCAAGGCCTTAGGTTTCATTTGGACTTTGCTATATTTCGATATATTTATCGATAACTGAGTTACCGGTCAAAATGTGGTTCCCCTAAAACCTTGAAACTTGTATATTATATCGGTATCAAACGAAATGGCAAGGCCATAGGCTTCATTTGGAATTTGCTATATTTCGATATATATATCGATAACTGAGTTACCGGTCAAAATGTGGTTCCCCTAAAACCTTGAAATTTGTATATAATATCTTTATCAAACGAAGCGCAAAGCCTTAGGTTTCATTTGGACTTCGCTATATTTTGATATATTTATCGATAACCGAGTTACCGGTCAAAATGTGGTTCTCCTAAAACCTTGAAATTTGTATATAATATCGGTATCAAACGAAAGCCCAAGGTCTTAGGTTTCATTTGGACTTGGCTATATTTCGATATATTTATCGATAACTGAGGTACCGGTCAGGTTGGGGTTTCCCTAAAACCTCGAAATTTGAATATAATATTGGCATAAAACGAAATGGCAAGAGCATAGGCCTCATTTGGAATTTACTATATTTCGATACATTTACCGATAACGGAGTTACCGGTCAAAATGTGGTTCCCCTAAAACCTTGAAATTTGTATATAATATTGGTATCAAACGAAAGGGTAAGGCCATAGGTTACCTTTGGACTTTGCTATATTTCGATATATTTATCGATAACTGAGTTACCGGTCAAAATGTGGTTCCCCTAAAACCTTGACATTTGTTTATAATATCGGTATCAAACTAAGGGCAAGGCCTTAGGTTACATTTGGACTTTGCTATATTTCGATATATTTACCGATAACTGAGTTACCGGTCAAAATGTGGTTCCGATAAAACCTTGAAATTTTTATATAATGTCGGTATCAAACGAAGGCCAAGGCCTTAGGTTTCATTTGGACTTTGCTGTATTTTGATATATTTATCGATAACTGAGTTACCGGTCAAAATGTGGTTCCCCTAAACCCTTGAAATTTGTGTATAATATTGGTATCAAACGAAAGGGTAAGGCCATAGGTTACCTTTGGACTTTGCTATATTTCGATATATTTATCGATAACTGAGTTACCGGTCAAAATGTGGTTCCCCTAAAACCTTGACATTTGTTTATAATATCGGTATCAAACTAAGGGCAAGGCCTTAGGTTTCATTTGGACTTTGCTATATTTCGATATATTTACCGATAACTGAGTTACCGGTCAAAAAGTGGTTCCCATTAAACTTTGAAATTTCCGTGCAATGTCGGTATCAAACAAATATCATTTGAAATATTTATATTTTCATATATTCATCGATAAATGAGTTATCGGTCAAGGGGTTTCCCTAAGACCTCGAAATTTGAATATAATATCGGCATACAACGAAGGCCAAGGCCTTAGGTTTCATTTGGACTTTGCTGTATTTTGATATATTTATCGATAACTGAGTTACCGGTCAAAATGTGGTTCCCCTAAAACCTTGAAATTTGTTTATAATATCGGTATCAAACGAAAGGGTAAGGCCATAGGTTACCTTTGGACTTTGCTATATTTCGATATATTTATCGATAACTGAGTTACCGGTCAAAATGTGGTTCCCCTAAAACCTTGAAATTTGTTTATAATATCGGTATCAAACGAAGGCCAAGGCCTTAGGTTTCATTTGGACTTTGCTGTATTTTGATATATTTGTCGATGACTGAGTTACCGGTCAAAATGTGGTTCCCCTAAACCGTTGAAATTTGTATATAATATTGGTATCAAGCGAAAGGGAAGGCCATAGGTTACCTTTGGACTTTGCTATATTTCGATATATTTATCGATAACTGAGTAACCGGTCAAAATGTGGTTCCCCTAAAACCTTGAAATTTGTTTATAATATCGGTATCAAACGAATGGCAAGGCCATAGGCTTCATTTGGAATTTGCTATATTTCGATACATTTACCGATAACGGAGTTACCGGTCAAAATGTGGTTCCCCTAAGCCCTTGAAATTTGTATATAATATTGGTATCAAACGAAAGGGTAAGGCCATAGGTTACCTTTGGTATTTGCTATATTTCGATACATTTACCGATAACGGAGTTACCGGTCAAAATGTGGTTCCCATTAAAATTTGGAATTCGCATATGGGTATCAAACAAAAAGGAAAGGCCACTACTTTCATTTGAACTTTTATATTTCGATATATTTATCGATAACTGAGTTACCGGTCAAGTTGGGGTTTTCCTAAAACCTAGAAATTTGAATATGATATCGATATCAGACGAAATGGCAATTCCATAGGTTACATTTGGACTTTGCTATATTTGGATATATTCATCGATAAATGAGTTATCGGGTCAAAGGGTTTCCCTAAAATCTTGAAATTTGTTTATAATATCGGTATTAAACGAAAAGCAAGGCCTTAGGTTTCATTTGGACTTTGCTATATTTCGATATATTTACCGATAACTGAGGTACTGGTAAAAATGTGGTTCCCCTAAAACCTTACAATTTGTATATAATATCGGTATCAAACGAAAGCCCAAGTCCTTAGGTTTTATTTGGACTTTGCTATATTTCGATATATTTATCGATAAATGAGTTATCGGGTCAAAGGATTTCCCTAAAATCTTGAACTTTGTTTATTATATCAGTATTAAAGGAAGAGCAAGGCCTTAGGTTTCATTTGGACTTTGCTATATTTCGATATATTTACCGATAACTGAGGTACTGGTAAAAATGTGGTTCCCCTAAAACCTTACAATTTGTATATAATATCGGTATCAAACGAAAGCCCAAGTCCTTAGGTTTTATTTGGACTTTGCTATATTTCGATATATTTATCGATAAATGAGTTATCGGGTCAAAGGATTTCCCTAAAATCTTGAACTTTGTTTATTATATCAGTATCAAACGAAGGGCAAGGCCTTAGGTTTTATTTGGACTTTGCTATATTTCGATATATTTATCGATAACTCAGTTACCGGTCAAAATGTGGTTCCCACAACACCTTCATGTATGCGTTCAATATGTGCGTCAAACGAAAGGGCAAGGCCACAGCTTTCATTTCAACTTCTCGATATTTTGATATTGTTTGGTTACGCCGCCACTGTCGTCAGCACAACAAGCGCAAGCAGCGCAGTCAAGTTAAACTCTATGCTCTAATCTCTTCTAAATTCATGTATATTTACATATTTACATATATACATTGTAAATTGCTCTGCGAAGCAATGATAAAGAAAAGTCGTTAAAGCTAGTTGGAGACATATGTACATATACACACTCATACATGTTAATGACATTTATTGCAATTGCCTTTTGCTAAAGGCTCTCATTAACTTCACCTATCACTTTAAGTTAGTTCGTTTTCAATCGCTAATCGTGAAGCACGGGTTATTCGAACCCGCCTGCTTCTGCAAATAAAATTGTATTTTTCTTGGACGACGAGCGTTCTTATTTAGTTATTTCGATCGAAATTAGCCAACGAAAAAGCTCGAAGGCTACACATTTTTTGGTGACCCCGACGTGATTGCTATTGTCTTACCGAGTTAAGAGGCAAAATAGCAATTGCCATATATAGCAGTAAACGTTTTTTTCTACCGGCTGACTGCGCAGTACATATGTAGGTACACACTCACATTCGGTGAAGCGGTAAATATATATTGGGATAGTACTGGAGTACATACCTAATTTAGCTGTCAGGAAACGAACCATATAGCTGTGGCTGCTAGTATCCAATTTTATTGGCACTCAAATACATACGGGAACTCAAAAAGCGGTAAATTCGTGCCGTTGCAAAATCACACAATATTTTGGAAAAAATAAAATAAAATATTATACATTTTTGTTTTTCTCGGCAAGTTGCTCAGTTTTTCAACATTGCATCATGTCAGAAGATGAGCAGTCTAGTCCACCACTTGCGGATAAGAAAATTTTTTACAAGCGCAAGGCACAAGCAATTTATGTGCAGGCGCAAAATATTGAACAGGCGATCGAAGGGGAGAAAATTAATTTGCTTAACGAATCGGATTTAAGTGTAAGGCTGGAGCGTCTGGACCATATTGCCGCTACGTTTAATTCAATTTATGACAAACTCGAGGAGCTTGATTTTGATGAAATTGGTGGGGAACTGCGCTCAAACTTCGAGGATTTGCTCATTTCAGTACGGTCTCGTATACGGCATGAGATTCGAAAGCGTTCATCTCAAATGCCACCTTGTTCAACCATGCGATATGAGCATACACCTGAAGGTCAAACGATCATAATGCAAAGTCGACCACGGTTACCTGAATTAAAGTTGCCTACATTTAGTGGTGTATACACGCAATACACCGACTTCATTTCAATGTTTACAACGATCATCGATAAAGATCCTGATCTCACTGATGTCGAGAAAATGCAGCATTTGCGAACGTCGCTGAAGGGTGCTGCATTGGATACCATCCGTTCGTTGGAGATCAGTGATTTAAACTATAATATTGCTTTGGAGTTACTCCAGAAACGTTATAATAATAAGCGTCTTATTTTTCAGGCACACATCACTGAGATTCTGGGGTTGAAAAGGGTTGAAGCATCTTCAGCAGTAAAATTACGTGAGCTATCAGATAAAATTAACGCTAACTTACGAGCATTGCTAACTATTGGAGACTCGGAGCAAGTAGCAGCCGGCATAATCATACATACTTTACTTGAAAAGGTGGACAGTAAAACTCAGACTAAGTGGGAAGAAACCGCGCCCTTAGATGTCATACCATCATGTGAACAATTTACTACTTTTCTGGAAAAACGATGCCAAAAGTTGGAAAACGTCGAGAACTCCGTTGCAGCAAGTACTCGTATATCTCAGGTGGGCAAGAATAGTAGAAACACTAACTCCAGTAGAAAATCTTTTATATCCACTAACAAATCAAATGGCTGTGTTCTCTGCGACACCACAGACCATTCCATATATAGCTGCAGTAGATTGAATAATTTATCGCCACAACTACGTCTTAAAGAAGCCAAGCGGCTGTCATTATGCATTAATTGCCTTCGAAGAGGCCACCAGTTGAGAGCGTGCGCTGCCGGTTCATGTCGTTCATGCGGCGGTAAACATCATAGCTCATTGCATTTTGACCATGCCAATAGCCGGGGCATAATAAATGAACAACAAAACCCCCCATTGTCATCGCAATCTACTCCGCAACCTCCACATCGCTCTCTCACCGTTGTTTCCCCTTCCGCCATTGATTCTTCGGGTGCCCCGAATCTCAAATGTGATGTTGTGCTCCTAGCTACTGCGGTTGTTGACGTCAGGAATAGTGCTGGTACATGGGTACCCTGTCGCGCGTTGCTCGATTCCGGATCGCAATTGCACATCATCACATCTCGACTTGCTCAACAATTACAATTGCGCAAAACTAAATCATTTGCAGCTGTATCTGGTCTTGGCGACTCCGAGTTCCAGTCTGATGGTTTTACTGTCAACATAAATCTTCGTTCTCAAACTTCTGAATACACTACTTTCATTTCTGCTTTAGTAGCCCCCAACATAACAGACAATCAACCTAACTTCAGTTTAAATATAGCATCGTGGAACATTCCCTCCAACATTCGTCTAGCAGATAAAGACTTTCACAAATCCCAACGCGTTGATATGCTTATAGGTGCAAGTCTTTTCTATGATCTTTTGTGTGTTGGGCAGATCAAGTTGGCTTCTGGTCTGCCGCTACTTCAAAAAACCAGATTAGGATGGGTAGTCACAGGTGGCGACTCAAAGCCCAGAACAGCAAGGGCTCTGAACGCGGTATCCTCAACGAAACCATCCACCCAGCTTGATCAGTGGGTGCGTCGCTTTTGGGAGCTTGAAAGCTGCTCTTCCTCTGTATTTGTATTTTTTACCCCATCACTGCGTAATGAAGGAAGACAGCACCACCACAAAGTTACGGGTTGTATTTGACGGCTCTGCAGCTTCGTCCACCGGGTACTCCCTCAACGATGTACTCATGACTGGCCCTACCATACAACCCAAACTCTTTAACATACTGTTGCGTTTTAGAACATTTTCTGTCGCCTTAACTGGTGATATTTGCAAAATGTACAGATGTGTACGAGTCTCGGATGATGACTCCTACTTGCAGTGCGTATTGTGGCGCGATACTTCACATGATCAAGTTCAAGTTTTTAAACTTGATACAGTAACTTATAGTACTCGACCGGCTGCATTTTTATCAGTGCGAGCAATGCATCAATTAGCCTCTGACGAGCAGAAGCTGTTTCCTGTTGGAGCTGAAATTTTGCGGCGAGACTTTTATGTCGACGATCTTATTACAGGTGGGGATTCTGTCCAAGAAGTCAGAGAGATCATGAATCAAATTACTAATATGTTAGCGAAGGGTCGTTTTAAATTGCGTAAATGGTGCACTAATAATGTGGATCTTCTTCAAGGTATACCTAGCGAAGATACCGAACCGCTCTTGAGCTTCGATGATGGAAGCAATGTCACTAAGACGCTTGGTCTTACTTGGGACCCAGCCTCTGATAACCTACTTTTCGTATTCACACCCACAATCACAGCAAAGAGGAATTGCAAAAGATCGATCTTATCAATAATTGCTCGTTTTTACGACCCATTGGGGCTTATTGGTCCCATTATTTCTAAAGCAAAGATTTTTCTTCAGCATCTTTGGAGGGAGCAACTCGACTGGGATGAAAGTTTGCCCTCATCGTTAGATTCATCATGGAATAGTTTATACTCAGATCTTGTTCGCATACCGAAACTTAGTTTTCCTCGGCTGTCTATCCTGCCAAAAGGTGTGGTCGAGGTTCATGGCTTCAGCGATGCTAGCGTTCAGGCTTATGGAGCCTGTGTATACGTAGTATCCGACAATGGAATGGAGAGGCAGGTGCATTTACTTTGCTCTAAGTCGCGTGTAGCACCCCTCAAAACTCTTACGATACCTAAGCTTGAGCTTTGTGGAGCAGCACTGTTGGCACAACTCATTCATGAGGTCGCTGAAATGAACATTTTTGAATGCCCGTTTTTTTGTTGGTCGGATTCAGCAGTTGCACTATCATGGATCCACGACGAGCCATCTCGGTTTCAAATCTTCGCTTCAAACCGCATAGCAGCAATACAAGAATTGACGGCAGGCATGGAGTGGAATTACGTGCCAACCAAGTTAAATCCAGCTGACATTCTCTCTAGGGGCGCATCTCCCAGTGAGCTCATCCAATCTTCATTTTGGATTCGTGGTCCTGAATTTTTAGCTGAAGGTCGAAGCAAATGGCCATTGACTTGTAGCGTAGTGAAAGATCTCCCCGAGCTTCGCAAGAAGGTCCTACTGATAGTCCCTCAATTCGCTGACATGACACTTCATTGCAAATATGTCAACTCGTTCGCAAAACTACAGCACGTTTTCGGCTATATCTACAAATTCATTCATAGGATCCGACATAACGGATTAACAGTTGATTATATTCAACAGGGAACAAAATTGCTTTTACGAACAATTCAAATGGCTTATCTTTCGGAGGACTACAATGCCTTGAAAAATTGTGAACGGGTAAAGCCAAACAGCTGCATTTCATCTCTATCTCCATTTATTAACGACGAAGCATTAGTACGTGTAGGTGGACGACTCAAAAACTCAGCTTTGGACTTCGATGGTCAACATCCCATTATATTGCCTAGAAGCCATCCGGTAACTCATGCAATCATCATGCACTTCCATAGACGCAATTTACATGCCGGTCCTCGCGCATTGCTGGCCAACATTCGCCTGCATTACTGGCCAATCGGAGGTCGAAAAACTGTCTCAAGTACAGTGAGTAAATGCACAGTCTGTTTTCGAGCTAAGCCCTTTATAGCTGAACATATTATGGCTGATCTTCCTCACGATCGAGTCAACACATCGTACGCACTCAAGGTCACAGGCGTGGACTTTTGTGGACCCTTTTTTTACAAGAATGAAATACGGAACAGGCAGCCAATAAAATGTTATATTTGTATCTTCATATGCTTCGCTACCAAGGCTGTTCATATGGAGTTAGTCATGGATCTTTCTACGAAGGCCTTTTTGAATGCTCTCAAGCGCTTCATTCTCACTCGCTGTTGCCCCGCTAGAATATGGTCAGACAACGCTACTAATTTTGTTGGTGCTAGAAACGAACTTGCCGAATTACGTCGCCTGTTTCTTAGTGATAGTCACATAAGGGTGGTTCACGAATTTTGTTTGGACAACAATATCGATTGGAAATTCATTCCTCCTCGTTCCCCACACTTTGGTGGACTGTGGGAGGCGGCCGTAAAAACGGCTAAGCACCATTTTTATCGAACAGCTGCAAATTCCTTGCTAAACTTTGATGAGCTGCGCACGCTCATCTGCCACATTGCGGCAATTATTAACTCTAGACCTTTATTTTCACTTTCAGAGCACCCTGGCGATCTGGACGTTTTGACACCCGCCCATTTCATAGGGACGGCTCCTCTGGCTTTGTTTGATGAACCGAATGTCACATCTCTTAATTTTAATCGGTTAGACCAATGGCAGCGCGTGTCGTATTATCAGCAAATATTTTGGGCCCGATGGCGCGAAGAGTACTTAACTCTGCTACAACAACGTTCTAAGTGGCGCCATCAAACACCGGGCTTATCTATCAACGACATCGTCCTGGTAAGGGACGAAAATTTGCCACCACTTAAGTGGCCACTTGCGAGGGTCGTGAAATTGTTGAGCGGGGCAGACGGAGTATGCCGCGTTGCAGAACTAAAAACGGCCACTGGTATCATCCGGAGAGCTACACGAAAGCTATGCCCACTTCCTAAGCAAGATGAGGTTGAAAGCCCTAGGCTTCCAACGGGGGGAGAATGTTTGGTTACGCCGCCACTGTCGTCAGCACAACAAGCGCAAGCAGCGCAGTCAAGTTAAACTCTATGCTCTAATCTCTTCTAAATTCATGTATATTTACATATTTACATATATACATTGTAAATTGCTCTGCGAAGCAATGATAAAGAAAAGTCGTTAAAGCTAGTTGGAGACATATGTACATATACACACTCATACATGTTAATGACATTTATTGCAATTGCCTTTTGCTAAAGGCTCTCATTAACTTCACCTATCACTTTAAGTTAGTTCGTTTTCAATCGCTAATCGTGAAGCACGGGTTATTCGAACCCGCCTGCTTCTGCAAATAAAATTGTATTTTTCTTGGACGACGAGCGTTCTTATTTAGTTATTTCGATCGAAATTAGCCAACGAAAAAGCTCGAAGGCTACACAGATATATTTATCGATAAATGAGTTATCGGTCAAAATGTGGTGACCATTAAACCTTGAAATTCGCGGTGCAATATGGGCATCAGGCAAAAAGGAAAGGCCACTACTTTCATTTGAACTTTTATATTTCGATATATTTATCGATAACTGAGTTGCCGGTCAAGTTGGGGTTTCCCTAAAAGCTCGAAATTTGAATACAACATGGGTGTCAAACGAAAGTGAAAAGCCACAGCTTTCATTTGAATTGTTCCATAATTCGATACATTTATCGGTAAATGAGTTATCGGTCAAAATGTGGTTACCATTAAACCTTGAAATTCGCGTGCAATATGGGTATCAAACAAAAAGGAAAGGCCACTACTTTAATTTGAATTTTTATATTTCGATATATTTATCGATAAGTGAGGTACCGGTCAGGTTGGGGTTTCCCTAAAACCTCGAAATTTGAATATAATATCGGCATAAAACGAAATGGCAAGGCCATAGGCTTCATTTGGAATTTGCTATATTTCGATACATTTACCGATAACGGAGTTACCGCTCAAAATGTGGTAACGATAAAACCTTGAAATTTTTATATAATGTCGGTATCAAACGAAGGCCAAGGCCTTAGGTTTCATTTGGACTTTGCTATATTTTGATATATTTATCGATAACTGAGTTACCGGTCAAAATGTGGTTCCCCTAAACCCTTGAAATTTGTATATAATATTGGTATCAAATGAAAGGGTAAGGCCTTAGGTTTAATTTGGACTTTGCTATATTTCGATATATTTACCGATAACTGAGTTACCGATCAAAATGTGGTTCCCCTAAACCTTGAAATTTGTATATAATATCGGTATCAAACGAAAGGGCAAGGACATAGGTTACATTTGGACTTTGCTATATTTCGATATATTTATCGATAACTGAGTTACCGCTCAAAATGTGGTAACGATAAAACCTTGAAATTTTTATATAATGTCGGTATCAAACGAAGGCCAAGGCCTTAGGTTTCATTTGGACTTTGCTATATTTTGATATATTTATCGATAACTGAGTTACCGGTCAAAATGTGGTTCCCCTAAACCCTTGAAATTTGTATATAATATTGGAATCAAATGAAAGGGTAAGGCCTTAGGTTTAATTTGGACTTTGCTATATTTCGATATATTTACCGATAACTGAGTTACCGATCAAAATGTGGTTCCCCTAAAACCTTGAAATTTGTATATAATATCGGTTTCAAACGAAAGGGCAAGGACATAGGTTACATTTGGACTTTGCTATATTTCGATATATTTATCGATAACTGAGTTACCGCTCAAAATGTGGTTACCCTAAAACCTTGAAATTTTTATATAATGTCGGTATCAAACGAAGGCCCAGGCCTTAGGTTACCTTTGGACTTTTCTATATTTCGATATATTTATCGATAACTGAGTTACCGGTCAAAATGTGGTTCCCCTAAAACCTTGCAATTTTTTATAATATCGGTATCAAACGAAGGGCAAGGCGTTGGGTTTCATTTGGACTTTGCTATATTTCGATATATTTACCGATAACTGAGTTACCGGTCAAAATGTGGTTCCCATTGAAATTTGAAATTTCCGTGCAATATCGGTATCAAACAAATATCATTTGAAATATTTATATTTTCATATATTCATCGATAAATGAGTTATCGGTCAAGGGGTTTCCCTAAGACCTCGAAATTTGAATATAATATCGGCATAGAACGAAATGGCAAGGCCATAGGCTTCATTTGGAATTTGCTATATTTCGATACATTTATCGATAACTGAGTTACCGGTCAAAATGTGGTTCCCATTAAAATTTGAAATTCGCGTGCAATATGGGTATCAAACAAAAAGGAAAGGCCACTACTTTCATTTGAACTTCTATATTTCGATATATTTATCTATAACTGAGTTACCGGTCAAGTTGGGGTTTCCCTAAGACCTCGAAATTTGAATATAATATCGGCATAAAACGAAATGGCAAGGTCATACGCTTCATTTGGAACTTGCTATATTTCGATACATTTATCGATAACGGAGTTACCGGTCAAAATGTGGTTCCCCTAAAATTTGCATATAATATCGGTATCAAACGAAAGCCCAAGGCCTTAGGTTTCATTTGGACTTTGCTATATTTTGATATATTTATCGATAACTGAGTTGCCGGTCAAGTTGGGGTTTCCCTAAAAGCTCAAAATTTGAATACAACATGGGTGTTCAACGAAAGTGAAAAGCCACAGCTTTTATTTGAATTGTTCCATAATTCGATATATTTATCGATAACTGAGTTATCGGTCAAAATGTTGTTCCCCTAAAACCTTGAAATTTGTATACAACATGGGTTTCAAACGAAAGCGAAAAGCCACAGCTTTCATTTGAATTGTTCCATAATTCGATACATTTATCGGTAAATGAGTTATCGGTCAAAATGTGGTTACCATTAAACCTTGAAATTCGCGTGCAATATGGGTATCAAACAAAAGGAAAGGCCACTACTTTCATTTGAATTTTTATATTTCGATATATTTATCGATAACTGAGTTACCGGTCAGGTTGGGGTTTCCCTAAAACCTCGAAATTTGAATATAATATCGGTTTCAAACGAAAGGGCAAGGACATAGGTTACATTTGGACTTTGCTATATTTCGATATATTTATCGATAACTGAGTTACCGCTCAAAATGTGGTTACCCTAAAACCTTGAAATTTTTATATAATGTTGGTATCAAACGAAGGCCCAGCCCTTAGGTTACCTTTGGACTTTGCTATATTTCGATATATTTATCGATAACTGAGTTACAAGTCAAAATGTGGTTCCCCTAAAACCTTGACATTTTTTTATAATATCGGTATCAAACGAAGGGCAAGGCGTTGGGTTTCATTTGGACTTTGCTATATTTTGATATATTTACCGATAACTGAGTTACCGGTCAAAATGTGGTTCCCATTGAAATTTGAAATTTCCGTGCAATATCGATGTCAAACAAATATCATTTGAAATATTTATATTTTCATATATTCATCGATAAATGAGTTATCGGTCAAGGGGTTTCCCTAAGACCTCGAAATTTGAATATAATATCGGCATAGAACGAAATGGCAAGGCCATAGGCTTCATTTGAAATTTGCTATATTTCGATACATTTATCGATAACTGAGTTACCGGTCAAAATGTGGTTCTCCTAAAACCTTGAAATTTGTATATAATATCGGTATCAAACGAAAGCCCAAGGTCTTAGGTTTCATTTGGACTTGGCTATATTTCGATATATTTATCGATAACTGAGGTACCGGTCAGGTTGGGGTTTCCCTAAAACCTCGAAATTTGAATATAATATTGGCATAAAACGAAATGGCAAGACCATAGGCCTCATTTGGAATTTACTATATTTCGATACATTTACCGATAACGGAGTTACCGGTCAAAATGTGGTTCCCCTAAAACCTTGAAATTTGTATATAATATCGGTATCAAACGAAAGGGCAAGGACATAGGTTACATTTGGACTTTGCTATATTTCGATATATTTATCGATAACTGAGTTACCGGTCAAAATGTGGTTCCGATAAAACCTTGAAATTTTTATATAATGTCGGTATCAAACGAAGGCCAAGGCCTTTGGTTTCATTTGGACTTTGCTGTATTTTGATATATTTATCGATAACTGAGTTACCGGTCAAAATGTGGTTCCCCTAAACCCTTGAAATTTGTGTATAATATTGGTATCAAACGAAAGGGTAAGGCCATAGGTTCCTTTGGACTTTGCTATATTTCGATAAATTTATCGATAACTGAGTTACCGGTCAAAATGTGGTTCCCCTAAAACCTTGACATTTGTTTATAATATCGGTATCAAACTAAGGGCAAGGCCTTAGGTTTCATTTGGACTTTGCTATATTTCGATATATTTACCGATAACTGAGTTACCGGTCAAAAAGTGGTTCCCATTAAACTTTGAAATTTCCGTGCAATGTCGGTATCAAACAAATATCATTTGAAATATTTATATTTTCATATATTCATCGATAAATGAGTTATCGGTCAAGGGGTTTCCCTAAGACCTCGAAATTTGAATATAATATCGGCATACAACGAAGGCCAAGGCCTTAGGTTTCATTTGGACTTTGCTGTATTTTGATATATTTATCGATAACTGAGTTACCCGTCAAAATGTGGTTCCCCTAAAACCTTGAAATTTGTTTATAATATCGGTATCAAACGAAAGGGTAAGGCCATAGGTTACCTTTGGACTTTGCTATATTTCGATATATTTATCGATAACTGAGTTACCGGTCAAAATGTGGTTCCCCTAAAACCTTGAAATTTGTTTATAATATCGGTATCAAACGAAGGCCAAGGCCTTAGGTTTCATTTGGACTTTGCTGTATTTTGATATATTTATCGATGACTGAGTTACCGGTCAAAATGTGGTTCCCCTAAACCCTTGAAATTTGTATATAATATTGGTATCAAGCGAAAGGGAAGGCCATAGGTTACCTTTGGACTTTGCTATATTTCGATATATTTGTCGATAACTGAGTTACCGGTCAAAATGTGGTTCCCCTAAAACCTTGAAATTTGTTTATAATATCGGTATCAAACGAATGGCAAGGCCATAGGCTTCATTTGGAATTTGCTATATTTCGATACATTTACCGATAACGGAGTTACCGGTCAAAATGTGGTTCCCCTAAACCCTTGAAATTTGTATATAATATAGGTATCAAACGAAAGGGTAAGGCCATAGGTTACCTTTGGTATTTGCTATATTTCGATACATTTACCGATAACGGAGTTACCGGTCAAAATGTGGTTCCCATTAAAATTTGGAATTCGCATATGGGTATCAAACAAAAAGGAAAGGCCACTACTTTCATTTTAACTTTTATATTTCGATATATTTATCGATAACTGAGTTACCGGTCAAGTTGGGGTTTTCCTAAAACCTAGAAATTTGAATATGATATCGATATCAGACGAAATGGCAATTCCATAGGTTACATTTGGACTTTGCTATATTTGGATATATTCATCGATAAATGAGTTATCGGGTCAAAGGGTTTCCCTAAAATCTTGAAATTTGTTTATAATATCGGTATCCAACGAAGAACAAGGCCTTAGGTTTCATTTGGACTTTGCTATATTTCGATATATTTACCGATAACTGAGTTACTGGTAAAAATGTGGTTCCCCTAAAACCTTAAAATTTGTATATAATATCGGTATCAAACGAAAGCCCAAGTCCTTAGGTTTTATTTGGACTTTGCTATATTTCGATATATTTATCGATAAATGAGTTATCGGGTCAAAGGATTTCCCTAAAATCTTGAACTTTGTATATAATATCGGTATCAAACGAAAGCCCAAGGCCTTAGGTTTCATTTGGACTTTGCTATATTTCGATATATTTATCGATAACTCAGTTACCGGTCAAAATGTGGTTCCCACAACACCTTCATGTATGCGTCCAATATGTGCGTCAAACGAAAAGGCAAGGCCACAGCTTTCATTTCAACTTCTCGATATTTTGATATATTTATCGATAAATGAGTTATCGGTCAAAATGTGGTGACCATTAAACCTTGAAATCCGCGGTGCAATATGGGTATCAGGCAAAAAGGAAAGGCCACTACTTTCATTTGAACTTTTATATTCCGATATATTTATCGATAACTGAGTTGCCGGTCAAGTTGGGGTTTCCCTAAAAGCTCGAAATTTGAATACAACATGGAAGTCAAACGAAAGTGAAAAGCCACAGCATTCATTTGAATTGTTCCATAATTCGATACATTTATCGGTAAATGAGTTATCGGTCAAAATGTGGTTACCATTAAACCTTGAATTTCGCGTGCAATATGGGTATCAAACAAAAAGGAAAGGCCACTACTTTAATTTGAATTTTTATATTTCGATATATTTATCGATAAGTGAGGTACCGGTCAGGTTGGGGTTTCCCTAAAACCTCGAAATTTGAATATAATATCGGCATAAAACGAAATGGCAAGGCCATAGGCTTCATTTGGAATTTGCTATATTTCGATACATTTACCGATAACGGAGTTACCGGTCAAAATGTGGTTCCCCTAAACCTTGAAATTTGTATATAATATCGGTATCAAACGAAAGGGCAAGGACATAGGTTACATTTGGACTTTGCTATATTTCGATATATTTATCGATAACTGAGTTACCGCTCAAAATGTGGTAACGATAAAACCTTGAAATTTTTATATAATGTCGGTATCAAACGAAGGCCAAGGCCTTAGGTTTCATTTGGACTTTGCTATATTTTGATATACTTATCGATAACTGAGTTACCAATCAAAATGTGGTTCCCTAAACCCTTGAAATTTGTATATAATATTGGTATCAAATGAAAGGGTAAGGCCTTAGGTTTAATTTGGACTTTGCTATATTTCGATATATTTACCGATAACTGAGTTACCGATCAAAATGTGGTTCCCCTAAAACCTTGAAATTTGTATATAATATCGGTTTCAAACGAAAGGGCAAGGACATAGGTTACATTTGGACTTTGCTATATTTCGATATATTTATCGATAACTGAGTTACCGCTCAAAATGTGGTTACCCTAAAACCTTGAAATTTTTATATAATGTCGGTATCAAACGAAGGCCCAGGCCTTAGGTTACCTTTGGACTTTTCTATATTTCGATATATTTATCGATAACTGAGTTACCGCTCAAAATGTGGTTCCCCTAAAACCTTGCAATTTTTTTATAATATCGGTATCAAACGAAGGGCAAGGCGTTGGGTTTCATTTGGACTTTGCTATATTTCGATATATTTACCGATAACTGAGTTACCGGTCAAAATGTGGTTCCCATTGAAATTTGAAATTTCCGTGCAATATCGGTATCAAACAAATATCATTTGAAATATTTATATTTTCATATATTCATCGATAAATGAGTTATCGGTCAAGGGGTTTCCCTGAGACCTCGAAATTTGAATATAATATCGGCATAGAACGAAATGGCAAGGCCATAGGCTTCATTTGGAATTTGCTATATTTCGATACATTTATCGATAACTGAGTTACCGGTCAAAATGTGGTTCCCATTAAAATTTGAAATTCGCGTGCAATATGGGTATCAAACAAAAAGGAAAGGCCACTACTTTCATTTGAACTTCTATATTTCGATATATTTATCTATAACTGAGTTGCCGGTCAAGTTGGGGTTTCCCTAAGACCTCGAAATTTGAATATAATATCGGCATAAAACGAAAAGGCAAGGTCATACGCTTCATTTGGAACTTGCTATATTTCGATACATTTATCGATAACGGAGTTACCGGTCAAAATGTGGTTCCCCTAAAATTTGCATATAATATCGGTATCAAACGAAAGCCCAAGGCCTTAGGTTTCATTTGGACTTTGCTATATTTCGATATATTTATCGATAACTGAGTTGCCGGTCAAGTTGGGGTTTCCCTAAAAGCTCAAAATTTGAATACAACATGGGTGTCAAACGAAAGTGAAAAGCCACAGCTTTCATTTGAATTGTTCCATAATTCGATATATTTATCGATAACTGAGTTATCGGTCAAAATGTTGTTCCCCTAAAACCTTGAAATTTGTATACAACATGGGTTTCAAACGAAAGCGAAAAGCCACAGCTTTCATTTGAATTGTTCCATAATTCGATACATTTATCGGTAAATGAGTTATCGGTCAAATTGTGGTTACCATTAAACCTTGAAATTCGCGTGCAATATGGGTATCAAACAAAAAGGAAAGGCCACTACTTTCATTTGAATTTTTATATTTCGATATATTTATCGATAACTGAGTTACCGGTCAGGTTGGGGTTTCCCTAAAACCTCGAAATTTGAATATAATATCAGTTTCAAACGAAAGGGCAAGGACATAGGTTACATTTGGACTTTGCTATATTTCGATATATTTATCGATAACTGAGTTACCGCTCAAAATGTGGTTACCCTAAAACCTTGAAATTTTTATATAATGTTGGTATCAAACGAAGGCCCAGGCCTTAGGTTACCTTTGGACTTTGCTATATTTCGATATATTTATCGATAACTGAGTTACCGGTCAAAATGTGATTCCCCTAAAAAATTGACATTTTTTTATAATATCGGTATCAAACGAAGGGCAAGGCGTTGGGTTTCATTTGGACTTTGCTATATTTTGATATATTTACCGATAACTGAGTTACCGGTCAAAATGTGGTTCCCATTGAAATTTGAAATTTCCGTGCAATATCGATATCAAACAAATATCATTTGAAATATTTATATTTTCATATATTCATCGATAAATGAGTTATCGGTCAAGGGGTTTCCCTAAGACCTCGAAATTTGAATATAATATCGGCATAGAACGAAATGGCAAGGCCATAGGCTTCATTTGAAATTTGCTATATTTCGATACATTTATCGATAACTGAGTTACCAAGGGGTTTCCCTAAGACCTCGAAATTTGAATATAATATCGGCATAGAACGAAATGGCAAGGCCATAGGCTTCATTTGGAATTTGCTATATTTCGATACATTTATCGATAACGGAGTTACCGGTCAAAATGTGGTTCCCCTAAAATTTGCATATAATATCGGTATCAATCGAAAGCCCAAGGCCTTAGGTTTCATTTGGACTTTGCTATATTTCGATATATTTATCGATAACTGAGTTGCCGGTCAAGTTGGGGTTTCCCTAAAAGCTCGAAATTTGAATACAACATGGGTGTCAAACGAAAGTGAAAAGCCACAGCTTTCATTTGAATTGTTCCATAATTCGATATATTTATCGATAACTGAGTTATCGGTCAAAATGTTGTTCCCCTAAAACCTTGAAATTTGTATACAACATGGGTTTCAAACGAAAGCGAAAAGCCACAGCTTTCATTTGAATTGTTCCATAATTTGATACATTTATCGGTAAATGAGTTATCGGTCAAAATGTGGTTACCATTAAACCTTGAAATTCGCGCGCAATATGGGTATCAAACAAACAGGAAAGGCCACTACTTTCATTTGAATTTTTATATTTCGATATATTTATCGATCACTGAGTTACCGGTCACGTTGGGGTTTCCCTAAAACCTCGAAATTTGAATATAATATCGGTATCAAACGAAATGGCAAGGACATAGGTTACATTTGGACTTTGCTATATTTCGATATATTTATCGATAACTGAGTTACCGCTCAAAATGTGGTAACGATAAAACCTTGAAATTTTTATATAATGTCGATATCAAACGAAGGCCAAGGCCTTAGGTTTCATTTGGACTTTGCTATATTTTGATATATTTATCGATAACTGAGTTACCGGTCAACATGTGGTTCCCCTAAACCCTTGAAATTTATATATAATATTGGTACCAAACGCAAGGGTAAGGCCTTAGGTTTCATTTGTACTTTGCTATATTTTGATATATTTATCGATAGCTGAGTTACCGCTCAAAATGTGGTAACGATAAAACATTGAAATTTTTATATAATATTGGTATCAAAAGAAAGGGGAAAGCCTTAGGTTTCATTTGGACTTTGCTATATTTCGATACATTTACCGATAACGGAGTTACCGGTCAAAATGTGGTAACGATAAAACCTTGAAATTTTTATATAATATCGGTATCAAACGAAGGCCAAGGCCTTAGGTTACATTTGGACTTTGCTATATTTCGATATATTTATCGATAACTGAGTTACCGCTCAAAATGTGGTAACGATAAAACCTTGAAATTTGTATATAATGTCGGTATAAAACGAAGGCCAAGGCCTTAGGTTTCATTTGGACTTTGCTATATTTCGATACATTTACCGATAACGGAGTTACCGGTCAAAATGTGGTTCCCCTAAAACCTTGAAATTTGTATATAATATCGGTATCAAACGAAAGGGCAAGGACATAGGTTACATTTGGACTTTGCTATATTTCGATATATTTATCGATAACTGAGTTACCGCTCAAAATGTGGTAACGATAAAACCTTGAAATTTTTATATAATGTCGGTATCAAGCGAAGGCCAAGGCCTTAGGTTTCATTTGGACTTTGCTATATTTTGATATATTTATCGATAACTGAGTTACCGGTCAAAATGTGGTTCCCCTAAACCCTTGAAATTTGTATATAATATTGGTATCAAATGAAAGGGTAAGGCCTTAGGTTTATTTGGACTTTGCTATATTTCGATATATTTACCGATAACTGAGTTACCGGTCAAAATGTGGTTCCCCTAAAACCTTGAAATTTGTATATAATATCGGTTTCAAACGAAAGGGCAAGGACATAGGTTACATTTGGACTTTGCTATATTTCGATATATTTATCGATAACTGAGTTACCGCTCAAAATGTGGTAACGATAAAACCTTGAAATTTTTATATAATGTCGGTATCAAGCGAAGGCCAAGGCCTTAGGTTTCATTTGGACTTTGCTATATTTTGATATATTTATCGATAACTGAGTTACCGGTCAACATGTGGTTCCCCTAAACCCTTGAAATTTATATATAATATTGGTACCAAACGCAAGGGTAAGGCCTTAGGTTTCATTTGGACTTTGCTATATTTTGATATATTTATCGATAGCTGAGTTACCGCTCAAAATGTGGTAACGATAAAACCTTGAAATTTTTATATAATATTGGTATCAAAAGAAAGGGTAAGGCCTTAGGTTTCATTTGGACTTTGCTATATTTCGATACATTTACCGATAACGGAGTTACCGGTCAAAATGTGGTAACGATAAAACCTTGAAATTCGTATATAATGTCGGTATAAAACGAAGGCCAAGGCCTTAGGTTTCATTTGGACTTTGCTATATTTCGATACATTTACCGATAACGGAGTTACCGGTCAAAATGTGGTTCCCCTAAAACCTTGAAATTTGTATATAATATCGGCATAGAACGAAATGGCAAGGCCATAGGCTTCATTTGAAATTTGCTATATTTCGATACATTTATCGATAACTGAGTTACCAAGGGGTTTCCCTAAGACCTCGAAATTTGAATATAATATCGGCATAGAACGAAATGGCAAGGCCATAGGCTTCATTTGAAATTTGCTATATTTCGATACATTTATCGATAACTGAGTTACCAAGGGGTTTCCCTAAGACCTCGAAATTTGAATATAATATCGGCATAGAACGAAATGGCAAGGCCATAGGCTTCATTTGGAATTTGCTATATTTCGATACATTTATCGATAACGGAGTTACCGGTCAAAATGTGGTTCCCCTAAAATTTGCATATAATATCGGTATCAATCGAAAGCCCAAGGCCTTAGGTTTCATTTGGACTTTGCTATATTTCGATATATTTATCGATAACTGAGTTGCCGGTCAAGTTGGGGTTTCCCTAAAAGCTCGAAATTTGAATACAACATGGGTGTCAAACGAAAGTGAAAAGCCACAGCTTTCATTTGAATTGTTCCATAATTCGATATATTTATCGATAACTGAGTTATCGGTCAAAATGTTGTTCCCCTAAAACCTTGAAATTTGTATACAACATGGGTTTCAAACGAAAGCGAAAAGCCACAGCTTTCATTTGAATTGTTCCATAATTTGATACATTTATCGGTAAATGAGTTATCGGTCAAAATGTGGTTACCATTAAACCTTGAAATTCGCGCGCAATATGGGTATCAAACAAAAAGGAAAGGCCACTACTTTCATTTGAATTTTTATATTTCGATATATTTATCGATCACTGAGTTACCGGTCACGTTGGGGTTTCCCTAAAACCTCGAAATTTGAATATAATATCGGTATCAAACGAAATGGCAAGGACATAGGTTACATTTGGACTTTGCTATATTTCGATATATTTATCGATAACTGAGTTACCGTTCAAAATGTGGTAACGATAAAACCTTGAAATTTTTATATAATGTCGATATCAAACGAAGGCCAAGGCCTTAGGTTTCATTTGGACTTTGCTATATTTTGATATATTTATCGATAACTGAGTTACCGGTCAACATGTGGTTCCCCTAAACCCTTGAAATTTATATATAATATTGGTACCAAACGCAAGGGTAAGGCCTTAGGTTTCATTTGGACTTTGCTATATTTTGATATATTTATCGATAGCTGAGTTACCGCTCAAAATGTGGTAACGATAAAACCTTGAAATTTTTATATAATATTGGTATCAAAAGAAAGGGTAAGGCCTTAGGTTTCATTTGGACTTTGCTATATTTCGATACATTTACCGATAACGGAGTTACCGGTCAAAATGTGGTAACGATAAAACCTTGAAATTTTTATATAATATCGGTATCAAACGAAGGCCAAGGCCTTAGGTTACATTTGGACTTTGCTATATTTCGATATATTTATCGATAACTGAGTTACCGCTCAAAATGTGGTAACGATAAAACCTTGAAATTTGTATATAATGTCGGTATAAAACGAAGGCCAAGGCCTTAGGTTTCATTTGGACTTTGCTATATTTCGATACATTTACCGATAACGGAGTTACCGGTCAAAATGTGGTTCCCCTAAAACCTTGAAATTTGTATATAATATCGGTATCAAACGAAAGGGCAAGGACATAGGTTACATTTGGACTTTGCTATATTTCGATATATTTATCGATAACTGAGTTACCGCTCAAAATGTGGTAACGATAAAACCTTGAAATTTTTATATAATGTCGGTATCAAGCGAAGGCCAAGGCCTTAGGTTTCATTTGGACTTTGCTATATTTTGATATATTTATCGATAACTGAGTTACCGGTCAAAATGTGGTTCCCCTAAACCCTTGAAATTTGTATATAATATTGGTATCAAATGAAAGGGTAAGGCCTTAGGTTTCATTTGGACTTTGCTATATTTCGATATATTTACCGATAACTGAGTTACCGGTCAAAATGTGGTTCCCCTAAAACCTTGAAATTTGTATATAATATCGGTTTCAAACGAAAGGGCAAGGACATAGGTTACATTTGGACTTTGCTATATTTCGATATATTTATCGATAACTGAGTTACCGCTCAAAATGTGGTAACGATAAAACCTTGAAATTTTTATATAATGTCGATATCAAACGAAGGCCAAGGCCTTAGGTTTCATTTGGACTTTGCTATATTTTGATATATTTATCGATAACTGAGTTACCGGTCAACATGTGGTTCCCCTAAACCCTTGAAATTTATATATAATATTGGTACCAAACGCAAGGGTAAGGCCTTAGGTTTCATTTGGACTTTGCTATATTTTGATATATTTATCGATAGCTGAGTTACCGCTCAAAATGTGGTAACGATAAAACCTTGAAATTTTTATATAATATTGGTATCAAAAGAAAGGGTAAGGCCTTAGGTTTCATTTGGACTTTGCTATATTTCGATACATTTACCGATAACGGAGTTACCGGTCAAAATGTGGTAACGATAAAACCTTGAAATTTTTATATAATATCGGTATCAAACGAAGGCCAAGGCCTTAGGTTACATTTGGACTTTGCTATATTTCGATATATTTATCGATAACTGAGTTACCGCTCAAAATGTGGTAACGATAAAACCTTGAAATTCGTATATAATGTCGGTATAAAACGAAGGCCAAGGCCTTAGGTTTCATTTGGACTTTGCTATATTTCGATACATTTACCGATAACGGAGTTACCGGTCAAAATGTGGTTCCCCTAAAACCTTGAAATTTGTATATAATATCGGTATCAAACGAAAGGGCAAGGACATAGGTTACATTTGGACTTTGCTATATTTCGATATATTTATCGATAACTGAGTTACCGCTCAAAATGTGGTAACGATAAAACCTTGAAATTTTTATATAATGTCGGTATCAAGCGAAGGCCAAGGCCTTAGGTTTCATTTGGACTTTGCTATATTTTGATATATTTATCGATAACTGAGTTACCGGTCAAAATGTGGTTCCCCTAAACCCTTGAAATTTGTATATAATATTGGTATCAAATGAAAGGGTAAGGCCTTAGGTTTCATTTGGACTTTGCTATATTTCGATATATTTACCGATAACTGAGTTACCGGTCAAAATGTGGTTCCCCTAAAACCTTGAAATTTGTATATAATATCGGTTTCAAACGAAAGGGCAAGGACATAGGTTACATTTGGACTTTGCTATATTTCGAGATATTTATCGATAACTGAGTTACCGCTCAAAATGTGGTTACCCTAAAACCTTAAAATTTTTATATAATGTCGGTATCAAACGAAGGCCCAGGCCTTAGGTTACCTTTGGACTTTTCTATATTTCGATATATTTATCGATAACTGAGTTACCGGTCAAAATGTGGTTCCCCTAAACCCTTGAAATTTGTATATAATATTAGTATCAAATGAAAGGGTAAGGCGTTAGGTTTCATTTGGACTATGCTATATTTCGATATATTTACCGATAACTGAGTTACCGGTCAAAATGTGGTTCCCCTAAAACCTTGAAATTTGTATATAATATCGGTTTCAAACGAAAGGGCAAGGACATAGGTTACATTTGGACTTTGCTATATTTCGATATATTTATCGATAACTGAGTTACCGGTCAAAATGTGGTTCCCCTAAAACCTTGAAATTTTTTTATAATATCGGTATCAAACGAAGGGCAAGGCGTTGGGTTTCATTTGGACTTTGCTATATTTCGATATATTTACCGATAACTGAGTTACCGGTCAAAATGTGGTTCCCATTGAAATTTGAAATTTCCGTGCAATATCGGTATCAAACAAATATCATTTGAAAAATTTATATTTTCGTATATTCATCGATAAATGAGTTATCGGTCAAGGGGTTTCCCTAAGACCTCGAAATTTGAATATAATTTCGGCATAGAACGAAATGGCAAGGCCATAGGCTTCATTTGGAATTTGCTATATTTCGATACATTTATCGATAACTGAGTTACCGGTCAAAATGTGGTTCCCATTAAAATTTGAAATTCGCGTGCAATATGGGTATCAAACAAAAAGGAAAGGCCACTACTATTGAATATAATATCGGCATAAAACGAAATGGCAAGGTCATACGCTTCATTTGGAACTTGCTATATTTCGATACATTTATCGATAACGGAGTTACCGGTCAAAATGTGGTTCCCCTAAAATTTGCATATAATATCGGTATCAAACGAAAGCCCAAGGCCTTAGGTTTCATTTGGACTTTGCTATATTTCGATATATTTATCGATAACTGAGTTGCCGGTCAAGTTGGGGTTTCCCTAAAAGCTCGAAATTTGAATACAACATGGGTGTCAAACGAAAGTGAAAAGCCACAGCTTTCATTTGAATTGTTCCATAATTCGATACATTTATCGATAACTGAGTTACCGGTCAAAATGTGGTTCCCATTAAAATTTGAAATTCGCGTGCAATATGGGTATCAAACAAAAAGGAAAGGCCACTGCTTTCATTTGAACTTCTATATTTCGATATATTTATCTATAACTAAGTTACCGGTCAAGTTGGGGTTTCCCTAAAACCTCGAAATTTGAATATAATATCGGTTTCAAACGAAAGGGCAAGGACATAGGTTACATTTGGACTTTGCTATATTTCGATATATTTATCGATAACTGAGTTACCGTGCAAAATGTGGTTCCCATTGAAATTTGAAATTTCCGTGCAATATCGGTATCAAACAAATATCATTTGAAATATTTATATTTTCATATATTCATCGATAAATGAGTTATCGGTCAAGGGGTTTCCCTAAGACCTCGAAATTTGAATATAATATCGTCATAGAACGAAATGGCAAGGCCATAGGCTTCATTTGGAATTTGCTTTATTTCGATACATTTATCGATAACTGAGTTACCGGTCAAAATGTGGTTCCCATAAAAATTTGAAATTCGCGTGCAATATGGGTATCAACCAAAAAGGAAAGGCCACTAATTTCATTTGAACTTCTATATTTCGATATATTTACCGGTCAAGTTGGGGTTTCCCTAAGACCTCGAAATTTGAATATAATATCGGCATAGAACGAAATGGCAAGGCCATAGGCTTCATTTGGAAATTGCTATATTTCGATACATTTATCGATAACTGAGTTACCGGTCAAAATGTGGTTCCCATTAAAATTTGAAATTCGCGTGCAATATGGGTATCAAACAAAAAGGAAAGGCCACCACTTTCATTTGAACTTTTATATTTCGATATATTTATCGATAACTGAGTTACCGGTCAAGTTGGGGTTCCCTAAAACCTCGAAATTTGAATATAATATCGGTATCAGGCGAAATGGCAAGGCCATAGGTTGAATTTGGACTTTGCTATATTTCGATATATTCATCGATAAATGAGTTATCGGTCAAGGGGTTTCCCTAAGACCTCGAAATTTGAATATAATATCTTCATAGAACGAAATGGCAAGGCCATTGGCTTCATTTGGAATTTGCTTTATTTCGATACATTTATCGATAACTGAGTTACCGGTCAAAATGTGGTTCCCATAAAAATTTGAAATTCGCGTGCAATATGGGTATCAACCAAAAAGGAAAGGCCACTACTTTCATTTGAACTTCTATATTTCGATATATTTACCGGTCAAGTTGGGGTTTCCCTAAGACCTCGAAATTTGAATATAATATCGGCATAGAACGAAATGGCAAGGCCATAGGCTTCATTTGGAAATTGCTTTATTTCGATACATTTATCGATAACTGAGTTACCGGTCAAAATGTGGTTCCCATAAAAATTTGAAATTCGCGTGCAATATGGGTATCAACCAAAAAGGAAAGGCCACTACTTTCATTTGAACTTCTATATTTCGATATATTTACCGGTCAAGTTGGGGTTTCCCTAAGACCTCGAAATTTGAATATAATATCGGCATAGAACGAAATGGCAAGGCCATAGGCTTCATTTGGAAATTGCTATATTTCGATACATTTATCGATAACTGAGTTACCGTTCAAAATGTGGTTCCCATTAAAATTTGAAATTCGCGTGCAATATGGGTATCAAACAAAAAGGAAAGGCCACTACTTTCATTTGAACTTTTATATTTCGATATATTTACCGATAACTGAGTTACCGGTCAAAATGTGGTTCCCATTGAAATTTGAAATTTCCGTGCAATATCGATGTCAAACAAATATCATTTGAAATATTTTCATATATTCATCGATAAATGAGTTATCGGTCAAGGGGTTTCCCTAAGACCTCGAAATTTGAATATAATATCGGCATAGAACGAAATGGCAAGGTCATACGCTTCATTTGGAACTTGCTATATTTCGATACATTTATCGATAACGGAGTTACCGGTCAAAATGTGGTTCCCCTAAAATTTGCATATAATATCGGTATCAAACGAAAGCCCAAGGCTTTAGGTTTCATTTGGACTTTGCTATATTTCGATATATTTATCGATAACTGAGTTGCCGGTCAAGTTGGGGTTTCCCGAAAAGCTCGAAATTTGAATACAACATGGGCGTCAAACGAAAGTGAAAAGCCGCAGCTTTCATCTGAATTGTTCCATAATTCGATATATTTATCGATAACTGAGTTATCGGTCAAAATGTTGTTCCCCTAAAACCATGAAATTTGTATACAACATGGGTTTCAAACGAAAGCGAAAAGCCACAGCTTTCATTTGAATTATTCCATAATTCGATACATTTATCGGTAAATGAGTTATCGGTCAAAATGTGGTTACCATTAAACCTTGAAATTCGCGTGCAATATGGTTATCAAACAAAAAGGAAAGGCCACTACTTTCATTTGAATTTTTATATTTCGATATATTTATCGATAACTGAGTTACCGGTCAGGTTGGGGTTTCCCTAAAACCTCGAAATTTGAATATAATATCGGTTTCAAACGAAAGGGCAAGGACAGAGGTTACATTTGGACTTTGCTATATTTCGAGATATTTATCGATAACTGAGTTACCGCTCAAAATGTCGTTACCCTAAAACCTTGAAATTTTTATATAATGTCGGTATCAAACGAAGGCCTAGGCCTTATGTTACCTTTGGACTTTGCTATATTTCGATATATTTATCGATAACTGAGTTATCGGTCAAAATGTGGATCCCCTAAAACCTTGAAATTTTTTTATAATATGTCGGTATCAAACGAAGGCCAAGGCCTTAGGTTTCATTTGGACTTTGCTATATTTTGATATATTTATCGATAACTGAGTTACCGGTCAAAATGTGGTTCCCCTAAACCCTTGAAATTTTTATATAATATTGGTATCAAACGAAAGGGCAAGGACATAGGTTACATTTGGGCTTTGCTATATTTCGATATATTTATCGATAACTGAGTTACCGCTCAAAATGTGGTAACGATAAAACCTTGAAATTTTTATATAATGTCGGTATCAAACGAAGGCCAAGGCCTTAGGTTTCATTTGGACTTTGCTATATTTTTATATATTTATCGATAACTGAGTTACCGCTCAAAATGTGGTTCCCCTAGAACCTTGAAATTTGTATATAATATCGGTATCAAACGAAAGGGCAAGGACATAGGTTACATTTGGACTTTGCTATATTTCGATATATTTATGGATAACTGAGTTACCGCTCAAAATGTGGTAACGATAAAACCTTGAAATTTTTATATAATGTCGGTATCAAACGAAGGCCAAGGCCTTAGGTTTCATTTGGACTTTGCTATATTTCGATACATTTACCGATAACGGAGTTACCGGTCAAAATGTGGTAACGATAAAACCTTGAAATTTTTATATAATGTCGGTATCAAACGAAGGCCAAGGCCTTAGGTTACATTTGGACTTTGCTATATTTCGATATATTTATCGATAACTGAGTTACCGCTCAAAATGTGGTAACGATAAAACCTTGACATTTTTATACAATGTCGGTATCAAACGAAGGCCAAGGCCTTAGGTTTCATTTGGACTTTGCTATATTTCGATATATTTATCGATAACTGAGTTACCGCTCAAAATGTGGTAAAGATAAACCTTGAAATTTTTATATAATGTCGGTATCAAACGAAGGCCAAGGCCTTAGGTTTCATTTGGACTTTGCTATATTTTGATATATTTATCGATAACTGAGTTACCGGTCAAAATGTGGTTCCCCTAAACCCTTGAAATTTGTATATAATATTGGTATCAAATGAAAGGGTAAGGCCTTAGGTTTCATTTGGACTTTGCTATATTTTGATACATTTACCGATAACGGAGTTACCGGTCAAAATGTGGTTCCAATAAAACCTTGAAATTTGTATATAATATCGGTATCAAACGAAAGGGCAAGGACATAGGTTACATTTGGACTTTGCTATATTTCGATATATTTATCGATAACTGAGTTACCGCTCAAAATGTGGTAACGATAAAACCTTGAAATTTTTATATAATGTCGGTATCAAACGAAGGCCAAGGCCTTAGGTTTCATTTGGACTTTGCTATATTTCGATACATTTACCGATAACGGAGTTACCGGTCAAAATGTGGTTCCCCTAAAACCTTGAAATTTGTATATAATATCGGTATCAAACGAAAGGGTAAGGCCTTAGGTTTCATTTGGACTATGCTATATTTCGATATATTTATCGATAACTGAGTTACCGCTCAAAATGTGGTAACGATAAAACCTTGAAATTTTTATATAATGTCGGTATCAAACGAAGGCCAAGGCCTTAGGTTTCATTTGGACTTTGCTATATTTCGATACATTTACCGATAACGGAGTTACCGGTCAAAATGTGGTTCCCCTAAAACCTTGAAATTTGTATCTAATATCGGTATCAAACGAAAGGGTAAGGCCTTAGGTTTCATTTGGACTATGCTATATTTCGATATATTTACCGATAACTGAGTTACCGGTCAAAATGTGGTTCCCCTAAAACCTTGAAATTTTTATATAATGTCGGTATCAAACGAAGGCCAAGGTCTTAGGTTACATTTGGACTTTGCTATATTTCGATATATTTATCGATAACTGAGTTACCGCTCAAAATGTGGTAACGATAAAACCTTGAAATTTTTATATAATGTCGGTATCAAACGAAGGCCAAGGCCTTAGGTTTCATTTGGACTTTGCTATATTTTGATATATTTACCGATAACTGAGTTACCGGTCAAAATGTGGTTCCCCTAAAACCTTGAAATTTGTATATAATATCGGTATCAAACGAAAGGGTAAGGCCTTAGGTTTCATTTGGACTATGCTATATTTCGATATATTTATCGATAACTGAGTTACCGCTCAAAATGTGGTAACGATAAAACCTTGAAATTTTTATATAATGTCGGTATCAAACGAAGGCCAAGGCCTTAGGTTTCATTTGGACTTTGCTATATTTCGATACATTTACCGATAACGGAGTTACCGGTCAAAATGTGGTTCCCCTAAAACCTTGAAATTTGTATCTAATATCGGTATCAAACGAAAGGGTAAGGCCTTAGGTTTCATTTGGACTATGCTATATTTCGATATATTTACCGATAACTGAGTTACCGGTCAAAATGTGGTTCCCCTAAAACCTTGAAATTTTTATATAATGTCGGTATCAAACGAAGGCCAAGGTCTTAGGTTACATTTGGACTTTGCTATATTTCGATATATTTATCGATAACTGAGTTACCGCTCAAAATGTGGTAACGATAAATCCTTGAAATTTTTATATAATGTCGGTATCAAACGAAGGCCAAGGCCTTAGGTTACATTTGGACTTTGCTATATTTCGATATATTTATCGATAACTGAGTTACCGCTCAAAATGTGATAACGATAAAACCTTGAAATTTTTATATAATGTCGGTATCAAGCGAAGGGCAAGGCCTTAGGTTTCATTTGGACTTTGCTATATTTTGATATATTTATCGATAACTGAGTTACCGGTCAAAATGTGGTTCCCCTAAACCCTTGAAATTTGTATATAATATTGGTATCAAATGAAAGGGTAAGGCCTTAGGTTTCATTTGGACTTTGCTATATTTCGATATATTTACCGATAACTGAGTTACCGGTCAAAATGTGGTTCCCCTAAAACCTTGAAATTTGTATATAATATCGGTTTCAAACGAAAGGGCAAGGACATAGGTTACATTTGGACTTTGCTATATTTCGATATATTTATCGATAACTGAGTTACCGCTCAAAATGTGGTTACCCTAAAACCTTGAAATTTTTATATAATGTCGGTATCAAACGAAGGCCCAGGCCTTAGGTTACCTTTGGACTTTGCTATATTTCGATATATTTATCGATAACTGAGTTACCGGTCAAAATGTGGTTCCCCTAAACCCTTGAAATTTGTATATAATATTAGTATCAAATGAAAGGGTAAGGCGTTAGGTTTCATTTGGACTATGCTATATTTCGATATATTTACCGATGACTGAGTTACCGGTCAAAATGTGGTTCCCCTAAAACCTTGAAATTTGTATATAATATCGGTTTCAAACGAAAGGGCAAGGACATAGGTTACATTTGGACTTTGCTATATTTCGATATATTTATCGATAACTGAGTTACTGGTCAAAATGTGGTTCCCCTAAAACCTTGAAATTTTTTTATAATATCGGTATCAAACGAAGGGCAAGGCGTTGGGTTTCATTTGGACTTTGCTATATTTCGATATATTTACCGATAACTGAGTTACCGGTCAAAATGTGGTTCCCATTAAAATTTGAAATTCGCGTGCAATATGGGTATCAAACAAAAAGGAAAGGCCACTACTTTCATTTGAATTTTTATATTTCGATATATTTATCAATAACTGAGTTACCGGTCAGGTTGGGGTTTCCCTAAAACCTCGAAATTTGAATATAATATCGGTTTCAAACGAAAGGGCAAGGACATAGGTTACATTTGGACTTTGCTATATTTCGAGATATTTATCGATAACTGAGTTACCGCTGAAAATGTCGTTACCCTAAAACCTTGAAATTTTTATATAATGTCGGTATCAAACGAAGGCCTAGGCCTTATGTTACCTTTGGACTTTGCTATATTTCGATATATTTATCGATAACTGAGTTATCGGTCAAAATGTGGATCCCCTAAAACCTTGAAATTTTTTTTTAATATCGGTATCAAACGAAGGGCAAGGCGTTGGGTTTCATTTGGACTTTGCTATATTTCGATATATTTACCGATAACTGAGTTACCGGTCAAAATGTGGTTCCCATTGAAATTTGAAATTTCCGTGCAATATCGGTATCAAACAAATATCATTTGAAATATTTATATTTTCATATATTCATCGATAAATGAGTTATCGGTCAAGGGGTTTCCCTAAGACCTCGAAATTTGAATATAATATCGGCATAGAACGAAATGGCAAGGAGATAATCTTCATTTGGAATTTGCTATATTTCGATACATTTATCGATAACTGAGTTACCGGTCAAAATGTGGTTCCCATTAAAATTTGAAATTCGCGTGCAATATGGGTATCAAACAAAAAGGAAAGGCCACTACTTTCATTTGAACTTTTATATTTCGATATATTTATCGATAACTGAGTTACCGGTCAAGTTGGGGTTTCCCTAAAACCTCGAAATTTGAATATAATATCGGTATCAGACGAAATGGCAAGGCCATAGGTTTAATTTGGACTTTGCTATATTTCGATATATTCATCGATAAATGAGTTATCGGTCAAGGGGGTTTCCTAAAATCTCGAAATTTGAATATAATATCGGCATAAAACGAAATGGCAAGGTCATACGCTTCATTTGGAACTTGCTATATTTCGATACATTTATCGATAACGGAGTTACCGGTCAAAATGTGGTTCCCCTAAAATTTGCATATAATATCGGTATCAAACGAAAGCCCAACACCTTAGGTTTCATTTGGACTTTGCTATATTTCGATATATTTATCGATCACTGAGTTACCGGTCAGGTTGGGGTTTCCCTAAAACCTCGAAATTTGAATATAATATCGGTATCAAACGAAAGGGCAAGGTCATAGGTTACATTTGGACTTTGCTATATTTCGATATATTTATCGATAACTGAGTTACCGCTCAAAATGTGGTAACGATAAAACCTTGAAATTTTTATATAATATTGGTATCAAACGAAAGGGCAAGGACATAGGTTACATTTGGGCTTTGCTATATTTCGATATATTTATCGATAACTGAGTTACCGCTCAAAATGTGGTAACGATAAAACCTTGAAATTTTTATATAATGTCGGTATCAAACGAAGGCCAAGGCCTTAGGTTTCATTTGGACTTTGCTATATTTTTATATATTTATCGATAACTGAGTTACCGCTCAAAATGTGGTTCCCCTAGAACCTTGAAATTTGTATATAATATCGGTATCAAACGAAAGGGCAAGGACATAGGTTACATTTGGACTTTGCTATATTTCGATATATTTATCGATAACTGAGTTACCGCTCAAAATGTGGTAACGATAAAACCTTGAAATTTTTATATAATGTCGGTATCAAACGAAGGCCAAGGCCTTAGGTTTCATTTGGACTTTGCTATATTTCGACACATTTACCGATAACGGAGTTACCGGTCAAAATGTGGTAACGATAAAACCTTGAATGTTTTATATAATGTCGGTATCAAACGAAGGCCAAGGCCTTAGGTTACATTTGGACTTTGCTATATTTCGATATATTTATCGATAACTGAGTTACCGCTCAAAATGTGGTAACGATAAAACCTTGACATTTTTATATAATGTCGGTATCAAACGAAGGCCAAGGCCTTAGGTTTCATTTGGACTTTGCTATATTTCGATATATTTATCGATAACTGAGTTACCGCTCAAAATGTGGTAAAGATAAACCTTGAAATTTTTATATAATGTCGGTATCAAACGAAGGCCAAGGCCTTAGGTTTCATTTGGACTTTGCTATATTTTGATATATTTATCGATAACTGAGTTACCGGTCAAAATGTGGTTCCCCTAAACCCTTGAAATTTGTATATAATATTGGTATCAAATGAAAGGGTAAGGCCTTAGGTTTCATTTGGACTTTGCTATATTTTGATACATTTACCGATAACGGAGTTACCGGTCAAAATGTGGTTCCAATAAAACCTTGAAATTTGTATATAATATCGGTATCAAACGAAAGGGCAAGGACATAGGTTACATTTGGACTTTGCTATATTTCGATATATTTATCGATAACTGAGTTACCGCTCAAAATGTGGTAACGATAAAACCTTGAAATTTTTATATAATGTCGGTATCAAACGAAGGCCAAGGCCTTAGGTTTCATTTGGACTTTGCTATATTTCGATACATTTACCGATAACGGAGTTACCGGTCAAAATGTGGTTCCCCTAAAACCTTGAAATTTGTATATAATATCGGTATCAAACGAAAGGGTAAGGCCTTAGGTTTCATTTGGACTATGCTATATTTCGATATATTTACCGATAACTGAGTTACCGGTCAAAATGTGGTTCCCCTAAAACCTTGAAATTTGTATATAATATCGGTATCAAACGAAAGGGTAAGGCCTTAGGTTTCATTTGGACTATGCTATATTTCGATATATTTATCGATAACTGAGTTACCGCTCAAAATGTGGTAACGATAAAACCTTGAAATTTTTATATAATGTCGGTATCAAACGAAGGCCAAGGCCTTAGGTTTCATTTGGACTTTGCTATATTTCGATACATTTACCGATAACGGAGTTACCGGTCAAAATGTGGTTCCCCTAAAACCTTGAAATTTGTATCTAATATCGGTATCAAACGAAAGGGTAAGGCCTTAGGTTTCATTTGGACTATGCTATATTTCGATATATTTACCGATAACTGAGTTACCGGTCAAAATGTGGTTCCCCTAAAACCTTGAAATTTTTATATAATGTCGGTATCAAACGAAGGCCAAGGTCTTAGGTTACATTTGGACTTTGCTATATTTCGATATATTTATCGATAACTGAGTTACCGCTCAAAATGTGGTAACGATAAATCCTTGAAATTTTTATATAATGTCGGTATCAAACGAAGGCCAAGGCCTTAGGTTACATTTGGACTTTGCTATATTTCGATATATTTATCGATAACTGAGTTACCGCTCAAAATGTGGTAACGATAAAACCTTGAAATTTTTATATAATGTCGGTATCAAGCGAAGGGCAAGGCCTTAGGTTTCATTTGGACTTTGCTATATTTTGACATATTTATCGATAACTGAGTTACCGGTCAAAATGTGGCTCCCCTAAACCCTTGAAATTTGTATATAATATTGGTATCAAATGAAAGGGTAAGGCCTTAGGTTTCATTTGGACTTTGCTATATTTCGATATATTTACCGATAACTGAGTTACCGGTCAAAATGTGGTTCCCCTAAAACCTTGAAATTTGTATATAATATCGGTTTCAAACATTTGGACTTTGCTATATTTCGATATATTTATCGATAACTGAGTTACTGGTCAAAATGTGGTTCCCCTAAAACCTTGAAATTTTTTTATAATATCGGTATCAAACGAAGGGCAAGGCGTTGGGTTTCATTTGGACTTTGCTATATTTCGATATATTTACCGATAACTGAGTTACCGGTCAAAATGTGGTTCCCATTAAAATTAGAAATTCGCGTGCAATATGGGTATCAAACAAAAAGAAAAGGCCACTACTTTCATTTCAATTTTTATATTTCGATATATTTATCAATAACTGAGTTACCGGTCAGGTTGGGGTTTCCCTAAAACCTCGAAATTTGAATATAATATCGGTTTCAAACGAAAGGGCAAGGACATAGGTTACATTTGGACTTTGCTATATTTCGAGATATTTATCGATAACTGAGTTACCGCTCAAAATGTCGTTACCCTAAAACCTTGAAATTTTTATATAATGTCGGTATCAAACGAAGGCCTAGGCCTTATGTTACCTTTGGACTTTGCTATATTTCGATATATTTATCGATAACTGAGTTATCGGTCAAAATGTGGATCCAATAAAACCTTGAAATTTTTTTTTAATATCGGTATCAAACGAAGGGCAAGGCGTTGGGTTTCATTTGGACTTTGCTATATTTCGATATATTTACCGATAACTGAGTTACCGGTCAAAATGTGGTTCCCATTGAAATTTGAAATTTCCGTGCAATATCGGTATCAAACAAATATCATTTGAAATATTTATATTTTCATATATTCATCGATAAATGAGTTATCGGTCAAGGGGTTTCCCTAAGACCTCGAAATTTGAATATAATATCGGCATAGAACGAAATGGCAAGGAGATAATCTTCATTTGGAATTTGCTATATTTCGATACATTTATCGATAACTGAGTTACCGGTCAAAATGTGGTTCCCATTAAAATTTGAAATTCGCGTGCAATATGGGTATCAAACAAAAAGGAAAGGCCACTACTTTCATTTGAACTTTTATATTTCGATATATTTATCGATAACTGAGTTACCGGTCAAGTTGGGGTTTCCCTAAAACCTCGAAATTTGAATATAATATCGGTATCAGACGAAATGGCAAGGCCATAGGTTTAATTTGGACTTTGCTATATTTCGATATATTCATCGATAAATGAGTTATCGGTCAAGGGGGTTTCCTAAAATCTCGAAATTTGAATATAATATCGGCATAAAACGAAATGGCAAGGTCATACGCTTCATTTGGAACTTGCTATATTTCGATACATTTATCGATAACGGAGTTACCGGTCAAAATGTGGTTCCCCTAAAATTTGCATATAATATCGGTATCAAACGAAAGCCCAACACCTTAGGTTTCATTTGGACTTTGCTATATTTCGATATATTTATCGATCACTGAGTTACCGGTCAGGTTGGGGTTTCCCTAAAACCTCGAAATTTGAATATAATATCGGTATCAAACGAAAGGGCAAGGTCATAGGTTACATTTGGACTTTGCTATATTTCGATATATTTATCGATAACTGAGTTACCGCTCAAAATGTGGTAACGATAAAACCTTGAAATTTTTATATAATGTCGGTATCAAACGAAGGCCAAGGCCTTAGGTTTCATTTGGAATTTGCTATATTTTGATATATTTATCGATAACTGAGTTACCGGTCAAAATGTGGTTCCCCTAAACCCTTGAAATTTTTATATAATATTGGTATCAAACGAAAGGGCAAGGACATAGGTTACATTTGGACTTTGCTATATTTCGATATATTTATCGATAACTGAGTTACCGCTCAAAATGTGGTAACGATAAAACCTTGAAATTTTTATATAATGTCGGTATCAAACGAAGGCCAAGGCCTTAGGTTTCATTTGGACTTTGCTATATTTTTATATATTTATCGATAACTGAGTTACCGCTCAAAATGTGGTTCCCCTAGAACCTTGAAATTTGTATATAATATCGGTATCAAACGAAGGCCAAGGCCTTAGGTTTCATTTGGACTTTGCTATATTTTGATATATTTATCGATAACTGAGTTACCGGTCAAAATGTGGTTCCCCTAAACCCTTGAAATTTTTATATAATATTGGTATCAAACGAAAGGGCAAGGACATAGGTTACATTTGGACTTTGCTATATTTCGATATATTTATCGGTAACTGAGTTACCGCTCAAAATGTGGTAACGATAAAACCTTGAAATTTTTATATAATGTCGGTATCAAACGAAGGCCAAGGCCTTAGGTTTCATTTGGACTTTGCTATATTTTGATATATTTATCGATAACTGAGTTACCGGTCAAAATGTGGTTCCCCTAAACCCTTGAAATTTTTATATAATATTGGTATCAAACGAAAGGGCAAGGACATAGGTTACATTTGGACTTTGCTATATTTCGATAACTGAGTTACCGCTCAAAATGTGGTAACGATAAAACCTTGAAATTTTTATATAATGTCGGTATCAAACGAAGGCCAAGGCCTTAGGTTTCATTTGGACTTTGCTATATTTCGATACATTTACCGATAACGGAGTTACCGGTCAAAATGTGGTAACGATAAAACCTTGAAATTTTTATATAATGTCGGTATCAAACGAAGGCCAAGGCCTTAGGTTACATTTGGACTTTGCTATATTTCGATACATTTACCAATAGCGGAGTTACCGGTCAAAATGTGGTTCCCCTAAAACCTTGAAATTTGTATATAATATCGGTATCAAACGAAAGGGCAAGGACATAGGTTACATTTGGACTTTGCTATATTTCGATATATTTATCGATAACTGAGTTACCGCTCAAAATGTGGTAACGATAAAACCTTGAAATTTTTATATAATGTCGGTATCAAACGAAGGCCAAGGCCTTAGGTTTCATTTGGACTTTGCTATATTTCGATACATTTACCAATAACGGAGTTACCGGTCAAAATGTGGTTCCCCTAAAACCTTGAAATTTGTATATAATATCGGTATCAAACGAAAGGGCAAGGACATAGGTTACATTTGGACTTTGCTATATTTCGATATATTTATCGATAACTGAGTTACCGCTCAAAATGTGGTAACGATAAAACCTTGAAATTTTTATATAATGTCGGTATCAAACGAAGGCCAAGGCCTTAGGTTTCATTTGGACTTTGCTATATTTTGATATATTTATCGATAACTGAGTTACCGGTCAAAATGTGGTTCCCCTAAACCCTTGAAATTTGTATATAATATTGGTATCAAATGAAAGGGTAAGGCCTTAGGTTTCATTTGGACTTTGCTATATTTTGATACATTTACCGATAACGGAGTTACCGGTCAAAATGTGGTTCCAATAAAACCTTGAAATTTGTATATAATATCGGTATCAAACGAAACGGCAAGGACATAGGTTACATTTGGACTTTGCTATATTTCGATATATTTATCGATAACTGAGTTACCGCTCAAAATGTGGTAACGATAAAACCTTGAAATTTTTATATAATGCCGGTATCAAACGAAGGCCAAGGCCTTAGGTTTCATTTGGACTTTGCTATATTTCGATACATTTACCGATAACGGAGTTACCGGTCAAAATGTGGTTCCCCTAAAACCTTGAAATTTGTATATAATATCGGTATCAAACGAAAGGGCAAGGACATAGGTTACATTTGGACTTTGCTATATTTCGATATATTTGTCGATAACTGAGTTACCGCTCAAAATGTGGTAACGATAAAACCTTGAAATTTTTATATAATGTCGGTATCAAACGAAGGCCAAGGCCTTAGGTTTCATTTGGACTTTGCTATATTTTGATACATTTACCGATAACGGAGTTACCGGTCAAAATGTGGTTCCAATAAAACCTTGAAATTTGTATATAATATCGGTATCAAACGAAAGGGCAAGGACATAGGTTACATTTGGACTTTGCTATATTTCGATATATTTATCGATAACTGAGTTACCGCTCAAAATGTGGTAACGATAAAACCTTGAAATTTGTATATAATATCGGTATCAAACGAAAGGGCAAGGACATAGCTTACATTTGGACTTTGCTATATTTCGATATATTTATCGATAACTGAGTTACCGCTCAAAATGTGGTAACGATAAAACCTTGAAATTTTTATATAATGTCGGTATCAAACGAAGGCCAAGGCCTTAGGTTTCATTTGGACTTTGCTATATTTCGATACATTTACCGATAACGGAGTTACCGGTCAAAATATGGTTCCCCTAAAACCTTGAAATGTGTATATAATATCGGTATCAAACGAAAGGGCAAGGACATAGGTTACATTTGGACTTTGCTATATTTCGATATATTTATCGATAACTGAGTTACCGCTCAAAATGTGGTAACGATAAAACCTTGAAATTTTTATATAATGTCGGTATCAAACGAAGGCCAAGGCCTTAGGTTTCATTTGGACTTTGCTATATTTCGATACATTTACCGATAACGGAGTTACCGGTCAAAATATGGTTCCCCTAAAACCTTGAAATTTGTATATAATATCGGTATCAAACGAAAGGGCAAGGACATAGGTTACATTTGGACTTTGCTATATTTCGATATATTTATCGATAACTGAGTTACCGCTCAAAATGTGGTTCCCCTAAAACCTTGAAATTTGTATATAATATCGGTATCAAACGAAAGCGCAAGGACATAGGTTACATTTGGACTTTGCTATATTTTGATATATTTATCGATAACTGAGTTACCGGTCAAAATGTGGTTCCCTTAAAACCTCTAAATTTGTATATAATATCGGTATCAAACGAAAGGGCAAGGACATAGGTTACATTTGGACTTTGCTATATTTTGATATATTTATCGATAACTGAGTTACCGGTCAGGTTGGGGTTTCCCTAAAACCTCGAAATTTGAATATAATATCGGTATCAAACGAAAGGGCAAGGACATAGGTTACATTTGGACTTTGCTATATTTCGATATATTTATCGATAACTGAGTTACCGCTCAAAATGTGGTTCCCCTAAATCCTTGAAATTTGTATATAATATCGGTATCAAACGAAAGGGCAAGGACATAGGTTACATTTGGAATTTGCCCTATTTCGATATATTTATCGATAGCTGAGTTACCGCTCAAAATGTGGTAACGATAAAACCTTGAAATTTTTATATAATGTCGGTATCAAACGAAGGCCAAGGCCTTAGGTTTCATTTGGACTTTGCTATATTTCGATACATTTACCGATAACGGAGTTACCGGTCAAAATGTGGTTCCCCTAAAACCTTGAAATTTGTATATAATATCGGTATCAAACGAAAGGGCAAGGACATAGGTTACATTTGGACTTTGCTATATTTCGATATATTTATCGATAACTGAGTTACCGCTCAAAATGTGGTAACGATAAAATCTTGAAATTTTTATATAATGTCGGTATCAAACGAAGGCCAAGGCCTTAGGTTTCATTTGGACTTTGCTATATTTTGATATATTTATCGATAACTGAGTTACCGGTCAAAATGTGGTTCCCCTAAACCCTTGAAATTTGTATATAATATTGGTATCAAATGAAAGGGTAAGGCCTTAGGTTTCATTTGGACTTTGCTATATTTCGATATATTTATCGATAACTGAGTTACCGGTCAAAATGTGGTTCCCATTAAAATTTGAAATTCGCGTGCAATATGGGTATCAAACAAAAAGGAAAGACCAACTTTCATTTGAACTTTTATATTACGATATATTTATCGATAACTGAGTTACCGGTCAAGTTGGGGTTCCCTAAAACCTCGAAATTTGAATATAATATCGGTATCAGACGAAATGACAAGGCCATAGGTTTAATTTGGACTTTGCTATATTTCTATATATTCATCGATAAATGAGTTATCGGTCAAGGGCTTTCCCTAAAATCTCGAAATTTGAATATAATATCGGCATAAAACGAAATGGCAAGGTCATACGCTTCATTTGGAACTTGCTATATTTCGATACATTTATCGATAACGGAGTTACCGGTCAAAATGTGGTTCCCCTAAAATTTGCATATAATATCGGTATCAAACGAAAGCCCAAGGCCTTAGGTTTCATTTGGACTTTGCTATATTTCGATATATTTATCGATAACTGAGTTGCCGGTCAAGTTGGGGTTTCCCTAAAAGCTCGAAATTTGAATACAACATGGGTGTCAAACGAAAGTGAAAAGCCACAGCTTTCATCTGAATTGTTCCATAATTCGATATATTTATCGATAACTGAGTTATCGGTCAAAATGTTGTTCCCCTAAAACCTGGAAGTTTGTATACAACATGGGTTTCAAACGAAAGCGAAAAGACACAGCTTTCATTTGAATTGTTCCATAATTCGATACATTTATCGGTAAATGAGTTATCGGTCAAAATGTGGTTACCATTAAACCTTGAAATTCGCGTGCAATATGGGTATCAAACAAAAAGGAAAGGCGACTACTTTCATTTGAATTTTTATATTTCGATATATTTATCGATAACTGAGTTACCGGTCAGGTTGGGGTTTCCCTAAAACCTCGAAATTTGAATATAATATCGGTTTCAAGCGAAAGGGCAAGGACAGAGGTTACATTTGGACTTTGCTATATTTCGATATATTTATCGATAACTGAGTTACCGCTCAAAATGTCGTTACCCTAAAACCTTGAAATTTTTATATAATGTCGGTATCAAACGAAGGCCCAGGCCATAGGTTACCTTTGGACTTTGCTATATTTCGATATATTTATCGATAACTGAGTTATCGGTCAAAATGTGGTTCCCCTAAAACCTTGAAATTTTTTATAATATCGGTATCAAACGAAGGGCAAGGCGTTGGGTTTCATTTGGACTTTGCTATATTTCGATATATTTACCGATAACTGAGTCACCGGCCAAAATGTGGTGCCCATTGAAATTTGAAATTTCCGTGCAATATCGGTATCAAACAAATATCATTTGAAATATTTATATTTTCATATATTCATCGATAAATGAGTTACCGGTCAAGGGGGTTCCCTAAGACCTCGAAATTTGAATATAATATCGGCATAGAACGAAATGGCAAGGCCATAGGCTTCATTTGGAATTTGCTATATTTCGATACATTTATCGATAACTGAGTTACCTGTCAAAATGTGGTTCCCATTAAAATTTGAAATTCGCGTGCAATATGGGTATCAAACAAAAAGGAAAGGCCACTACTTTCATTTGAACTTTTATATTTCGATATATTTATCGATAACTGAGTTACCGGTCAAGTTGGGGTCCCCTAAAACCTTGAAATTTGTATATAATATCGGTATCAAACGAAAGGGCAAGGACATAGGTTACATTTGGACTTTGCTATATTTCGATATATTTATCGATAGCTGAGTTACCGCTCAAAATGTGGTAACGATAAAACCTTGAAATTTTTATATAATGTCGGTATCAAACGAAGGCCAAGGCCTTAGGTTTCATTTGGACTTTGCTATATTTCGATACATTTACCGATAACGGAGTTACCGGTCAAAATGTGGTTCCCCTAAAACCTTGAAATTTGTATATAATATCGGTATCAAACGAAAGGGCAAGGACATAGGTTACATTTGGACTTTGCTATATTTCGATATATTTATCGATAACTGAGTTACCGCTCAAAATGTGGTAACGATAAAACCTTGAAATTTTTATATAATGTCGGTATCAAACGAAGGCCAAGGCCTTAGGTTTCATTTGGACTTTGCTATATTTTGATATATTTATCGATAACTGAGTAACCGGTCAAATCGTGGTTTCCCTAAACCCTTGAAATTTGTATATAATATTGGTATCAAATGAAAGGGTAAGGCCTTAGGTTTTATTTGGACTGTGCTATATTTCGATATATTTATCGATAACTGAGTTACCGGTCAAAATGTGGTTCCCATTAAAATTTGAAATTCGCGTGCAATATGGGTATCAAACAAAAAGGAAAGACCAACTTTCAATTGAACTTTTATATTTCGATATATTTATCGATAACTGAGTTACCGGTCAAGTTGGGGTTCCCTAAAACCTCGAAATTTGAATATAATATCGGTATCAGACGAAATGACAAGGCCATAGGTTTAATTTGGACTTTGCTATATTTCGATTTATTCATCGATAAATGAGTTATCGGTCAAGGGGTTTCCCTAAAATCTCGAAATTTGAATATAATATCGGCATAAAACGAAATGGCAAGGTCATACGCTTCATTTGGAACTTGCTATATTTCGATACATTTATCGATAACGGAGTTACCGGTCAAAATGTGGTTCCCCTAAAATTTGCATATAATATCGGTATCAAACGAAAGCCCAAGGCCTTAGGTTTCATTTGGACTTTGCTATATTTCGATATATTTATCGATAACTGAGTTGCCGGTCAAGTTGGGGTTTCCCTAAAAGCTCGAAATTTGAATACAACATGGGTGTCAAACGAAAGTGAAAAGCCACAGCTTTCATTTGAATTGTTCCATAATTCGATACATTTATCGATAACTGAGTTACCGGTCAAAATGTGGTTCCCATTAAAATTTGAAATTCGCGTGCAATATGGGTATCAAACAAAAAGGAAAGGCCACTACTTTCATTTGAACTTCTATATTTCGATATGTTTATCTATAACTGAGTTACCGGTCAAGTTGGGGTTTCCCTAAAACCTCGAAATTTGAATATAATATCGGTTTCAAACGAAAGGGCAAGGACATAGGTTACATTTGGACTTTGCTATATTTCGATATATTTATCGATAACTGAGTTACCGCTCAAAATGTGGTAACGATAAAACCTTGAAATTTTTATGTAATGTCGGTATCAAACGAAGGCCAAGGCCTTAGGTTTCATTTGGACTTTGCTATATTTTGATACATTTACCGATAACGGAGTTACCGGTCAAAATGTGGTTCCAATAAAACCTTGAAATTTGTATATAATATCGGTATCAAACGAAAGGGCAAGGACATAGGTTACATTTGGACTTTGCTATATTTTGATATATTTATCGATAACTAAGTTACCGGTCAAAATGTGGTTCCCTTAAAACCTTGAAATTTGTATATAATATCGGTATCAAACGAAAGGGCAAGGACATAGGTTACATTTGGACTTTGCTATATTTCGATATATTTATCGATAACTGAGTTACCGCTCAAAATGTGGTAACGATAAAACCTTGAAATTTTTATATAATGTCGGTATCAAACGAAGGCCAAGGCCTTAGGTTTCATTTGGACTTTGCTATATTTCGATACATTTACCGATAACGGAGTTACCGGTCAAAATGTGGTTCCCCTAAAACCTTGAAATTTGTATATAATATCGGTATCAAACGAAAGGGCAAGGACATAGGTTACATTTGGACTTTGCTATATTTCGATATATTTATCGATAACTGAGTTACCGCTCAAAATGTGGTTCCCCTAAAACCTTGAAATTTGTATATAATATCGGTATCAAACGAAAGGGCAAGGACATAGGTTACATTTGGACTTTGCTATATTTCGATATATTTATCGATAACTGAGTTACCGCTCAAAATGTGGTAACGATAAAACCTTGAAATTTTTATATAATGTCGGTATCAAACGAAGGCCAAGGCCTTAGGTTTCATTTGGACTTTGCTATATTTCGATACATTTACCGATAACGGAGTTACCGGTCAAAATGTGGTTCCCCTAAAACCTTGAAATTTGTATATAATATCAGTATCAAACGAAAGGGCAAGGACATAGGTTACATTTGGACTTTGCTATATTTTGATATATTTATCGATAACTGAGTTACCGGTCAAAATGTGGTTCCCTTAAAACCTCTAAATTTGTATATAATATCGGTATCAAACGAAAGGGCAAGGACATAGGTTACATTTGGACTTTGCTATATTTTGATATATTTATCGATAACTGAGTTACCGGTCAGGTTGGGGTTTCCCTAAAACCTCGAAATTTGAATATAATATCGGTATCAAACGAAAGGGCAAGGACATAGGTTACATTTGGACTTTGCTATATTTCGATATATTTATCGATAACTGAGTTACCGCTCAAAATGTGGTTCCCCTAAAACCTTGAAATTTGTATATAATATCGGTATCAAACGAAAGGGCAAGGACATAGGTTACATTTGGACTTTGCTATATTTCGATATATTTATCGATAACTGAGTTACCGCTCAAAATGTGGTAACGATAAAACCTTGAAATTTTTATATAATGTCGGTATCAAACGAAGGCCAAGGCCTTAGGTTTCATTTGGACTTTGCTATATTTCGATACATTTACCGATAACGGAGTTACCGGTCAAAATGTGGTTCCCCTAAAACCTTGAAATTTGTATATAATATCGGTATCAAACGAAAGGGCAAGGACATAGGTTACATTTGGACTTTGTTATATTTCGATATATTTATCGATAACTGAGTTACCGCTCAAAATGTGGTTCCCCTAAAACCTTGAAATTTGTATATAATATCGGTATCACACGAAAGGGCAAGGACATAGGTTACATTTGGACTTTGCCCTATTTCGATATATTTATCGATAGCTGAGTTACCGCTCAAAATGTGGTAACGATAAAACCTTGAAATTTTTATATAATGTCGGTATCAAACGAAGGCCAAGGCCTTAGGTTTCATTTGGACTTTGCTATATTTCGATACATTTACCGATAACGGAGTTACCGGTCAAAATGTGGTTCCCCTAAAACCTTGAAATTTGTATATAATATCGGTATCAAACGAAAGGGCAAGGACATAGGTTACATTTGGACTTTGCTATATTTCGATATATTTATCGATAACTGAGTTACCGCTCAAAATGTGGTAACGATAAAACCTTGAAATTTTTATATAATGTCGGTATCAAACGAAGGCCAAGGCCTTAGGTTTCATTTGGACTTTGCTATATTTTGATATATTTATCGATAACTGAGTTACCGGTCAAAATGTGGTTCCCCTAAAACCTCGAAATTTGAATATAATATCGGTTTCAAGCGAAAGGGCAAGGACATAGGTTACATTTGGACTTTGCTATATTTGGATATATTTATCGATAACTGAGTTACCGCTCAAAATGTCGTTACCCTAAAACCTTGAAATTTTTATATAATGTCGGTATCAAACGAAGGCCCAGGCCATAGGTTACCTTTGGACTTTGCTATATTTCGATATATTTATCGATAACTGAGTTATCGGTCAAAATGTGGTTCCCCTAAAACCTTGAAATTTTTTATAATATCGGTATCAAACGAAGGGCAAGGCGTTGGGTTTCATTTGGACTTTGCTATATTTCGATATATTTACCGATAACTGAGTCACCGGCCAAAATGTGGTTCCCATTGAAATTTGAAATTTCCGTGCTATATCGGTATCAAACAAATATCATATGAAATATTTATATTTTCATATATTCATCGATAAATGAGTTACCGGTCAAGGGGGTTCCCTAAGACCTCGAAATTTGAATATAATATCGGCATAGAACGAAATGGCAAGGCCATAGGCTTCATTTGGAATTTGCTATATTTCGATACATTTATCGATAACTGAGTTACCGGTCAAAATGTGGTTCCCATTAAAATTTGAAATTCGCGTGCAATATGGGTATCAAACAAAAAGGAAAGGCCACTACTTTCATTTGAACTTTTACATTTCGATATATTTATCGATAACTGAGTTACCGGTCAAGTTGGGGTCCCCTAAAACCTTGAAATTTGTATATAATATCGGTATCAAACGAAAGGGCAAGGACATAGGTTACATTTGGACTTTGCTATATTTCGATATATTTATCGATAGCTGAGTTACCGCTCAAAATGTGGTAACGATAAAACCTTGAAATTTTTATATAATGTCGGTATCAAACGAAGGCCAAGGCCTTAGGTTTCAGTTGGACTTTGCTATATTTCGATACATTTACCGATAACGGAGTTACCGGTCAAAATGTGGTTCCCCTAAAACCTTGAAATTTGTATATAATATCGGTATCAAACGAAAGGGCAAGGACATAGGTTTCATTTGGACTTTGCTATATTTCGATATATTTATCGATAACTGAGTTACCGCTCAAAATGTGGTAACGATAAAACCTTGAAATTTTTATATAATGTCGGTATCAAACGAAGGCCAAGGCCTTAGGTTTCATTTGGACTTTGCTATATTTTGATATATTTATCGATAACTGAGTTACCGGTCAAAATGTGGTTTCCCTAAACCCTTGAAATTTGTATATAATATTGGTATCAAATGAAAGGGTAAGGCCTTAGGTTTCATTTGGACTTTGCTATATTTCGATATATTTATCGATAACTGAGTTACCGGTCAAAATGTGGTTCCCATTAAAATTTGAAATTCGCGTGCAATATGGGTATCAAACAAAAAGGAAAGACCAACTTTCAATTGAACTTTTATATTTCGATATATTTATCGATAACTGAGTTACCGGTCAAGTTGGGGTTCCCTAAAACCTCGAAATTTGAATATAATATCGGTATCAGACGAAATGACAAGGCCATAGGTTTAATTTGGACTTTGCTATATTTCGATATATTCATCGATAAATGAGTTATCGGTCAAGGGGTTTCCCTAAAATCTCGAAATTTGAATATAATATCGGCATAAAACGAAATGGCAAGGTCATACGCTTCATTTGGAACTTGCTATATTTCGAAACATTTATCGATAACGGAGTTACCGGTCAAAATGTGGTTCCCCTAAAATTTGCATATAATATCGGTATCAAACGAAAGCCCAAGGCCTTAGGTTTCATTTGGACTTTGCTATATTTCGATATATTTATCGATAACTGAGTTGCCGGTCAAGTTGGGGTTTCCCTAAAAGCTCGAAATTTGAATACAACATGGGTGTCAAACGAAAGTGAAAAGCCACAGCTTTCATTTGAATTGTTCCATAATTCGATACATTTATCGATAACTGAGTTACCGGTCAAAATGTGGTTCCCATTAAAATTTGAAATTCGCGTGCAATATGGGTATCAAACAAAAAGGAAAGGCCACTACTTTCATTTGAACTTCTATATTTCGATATGTTTATCTATAACTGAGTTACCGGTCAAGTTGGGGTTTCCCTAAAACCTCGAAATTTGAATATAATATCGGTTTCAAACGAAAGGGCAAGGACATAGGTTACATTTGGACTTTGCTATATTTCGATATATTTATCGATAACTGAGTTAACGGTCAAAATGTGGTTCCCATTGAAATTTGAAATTTCCGTGCAATATCGGTATCAAACAAATATCATTTGAAATATTTATATTTTCATATATTCATCGATAAATGAGTTATCGGTCAAGGGGTTTCCCTAAGACCTCGAAATTTGAATATAATATCGGCATAGAACGAAATGGCAAGGCCATAGGCTTCATTTGGAATTTGCTTTATTTCCATACATTTATCGATAACTGAGTTACCGGTCAAAATGTGGTTCCCATAAAAATTTGAAATTCGCGGGCAATATGGGTATCAACCAAAAAGGAAAGGCCACTACTTTCATTTGAACTTCTATATTTCGATATATTTACCGGTCAAGTTGGGGTTTCCCTAAGACCTCGAAATTTGAATATAATATCGGCATAGAACGAAATGGCAAGGCCATAGGCTTCATTTGGAAATTGCTATATTTCGATACATTTATCGATAACTGAGTTACCGGTCAAAATGTGGTTCCCATTAAAATTTGAAATTCGCGTGCAATATGGGTATCAAACAAAAAGGAAAGGCCACTACTTTCATTTGAACTTTTATATTTCGATATATTTATCGATAACTGAGTTACCGGTCAAGTTAGGGTTCCCTAAAACCTCGAAATTTGAATATAAGATCGGTATCAGACGAAATGGCAAGGCCATAGGTTGAATTTGGACTTTGCTATGTTTCGATATATTCATCGATATATGAGTTATCGGTCAAGGGGTTTCCCTAAAATCTCGAAATTTGAATATAATATCGGCATAAAACGAAATGGCAAGGTCATACGCTTCATTTGGAACTTGCTATATTTATCGATAACGGAGTTACCGGTCAAAATGTGGTTCCCCTAAAATTTGCATATAATATCCGTATCGAACGAAAGCCCAAGGCTTTAGGTTTCATTTGGACGTTGCTATATTTCGATATATTTATCGATAACTGAGTTGCCGGTCAAGTTGGGGTTTCCCTAAAAGCTCGAAATTTGAATACAACATGGGTGTCAAACGAAAGTGAAAAGCCACAGCTTTCATCTGAATTGTTCCATAATTCGATATATTTATCGATAACTGAGTTATCGGTCAAAATGTTGTTCCCCTAAAACCTTGAAATTTGTATACAACATGGGTTTCAAACGAAAGCGAAAAGCCACAGCTTTCATTTGAATTATTCCATAATTCGATACATTTATCGGTAAATGAGTTATCGGTCAAAATGTGGTTACCATTAAACCTTGAAATTCGCGTGCAATATGGGTATCAAACAAAAAGGAAAGGCCACTACTTTCATTTGAATTTTTATATTTCGATATATTTATCGATAACTGAGTTACCGGTCAGGTTGGGGTTTCCCTAAAACCTCGAAATTTGAATATAATATCGGTTTCAAACGAAAGGGCAAGGACATAGGTTACATTTGGACTTTGCTATATTTCGAGATATTTATCGATAACTGAGTTACCGCTCAAAATGTCGTTACCCTAAAACCTTGAAATTTTTATATAATGTCGGTATCAAACGAAGGCCCAGGCCTTAGGTTACCTTTGGACTTTGCTATATTTCGATATATTTATCGATAACTGAGTTATCGGTCAAAATGTGGATCCCCTAAAACCTTGAAATTTTTTTATAATATCGGTATCAAACGAAGGGCAAGGCGTTGGGTTTCATTTGGACTTTGCTATATTTCGATATATTTACCGATAACTGAGTTACCGGTCAAAATGTGGTTCCCATTGAAATTTGAAATTTCCGTGCAATATCGGTATCAAACAAATATCATTTGAAATGTTTATATTTTCATATATTCATCGATAAATGAGTTATCGGTCAAGGGGTTTCCTTAAGACCTCGAAATTTGAATATAATATCGGCATAGAACGAAATGGCAACGCCATAATCTTCATTTGGAATTTGCTATATTTCGATACATTTATGGATAACTGAGTTACCGGTCAAAATGTGGTTCCCATTAAAATTTGAAATTCGCGTGCAATATGGGTATCAAACAAAAAGGAAAGGCCACTACTTTCATTTGAACTTTTATATTTCGATATATTTATCGATAACTGAGTTACCGGTCAAGTTGGGGTTTCCCTAAAACCTCGAAATTTGAATATAATATCGGTATCAGACGAAATGGCAAGGCCATAGGTTTAATTTGGACTTTGCTATATTTCGATATATTCATCGATAAATGAGTTATCGGTCAAGGGGGTTTCCTAAAATCTCGAACTTTGAATATAATATCGGCATAAAACGAAATGGCAAGGTCATACGCTTCATTTGGAACTTGCTATATTTCGATACATTTATCGATAACGGAGTTACCGGTCAAAATGTGGTTCCCCTAAAATTTGCATATAATATCGGTATCAAACGAAAGCCCAACACCTTAGGTTTCATTTGGACTTTGCTATATTTCGATATATTTATCGATCACTGAGTTACCGGTCAGGTTGGGGTTTCCCTAAAACCTCGAAATTTGAATATAATATCGGTATCAAACGAAAGGGCAAGGACATAGGTTACATTTGGACTTTGCTATATTTCGATATATTTATCGATAACTGAGTTACCGCTCAAAATGTGGTAACGATAAAATCTTGAAATTTTTATATAATGTCGGTATCAAACGAAGGCCAAGGCCTTAGGTTTCATTTGGACTTTGCTATATTTTGATATATTTATCGATAACTGAGTTACCGGTCAAAATGTGGTTCCCCTAAACCCTTGAAATTTTTATATAATATTGGTATCAAACGAAAGGGCAAGGACATAGGTTACATTTGGACTTTGCTATATTTCGATATATTTATCGATAACTGAGATACCGCTCAAAATGTGGTAACGATAAAACCTTGAAATTTTTATATAATGTCGGCATGAAACGAAGGCCAAGGCCTTAGGTTTCATTTGGACTTTGCTATATTTTTATATATTTATCGATAACTGAGTTACCGCTCAAAATGTGGTTCCCCTAAAACCTTGAAATTTGTATATAATATCGGTATCAAACGAAAGGGCAAGGACATAGGTTACATTTGGACTTTGCTATATTTCGATATATTTATCGATAACTGAGTTACCGCTCAAAATGTGGTAACGATAAAACCTTGAAATTTTTATATAATGTCGGTATCAAACGAAGGCCAAGGCGTTAGGTTTCATTTGTACTTTGCTATATTTCGATAAATTTACCGATAATGGAGTTACCGGTCAAAATTTGGTAACGATAAAACCTTGAAATTTTTATATAATGTCGGTATCAAACGAAGGCCAAGGCCTTAGGTTACATTTGGACTTTGCTATATTTCGATATATTTATCGATAACTGAGTTACCGCTCAAAATGTGGTAACGATAAAACCTTGACATTTTTATATAATGTCGGTATCAAACGAAGGCCAGGGTCTTAGGTTTCATTTGGACTTTGCTATATTTCGATACATTTACCGATAACGGAGTTACCGGTCAAAATGTGGTTCCCCTAAAACCTTGAAATTTGTATATAATATCGGTATCAAACGAAAGGGCAAGGACATAGGTTACATTTGGACTTTGCTATATTTCGATATATTTATCGATAACTGAGTTACCGCTCAAAATGTGGTAACGATAAAACCTTGAAATTTTTATATAATGTCGGTATCAAACTAAGGCCAAGGCCTTAGGTTTCATTTGGACTTTGCTATATTTTGATATATTTATCGATAACTGAGTTACCGGTCAAAATGTGGTTCCCCTAAACCCTTGAAATTTGTATATAATATCGGTATCAAACGAAAGGGCAAGGACATAGGTTACATTTGGACTTTGCTATATTTCGATATATTTATCGATAACTGAGTTACCGCTCAAAATGTGGTAACGATAAAACCTTGACATTTTTATATAATGTCGGTATCAAACGAAGGCCAAGGCCTTAGGTTTCATTTGGACTTTGCTATATTTTGATATATTTATCGATAACTGAGTTACCGGTCAAAATGTGGTTCCCCTAAACCCTTGAAATTTTTATATAATATTGGTATCAAACGAAAGGGCAAGGACATAGGTTACATTTGGACTTTGCTATATTTCGATATATTTATCGATAACTGAGTTACCGCTCAAAATGTGGTAACGATAAAACCTTGAAATTTTTATATAATGTCGGCATGAAACGAAGGCCAAGGCCTTAGGTTTCAATTGGACTTTACTATATTTTTATATATTTATCGATAACTGAGTTACCGCTCAAAATGTGGTTCCCCTAAAACCTTGAAATTTGTATATAATATCGGTATCAAACGAAAGGGCAAGGACATAGGTTACATTTGGACTTTGCTATATTTCGATATATTTATCGATAACTGAGTTACCGCTCAAAATGTGGTAACGAATAAACCTTGAAATTTTTATATAATGTCGGTATCAAACGAAGGCCAAGGCCTTAGGTTTCATTTGGACTTTGCTATATTTCGATACATTTACCGATAATGGAGTTACCGGTCAAAATTTGGTAACGATAAAACCTTGAAATTTTTATATAATGTCGGTGTCAAACGAAGGCCAAGGCCTTAGGTTACATTTGGACTTTGCTATATTTCGATATATTTATCGATAACTGAGTTACCGCTCAAAATGTGGTAACGATAAAACCTTGACATTTTTATATAATGTCGGTATCAAACGAAGGCCAGGGGCTTAGGTTTCATTTGGACTTTGCTATATTTCGATACATTTACCGATAACGGAGTTACCGGTCAAAATGTGGTTCCAATAAAACCTTGAAATTTTTATATAATGTCGGTATCAAACGAAGGCCAAGGCCTTAGGTTACATTTGGACTTTGCTATATTTCGATATATTTATCGATAACTGAGTTACCGCTCAAAATGTGGTAACGATAAAACCTTGAAATTTTTATATAATGTCGGCATGAAACGAAGGCCAAGGCCTTAGGTTTCATTTGGACTTTGCTATATTTTTATATATTTATCGATAACTGAGTTACCGCTCAAAATGTGGTTCCCCTAAAACCTTGAAATTTGTATATAATATCGGTATCAAACCAAAGGGCAAGGACATTGGTTACATTTGGACTTTGCTATATTTCGATATATTTATCGATAACTGAGTTACCGGTCAAAATGTGGTTCCAATAAAACCTTGAAATTTTTATATAATGTCGGTATCAAACGAAGGCCAAGGCCTTAGGTTACATTTGGACTTTGCTATATTTCGATATATTTATCGATAACTGAGTTACCGGTCAAAATTTGGTAACGATAAAACCTTGAAATTTTTATATAATGTCGGTGTCAAACGAAGGCCAAGGCCTTAGGTTACATTTGGACTTTGCTATATTTTGATATATTTATCGATAACTGAGTTACCGGTCAAAATGTGGTTCCAATAAAACCTTGAAATTTTTATATAATGTCGGTATCAAACGAAGGCCAAGGCCTTAGGTTACATTTGGACTTTGCTATATTTCGATATATTTATCGATAACTGAGTTACCGGTCAAAATTTGGTAACGATAAAACCTTGAAATTTTTATATAATGTCGGTGTCAAACGAAGGCCAAGGCCTTAGGTTTCATTTGGACTTTGCTATATTTTGATACATTTACCGATAACGGAGTTACCGGTCAAAATGTGGTTCCAATAAAACCTTGAAATTTTTATATAATGTCGGTATCAAACGAAGGCCAAGGCCTTAGGTTACATTTGGACTTTGCTATATTTCGATATATTTATCGATAACTGAGTTACCGGTCAAAATTTGGTAACGATAAAACCTTGAAATTTTTATATAATGTCGGTGTCAAACGAAGGCCAAGGCCTTAGGTTACATTTGGACTTTGCTATATTTTGATATATTTATCGATAACTGAGTTACCGGTCAAAATGTGGTTCCCCTAAAACCTTGAAATTTGTATATAATATCGGTATCAAACGAAAGGGCAAGGACATAGGTTACATTTGGACTTTGCTATATTTCGATATATTTATCGATAACTGAGTTACCGCTCAAAATGTGGTAACGATAAAACCTTGAAATTTTTATATAATGTCGGTATCAAACGAAGGCCAAGGCCTTAGGTTTCATTTGGACTTTGCTATATTTCGATACATTTACCGATAACGGAGTTACCGGTCAAAATGTGGTTCCAATAAAACCTTGAAATTTTTATATAATGTCGGTATCAAACGAAGGCCAAGGCCTTAGGTTACATTTGGACTTTGCTATATTTCGATACATTTACCGATAACGGAGTTACCGGTCAAAATGTGGTTCCAATAAAACCTTGAAATTTTTATATAATGTCGGTATCAAACGAAGGCCAAGGCCTTAGGTTTCATTTGGACTTTGCTATATTTCGATACATTTACCGATAACGGAGTTACCGGTCAAAATGTGGTTCCAATAAAACCTTGAAATTTTTATATAATGTCGGTATCAAACGAAGGCCAAGGCCTTAGGTTACATTTGGACTTTGCTATATTTCGATATATTTATCGATAACTGAGTTACCGCTCAAAATGTGGTTCCCCTAAAACCTTGAAATTTGTATATAATATCGGTATCAAACCAAAGGGCAAGGACATTGGTTACATTTGGACTTTGCTATATTTCGATATATTTATCGATAACTGAGTTACCGGTCAAAATGTGGTTCCAATAAAACCTTGAAATTTTTATATAATGTCGGTATCAAACGAAGGCCAAGGCCTTAGGTTACATTTGGACTTTGCTATATTTCGATATATTTATCGATAACTGAGTTACCGGTCAAAATTTGGTAACGATAAAACCTTGAAATTTTTATATAATGTCGGTGTCAAACGAAGGCCAAGGCCTTAGGTTACATTTGGACTTTGCTATATTTTGATATATTTATCGATAACTGAGTTACCGGTCAAAATGTGGTTCCAATAAAACCTTGAAATTTTTATATAATGTCGGTATCAAACGAAGGCCAAGGCCTTAGGTTACATTTGGACTTTGCTATATTTCGATATATTTATCGATAACTGAGTTACCGGTCAAAATTTGGTAACGATAAAACCTTGAAATTTTTATATAATGTCGGTGTCAAACGAAGGCCAAGGCCTTAGGTTTCATTTGGACTTTGCTATATTTTGATACATTTACCGATAACGGAGTTACCGGTCAAAATGTGGTTCCAATAAAACCTTGAAATTTTTATATAATGTCGGTATCAAACGAAGGCCAAGGCCTTAGGTTACATTTGGACTTTGCTATATTTCGATATATTTATCGATAACTGAGTTACCGGTCAAAATTTGGTAACGATAAAACCTTGAAATTTTTATATAATGTCGGTGTCAAACGAAGGCCAAGGCCTTAGGTTACATTTGGACTTTGCTATATTTTGATATATTTATCGATAACTGAGTTACCGGTCAAAATGTGGTTCCCCTAAACCCTTGAAATTTATATATAATATCGGTATCAAACGAAAGGGCAAGGACATAGGTTACATTTGGACTTTGCTATATTTCGATATATTTATCGATAACTGAGTTACCGCTCAAAATGTGGTAACGATAAAACCTTGAAATTTGTATATAATGTCGGTATCAAACGAAGGCCAAGGCCTTAGGTTTCATTTGGACTTTGCTATATTTTGATACATTTACCGATAACGGAGTTACCGGTCAAAATGTGGTTCCAATAAAACCTTGAAATTTTTATATAATGTCGGTATCAAACGAAGGCCAAGGCCTTAGGTTACATTTGGACTTTGCTATATTTCGATATATTTATCGATAACTGAGTTACCGCTCAAAATGTGGTAACGATAAAACCTTGAAATTTTTATATAATGTCGGCATGAAACGAAGGCCAAGGCCTTAGGTTTCATTTGGACTTTGCTATATTTTTATATATTTATCGATAACTGAGTTACCGCTCAAAATGTGGTTCCCCTAAAACCTTGAAATTTGTATATAATATCGGTATCAAACGAAAGGGAAAGGACATTGGTTACATTTGGAATTTGCTATATTTCGATATATTTATCGATAACTGAGTTACCGCTCAAAATGTGGTAACGATAAAACCTTGAAATTTTTATATAATGTCGGTATCAAACGAAGGCCAAGGCCTTAGGTTTCATTTGGACTTTGCTATATTTTGATATATTTATCGATAACTGAGTTACCGGTCAAAATGTGGTTCCCCTAAACCCTTGAAATTTGTATATAATATCGGTATCAAACGAAAGGGCAAGGACATAGGTTACATTTGGACTTTGCTATATTTCGATATATTTATCGATAACTGAGTTACCGCTCAAAATGTGGTAACGATAAAACCTTGAAATTTTTATATAATGTCGGTATCAAACGAAGGCCAAGGCCTTAGGTTTCATTTGGACTTTGCTATATTTCGATACATTTACCGATAACGGAGTTACCGGTCAAAATGTGGTTCCCCTAAACCCTTGAAATTTGTATATAATGTCGGTATCAAACGAAGGCCAAGGCCTTAGGTTTCATTTGGACTTTGCTATATTTTGATACATTTACCGATAACGGAGTTACCGGTCAAAATGTGGTTCCAATAAAACCTTGAAATTTTTATATAATGTCGGTATCAAACGAAGGCCAAGGCCTTAGGTTACATTTGGACTTTGCTATATTTCGATATATTTATCGATAACTGAGTTACCGCTCAAAATGTGGTAACGATAAAACCTTGAAATTTTTATATAGTGTCGGTATCAAACGAAGGCCAAGGCCTTAGGTTTCATTTGGACTTTGCTATATTTTGATATATTTATCGATAACTGAGTTACCGGTCAAAATGTGGTTCCCCTAAACCCTTGAAATTTGTATATAATGTCGGTATCAAACGAAGGCCAAGGCCTTAGGTTTCATTTGGACTTTGCTATATTTTGATACATTTACCGATAACGGAGTTACCGGTCAAAATGTGGTTCCAATAAAACCTTGAAATTTTTATATAATGTCGGTATCAAACGAAGGCCAAGGCCTTAGGTTACATTTGGACTTTGCTATATTTCGATATATTTATCGATAACTGAGTTACCGCTCAAAATGGGGTAACGATAAAACCTTGAAATTTTTATATAATGTCGGTATAAAACGAAGGCCAAGGCCTTAGGTTACATTTGGACTTTGCTATATTTCGATATATTTATCGATAACTGAGTTACCGCTCAAAATGTGGTAACGATAAAACCTTGAAATTTTTATATAATGTCGGTATCAAACGAAGGCCAAGGCCTTAGGTTTCACTTGGACTTTGCTATATTTCGATACATTTACCGATAACGGAGTTACCGGTCAAAATGTGGTTCCCATAAGACCTTGAAATTTGTATATAATATCGGTATCAAACGAAAGGGCAAGGACATAGGTTACATTTGGACTTTGCTATATTTCGATATATTTGTCGATAACTGAGTTACCGCTCAAAATGTGGTTCCCCTAAAACCTTGAAATTTGTATATAATATCGGTATCAAACGAAAGGGCAAGGACATAGGTTACATTTGGACTTTGCTATATTTTGATATATTTATCGATAACTGAGTTACCGGTCAAAATGTGGTTCCCCTAAAACCTTGAAATTTGTATATAATATCGGTATCAAACGAAAGGGCAAGGACATAGGTTACATTTGGACTTTGCTATATTTTGATATATTTATCGATAACTGAGTTACCGGTCAAAATGTGGTTCCCCTAAAACCTTGAAATTTGTATATAATATCGGTATCAAACGAAAGGGCAAGGACATAGGTTTCATTTGGACTTTGCTATATTTTGATACATTTACCGATAACGGAGTTACCGGTCAAAATGTGGTTCCAATAAAACCTTGAAATTTTTATATAATGTCGGTATCAAACGAAGGCCAAGGCCTTAGGTTACATTTGGACTTTGCTATATTTCGATATATTTATCGATAACTGAGTTACCGCTCAAAATGTGGTAACGATAAAACCTTGAAATTTTTATATAATGTCGGCATGAAACGAAGGCCAAGGCCTTAGGTTTCATTTGGACTTTGCTATATTTTTATATATTTATCGATAACTGAGTTACCGCTCAAAATGTGGTTCCCCTAAAACCTTGAAATTTGTATATAATATCGGTATCAAACGAAAGGGCAAGGACATAGGTTACATTTGGACTTTGCTATATTTCGATATATTTATCGATAACTGAGTTACCGCTCAAAATGTGGTAACGATAAAACCTTGAAATTTTTATATAATGTCGGTATCAAACGAAGGCCAAGGCCTTAGGTTTCATTTGGACTTTGCTATATTTCGATACATTTACCGATAATGGAGTTACCGGTCAAAATTTGGTAACGATAAAACCTTGAAATTTTTATATAATGTCGGTATCAAACGAAGGCCAAGGCCTTAGGTTACATTTGGACTTTGCTATATTTCGATATATTTATCGATAACTGAGTTACCGCTCAAAATGTGGTAACGATAAAACCTTGACATTTTTATATAATGTCGGTATCAAACGAAGGCCAGGGCCTTAGGTTTCATTTGGACTTTGCTATATTTCGATACATTTACCGATAGCGGAGTTACCGGTCAAAATGTGGTTCCCCTAAACCCTTGAAATTTGTATATAATGTCGGTATCAAACGAAGGCCAAGGCCTTAGGTTTCATTTGGACTTTGCTATATTTTGATACATTTACCGATAACGGAGTTACCGGTCAAAATGTGGTTCCAATAAAACCTTGAAATTTTTATATAATGTCGGTATCAAACGAAGGCCAAGGCCTTAGGTTACATTTGGACTTTGCTATATTTCGATATATTTATCGATAACTGAGTTACCGCTCAAAATGTGGTAACGATAAAACCTTGAAATTTTTATATAATGTCGGCATGAAACGAAGGCCAAGGCCTTAGGTTTCATTTGCACTTTGCTATATTTTTATATATTTATCGATAACTGAGTTACCGCTCAAAATGTGGTTCCCCTAAAACCTTGAAATTTGTATATAATATCGGTATCAAACGAAAGGGCAAGGACATAGGTTACATTTGGACTTTGCTATATTTCGATATATTTATCGATAACTGAGTTACCGCTCAAAATGTGGTAACGATAAAACCTTGAAATTTTTATATAATGTCGGTATCAAACGAAGGCCAAGGCCTTAGGTTTCATTTGCACTTTGCTATATTTTTATATATTTATCGATAACTGAGTTACCGCTCAAAATGTGGTTCCCCTAAAACCTTGAAATTTGTATATAATATCGGTATCAAACGAAAGGGCAAGGACATTGGTTACATTTGGACTTTGCTATATTTCGATATATTTATCGATAACTGAGTTACCGCTCAAAATGTGGTAACGATAAAACCTTGAAATTTTTATATAATGTCGGTATCAAACGAAGGCCAAGGCCTTAGGTTTCATTTGGACTTTGCTATATTTTGATATATTTATCGATAACTGAGTTACCGGTCAAAATGTGGTTCCCCTAAACCCTTGAAATTTGTATATAATATCGGTATCAAACGAAAGGGCAAGGACATAGGTTACATTTGGACTTTGCTATATTTCGATATATTTATCGATAACTGAGTTACCGCTCAAAATGTGGTAACGATAAAACCTTGAAATTTTTATATAATATCGGTATCAAACGAAAGGGCAAGGACATAGGTTTCATTTGGACTTTGCTATATTTTGATACATTTACCGATAACGGAGTTACCGGTCAAAATGTGGTTCCAATAAAACCTTGAAATTTTTATATAATGTCGGTATCAAACGAAGGCCAAGGCCTTAGGTTACATTTGGACTTTGCTATATTTCGATATATTTATCGATAACTGAGTTACCGCTCAAAATGTGGTAACGATAAAACCTTGAAATTTTTATATAATGTCGGCATGAAACGAAGGCCAAGGCCTTAGGTTTCATTTGGACTTTGCTATATTTTTATATATTTATCGATAACTGAGTTACCGCTCAAAATGTGGTTCCCCTAAAACCTTGAAATTTGTATATAATATCGGTATCAAACGAAAGGGCAAGGACATAGGTTACATTTGGACTTTGCTATATTTCGATATATTTATCGATAACTGAGTTACCGCTCAAAATGTGGTAACGATAAAACCTTGAAATTTTTATATAATGTCGGTATCAAACGAAGGCCAAGGCCTTAGGTTTCATTTGGACTTTGCTATATTTCGATACATTTACCGATAATGGAGTTACCGGTCAAAATTTGGTAACGATAAAACCTTGAAATTTTTATATAATGTCGGTATCAAACGAAGGCCAAGGCCTTAGGTTACATTTGGACTTTGCTATATTTCGATATATTTATCGATAACTGAGTTACCGCTCAAAATGTGGTAACGATAAAACCTTGACATTTTTATATAATGTCGGTATCAAACGAAGGCCAGGGCCTTAGGTTTCATTTGGACTTTGCTATATTTCGATACATTTACCGATAGCGGAGTTACCGGTCAAAATGTGGTTCCCCTAAACCCTTGAAATTTGTATATAATGTCGGTATCAAACGAAGGCCAAGGCCTTAGGTTTCATTTGGACTTTGCTATATTTTGATACATTTACCGATAACGGAGTTACCGGTCAAAATGTGGTTCCAATAAAACCTTGAAATTTTTATATAATGTCGGTATCAAACGAAGGCCAAGGCCTTAGGTTACATTTGGACTTTGCTATATTTCGATATATTTATCGATAACTGAGTTACCGCTCAAAATGTGGTAACGATAAAACCTTGAAATTTTTATATAATGTCGGCATGAAACGAAGGCCAAGGCCTTAGGTTTCATTTGCACTTTGCTATATTTTTATATATTTATCGATAACTGAGTTACCGCTCAAAATGTGGTTCCCCTAAAACCTTGAAATTTGTATATAATATCGGTATCAAACGAAAGGGCAAGGACATTGGTTACATTTGGACTTTGCTATATTTCGATATATTTATCGATAACTGAGTTACCGCTCAAAATGTGGTAACGATAAAACCTTGAAATTTTTATATAATGTCGGTATCAAACGAAGGCCAAGGCCTTAGGTTTCATTTGGACTTTGCTATATTTTGATATATTTATCGATAACTGAGTTACCGGTCAAAATGTGGTTCCCCTAAACCCGTGAAATTTGTATATAATATCGGTATCAAACGAAAGGGCAAGGACATAGGTTACATTTGGACTTTGCTATATTTCGATATATTTATCGATAACTGAGTTACCGCTCAAAATGTGGTAACGATAAAACCTTGAAATTTTTATATAATGTCGGTATCAAACGAAGGCCAAGGCCTTAGGTTTCATTTGGACTTTGCTATATTTCGATACATTTACCGATAACGGAGTTACCGGTCAAAATGTGGTTCCAATAAAACCTTGAAATTTTTATATAATGTCGGTATCAAACGAAGGCCAAGGCCTTAGGTTACATTTGGACTTTGCTATATTTCGATATATTTATCGATAACTGAGTTACCGCTCAAAATGGGGTAACGATAAAACCTTGAAATTTTTATATAATGTCGGTATAAAACGAAGGCCGAGGCCTTAGGTTACATTTGGACTTTGCTATATTTCGATATATTTATCGATAACTGAGTTACCGCTCAAAATGTGGTAACGATAAAACCTTGAAATTTTTATATAATGTCGGTATCAAACGAAGGCCAAGGCCTTAGGTTTCATTTGGACTTTGCTATATTTCGATACATTTACCGATAACGGAGTTACCGGTCAAAATGTGGTTCCCCTAAAACCTTGAAATTTGTATATAATATCGGTATCAAACGAAAGGGCAAGGACATAGGTTACATTTGGACTTTGCTATATTTTGATATATTTATCGATAACTGAGTTACCGGTCAGGTTGGGGTTTCCCTAAAACCTCGAAATTTGAATATAATATCGGTATCAAACGAAAGGGCAAGGACATAGGTTACATTTGGACTTTGCTATATTTCGATATATTTATCGATAACTGAGTTACCGCTCAAAATGTGGTTCCCCTAAAACCTTGAAATTTGTATATAATATCGGTATCAAACGAAAGGGCAAGGACATAGGTTACATTTGGACTTTGCTATATTTTGATATATTTATCGATAACTGAGTTACCGGTCAAAATGTGGTTCCCCTAAAACCTTGAAATTTGTATATAATATCGGTATCAAACGAAAGGGCAAGGACATAGGTTACATTTGGACTTTGCTATATTTTGATATATTTATCGATAACTGAGTTACCGGTCAGGTTGGGGTTTCCCTAAAACCTCGAAATTTGAATATAATATCGGTATCAAACGAAAGGGCAAGGACATAGGTTACATTTGGACTTTGCTATATTTCGATATATTTATCGATAACTGAGTTACCGCTCAAAATGTGGTTCCCCTAAAACCTTGAAATTTGTATATAATATCGGTATCAAACGAAAGGGCAAGGACATAGGTTACATTTGGACTTTGCTATATTTTGATATATTTATCGATAACTGAGTTACCGGTCAGGTTGGGGTTTCCCTAAAACCTCGAAATTTGAATATAATATCGGTATCAAACGAAAGGGCAAGGACATAGGTTACATTTGGACTTTGCTATATTTCGATATATTTATCGATAACTGAGTTACCGCTCAAAATGTGGTTCCCCTAAAACCTTGAAATTTGTATATAATATCGGTATCAAACGAAAGGGCAAGGACATAGGTTACATTTGGAATTTGCTATATTTTGATATATTTATCGATAACTGAGTTACCGGTCAACATGTGGTTCCCCTAAACCCTTGAAATTTGTATATAATATTGGTATCAAACGAAAGGGTAAGACCTTAGGTTTCATTTGGACTTTGCTATATTTTGATATATTTATCGATAACTGAGTTACCGCTCAAAATGTGGTTCCCCTAAAACCTTGAAATTTGTATATAATATCGGTATCAAACGAAAGGGCAAGGACATAGGTTACATTTGGACTTTGCTATATTTCGATATATTTATCGATAGCTGAGTTACCGCTCAAAATGTGGTAACGATAAAACCTTGAAATTTTTATATAATGTCGGTATCAAACGAAGGCCAAGGCCTTAGGTTTCATTTGGACTTTGCTATATTTCGATACATTTACCGATAACGGAGTTACCGGTCAAAATGTGGTTCCCCTAAAACCTTGAAATTTGTATATAATATCGGTATCAAACGAAAGGGCAAGGACATAGGTTACATTTGGACTTTGCTATATTTCGATATATTTATCGATAACTGAGTTACCGCTCAAAATGTGGTAACGATAAAACCTTGAAATTTTTATATAATGTCGGTATCAAACGAAGGCCAAGGCCTTAGGTTTGATTTGGACTTTGCTATATTTTGCTATATTTATCGATAACTGAGTTACCGGTCAAAATGTGGTTCCCCTAAACCCTAGAAATTTGTATATAATATTGGTATCAAATGAAAGGGTAAGGCCTTAGGTTTCAGTTGGACATTGCTATATTTCGATATATTTATCGATAACTGAGTTACCGGTCAAAATGTGGTTCCCATTAAAATTTGAAATTCGCGTGCAATATGGGTATCAAACAAAAAGGAAAGACCAACTTTCATTTGAACTTTTATATTTCGATATATTTATCGATAACTGAGTTACCGGTCAAGTTGGGGTTCCCTAAAACCTCGAAATTTGAATATAATATCGGTATCAGACGAAATGACAAGGTTTAATTTGGACTTTGCTATATTTCGATATATTCATCGATAAATGAGTTATCGGTCAAGGGGTTTCCCTAAAATTTCGAAATTTGAATATAATATCGGCATAAAACGAAATGGCAAGGTCATACGCTTCATTTGGAACTTGCTATATTTCGATACATTTATCGATAACGGAGTTCCCGGTCAAAATGTGGTTCCCCTAAAATTTGCATATAATATCGGTATCAAACGAAAGCCCAAGGCCTTAGGTTTCATTTGGACTTTGCTATATTTCGATATATTTATCGATAACTGAGTTGCCGGTCAAGTTGGGGTTTCCCTAAAAGCTCAAAATTTGAATACAACATGGGTGTCAAACGAAAGTGAAAAGCCACAGCTTTCATCTGAATTGTTCCATACTTCGATATATTTATCGATAACTGAGTTATCGGTCAAAATGTTGTTCCCCTAAAACCTGGAAGTTTGTATACAACATGGGTTTCAAACGAAAGCGAAAAGACACAGCTTTTATTTGAATTGTTCCATAATTCGATACATTTATCGGTAAATGAGTTATCGGTCAAAATGTGGTTACCATTAAACCTTGAAATTCGCGTGCAATATGGGTATCAAACAAAAAGGAAAGGCGACTACTTTCATTTCAATTTTTATATTTCGATATATTTATCGATAACTGAGTTACCGGTCAAGTTGGGGTTCCCTAAAACCTCGAAATTTGAATATAATATCGGTATCAGACGAAATGACAAGGCCATAGGTTTAATTTGGACTTTGCTATATTTTGATATATTTATCGATAACTGAGTTACCGGTCAAAATGTGGTTCCCCTAAACCCTTGAAATTTGTATATAATGTCGGTATCAAACGAAGGCCAAGGCCTTAGGTTTCATTTGGACTTTGCTATATTTCGATATATTTATCGATAACTGAGTTACCGCTCAAAATGTGGTAACGATAAAACCTTGAAATTTTTATATAATGTCGGCATGAAACGAAGGCCAAGGCCTTAGGTTTCATTTGGACTTTGCTATATTTTTATATATTTATCGATAACTGAGTTACCGCTCAAAATGTGGTTCCCCTAAAACCTTGAAATTTGTATATAATATCGGTATCAAACGAAAGGGCAAGGACATAGGTTACATTTGGACTTTGCTATATTTCGATATATTTATCGATAACTGAGTTACCGCTCAAAATGTGGTAACGATAAAACCTTGAAATTTTTATATAATGTCGGTATCAAACGAAGGCCAAGGCCTTAGGTTTCATTTGGACTTTGCTATATTTCGATACATTTACCGATAATGGAGTTACCGGTCAAAATTTGGTAACGATAAAACCTTGAAATTTTTATATAATGTCGGTATCAAACGAAGGCCAAGGCCTTAGGTTACATTTGGACTTTGCTATATTTCGATATATTTATCGATAACTGAGTTACCGCTCAAAATGTGGTAACGATAAAACCTTGACATTTTTATATAATGTCGGTATCAAACGAAGGCCAGGGCCTTAGGTTTCATTTGGACTTTGCTATATTTCGATACATTTACCAATAGCGGAGTTACCGGTCAAAATGTGGTTCCCCTAAACCCTTGAAATTTGTATATAATGTCGGTATCAAACGAAGGCCAAGGCCTTAGGTTTCATTTGGACTTTGCTATATTTTGATACATTTACCGATAACGGAGTTACCGGTCAAAATGTGGTTCCAATAAAACCTTGAAATTTTTATATAATGTCGGTATCAAACGAAGGCCAAGGCCTTAGGTTACATTTGGACTTTGCTATATTTCGATATATTTATCGATAACTGAGTTACCGCTCAAAATGTGGTAACGATAAAACCTTGAAATTTTTATATAATGTCGGCATGAAACGAAGGCCAAGGCCTTAGGTTTCATTTGCACTTTGCTATATTTTTATATATTTATCGATAACTGAGTTACCGCTCAAAATGTGGTTCCCCTAAAACCTTGAAATTTGTATATAATATCGGTATCAAACGAAAGGGCAAGGACATTGGTTACATTTGGACTTTGCTATATTTCGATATATTTATCGATAACTGAGTTACCGCTCAAAATGTGGTAACGATAAAACCTTGAAATTTTTATATAATGTCGGTATCAAACGAAGGCCAAGGCCTTAGGTTTCATTTGGACTTTGCTATATTTTGATATATTTATCGATAACTGAGTTACCGGTCAAAATGTGGTTCCCCTAAACCCTTGAAATTTGTATATAATATCGGTATCAAACGAAAGGGCAAGGACATAGGTTACATTTGGACTTTGCTATATTTCGATATATTTATCGATAACTGAGTTACCGCTCAAAATGTGGTAACGATAAAACCTTGAAATTTTTATATAATGTCGGTATCAAACGAAGGCCAAGGCCTTAGGTTTCATTTGGACTTTGCTACATTTCGATACATTTACCGATAACGGAGTTACCGGTCAAAATGTGGTTCCCCTAAATCCTTGAAATTTGTATATAATGTCGGTATCAAACGAAGGCCAAGGCCTTAGGTTTCATTTGGACTTTGCTATATTTTGATACATTTACCGATAACGGAGTTACCGGTCAAAATGTGGTTCCAATAAAACCTTGAAATTTTTATATAATGTCGGTATCAAACGAAGGCCAAGGCCTTAGGTTACATTTGGACTTTGCTATATTTCGATATATTTATCGATAACTGAGTTACCGCTCAAAATGGGGTAACGATAAAACCTTGAAATTTTTATATAATGTCGGTATAAAACGAAGTCCAAGGCCTTAGGTTACATTTGGACTTTGCTATATTTCGATATATTTATCGATAACTGAGTTACCGCTCAAAATGTGGTAACGATAAAACCTTGAAATTTTTATATAATGTCGGTATCAAACGAAGGCCAAGGCCTTAGGTTTCATTTGGACTTTGCTATATTTCGATACATTTACCGATAACGGAGTTACCGGTCAAAATGTGGTTCCCCTAAAACCTTGAAATTTGTATATAATATCGGTATCAAACGAAAGGGCAAGGACATAGGTTACATTTGGACTTTGCTATATTTTGATATATTTATCGATAACTGAGTTACCGGTCAGGTTGGGGTTTCCCTAAAACCTCGAAATTTGAATATAATATCGGTATCAAACGAAAGGGCAAGGACATAGGTTACATTTGGACTTTGCTATATTTCGATATATTTATCGATAACTGAGTTACCGCTCAAAATGTGGTTCCCCTAAAACCTTGAAATTTGTATATAATATCGGTATCAAACGAAAGGGCAAGGACATAGGTTACATTTGGACTTTGCTATATTTTGATATATTTATCGATAACTGAGTTACCGGTCAAAATGTGGTTCCCCTAAAACCTTGAAATTTGTATATAATATCGGTATCAAACGAAAGGGCAAGGACATAGGTTACATTTGGACTTTGCTATATTTTGATATATTTATCGATAACTGAGTTACCGGTCAGGTTGGGGTTTCCCTAAAACCTCGAAATTTGAATATAATATCGGTATCAAACGAAAGGGCAAGGACATAGGTTACATTTGGACTTTGCTATATTTCGATATATTTATCGATAACTGAGTTACCGCTCAAAATGTGGTTCCCCTAAAACCTTGAAATTTGTATATAATATCGGTATCAAACGAAAGGGCAAGGACATAGGTTACATTTGGAATTTGCTATATTTTGATATATTTATCGATAACTGAGTTACCGGTCAACATGTGGTTCCCCTAAACCCTTGAAATTTGTATATAATATTGGTATCAAACGAAAGGGTAAGACCTTAGGTTTCATTTGGACTTTGCTATATTTTGATATATTTATCGATAACTGAGTTACCGCTCAAAATGTGGTTCCCCTAAAACCTTGAAATTTGTATATAATATCGGTATCAAACGAAAGGGCAAGGACATAGGTTACATTTGGACTTTGCTATATTTCGATATATTTATCGATAGCTGAGTTACCGCTCAAAATGTGGTAACGATAAAACCTTGAAATTTTTATATAATGTCGGTATCAAACGAAGGCCAAGGCCTTAGGTTTCATTTGGACTTTGCTATATTTCGATACATTTACCGATAACGGAGTTACCGGTCAAAATGTGGTTCCCCTAAAACCTTGAAATTTGTATATAATATCGGTATCAAACGAAAGGGCAAGGACATAGGTTACATTTGGACTTTGCTATATTTCGATATATTTATCGATAACTGAGTTACCGCTCAAAATGTGGTAACGATAAAACCTTGACATTTTTATATAATGTCGGTATCAAACGAAGGCCAGGGCCTTAGGTTTCATTTGGACTTTGCTATATTTCGATACATTTACCGATAGCGGAGTTACCGGTCAAAATGTGGTTCCCCTAAACCCTTGAAATTTGTATATAATGTCGGTATCAAACGAAGGCCAAGGCCTTAGGTTTCATTTGGACTTTGCTATATTTTGATACATTTACCGATAACGGAGTTACCGGTCAAAATGTGGTTCCAATAAAACCTTGAAATTTTTATATAATGTCGGTATCAAACGGAGGCCAAGGCCTTAGGTTACATTTGGACTTTGCTATATTTCGATATATTTATCGATAACTGAGTTACCGCTCAAAATGTGGTAACGATAAAACCTTGAAATTTTTATATAATGTCGGCATGAAACGAAGGCCAAGGCCTTAGGTTTCATTTGCACTTTGCTATATTTTTATATATTTATCGATAACTGAGTTACCGCTCAAAATGTGGTTCCCCTAAAACCTTGAAATTTGTATATAATATCGGTATCAAACGAAAGGGCAAGGACATTGGTTACATTTGGACTTTGCTATATTTCGATATATTTATCGATAACTGAGTTACCGCTCAAAATGTGGTAACGATAAAACCTTGAAATTTTTATATAATGTCGGTATCAAACGAAGGCCAAGGCCTTAGGTTTCATTTGGACTTTGCTATATTTTGATATATTTATCGATAACTGAGTTACCGGTCAAAATGTGGTTCCCCTAAACCCTTGAAATTTGTATATAATATCGGTATCAAACGAAAGGGCAAGGACATAGGTTACATTTGGACTTTGCTATATTTCGATATATTTATCGATAACTGAGTTACCGCTCAAAATGTGGTAACGATAAAACCTTGAAATTTTTATATAATGTCGGTATCAAACGAAGGCCAAGGCCTTAGGTTTCATTTGGACTTTGCTATATTTCGATACATTTACCGATAACGGAGTTACCGGTCAAAATGTGGTTCCCCTAAATCCTTGAAATTTGTATATAATGTCGGTATCAAACGAAGGCCAAGGCCTTAGGTTTCATTTGGACTTTGCTATATTTTGATACATTTACCGATAACGGAGTTACCGGTCAAAATGTGGTTCCAATAAAACCTTGAAATTTTTATAGAATGTCGGTATCAAACGAAGGCCAAGGCCTTAGGTTACATTTGGACTTTGCTATATTTCGATATATTTATCGATAACTGAGTTACCGCTCAAAATGTGGTAACGATAAAACCTTGAAATTTTTATATAATGTCGGCATGAAACGAAGGCCAAGGCCTTAGGTTTCATTTGCACTTTGCTATATTTTTATATATTTATCGATAACTGAGTTACCGCTCAAAATGTGGTTCCCCTAAAACCTTGAAATTTGTATATAATATCGGTATCAAACGAAAGGGCAAGGACATTGGTTACATTTGGACTTTGCTATATTTCGATATATTTATCGATAACTGAGTTACCGCTCAAAATGTGGTAACGATAAAACCTTGAAATTTTTATATAATGTCGGTATCAAACGAAGGCCAAGGCCTTAGGTTTCATTTGGACTTTGCTATATTTTGATATATTTATCGATAACTGAGTTACCGGTCAAAATGTGGTTCCCCTAAACCCTTGAAATTTGTATATAATGTCGGTATCAAACGAAGGCCAAGGCCTTAGGTTACATTTGGACTTTGCTATATTTCGATATATTTATCGATAACTGAGTTACCGGTCAAAATGTGGTAACGATAAAACCTTGAAATTTTTATATAATGTCGGTATCAAACGAAGGCCAAGGCCTCAGGTTTCATTTGGACTTTGCTATATTTCGATATATTTATCGATAACTGAGTTACCGCTCAAAATGTGGTAACGATAAAACCTTGACATTTTTATATAATGTCGGTATCAAACGAAGGCCAGGGCCTTAGGTTTCATTTGGACTTTGCTATATTTCGATACATTTACCGATAGCGGAGTTACCGGTCAAAATGTGGTTCCCCTAAACCCTTGAAATTTGTATATAATGTCGGTATCAAACGAAGGCCAAGGCCTTAGGTTTCATTTGGACTTTGCTATATTTTGATACATTTACCGATAACGGAGTTACCGGTCAAAATGTGGTTCCAATAAAACCTTGAAATTTTTATATAATGTCGGTATCAAACGAAGGCCAAGGCCTTAGGTTACATTTGGACTTTGCTATATTTCGATATATTTATCGATAACTGAGTTACCGCTCAAAATGTGGTAACGATAAAACCTTGAAATTTTTATATAATGTCGGCATGAAACGAAGGCCAAGGCCTTAGGTTTCATTTGCACTTTGCTATATTTTTATATATTTATCGATAACTGAGTTACCGCTCAATATGTGGTTCCCCTAAAACCTTGAAATTTGTATATAATATCGGTATCAAACGAAAGGGCAAGGACATTGGTTACATTTGGACTTTGCTATATTTCGATATATTTATCGATAACTGAGTTACCGCTCAAAATGTGGTAACGATAAAACCTTGAAATTTTTATATAATGTCGGTATCAAACGAAGGCCAAGGCCTTAGGTTTCATTTGGACTTTGCTATATTTTGATATATTTATCGATAACTGAGTTACCGGTCAAAATGTGGTTCCCCTAAACCCTTGAAATTTGTATATAATATCGGTATCAAACGAAAGGGCAAGGACATAGGTTACATTTGGACTTTGCTATATTTCGATATATTTATCGATAACTGAGTTACCGCTCAAAATGTGGTAACGATAAAACCTTGAAATTTTTATATAATGTCGGTATCAAACGAAGGCCAAGGCCTTAGGTTTCATTTGGACTTTGCTATATTTCGATACATTTACCGATAACGGAGTTACCGGTCAAAATGTGGTTCCCCTAAATCCTTGAAATTTGTATATAATGTCGGTATCAAACGAAGGCCAAGGCCTTAGGTTTCATTTGGACTTTGCTATATTTCGATACATTTACCGATAACGGAGTTACCGGTCAAAATGTGGTTCCCCTAAAACCTTGAAATTTGTATATAATATTGGTATCAAACGAAAGGGTAAGACCTTAGGTTTCATTTGGACTTTGCTATATTTTGATATATTTATCGATAACTGAGTTACCGCTCAAAATGTGGTTCCCCTAAAACCTTGAAATTTGTATATAATATCGGTATCAAACGAAAGGGCAAGGACATAGGTTACATTTGGACTTTGCTATATTTCGATATATTTATCGATAGCTGAGTTACCGCTCAAAATGTGGTAACGATAAAACCTTGAAATTTTTATATAATGTCGGTATCAAACGAAGGCCAAGGCCTTAGGTTTCATTTGGACTTTGCTATATTTCGATACATTTACCGATAACGGAGTTACCGGTCAAAATGTGGTTCCCCTAAAACCTTGAAATTTGTATATAATATCGGTATCAAACGAAAGGGCAAGGACATAGGTTACATTTGGACTTTGCTATATTTCGATATATTTATCGATAACTGAGTTACCGCTCAAAATGTGGTAACGATAAAACCTTGAAATTTTTATATAATGTCGGTATCAAACGAAGGCCAAGGCCTTAGGTTTGATTTGGACTTTGCTATATTTTGATATATTTATCGATAACTGAGTTACCGGTCAAAATGTGGTTCCCCTAAACCCTAGAAATTTGTATATAATATTGGTATCAAATGAAAGGGTAAGGCCTTAGGTTTCAGTTGGACATTGCTATATTTCGATATATTTATCGATAACTGAGTTACCGGTCAAAATGTGGTTCCCATTAAAATTTGAAATTCGCGTGCAATATGGGTATCAAACAAAAAGGAAAGACCAACTTTCATTTGAACTTTTATATTTCGATATATTTATCGATAACTGAGTTACCGGTCAAGTTGGGGTTCCCTAAAACCTCGAAATTTGAATATAATATCGGTATCAGACGAAATGACAAGGTTTAATTTGGACTTTGCTATATTTCGATATATTCATCGATAAATGAGTTATCGGTCAAGGGGTTTCCCTAAAATTTCGAAATTTGAATATAATATCGGCATAAAACGAAATGGCAAGGTCATACGCTTCATTTGGAACTTGCTATATTTCGATACATTTATCGATAACGGAGTTCCCGGTCAAAATGTGGTTCCCCTAAAATTTGCATATAATATCGGTATCAAACGAAAGCCCAAGGCCTTAGGTTTCATTTGGACTTTGCTATATTTCGATATATTTATCGATAACTGAGTTGCCGGTCAAGTTGGGGTTTCCCTAAAAGCTCAAAATTTGAATACAACATGGGTGTCAAACGAAAGTGAAAAGCCACAGCTTTCATCTGAATTGTTCCATACTTCGATATATTTATCGATAACTGAGTTATCGGTCAAAATGTTGTTCCCCTAAAACCTGGAAGTTTGTATACAACATGGGTTTCAAACGAAAGCGAAAAGACACAGCTTTCATTTGAATTGTTCCATAATTCGATACATTTATCGGTAAATGAGTTATCGGTCAAAATGTGGTTACCATTAAACCTTGAAATTCGCGTGCAATATGGGTATCAAACAAAAAGGAAAGGCGACTACTTTCATTTGAATTTTTATATTTCGATATATTTATCGATAACTGAGTTACCGGTCAAGTTGGGGTTCCCTAAAACCTCGAAATTTGAATATAATATCGGTATCAGACGAAATGACAAGGCCATAGGTTTAATTTGGACTTTGCTATATTTTGATATATTTATCGATAACTGAGTTACCGGTCAAAATGTGGTTCCCCTAAACCCTTGAAATTTGTATATAATGTCGGTATCAAACGAAGGCCAAGGCCTTAGGTTTCATTTGGACTTTGCTATATTTTGATACATTTACCGATAACGGAGTTACCGGTCAAAATGTGGTTCCAATAAAACCTTGAAATTTTTATATAATGTCGGTATCAAACGAAGGCCAAGGCCTTAGGTTACATTTGGACTTTGCTATATTTCGATATATTTATCGATAACTGAGTTACCGCTCAAAATGGGGTAACGATAAAACCTTGAAATTTTTATATAATGTCGGTATAAAACGAAGGCCAAGGCCTTAGGTTACATTTGGACTTTGCTATATTTCGATATATTTATCGATAACTGAGTTACCGCTCAAAATGTGGTAACGATAAAACCTTGAAATTTTTATATAATGTCGGTATCAAACGAAGGCCAAGGCCTTAGGTTTCATTTGGACTTTGCTATATTTCGATACATTTACCGATAACGGAGTTACCGGTCAAAATGTGGTTCCCATAAAACCTTGAAATTTGTATATAATATCGGTATCAAACGAAAGGGCAAGGACATAGGTTACATTTGGACTTTGCTATATTTCGATATATTTACCGATAACGGAGTTACCGGTCAAAATGTGGTTCCCATAAAACCTTGAAATTTGTATATAATATCGGTATCAAACGAAAGGGCAAGGACATAGGTTTCATTTGGACTTTGCTATATTTTGATACATTTACCGATAACGGAGTTACCGGTCAAAATGTGGTTCCAATAAAACCTTGAAATTTTTATATAATGTCGGTATCAAACGAAGGCCAAGGCCTTAGGTTACATTTGGACTTTGCTATATTTCGATATATTTATCGATAACTGAGTTACCGCTCAAAATGTGGTAACGATAAAACCTTGAAATTTTTATATAATGTCGGTATAAAACGAAGGCCAAGGCCTTAGGTTACATTTGGACTTTGCTATATTTCGATATATTTATCGATAACTGAGTTACCGCTCAAAATGTGGTAACGATAAAACCTTGAAATTTTTATATAATGTCGGTATCAAACGAAGGCCAAGGCCTTAGGTTTCATTTGGACTTTGCTATATTTCGATACATTTACCGATAACGGAGTTACCGGTCAAAATGTGGTTCCCATAAAACCTTGAAATTTGTATATAATATCGGTATCAAACGAAAGGGCAAGGACATAGGTTACATTTGGACTTTGCTATATTTCGATATATTTACCGATAACGGAGTTACCGGTCAAAATGTGGTTCCCATAAAACCTTGAAATTTGTATATAATATCGGTATCAAACGAAAGGGCAAGGACATAGGTTACATTTGGACTTTGCTATATTTCGATATATTTATCGATAACTGAGTTACCGCTCAAAATGTGGTTCCCCTAAAACCTTGAAATTTGTATATAATATCGGTATCAAACGAAAGGGCAAGGACATAGGTTACATTTGGACTTTGCTATATTTTGATATATTTATCGATAACTGAGTTACCGGTCAAAATGTGGTTCCCCTAAAACCTTGAAATTTGTATATAATATCGGTATCAAACGAAAGGGCAAGGACATAGGTTACATTTGGACTTTGCTATATTTTGATATATTTATCGATAACTGAGTTACCGGTCAAAATGTGGTTCCCCTAAAACCTTGAAATTTGTATATAATATCGGTATCAAACGAAAGGGCAAGGACATAGGTTTCATTTGGACTTTGCTATATTTTGATACATTTACCGATAACGGAGTTACCGGTCAAAATGTGGTTCCAATAAAACCTTGAAATTTTTATATAATGTCGGTATCAAACGAAGGCCAAGGCCTTAGGTTACATTTGGACTTTGCTATATTTCGATATATTTATCGATAACTGAGTTACCGCTCAAAATGTGGTAACGATAAAACCTTGAAATTTTTATATAATGTCGGCATGAAACGAAGGCCAAGGCCTTAGGTTACATTTGGACTTTGCTATATTTCGATATATTTATCGATAACTGAGTTACCGCTCAAAATGTGGTTCCCCTAAAACCTTGAAATTTGTATATAATATCGGTATCAAACGAAAGGGCAAGGACATAGGTTACATTTGGACTTTGCTATATTTCGATATATTTATCGATAACTGAGTTACCGCTCAAAATGTGGTAACGATAAAACCTTGAAATTTTTATATAATGTCGGTATCAAACGAAGGCCAAGGCCTTAGGTTTCATTTGGACTTTGCTATATTTCGATACATTTACCGATAATGGAGTTACCGGTCAAAATTTGGTAACGATAAAACCTTGAAATTTTTATATAATGTCGGTATCAAACGAAGGCCAAGGCCTTAGGTTACATTTGGACTTTGCTATATTTCGATATATTTATCGATAACTGAGTTACCGCTCAAAATGTGGTAACGATAAAACCTTGACATTTTTATATAATGTCGGTATCAAACGAAGGCCAGGGCCTTAGGTTTCATTTGGACTTTGCTATATTTCGATACATTTACCGATAGCGGAGTTACCGGTCAAAATGTGGTTCCCCTAAACCCTTGAAATTTGTATATAATGTCGGTATCAAACGAAGGCCAAGGCCTTAGGTTTCATTTGGACTTTGCTATATTTTGATACATTTACCGATAACGGAGTTACCGGTCAAAATGTGGTTTCAATAAAACCTTGAAATTTTTACATAATGTCGGTATCAAACGAAGGCCAAGGCCTTAGGTTACATTTGGACTTTGCTATATTTCGATATATTTATCGATAACTGAGTTACCGCTCAAAATGTGGTAACGATAAAACCTTGAAATTTTTATATAATGTCGGCATGAAACGAAGGCCAAGGCCTTAGGTTTCATTTGGACTTTGCTATATTTTTATATATTTATCGATAACTGAGTTCCCGCTCAAAATGTGGTTCCCCTAAAACCTTGAAATTTGTATATAATATCGGTATCAAACGAAAGGGCAAGGACATTGGTTACATTTGGACTTTGCTATATTTCGATATATTTATCGATAACTGAGTTACCGCTCAAAATGTGGTAACGATAAAACCTTGAAATTTTTATATAATGTCGGTATCAAACGAAGGCCAAGGCCTTAGGTTTCATTTGGACTTTGCTATATTTTGATATATTTATCGATAACTGAGTTACCGGTCAAAATGTGGTTCCCCTAAACCCTTGAAATTTGTATATAATATCGGTATCAAACGAAAGGGCAAGGACATAGGTTACATTTGGACTTTGCTATATTTCGATATATTTATCGATAACTGAGTTACCGCTCAAAATGTGGGTAACGATAAAACCTTGAAATTTTTATATAATGTCGGTATCAAACGAAGGCCAAGGCCTTAGGTTTCATTTGGACTTTGCTATATTTCGATACATTTACCGATAACGGAGTTACCGGTCAAAATGTGGTTCCCCTAAATCCTTGAAATTGGTATATAATGTCGGTATCAAACGAAGGCCAAGGCCTTAGGTTTCATTTGGACTTTGCTATATTTTGATACATTTACCGATAACGGAGTTACCGGTCAAAATGTGGTTCCAATAAAACCTTGAAATTTTTATATAATGTCGGTATCAAACGAAGGCCAAGGCCTTAGGTTACATTTGGACTTTGCTATATTTCGATATATTTATCGATAACTGAGTTACCGCTCAAAATGTGGTAACGATAAAACCTTGAAATTTTTATATAATGTCGGTATCAAACGAAGGCCAAGGCCTTAGGTTTCATTTGGACTTTGCTATATTTTGATATATTTATCGATAACTGAGTTACCGGTCAAAATGTGGTTCCCCTAAACCCTTGAAATTTGTATATAATGTCGGTATCAAACGAAGGCCAAGGCCTTAGGTTTCATTTGGACTTTGCTATATTTTGATACATTTACCGATAACGGAGTTACCGGTCAAAATGTGGTTCCAATAAAACCTTGAAATTTTTATATAATGTCGGTATCAAACGAAGGCCAAGGCCTTAGGTTACATTTGGACTTTGCTATATTTCGATATATTTATCGATAACTGAGTTACCGCTCAAAATGGGGTAACGATAAAACCTTGAAATTTTTATATAATGTCGGTATAAAACGAAGGCCAAGGCCTTAGGTTACATTTGGACTTTGCTATATTTCGATATATTTATCGATAACTGAGTTACCGCTCAAAATGTGGTAACGATAAAACCTTGAAATTTTTATATAATGTCGGTATCAAACGAAGGCCAAGGCCTTAGGTTTCATTTGGACTTTGCTATATTTTGATACATTTACCGATAACGGAGTTACCGGTCAAAATGTGGTTCCAATAAAACCTTGAAATTTTTATATAATGTCGGTATCAAACGAAGGCCAAGGCCTTAGGTTACATTTGGACTTTGCTATATTTCGATATATTTATCGATAACTGAGTTACCGCTCAAAATGTGGTAACGATAAAACCTTGAAATTTTTATATAGTGTCGGTATCAAACGAAGGCCAAGGCCTTAGGTTTCATTTGGACTTTGCTATATTTTGATATATTTATCGATAACTGAGTTACCGGTCAAAATGTGGTTCCCCTAAACCCTTGAAATTTGTATATAATGTCGGTATCAAACGAAAGGGCAAGGACATAGGTTTCATTTGGACTTTGCTATATTTTGATATATTTATCGATAACTGAGTTACCGGTCAAAATGTGGTTCCCCTAAAACCTTGAAATTTGTATATAATATCGGTATCAAACGAAAGGGCAAGGACATAGGTTTCATTTGGACTTTGCTATATTTTGATACATTTACCGATAACGGAGTTACCGGTCAAAATGTGGTTCCAATAAAACCTTGAAATTTTTATATAATGTCGGTATCAAACGAAGGCCAAGGCCTTAGGTTACATTTGGACTTTGCTATATTTCGATATATTTATCGATAACTGAGTTACCGCTCAAAATGTGGTAACGATAAAACCTTGAAATTTTTATATAGTGTCGATATCAAACGAAGGCCAAGGCCTTAGGTTTCATTTGGACTTTGCTATATTTTGATATATTTATCGATAACTGAGTTACCGGTCAAAATGTGGTTCCCCTAAACCCTTGAAATTTGTATATAATATCGGTATCAAACGAAAGGGCAAGGACATAGGTTACATTTGGACTTTGCTATATTTCGATATATTTATCGATAACTGAGTTACCGCTCAAAATGTGGTAACGATAAAACCTTGAAATTTTTATATAATGTCGGTATCAAACGAAGGCCAAGGCCTTAGGTTTCATTTGGACTTTGCTATATTTCGATACATTTACCGATAACAGAGTTACCGGTCAAAATGTGGTTCCCCTAAATCCTTGAAATTTGTATATAATGTCGGTATCAAACGAAAGGGCAAGGACATAGGTTTCATTTGGACTTTGCTATATTTTGATACATTTACCGATAACTGAGTTACCGGTCAAAATGTGGTTCCAATAAAACCTTGAAATTTTTATATAATGTCGGTATCAAACGAAGGCCAAGGCCTTAGGTTACATTTGGACTTTGCTATATTTTGATACATTTACCGATAACGGAGTTACCGGTCAAAATGTGGTAACGATAAAACCTTGAAATTTTTATATAATGTCGGTATCAAACGAAGGCCAAGGCCTTAGGTTTCATTTGGACTTTGCTATATTTCGATACATTTACCGATAACGGAGTTACCGGTCAAAATGTGGTTCCCCTAAATCCTTGAAATTTGTATATAATGTCGGTATCAAACGAAAGGGCAAGGACATAGGTTTCATTTGGACTTTGCTATATTTTGATACATTTACCGATAACTGAGTTACCGGTCAAAATATGGTTCCCCTAAACCCTTGAAATTTGTATATAATATCGTTATCAAACGAAAGGGCAAGGACATAGGTTACATTTGGACTTTGCTATATTTCGATATATTTATCGATAACTGAGTTACCGCTCAAAATGTGGTAACGATAAAACCTTGAAATTTTTATATAGTGTCGGTATCAAACGAAGGCCAAGGCCTTAGGTTTCATTTGGACTTTGCTATATTTTGATATATTTATCGATAACTGAGTTACCGGTCAAAATGTGGTTCCCCTAAACCCTTGAAATTTGTATATAATGTCGGTATCAAACGAAAGGGCAAGGACATAGGTTACATTTGGACTTTGCTATATTTCGATATATTTATCGATAACTGAGTTACCGCTCAAAATGTGGTTCCCCTAAACCCTTGAAATTTGTATATAATGTCGGTATCAAACGAAAGGGCAAGGACATAGGTTTCATTTGGACTTTGCTATATTTTGATATATTTATCGATAACTGAGTTACCGGTCAAAATGTGGTTCCCCTAAAACCTTGAAATTTGTATATAATATCGGTATCAAACGAAAGGGCAAGGACATAGGTTTCATTTGGACTTTGCTATATTTTGATACATTTACCGATAACGGAGTTACCGGTCAAAATGTGGTTCCAATAAAACCTTGAAATTTTTATATAATGTCGGTATCAAACGAAGGCCAAGGCCTTAGGTTACATTTGGACTTTGCTATATTTCGATATATTTATCGATAACTGAGTTACCGCTCAAAATGTGGTAACGATAAAACCTTGAAATTTTTATATAGTGTCGGTATCAAACGAAGGCCAAGGCCTTAGGTTTCATTTGGACTTTGCTATATTTTGATATATTTATCGATAACTGAGTTACCGGTCAAAATGTGGTTCCCCTAAACCCTTGAAATTTGTATATAATATCGGTATCAAACGAAAGGGCAAGGACATAGGTTACATTTGGACTTTGCTATATTTCGATATATTTATCGATAACTGAGTTACCGCTCAAAATGTGGTAACGATAAAACCTTGAAATTTTTATATAATGTCGGTATCAAACGAAGGCCAAGGCCTTAGGTTTCATTTGGACTTTGCTATATTTTGATATATTTATCGATAACTGAGTTACCGGTCAAAATGTGGTTCCCCTAAACCCTTGAAATTTGTATATAATGTCGGTATCAAACGAAAGGGCAAGGACATAGGTTTCATTTGGACTTTGCTATATTTTGATACATTTACCGATAACTGAGTTACCGGTCAAAATGTGGTTCCCCTAAACCCTTGAAATTTGTATATAATATCGGTATCAAACGAAAGGGCAAGGACATAGGTTACATTTGGACTTTGCTATATTTCGATATATTTATCGATAACTGAGTTACCGCTCAAAATGTGGTAACGATAAAACCTTGAAATTTTTATATAATGTCGGTATCAAACGAAGGCCAAGGCCTTAGGTTTCATTTGGACTTTGCTATATTTCGATACATTTACCGATAACGGAGTTACCGGTCAAAATGTGGTTCCCCTAAATCCTTGAAATTTGTATATAATGTCGGTATCAAACGAAGCCAAGGCCTTAAGTTTCATTTGGACTTTGCTATATTTTGATACATTTACCGATAACGGAGTTACCGGTCAAAATGTGGTTCCAATAAAACCTTGAAATTTTTATATAATGTCGGTATCAAACGAAGGCCAAGGCCTTAGGTTACATTTGGACTTTGCTATATTTCGATATATTTATCGATAACTGAGTTACCGCTCAAAATGGGGTAACGATAAAACCTTGAAATTTTTATATAATGTCGGTATAAAACGAAGGCCAAGGCCTTAGGTTACATTTGGACTTTGCTATATTTCGATATATTTATCGATAACTGAGTTACCGCTCAAAATGTGGTAACGATAAAACCTTGAAATTTTTATATAATGTCGGTATCAAACGAAGGCCAAGGCCTTAGGTTTCATTTGGACTTTGCTATATTTTGATACATTTACCGATAACGGAGTTACCGGTCAAAATGTGGTTCCAATAAAACCTTGAAATTTTTATATAATGTCGGTATCAAACGAAGGCCAAGGCCTTAGGTTACATTTGGACTTTGCTATATTTCGATATATTTATCGATAACTGAGTTACCGCTCAAAATGTGGTAACGATAAAACCTTGAAATTTTTATATAGTGTCGGTATCAAACGAATGCCAAGGCCTTAGGTTTCATTTGGACTTTGCTATATTTTGATATATTTATCGATAACTGAGTTACCGGTCAAAATGTGGTTCCCCTAAACCCTTGAAATTTGAATATAATGTCGGTATCAAACGAAAGGGCAAGGACATAGGTTTCATTTGGACTTTGCTATATTTTGATATATTTATCGATAACTGAGTTACCGGTCAAAATGTGGTTCCCCTAAAACCTTGAAATTTGTATATAATATCGGTATCAAACAAAAGGGCAAGGACATAGGTTTCATTTGGACTTTGCTATATTTTGATACATTTACCGATAACGGAGTTACCGGTCAAAATGTGGTTCCAATAAAACCTTGAAATTTTTATATAATGTCGGTATCAAACGAAGGCCAAGGCCTTAGGTTACATTTGGACTTTGCTATATTTCGATATATTTATCGATAACTGAGTTACCGCTCAAAATGTGGTAACGATAAAACCTTGAAATTTTTATATAGTGTCGGTATCAAACGAAGGCCAAGGCCTTAGGTTTCATTTGGACTTTGCTATATTTTGATATATTTATCGATAACTGAGTTACCGGTCAAAATGTGGTTCCCCTAAACCCTTGAAATTTGTATATAATGTCGGTATCAAACGAAGGCCAAGGCCTTAGGTTTCATTTGGACTTTGCTATATTTTGATACATTTACCGATAACGGAGTTACCGGTCAAAATGTGGTTCCAATAAAACCTTGAAATTTTTATATAATGTCGGTATCAAACGAAGGCCAAGGCCTTAGGTTACATTTGGACTTTGCTATATTTCGATATATTTATCGATAACTGAGTTACCGCTCAAAATGGGGTAACGATAAAACCTTGAAATTTTTATATAATGTCGGTATAAAACGAAGGCCAAGGCCTTAGGTTACATTTGGACTTTGCTATATATCGATATATTTATCGATAACTGAGTTACCGCTCAAAATGTGGTAACGATAAAACCTTGAAATTTTTATATAATGTCGGTATCAAACGAAGGCCAAGGCCTTAGGTTTCATTTGGACTTTGCTATATTTTGATATATTTATCGATAACTGAGTTACCGGTCAAAATGTGGTTCCCCTAAACCCTTGAAATTTGTATATAATGTCGGTATCAAACGAAGGCCAAGGCCTTAGGTTTCATTTGGACTTTGCTATATTTTGATACATTTACCGATAACGGAGTTACCGGTCAAAATGTGGTTCCAATAAAACCTTGAAATTTTTATATAATGTCGGTATCAAACGAAGGCCAAGGCCTTAGGTTACATTTGGACTTTGCTATATTTCGATATATTTATCGATAACTGAGTTACCGCTCAAAATGGGGGTAACGATAAAACCTTGAAATTTTTATATAATGTCGGTATAAAACGAAGGCCAAGGCCTTAGGTTACATTTGGACTTTGCTATATTTCGATATATTTATCGATAACTGAGTTACCGCTCAAAATGTGGTAACGATAAAACCTTGAAATTTTTATATAATGTCGGTATCAAACGAAGGCCAAGGCCTTAGGTTTCATTTGGACTTTGCTATATTTCGATACATTTACCGATAACGGAGTTACCGGTCAAAATGTGGTTCCCATAAAACCTTGAAATTTGTATATAATATCGGTATCAAACGAAAGGGCAAGGACATAGGTTACATTTGGACTTTGCTATATTTCGATATATTTATCGATAACTGAGTTACCGCTCAAAATGTGGTTCCCCTAAAACCTTGAAATTTGTATATAACATGGGTTTCAAACGAAAGCGAAAAGACACAGCTTTCATTTGAATTGTTCCATAATTCGATACATTTATCGGTAAATGAGTTATCGGTCAAAATGTGGTTACCATTAAACCTTGAAATTCGCGTGCAATATGGGTATCAAACAAAAAGGAAAGGCGACTACTTTCATTTGAATTTTTATATTTCGATATATTTATCGATAACTGAGTTACCGGTCAAAATGTTGTTCCCCTAAAACCTGGAAGTTTGTATACAACATGGGTTTCAAACGAAAGCGAAAAGACACAGCTTTCATTTGAATTGTTCCATAATTCGATACATTTATCGGTAAATGAGTTATCGGTCAAAATGTGGTTACCATTAAACCTTGAAATTCGCGTGCAATATGGGTATCAAACAAAAAGGAAAGGCGACTACTTTCATTTGAATTTTTATATTTCGATATATTTATCGATAACTGAGTTACCGGTCAAGTTGGGGTTCCCTAAAACCTCGAAATTTGAATATAATATCGGTATCAGACGAAATGACAAGGCCATAGGTTTAGTTTGGACTTTGCTATATTTTGATATATTTATCGATAACTGAGTTATCGGTCAAAATGTTGTTCCCCTAAAACCTGGAAGTTTGTATACAACATGGGTTTCAAACGAAAGCGAAAAGACACAGCTTTCATTTGAATTGTTCCATAATTCGATACATTTATCGGTAAATGAGTTACCGGTCAAAATGTGGTTCCCCTAAACCCTAGAAATTTGTATATAATATTGGTATCAAATGAAAGGGTAAGGCCTTAGGTTTCAGTTGGACATTGCTATATTTCGATATATTTATCGATAACTGAGTTACCGGTCAAAATGTGGTTCCCATTAAAATTTGAAATTCGCGTGCAATATGGGTATCAAACAAAAAGGAAAGACCAACTTTCATTTGAACTTTTATATTTCGATATATTTATCGATAACTGAGTTACCGGTCAAGTTGGGGTTCCCTAAAACCTCGAAATTTGAATATAATATCGGTATCAGACGAAATGACAAGGTTTAATTTGGACTTTGCTATATTTCGATATATTCATCGATAAATGAGTTATCGGTCAAGGGGTTTCCCTAAAATTTCGAAATTTGAATATAATATCGGCATAAAACGAAATGGCAAGGTCATACGCTTCATTTGGAACTTGCTATATTTCGATACATTTATCGATAACGGAGTTACCGGTCAAAATGTGGTTCCCCTAAAATTTGCATATAATATCGGTATCAAACGAAAGCCCAAGGCCTTAGGTTTCATTTGGACTTTGCTATATTTCGATATATTTATCGATAACTGAGTTGCCGGTCAAGTTGGGGTTTCCCTAAAAGCTCAAAATTTGAATACAACATGGGTGTCAAACGAAAGTGAAAAGCCACAGCTTTCATCTGAATTGTTCCATACTTCGATATATTTATCGATAACTGAGTTATCGGTCAAAATGTTGTTCCCCTAAAACCTGGAAGTTTGTATACAACATGGGTTTCAAACGAAAGCGAAAAGACACAGCTTTCATTTGAATTGTTCCATAATTCGATATATTTATCGGTAAATGAGTTATCGGTCAAAATGTGGTTACCATTAAACCTTGAAATTCGCGTGCAATATGGGTATCAAACAAAAAGGAAAGGCGACTACTTTCATTTGAATTTTTATATTTCGATATATTTATCGATAACTGAGTTACCGGTTAAGTTGGGGTTCCCTAAAACCTCGAAATTTGAATATAATATCGGTATCAGACGAAATGACAAGGCCATAGGTTTAATTTGGACTTTGCTATATTTCGATATATTTATCGATAACGGAGTTACCGGTCAAAATGTGGTTCCAATAAAACCTTGAAATTTTTATATAATGTCGGTATCAAACGAAGGCCAAGGCCTTAGGTTACATTTGGACTTTGCTATATTTCGATATATTTATCGATAACTGAGTTACCGCTCAAAATGTGGTAACGATAAAACCTTGAAATTTTTATATAGTGTCGGTATCAAACGAAGGCCAAGGCCTTAGGTTTCATTTGGACTTTGCTATATTTTGATATATTTATCGATAACTGAGTTACCGGTCAAAATGTGGTTCCCCTAAACCCTTGAAATTTGTATATAATGTCGGTATCAAACGAAAGGGCAAGGACATAGGTTTCATTTGGACTTTGCTATATTTTGATATATTTATCGATAACTGAGTTACCGGTCAAAATGTGGTTCCCCTAAAACCTTGAAATTTGTATATAATATCGGTATCAAACGAAAGGGCAAGGACATAGGTTTCATTTGGACTTTGCTATATTTTGATACATTTACCGATAACGGAGTTACCGGTCAAAATGTGGTTCCAATAAAACCTTGAAATTTTTATATAATGTCGGTATCAAACGAAGGCCAAGGCCTTAGGTTACATTTGGACTTTGCTATATTTCGATATATTTATCGATAACTGAGTTACCGCTCAAAATGTGGTAACGATAAAACCTTGAAATTTTTATATAGTGTCGGTATCAAACGAAGGCCAAGGCCTTAGGTTTCATTTGGACTTTGCTATATTTTGATATATTTATCGATAACTGAGTTACCGGTCAAAATGTGGTTCCCCTAAACCCTTGAAATTTGTATATAATGTCGGTATCAAACGAAGGCCAAGGCCTTAGGTTTCATTTGGACTTTGCTATATTTTGATACATTTACCGATAACGGAGTTACCGGTCAAAATGTGGTTCCAATAAAACCTTGAAATTTTTATATAATGTCGGTATCAAACGAAGGCCAAGGCCTTAGGTTACATTTGGACTTTGCTATATTTCGATATATTTATCGATAACTGAGTTACCGCTCAAAATGGGGTAACGATAAAACCTTGAAACTTTTATATAATGTCGGTATAAAACGAAGGCCAAGGCCTTAGGTTACATTTGGACTTTGCTATATTTCGATATATTTATCGATAACTGAGTTACCGCTCAAAATGTGGTAACGATAAAACCTTGAAATTTTTATATAATGTCGGTATCAAACGAAGGCCAAGGCCTTAGGTTTCATTTGGACTTTGCTATATTTCGATACATTTACCGATAACGGAGTTACCGGTCAAAATGTGGTTCCCATAAAACCTTGAAATTTGTATATAATATCGGTATCAAACGAAAGGGCAAGGACATAGGTTACATTTGGACTTTGCTATATTTCGATATATTTATCGATAACTGAGTTACCGCTCAAAATGTGGTTCCCCTAAAACCTTGAAATTTGTATACAACATGGGTTTCAAACGAAAGCGAAAAGACACAGCTTTCATTTGAATTGTTCCATAATTCGATACATTTATCGGTAAATGAGTTATCGGTCAAAATGTGGTTACCATTAAACCTTGAAATTCGCGTGCAATATGGGTATCAAACAAAAAGGAAAGGCGACTACTTTCATTTGAATTTTTATATTTCGATATATTTATCGATAACTGAGTTACCGGTCAAAATGTTGTTCCCCTAAAACCTGGAAGTTTGTATACAACATGGGTTTCAAACGAAAGCGAAAAGACACAGCTTTCATTTGAATTGTTCCATAATTCGATACATTTATCGGTAAATGAGTTATCGGTCAAAATGTGGTTACCATTAAACCTTGAAATTCGCGTGCAATATGGGTATCAAACAAAAAGGAAAGGCGACTACTTTCATTTGAATTTTTATATTTCGATATATTTATCGATAACTGAGTTACCGGTTAAGTTGGGGTTCCCTAAAACCTCGAAATTTGAATATAATATCGGTATCAGATGAAATGACAAGGCCATAGGTTTAATTTGGACTTTGCTATATTTCGATATATTTATCGATAACGGAGTTACCGGTCAAAATGTGGTTCCAATAAAACCTTGAAATTTTTATATAATGTCGGTATCAAACGAAGGCCAAGGCCTTAGGTTTCATTTGGACTTTGCTATATTTTGATATATTTATCGATAACTGAGTTACCGGTCAAAATGTGGTTCCCCTAAACCCTTGAAATTTGTATATAATGTCGGTATCAAACGAAAGGGCAAGGACATAGGTTTCATTTGGACTTTGCTATATTTTGATATATTTATCGATAACTGAGTTACCGGTCAAAATGTGGTTCCCCTAAAACCTTGAAATTTGTATATAATATCGGTATCAAACGAAAGGGCAGGGACATAGGTTTCATTTGGACTTTGCTATATTTTGATACATTTACCGATAACGGAGTTACCGGTCAAAATGTGGTTCCAATAAAACCTTGAAATTTTTATATAATGTCGGTATCAAACGAAGGCCAAGGCCTTAGGTTACATTTGGACTTTGCTATATTTTGATATATTTATCGATAACTGAGTTACCGGTCAAAATGTGGTTCCCCTAAACCCTTGAAATTTGTATATAATGTCGGTATCAAACGAAGGCCAAGGCCTTAGGTTTCATTTGGACTTTGCTATATTTTGATACATTTACCGATAACGGAGTTACCGGTCAAAATGTGGTTCCAATAAAACCTTGAAATTTTTATATAATGTCGGTATCAAACGAAGGCCAAGGCCTTAGGTTACATTTGGACTTTGCTATATTTCGATATATTTATCGATAACTGAGTTACCGCTCAAAATGTGGTAACGATAAAACCTTGAAATTTGTATATAATATCGGTATCAAACGAAAGGGCAAGGACATAGGTTACATTTGGACTTTGCTATATTTCGATATATTTATCGATAACTGAGTTACCGCTCAAAATGTGGTAACGATAAAACCTTGAAATTTTTATATAATGTCGGTATCAAACGAAGGCCAAGGCCTTAGGTTTCATTTGGACTTTGCTATATTTCGATACATTTACCGATAACGGAGTTACCGGTCAAAATGTGGTTCCAATAAAACCTTGAAATTTTTATATAATGTCGGTATCAAACGAAGGCCAAGGCCTTAGGTTACATTTGGACTTTGCTATATTTCGATATATTTATCGATAACGGAGTTACCGGTCAAAATGTGGTTCCAATAAAACCTTGAAATTTTTATATAATGTCGGTATCAAACGAAGGCCAAGGCCTTAGGTTACATTTGGACTTTGCTATATTTCGATATATTTATCGATAACTGAGTTACCGCTCAAAATGTGGTAACGATAAAACCTTGAAATTTTTATATAATGTCGGTATCAAACGAAGGCCAAGGCCTTAGGTTTCATTTGGACTTTGCTATATTTCGATACATTTACCGATAACGGAGTTACCGGTCAAAATGTGGTTCCCATAAAACCTTGAAATTTGTATATAATATCGGTATCAAACGAAAGGGCAAGGACATAGGTTACATTTGGACTTTGCTATATTTCGATATATTTATCGATAACTGAGTTACCGCTCAAAATGTGGTTCCCCTAAAACCTTGAAATTTGTATACAACATGGGTTTCAAACGAAAGCGAAAAGACACAGCTTTCATTTGAATTGTTCCATAATTCGATACATTTATCGGTAAATGAGTTATCGGTCAAAATGTGGTTACCATTAAACCTTGAAATTCGCGTGCAATATGGGTATCAAACAAAAAGGAAAGGCGACTACTTTCATTTGAATTTTTATATTTCGATATATTTATCGATAACTGAGTTACCGGTCAAAATGTTGTTCCCCTAAAACCTGGAAGTTTGTATACAACATGGGTTTCAAACGAAAGCGAAAAGACACAGCTTTCATTTGAATTGTTCCATAATTCGATACATTTATCGGTAAATGAGTTATCGGTCAAAATGTGGTTACCATTAAACCTTGAAATTCGCGTGCAATATGGGTATCAAACAAAAAGGAAAGGCGACTACTTTCATTTGAATTTTTATATTTCGATATATTTATCGATAACTGAGTTACCGGTCAAGTTGGGGTTCCCTAAAACCTCGAAATTTGAATATAATATCGGTATCAGACGAAATGACAAGGCCATAGGTTTAATTTGGACTTTGCTATATTTTGATATATTTATCGATAACTGAGTTATCGGTCAAAATGTTGTTCCCCTAAAACCTGGAAGTTTGTATACAACATGGGTTTCAAACGAAAGCGAAAAGACACAGCTTTCATTTGAATTGTTCCATAATTCGATACATTTATCGGTAAATGAGTTACCGGTCAAAATGTGGTTCCCCTAAACCCTAGAAATTTGTATATAATATTGGTATCAAATGAAAGGGTAAGGCCTTAGGTTTCAGTTGGACATTGCTATATTTCGATATATTTATCGATAACTGAGTTACCGGTCAAAATGTGGTTCCCATTAAAATTTGAAATTCGCGTGCAATATGGGTATCAAACAAAAAGGAAAGACCAACTTTCATTTGAACTTTTATATTTCGATATATTTATCGATAACTGAGTTACCGGTCAAGTTGGGGTTCCCTAAAACCTCGAAATTTGAATATAATATCGGTATCAGACGAAATGACAAGGTTTAATTTGGACTTTGCTATATTTCGATATATTCATCGATAAATGAGTTATCGGTCAAGGGGTTTCCCTAAAATTTCGAAATTTGAATATAATATCGGCATAAAACGAAATGGCAAGGTCATACGCTTCATTTGGAACTTGCTATATTTCGATACATTTATCGATAACGGAGTTACCGGTCAAAATGTGGTTCCCCTAAAATTTGCATATAATATCGGTATCAAACGAAAGCCCAAGGCCTTAGGTTTCATTTGGACTTTGCTATATTTCGATATATTTATCGATAACTGAGTTGCCGGTCAAGTTGGGGTTTCCCTAAAAGCTCAAAATTTGAATACAACATGGGTGTCAAACGAAAGTGAAAAGCCACAGCTTTCATCTGAATTGTTCCATACTTCGATATATTTATCGATAACTGAGTTATCGGTCAAAATGTTGTTCCCCTAAAACCTGGAAGTTTGTATACAACATGGGTTTCAAACGAAAGCGAAAAGACACAGCTTTCATTTGAATTGTTCCATAATTCGATACATTTATCGGTAAATGAGTTATCGGTCAAAATGTGGTTACCATTAAACCTTGAAATTCGCGTGCAATATGGGTATCAAACAAAAAGGAAAGGCGACTACTTTCATTTGAATTTTTATATTTCGATATATTTATCGATAACTGAGTTATCGGTCAAGGGGTTTCCCTAAAATCTCGAAATTTGAATATAATATCGGCATAAAACGAAATGGCAAGGTCATACGCTTCATTTGGAACTTGCTATATTTGGATACATTTATCGATAACGGAGTTACCGGTCAAAATGTGGTTCCCCTAAAATTTGCATATAATATCGGTATCAAACGAAAGCCCAAGGCCTTAGGTTTCATTTGGAATTTGCTATATTTCGATATATTTATCGATAACTGAGTTGCCGGTCAAGTTGGGGTTTCCCTAAAAGCTCGAAATTTGAATACAACATGGGTGTCAAACGAAAGTGAAAAGCCACAGCTTTCATCTGAATTGTTCCATAATTCGATATATTTATCGATAACTGAGTTATCGGTCAAAATGTTGTTCCCCTAAAACCGGGAAGTTTGTATACAACATGGGTTTCAAACGAAAGCGAAAAGACACAGCTTTCATTTGAATTGTTCTATAATTCGATACATTTATCGGTAAATGAGTTATCGGTCAAAATGTGGTTACCATTAAACCTTGAAATTCGCGTGCAATATGGGTATCAAACAAAAAGGAAAGGCGACTACTTTCATTTGAATTTTTATATTTCGATATATTTATCGATAACTGAGTTACCGGTCAGGTTGGGGTTTCCCTAAAACCTCGAAATTTGAATATAATATCGGTTTCAAACGAAAGGGCAAGGACATAGGTTACATTTGGACTTTGCTATATTTCGATATATTTATCGATAACTGAGTTACCGCTCAAAATGTCGTTACCCTAAAACCTTGAAATTTTTATATAATGTCGGTATCAAACGAAGGCCCAGGCCTTAGGTTACCTTTGGACTTTGCTATATTTCGATATATTTATCGATAACTGAGTTATCGGTCAAAATGTGGTTCCCCTAAAACCTTGAAATTTTTTTATAATATCGGTATCAAACGAAGGGCAAGGCGTTGGGTTTCATTTGGACTTTGCTATATTTCGATATATTTACCGATAACTGAGTCACCGGCCAAAATGTGGTTCCCATTGAAATTTGAAATTTCCGTGCAATATCGGTATCAAACAAATATCATTTGAAATATTTATATTTTCATATATTCATCGATAAATGAGTTATCGGTCAAGGGGGTTCCCTAAGACCTCGAAATTTGAATATAATATCGGCATAGAACGAAATGGCAAGGCCATAGGCTTCATTTGGAATTTGCTATATTTCGATACATTTATCGATAACTGAGTTACCGGTCAAAATGTGGTTCCCATTAAAATTTGAAATTCGCGTGCAATATGGGTATCAAACAAAAAGGAAAGGCCACTACTTTCATTTGAACTTTTATATTTCGATATATTTATCGATAACTGAGTTATCGGTCAAGTTGGGGTTCCCCTAAAACCTTGAAATTTGTATATAATATCGGTATCAAACGAAAGGGCAAGGGCATAGGTTACATTTGGACTTTGCTATATTTCGATATATTTATCGATAGCTGAGTTACCACTCAAAATGTGGTAACGATAAAACCTTGAAATTTTTATATAATGTCGGTATCAAACGAAGGCCAAGGCCTTAGGTTTCATTTGGACTTTGCTATATTTCGATACATTTACCGATAACGGAGTTACCGGTCAAAATGTGGTTCCCCTAAAACCTTGAAATTTGTATATAATATCGGTATCAAACGAAAGGGCAAGGACATAGGTTACATTTGGACTTTGCTATATTTCGATATATTTATCGATAACTGAGTTACCGCTCAAAATGTGGTAACGATAAAACCTTGAAATTTTTATATAATGTCGGTATCAAACGAAGGCCAAGGCCTTAGGTTTCATTTGGACTTTGCTATATTTTGATATATTTATCGATAACTGAGTTACCGGTCAAAATGTGGTTCCCCTAAACCCTTGAAATTTGTATATAATATTGGTATCAAATGAAAGGGTAAGGCCTTAGGTTTCATTTGGACTTTGCTATATTTCGATATATTTATCGATAACTGAGTTACCGGTCAAAATGTGGTTCCCATTAAAATTTGAAATTCGCGTGCAATATGGGTATCAAACAAAAAGGAAATACCAACTTTCATTTGAACTTTTATATTTCGATATATTTATCGATAACTGAGTTACCGGTCAAGTTGGGGTTCCCTTAAACCTCGAAATTTGAATATAATATCGGTATCAGACGAAATGACAAGGCCATAGGTTTAATTTGGACTTTGCTATATTTCGATATATTCATCGATAAATGAGTTATCGGTCAAGGGGTTTCCCTAAAATCTCGAAATTTGAATATAATATCGGCATAAAACGAAATGGCAAGGTCATACGCTTCATTTGGAACTTGCTATATTTGGATACATTTATCGATAACGGAGTTACCGGTCAAAATGTGGTTCCCCTAAAATTTGCATATAATATCGGTATCAAACGAAAGCCCAAGGCCTTAGGTTTCATTTGGAATTTGCTATATTTCGATATATTTATCGATAACTGAGTTGCCGGTCAAGTTGGGGTTTCCCTAAAAGCTCGAAATTTGAATACAACATGGGTGTCAAACGAAAGTGAAAAGCCACAGCTTTCATCTGAATTGTTCCATAATTCGATATATTTATCGATAACTGAGTTATCGGTCAAAATGTTGTTCCCCTAAAACCGGGAAGTTTGTATACAACATGGGTTTCAAACGAAAGCGAAAAGACACAGCTTTCATTTGAATTGTTCTATAATTCGATACATTTATCGGTAAATGAGTTATCGGTCAAAATGTGGTTACCATTAAACCTTGAAATTCGCGTGCAATATGGGTATCAAACAAAAAGGAAAGGCGACTACTTTCATTTGAATTTTTATATTTCGATATATTTATCGATAACTGAGTTACCGGTCAGGTTGGGGTTTCCCTAAAACCTCGAAATTTGAATATAATATCGGTTTCAAACGAAAGGGCAAGGACATAGGTTACATTTGGACTTTGCTATATTTCGATATATTTATCGATAACTGAGTTACCGCTCAAAATGTCGTTACCCTAAAACCTTGAAATTTTTATATAATGTCGGTATCAAACGAAGGCCCAGGCCTTAGGTTACCTTTGGACTTTGCTATATTTCGATATATTTATCGATAACTGAGTTATCGGTCAAAATGTGGTTCCCCTAAAACCTTGAAATTTTTTTATAATATCGGTATCAAACGAAGGGCAAGGCGTTGGGTTTCATTTGGACTTTGCTATATTTCGATATATTTACCGATAACTGAGTCACCGGCCAAAATGTGGTTCCCATTGAAATTTGAAATTTCCGTGCAATATCGGTATCAAACAAATATCATTTGAAATATTTATATTTTCATATATTCATCGATAAATGAGTTATCGGTCAAGGGGGTTCCCTAAGACCTCGAAATTTGAATATAATATCGGCATAGAACGAAATGGCAAGGCCATAGGCTTCATTTGGAATTTGCTATATTTCGATACATTTATCGATAACTGAGTTACCGGTCAAAATGTGGTTCCCATTAAAATTTGAAATTCGCGTGCAATATGGGTATCAAACAAAAAGGAAAGGCCACTACTTTCATTTGAACTTTTATATTTCGATATATTTATCGATAACTGAGTTATCGGTCAAGTTGGGGTTCCCCTAAAACCTTGAAATTTGTATATAATATCGGTATCAAACGAAAGGGCAAGGGCATAGGTTACATTTGGACTTTGCTATATTTCGATATATTTATCGATAGCTGAGTTACCGCTCAAAATGTGGTAACGATAAAACCTTGAAATTTTTATATAATGTCGGTATCAAACGAAGGCCAAGGCCTTAGGTTTCATTTGGACTTTGCTATATGTCGATACATTTACCGATAACGGAGTTACCGGTCAAAATGTGGTTCCCCTAAAACCTTGAAATTTGTATATAATATCGGTATCAAACGAAAGGGCAAGGACATAGGTTACATTTGGACTTTGCTATATTTCGATATATTTATCGATAACTGAGTTACCGCTCAAAATGTGGTAACGATAAAACCTTGAAATTTTTATATAATGTCGGTATCAAACGAAGGCCAAGGCCTTAGGTTTCATTTGGACTTTGCTATATTTTGATATATTTATCGATAACTGAGTTACCGGTCAAAATGTGGTTCCCCTAAACCCTTGAAATTTGTATATAATATTGGTATCAAATGAAAGGGTAAGGCCTTAGGTTTCATTTGGACTTTGCTATATTTCGATATATTTATCGATAACTGAGTTACCGGTCAAAATGTGGTTCCCATTAAAATTTGAAATTCGCGTGCAATATGGGTATCAAACAAAAAGGAAAGACCAACTTTCATTTGAACTTTTATATTTCGATATATTTATCGATAACTGAGTTACCGGTCAAGTTGGGGTTCCCTTAAACCTCGAAATTTGAATATAATATCGGTATCAGACGAAATGACAAGGCCATAGGTTTAATTTGGACTTTGCTATATTTCGATATATTCATCGATAAATGAGTTATCGGTCAAGGGGTTTCCCTAAAATCTCGAAATTTGAATATAATATCGGCATAAAACGAAATGGCAAGGTCATACGCTTCATTTGGAACTTGCTATATTTGGATACATTTATCGATAACGGAGTTACCGGTCAAAATGTGGTTCCCCTAAAATTTGCATATAATATCGGTATCAAACGAAAGCCCAAGGCCTTAGGTTTCATTTGGACTTTGCTATATTTCGATATATTTATCGATAACTGAGTTGCCGGTCAAGTTGGGGTTTCCCTAAAAGCTCGAAATTTGAATACAACATGGGTGTCAAACGAAAGTGAAAAGCCACAGCTTTCATCTGAATTGTTCCATAATTCGATATATTTATCGATAACTGAGTTATCGGTCAAAATGTTGTTCCCCTGAAACCTGGAAGTTTGTATACAACATGGGTTTCAAACGAAAGCGAAAAGACACAGCTTTCATTTGAATTGTTCCATAATTCGATACATTTATCGGTAAATGAGTTATCGGTCAAAATGTGGTTACCATTAAACCTTGAAATTCGCGTGCAATATGGGTATCAAACAAAAAGGAAAGGCGACTACTTTCATTTGAATTTTTATATTTCGATATACGAGGTGTGTTCAAAAAGTATCGCGAATTTTGTGTTTTTTCAAAAATTATTTATTTATTCATGAATATCTATTTTGTCCCCTTCAAAGTAATCCCCATGAGATATTATACACTTGTGCCAACGGTTTTTCCAATCTTCGAAGCACTTCAAAAAATCATTTTTTTGTATCTTGTTCAGCTCCTCCTTCGATGCCGTCTTTATCTCGTCAAGAGAAGTGTAACGTCGTCCTTTCATGGGCCTCTTCAGTTTAGGGAACAAGAAAAAGTCACAGGGGGCCAGATCTGGGGAATACGGTGGCTGCGGCATCATTAGTGTGTTGTTTTTGGCCAAAAAGTCGCGCACAAGCAACGATGCGTGAACAGGGGCGTTATCGTGGTGCAAAAGCCAATTTTTGTTCTTCTTTGCACATCTTCTCGGCCTTCTGAGAACATTTTGTACCACCGATAAACGTTGCTTCGGTTCAAGGTAGCTTCTCCGTATGCCACAGTCAACATTCGGAATGCATCCGCGCACTTAATTTCGTTTTTCACACAAAATTTGATACAGGTTCTTTGATCCATTTTTTTGAATAGGTAAAAATCGAAGACGATCCAAAACACGTGCAAGCAAAGCAGCTGTCAACAATTAACTGAACATTCAAAATGGCCGAGCTTGTCGGCATAAGTGAGCGACATGAGTACCAACATAACGCCACAAAAAATTCGAAATTCGAATATACGTAACCAGCGAAAATTCAAAATTCGCGATACGTTTTGAACACACCTCTTATTTATCGATAACTGAGTTACCGGTCAGGTTGGGGTTTCCCTAAAACCTCGAAATTTGAATATAATATCGGTATCAGACGAAATGGCAAGGCCATAGGTTTAATTTGGACTTTGCTATATTTCGATATATGCATCGATAAATGAGTTATCGGTCAAGGGGTTTCCCTAAAATCTCGAAATTTTAATATAATATCGGCATAAAACGAAATGGCAAGGTCATACGCTTCATTTGGAACTTGCTATATTTCGATACATTTATCGATAACGGAGTTACCGGTCAAAATGTGGTTCCCCTAAAATTTGCATATAATATCGGTATCAAACGAAAGCCCAAGGCCTTAGGTTTCATTTGGACTTTGCTAGATTTCGATATATTTATCGATAACTGAGTTGCCGGTCAAGTTGGGGTTTCCCTAAAAGCTCGAAATTTGAATACAACATGGGTGTCAAACGAAAGTGAAAAGCCACAGCTTTCATTTGAATTGTTCCATAATTCGATATATTTAGCGATAACTGAGTTATCGGTCAAAATGTTGTTAACCTAAAACCTTGAAATTTGCATACAACATGGGTTTCAAACGAAAGCGAAAAGCCACAGCTTTCATTTGAATTGTTCCATAATTCGATACATTTATCGGTAAATGAGTTATCGGTCAAAATGTGGTTACCATTAAACCTTGAAATTCGCGTGCAATATGGGTATCAAACAAAAAGGAAAGGCTACTACTTTCATTTGAATTTTTATATTTCGATATATTTATCGATCACTGAGTTACCGGTCAGGTTGGGGTTTCCCTAAAACCTCGAAATTTGAATATAATATCGGTATCAAACGAAAGGGCAAGGACATAGGTTACATTTGGACTTTGCTATATTTCGATATATTTATCGATAACTGAGTTACCGCTCAAAATGTGGTAACGATAAAACCTTGAAATATTTATATAATGTCGGTATCAAACGAAGGCCAAGGCCTTAGGTTTCATTTGGACTTTGCTATATTTTGATATATTTACCGATAACTGAGTTACCGGTCAACATGTGGTTCCCCTAAACCCTTGAAATTTGTATATAATATTGGTATCAAACGAAAGGGTAAGGCCTTAGGTTTCATTTGGACTTTGCTATATTTTGATATATTTATCGATAACTGAGTACCGCTCAAAATGTGGTTCCCCTAAAACCTTGAAATTTGTATATAATATCGGTATCAAACGAAAGGGCAAGGACATAGGTTACATTTGGACTTTGCTATATTTCGATATATTTATCGATAGCTGAGTTACCGCTCAAAATGTGGTAACGATAAAACCTTGAAATTTTTATATAATGTCGGTATCAAACGAAGGCCAAGGCCTTAGGTTTCATTTGGACTTTGCTATATTTCGATATATTTATCGATAACTGAGTTACCGGTCAACATGTGGTTCCCCTAAACCCTTGAAATTTGTATATAATATTGGTATCAAACGAAAGGGTAAGGCCTTAGGTTTCATTTGGACTTTGCTATATTTTGATACATTTACCGATAACGGAGTTACCGGTCAAAATGTGGTTCCAATAAAACCTTGAAATTTTTATATAATGTCGGTATCAAACGAAGGCCAAGGCCTTAGGTTACATTTGGACTTTGCTATATTTCGATATATTTATCGATAACTGAGTTACCGCTCAAAATGTGGTAACGATAAAACCTTGAAATTTTTATATAATGTCGGTATCAAACGAAGGCCAAGGCCTTAGGTTTCATTTGGACTTTGCTATATTTCGATACATTTACTGATAACGGAGTTACCGGTCAAAATGTGGTTCCCCTAAGACCTTGAAATTTGTATATAATATCGGCATCAAACGAAAGGGCAAGGACATAGGTTACATTTGGACTTTGCTATATTTCGATATATTTATCGATAACTGAGTTACCGCTCAAAATGTGGTAACGATAAAACCTTGAAATTTTTATATAATGTCGGTATCAAACGAAGGCCAAGGCCTTAGGTTTCATTTGGACTTTGCTATATTTTGATATATTTATCGATAACTGAGTTACCGGTCAAAATGTGGTTCCCCTAAACCCTTGAAATTTGTATATAATATTGGTATCAAATGAAAGGGTAAGGCCTTAGGTTTCATTTGGACTTTGCTATATTTCGATATATTTATCGATAACTGAGTTACCGGTCAAAATGTGGTTCCCATTAAAATTTGAAATTCGCGTCCAATATGGGTATCAAACAAAAAGGAAAGACCAACTTTCATTTGAACTTTTATATTTCGATATATTTATCGATAACTGAGTTACCGGTCAAGTTGGGGTTCCCTAAAACATCGAAATTTGAATATAATATCGGTATCAGACGAAATGACAAGGCCATAGGTTTAATTTGGACTTTGCTATATTTCGATATATTCATCGATAAATGAGTTATCGGTCAAGGGGTTTCCCTAAAATCTCGAAATTTGAATATAATATATAATATCGGCATAAAACGAAATGGCAAGGTCATACGCTTCATTTGGAACTTGCTATATTTCGATACATTTATCGATAACGGAGTTACCGGTCAAGTTGGGGTTTCCCTAAAAGCTCGAAATTTGAATACAACATGGGTGTCAAACGAAAGTGAAAAGCCACAGCTTTCATCTGAATTGTTCCATAATTCGATATATTTATCGATAACTGAGTTATCGGTCAAAATGTTGTTCCCCTAAAACCTTGAAGTTTGTATACAACATGGGTTTCAAACGAAAGCGAAAAGACACAGCTTTCATCTGAATTGTTCCATAATTCGATATATTTATCGATAACTGAGTTATCGGTCAAAATGTTGTTCCCCTAAAACCTTGAAGTTTGTATACAACATGGGTTTCAAACGAAAGCGAAAAGACACAGCTTTCATTTGAATTGTTCCATAATTCGATACATTTATCGGTAAATGAGTTATCGGTCAAAATGTGGTCAAACAAAAAGGAAAGGCGACTACTTTCATTTGAATTTTTATATTTCGATATATTTATCGATAACTGAGTTATCGGTCAAAATGTTGTTCCCCTAAAACCTTGAAGTTTGTATACAACATGGGTTTCAAACGAAAGCGAAAAGACACAGCTTTCATTTGAATTGTTCCATAATTCGATACATTTATCGGTAAATGAGTTATCGGTCAAAATGTGGTTACCATTAAACCTTGAAATTCGCGTGCAATATGGGTATCAAACAAAAAGGAAAGGCGACTACTTTCATTTGAATTTTTATATTTCGATATATTTATCGATAACTGAGTTACCGGTCAGGTTGGGGTTTCCCTAAAACCTCGAAATTTGAATATAATATCGGTTTCAAACGAAAGGGCAAGGACATAGGTTACATTTGGACTTTGCTATATTTCGATATATTTATCGATAACTGAGTTACCGCTCAAAATGTGGTAACGATAAAACCTTGAAATTTTTATATATTGTCGGTATCAAACGAAGGCCAAGGCCTTAGGTTTCATTTGGACTTTGCTATATTTTGATATATTTATCGATAACTGAGTTACCGGTCAAAATGTGGTTCCCCTAAACCCTTGAAATTTGTATATAATATTGGTATCAAATGAAAGGGCAAGGACATAGGTTACATTTGGACTTTGCTATATTTCGATATATTTATCGATAACTGAGTTACCGCTCAAAATGTCGTTACCCTAAAACCTTGAAATTTTTATATAATGTCGGTATCAAACGAAGGCCCAGGCCTTAGGTTTCATTTGGACTTTGCTATATTTCGATATATTTACCGATAACTAAGTCACCGGCCAAAATGTGGTTCCCATTGAAATTTGAAATTTCCGTGCAATATCGGTATCAAACAAATATCATTTGAAATATTTATATTTTCATATATTCATCGATAAATGAGTTATCGGTCAAGGGGTTTCCCTAAAATCTCGAAATTTGAATATAATATATAATATCGGCATAGAACGAAATGGAAAGGCCATAGGCTTCATTTGGAACTTGCTATATTTCGATACATTTATCGATAGCGGAGTTACCGGTCAAAAAGTGGTTCCCCTAAAATTTGCATATAATATCGGTATCAAACGAAAGCCCAAGGCCTTAGGTTTCATTTGGACTTTGCTATATTTCGATATATTTATCGATAACTGAGTTGCCGATCAAGTTGGGGTTTCCCTAAAAGCTCGAAATTTGAATACAACATGGGTGTCAAACGAAAGTGAAAAGCCACAGCTTTCATCTGAATTGTTCCATAGTTCGATATATTTATCGATAACTGAGTTATCGGTCAAAATGTTGTTCCCCTAAAACCTTGAAGTTTGTATACAACATGGGTTTCAAACGAAAGCGAAAAGACACAGCTTTCATTTGAATTGTTCCATAATTCGATACATTTATCGGTAAATGAGTTATCGGTCAAAATGTGGTTACCATTAAACCTTGAAATTCGCGTGCAATATGGGTATCAAACAAAAAGGAAAGGCGACTACTTTCATTTGAATTTTTATATTTCGATATATTTATCGATAACTGAGTTACCGGTCAGGTTGGGGTTTCTCTAAAACCTCGAAATTTGAATATAATATCGGTTTCAAACGAAAGGGCAAGGACATAGGTTACATTTGGACTTTGCTATATTTCGATATATTTATCGATAACTGAGTTACCGCTCAAAATGTCGTTACCCTAAAACCTTGAAATTTTTATATAATGTCGGTATCAAACGAAGGCCCAGGCCTTAGGTTACCTTTGGACTTTGCTATATTTCGATATATTTATCGATAACTGAGTTATCGGTCAAAATGTGGTTCCCCTAAAACCTTGAAATTTTTTTATAATATCGGTATCAAACGAAGGGCAAGGCGTTCGGTTTCATTTGGACTTTGCTATATTTCGATATATTTACCGATAACTAAGTCACCGACCAAAATGTGGTTCCCATTGAAGATTGAAATTTCCGTGCAATATCGGTATCAAACAAATATCATTTGAAATATTTATATTTTCATATATTCATCGATAAATGAGTTATCGGTCAAAGGGGTTCCCTAAGACCTCCAAATTTGAATATAATATCGGCATAGAACGAAATGGCAAGGCCATAGGCTTCATTTGGAATTTGCTATATTTCGATACATTTATCGATAACTGAGTTACCGGTCAAAATGTGGTTCCCATTAAAATTTGAGATTCGCGTGCAATATGGGTATCAAACAAAAAGGAAAGGCCACTACTTTCATTTGAACTTTTATATTTCGATATATTTATCGATAACTGAGTTACCGGTCAAGTTGGGGTTTCCCTAAAACCTCGAAATTTGAATATAATATCGGTATCAGACGAAATGGCAAGGCCATAGGTTTAATTTGGACTTTGCTATATTTCGATATATTCATCGATAAATGAGTTATCGGTCAAGGGGATTCCCTAAAATCTCGAAATTTGAATATAATATCGGCATAAAACGAAATGGCAAGGTCATACGCTTCATTTGGAACTTGCTATATTTCGATACATTTATCGATAACGGAGTTACCGGTCAAAATGTGGTTCCCCTAAAATTTGCATATAATATCGGTATCAAACGAAAGCCCAACAAGGCCTTAGGTTTCATTTGGACTTTGCTATATTTCGATATATTTATCGATAACTGAGTTGCCGGTCAAGTTGGGGTTTCCCTAAAAGCTCGAAATTTGAATACAACATGGGTGTCAAACGAAAGTGAAAAGCCACAGCTTTCATTTGAATTGTTCAATAATTCGATATATTTATCGATAACTGAGTTATCGGTCAAAATGTTGTTAACCTAAAACCTTGAAATTTGTATACAACATGGGTTTCAAACGAAAGCGAAAAGCCACAGCTTTCAGGACTTTGCTATATTTCGATATATTTATCGATAACTGAGTTACCGGTCAACATGTGGTTCTCCTAAACCCTTGAAATTTGTATATAATATTGGTATCAACCGAAAGGGTAAGGCCTTAGGTTTCATTTGGACTTTGCTATATTTTGATATATTTATCGATAACTGAGTTACCGCTCAAAATGTGGTTCCCCTAAAACCTTGAAATTTGTATATAATATCGGTATCAAACGAAAGGGCAAGGACATAGGTTACATTTGGACTTTGCTATATTTCGATATATTTATCGATAGCTGAGTTACCGCTCAAAATGTGGTAACGATAAAACCTTGAAATTTTTATATAATGTCGGTATCAAACGAAGGCCAAGGCCTTAGGTTTCATTTGGACTTTGCTATATTTCGATACATTTACCGATAACGGAGTTACCGGTCAAAATGTGGTAACGATAAAACCTTGAAATTTTTATATAATGTCGGTATCAAACGAAGGCCAAGGCCTTAGGTTACATTTGGACTATGCTATATTTCGATATATTTATCGATAACTGAGTTACCGCTCAAAATGTGGTAACGATAAAACCTTGAAATTTTTATATAATGTCGGTATCAAACGAAGGCCAAGGCCTTAGGTTTCATTTGGACTTTGCTATATTTCGATACATTTACCGATAACGGAGTTACCGGCCAAAATGTGGTTCCCCTAAAACCTTGAAATTTGTATATAATATCGGTATCAATCGAAAGGGCAAGGACATAGGTTACATTTGGACTTTGCTATATTTCGATATATTTATCGATAACTGAGTTACCGCTCAAAATGTGGTAACGATAAAACCTTGAAATTTTTATAAAATGTCGGTATCAAACGAACGCCAAGGCCTTAGGTTTCATTTGGACTTTGCTATATTTTGATATATTTATCGATAACTGAGTTACCGGTCAAAATGTGGTTCCCCTAAACCCTTGAAATTTGTATATAATATTGGTATCAAATGAAAGGGTAAGGCCTTAGGTTTCATTTGGACTTTGCTATATTTCGATATATTTACCGATAACTGAGTTACCGGTCAAAATGTGGTTCCCCTAAAACTTAGAAATTTGTATATAATATCGGTTTCAAACGAAAGGGCAAGGACATAGGTCACATTTGGACTTTGCTATATTTCGATATATTTATCGATAACTAAGTTACCGCTCAAAATGTGGTTACCCTAAAACCTTGAAATTTTTATATAATGTCGATATCAAACGAAGGCCCAGGCCTTACGTTACCGTTGGACTTTGCTATATTTCGATATATTTATCGATAACTGAGTTACCGGTCAAAATGTGGTTCCCCTAAGCCCTTGAAATTGGTATATAATATTGGTATCAAATGAAAGGGTAAGGCCTTAGGTTTCATTTGGACTTTGCTGTATTTCGATATATTTACCGATAACTGAGTTACCGGTCAAAATGTGGTTCCCCTAAAACCTTGAAATTTGTATACAACATAGGTTTCAAACGAAAACGAAAAGCCACAGCTTTCATTTGATTTGTTCCATAATTCGATACATTTATCGATAACTGAGTTACCGGTCAAAATGTGGTTCCCATTGAAATTTGAAATTTCCGTGCAATATCGGTATCAAACAAATATCATTTGAAATAGTGATATTTTCATATATTCATCGATAAATGAGTTATCGGTCAAGGGGTTTCCCCTTAGACCTCGAAATTTGAATATAATTTCGGCATAGCACGAGCATGGCAAGGCCATAGGCTTCATTTGGAATTTGCTATATTTCGATACATTTATTGATAACTGAGTTACCGGTCAAAATGTGGTTCCCATTAAAATTTGAAATTCGCGTGCAATATGGGTATCAAACAAAAAGGAAAGGCCACTACTATTGAATATAATATCGGCATAAAACGAAATGGCAAGGTCATACGCTTCATTTGGAACTTGCTATATTTCGATACATTTATCGATAACGGAGTTACCGGTCAAAATGTGGTTCCCCTAAAATTTGCATATAATATCGGTATCAAACGAAAGCCCAAGGCCTTAGGTTTCATTTGGACTTTGCTATATTTCGATATATTTATCGATAACTGAGTTGCCGGTCAAGTTGGGGTTTCCCTAAAAGCTCGAAATTTGAATACAACATGGGTGTCAAACGAAAGTGAAAAGCCACAGCTTTCATTTGAATTGTTCCATAATTCGATATATTTAGCGATAACTGAGTTATCGGTCAAAATGTTGTTCCCCTAAAACCTTGAAATTTGTATACAACATGGGTTTCAAACGAAAGCGAAAAGCCACAGCTTTCATTTGAATTGTTCCATAATTCGATACATTTATCGATAACTGAGTTACCGGTCAAAATGTGGTTCCCATTAAAATTTGAAATTCGCGTGCAATATGGGTATCAAACAAAAAGGAAAGGCCACTACTTTCATTTGAACTTCTATATTTCGATATATTTATCTATAACTGAGTTACCGGTCAAGTTGGGGTTTCCCTAAAACCTCGAAATTTGAATATAATATCGGTTTCAAACGAAAGGGCAAGGACATAGGTTACATTTGGACTTTGCTATATTTCGATATATTTATCGATAACTGAGTTACCGGTCAAAATGTGGTTCCCCTAAAATTTGCATATAATATCGGTATCAAACGAAAGCCCAAGGCCTTAGGTTTCATTTGGACTTTGCTATATTTCGATATATTTATCGATAACTGAGTTGCCGGTCAAGTTGGGGTTTCCCTAAAAGCTCGAAATTTGAATATAATATCGGTATCAACCGAAGGCCAAGGACATAGGTTACATTTGGACTTTGCTATATTTCGATATATTTATCGATAACTGAGTTACCGGTCAAAATGTGGTTCCCCTAAAATTTGCATATAATATCGGTATCAAACGAAAGCCCAAGGCCTTAGGTTTCATTTGGACTTTGCTATATTTTGATATATTTATCGATAACTGAGTTACCGGTCAAAATGTGGTTCCCCTAAACCCTTGAAATTTGTATATAATATTGGTATCAAATGAAAGGGTAAGGCCTTAGGTTTCATTTGGACTTTGCTATATTTCGATATATTTACCGATAACTGAGTTACCGGTCAAAATGTGGTTCCCCTAAAACTTAGAAATTTGTATATAATATCGGTTTCAAACGAAAGGGCAAGGACATAGGTCACATTTGGACTTTGCTATATTTCGATATATTTATCGATAACTAAGTTACCGCTCAAAATGTGGTTACCCTAAAACCTTGAAATTTTTATATAATGTCGATATCAAACGAAGGCCCAGGCCTTACGTTACCGTTGGACTTTGCTATATTTCGATATATTTATCGATAACTGAGTTACCGGTCAAAATGTGGTTCCCCTAAGCCCTTGAAATTGGTATATAATATTGGTATCAAATGAAAGGGTAAGGCCTTAGGTTTCATTTGGACTTTGCTGTATTTCGATATATTTACCGATAACTGAGTTACCGGTCAAAATGTGGTTCCCCTAAAACCTTGAAATTTGTATACAACATAGGTTTCAAACGAAAACGAAAAGCCACAGCTTTCATTTGATTTGTTCCATAATTCGATACATTTATCGATAACTGAGTTACCGGTCAAAATGTGGTTCCCATTGAAATTTGAAATTTCCGTGCAATATCGGTATCAAACAAATATCATTTGAAATAGTGATATTTTCATATATTCATCGATAAATGAGTTATCGGTCAAGGGGTTTCCCCTTAGACCTCGAAATTTGAATATAATTTCGGCATAGCACGAGCATGGCAAGGCCATAGGCTTCATTTGGAATTTGCTATATTTCGATACATTTATTGATAACTGAGTTACCGGTCAAAATGTGGTTCCCATTAAAATTTGAAATTCGCGTGCAATATGGGTATCAAACAAAAAGGAAAGGCCACTACTATTGAATATAATATCGGCATAAAACGAAATGGCAAGGTCATACGCTTCATTTGGAACTTGCTATATTTCGATACATTTATCGATAACGGAGTTACCGGTCAAAATGTGGTTCCCCTAAAATTTGCATATAATATCGGTATCAAACGAAAGCCCAAGGCCTTAGGTTTCATTTGGACTTTGCTATATTTCGATATATTTATCGATAACTGAGTTGCCGGTCAAGTTGGGGTTTCCCTAAAAGCTCGAAATTTGAATACAACATGGGTGTCAAACGAAAGTGAAAAGCCACAGCTTTCATTTGAATTGTTCCATAATTCGATATATTTAGCGATAACTGAGTTATCGGTCAAAATGTTGTTCCCCTAAAACCTTGAAATTTGTATACAACATGGGTTTCAAACGAAAGCGAAAAGCCACAGCTTTCATTTGAATTGTTCCATAATTCGATACATTTATCGATAACTGAGTTACCGGTCAAAATGTGGTTCCCATTAAAATTTGAAATTCGCGTGCAATATGGGTATCAAACAAAAAGGAAAGGCCACTACTTTCATTTGAACTTCTATATTTCGATATATTTATCTATAACTGAGTTACCGGTCAAGTTGGGGTTTCCCTAAAACCTCGAAATTTGAATATAATATCGGTTTCAAACGAAAGGGCAAGGACATAGGTTACATTTGGACTTTGCTATATTTCGATATATTTATCGATAACTGAGTTACCGGTCAAAATGTGGTTCCCCTAAAATTTGCATATAATATCGGTATCAAACGAAAGCCCAAGGCCTTAGGTTTCATTTGGACTTTGCTATATTTCGATATATTTATCGATAACTGAGTTGCCGGTCAAGTTGGGGTTTCCCTAAAAGCTCGAAATTTGAATATAATATCGGTATCAACCGAAGGCCAAGGACATAGGTTACATTTGGACTTTGCTATATTTCGATATATTTATCGATAACTGAGTTACCGGTCAAAATGTGGTTCCCCTAAAATTTGCATATAATATCGGTATCAAACGAAAGCCCAAGGCCTTAGGTTTCATTTGGACTATGCTATATTTCGATATATTTATCGATAACTGAGTTACCGCTCAAAATGTGGTAACGATAAAACCTTGAAATTTTTATATAATGTCGGTATCAAACGAAGGCCAAGGCCTTAGGTTTCATTTGGACTTTGCTATATTTCGATACATTTACCGATAACGGAGTTACCGGCCAAAATGTGGTTCCCCTAAAACCTTGAAATTTGTATATAATATCGGTATCAATCGAAAGGGCAAGGACATAGGTTACATTTGGACTTTGCTATATTTCGATATATTTATCGATAACTGAGTTACCGCTCAAAATGTGGTAACGATAAAACCTTGAAATTTTTATAAAATGTCGGTATCAAACGAACGCCAAGGCCTTAGGTTTCATTTGGACTTTGCTATATTTTGATATATTTATCGATAACTGAGTTACCGGTCAAAATGTGGTTCCCCTAAACCCTTGAAATTTGTATATAATATTGGTATCAAATGAAAGGGTAAGGCCTTAGGTTTCATTTGGACTTTGCTATATTTCGATATATTTACCGATAACTGAGTTACCGGTCAAAATGTGGTTCCCCTAAAACTTAGAAATTTGTATATAATATCGGTTTCAAACGAAAGGGCAAGGACATAGGTCACATTTGGACTTTGCTATATTTCGATATATTTATCGATAACTAAGTTACCGCTCAAAATGTGGTTACCCTAAAACCTTGAAATTTTTATATAATGTCGATATCAAACGAAGGCCCAGGCCTTACGTTACCTTTGGACTTTGCTATATTTCGATATATTTATCGATAACTGAGTTACCGGTCAAAATGTGGTTCCCCTAAGCCCTTGAAATTGGTATCAAATGAAAGGGTAAGGCCTTAGGTTTCATTTGGACTTTGCTGTATTTCGATATATTTACCGATAACTGAGTTACCGGTCAAAATGTGGTTCCCCTAAAACCTTGAAATTTGTATACAACATAGGTTTCAAACGAAAACGAAAAGCCACAGCTTTCATTTGATTTGTTCCATAATTCGATACATTTATCGATAACTGAGTTACCGGTCAAAATGTGGTTCCCATTGAAATTTGAAATTTCCGTGCAATATCGGTATCAAACAAATATCATTTGAAATAGTGATATTTTCATATATTCATCGATAAATGAGTTATCGGTCAAGGGGTTTCCCCTTAGACCTCGAAATTTGAATATAATTTCGGCATAGCACGAGCATGGCAAGGCCATAGGCTTCATTTGGAATTTGCTATATTTCGATACATTTATTGATAACTGAGTTACCGGTCAAAATGTGGTTCCCATTAAAATTTGAAATTCGCGTGCAATATGGGTATCAAACAAAAAGGAAAGGCCACTACTATTGAATATAATATCGGCATAAAACGAAATGGCAAGGTCATACGCTTCATTTGGAACTTGCTATATTTCGATACATTTATCGATAACGGAGTTACCGGTCAAAATGTGGTTCCCCTAAAATTTGCATATAATATCGGTATCAAACGAAAGCCCAAGGCCTTAGGTTTCATTTGGACTTTGCTATATTTCGATATATTTATCGATAACTGAGTTGCCGGTCAAGTTGGGGTTTCCCTAAAAGCTCGAAATTTGAATACAACATGGGTGTCAAACGAAAGTGAAAAGCCACAGCTTTCATTTGAATTGTTCCATAATTCGATATATTTAGCGATAACTGAGTTATCGGTCAAAATGTTGTTCCCCTAAAACCTTGAAATTTGTATACAACATGGGTTTCAAACGAAAGCGAAAAGCCACAGCTTTCATTTGAATTGTTCCATAATTCGATACATTTATCGATAACTGAGTTACCGGTCAAAATGTGGTTCCCATTAAAATTTGAAATTCGCGTGCAATATGGGTATCAAACAAAAAGGAAAGGCCACTACTTTCATTTGAACTTCTATATTTCGATATATTTATCTATAACTGAGTTACCGGTCAAGTTGGGGTTTCCCTAAAACCTCGAAATTTGAATATAATATCGGTTTCAAACGAAAGGGCAAGGACATAGGTTACATTTGGACTTTGCTATATTTCGATATATTTATCGATAACTGAGTTACCGGTCAAAATGTGGTTCCCCTAAAATTTGCATATAATATCGGTATCAAACGAAAGCCCAAGGCCTTAGGTTTCATTTGGACTTTGCTATATTTCGATATATTTATCGATAACTGAGTTGCCGGTCAAGTTGGGGTTTCCCTAAAAGCTCGAAATTTGAATACAACATGGGTGTCAAACGAAAGTGAAAAGCCACAGCTTTCATTTGAATTGTTCCATAATTCGATATATTTATCGATAACTGAGTTATCGGTCAAAATGTTGTTCCCCTAAAACCTTGAAATTTGTATACAAAATGGGTTTCAAACGAAAACGAAAAGCCACAGCTTTCATTTGATTTGTTCCATAATTCGATACATTTATCGATAACTGAGTTACCGGTCAAAATGTGGTTCCCATTGAAATTTGAAATTTCCGTGCAATATCGGTATCAAACAAATATCATTTGAAATAGTGATATTTTCATATATTCATCGATAAATGAGTTATCGGTCAAGGGGTTTCCCCTTAGACCTCGAAATTTGAATATAATTTCGGCATAGCACGAGCATGGCAAGGCCATAGGCTTCATTTGGAATTTGCTATATTTCGATACATTTATTGATAACTGAGTTACCGGTCAAAATGTGGTTCCCATTAAAATTTGAAATTCGCGTGCAATATGGGTATCAAACAAAAAGGAAAGGCCACTACTATTGAATATAATATCGGCATAAAACGAAATGGCAAGGTCATACGCTTCATTTGGAACTTGCTATATTTCGATACATTTATCGATAACGGAGTTACCGGTCAAAATGTGGTTCCCCTAAAATTTGCATATAATATCGGTATCAAACGAAAGCCCAAGGCCTTAGGTTTCATTTGGACTTTGCTATATTTCGATATATTTATCGATAACTGAGTTGCCGGTCAAGTTGGGGTTTCCCTAAAAGCTCGAAGTTTGAATACAACATGGGTGTCAAACGAAAGTGAAAAGCCACAGCTTTCATTTGAATTGTTCCATAATTCGATATATTTAGCGATAACTGAGTTATCGGTCAAAATGTTGTTCCCCTAAAACCTTGAAATTTGTATACAACATGGGTTTCAAACGAAAGCGAAAAGCCACAGCTTTCATTTGAATTGTTCCATAATTCGATACATTTATCGATAACTGAGTTACCGGTCAAAATGTGGTTCCCATTAAAATTTGAAATTCGCGTGCAATATGGGTATCAAACAAAAAGGAAAGGCCACTACTTTCATTTGAACTTCTATATTTCGATATATTTATCTATAACTGAGTTACCGGTCAAGTTGGGGTTTCCCTAAAACCTCGAAATTTGAATATAATATCGGTTTCAAACGAAAGGGCAAGGACATAGGTTACATTTGGACTTTGCTATATTTCGATATATTTATCGATAACTGAGTTACCGGTCAAAATGTGGTTCCCCTAAAATTTGCATATAATATCGGTATCAAACGAAAGCCCAAGGCCTTAGGTTTCATTTGGACTTTGCTATATTTCGATATATTTATCGATAACTGAGTTGCCGGTCAAGTTGGGGTTTCCCTAAAAGCTCGAAATTTGAATACAACATGGGTGTCAAACGAAAGTGAAAAGCCACAGCTTTCATTTGAATTGTTCCATAATTCGATATATTTATCGATAACTGAGTTATCGGTCAAAATGTTGTTCCCCTAAAACCTTGAAATTTGTATACAAAATGGGTTTCAAACGAAAGCGAAAAGCCACAGCTTTCATTTGAATTGTTCCATAATTCGATACATTTATCGATAACTGAGTTACCGGTCAAAATGTGGTTCCCATTAAAATTTGAAATTCGCGTGCAATATGGGTATCAAACAAAAAGGAAAGGCCACTACTTTCATTTGAACTTTTATATTTCGATATATTTATCTATAACTGAGTTACCGGTCAAGTTGGGGTTTCCCTAAGACCTCGAAATTTGAATATAATATCGGCATATAACGAAATGGCAACGCCATAGGCTTCAATTGGAAATTGCTATATTTCGATACATTTATCGATAACTGAGTTACCGGTCAAAATGTGGTTCCCATTAAAATTTGAAATTCGCGTGCAATATGGGTATCAAACAAAAAGGAAAGGCCACTACTTTCATTTGAACTTTTATATTTCGATATATTTATCGATAACTGAGTTACCGGTCAAGTTGGGGTTCCCTAAAACCTCGAAATTTGAATATAATATCGGTATCAGACGAAATGGCAAGGCCATAGGTTTAATTTGGACTTTGCTATATTTCGATATATTCATCGATAAATGAGTTATCGGTCAAGGGGTTTCCCTAAAATCTCGAAATTTGAATATATAATCGGCATAAAACGAAATGGCAAGGTCATACGCTTCATTTGGAAATTGCTATATTTCGATACATTTATCGATAACTGAGTTACCGGTCAAAATGTGGTTCCCATTAAAATTTGAAATTCGCGTGCAATATGGGTATCAAACAAAAAGGAAAGGCCACTACTTTCATTTGAACTTTTATATTTCGATATATTTATCGATAACTGAGTTACCGGTCAAGTTGGGGTTCCCTAAAACCTCGAAATTTGAATATAATATCGGTATCAGACGAAATGGCAAGGCCATAGGTTTAATTTGGACTTTGCTATATTTCGATATATTCATCGATAAATGAGTTATCGGTCAAGGGGTTTCCCTAAAATCTCGAAATTTGAATATAATATCGGCATAAAACGAAATGGCAAGGTCATACGCTTCATTTGGACTTTGCTATATTTTGATATATTTATCGATAACTGAGTTACCGGTCAAAATGTGGTTCCCCTAAACCCTTGAAATTTGTATATAATATTGGTATCAAATGAAAGGGTAAGGCCTTAGGTTTCATTTGGACTTTGCTATATTTCGATATATTTACCGATAACTGAGTTACCGGTCAAAATGTGGTTCCCATTGAAATTTGAAATTTCCGTGCAATATCGGTATCAAACAAATATTATTTGAAATATTTATATTTTCATATATTCATCAATAAATGAGTTACCGGTCAGGTTGGGGTTTCCCTAAAACCTCGAAATTTGAATATAATATCGGCATAGAACGAAATGGCAAGAAGATATTCTTCATTTGGAATTTGCTATATTTCGATACATTTATCGATAACTGAGTTACCGGTCAAAATGTGGTTCCCATTAAAATTTGAAATTCGCGTGCAATATGGGTATCAAACAAAAAGGAAAGGCCACTACTTTCATTTGAACTTCTATATTTCGATATATTTATCTATAACTGAGTTACCGGTCAAGTTGGGGTTTCCCTAAGACCTCGAAATTTGAATATAATATCGGCATAGAACGAAATGGCAAGGCCATAGGCTTCATTTGGAATTTGCTATATTTCGATACATTTATCGATAACTGAGTTACGGTCAAAATGTGGTTCCCATTAAAATTTGAAATTCGTGTGCAATATGGGTATCAAACAAAAAGGAAAGGCCACTACTTTCATTTGAACTTTTATATTTCGATATATTTATCGATAACTGAGTTACCGGTCAAGTTGGGGTTTCCCTAAAGCCTCGAAATTTGAATATAATATCGGTATCAGACGAAATGGCAAGGCCATAGGTTTAATTTGGGCTTTGCTATATTTCGATATATTCATCGATAAATGAGTTATCGGTCAAGGGGTTTCCCTAAAATCTCGAAATTTGAATATAATATCGGCATAAAACGAAATGGCAAGGTCATACGCTTCATTTGGAACTTGCTATATTTCGATACATTTATCGATAACGGAGTTACCGGTCAAAATGTGGTTCCCCTAAAATTTGCATATAATATCGGTATCAAACGAAAGCCCAAGGCCTTAGGTTTCATTTGGACCTTGCTATATTTCGATACATTTATCGATAACTGAGTTGCCGGTCAAGTTGGGGTTTCCCTAAAAGCTCGAAATTTGAATACAACATGGGTGTCAAACGAAAGTGAAAAGCCACAGCTTTCATTTGAATTGTTCCATAATTCGATATATTTATCGATAACTGAGTTATCGGTCAAAATGTTGTTAACCTAAAACCTTGAAATTTGTATACAACATGGGTTTCAAACGAAAGCGAAAAGCCACAGCTTTCATTTGAATTGTTCCATAATTCGATACATTTATCGGTAAATGAGTTATCGGTCAAAATGTGGTTACCATTAAACCTTGAAATTCGCGTGCAATATGGGTACCAAACAAAAAGTAAAGGCCACTACTTTCATTTGAATTTTTATATTTCGATATATTTATCGATCACTGACTTACCGGTCAGGTTGGGGTTTCCCTAAAACCTCGAAATTTGAATATAATATCGGTATCAAACGAAAGGGAAAGGACATAGGTTACATTTGGACTTTGCTATATTTCGATATATTTATCGATAACTGAGTTACCGCTCAAAATGTGGTTCCCCTAAAACCTTGAAATTTGTATATAATATCGGTATCAAACGAAGGCCCAGGCCTTAGGTTACCTTTGGACTTTGCTATATTTCGATATATTTATCGATAACTGAGTTACCGGTCAAAATGTGGTTCCCCTAAACCCTTGAAATTTGTATATAATATTGGTATCAAATGAAAGGGTAAGGCCTTAGGTTTCATTTGGACTTTGCTATATTTCGATATATTTACCGATAACTGAGTTACCGGTCAAAATGTGGTTCCCCTAAAACCTTGAAATTTGTATATAATATCGGTTTCAAACGAAAGGGCAAGGACATAGGTTACATTTGGACTTTGCTATATTTCGATATATTTATCGATAACTGAGTTACCGGTCAAAATGTGGTTCAACTAAAACCTTGAAATTTTTTTATAATATCGGTATCAAACGAAGGGCAAGGCGTTGGGTTTCATTTGGACTTTGCTATATTTCGATATATTTACCGATAACTGAGTTACCGGTCAAAATGTGGTTCCCATTGAAATTTGAAATTTCCGTGCAATATCGGTATCAAACAAATATCATTTGAAATATTTATATGAATATATTCATCGATAAATGAGTTATCGGTCAAGGAGTTTCCCTAAGACCTCGAAATTTGAATATAATTTCGGCATAGAACGAAATGGCAAGGACATAGGCTTCATTTGGAATTTGCTATATTTCGATACATTTATCGATAACTGAGTTACCGGTCAAAATGTGGTTCCCATTAAAATATGAAATTCGCGTGCAATATGGGTATCAAACAAAAAGGAAAGGCCACTACTATTGAATATAATATCGGCATAAAACGAAATGGCAAGGTCATACGCTTCATTTGGAACTTGCTATATTTCGATACATTTATCGATAACGGAGTTACCGGTCAAAATGTGGTCCCCCTAAAATTTGCATATAATATCGGTATCAAACGAAAGCCCAAGGCCTTAGGTTTCATTTGGACTTTGCTATATTTCGATATATTTATCGATAACTGAGTTGCCGGTCAAGTTGGGGTTTCCCTAAAAGCTCGAAATTTGAATACACCATGGGTGTCAAACGAAAGTGAAAAGCCACAGCTTTCATTTGAATTGTTCCATAATTCGATATATTTATCGATAACTGAGTTATCGGTCAAAATGTTGTTCCCCTAAAACCTTGAAATTTGTATACAACATAGGTTTCAAACGAAAGCGAAAAGCCACAGCTTTCATTTGAATTGTTCCATAATTCGATACATTTATCGATAACTGAGTTACCGGTCAAAATGTGGTTCCCATTGAAATTTGAAATTTCCGTGCAATATCGGTATTAAACAAATATCATTTGAAATATTTATATTTTCATATATTCATCGATAAATGAGTTATCGGTCAAGGGGTTTCCCTAAGACCTCGAAATTTGAATATAATTTCGGCATAGAACGAAATGGCAAGGCCATAGGCTTCATTTGGAATTTGCTATATTTCGATACATTTATCGTTAGCTGAGTTACCGGTCAAAATGTGGTTCCCATAAAAATTTGAAATTCGCGTGCAATATGGGTATCAAACAAAAAGGAAAGGCCACTACTTTCATTTGAACTTCTATATTTCGATATATTTATCTACAATGTGGCGCAAAAGTAAGCTTCCGATGCTCAGCATATCGGTTGTGGCACGTGCAGTGTGTGCTGTTGCACCGTCTTGTTGGAACCACATGTTAGGGTAAGGCCTTAGGTTTCATTTGGACTTTGCTATATTTCGATATATTTACCGATAACTGAGTTACCGATCAAAATGTGGTTCCCATTGAAATTTGAGATTTCCGTGCAATATCGGTATCAAACAAATATCATTTGAAATATTTATATTTTCATATATTCATCGATAAATGAGTTATCGGTCAAGGGGGTTCCCTAAGACCTCGAAGTTTGAATATAATATCGGCATAGAACGAAATGGCAAGGAGATAGGCTTCATTTGGAATTTGCTATATTTCGATACATTTATCGATAACTGAGTTACCGGTCAAAATGTGGTTCCCATTAAAATTTGAAATTCGCGTGCAATATGGGTATCAAACAAAAAGGAAAGGCCACTACTTTCATTTGAACTTTTATATTTCGATATATTTATCGATAACTGAGTTACCGGTCAAGTTGGGGTTTCCCTAAAACCTCGAAATTTGAATATAATATCGGTATCAGACAAAATGGCAAGGCCATAGGTTTAATTTGGACTTTGCTATATTTCGATATATTCATCGATAAATGAGTTATCGGTCAAGGGGTTTCCCTAAAATCTCGAAATTTGAATATAATATCGGCATAAAACGAAATGGCAAGGTCATACGCTTCATTTGGAACTTGCTATATTTCGATACATTTATCGATAACGGAGTTACCGGTCAAAATGTGGTTCCCCTAAAATTTGCATATAATATCGGTATCAAACGAAAGCCCAAGGCCTTAGGTTTCATTTGGACTTTGCTATATTTCGATATATTTATCGATAACTGAGTTGCCGGTCAAGTTGGGGTTTCCCTAAAAGCTCGAAATTTGAATACAACATGGGTGTCAAACGAAAGTGAAAAGCCACAGCTTTCATTTGAATTGTTCCATAATTCGATATATTTATCGATAACTGAGTTATCGGTCAAAATGTTGTTAACCTAAAACCTTGAAATTTGTATACAACATGGGTTTCAAACGAAAGCGAAAAGCCACAGCTTTCATTTGAATTGTTCCATAATTCGATACATTTATCGGTAATTGAGTTATCGGTCAAAATGTGGTTACCATTAAACCTTGAAATTCGCGTGCAATATGGGTATCAAACAAAAAGTAAAGGCCACTACTTTCATTTGAATTTTTATATTTCGATATATTTATCGATCACTGAGTTACCGGTCAGGTTGGGGTTTCCCTAAAACCTCGAAATTTGAATGTAATATCGGTATCAAACGAAAGGGCAAGGACATAGGTTACATTTGGACTTTGCTATATTTCGATATATTTATCGATAACTGAGTTACCGCTCAAAATGTGGTTCCCCTAAAACCTTGAAATTTGTATATAATATCGGTATCAAACGAAAGGGCAAGGACATAGGTTACATTTGGACTTTGCTATATTTCGATATATTTATCGATAACTGAGTTACCGCTCAAAATGTGGTTCCCCTAAAACCTTGAAATTTGTATATAATATCGGTATCAAACGAAGGCCCAGGCCTTAGGTTACCTATGGACTTTGCTTTATTTCGATATATTTATCGATAACTGAGTTACCGGTCAAAATGTGGTTCCCCTAAACCCTTTAAATTTGTATATAATATTGGTATCAAATGAAAGGGTAAGGCCTTCGGTTTCATTTGGACTTTGCTATATTTCGATATATTTACCGATAACTGAGTTACCGGTCAAAATGTGGTTCCCCTAAAACCTTGAAATTTGTATATAATATCGGTTTCAAACGAAAGGGCAAGGACATAGGTTACATTTGGACTTTGTTATATTTCGATATATTTATCGATAACTGAGTTACCGGTCAAAATGTGGTTCAACTAAAACCTTGAAATTTTTTTATAATATCGGTATCAAACGAAGGGCAAGGCGTTGGGTTTCATTTGGACTTTGCTATATTTCGATATATTTACCGATAACTGAGTTACCGGTCAAAATGTGGTTCCCATTGAAATTTGAAATTTCCGTGCAATATCGGTATCAAACAAATATCATTTGAAATATTTATATTTTCATATATTCATCGATAAATGAGTTATCGGTCAAGGGGTTTCCCTAAGACCTCGAAATTTGAATATAATTTCGGCATAGAACGAAATGGCAAGGCCATAGGCTTCATTTGGAATTTGCTATATTTCGATACATTTATCGATAACTGAGTTACCGGTCAAAATGTGGTTCCCATTAAAATTTGAAATTCGCGTGCAATATGGGTATCAAACAAAAAGGAAAGGCCACTACTATTGAATATAATATCGGCATAAAACGAAATGGCAAGGTCATACGCTTCATTTGGAACTTGCTATATTTCGATACATTTATCGATAACGGAGTTACCGGTCAAAATGTGGTCCCCCTAAAATTTGCATATAATATCGGTATCAAACGAAAGCCCAAGGCCTTAGGTTTCATTTGGACTTTGCTATATTTCGATATATTTATCGATAACTGAGTTGCCGGTCAAGTTGGGGTTTCCCTAAAAGCTCGAAATTTGAATACAACATGGGTGTCAAACGAAAGTGAAAAGCCACAGCTTTCATTTGAATTGTTCCATAATTCGATATATTTATCGATAACTGAGTTATCGGTCAAAATGTTGTTTCCCTAAAACCTTGAAATTTGTATACAACATAGGTTTCAAACGAAAGCGAAAAGCCACAGCTTTCATTTGATTTGTTCCATAATTCGATACATTTATCGATAACTGAGTTACCGGTCAAAATGTGGTTCCCATTAAAATTTGAAATTCGCGTGCAATATGGATATCAAACAAATATCATTTGAAATATTTATATTTTCATATATTCATCGATAAATGAGTTATCGGTCAAAGGGGTTCCCTAAGACCTCCAAATTTGAATATAATATCGGCATAGAACGAAATGGCAAGGCCATAGGCTTCATTTGGAATTTGCTATATTTCGATACATTTATCGATAACTGAGTTACCGGTCAAAATGTGGTTCCCATTAAAATTTGAGATTCGCGTGCAATATGGGTATCAAACAAAAAGGAAAGGCCACTACTTTCATTTGAACTTCTATATTTCGATATATTTATCTATAACTGAGTTACCGGTCAAGTTGGGGTTTCCCTAAAACCTCGAAATTTGAATATAATATCGGTTTCAAACGAAAGGGTAAGGACATAGGTCAAAATGTGCTTCCCCTAAAACCTTGAAATTTGTATATAATATCGGTTTCAAACGAAAGGGCAAGGACATAGGTTACATTTGGACTTTGCTATATTTCGATATATTTATCTATAACGGAGTTACCGGTCAAAATGTGGTCCCCCTAAAATTTGCATATAATATCGGTATCAAACGAAAGCCCAAGGCCTTAGGTTTCATTTGGACTTTGCTATATTTCGATATATTTATCGATAACTGAGTTGCCGGTCAAGTTGGGGTTTCCCTAAAAGCTCGAAATTTGAATACAACATGGGTGTCAAACGAAAGTGAAAAGCCACAGCTTTCATTTGAATTGTTCCATAATTCGATATATTTATCGATAACTGAGTTATCGGTCAAAATGTTGTTTCCCTAAAACCTTGAAATTTGTATACAACATAGGTTTCAAACGAAAGCGAAAAGCCACAGCTTTCATTTGATTTGTTCCATAATTCGATACATTTATCGATAACTGAGTTACCGGTCAAAATGTGGTTCCCATTAAAATTTGAAATTCGCGCGCAATATGGGTATCAAACAAATATCATTTGAGATATTTATATTTTCATATATTCATCGATAAATGAGTTATCGGTCAAGCGGTTTCCCTAAGACCTCGAAATTTGAATATAATATCGGCATAGAACGAAATGGCAAGGCCATAGGCTTCATTTGGAATTTGCTATATTTCGATACATTTATCGATAACTGAGTTACCGGTCAAAATGTGGTTCCCATAAAAATTTGAAATTCGCGTGCAATATGGGTATCAAACAAAAAGGAAAGGCCACTACTTTCATTTGAATTCTATATTTCGATATATTTATCTATAACTGAGTTACCGGTCAAGTTGGGGTTTCCCTAAAACCTCGAAATTTGAATATAATATCGGTTTCAAACGAAAGGGCAAGGACATAGGTTACAGTTGGACTTTGCTATATTTCGATATATTTATCGATAACTGAGTTACCGGTCAAAATGTGGTTCCCATTGAAATTTGAAATTTCCGTGCAATATCGGTATCAAACAAATATCATTTGAAATATTTATATTTTCATATATTCATCGATAAATGAGTTATCGGTCAAGGGGTTTCCCTAAGACCTCGAAATTTGAATATAATATCGGCATAGTACGAAATGGCAAGGCCATAGGCTTCATTTGGAATTTGCTATATTTCGATACATTTATGGATAACTGAGTTACCGGTCAAAATGTGGTTCCCATAAAAATTTGAAATTCGCGTGCAATATGGGTATCAAACAAAAAGGAAAGGCCACTACTTTCATTTGAACTTCTATATTTCGATATATTTATCTACAATGTGGCGCAAAAGTAAGCTTCCGATGTTCAGCATATCGGTTGTGGCACGTGCAGTGTGTGCTGTTGCACCGTCTTGTTGGAACCACATGTTTTCCAATCCCAATTCATCAAGTTGCGGCAAAAAGAACTCGTTGATCATTGCTCTGTAGCGCTCACCATTCACAGTAACCGTTTGGCCCCGACCGATTATTGGTCAAATAAATAGTCAGCAATATTCCGCGTTCTGGAGCAGTGTAGCGTAACATTGTTTATTAACGTGTATTTCGCAGGAGTTTACTACACAAGTGTCAAAACAGAACTGACTTTAGGGGCCAATCGCAAAATTTAAAGCATTTTCTGATAGGAGGATTACTTTTGCGCCACCTTGTATAACTGAGTTACCGGTCAAGTTGGGGTTTAACTAAGACCTAGAAATTTGAATATAATACCGGCATAGAACGAAATGGCAAGGACATAGGCTTCATTTGGAAATTGCTATATTTCGATACATTTATCGATAACTGAGTTACCGGGCAAAATGTGGTTCCCATAAAAATTTGAAATTCGCGTGCAATATGGGTATCAAACAAAAAGGAAAGGCCACTACTTTCATTTGAATTTTTATATTTCGATATATTTATCGATCACTGAGTTACCGGTCGGGTTGGGGTTTCCCTAAAACCTCGAAATTTGAATATAATATCGGTATCAAACGAAAGGGCAAGGACATAGGTTACATTTGGACTTTGCTATATTTCGATATATTTATCGATAACTGAGTTACCGCTCAAAATGTGGTTCCCCTAAAACCTTGAAATTTGTATATAATATCGGTATCAAACGAAAGGGCAAGGACATAGGTTACATTTGGACTTTGCTATATTTCGATATATTTATCGATAACTGAGTTACCGCTCAAAATGTGGTTCCCCTAAAACCTTGAAATTTGTATATAATATCGGTATCAAACGAAGGCCCAGGCCTTAGGTTACCTTTGGACTTTGCTATATTTCGATATATTTATCGATAACTGAGTTACCGGTCAAAATGTGGTTCCCCTAAACCCTTGAAATATGTATATAATATTGGTATCAAATGAAAGGGTAAGGCCTTAGGTTTCATTTGGACTTTGCTATATTTCGATATATTTACCGATAACTGAGTTACCGGTCATAATGTGGTTCCCCTAAAACCTTGAAATTTGTATATAATATCGGTTTCAAACGAAAGGGCAAGGACATAGGTTACATTTGGACGTTGCTATATTTCGATATATTTATCGATAACTGAGTTACCGGTCAAAATGTGGTTCAACTAAAACCTTGAAATTTTTTTATAATATCGGTATCAAACGAAGGGCAAGGCGTTGGGTTTCATTTGGACTTTGCTATATTTCGATATATTTACCGATAACTGAGTTACCGGTCAAAATGTGGTTCCCATTGAAATTTGAAATTTCCGTGCAATATCGGTATCAAACAAATATCATTTGAAATATTTATATTTTCATATATTCATCGATAAATGAGTTATCGGTCAAGGGGTTTCCCTAAGACCTCGAAATTTGAATATAATTTCGGCATAGAACGAAATGGCAAGGCCATAGGCTTCATTTGGAATTTGCTATATTTCGATACATTTATCGATAACTGAGTTACCGGTCAAAATGTGGTTCCCATTAAAATTTGAAATTCGCGTGCAATATGGGTATCAAACAAAAAGGAAAGGCCACTACTATTGAATATAATATCGGCATAAAACGAAATGGCAAGGTCATACGCTTCATTTGGAACTTGCTATATTTCGATACATTTATCGATAACGGAGTTACCGGTCAAAATGTGGTCCCCCTAAAATTTGCATATAATATCGGTATCAAACGAAAGCCCAAGGCCTTAGGTTTCATTTGGACTTTGCTATATTTCGATATATTTATCGATAACTGAGTTGCCGGTCAAGTTGGGGTTTCCCTAAAAGCTCGAAATTTGAATACAACATGGGTGTCAAACGAAAGTGAAAAGCCACAGTTTTCATTTGAATTGTTCCATAATTCGATATATTTATCGATAACTGAGTTATCGGTCAAAATGTTGTTCCCCTAAAACCTTGAAATTTGTATACAACATAGGTTTCAAACGAAAGCGAAAAGCCACAGCTTTCATTTGAATTGTTCCATAATTCGATACATTTATCGATAACTGAGTTACCGGTCAAAATGTGGTTCCCATTAAAATTTGAAATTCGCGTGCAATATGGGTATCAAACAAATATCATTTGAAATATTTATTTTTTCATATATTCATCGATAAATGAGTTATCGGTCAAGGGGTTTCCCTAAGACCTCGAAATTTGAATATAATATCGGCATAGAACGAAATGGCAAGGCCATAGGCTTCATTTGGAATTTGCTATATTTCGATACATTTATCGATAACTGAGTTACCGGTCAAAATGTGGTTCCCATAAAAATTTGAAATTCGCGTGCAATATGGGTATCAAACAAAAAGGAAAGGCCACTACTTTCATTTGAATTCTATATTTCGATATATTTATCTATAACTGAGTTACCGGTCAAGTTGGGGTTTCCCTAAAACCTCGAAATTTGAATATAATATCGGTTTCAAACGAAAGGGCAAGGACATAGGTTACATTTGGACTTTGCTATATTTCGATATATTTATCGATAACTGAGTTACCGGTCAAAATGTGGTTCCCATTGAAATTTGAAATTTCCGTGCAATATCGGTATCAAACAAATATCATTTGAAATATTTATATTTTCATATATTCATCGATAAATGAGTTATCGGCCAAGGGGTTTCCCTAAGACCTCGAAATTTGAATATAATATCGGCATAGAACGAAATGGCAAGGCCATAGGCTTCATTTGGAATTTGCTATATTTCGATACATTTATCGATAACTGAGTTACCGGTCAAAATGTGGTTCCCATAAAAATTTGAAATTCGCGTGCAATATGGGTATCAAACAAAAAGGAAAGGCCACTACTTTCATTTGAACTTCTATATTTCGATATATTTATCTACAATGTGGCGCAAAAGTAAGCTTCCGATGTTCAGCATATCGGTTGTGGCACGTGCAGTGTGTGCTGTTGCACCGTCTTGTTGGAACCACATGTTTTTCAATCCCAATTCATCAAGTTGCGGCAAAAAGAACTCGTTGATCATTGCTCTGTAGCGCTCACCATTCACAGTAACCGTTTGGCCCCGACCGATTATTGGTCAAATAAATAGTCAGCAATATTCCGCGTTCTGGAGCAGTGTAGCGTAACATTGTTTATTAACGTGTATTTCGCAGGAGTTTACTACACAAGTGTCAAAACAGAACTGACTTTAGGGGCCAATCGCAAAATTTAAAGCATTTTCTGATAGGAGGATTACTTTTGCGCCACCTTGTATAACTGAGTTACCGGTCAAGTTGGGGTTTAACTAAGACCTAGAAATTTGAATATAATACCGGCATAGAACGAAATGGCAAGGCCATAGGCTTCATTTGGAAATTGCTATATTTCGATACATTTATCGATAACTGAGTTACCGGGCAAAATGTGGTTCCCATAAAAATTTGAAATTCGCGTGCAATATGGGTATCAAACAAAAAGGAAAGGCCACTACTTTCATTTGAATTTTTATATTTCGATATATTTATCGATCACTGAGTTACCGGTCAGGTTGGGGTTTCCCTAAAACCTTGAAATTTGAATATAATATCGGTATCAAACGAAAGGGCAAGGACATATGTTACATTTGGACTTTGCTATATTTCGATATATTTATCAATAACTGAGTTACCGCTCAGAATGTGGTTCCCCTAAAACCTTGAAATTTGTATATAATATCGGTATCAAACGAAGGCCCAGGCCTTAGGTTACCTTTGGACTTTGCTATATTTCGATATATTTATCGATAACTGAGTTACCGGTCAAAATGTGGTTCCCCTAAACCCTTGAAATTTGTATATAATATCGGTATCAAACGAAGGCCCAGGCCTTAGGTTACCTTTGGACTTTGCTATATTTCGATATATTTATCGATAACTGAGTTACCGGTCAAAATGTGGTTCCCCTAAACCCTTGAAATATGTATATAATATTGGTATCAAATGAAAGGGTAAGGCCTTAGGTTTCATTTGGACTTTGCTATATTTCGATATATTTACCGATAACTGAGTTACCGGTCATAATGTGGTTCCCCTAAAACCTTGAAATTTGTATATAATATCGGTTTCAAACGAAAGGGCAAGGACATAGGTTACATTTGGACGTTGCTATATTTCGATATATTTATCGATAACTGAGTTACCGGTCAAAATGTGGTTCAACTAAAACCTTGAAATTTTTTTATAATATCGGTATCAAACGAAGGGCAAGGCGTTGGGTTTCATTTGGACTTTGCTATATTTCGATATATTTACCGATAACTGAGTTACCGGTCAAAATGTGGTTCCCATTGAAATTTGAAATTTCCGTGCAATATCGGTATCAAACAAATATCATTTGAAATATTTATATTTTCATATATTCATCGATAAATGAGTTATCGGTCAAGGGGTTTCCCTAAGACCTCGAAATTTGAATATAATTTCGGCATAGAACGAAATGGCAAGGCCATAGGCTTCATTTGGAATTTGCTATATTTCGATACATTTATCGATAACTGAGTTACCGGTCAAAATGTGGTTCCCATTAAAATTTGAAATTCGCGTGCAATATGGGTATCAAACAAAAAGGAAAGGCCACTACTATTGAATATAATATCGGCATAAAACGAAATGGCAAGGTCATACGCTTCATTTGGAACTTGCTATATTTCGATACATTTATCGATAACGGAGTTACCGGTCAAAATGTGGTCCCCCTAAAATTTGCATATAATATCGGTATCAAACGAAAGCCCAAGGCCTTAGGTTTCATTTGGACTTTGCTATATTTCGATATATTTATCGATAACTGAGTTGCCGGTCAAGTTGGGGTTTCCCTAAAAGCTCGAAATTTGAATACAACATGGGTGTCAAACGAAAGTGAAAAGCCACAGTTTTCATTTGAATTGTTCCATAATTCGATATATTTATCGATAACTGAGTTATCGGTCAAAATGTTGTTCCCCTAAAACCTTGAAATTTGTATACAACATAGGTTTCAAACGAAAGCGAAAAGCCACAGCTTTCATTTGAATTGTTCCATAATTCGATACATTTATCGATAACTGAGTTACCGGTCAAAATGTGGTTCCCATTAAAATTTGAAATTCGCGTGCAATATGGGTATCAAACAAATATCATTTGAAATATTTATTTTTTCATATATTCATCGATAAATGAGTTATCGGTCAAGGGGTTTCCCTAAGACCTCGAAATTTGAATATAATATCGGCATAGAACGAAATGGCAAGGCCATAGGCTTCATTTGGAATTTGCTATATTTCGATACATTTATCGATAACTGAGTTACCGGTCAAAATGTGGTTCCCATAAAAATTTGAAATTCGCGTGCAATATGGGTATCAAACAAAAAGGAAAGGCCACTACTTTCATTTGAATTCTATATTTCGATATATTTATCTATAACTGAGTTACCGGTCAAGTTGGGGTTTCCCTAAAACCTCGAAATTTGAATATAATATCGGTTTCAAACGAAAGGGCAAGGACATAGGTTACATTTGGACTTTGCTATATTTCGATATATTTATCGATAACTGAGTTACCGGTCAAAATGTGGTTCCCATTGAAATTTGAAATTTCCGTGCAATATCGGTATCAAACAAATATCATTTGAAATATTTATATTTTCATATATTCATCGATAAATGAGTTATCGGCCAAGGGGTTTCCCTAAGACCTCGAAATTTGAATATAATATCGGCATAGAACGAAATGGCAAGGCCATAGGCTTCATTTGGAATTTGCTATATTTCGATACATTTATCGATAACTGAGTTACCGGTCAAAATGTGGTTCCCATAAAAATTTGAAATTCGCGTGCAATATGGGTATCAAACAAAAAGGAAAGGCCACTACTTTCATTTGAACTTCTATATTTCGATATATTTATCTACAATGTGGCGCAAAAGTAAGCTTCCGATGTTCAGCATATCGGTTGTGGCACGTGCAGTGTGTGCTGTTGCACCGTCTTGTTGGAACCACATGTTTTTCAATCCCAATTCATCAAGTTGCGGCAAAAAGAACTCGTTGATCATTGCTCTGTAGCGCTCACCATTCACAGTAACCGTTTGGCCCCGACCGATTATTGGTCAAATAAATAGTCAGCAATATTCCGCGTTCTGGAGCAGTGTAGCGTAACATTGTTTATTAACGTGTATTTCGCAGGAGTTTACTACACAAGTGTCAAAACAGAACTGACTTTAGGGGCCAATCGCAAAATTTAAAGCATTTTCTGATAGGAGGATTACTTTTGCGCCACCTTGTATAACTGAGTTACCGGTCAAGTTGGGGTTTAACTAAGACCTAGAAATTTGAATATAATACCGGCATAGAACGAAATGGCAAGGCCATAGGCTTCATTTGGAAATTGCTATATTTCGATACATTTATCGATAACTGAGTTACCGGGCAAAATGTGGTTCCCATAAAAATTTGAAATTCGCGTGCAATATGGGTATCAAACAAAAAGGAAAGGCCACTACTTTCATTTGAATTTTTATATTTCGATATATTTATCGATCACTGAGTTACCGGTCAGGTTGGGGTTTCCCTAAAACCTTGAAATTTGAATATAATATCGGTATCAAACGAAAGGGCAAGGACATATGTTACATTTGGACTTTGCTATATTTCGATATATTTATCAATAACTGAGTTACCGCTCAGAATGTGGTTCCCCTAAAACCTTGAAATTTGTATATAATATCGGTATCAAACGAAAGGGCAAGGACATAGGTTACATTTGGACTTTGCTATATTTCGATATATTTATCGATAACTGAGTTACCGCTCAAAATGTGGTTCCCCTAAAACCTTGAAATTTGTATATAATATCGGTATCAAACGAAGGCCCAGGCCTTAGGTTACCTTTGGACTTTGCTATATTTCGATATATTTATCGATAACTGAGTTACCGGTCAAAATGTGGTTCCCCTAAACCCTTGAAATTTGTATATAATATTGGTATCAAATGAAAGGGTAAGGCCTTAGGTTTCATTTGGACTTTGCTATATTTCGATATATTTACCGATAACTGAGTTACCGGTCAAAATGTGGTTCCCCTAAAACCTTGAAATTTGTATATAATATCGGTTTCAAACGAAAGGGCAAGGACATAGGTTACATTTGGACTTTGGTATATTTCGATATATTTATCGATAACTGAGTTACCGGTCAAAATGTGGTTCAACTAAAACCTTGAAATTTTTTTATAGTATCGGTATCAAACGAAGGGCAAGGCGTTGGGTTTCATTTGGACTTTGCTATATTTCGATATATTTACCGATAACTGAGTTACCGGTCAAAATGTGGTTCCCATTGAAATTTGAAATTTCCGTGCAATATCGGTATCAAACAAATATTATTTGAAATATTTATATTTTCATATATTCATCGATAAATGAGTTATCGGTCAAGGGGTTTCCCTAAGACCTCGAAATTTGAATATAATTTCGGCATAGAACGAAATGGCAAGGCCATAGGCTTCATTTGGAAATTGCTATATTTCGATACATTTATCGATAACTGAGTTACCGGTCAAAATGTGGTTCCCATTAAAATTTGAAATTCGCGTGCAATATGGGTATCAAACAAAAAGGAAAGGCCACTACTATTGAATATAATATCGGCATAAAACGAAATGGCAAGGTCATACGCTTCATTTGGAACTTGCTATATTTCGATACATTTATCGATAACGGAGTTACCGGTCAAAATGTGGTCCCCCTAAAATTTGCATATAATATCGGTATCAAACGAAAGCCCAAGGCCTTAGGTTTCATTTGTAGTTTGCTATATTTCGATATATTTATCGATAACTGAGTTGCCGGTCAAGTTGGGGTTTCCCTAAAACCTCGAAATTTGAATACAACATGGGTGTCAAACGAAAGTGAAAAGCCACAGCTTTCATTTGAATTGTTCCATAATTCGATATATTTATCGATAACTGAGTTATCGGTCAAAATGTTGTTTCCCTAAAACCTTGAAATTTGTATACAACATAGGTTTCAAACGAAAGCGAAAAGCCACAGCTTTCATTTGATTTGTTCCATAATTCGATACATTTATCGATAACTGAGTTACCGGTCAAAATGTGGTTCCCATTAAAATTTGAAATTCGCGTGCAATATGGGTATCAAACAAATATCATTTGAAATATTTATATTTTCATATATTCATCGATAAATGAGTTATCGGTCAAGGGGTTTCCCTAAGACCTCGAAATTTGAATATAATATCGGCATAGAACGAAATGGCAAGGCCATAGGCTTCATTTGGAATTTGCTATATTTCGATACATTTATCGATAACTGAGTTACCGGGCAAAATGTGGTTCCCATAAAAATTTGAAATTCGCGTGCAATATGGGTATCAAACAAAAAGGAAAGGCCACTACTTGCATTTGAACTTCTATATTTCGATATATTTATCTATAACTGAGTTACCGGTCAAGTTGGGGTTTCCCTAAAACCTCGAAATTTGAATATAATATCGGTTTCAAACGAAAGGGCAAGGACATAGGTTACATTTGGACTTTGCTATATTTCGATATATTTATCGATAACTGAGTTACCGGTCAAAATGTGGTTCCCATTGAAATTTGAAATTTCCGTGCAATATCGGTATCAAACAAATATCATTTGAAATATTTATATTTTCATATATTCATCGATAAATGAGTTATCGGTCAAGGGGTTTCCCTAAGACCTCGAAATTTGAATATAATATCGGCATAGAACGAAATGGCAAGGCCATAGGTTACATTTGGACTTTGCTATATTTCGATATATTTATCGATAACTGAGTTACCGGTCAAAATGTGGTTCCCATTGAAATTTGAAATTTCCGTGCAATATCGGTATCAAACAAATATCATTTGAAATATTTATATTTTCATATATTCATCGATAAATGAGTTATCGGTCAAGGGGTTTCCCTAAGACCTCGAAATTTGAATATAATATCGGCATAGAACGAAATGGCAAGGCCATAGGTTACATTTGGACTTTGCTATATTTCGATATATTTATCGATAACTGAGCTACCGGTCAAAATGTGGTTCCCATTGAAATTTGAAATTTCCGTGCAATATCGGTATCAAACAAATATCATTTGAAATATTTATATTTTCATATATTCATCGATAAATGAGTTATCGGTCAAGGGGTTCCCCTAAGACCTCGAAATTTGAATATAATATCGGCATAGCACGAAATGGCAAGGCCATAGGCTTCATTTGGAATTTGCTATATTTCGATACATTTATCGATAACTGAGTTACCGGGCAAAATGTGGTTCCCATAAAAATTTGAAATTCGCGTGCAATATGGGTATCAAACAAAAAGGAAAGGCCACTACTTTCATTTGAACTTCTATATTTCGATATATTTATCTACAATGTGGCGCAAAAGTAAGCTTCCGATGTTCAGCATATCGGTTGTGGCACGTGCAGTGTGTGCTGTTGCACCGTCTTGTTGGAACCACATGTTTTCCAATCCCAATTCATCAAGTTGCGGCAAAAAGAACTCGTTGATCATTGCTCTGTAGCGCTCACCATTCACAGTAACCGTTTGGCCCCGACCGATTATTGGTCAAATAAATAGTCAGCAATATTCCGCGTTCTGGAGCAGTGTAGCGTAACATTGTGTAACGTATACGTAGTGAATCCGCCCCTTTGCGCTATCGATGTGGAACGCCCCTCAGCTAGCTCAGTTTGGCAAGGCGCAGTGCTCAACCCTTGGCCACATCGATGCAGGGCCGATTGTTACAATCCCTGTTTCGTTCATCTCCATAGACCCCCTTTGGAAGCCCACCCTTCCTTGGACCGCTCGTTTTAGCTCGGGTTTCGCAGGTCCCCTATCTTACCTTTGCTCCAGAAATTACCTACCCCTTCGTCATCATTCCCCTCCCCACCCAGTTAATTTAGCACACCATTTCGTTTTATGTTTTTACTTCAATATACCATTTTTTTAATCATACAAATTATTTCCTTAAACTCTATGTACAAAAAAAATCGTTACTTATTTGCAACAAAAATGGTTACATGCATATCAAGGTAAAGTATCATAAAAAAATTATACGTTTCTAAAAATTTATGAGCCGTATCAAAACGTAGCGGTTCATACCAAATTACAACATAAAGCTCTTTATTACGACAGATATAATTTTCACAACAAAAAAAAACGATACGGTATTCGCAAATTTTAGTTTAGGCTGGATACTTCCGAATACATATTAAAACTCCTAGTTTAACAAAAATGTCAAATGTTCACAAAAAGATATACTAGTATTGAAACAGATTAACGGTTTATGCCGGGTACCACACCCAAAGGCAATTCTAACAGGTTATCCTTTTTGAGTTTTATATGGACATATTTGTGTATTCAAACGAATGTACATGAACATAAAAAAAAACTGTACTCGACTTTATTTCATTACAAAAAGGACATATATCTATATCCAAAAAAAAAACCAAGATGCATGATAAGAAGATATTATGTATATATACATATGTATCGTTTTAGTTCTATGGGACTTCCTCTCTGCACGGTAAAAAACAACTAAACTTATATTGTCGAAAATTTCGAGTTTTTAGCCCGAATCCTATGGCCTACCTGAAAGAGCTCTTTAAGGGGGTTTTAAGGGGTTTCTGGGAGCTGAATTTTACAGCCATTAACAAGAATTTGATTTTTTTTTTTTTTTTTTTTGGGTTTAGTTTAATCCGCCCGCGAGATCGTTTTTCCCTCTAATCTCGTAAAGTTTAGCTTATATCAACCATTTAAAACTGATCATTATACGTACTGACAAATATTCACATATACATATATTAATCTACGATGAAATTTTGTGCAAACGGTTGTGGAGGCACTGTGGTGCTTCTCGAGGAACTGAAACTCGGCTAATTGATTGAACGTTGGTGAAAGATTTTATAGTTGGGTTGAAGTTAAATGAAAATTTCCCTGTGGCTCCGCAATTGCTTTTGGTTATGAGGTTAGGGTGTCCCCGCTATAGAAACGAAGAAATTTACGTGTTACCGGGTTGTAACGAACAAGTGGTGCTCCGACGCCATTTTGGCGTTCTCGCATCTCGCACACTATCCATGGATATTGTTTAAGTGACTTTCGTCCCTTAAATGGAACGCACTCCTGCGATCCTCAAGCCCGTAATGCAACCCTGCATACCTTAGCAGCGAACACAACACTGTGTTCGCAAAGCCCGTCATGCATCCCTGCATGACCCTGTCAAAGGAAGCATCCCTGCTTTCCTTCGAACTTCCAGTGTTGGAAACACTATAAAAGCGCTGTGCGCATACGAACTCTTTCTCTTTTACTTTTTCATCGGAACGCGCCTGTCGCATCTGCAATCAACAGAGGTAACTATCATCAACGCGGGACTTACAACCTTCGCAATCAACCATACAAGCAGTGCGCGGTTCATTAATTTCTAGTTTCAATTTTTCTATTATTTTGTTTAATATCTTGAATTTCCATTCATTTAAAGAAAGGATATTGCATTGTTCCATTTCATTAAATTATTCTTAATCTCATAAGAAAATCGTATTGTACATTGAAGTACCGAATAATTGAATTAAATCGTTGTTGTTAGTATTAAGTTGCCAATAGAAATTCGCGTTTCATTTGTTAGTGCAATCTCCCACTTGTATTTACCCCCAAATACAAGCCGAGTGAAAACTCCCTTCACTCCTACCTATTCCTTATCATCAATTTGAACATGGTCCTTACAAGCCGAATTTGACGGCACAGGAATACACCTAACCATCAAAAACTCTATTGGCAACGCGAACAACTTCGAAGGAAAACAACCGCAATACAACACTGCTTGTTGAGCCTTTTGCGCTGCCCACGCATTGCATTTTCAACCACCACAACGAACGGCAGCATATCGGCAGCATCAACAAGCAAAAGTAAGTAAAGTGAATATTGTGCGCAAAAACATTTTAAAACCGCGATTAAAGTAAAATAAAGTTAAAAGTAAATTTTTAAACCCGTTTCATGTTGAAAAATAAAGTAAAAGTGTTAAATGTTGAGAAAAGAAACAAAGTTTAGTAAAAACTTTTGCTACAAAACTGCCGCTGTCCAACGTGGGAATACATATACCAGCAAACACGCCGGTACGTGCAGCGAAAATCATCGCATTTACCGGTGGAGTCACATGTAGCCAGTACAAAAAGAGAAAAGTAAGGTAAATCCTACCCAGAGTTTCGGGCCAACGTGGGAAGGTACCCTAACCTAAAAACAATGAGCACCCCAAAAAGTTTCATGTAAGTGCCGTTATTTTTCTTATACATTTTTGGAACCGTTCCTCTAACGGTAGTAAATATATACATATATTTAGATATATGCATACGAAAACTTAAAAGCGCCAAACATTCCTCTTTGGTTATTCTAGTTGGTTGTTTCTTACCAAAAGCGTATGCACGTAACACACACTGTATACACAACCCCTTGTACATATAGCCATTTCACGCGGATCGTTTTGTATAAAGTTAAACAAAAACGTACTCCATTTCATTCGCACTGACCATTTTGCGTTTCTTTCTATACTTTGGTCAAGTGTGCTAAAATTTTTGTTCGTTGCTATCCCCACCTGCCCATGGTTAAGTATTCCCATCCCCTTTCTGCACTTATATACCTACATATAAAAGTGAAACTAGTAACAAAAGCAAGTAAACAAAGCGAGAGCTAAAAAGGCAAATAGTTTGTGGTTTTCATTGTCTTCTACAGTGCAATTATGCTAAATTTTCAAAGGTGGTCTCATACGCCTTTAATATTTACTTAACAAATTTTGTGCAAAGTGGTGATTTTATTCATACATACGGGCAAAGTCCATTTGTATACAACTGCAAATCGCTTTGCTATTTGAAATTCGCTGCGCAACATGCTTGGCGCAGACATAGAGTTTTGCTTCTCTATCTACCCTTACTTTGCTTACAATCCCTTCAATATATCTATACGTTTGTCTGAAAATTTCGTACATATCGACATATGTACATATAAAAAGGAATTCTGCCTGCTCTTTTCGTTTCGCTGCTCGCGTCAGCGTAGATTTGTATTTTGTTTTGGTTCTGTCGACAACAAACAACAAAAATCCCAATAAGAATTTGCAATTGAAAACCCATTCCCAGTGGTGAACAAACATAAATATTAAAGAACAAAAAAGTCTTTACATTTGTGTGCAGTTATCGGTATTGGTATATATGTATGTACATACGTTAAGTAGTTCCCCCCGCTACTATCCCCAGTAGCGTAACCCAGTAGCAACATAAAATCAGTCATAAATATTTGATGAATCAGTTAATATATACGGTGATTTTTTCTCGTTTGCATTTAATGCTATTATCCCCAATAGCATAAACTAATCGTTCATCAAAGTCTACTAAAACATAAAGTGCAAGTTTTCTGTGCTAGTGCTACTTACGCGATTTATTTAATAAGTTTGTATCCAAAATTCATCCGAGTGCATCTTGCAGGGTGCCTAAATAACTCTACCTATTAGCACAGTCACTAATTTCTAGTGCGTGTTTTACTGCTACTATACCCAGTAGCCTAATCCAGTTGTTTCACCAAGCCCGTTCAACGAGCAAGTCTGAGTCTTCCCAACCCAAGCAAAGCACAGTGGTCATTAAAATTCCTAAATATAATCCTTAAAATCAAGTTGAGTGAAAGATGTCATTGTGAAGCTTAGTTTAAATTTTATACATTTTTAAGTTTTTGTTGCTATACCCAGTAGCGCACGTCATTACGGAACTCTCCTAATCGTTTTTATCAATTCCCATCTCAATCTTAATTACATCCGGGCAATACTGTCAAAATATTAAATCATGGCTACTGGTTCAGCCGTAATGGCAGAATTCATATTCTGTTCAAATGATTTAATGAATTTTTGTTCTCGTTTTGAAAAAGAAGATCCTGAAGAAAATACTGACACCTTATTGGATGTTAAACTTCAGGATCTAAACAAACGTTGGGAGAATTTACAAATCTCTTATAAGAGCGTCTGCCTCGAAGACGAAAAACAAGTTTCCATCGATTTTAAAGACGAAGCAACAAACAAGTTCCAAGTATGTACTGACAGCTTCTATATATGTAAATCCCAAATTATCGATCAGCTTAAGTCCTTTCATGGCACCACTCCCGATAAAAATGTAACTGCTAGACATTCCTTGTCTTTTGTCGATAACTCGATTCCATGCATAAAAGTGCCCCCATGCGATACACAGATTTTTTATGGTAGTTACGAGGAGTGGCCGAGCTTCCGTGACATGTTCACGGCAGTGTACCTCAATCACCCAAAACTAACCCCAGCTCAAAAACTATTTCATCTGCGCAATAAAACTCGGGGAAAGGCAGGCCTTATAGTGAAACATTACAAACTCTGTGATGAAAACTTTTCACTGGCCTGGGAAGCACTTAGAGCCCGTTTTGAAAATAAGCGGATTTTGATCGATAACCAATTGAAGACCCTCTTCAACATTCCCCCTGTTACATCCGAAAATAGTGAGGGAATTCAGAGAATACAGAGTACAATAAATGATTGTCTTTCTTGCCTTACTTCTCAAGGGGTTTCCGTGGTCGAATGGGATCCGATATTAATTTATCTATGCTCCACAAAACTCCCAGAAGACACGCTCTCTCTTTGGGAGCAATCCTTAAAATCAAGGAAAGAGTTGCCCGACTGGTCCCAAATGGACTCCTTCCTAACTAGTCGGTATGAAGTAGTTGAACGATTGCACAACTACAAAACTTCCAAACCTCGCCACTCTTCCAACCCAAAGACTCCAACTAAAGTGCAATCTTACCTCTCTCAAGAACAAGTGACGTTCACTTGTAAACTTTGCAAAAATAATCATGCTCTCAAATCCTGTCCGAAATTCCGTAACTTGGCAGTTTCCGATCGAACTAAATTCGCCGAGAAAAATGGTTATTGTACCAACTGCCTGGCATATAACCACACACTTACCAACTGTCAAAGCGTTTTTAGATGTCTTCATTGCAGACAATCGCATCACACGATGCTTCATCCTAAACCACCTATAAAATCCGCACCTAAGTCAGCAAATGCGACTTCATCCGCAAAGCCAACCACAAAAGCAACCCCCCTGTTGCACACCCACTCTACCGAACTGCCGAATACCCCAAGGCATCCAATATTCAACATAACCCAAGGCAATTGCGATGAATCTCCATCCACCTCTGCTGACAGTGCGTCCAGAATCCAAGCTAACTTCTCAGCAAACCATGAGAAGACGCTGCTTCCCACCGCCCGAGTGCACATTGAGCACATGGGCACACTTTTCACCCTAAGAGCCTTAATCGACCAAGGCTCGCAAAAAACCTTCATTTCCGAGAAGGTACAGAAACGCTTAAATCTTCCTACTTACCGGGAAGATTATGCAGTAACCGGGATGGGCGGAATCGTTGTAGAAAAGGCGAACAAAGTCTGTCAACTAACTCTAATCTCCAAACGTTATGAACAAAAGTCGTTACCCAAGCGATTGTGCTTCAAAAGCTCACAAGCTTTTTACCAACATTCTCTATCCCGAAACCCAATCCAACAGACATTAAGGATCTAGATCTCGCTGATCCTTATTTCTTCACTCCTGGTCCCATAGATATGGTGATCGGAAGCGATCTCATACCGAAGATCCTTCTTCAAGGAATTCAACACCACATTCTAGGCAGTCTCCTCGCTCAAAACACAATTTTCGGGTGGTATTTGAGCGGACCCATGCAACCCACTTCTTGTTCTACCTTTCATACGTACGCTGTAGAAGATACTAATGAAAACCTCAATATTCAATTGAAGAGGTTCTGGGAACTCGAGGAACTGCCCGAATCTCGCCTATCTTCTGACGAAGATTCATACTGCGAACAGTTCTATCAAGACACCACTGTTAGGCGAAGTGATGGCCGATATATAGTTCGGCTACCTTTCAAATCGAAGTTTCCATCCAACCTGGCCCTGGGACCATCCCGTTCCCAAGCTATGCGACAAGCTATCCGAATGGAGCATATGCTCAATAAAAATCCCACCCTCAAAGAAGAATACAACCGCGTTCTAGAAGAGTACCTCACCCTCGATCATATGAGGCAAATCGCTCCCGATGAGGTGCACGAAAATGGACATTATCGTTCATACTATCTTCCACATCATTCAGTTGTTAAACCAGACAGTAAGTCTACGAAAGTTCGTGTGGTATTCAATGCCTCCAAACCCACGGCATCTGATATTTCACTAAACGATATACTTCATATCGGTCCAACCTTGCAAACAGATCTTCTATTTGTCATTTTAAATTGGCGATTGTATAAGTATGTCTTTAACGGTGACATACAAAAAATGTACCGACAGATTCTTCTCCACGAAGATGATCAACCGTATCAACGAATTCTCTTTCGAAGAAACAACGAGGATAAACTATCTGATTTTGCCCTGAAGACAGTGACATTCGGAGTCAACTGCGCGCCTTATCTTGCAATTCGCACTGTGCATCAACTAGCAACTGATACAAAAGATTCCCATCCACTAGCGAAACAAATTTTAACCAAAGAAACCTATGTGGATGATGTCTTATCTGGAGGTCACGATATTCCATCGTGTTTAAACGCTCAAACTGAACTCATCCATTGTTTACTTTCAGCTGGGTTTCCTCTCCGGAAAATTACAGCAAACCATCCTCAACTTTTAAATCAAATTCCTGCAGATCACCTTCTCGACTCTGACTTCCTGAAATTTGATTATTCCAGTTCTACCAAAACGCTTGGTATACGATGGAACGCGTTAAACGATTCTTTTTCATATTCAGTTGAATACTTGACACCACCCTCCAGCGCCACAAAACGCCAAATTTTATCCTCAGTCTCGAAACTTTTTGACCCCGCAGGATGGCTATCGCCCATTCTTATTCAAGCGAAAATACTCTTGCAACAAATTTGGTTAGAAGGTACGGAATGGGACGAGTGTGTCAAACCCCTTTCACTTCAAAAGTGGCACCAATTCGTAACCGATTTGCCCACAATCGAACAAATCCAAATTCCTAGATGGACAGAATTCTCGCCTAGTAGATCAATTCAAATCCATGGATTCTGTGATGCTTCAGAGAAAGCATACTGTGCATCCGTTTACATTCGGTCGCAATCAGCCAATACGGTATCCGCTCACCTTCTGTTTTCAAAAACCAAGGTAGCACCACTACAGACAGTGAGTCTCCCACGCCTAGAATTGTGTGGAGCAGTCTTATTATCTAAATGCATAAAAAGGGTTATTACTCAATTATCTCTTGATGGTGCAAACGTCTTTCTTTGGTCCGATTCGTCTATTGTACTTGCATGGCTCGAAAAACCACCATGTACGTGGAAGGTATACGTAGCCAATCGTACGTCAGAAATCATTAAAAATGTTGGAAATGTAAAGTGGCGGCATGTTACCACTAATCACAACCCGGCCGACCTTGGAACAAGAGGTTGTATACCACAGGACCTAGTACTTAGATCACTCTGGTGGCACGGACCAGAGTGGTTACTTAAACCCCCCGATCATTGGCCAATATCATTTCGACAAAACGTCGTACCTCAAGAACAACGTAAAGTAGAAGCTCTTCACGTTTTGGACGACGACCCCGATATATTAGACCGCTTCTCTTCATGGTCTAAAGCCTTACGCGTAATAGCGTACATGTTTCGATTTATTCACCGATTCAAACCAATACAGTCCACTTCTCCCACTTGCTATAACTCTGTGGTTATTACGCAAAAGGAAATTCACTGGGTCAAAACTCGTCTCATCAAACTTTCGCAAGAAAGACACTACCCAAAGGAATATTATCAATTGTCCAATCGAGAATCAATTTCCAAAAAGAGCTCGCTTTTAACGTTAAACCCCTTTCTTGACCAACATGGACTTCTCCGTGTGAATGGTCGCTTGGCCAACGCTGGCCTTACGTACAATGAAAGACATCCAACCATTATTCCAGAATCTTCAAGATTATGTTATCTTTTTCTAAATTTTCTGCATGATGTTCTAATGCATGCTGAACAGCAACTCATGGTTCGAATGGCAAGGCAGGAATACTACATTCCCAGGCTAAAATCAAAAGTAAAACGCTGTATACGCAATTGCAAAATCTGTACAATTTTCAAACAAAACAGTCGTTCGCAAATTATGGCAGCTTTACCCCCAGAGCGTGCAACTTTCTCGTTGCCATTCACCTACACCGGTTTAGACTTTGCCGGTCCTCTCGACATAAAGTCATCAACCCTCCGGAGATCCCCACTACTGAAGGGATACGTTTGCGTCTTCATTTGCTTTTCCACAAAGGCAATCCACCTTGAACCATGTTCGGATTTGTCAACCAAAGCATTTCAGGCAGCATTTGCCCGCTTTGTAGGTAGACGCGGACTCCCGCAACGAGTCTTTTCGGACAACGGCAAGAACTTTGTTGGTGCTAACCGCGCCTTCCAACAGGATTTCAAAAAATTCCTCAAAGAAACTTCTGATGACCTACGCTCCAAGTATACCGTACATGGATTTGAATGGCATTGCCTGCCACCGAATGCTCCTCATATGGGCGGCCTTTGGGAAGCAGCTGTAAAGAGTTTCAAGCATCACTTCAAACGCACTGTTGGAAACCACATCTTCACTTTTGAAGAAATCACAACTTTACTTGCTCGTATCGAAGCAGTACTGAACTCTCGACCCCTTTCCCCGATGTCTGATAATGCCAATGACTTGCTTGCATTAACTCCAGGACATTTTCTCCGAGGCGGGCCACTACTGGGCTTTCCAGAACCTCAAATTGACAATCTCTCCCTACAAAATCGATGGGAAAAGCTCAAAGCTTTGTATCAACAGTTCAGCCAACGCTGGAAGGATGAGTATCTCAAAGAACTCCATCATAGATACAAATGCAAGCTCCCACAAAAAGACCTTTCCATTGGTGATTTCGTGGTCATCAAAAATGACCAAACTCCCCCCAACGAGTGGAGACTAGGACGCATCGAAAAAGTGTATCATGGTTCGGACAATTGTGTGCGAGTGGCGGATGTCAAGACTCAGACTGGAACTTTTACTCGACCAATTGTCAAGCTCTGTCCGCTTCCTTCTCAACCTGAGGTTCCGAATCTAAACTCTACCCTTGACACTTAAGAATCAACTTGTTTGCCATAGTTTTAAGATTTCCACGACCTTCTCATACCGTTAATACTTTACAGATCAAAACCATCCAACAACACCAACCTGGACCCACGGATCTATCAATGTAAGGTCTGCCTGAAGTATCATCCACTCCGGTTTTGTAAGGAATTCATGGCAATGAACATCGAAGAACGCGGCGAAGTAGTGCGACAATTTAGATACTGCCCGAATTGTCTTGCTCGTACCCACGACAGCATCAGGGATTGCTCGTGTCCCGACACGTGCAAACTATGTCAAGAATTACACCACACCCTGTTGCACACTACGGCGTCAGATGACATCGTGAAAGACCGTCGCAGCATTCGTAGCCAAGCATCCAACAGCCGAAACGTTCGTAAGCCGCTGAAGCGGCTCCAAGTGTCCGCACGTAGAGGTGCCCGTAAGCCGGCAAAGCGACCTCAGGTACCCAAACGCCAAGAATCACGTCAACCAAGAAGCCAAATCTCCATTCAAAAGGAGAAAATAGACGTAGCCATACGGGCATTGGCTCAATTGAAGGCATCCCTTGCACCAGTGCAACGAGGGCGCCATGTTTAAGTGACTTTCGTCCCTTGAATGGAACGCACTCCTGCGATCCTCAAGCCCGTAATGCAACCCTGCATACCTTAGCAGCGAACACAACACTGTGTTCGCAAAGCCCGTCATGCATCCCTGCATGACCCTGCCAAAGGAAGCATCCCTGCTTTCCTTCGAACTTCCAGTGTTGGAAACACTATAAAAGCGCTGTGCGCATACGAACTCTTTCTCTTTTACTTTTTCATCGGAACGCGCCTGTCGCATCTGCAATCAACAGAGGTAACTATCATCAACGCGGGACTTACAACCTTCGCAATCAACCATACAAGCAGTGCGCGGTTCATTAATTTCTAGTTTCAATTTTTCTATTAATTTGTTTAATTAATTGATGTAAACATAAATATCTTGAATTTCCATTCATTTAAAGAAAGGATATTGCATTGTTCCATTTCATTAAATTATTCTTAATCTCATAAGAAAATCGTATTGTACATTGAAGTACCGAATAATTGAATTAAATCGTTGTTGTTAGTATTAAGTTGCCAATAGAAATTCGCGTTTCATTTGTTAGTGCAATCTCCCACTTGTATTTACCCCCAAATACAAGCCGAGTGAAAACTCCCTTCACTCCTACCTATTCCTTATCATCAATTTCAACAGATATAAATTTAAAAAAAATTACTAAAATCCCAAAAAAATTTTAAATTTACAAAAAAAAATCTAACCAAGTGAACATTTACTTAAGAATTGAAAATCGCGTGGGGATTTGCACTATTGGGGCTTAAAGTGACCGTAGTCGATAGATACGGGTACGAGAACCCCAAAAAGGCGCGAGGCAAAGATGAATAAAAAAATGCAAAAACACACTTTAGGACACAAAAATTTGTAATTTTGGGTGACTTACCAACTCAAAACTGCCTCGTAATAGCATAAAATCTTACTAAAGATGGGACACTCTTTCTTCTGCCCGGTTCTTTCTTCTGACGGGTGTCTGAACCCCAAAACTCTCCACTGCGTATTAATTTTGTTCTGGCCAGCGGCCCAAATATTTGTGGCACGGGCGCGCGGAAATAGTTGTGGCTTTTCGCCTCACTCCGTTTACATTAATAATTCTGACAAAGTAAAACGTATTGTCCTTACTGGGCTTCGCGCACAGGGAAATATATATCCTAATTTAAACTTTTAAATTTTTTCAACGTTTGCCGCACCGAATTGCGCACTCTCGGAGTGTTGACTTTCATTTATCTACAGTTTTGTGTTCCGACCTACCACCTACCCTCTATTTATTGGCACACTTAAAAACGTAACACCGTTTTCACTTCCCGTTTTGTATTGTTTTACTATTGTATTTCCAGCCACCAACACCGGAGGTCATTACCCTATGGCTATCCCTTTTTCCTTACTCACCATACCCGCACTTGTCATATGGCAACCTTTTCCAAGGGAAGTTACTAAAATATCCCATTGGTGGGAAACTTCCAATTGTCAACGCCTTTGACGTTTCTCTTGTTTTACACAATCAAAACTCCTCAAATGTACGCAGATAAAAAATGCCGGCAATTATTTTGATGTTTAGCCCTAATAAAAGTGTTATATGGCCGAGATTTGCGATTAAATATTTTTAATAATCCTACCGATGTCCATACTATGCAGGACCACAACATGGTAGCACCACTCTCGCCCGTATCTCGTCGTATCATTTTCTGGCTGCCACCTAACTCCTAATCCTCCAAATCTTTCCAAGAAAGGCTGCTACTCCTAGATGGTAAGGTACAACAACCATTTCCCGGTAGGTTTATAATTGAGTATAAGACAGTACGACCATTACCAAATGATTTACATATTAATTTCTTTAGTCATGTTGTATAGGCTAGTTCAAGGTCAAACCTGCGGTGGTCAAATCTCTGCGGCTATTTTTGGCATGCGTAATCACACTTTTGTTGGTGTATACCCCAGATGAATGATCCCCAACAAATTCTGACGCGAGCGGGACAAGGTCGCGCCTATCTAGTAAGCGCCCAAACGTGGGGAACGCCCACCGACCCTGACAATGTCTCCTGCCACGAGAACTATGCCGGACCTACATTGATGCGATTGACTAACTGAATTGTATGCTGCTTTACGGGAAGTACTCATACGATATACGTATATATAAAAATATTTACTTTATGGGATATTTACAGGTAATTTTCTTGGGGACAACTTCGGATTGCGGTCTCTCCGCCAACTTGACCCTCATCGACGAAGAGACGCGTCATGCTGCTATAATACTATTGTTTGATGTCTTTCGCGTGCCACGCTCCAAGACTTTTTCCTGCTAGGGACTCCAATAGGTACATGTTGTTACCCACAACCTTTGCAACACGACACTTCGTAAATTTCCTGCAAAACTTAGCGTTCATGTTTTGCTTAAAATCGCTAAGCACATAGTTCCGTTTATAGACTTCCTGCCCAGGTATGAATCGTATCTCGCGTATTCTTTTGTTGTATCTAGATGCATTCGTCTCGTACGACTCGTGTAAATTTTCTTTTATTTTCTCCCGCATTATCCTAAGTCTATCGCTTTTGTCGAGAGGGAACACCTCGTTATCTGACAGACAATCTAATTTTCGTGCTAAGGCATAGTCTGCTCCATTTGTAAACATATTATAGCCAAATAGCGCGAAATACGGTGAAACTCCTGTGGCCGAGTGTACCGCGCTACGGAGAGAGCATTCAATCTCTGTAAGATATAAATCCCAATCTCGATGATCGTTCTCGAGATATGACCTAATTGCCGCTAGCACAGATTGATTTGCTCTCTCAGCAGCGTTCGACTGCGGAGAGTAAAAGGCAGTTTTCATATGCTTTACCCCATAATTTTCTAGCAATGCCGAGAATTGCTTTGAAACGAATTGCTTGCCATTATCTGAATGGATGATTTCCGGTACACCGAACTTATGGAAAATCTCGTCGGTGACGAACTTAACCACATTCCCAGCGGTGGCTTCACGCATCGCTTTTAAAAATATAAATTTTGAAAAATGATCCATTACAATAAAAATGAAACAATTGCCCCTTTTAGATCTTGGATATTTGCCGAGGAAATCTATGTACAACTTCTGAAACGGGCGAACCGTGGCTACCTCTTTCCCAATCCCTGGTTTTAGAATCGAGTTAGATGGTTTAGTCTCTTTACAAACCTGACACTCCCTTACAAAATTCCTAACCTGCACCACCATATTTGGCCAATAGTATAACCTACGTAGACGATGTAACGTCTTGGCCATACCTCCATGAGCGGCTATCTCTGGACAGTGGGCGTTTTCGATAAGGGTAGCCGTCAACGCTTCAGGGACCCATAGCTTCCACTCGTTTTCCTCTAATTCCATATCTTTGAACAAAAACTTTTTATACACCATCCCATCTTCCACTTTCAGATCGGGAAGCCTTTCTTTATTATTGTCAATCGTTTTTATCAGCTCTCGGTACTCCTCTGATTCGAATTCGACTGTGTCCATGTTCGCAATCGGAGACAGGCTGACTTCTTCTATGCAACGCGACAGTGTATCGGCCACTATATTGTCCGAGCCTTTACGGTGTTCAATTTCAAAATTAAAAGCTTGCAATAGCAAAGACCACCTCGCTAATCGACCATTCAAATCTTTCAATGACATTAACCATTTCAAGCTCGCGTGGTCCGTCACCACCGTAAACGGCATCAGGTCAATATAGGGCCGAATCGCTTGACAGCCATCACTGCCGCGAGGCATTCTTTCTCCGTCGTACTGTATTTACGCTGACACTCATTAAATTTTTGAGAATAATACGCGATTGGTTTCTCAGCGTCATCGTTTTCTTTCTGGTATAGGACAGCCCCCAGACCATAATCAGATGCATCACATTGCACCCAGAATCGCTTCGAAAAATCCGGGTGCTTCAGGACCGGTGCCCTAGTGAGCGCTCTCTTTAGGCTATTGAATTCCTCCAATGCGTCCGTCGATATTTCAAACTTTCGACCTTTCTTCAAAGCGTCTGTTAGAGGCGCGGCCATTGTCGCGAAATCCTTAATAAAACGCCTATACCAGCCAGCAGTACCAAGAAAACTACGAACTTGTTTCACAGTTTGAGGGACGGGAATATTTTGTATTGCTTTAATTTTTTCTGGGTCCGTTTTTCAGATCCCACCCCCTACTATGTATCCTAAATAAGGCAATTCTTTAAAACAAAATTTGGATTTGCTTAGGCCTATGGTTAAATTTGCGTCCTTCAAGCATATGGCTACTTCTTGTAGAATTCCCAAATGGGAATCAAAATCCGGTGCTATTATTAATAAATCATCAAGATAAATGAAAACGTTGGATTTCAGTCGTTGCGGAATTACCCGGTCCATTAGCCGGCATAGCCTTTGGGCCGCATTACATAATCCAAAAGGCATTGTTACAAATTGGTATAATGGGCGTCCAGGTACGGTGAACGCGGTATATGGCTTACTCGCGTCGTCCAACTCGATCTGCCAGAATGCATGCTTTAGGTCTACGCTGCTTATGTAGTGCGTATCATCCAGACGACTTAGTATACCCTCGATATTTTGGAGTGGGTACGCGCCTTTCACCGTCACTGCGTTTAGCTTCCGTGCATCCAGGCAGAACCGATTCTTACCCGGTTTACGCACAACTGTCGTTTGGTTACTCCACGGGCTCTCGCTCTCCTCGATTACGCCCAGCTCCAACATACGATCTACCTCTTCATAAACTATTTTCTGCATAGCAGGGGACAGAGGGTAATGCCGCTCTTTAATGGGCACCGCTTCTTCTACAAGTTTAATGGTATGCTTTTCCAGACTTGTTCGACCCAACCCATGCTTTTCGAAGGTTTTGCTCGAGATACGGGCACAAATAAAATGTAATTTCGCGTTCTAGTGTATTGAATCTTACAGGTACCGTCACTTTGCCGAGAACATTATGCCTACGACCGCCAGCGGTTCTAACGGAGGACACATATCTCTGAATGGGCACACACCGATTTCGTCAACGAATTCCCTACAGCCTCGGCCCAGAATGCTAACGCATGCGCCAGTATCCAATAAGCCGCGTGTTTTTATACCTAACATTTCGATATCCGCGTAAACGCGCAGATCTGTACTACTAATTTTCTTCACTGAGGCCACTACTTTTTGACGCAGGATTTTCCGTTGACGAAATCGTTGTCTAGCTTTTTGTACTTTGCGCGAAATTCCGCGCCTACCCATCACAATGCTATCGGCAAATATTCTTTCGCGAGCTACGAGGTACTTCCTATAAAGTTCTTCGTATGATGGCGCATTTTCCTTGGCAACCTTTGGTTGCATCCCTACGGTATTACTTCTTTTAAAAATGCTAACTTCGTTATGGTTATCGATTTCACTTTCTGTCGGGGTGTTAGTGGACGCATCTACTTTCCCTGGGTTTGTGTGGACCGCGATTCCCCCGTAACAACCGCGTTCCGTGCCATGTTTCCCGCAGGGTTGCACAATGGACACTTCGGGGTAATGACGTCTAGCTTGCCACACTTATAACAAAAAATGCGTCGCTTAAGTGACATGCATTCGGTGAAAAAGTGGCCATCGTCACCACAATTCCAGCATGATACACTTCTGCGAGCAGTTTTCTGCTTAGCTGATGAATGACGTATTTCCTCCACGGCGACTTGACCCTCATCGCCGGGAGGAAAATCTTCTTGGTCTTCGGCTTGGCAAACTTCATCGACATGTTGTGTACGAGGCACATACCCGTTCGCTGGTGTACGTTCGCGACGCGGAAAACACCTTTCAACTTCCTTACATTCCATTCTAAGTTGGTCTAGTGAGTAAGCCGAAATCGGGTAAACTAACTTAGCGAGGGATTCGCGTAAATTACCCTTCACTAACCGTACCACCTCGTATTCTGGAATGGGGTTCCGGAGTCGCGAACGCAGGGTACCAATAACGTGGAAGTACTCGTCGATGGTTTCACCCGCCCTTTGTTTCCTCTCAGTCATTTCTCTTAACACCTCAAAATCAGTTTGTTGCGATGCATACTGACGATGCAACGCATATTGGAGGGTTGGCCAGTCGACTCTACCATGTGACCGGATATAAAGCCAGTACCATTCACGAGCCTCCCCGCCTAGTAACTTGTGAAAATCGCGCATGACGTCACCCCATGCACACCCATATTGCCCTTTCAAGTATTCCAAACGAAAAATAAAATCTTCTACCGACATGGCATCGCGATGCCCCTGGTAGCTTATACCCCATTTCTCAATATTTAGGTCTGACCTAGCACACTCCCTACTTTCTCGTTCGCCCATTGCCCGAAGTCCTGCCGAGATAGCCGCTGGTGCGCCTGCATATGCCATTGGTGGTTGGCGAACTGGTGGTGGCTCGTTGGGAGCGTATGCATAAGTTGCGGCATGAGCCGTGGTGATATTATTTCTATTAGTGTTGATGTTGGTTGGAGGACCCCGGACTGCTACATCGTTGTTGGAACGTCTGGACTCTTGGGATTCGAGACTGGAATTGTGTCTCATCCTCTTATTTCGATTACGTGCCCTATTTCCCCCCCCCCCCCTGTACTCCTACACCTACGTTTTGGGTCGCCCTAGCCAACTCGGTCATGGTATCACGCACCTCATTTAATATGGCATCCTTTGCTTCAGCCATCATCTCTTTCAACATCGGCGCTATGTTATTACGAAGATCGATTGGGACATCAGTTGCCGGACGATTGGATTCGCCATTATTGGGCATGGTGAGTGAAGGGAAGGGCAAGTTGGATGAGGGTTGAGCTGGTTTGGGTTGCATAGGTGGCTTCTTTATTGTACCTGTATTCTTGCTAGGAGGTTGCTGCTGGTTGATAGCTGGTGTTTTGTCCCCGCCTGCAGCTCCTGCCATGTTACCCCCGCCTATTCGATCCGAGAGATCTATGAAAGTGGGTTCATTTGCGCCCGGGTGTTGGGATTGTTGCGTATTTTCAGGGAACATATTTGCCTGCTTAGTTCTAAATCTGGTATTATACGGGGCTGGTCTAAACTTCATTAAATTCACACACGACAATTTCTTTTGATAAAATTATCGGGTTTCTAACCGCTCACTCAACAATTTCGGGATTTCCTTTTATATCAATTGATTTCAATCTATAATTGTGGGGAGGTTCTGATGACTTACGGGTATGCCCAAAATTTAATTTCGGTTGGGAATCATTCGAGCAAGTGTAACGTTCCTGTTGGGATCTATGGCATTCGATCTTTTATCAAAAAAAAAGGTTCATTATTAAGGGAATTTCACCCGGTATGCAACACAAGCTTTACATAAATCAATGCTTGCGGCCATATCGAGCTGATCTTACTTGAAGCAACTTATCAAAATATTTTTATAAGGCCTTCTAAGCATCCTGAATCAAAAAACGAAAAAAAAGGTATTGTGTTTGAAATTTTAAAGAAAAATTGATTTTATCTTGAAACGGTTTCAGATGCTAATAGCCCAACGACTAAGTTTGGCTATGCCACCTGCACATAGGCTATGGCTTGGATCTGTCCTCGCGATTCCAACCTCCCGGATCGATGCTATTGGGCTCTTGGATCTTGCACCACGACCAAGTCACCGAGTTGGGATGATGGTTACCTGAGAACAGCTCCGTTTAGTTCGACGACTATAACTTGCTACATTAATTACGATTGAAATTTATTTATTTTATTTAACAAAGATTAATTTTGGGCTTGTTTGCCTGAATAGGTCTTAAAAATCAGAAAAATGTTTGTTCTTTGATGGGCGCCAATTTCAATCTAAGGCGCTCCCTAGGATCTTCCGTTTAGGCGTCTATATATATATGTATACATGTATAAATATATTGCCGAATCTAAGATTCCAGTTTTGGTATCTTATACCCTTATGCTTTTCAATTGGGCGCCATATTAGTTATTGTAACGTACACGTAGTGAATCCGCCCCTTTGCGCTATCGATGTGGAACGTCCCTCAGCTAGCTCAGTTTGGCAAGGCGCAGTTCTCAACCCTTGGCCACATCGATGCAGGGCCGATTGTACAATCCCTGTTTCGTTCATCTCCATAGATCCCCTTTGGAAGCCCACCCTTCCTTGGACCGCTCGTTTTAGCTCGGGTTTCGAAGGCCCCTATCTTACCTTTGCTCCAGATTCCAAATTACCTACCCCTTCGTCATCATTCCCCTCCCCACCCAGTTAATTTAGCACACCATTTCGTTTTATGTTTTTACTTCAATATACCATTTTTTTAATCATAAAAATTATTTCCTTAAACTCTATGTACAAGAAAAATCGTTACTTATTTGCAACAAAAATGGTTACATGCATATCAAGGTAAAGTATCATAAAAAAAGTATACGTTTCTAAAAATTTATGAGCCGTATCAAAACGTAGCGGTTCATACCAAATTACAACATAAAGCTCTTTATTACGACAGATATAATTTTCACAACAAAAAAAAACGATACGGTATTCGCAAATTTTAGTTTAGGCGGGATACTTCCGAATACATATTAAAACTCCTAGTTTAACAAAAATGTCAAATGTTCACAAAAAGATATACTAGTATTGAAACAGATTAACGGTTTATGCCGGGTACCACACCAAAATGCAATTCTAACAGGTTATCCTTTTTGAGTTTTATATGGACATATTTGTGTATTCAAACGAATGTACATGAACATAAAAAAAAACTGTACTCGACTTTATTTCATTACAAAAAGGACATATATCTATATCCAAAAAAAAAACCAAGATGCATGATAAGAAGATATTATGTATATATACATATGTATCGTTTTAGTTCTATGGGACTTCCTCTCTGCACGGTAAAAAACAACTAAACTTATATTGTCGAAAATTTCGAGTTTTTAGCCCGAATCCTATGGCCTACCTGAAAGAGCTCTTTAAGGGGGTTTTAAGGGGTTTCTGGGAGCTGAATTTTACAGCCATTAACAAGAATTAGATTTTTTTTTTTTTTTTGGGTTTAGTTTAATCCGCCCGCGAGATCGTTTATCCCTCTAATCTCGTAAAGTTTAGCTTATATCAACTGAAACCATTTAAAACTGATCATTATACGTACTGACAAATATTCACATATACATATATTAATATACGATGAAATTTTGTGCAAACGGTTGTGGAGGCACTGTGGTGCTTCTCGAGGAACTGAAACTCGGCTAATTGATTGAACGTTGGTGAAAGATTTTATAGTTGGGTTGAAGTTAAATGAAAATTTCCCTGTGGCTCCGCAATTGCTTTTGGTTATGAGGTTAGGGTGTCCCCGCTATAGAAACGAAGAAATTTACGTGTTACCGGGTTGTAACGAACAAGTGGTGCTCCGACGCCATTTTGGCGTTCTCGCATCTCGCACACTATCCATGGATATAAATTAAAAAAAAATTACTAAAATCCCAAAAAAATTTTAAATTTACAAAAAAAAATCTAACCAAGTGAACATTTACTTAAGAATTGAAAATCGCGTGGGGATTTGCACTATTGGGGCTTAAAGTGACCGTAGTCGATAGATACGGGTACGAGAACCCCAAAAAGGCGCGAGGCAAAGATGAATAAAAAAATGCAAAAACACACTTTAGGACACAAAAATTTGTAATTTTGGGTGACTTACCAACTCAAAACTGCCTCGTAATAGCATAAAATCTTACTAAAGATGGGACACTCTTTCTTCTGCCCGGTTCTTTCTTCTGACGGGTGTCTGAACCCCAAAACTCTCCACTGCGGACTCCAGTCGCAGACACTTCTTGCTTTTCCGTATTAATTTTGTTCTGGCCAGCGGCCCAAATATTTGTGGCACGGGCGCGCGGAAATAGTTGTGGCTTTTCGCCTCACTCCGTTTACATTAATAATTCTGACAAAGTAAAACGTATTGTCCTTACTGGGCTTCGCGCACAGGGAAATATATATCCTAATTTAAACTTTTAAATTTTTTCAACGTTTGCCGCACCGACTTGCGCACTCTCGGAGTGTTGACTTTCATTTATCTACAGTTTTGTGTTCCGACCTACCACCTACCCTCTATTTATTGGCACACTTAAAAACGTAACACCGTTTTCACTTCCCGTTTTGTATTGTTTTACTATTGTATTTCCAGCCACCAACACCGGAGGTCATTACCCTATGGCTATCCCTTTTTCCTTACTCACCATACCCTCACTTGTCATATGGCAACCTTTTCCAAGGGAAGTTACTAAAATATCCCATTAGTGGGAAACTTCCAATTGTCAACGCCTTTGACGTTTCTCTTGTTTTACACAATCAAAACACCTCAAATATACGCAGATAAAAAATGCCGGCAATTATTTTGATGTTTAGCCCTAATAAAAGTGTTATATGGCCGAGATTTGCGATTAAATATTTTTAATAATCCTACCGATGTCCATACTATGCAGGACCACAACATGGTAGCACCATTTTCTGGCTGCCACCTAACTCCTAATCCTCCAAATCTTTCCAAGAAAGGCTGCTACTCCTAGATGGTAAGGTACAACAACCATTTCCCGGTAGGTTTATAATTGAGTATAAAACAGTACGACCATTACCAAATGATTTACATATTAATTTCTTTAGTCATGTTGTATAGGCTAGTTCAAGGTCAAACCTGCGGTGGTCAAATCTCTGCGGCTATTTTTGGCATGCGTAATCACACTTTTGTTGGTGTATACCCCAGATGAATGATCCCCAACAAATTGTGACGCGAGCGGGACAAGGTCGCGCCTATCTAGTAAGCGCCCAAACGTGGGGAACGCCCACCGACCCTGACAATTGTTTATTAACGTGTATTTCGCAGGAGTTTACTACACAAGTGTCAAAACAGAACTGACTTTAGGGGCCAATCGCAAAATTTAAAGCATTTTCTGATAGGAGGATTACTTTAGCGCAGTAACCGTTTTTCACCGACCGATTATTGGTCAAATAAATAGACAGCAATATTCCGCGTTCTGGAGCAGTGTGGCGTAACATTGTTTATTAACGTGTATTTCGCATGCGTTTACTACACAAATTTCAAAACAGAACTGACTTTAGGGGCCAATCGCAAAATTTATAGCCTTTTCTGATAGGAGGATTACTTTTGCGCCACCTTGTAATACTGAGTTACCGGTCAAGTTGGGGTTTCCCTAAGACCTCGAAATATAATATCGGGATAGAACGAAATGGCAAGGCCATAGGCTTCATTTGGAAATTGCTATATTTCGATACATTTATCGATAACTGAGTTACCGGTCAAAATGTGGTTCCCATTAAAATTTGAAATTCGCGTGCAATATGGGTATCAAACAAAAAGGAAAGGCCACTACTTTCATTTGAACTTTTATATTTCGATATATTTATCGATAACTGAGTTACCGGTCAAGTTGGGGTTCCCTAAAACCTCGAAATTTGAATATAATATCGGTATCAGACGAAATGGCAAGGCCATAGGCTTAATTTGGACTTTGCTATATTTCGATATATTTATCGATAAATGAGTTATCGGTCAAGGGGTTTCCCTAAAATCTCGAAATTTGAATATAATATCGGCATAAAACGAAATGGCAAGGTCATACGCTTCATTTGGAACTTGCTATATTTCGATACATTTATCGATAACGGAGTTACCGGTCAAAATGTGGTTCCCCTAAAATTTGCATATAGTATCGGTATCAAACGAAAGCCCAAGGCCTTAGGTTTCATTTGGACTTTGCTATATTTCGATATATTTATCGATAACTGAGTTGCCGGTCAAGTTGGGGTTTCCCTAAAAGCTCGAAATTTGAATACAACATGGGCGTCAAACGAAAGTGAAAACCCACAGCTTTCATCTGAATTGTTCCATAATTTGATATATTTATCGATAACTGAGTTATCGGTCAAAATGTTGTTCCCCTAAAACCTTGAAATTTGTATACAACATGGGTTTCAAACGAAAGCGAAAAGCCACAGCTTTCATTTGAATTGTTCCATAATTCGATACATTTATCGGTAAATGAGTTATCGGTCAAAATGTGGTTACCATTAAACCTTGAAATTCGCGTGCAATATGGGTATCAAACAAAAAGGAAAGTCCACTACTTTCATTTGAATTTTTATATTTCGATATATTTATCGATAACTGAGTTAACGGTCAGGTTGGGGTTTCCCTAAAACCTCGAAATTTGAATATAATATCGGTTTCAAACGAAAGGGCAAGGACATAGGTTACATTTGGACTTTGCTATATTTCGATATATTTATCGATAACTGAGTTACCGCTCAAAATGTCGTTACCCTAAAACCTTGAAATTTTTATATAATGTCGGTATCAAACGAAGGCCCAGGCCTTAGGTTACCTTTGGACTTTGCTATATTTCGATATATTTATCGATAACTGAGTTATCGGTCAAAATGTGGTTCCCCTAAAACCTTGAAATTTTTTTATAATATCGGTATCAAACGAAGGGCAAGGCGTTGGGTTTCATTTGGACTTTGCTATATTTCGATATATTTACCGATAACAGAGTTACCGGTCAAAATGTGGTTCCCATTGAAATTTGAAATTTCCGTGCAATATCGGTATCAAACAAATATCATTTGAAATATTTATATTTTCATATATTCATCGATAAATGAGTTATCGGTCAAGGGGTTTCCCTAAGACCTCGAAATTTGAATATAATATCGGCATAGAACGAAATGGCAAGGCCATAGGCTTCATTTGGAATTTGCTATATTTCGATACATTTATCGATAACTGAGTTACCGGTCAAAATGTGGTTCCCATTAAAATTTGAAATTCGCGTGCAATATGGGTATCAAACAAATATCATTTGAAATATTTATATTTTCATATATTCATCGATAAATGAGTTATCGGTCAAGGGGTTTCCCTAAGACCTCGAAATTTGAATATAATATCGGCATAGAACGAAATGGCAAGGCCATAGGCTTGATTTGGAATTTGCTATATTTCGATACATTTATCGATAACTGAGTTACCGGTCAAAATGTGGTTCCCATAAAAATTTGAAATTCGCGTGCAATATGGGTATCAAACAAAAAGGAAAGGCCAGTACTTTCATTTGAACTTCTATATTTCGATATATTTATCTATAACTGAGTTACCGGTCAAGTTGGGGTTTCCCTAAAACCTCGAAATTTGAATATAATATCGGTTTCAAACGAAAGGGCAAGGACATAGGTTACATTTGGACTTTGCTATATTTCGATATATTTATCGATAACTGAGTTACCGGTCAAAATGTGGTTCCCATTGAAATTTGAAATTTCCGTGCAATATCGGTATCAAACAAATATCATTTGAAATATTTATATTTTCATATATTCATCGATAAATGAGTTATCGGTCAAGGGGTTTCCCTAAGACCTCGAAATTTGAATATAATATCGGCATAGAACGAAATGGCAAGGCCATAGGCTTCATTTGGAATTTGCTATATTTCGATACATTTATCGATAACTGAGTTACCGGTCAAAATGTGGATCCCATAAAAATTTGAAATTCGCGTGCAATATGGGTATCAAACAAAAAGGAAAGGCCACTACTTTCATTTGAACTTCTATATTTCGATATATTTATCTACAATGTGGCGCAAAACTAAGCTTCCGATGTTCAGCATATCGGTTGTGGCACGTGCAGTGTGTGCTGTTGCACCGTCTTGTTGGAACCACATGTTTTCCAATCCCAATTCATCAAGTTGCGGCAAAAAGAACTCGTTGATCATTGCTCTGTAGCGCACACCATTCACAGTAACCGTTTTTCACCGACCGATTATTGGTCAAATAAATAGTCAGCAATATTCCGCGTTCTGGAGCAGTGTGGCGTAACATTGTTTATTAACGTGTATTTCGCATGCGTTTACTACACAAATGTCAAAACAGAACTGACTTTAGGGGCCAATCGCAAAATTTATAGTCTTTTCTGATAGGAGGATTACTTTTGCGCCACCTTGTAATACTGAGTTACCGGTCAAGTTGGGGTTTCCCTAAGACCTCGAAATTTGAATATAATATCGAGATAGAACGAAATGGCAAGGCCATAGGCTTCATTTGGAAATTGCTATATTTCGATACATTTATCGATAACTGAGTTACCGGTCAAAATGTGGTTCCCATTAAAATTTGAAATTCGCGTGCAATATGGGTATCAAACAAAAAGGAAAGGCCACTACTTTCATTTGAACTTTTATATTTCGATATATTTATCGATAACTGAGTTACCGGTCAAGTTGGGGTTCCCTAAAACCTCGAAATTTGAATATAATATCGGTATCAGACGAAATGGCAAGGCCATAGGCTTAATTTGGACTTTGCTATATTTCGATATATTCATCGATAAATGAGTTATCGGTCAAGGGGTTTCCCTAAAATCTCGAAATTTGAATATAATATCGGCATAAAACGAAATGGCAAGGTCATACGCTTCATTTGGAACTTGCTATATTTCGATACATTTATCGATAACGGAGTTACCGGTCAAAATGTGGTTCCGCTAAAATTTGCATATAATATCGGTATCAAACGAAAGCCCAAGGCCCTAGGTTTCATTTGGACTTTGCTATATTTCGATATATTTATCGATAACTGAGTTGCCGGTCAAGTTGGGGTTTCCCTAAAAGCTCGAAATTTTAATACAACATGGGTGTCAAACGAAAGTGAAAAGCCACAGCTTTCATCTGAATTGTTCCATAATTCGATATATTTATCGATAACTGAGTTATCGGTCAAAATGTTGTTCCCCTAAAACCTTGAAATTTGTATACAACATGGATTTCAAACGAAAGCGAAAAGCCACAGCTTTCATTTGAATTGTTCCATAATTCGATACATTTATCGGTAAATGAGTTATCGGTCAAAATGTGGTTACCATTAAAGCTTAAAATTCGCGTGCAATATGGGTATCAAACAAAAAGGAAAGTCCACTACTTTCATTTGAATTTTTATATTTCGATATATTTATCGATAACTGAGTTACCGGTCAGGTTGGGGTTTCCCTAAAACCTCGAAATTTGAATATAATATCGGTTTCAAACGAAAGGGCAAGGACATAGGTTACATTTGGACTGTGCTATATTTCCATATATTTATCGATAACTGAGTTACCGCTCAAAATGTCGTTACCCTAAAACCTTGAAATTTTTATATAATGTCGGTATCAAACGAAGGCCCAGGCCTTAGGTTACCTTTGGGCTTTGCTATATTTCGATATATTTATCGATAACTGAGTTATCGGTCAAAATGTGGTTCCCCTAAAACCTTGAAATTTTTTTATAATATCGGTATCAAACGAAGGGCAAGGCGTTGGGTTTCATTTGGACTTTGCTATATTTCGATATATTTACCGATAACTGAGTTACCGGTCAAAATGTGGTAACGATAAAACCTTGAAATTTTTATATAATGTTGGTATCAAACGAAAGGGTAAGGCCTTAGGTTTCATTTGGACTTTGCTATATTTCGATACATTTACCGATAACGGAGTTACCGGTCAAAATGTGGTTCCCCTAAAACCTTGAAATTTGTATATAATATCGGTATCAAACGAAAGGGCAAGGACATAGGTTACATTTGGACTTTGCTATATTTCGATATATTTATCGATAACTGAGTTACCGGTCAAAATGTGGTTCCCCTAAAACCTTGAAATTTTTTTATAATATCGGTATCAAACGAAGGGCAGGGCGTTGGGTTTCATTTGGACTTTGCTATATTTCGATATATTTACCGATAACTGAGTTACCGGTCAAAATGTGGTTCCCATTGAAATTTGAAATTTCCGTGCAATATCGGTATCAAACAAATATCATTTGAAATATTTATATTTTCATATATTCATCGATAAATGAGTTATCGGTCAAAGGGTTTCCCTAAGACCTCGAAATTTGAATATAATTTCAGCATAGAACTAAATGGCAAGGCCATAGGCTTCATTTGGAATTTGCTATATTTCGATACATTTATCGATAACTGAGTTACCGGTCAAAATGTGGTTCCCATTAAAATTTGAAATTCGCGTGCAATATGGGTATCAAACAAATATCATTTGAAATATTTATATTTTCATATATTCATCGATAAATGAGTTATCGGTCAAGGGGTTTCCCTAAGACCTCGAAATTTGAATATAATATCGGCATAGAACGAAATGGCAAGGCCATAGGCTTCATTTGGAATTTGCTATATTTCGATACATTTATCGATAACTGAGTTACCGGTCAAAATGTGGTTCCCATAAAAATTTGAAATTTGTATACAACATGGGTTTCAAACGAAAGCGGAAAGCCACAGCTTTCATTTGAATTGTTCCATAATTCGATACATTTATCGGTAAATGAGTTACCGGTCAAAATGTGGTTACCATTAAACCTTGAAATTCGCGTGCAATATGGGTATCAAACAAAAAGGAAAGGCCACTACTTTCACTTGAATTTTTATATGTCGATATATTTATCGATCACTGAGTTACCGGTCAGGTTGGGGTTTCCCTAAAACCTCGAAATTTGAATATAATATCGGTAACAAACGAAAGGGCAAGGACATAGGTTACATTTGGACTTTGCTATATTTCGATATATTTAGCGATAACTGAGTTATTGGTCAAAATGTTGTTCCCCTAAAACCTTGAAATTTGTATACAACATGGGTTTCAAACGAAAGCGGAAAGCCACAGCTTTCATTTGAATTGTTCCATAATTCGATACATTTATCGGTAAATGAGTTATCGGTCAAAATGTGGTTACCATTAAACCTTGAAATTCGCGTGCAATATGGGTATCAAACTAAAAGGAAAGGCCACTACTTTCATTTGAATTTTTATATGTCGATATATTTATCGATCACTGAGTTACCGGTCAGGTTGGGGTTTCCCTAAAACCTCGAAATTTGAATATAATATCGGTATCAAACGAAAGGGCAAGGACATAGGTTACATTTGGACTTTGCTATATTTCGATATATTTATCGATAACTGAGTTACCGCTCAAAATGTGGTAACGATAAAACCTTGAAATTTTTATATAATGTCGGTATCAAACGAAGGCCAAGGCCTTAGGTTTCATTTGGACTTTGCTATATTTTGATATATTTATCGATAACTGAGTTACCGGTCAAAATGTGGTTCCCCTAAACCCTTGAAATTTGTATATAATATTGGTATCAAACGAAAGGGTAAGGCCTTAGGTTTCATTTGGACTTTGCTATATTTCGATATATTTATCGATAACTGAGTTACCGCTCAAAATGTGGTAACGATAAAACCTTGAAATTTTTATATAATGTCGGTATCAAACGAAGGCCAAGGCCTTAGGTTTCATTTGGACTTTGCTATATTTCGATACATTTACCGATAACGGAGTTACCGGTCAAAATGTGGTTCCCCTAAACCCTTGAAATTTGTATATAATATTGGTATCAAACGAAAGGGTAAGGCCTTAGGTTTCATTTCGACTTTGCTATATTTTGATATATTTATCGATAACTGAGTTACCGGTCAAAATGTGGTTCCCCTAAAACCTTGAAATTTGTATATAATATCGGTATCAAACGAAAGGGCAAGGACATAGGTTACATTTGGACTTTGCTATATTTCGATATATTTATCGATAACTGAGTTACCGCTCAAAATGTGGTAACGATAAAACCTTGAAATTTTTATATAATGTCGGTATCAAACGAAGGCCAAGGCCTTAGGTTTCATTTGGACTTTGCTATATTTCGATACATTTACCGATAACGGAGTTACCAGTCAAAATGTGGTAATGATAAAACCTTGAAATTTTTATATAATGTCGGTATCAGACGAAGGCCAAGGCCTTAGGTTACATTTGGACTTTACTATATTTCGATATATTTATCGATAACTGAGTTACCGCTCAAAATGTGGTAACGATAAAACCTTGAAATTTTTATATAATGTTGGTATCAAACGAAAGGGTAAGGCCTTAGGTTTCATTTGGACTTTGCTATATTTCGATACATTTACCGATAACGGAGTTACCGGTCAAAATGTGGTTCCCCTAAACCCTTGAAATTTGTATATAATATTGGTATCAAACGAAAGGGTAAGGCCTTAGGTTTCATTTCGACTTTGCTATATTTTGATATATTTATCGATAACTGAGTTACCGCTCAAAATGTGGTTCCCCTAAAACCTTGAAATTTGTATATAATATCGGTATCAAACGAAAGGGCAAGGACATAGGTTACATTTGGACTTTGCTATATTTCGATATATTTATCGATAACTGATTTACCGGTCAAAATGTGGTTCCCCTAAAACCTTGAAATTTTTTTATAATATCGGTATCAAACGAAGGGCAGGGCGTTGGGTTTCATTTGGACTTTGCTATATTTTGATATATTTACCGATAACTGAGTTACCGGTCAAAATGTGGTAACGATAAAACCTTGAAATTTTTATATAATGTCGGTATCAAACGAAGGCCAAGGCCTTAGGTTTCATTTGGACTTTGCTATATTTTGATATATTTACCGATAACTGAGTTACCGGTCAAAATGTGGTTCCCATTGAAATTTGAAATTTCCGTGCAATATCGGTATCAAACAAATATCATTTGAAATATTTATATTTTCATATATTCATCGATAAATGAGTTATCGGTCAAAGGGTTTCCCTAAGACCTCGAAATTTGAATATAATTTCGGCATAGAACTAAATGGCAAGGCCATAGGCTTCATTTGGAATTTGCTATATTTCGATACATTTATCGATAACTGAGTTACCGGTCAAAATGTAGTTCCCATTAAAATTTGAAATTCGCGTGCAATATGGGTATCAAACAAATATCATTTGAAATATTTATATTTTCATATATTCATCGATAAATGAGTTATCGGTCAAGGGGTTTCCCTAAGACCTCGAAATTTGAATATAATATCGGCATAGAACGAAATGGCAAGGCCATAGGCTTCATTTGGAATTTGCTATATTTCGATACATTTATCGATAACTGAGTTACCGGTCAAAATGTGGTTCCCATAAAAATTTGAAATTCGCGTGCAATATGGGTATCAAACAAAAAGGAAAGGCCAGTACTTTCATTTGAACTTCTATATTTCGATATATTTATCTATAACTGAGTTACCGGTCAAGTTGGGGTTTCCCTAAAACCTCGAAATTTGAATATAATATCGGCATAGAACGAAATGGCAAGGCCATAGGCTTCATTTGGAATTTGCTATATTTCGATACATTTATCGATAACTGAGTTACCGGTCAAAATGTGGTTCCCATTAGAATTTGAAATTCGCGTGCAATATGGGTATCAAACAAAAAGGAAAGGCCACTACTTTCATTTGAACTTCTATATTTCGATATATTTATCTACAAGGTGGCGCAAAAGTAAGCTTCCGATGTTCAGCATATCGGTTGTGGCACGTGCAGTGTGTGCTGTTGCACCGTCTTGTTGGAACCACATGTTTTCCAATCCCAATTCATCAAGTTGCGGCAAAAGAACTCGTTGATCATTGCTCTGTAGCGCTCACCATTCACAGTAACCGTTTGGCCCCGACCGATTATTGGTCAAATAAATAGTCAGCAATATTCCGCGTTCTGGAGCAGTGTAGCATAACATTGTTTATTAGCGTGTATTTCGCAGGAGTTTGCTACACAAGTGTCAAAACAGAACTGACTTTAGGGGCCAATCGCAAAATTTAAAGCATTTTCTGATAGGAGGATTACTTTTGCGCAGTAACCGTTTTTCACCGACCGATTAGTGGTCAAATAAATAGTCAGCAATATTCCGCGTTCTGGAGCAGTGTGGCGTAACATTGTTTATTAACGTGTATTTCGCATGTGTTTACTACACAAATATCGAAACAGAACTGACTTTAGGGGCCAATCGCAAAATTTATAGCCTTTTCTGATAGGAGGATTACTTTTGCGCCACCTTGTGATACTGAGTTACCGGTCAAGTTGGGGTTTCCCTAAGACCTCGAAATTTGAATATAATATCGAGATAGAACGAAATGGCAAGGCCATAGGCTTCATTTGGAAATTGCTATATTTCGATACATTTATCGATAACTGAGTTACCGGTCAAAATGTGGTTCCCATTAAAATTTGAAATTCGCGTGCAATATGGGTATCAAACAAAAAGGAAAGGCCACTACTTTCATTTGAACTTTTATATTTCGATATATTTATCGATAACTGAGTTACCGGTCAAGTTAGGGTTCCCTAAAACCTCGAAATTTGAATATAATATCGGTATCAGACGAAATGGCAAGGTCATACGCTTCATTTGGAACTTGCTATATTTCGATACATTTATCGATAACGGAGTTACCGGTCAAAATGTGGTTCCCCTAAAATTTGCATATAATATCGGTATCAAACGAAAGCCCAAGGCCCTAGGTTTCATTTGGACTTTGCTATATTTCGATATATTTATCGATAACTGAGTTGCCGGTCAAGTTGGGGTTTCCCTAAAAGCTCGAAATTTTAATACAACATGGGTGTCAAACGAAAGTGAAAAGCCACAGCTTTCATCTGAATTGTTCCATAATTCGATATATTTATCGATAACTGAGTTATCGGTCAAAATGTTGTTCCCCTAAAACCTTGAAATTTGTATACAACATGGGTTTCAAACGAAAGCGAAAAGCCACAGCTTTCATTTGAATTGTTCCATAATTCGATACATTTATCGGTAAATGAGTTATCGGTCAAAATGTGGTTACCATTAAAGCTTAAAATTCGCGTGCAATATGGGTATCAAACAAAAAGGAAAGTCTACTACTTTCATTTGAATTTTTATATTTCGATATATTTATCGATAACTGAGTTACCGGTCAGGTTGGGGTTTCCCTAAAACCTCGAAATTTGAATATAATATCGGTATCAAACGAAAGGGCAAGGACATAGGTTACATTTGGACTTTGCTATATTTCGATATATTTATCGATAACTGAGTTACCGCTCAAAATGTGGTAACGATAAAACCTTGAAATTTTTATATAATGTCGGTATCAAACGAAGGCCAAGGCCTTAGGTTTCATTTGGACTTTGCTATATTTTGATATATTTATCGATAACTGAGTTACCGGTCAAAATGTGGTTCCCCTAAACCCTTGAAATTTGTATATAATATTGGTATCAAACGAAAGGGTAAGGCCTTAGGTTTCATTTGGACTTTGCTATATTTTGATATATTTATCGATAACTGAGTTACCGCTCAAAATGTGGTTCCCCTAAAACCTTGAAATTTGTATATAATATCGGTATCAAACGAAAGGGCAAGGACATAGGTTACATTTGGACTTTGCTATATTTCGATATATTTATCGATAACTGATTTACCGGTCAAAATGTGGTTCCCCTAAAACCTTGAAATTTTTTTATAATATCGGTATCAAACGAAGGGCAGGGCGTTGGGTTTCATTTGGACTTTGCTATATTTTGATATATTTACCGATAACTGAGTTACCGGTCAAAATGTGGTTCCCCTAAACCCTTGAAATTTGTATATAATATTGGTATCAAACGAAAGGGTAAGGCCTTAGGTTTCATTTCGACTTTGCTATATTTTGATATATTTATCGATAACTGAGTTACCGCTCAAAATGTGGTTCCCCTAAAACCTTGAAATTTGTATATAATATCGGTATCAAACGAAAGGGCAAGGACATAGGTTACATTTGGACTTTGCTATATTTCGATATATTTATCGATAACTGATTTACCGGTCAAAATGTGGTTCCCCTAAAACCTTGAAATTTTTTTATAATATCGGTATCAAACGAAGGGCAGGGCGTTGGGTTTCATTTGGACTTTGCTATATTTTGATATATTTACCGATAACTGAGTTACCGGTCAAAATGTGGTAACGATAAAACCTTGAAATTTTTATATAATGTCGGTATCAAACGAAGGCCAAGGCCTTAGGTTTCATTTGGACTTTGCTATATTTTGATATATTTACCGATAACTGAGTTACCGGTCAAAATGTGGTTCCCATTGAAATTTGAAATTTCCGTGCAATATCGGTATCAAACAAATATCATTTGAAATATTTATATTTTCATATATTCATCGATAAATGAGTTATCGGTCAAAGGGTTTCCCTAAGACCTCGAAATTTGAATATAATTTCGGCATAGAACTAAATGGCAAGGCCATAGGCTTCATTTGGAATTTGCTATATTTCGATACATTTATCGATAACTGAGTTACCGGTCAAAATGTAGTTCCCATTAAAATTTGAAATTCGCGTGCAATATGGGTATCAAACAAATATCATTTGAAATATTTATATTTTCATATATTCATCGATAAATGAGTTATCGGTCAAGGGGTTTCCCTAAGACCTCGAAATTTGAATATAATATCGGCATAGAACGAAATGGCAAGGCCATAGGCTTCATTTGGAATTTGCTATATTTCGATACATTTATCGATAACTGAGTTACCGGTCAAAATGTGGTTCCCATAAAAATTTGAAATTCGCGTGCAATATGGGTATCAAACAAAAAGGAAAGGCCAGTACTTTCATTTGAACTTCTATATTTCGATATATTTATCTATAACTGAGTTACCGGTCAAGTTGGGGTTTCCCTAAAACCTCGAAATTTGAATATAATATCGGCATAGAACGAAATGGCAAGGCCATAGGCTTCATTTGGAATTTGCTATATTTCGATACATTTATCGATAACTGAGTTACCGGTCAAAATGTGGTTCCCATTAGAATTTGAAATTCGCGTGCAATATGGGTATCAAACAAAAAGGAAAGGCCACTACTTTCATTTGAACTTCTATATTTCGATATATTTATCTACAAGGTGGCGCAAAAGTATGCTTCCGATGTTCAGCATATCGGTTGTGGCACGTGCAGTGTGTGCTATTGCACCGTCTTGTTGGAACCACATGTTTTCCAATCCCAATTCATCAAGTTGCGGCAAAAGAACTCGTTGATCATTGCTCTGTAGCGCTCACCATTCACAGTAACCGTTTGGCCCCGACCGATTATTGGTCAAATAAATAGTCAGCAATATTCCGCGTTCTGGAGCAGTGTAGCATAACATTGTTTATTAGCGTGTATTTCGCAGGAGTTTGCTACACAAGTGTCAAAACAGAACTGACTTTAGGGGCCAATCGCAAAATTTATAGCCTTTTCTGATAGGAGGATTACTTTTGCGCCACCTTGTGATACTGAGTTACCGGTCAAGTTGGGGTTTCCCTAAGACCTCGAAATTTGAATATAATATCGAGATAGAACGAAATGGCAAGGCCATAGGCTTCATTTGGAAATTGCTATATTTCGATACATTTATCGATAACTGAGTTACCGGTCAAAATGTGGTTCCCATTAAAATTTGAAATTCGCGTGCAATATGGGTATCAAACAAAAAGGAAAGGCCACTACTTTCATTTGAACTTTTATATTTCGATATATTTATCGATAACTGAGTTACCGGTCAAGTTAGGGTTCCCTAAAACCTCGAAATTTGAATATAATATCGGTATCAGACGAAATGGCAAGGTCATACGCTTCATTTGGAACTTGCTATATTTCGATACATTTATCGATAACGGAGTTACCGGTCAAAATGTGGTTCCCCTAAAATTTGCATATAATATCGGTATCAAACGAAAGCCCAAGGCCCTAGGTTTCATTTGGACTTTGCTATATTTCGATATATTTATCGATAACTGAGTTGCCGGTCAAGTTGGGGTTTCCCTAAAAGCTCGAAATTTTAATACAACATGGGTGTCAAACGAAAGTGAAAAGCCACAGCTTTCATCTGAATTGTTCCATAATTCGATATATTTATCGATAACTGAGTTATCGGTCAAAATGTTGTTCCCCTAAAACCTTGAAATTTGTATACAACATGGGTTTCAAACGAAAGCGAAAAGCCACAGCTTTCATTTGAATTGTTCCATAATTCGATACATTTATCGGTAAATGAGTTATCGGTCAAAATGTGGTTACCATTAAAGCTTAAAATTCGCGTGCAATATGGGTATCAAACAAAAAGGAAAGTCTACTACTTTCATTTGAATTTTTATATTTCGATATATTTATCGATAACTGAGTTACCGGTCAGGTTGGGGTTTCCCTAAAACCTCGAAATTTGAATATAATATCGGTATCAAACGAAAGGGCAAGGACATAGGTTACATTTGGACTTTGCTATATTTCGATATATTTATCGATAACTGAGTTACCGCTCAAAATGTGGTAACGATAAAACCTTGAAATTTTTATATAATGTCGGTATCAAACGAAGGCCAAGGCCTTAGGTTTCATTTGGACTTTGCTATATTTTGATATATTTATCGATAACTGAGTTACCGGTCAAAATGTGGTTCCCCTAAACCCTTGAAATTTGTATATAATATTGGTATCAAACGAAAGGGTAAGGCCTTAGGTTTCATTTGGACTTTGCTATATTTTGATATATTTATCGATAACTGAGTTACCGCTCAAAATGTGGTTCCCCTAAAACCTTGAAATTTGTATATAATATCGGTATCAAACGAAAGGGCAAGGACATAGGTTACATTTGGACTTTGCTATATTTCGATATATTTATCGATAACTGAGTTACCGCTCAAAATGTGGTAACGATAAAACCTTGAAATTTTTATATAATGTCGGTATCAAACGAAGGCCAAGGCCTTAGGTTTCATTTGGACTTTGCTATATTTCGATACATTTACCGATAACGGAGTTACCAGTCAAAATGTGGTAACGATAAAACCTTGAAATTTTTATATAATGTTGGTATCAAACGAAGGCCAAGGCCTTAGGTTTCATTTGGACTTTGCTATATTTCGAAACATTTACCGATAACGGAATTACCGGTCAAAATGTGGTTCCCCTAAAACCTTGAAATTTGTATATAATATCGGTATCAAACGAAAGGGCAAGGACATAGGTTACATTTGGACTTTGCTATATTTCGATATATTTATCGATAACTGAGTTACCGGTCAAAATGTGGTTCCCCTAAAACCTTGAAATTTTTTTATAATATCGGTATCAAACGAAGGGCAGGGCGTTGGGTTTCATTTGGACTTTGCTATATTTCGATATATTTACCGATAACTGAGTTACCGGTCAAAATGTGGTTCCCATTGAAATTTGAAATTTCCGTGCAATATCGGTATCAAACAAATATCATTTGAAATATTTATATTTTCATATATTCATCGATAAATGAGTTATCGGTCAAAGGGTTTCCCTAAGACCTCGAAATTTGAATATAATTTCGGCATAGAACGAAATGGCAAGGCCATAGGCTTCATTTGGAATTTGCTATATTTCGATACATTTATCGATAACTGAGTTACCGGTCAAAATGTGGTTCCCATTAAAATTTGAAATTCGCGTGCAATATGGGTATCAAACAAATATCATTTGAAATATTTATATTTTCATATATTCATCGATAAATGAGTTATCGGTCAAGGGGTTTCCCTAAGACCTCGAAATTTGAATATAATATCGGCATAGAACGAAATGGCAAGGCCATAGGCTTCATTTGGAATTTGCTATATTTCGATACATTTATCGATAACTGAGTTACCGGTCAAAATGTGGTTCCCATAAAAATTTGAAATTCGCGTGTAATATGGGTATCAAACAAAAAGGAAAGGCCAGTACTTTCATTTGAACTTCTATATTTCGATATATTTATCTATAATTGAGTTACCGGTCAAGTTGGGGTTTCCCTAAAACCTCGAAATTTGAATATAATATCGGTTTCAAACGAAAGGGCAAGGACATAGGTTACATTTGGACTTTGCTATATTTCGATATATTTATCGATAACTGAGTTACCGGTCAAAATGTGGTTCCCATTGAAATTTGAAATTTCCGTGCAATATCGGTATCAAACAAATATCATTTGAAATATTTATATTTTCATATATTCATCGATAAATGAGTTATCGGTCAAGGGGTTTCCCTAAGACCTCGAAATTTGAATATAATATCGGCATAGAACGAAATGGCAAGGCCATAGGCTTCATTTGGAAGTTGCTATATTTCGATACATTTGTCGATAACTGAGTTACCGGTCAAAATGTGGTTCCCATTAAAATTTGAAATTCGCGTGCAATATGGGTATCAAACAAAAAGGAAAGGCCACTACTTTCATTTGAACTTCTATATTTCGATATATTTATCTACAAGGTGGCGCAAAAGTAAGCTTCCGATGTTCAGCATATCAGTTGTGGCACGTGCAGTGTGTGCTGTTGCACCGTCTTGTTGGAACCACATGTTTTCCAATCCCAATTCATCAAGCTGCGGCAAAAAGAACTCGTTGATCATTGCTCTGTAGCGCTCACCATTCACAGTAACCGTTTGGCCCCGACCGATTATTGGTCAAATAAATAGTCAGCAATATTCCGCGTTCTGGAGCAGTGTAGCATAACATTGTTTATTAGCGTGTATTTCGCAGGAGTTTACTACACAAGTGTCAAAACAGAACTGACTTTAGGGGCCAATCGCAAAATTTATAGCATTTTCTGATAGGAGGATTACTTTTGCGCAGTAACCGTTTTTCACCGACCGATTAGTGGTCAAATAAATAGTCAGAAATATTCCGCGTTCTGGAGCAGTGTGGCGTAACATTGTTTATTAACGTGTATTTCGCATGCGCTTACTACACAAATGTCAAAACAGAACTGACTTTAGGGGCCAATCGCAAAATTTATAGCCTTTTCTGATAGGAGGATTACTTTTGCGCCACCTTGTAATACTGAGTTACCGGTCAAGTTGGGGTTTCCCTAAGACCTCGAAATTTGAATATAACATCGAGATAGAACGAAATGGCAAGGCCATAGGCTTCATTTGGAAATTGCTATATTTCGATACATTTATCGATAACTGAGTTACCGGTCAAAATGTGGTTCCCATTAAAATTTGAAATTCGCGTGCAATATGGGTATCAAACAAAAAGGAAAGGCCACTACTTTCATTTGAACTTTTATATTTCGATATATTTATCGATAACTGAGTTACCGGTCAAGTTAGGGTTCCCTAAAACCTCGAAATTTGAATATAATATCGGTATCAGACGAAATGGCAAGGCCATAGGCTTAATTTGGACTTTGCTATATTTCGATATATTCATCGATAAATGAGTTATCGGTCAAGGGGTTTCCCTAAAATCTCGAAATTTGAATATAATATCGGCATAAAACGAAATGGCAAGGTCATACGCTTCATTTGGAACTTGCTATATTTCGATACATTTATCGATAACGGAGTTACCGGTCAAAATGTGGTTCCCCTAAAATTTGTATATAATATCGGTATCAAACGAAAGCCCAAGGCCCTAGGTTTCATTTGGACTTTGCTATATTTCGATATATTTATCGATAACTGAGTTGCCGGTCAAGTTGGGGTTTCCCTAAAAGCTCGAAATTTTAATACAACATGGGTGTCAAACGAAAGTGAAAAGCCACAGCTTTCATCTGAATTGTTCCATAATTCGATATATTTATCGATAACTGAGTTATCGGTCAAAATGTTGTTCCCCTAAAACCTTGAAATTTGTACACAACATGGGTTTCAAACGAAAGCGAAAAGCCACAGCTTTCATTTGAATTGTTCCATAATTCGATACATTTATCGGTAAATGAGTTATCGGTCAAAATGTGGTTACCATTAAAGCTTAAAATTCGCGTGCAATATGGGTATCAAACAAAAAGGAAAGTCCACTACTTTCATTTGAATTTTTATATTTCGATATATTTATCGATAACTGAGTTACCGGTCAGGTTGGGGTTTCCCTAAAACCTCGAAATTTGAATATAATATCGGTTTCAAACGAAAGGGCAAGGACATAGGTTACATTTGGATTGTGCTATATTTCGATATATTTATTGATAACTGAGTTACCGCTCAAAATGTCGTTACCCTAAAACCTTGAAATTTTTATATAATGTCGGTATCAAACGAAGGCCCAGGCCTTAGGTTACCTTTGGACTTTGCTATATTTCGATATATTTATCGATAACTGAGTTATCGGTCAAAATGTGGTTCCCCTAAAACCTTGAAATTTTTTTATAATATCGGTATCAAACGAAGGGCAAGGCGTTGGGTTTCATTTGGACTTTGCTATATTTCGATATATTTACCGATAACTGAGTTACCGGTCAAAATGTGGTTCCCATTGAAATTTCCGTGCAATATCGGTATCAAACAAATATCATTTCAAATATTTATATTTTCATATATTCATCGATAAATGAGTTATCGGTCAAGGGGTTTCCCTAAGACCTCGAAATTTGAATATAATATCGGCATAGAACGAAATGGCAAGGACATAGGCTTCATTTGGAATTTGCTATATTTCGATACATTTATCGATAACTGAGTTACCGGTCAAAATGTGGTTCCCATTAAAATTTGAAATTCGCGTGCAATATGGGTATCAAACAAAAAGGAAAGGCCACTACTTTCATTTGAACTTTTATATTTCGATATATTTATCGTTAACTGAGTTACCGGTCAAGTTGGGGTTTCCCTATAACCTCGAAATTTGAATATAATATCGGTATCAGACGAAATGGCAAGGCCATAGGTTTAATTTGGACTTTGCTATATTTCGATATATTCATCGATGAATGAGTTATCGGTCAAGGGGTTTCCCTAAAATCTCGAAATTTGAATATAATATCGGCATAAAACGAAATGGCAAGGTCATACGCTTCATTTGGAACTTGCTATATTTCGATACATTTATCGATAACGGAGTTACCGGTCAAAATGTGGTTCCCCTAAAATTTGCATATAATATCGGTATCAAACGAAAGCCCAATACCTTAGTGTATTTCGCAGGAGTTTACTACACAACTGTCAAAACAGAACTGACTTTAGGGGCCAATCGCAAAATTTATAGCATTTTCTGATAGGAGGATTACTTTTGCGCAGTAACCGTTTTTCACCGACCGATTAGTGGTCAAATAAATAGTCAGAAATATTCCGCGTTCTGGAGCAGTGTGGCGTAACATTGTTTATTAACGTGTATTTCGCATGCGCTTACTACACAAATGTCAAAACAGAACTGACTTTAGGGGCCAATCGCAAAATTTATAGCCTTTTCTGATAGGAGGATTACTTTTGCGCCACCTTGTAATACTGAGTTACCGGTCAAGTTGGGGTTTCCCTAAGACCTCGAAATTTGAATATAACATCGAGATAGAACGAAATGGCAAGGCCATAGGCTTCATTTGGAAATTGCTATATTTCGATACATTTATCGATAACTGAGTTACCGGTCAAAATGTGGTTCCCATTAAAATTTGAAATTCGCGTGCAATATGGGTATCAAACAAAAAGGAAAGGCCACTACTTTCATTTGAACTTTTATATTTATTATTGAGTTACCGGTCAAGTTAGGGTTCCCTAAAACCTCGAAATTTGAATATAATATCGGTATCAGACGAAATGGCAAGGCCATAGGCTTAATTTGGACTTTGCTATATTTCGATATATTCATCGATAAATGAGTTATCGGTCAAGGGGTTTCCCTAAAATCTCGAAATTTGAATATAATATCGGCATAAAACGAAATGGCAAGGTCATACGCTTCATTTGGAACTTGCTATATTTCGATACATTTATCGATAACGGAGTTACCGGTCAAAATGTGGTTCCCCTAAAATTTGTATATAATATCGGTATCAAACGAAAGCCCAAGGCCCTAGGTTTCATTTGGACTTTGCTATATTTCGATATATTTATCGATAACTGAGTTGCCGGTCAAGTTGGGGTTTCCCTAAAAGCTCGAAATTTTAATACAACATGGGTGTCAAACGAAAGTGAAAAGCCACAGCTTTCATCTGAATTGTTCCATAATTCGATATATTTATCGATAACTGAGTTATCGGTCAAAATGTTGTTCCCCTAAAACCTTGAAATTTGTATACAACATGGGTTTCAAACGAAAGCGAAAAGCCACAGCTTTCATTTGAATTGTTCCATAATTCGATACATTTATCGGTAAATGAGTTATCGGTCAAAATGTGGTTACCATTAAAGCTTAAAATTCGCGTGCAATATGGGTATCAAACAAAAAGGAAAGTCCACTACTTTCATTTGAATTTTTATATTTCGATATATTTATCGATAACTGAGTTACCGGTCAGGTTGGGGTTTCCCTAAAACCTCGAAATTTGAATATAATATCGGTTTCAAACGAAAGGGCAAGGACATAGGTTACATTTGGATTGTGCTATATTTCGATATATTTATTGATAACTGAGTTACCGCTCAAAATGTCGTTACCCTAAAACCTTGAAATTTTTATATAATGTCGGTATCAAACGAAGGCCCAGGCCTTAGGTTACCTTTGGACTTTGCTATATTTCGATATATTTATCGATAACTGAGTTATCGGTCAAAATGTGGTTCCCCTAAAACCTTGAAATTTTTTTATAATATCGGTATCAAACGAAGGGCAAGGCGTTGGGTTTCATTTGGACTTTGCTATATTTCGATATATTTACCGATAACTGAGTTACCGGTCAAAATGTGGTTCCCATTGAAATTTCCGTGCAATATCGGTATCAAACAAATATCATTTCAAATATTTATATTTTCATATATTCATCGATAAATGAGTTATCGGTCAAGGGGTTTCCCTAAGACCTCGAAATTTGAATATAATATCGGCATAGAACGAAATGGCAAGGCCATAGGCTTCATTTGGAATTTGCTATATTTCGATACATTTATCGATAACTGAGTTACCGGTCAAAATGTGGTTCCCATTAAAATTTGAAATTCGCGTGCAATATGGGTATCAAACAAAAAGGAAAGGCCACTACTTTCATTTGAACTTTTATATTTCGATATATTTATCGTTAACTGAGTTACCGGTCAAGTTGGGGTTTCCCTATAACCTCGAAATTTGAATATAATACCGGTATCAGACGAAATGGCAAGGCCATAGGTTTAATTTGGACTTTGCTATATTTCGATATATTCATCGATGAGTTACCGCTCAAAATGTGGTAACGATAAAACCTTGAAATTTTTATATAATGTCGGTATCAAACGAAGGCCAAGGCCTTAGGTTTCATTTGGACTTTGCTATATTTTGATATATTCATCGATAAATGAGTTATCGGTCAAGGGGTTTCCCTAAAATCTCGAAATTTGAATATAATATCGGCATAAAACGAAATGGCAAGGTCATACGCTTCATTTGGAACTTGCTATATTTCGATACATTTATCGATAACGGAGTTACCGGTCAAAATGTGGTTCCCCTAAAATTTGTATATAATATCGGTATCAAACGAAAGCCCAAGGCCCTAGGTTTCATTTGGACTTTGCTATATTTCGATATATTTATCGATAACTGAGTTGCCGGTCAAGTTGGGGTTTCCCTAAAAGCTCGAAATTTTAATACAACATGGGTGTCAAACGAAAGTGAAAAGCCACAGCTTTCATCTGAATTGTTCCATAATTCGATATATTTATCGATAACTGAGTTATCGGTCAAAATGTTGTTCCCCTAAAACCTTGAAATTTGTATACAACATGGGTTTCAAACGAAAGCGAAAAGCCACAGCTTTCATTTGAATTGTTCCATATTTCGATACATTTATCGATAACTGAGTTACCGGTCAAAATGTGGTTCCCATTAAAATTTGAAATTCGCGTGCAATATGGGTATCAAACAAATATCATTTGAAATATTTATATTTTCATATATTCATCGATAAATGAGTTATCGGTCAAGGGGTTTCCCTAAGACCTCGAAATTTGAATATAATATCGGCATAAAACGAAATGGCAAGGTCATACGCTTCATTTGGAACTTGCTATATTTCGATACATTTATCGATAACGGAGTTACCGGTCAAAATGTGGTTCCCCTAAAATTTGCATATAATATCGGTATCAAACGAAAGCCCAACATCTTAGGTTTCTTTTGGACTTTGCTTTATTTCGATAAATTTATCGATAACTGAGTTGCCGGTCAAGTTGGGGTTTCCCTAAAAGCTCGAAATTTGAATACAACATGGGTGTCAAACGAAAGTGAAAAGCCACAGCTTTCATTTGAGTTGTTCCATAATTCGATATATTTATCGATAACTGAGTTATTGGTCAAAATGTTGTTCCCCTAAAACCATGAAATTTGTATACAACATGGGTTTCAAACGAAAGCGGAAAGCCACAGCTTTCATTTGAATTGTTCCATAATTCGATACATTTATCGGTAAATGAGTTATCGGTCAAAATGTGGTTACCATTAAACCTTGAAATTCGCGTGCAATATGGGTATCAAACAAAAAGGAAAGGCCACTACTTTCATTTGAATTTTTATATGTCGATATATTTATCGATCACTGAGTTACCGGTCAGGTTGGGGTTTCCCTAAAACCTCGAAATTTGAATATAATATCGGTATCAAACGAAAGAGCAAGGACATAGGTTACATTTGGACTTTGCTATATTTCGATATATTTATCGATGAGTTACCGCTCAAAATGTGGTAACGATAAAACCTTGAAATTTTTATATAATGTCGGTATCAAACGAAGGCCAAGGCCTTAGGTTTCATTTGGACTTTGCTATATTTTGATATATTTATCGATAACTGAGTTACCGGTCAAAATGTGGTTCCCCTAAACCCTTGAAATTTGTATATAATATTGGTATCAAACGAAAGGGTAAGGCCTTAGGTTTCATTTGGACTTTGCTATATTTTGATATATTTATCGATAACTGAGTTACCGCTCAAAATGTGGTTCCCCTAAAACCTTGAAATTTGTATATAATATCGGTATCAAACGAAAGGGCAAGGACATAGGTTACATTTGGACTTTGCTATATTTCGATATATTTATCGATAACTGAGTTACCGCTCAAAATGTGGTAACGATAAAACCTTGAAATTTTTATATAATGTCGGTATCAAACGAAGGCCAAGGCCTTAGGTTTCATTTGGACTTTGCTATATTTCGATACATTTACCGATAACGGAGTTACCAGTCAAAATGTGGTAACGATAAAACCTTGAAATTTTTATATAATGTAGGTATCAAACGAAGGCCAAGGCCTTAGGTTACATTTGGACTTTGCTATATTTCGATATATTTATCGATAACTGAGTTACCGCTCAAAATGTGGTAACGATAAAACCTTGAAATTTTTATATAATGTTGGTATCAAACGAAGGCCAAGGCCTTAGGTTTCATTTGGACTTTGCTATATTTCGATACATTTACCGATAACGGAGTTACCGGTCAAAATGTGGTTCCCCTAAAACCTTGAAATTTGTATATAATATCTGTATCAAACGAAAGGGCAAGGACATAGGTTACATTTGGACTTTGCTATATTTCGATATATTTATCGATAACTGAGTTACCGGTCAAAATGTGGTTCCCCTAAAACCTTGAAATTTTTTTATAATATCGGTATCAAACGAAGGGCAGGGCGTTGGGTTTCATTTGGACTTTGCTATATTTCGATATATTTACCGATAACTGAGTTACCGGTCAAAATGTGGTTCCCATTGAAATTTGAAATTTCCGTGCAATATCGGTATCAAACAAATATCATTTGAAATATTTATATTTTCATATATTTATCGATAAATGAGTTATCGGTCAAAGGGTTTCCCTAAGACCTCGAAATTTGAATATAATTTCGGCATAGAACGAAATGGCAAGGCCATAGGCTTCATTTGGAATTTGCTATATTCCGATACATTTATCGATAACTGAGTTACCGGTCAAAATGTGGTTCCCATTAAAATTTGAAATTCGCGTGCAATATGGGTATCAAACAAAAAGGAAAGGCCACTACTATTGAATATAATATCGGCATAAACGAAATGGCAAGGTCATACGCTTCATTTGGAACTTGCTATATTTCGATACATTTATCGATAACGGAGTTACCGGTCAAAATGTGGTTCCCCTAAAATTTGCATATAATATCGGTATCAAACGAAAGCCCAAGGCCTTAGGTTTCATTTGGACTTTGCTATATTTCGATATATTTATCGATAACTGAGTTGCCGGTCAAGTTGGGGTTTCCCTAAAAGCTCGAAATTTGAATACAACATGGGTGTCAAACGAAAGTGAAAAGCCACAGCTTTCATTTGAATTGTTCCATAATTCGATATATTTATCGATAACTGAGTTATCGGTCAAAATGTTGTTCCCCTAAAACCTTGAAATTTGTATACAACATGGGTTTCAAACGAAACCGAAAAGCCACAGCTTTCATTTGAATTGTTCCATAACTCGATACATTTATCGGTAACTGAGTTACCGGTCAAAATGTGGTTCCCATTAAAATTTGAAATTCGCGTGCAATATGGGTATCAAACAAAAAGGAAAGGCCACTACTTTCATTTGAACTTCTATATTTCGATATATTTATCTATAACTGAGTTACCGGTCAAGTTGGGGTTTCCCTAAAACCTCGAAATTTGAATATAATATCGGTTTCAAACGAAAGGGCAAGGACATAGGTTACATTTGGACTTTGCTATATTTCGATATATTTATCGATAACTGAGTTACCGGTCAAAATGTGGTTCCCATTGAAATTTGAAATTTCCGTGCAATATCGGTATCAAACAAATATCATTTGAAATATTTATATTTTCATATATTCATCCATAAATGAGTTATCGGTCAAGGGGTTTCGCTAAGACCTCGAAATTTGAATATAATATCGGCATAGAACGAAATGGCAAGGCTATAGGCTTCATTTGGAATTTGCTATATTTCGATACATTTATCGATAACTGAGTTACCGGTCAAAATGTGGTTCCCATAAAAATTTGAAATTCGCGTGCAATATGGGTATCAAACAAAAAGGAAAGGCCACTACTTTCATTTGAACTTCTATATTTGGATATATTTATCTACAAGGTGGCGCAAAAGTAAGCTTCCGATGTTCAGCATATCGGTTGTGGCACGTGCAGTGTGTGCTGTTGCACCGTCTTGTTGGAACCACATGTTTTCCAATCCCAATTCATCAAGTTGCGGCAAAAAGAACTCGTTGATCATTGCTCTGTAGCGCTCACCATTCACAGTAACCGTTTGGCCCCGACCGATTATTGGTCAAATAAACAGTCAGCAATATTCCGCGTTCTGGAGCAGTGTAGCGTAACATTGTTTATTAACGTGTATTTCGCAGGAGTTTACTACACAAGTGTCAAAACAGAACTGACTTTAGGGGCCAATCGCAAAATTTACAGCCTTTTCTGATAGGAGGATTACTTTTGCGCCACCTTGTAATACTGAGTTACCGGTCAAGTTGGGGTTTCCCTAAGACCTCGAAATTTGAATATAATATCGGCATAGAACGAATTGGCAAGGCCATAGGCTTCATTTGGAAATTGCTATATTTCGATACATTTATCGATAGCTGAGTTACCGGTCAAAATGTGGTTCCCATTAAAATTTGAAATTCGCGTGCAATATGGGTATCAAACAAAAAGGAAAGGCCACTACTTTCATTTGAACTTTTATATTTCGATATATTTATCGATAACTGAGTTACCGGTCAAGTTGGGGTTCCCTAAAACCTCGAAATTTGAATGTAATATCGGTATCAGACGAAATGGCAAGGCCATAGGCTTAATTTGGACTTTGCTATATTTCGATATATTCATCGGTAAATGAGTTATCGGTCAAGGGGTTTCCCTAAAATCTCAAAATTTGAATATAATATCGGCATAAAACGAAATGGCAAGGTCATACGCTTCATTTGGAACTTGCTATATTTCGATACATTTATCGATAACGGAGTTACCGGTCAAAATGTGGTTCCCCTAAAATTTGCATATAATATCGGTATCAAACGAAAGCCCAAGGCCTTAGGTTTCATTTGGACTTTGCTATATTTCGATATATTTATCGATAACTGAGTTGCCGGTCAAGTTGGGGTTTCCCTAAAAGCTCGAAATTTGAATACAACATGGGTGTGAAACGAAAGTGAAAAGCCACAGCTTTCATTTGAATTGTTCCATAATTCGATATATTTATCGATAACTGAGTTATCGGTCAAAATGTTGTTCCCCTAAAACCTTGAAATTTGTATACAACATGGGTTTCAAACGAAACCGAAAAGCCACAGCTTTCATTTGAATTGTTCCATAACTCGATACATTTATCGGTAACTGAGTTACCGGTCAAAATGTGGTTCCCATTAAAATTTGAAATTCGCGTGCAATATGGGTATCAAACAAAAAGGAAAGGCCACTACTTTCATTTGAACTTTTATATTTCGATATATTTATCGATAACTGAGTTACCGGTCAAGTTGGGGTTTCCCTAAAAGCTCGAAATTTGAATACAACATGGGTGTCAAACGAAAGTGAAAAGCCACAGCTTTCATCGGAATTATTCCATAATTCGATATATTTATCGATAACTGAGTTATCGGTCAAAATGTTGTTCCCCTAAAACCTTGAAATTTGTATACAACATGGGTTTCAAACGAAAGCGAAAAGCCACAGTTTTCATTTGAATTGTTCCATAATTCAATACATTTATCGGTAAATGAGTTAGGGGTCAAAATGTGGTTACCATTAAACCTTGAAATTCGCGTGCAATATGGGTATCAAACAAAAAGGAAAGTCCACTACTTTCATTTGAATTTTTATATTTCGATATATTTATCGATAACTGAGTTACCGGTCAGGTTGGGGTTTCCCTAAAACCTCGAAATTTTAATATAATATCGGTTTCAAACGAAAGGGCAAGGACATAAGTTACATTTGGACTTTGCTATATTTCGATATATTTATCGATAACTGAGTTACCGCTCAAAATGTCGTTACCCTAAAACCTTGAAATTTTTATATAATGTCGGTATCAAACGAAGGCCCAGACCTTAGGTTACCTTTGGACTTTGCTATATTTCGATATATTTATCGATAACTGAGTTATCGGTCAAAATGTGGTTCCCCTAAAACCTTGAAATTTTTTTTATAATATCGGTATCAAACCAAGGGCAAGGCGTTGGGTTTCATTTGGACTTTGCTATATTTCGATATATTTACCGATAACTGAGTTACCGGTCAAAATGTGGTTCCCATTGAAATTTGAAATTTCCGTGCAATATCGGTATCAAACAAATATCATTTGAAATATTTATATTTTCATATATTCATCGTTAAATGAGTTATCGGTCAAGTTGGGGTTTCCCTAAGAACTCGAAATTTGAATATAATATCGGCATAGAACGAAAACCTTGAAATTTGTATATAATATCGGTATCAAACGAAAGGGCAAGGACATAGGTTAAATTTGGACTTTGCTATATTTCGATATATTTATCGATAACTGAGTTACCGCTCAAAATGTGGTAACGATAAAACCTTGAAATTTTTATATAATGTCGGTATCAAACGAAGGCCAAGGCCTTAGGTTTCATTTGGACTTTGCTATATTTCGATGCATTTACCGATAACAGAGTTACCGGTCAAAATGTGGTAACGATAAAACCTTGAAATTTTTATATAATGTCGGTATCAGACGAAGGCCAAGGCCTTAGGTTACATTTGGACTTTGCTATATTTCGATATATTTATCGATAACTGAGTTACCGCTCAAAATGTGGTACCGATAAAACCTTGAAATTTTTATATAATGTCGGTATCAAACGAAGGCCAAGGCCTTAGGTTTCATTTGGACTTTGCTATATTTCGATATATTTATCGATAACTGAGTTACCGCTCAAAATGTGGTAACGATAAAACCTTGAAATTTTTATATAATGTCGGTATCAAACGAAGGCCAAGGCCTTAGGTTTCATTTGGACTTTGCTATATTTCGATATATTTATCGATAACTGAGTTACCGGTCAAAATGTGGTGACGATAAAACCTTGAAATTTTTATATAATGTCGGTATCAGACGAAGGCCAAAGCCTTAGGTTACTTTTGGACTTTGCTATATTTCGATATATTTATCGATAACTGAGTTACCGCTCAAAATGTGGTAACGATAAAACCTTGAAATTTTTATATATTGTCGGTATCAAACGAAGGCCAAGGCCTTAGGTTTCATTTGAACTTTGCTATATTTCGATATATTTATCGATAACTGAGTTACCGCTCAAAATGTGGTAACGATAAAACCTTGAAATTTTTATATAATGTCGGTATCAGACGAAGGCCAAGGCTTTAGGTTACATTTCGACTTTGCTATATTTCGATATATTTATCGATAACTGAGTTACCGCTCAAAATGTGGTAACGATAAAACCTTGAAATTTTTATATAATGTCGGTATCAGACGAAGGCCAAGGCCTTAGGTTACATTTGGACTTTGTTATATTTCGATATATTTATCGATAACTGAGTTACCGCTCAAAATGTGGTAACGATAAAACCTTGAAATTTTTATATAATGTCGGTATCAAACGAAGGCCAAGGCCTTAGGTTTCATTTGGACTTTGCTATATTTTGATATATTTATCGATAACTGAGTTACCGCTCAAAATGTGGTAACGATAAAACCTTGAAATTTTTATATAATGTCGGTATCAGACGAAGGCCAAGGCCTTAGGTTACATTTGGACTTTGCTATATTTCGATATATTTATCGATAACTGAGTTACCGCTCAAAATGTGGTAACGATAAAACCTTGAAATTTTTATATAATGTCGGTATCAAACGAAGGCCAAGGCCTTAGGTTTCATTTGGACTTTGCTATATTTCGATACATTTACTGATAACGGAGTTACCGGTCAGGTTGGGGTTCCCCTAAAACCTTGAAATTTGTATATAATATCGGTATCAAACGAAAGGGCAAGGACATAGGTTACCTTTGGACTTTGCTATATTTCGATATATTTAACGATAACTGAGTTACCGGTCAAAATGTGGTTCCCATTAAAATTTGAAATTTCCGTGCAATATCGGTATCAAACAAATATCATTTGAAATATTTATTTTCATATATTCATCGATAAATGAGTTATCGGTCAAGGGGTTTCCCTAAGACCTCGAAATTTGAATATAATATCGGCATAGAACGAAATGGCAAGGCCATAGGCTTCATTTGGAATTTGCTATATTTCGATACATTTATCGATAACTGAGTTACCGGTCAAAATGTGGTTCCCATTAAAATTTGAAATTCGCGTGCAATATGGGTATCAAACAAAAAGGAAAGGCCACTACTTTCATTTGAACTTTTATATTTCGATATATTTATCGATAACTGAGTTACCGGTCAAGTTGGGGTTTCCCTAAAATTTGAATATAATATCGGTATCAGACGAAATGGCAAGGCCATAGGTTTAATTTGGACTTTGCTATATTTCGATATATTCATCGATAAATGAGTTATCGGTCAAGGGGTTTCCCTAAAATCTCGAAATTTGAATATAATATCGGCATATAACGAAATGGCAAGGTCATACGCTTCATTTGGAACTTGCTATATTTCGATACATTTATCGATAACGGAGTTACTGGTCAAAATGTGGTTCCCCTAAAATTTGCATATAATATCGGTATCAAACGAAAGCCCAACACCTTAGGTTTCATTTGGACTTTGCTATATTTCGATATATTTATCGATAACTGAGTTGCCGGTCAAAATGTGGTTACCCTAAAACCTTGAAATTTTTATATAGAGTCGGTATCAAACGAAGGCCCAGGCCTTAGGTTACCTGTGGACTTTGCTATATTTCGATATATTTATCGATAACTGAGTTACCGGTCAAAATGTGGTTCCCCTAAAACCTTGAATTTTTTTTATAATATCGGTATCAAACGAAGGGCAAGGCGTTGGGTTTCATTTGGACTTTGCTATATTTCGATATATTTAGCGATAACTGAGTTACCGGTCAAAATGTGGTTCCCATTGAAATTTGAAATTTCCGTGCAATATCGGTATCAAACAAATATCATTTGAAATATTTATATTTTCATATATTCATCGATAAATGAGTTATCGGTCAAGGGGTTTCCCTAAGACCTCGAAATTTGAATATAATGTCGGTATCAGACGAAGGCCAAGGCCTTAGGTTACATTTGGACTTTGCTATATTTCGATATATTTATCGATAACTGAGTTACCGGTCAAAATGTGGTTCCCCTAAACCCTTGAAATTTGTATATAATATTGGTATCAAACGAAAGGGTAAGGCCTTAGGTTTCATTTGGACTTTGCTATATTTTGATATATTTATCGATAACTGAGTTACCGCTCAAAATGTGGTTCCCCTAAAACCTTGAATTTTTTTTATAATATCGGTATCAAACGAAGGGCAAGGCGTTGGGTTTCATTTGGACTTTGCTATATTTCGATATATTTACCGATAACTGAGTTACCGGTCAAAATGTGGTTCCCATTGAAATTTGAAATTTCCGTGCAATATCGGTATCAAACAAATATCATTTGAAATATTTATATTTTCATATATTCATCGATAAATGAGTTATCGGTCAAGGGGTTTCCCTAAGACCTCGAAATTTGAATATAATGTCGGTATCAGACGAAGGCCAAGGCCTTAGGTTACATTTGGACTTTGCTATATTTCGATATATTTATCGATAACTGAGTTACCGGTCAAAATGTGGTTCCCCTAAACCCTTGAAATTTGTATATAATATTGGTATCAAACGAAAGGGTAAGGCCTTAGGTTTCATTTGGACTTTGCTATATTTTGATATATTTATCGATAACTGAGTTACCGCTCAAAATGTGGTTCCCCTAAATCCTTGAAATTTGTATATAATATCGCTTTCAAACGAAAGGGCAAGGACATAGGTTACATTTGGACTTTGCTATATTTCGATATATTTATCGATAACTGAGTTACCGCTCAAAATGTGGTTACCCTAAAACCTTGAAATTTTTATACAGAGTCGGTATCAAACGAAGGCCCAGGCCTTAGGTTACCTGTGGGCTTTGCTATATTTCGATATATTTATCGATAACTGAGTTACCGGTCAAAATGTGGTTCCCCTAAAACCTTGAATTTTTTTTATAATATCGGTATCAAACGAAGGGCAAGGCGTTGGGTTTCATTTGGACTTTGCTATATTTCGATATATTTACCGATAACTGAGTTACCGGTCAAAATGTGGTTCCCATTGAAATTTGAAATTTCCGTGCAATATCGGTATCAAACAAATATCATTTGAAATATTTATATTTTCATATATTCATCGATAAATGAGTTATCGATCAAGGGGTTTCCCTAAGACCTCGAAATTTGAATATAATGTCGGTATCAGACGAAGGCCAAGGCCTTAGGTTACATTTGGACTTTGCTATATTTCGATATATTTATCGATAACTGAGTTACCGCTCAAAATGTGGTAACGATAAAACCTTGACATTTTTATATAATGTCGGTATCAAACGAAGGCCAAGGCCTTAGGTTTTATTTGGACTTTGCTATATTTTGATATATTTATCGATAACTGAATTACCGGTCAAATGTGGTTCCCCTAAACCCTTGAAATTTGTATATAATATTGGTATCAAATGAAAGGGTAAGGCCTTAGGTTTCATTTGGACTTCGCTATATTTCGATATATTTACCGATAACTGAGTTACCGGTCAAAATGTGGTTCCCCTAAAACCTTGAAATTTGTATATAATATCGGTTTCAAACGAAAGGGCAAGGACATAGGTTACATTTGGACTTTGCTATATTTCGATATATTTATCGATAACTGAGTTACCGCTCAAAATGTGGTTACCCTAAAACCTTGAAATTTTTATATAATGTCGGTATGAAACGAAGGCCCAGGCCTTAGGTTACCTTTGGACTTTGCTATATTTCGATATATTTATCGATAACTGAGTTACCGGTCAAAATGTGGTTCCCCTAAAACCTTGAAATTTTTTTGTAATATCGGTATCAAACGAAGGGCAAGGCGTTGGGTTTCATTTGGACTTTGCTATATTTCGATATATTTACCGATAACTGAGTTACCGGTCAAAATGTGGTTCCCATTGAAATTTGAAATTTCCGTGCAATATCGGTATCAAACAAATATCATTTGAAATATTTATATTTTCATATATTCATCGATAAATGAGTTATCGGTCAAGGGGTTTCCATAAGACCTCGAAATTTGAATATAATATCGGTATCAAACGAAAGGGCAAGGACATAGGTTACATTTGGACTTTGCTATATTTCGATATATTTATCGATAACTGAGTTACCGCTCAAAATGTGGTAACGATAAAACCTTGAAATTTTTATATAATGTCAGTATCAAACGAAGGCCAAGGCCTTAGGTTTCATTTGGACTTTGCTATATTTTGATATATTTATCGATAACTGAGTTACCGGTCAAAATGTGGTTCCCCTAAACCCTTCAAATTTGTATATAATATTGGTATCAAATGAAAGGGTAAGGCCTTAGGTTTCATTTGGACTTTGCTATATTTTGATACATTTACCGATAACGGAGTTACCGGTCAAAATGTGGTTCCTCTAAAACCTTGAAATTTGTATATAATATCGGTATCAAACGAAAGGGCAAGGACATAGGTTACATTTGGACTTTGCTATATTTCGATATATTTATCGATAACTGAGTTACCGCTCAAAATGTGGTAACGATAAAACCTTAAACTTTTTATATAATGTCGGTATCAGACGAAGGCCAAGGCCTTAGGTTACATTTGGACTTTGCTATATTTCGATATATTTATCGATAACTGAGTTACCGCTCAAAATGTGGTAACGATAAAACCTTGAAATTTTTATATAATGTCGGTATCAAACGAAGTTCAAGGCCTTAGGTTTCATTTGGACTTTGCTATATTTCGATATATTTATCGATAACTGAGTTACCGCTCAAAATGTGGTAACGATAAAACCTTGAAATTTTTATATAATGTCGGTATCAGACGAAGGCCAAGGCCTTAGGTTACATTTCGACTTTGTTATATTTCGATATATTTATCGATAACTGAGTTACCGCTCAAAATGTGGTAACGATAAAACCTTGAAATTTTTATATAATGTCGGTATCAGACGAAGGCCAAGGCCTTAGGTTACATTTGGACTTTGCTATATTTCGATATATTTATCGATAACTGAGTTACCGCTCAAAATGTGGTAACGATAAAACCTTGAAATTTTTATATAATGTCGGTATCAAACGAAGGCCAAGGCCTTAGGTTTCATTTGGACTTTGCTATATTTTGATATATTTATCGATAACTGAGTTACCGCTCAAAATGTGGTAACGATAGAACCTTGAAATTTTTATATAATGTCGGTATCAAACGAAGGCCAAGGCCTTAGGTTTCATTTTTACTTTGCTATATTTCGATACATTTACCGATAACGGAGTTACCGGTCAAAATGTGGTAACGATAAAACCTTGAAATTTTTATATAATGTCGGTATCAGACGAAGGCCAAGGCCTTAGGTTACATTTGGACTTTGCTATATTTCGATATATTTATCGATAACTGAGTTACCGCTCAAAATGTGGTAACGATAAAACCTTGAAATTTTTATATAATGTCGGTATCAAACGAAGGCCAAGGCCTTAGGTTTCATTTGGACTTTGCTATATTTCGATACATTTACCGATAACGGAGTTACCGGTCAGGTTGGGGTTCCCCTAAAACCTTGAAATTTGTATATAATATCGGTATCAAACGAAAGGGCAAGGACATAGGTTACCTTTGGACTTTGCTATATTTCGATATATTTATCGATAACTGAGTTACCGGTCAAAATGTGGTTCCCCTAAAACCTTGTATTTTTTTGTATAATATCGGTATCAAACGAAGGGCAAGGCGTTGGGTTTCATTTGGACTTTGCTATATTTCGATATATTTACCGATAACTGAGTTACCGGTCAAAATGTGGTTCCCATTAAAATTTGAAATTTCCGTGCAATATCGGTATCAAACAAATATCATTTGAAATATTTATATTTTCATATATTCATCGATAAATGAGTTATCGGTCAAGGGGTTACCCTAAGACCTCGAAATTTGAATATAATATCGGCATAGAACGAAATGGCAAGGCCATAGGCTTCATTTGGAATTTGCTATATTTCGATACATTTATCGATAACTGAGTTACCGGTCAAAATGTGGTTCCCATTAAAATTTGAAATTCGCGTGCAATATGGGTATCAAACAAAAAGGAAAGGCCACTACTTTCATTTGAACTTTTATATTTCGATATATTTATCGATAACTGAGTTACCGGTCAAGTTGGGGTTTCCCTAAAATTTGAATATAATATCGGTATCAGACGAAATGGCAAGGCCATAAGTTTAATTTGGACTTTGCTATATTTCGATATATTCATCGATAAATGAGTTATCGGTCAAGGGGTTTCCCTAAAATCTCGAAATTTGAATATAATATCGGCATATAACGAAATGGCAAGGTCATACGCTTCATTTGGAACTTGCTATATTTCGATACATTTATCGATAACGGAGTTACTGGTCAAAATGTGGTTCCCCTAAAATTTGCATATAATATCGGTATCAAACGAAAGCCCAACACCTTAGGTTTCATTTGGACTTTGCTATATTTCGATATATTTATCGATAACTGAGTTGCCGGTCAAGTTGGGGTTTCCCTAAAAGCTCGAAATTTGAATACAACATGGGTGTCAAACGAAAGTGAAAAGCCACAGCTTTCATTTGAATTATTCCATAATTCGATATATTTATCGGTAAATGAGTTATCGGGCAAAATGTGGTTACCATTAAACCTTGAAATTCGCGTGCAATATGGGTATCAAACAAAAAGGAAAGGCCACTACTTTCATTTGAATTTTTATATGTCGATATATTTATCGATCACTGAGTTACCGGTCAGGTTGGGGTTCCCCTAAAACCTTGAAATTTGTATATAATATCGGTATCAAACGAAAGGGCAAGGACATAGGTTACATTTGGACTTTGCTATATTTCGATATATTTATCGATAACTGAGTTACCGCTCAAAATGTGGTAACGATAAAACCTTGAAATTTTTATATAATGTCGGTATCAAACGAAGGCCAAGGCCTTAGGTTTCATTTGGACTTTGCTATATTTCGATACATTTACCGATAACGGAGTTACCGGTCAAAATGTGGTAACGATAAAACCTTGAAATTTGTATATAATGTCGGTATCAGACGAAGGCCAAGGCCTTAGGTTACATTTGGACTTTGCTATATTTCGATATATTTATCGATAACGGAGTTACCGGTCAAAATGTGGTTCCCCTAAATCCTTGAAATTTGTATATAATATCGGTATCAAACGAAAGGGCAAGGACATAGGTTACATTTGGACTTTGCTATATTTCGATATATTTATCGATAACTGAGTTACCGCTCAAAATGTGGTTACCCTAAAACCTTGAAATTTTTATATAGAGTCGGTATCAAACGAAGGCCCAGGCCTTAGGTTACCTGTGGACTTTGCTATATTTCGATATATTTATCGATAACTGAATTACCGGTCAAAATGTGGTAACGATAAAACCTTGAAATTTTTATATAATGTCGGTATCAAACGAAGGCCAAGGCCTTAGGTTTTATTTGGACTTTGCTATATTTTGATATATTTATCGATAACTGAATTACCGGTCAAAATGTGGTTCCCCTAAAACCTTGAATTTTTTTTATAATATCGGTATCAAACGAAGGGCAAGGCGTTGGGTTTCATTTGGACTTTGCTATATTTCGATACATTTACCGATAACTGAGTTACCGGTCAAAATGTGGTTCCCATTGAAATTTGAAATTTCCGTGCAATATCGGTATCAAACAAATATCATTTGAAATATTTATATTTTCATATATTCATCGATAAATGAGTTATCGGTCAAGGGGTTTCCCTAAGACCTCGAAATTTGAATATAATGTCGGTATCAGACGAAGGCCAAGGCCTTAGGTTACATTTGGACTTTGCTATATTTCGATATATTTATCGATAACTGAGTTACCGCTCAAAATGTGGTAACGATAAAACCTTGAAATTTTTATATAATGTCGGTATCAAACGAAGGCCAAGGCCTTAGGTTTTATTTGGACTTTGCTATATTTTGATATATTTATCGATAACTGAATTACCGGTCAAAATGTGGTTCCCCTAAACCCTTGAAATTTGTATATAATATTGGTATCAAATGAAAGGGTAAGGCCTTAGGTTTCATTTGGACTTCGCTATATTTCGATATATTTACCGATAACTGAGTTACCGGTCAAAATGTGGTTCCCCTAAAACCTTGAAATTTGTATATAATATCGGTTTCAAACGAAAGGGCAAGGACATAGGTTACATTTGGAATTTGCTATATTTCGATATATTTATCGATAACTGAGTTACCGCCAAAATGTGGTTACCCTAAAACCTTGAAATTTTTATATAATGTCGGTATGAAACGAAGGCCCAGGCCTTAGGTTACCTTTGGACTTTGCTATATTTCGATATATTTATCGATATCTGAGTTACCGGTAAAAATGTGGTTCCCCTAAAACCTTGAAATTTTTTTGTAATATCGGTATCAAACGAAGGGCAAGGCGTTGGGTTTCATTTGGACTTTGCTATATTTCGATATATTTACCGATAACTGAGTTACCGGTCAAAATGTGGTTCCCATTGAAATTTGAAATTTCCGTGCAATATCGGTATCAAACAAATATCATTTGAAATATTTATATTTTCATATATTCATCGATAAATGAGTTATCGGTCAAGGGGTTTCCCTAAGACCTCGAAATTTGAATATAATATCGGTATCAAACGAAAGGGCAAGGACATAGGTTACATTTGGACTTTGCTATATTTCGATATATTTATCGATAACTGAGTTACCGCTCAAAATGTGGTAACGATAAAAACTTGAAATTTTTATATAATGTCGGTATCAGACGAAGGCCAAGGCCTTAGGTTACATTTCGACTTTGCTATATTTCGATATATTTATCGATAACTGAGTTACCGCTCAAAATGTGGTAACGATAAAACCTTGAAATTTTTATATAATGTCGGTATCAGACGAAGGCCAAGGCCTTAGGTTACATTTCGACTTTGCTATATTTCGATATATTTATCGATAACTGAGTTACCGCTAAAAATGTGGTTACCCTAAAACCTTGAAATTTTTATATAATGTCGGTATGAAACGAAGGCCCAGGCCTTAGGTTACCTTTGGACTTTGCTATATTTCGATATATTTATCGATATCTGAGTTACCGGTCAAAATGTGGTTCCCCTAAAACCTTGAAATTTTTTTGTAATATCGGTATCAAACGAAGGGCAAGGCGTTGGGTTTCATTTGGACTTTGCTATATTTCGATATATTTACCGATAACTGAGTTACTGGTCAAAATGTGGTTCCCATTAAAATTTGAAATTTCCGTGCAATATCGGTATCAAACAAATATCATTTGAAATATTTATATTTTCATATATTCATCGATAAATGAGTTATCGGTCAAGGGGTTTCCCTAAGACCTCGAAATTTGAATATAATGTCGGTATCAAACGAAGGCCAAGGCCTTAGGTTTCATTTGGACTTTGCTATATTTCGATATATTTATCGATAACTGAGTTACCGCTCAAAATGTGGTAACGATAAAACCTTGAAATTTTTATATAATGTCGGTATCAGACGAAGGCCAAGGCCTTAGGTTACATTTGGACTTTGCTATATTTCGATATATTTATCGATAACTGAGTTACCGCTCAAAATGTGGTAACGATAAAACCTTGAAATTTTTATATAATGTCGGTATCAAACGAAGGCCAAGGCCTTAGGTTTCATTTGGACTTTGCTATATTTTGATATATTTATCGATAACTGAGTTACCGCTCAAAATGTGGTAACGATAGAACCTTGAAATTTTTATATAATGTCGGTATCAAACGAAGGCCAAGGCCTTAGGTTTCATTTGGACTTTGCTATATTTCGATACATTTACCGATAACGGAGTTACCGGTCAGGTTGGGGTTCCCCTAAAACCTTGAAATTTGTATATAATATCGGTATCAAACGAAAGGGCAAGGACATAGGTTACCTTTGGACTTTGCTATATTTCGATATATTTATCGATAACTGAGTTACCGGTCAAAATGTGGTTCCCCTAAAACCTTGTATTTTTTTGTATAATATCGGTATCAAACGAAGGGCAAGGCGTTGGGTTTCATTTGGACTTTGCTATATTTCGATATATTTACCGATAACTGAGTTACCGGTCAAAATGTGGTTCCCATTAAAATTTGAAATTTCCGTGCAATATCGGTATCAAACAAATATCATTTGAAATATTTATATTTTCATATATTCATCGATAAATGAGTTATCGGTCAAGGGGTTTCCCTAAGACCTCGAAATTTGAATATAATATCGGCATAGAACGAAATGGCAAGGCCATAGGCTTCATTTGGAATTTGCTATATTTCGATACATTTATCGATAACTGAGTTACCGGTCAAAATGTGGTTCCCATTAAAATTTGAAATTCGCGTGCAATATGGGTATCAAACAAAAAGGAAAGGCCACTACTTTCATTTGAACTTTTATATTTCGATATATTTATCGATAACTGAGTTACCGGTCAAGTTGGGGTTTCGCTAAAATTTGAATATAATATCGGTATCAGACGAAATGGCAAGGCCCTAAGTTTAATTTAGACTTTGCTATATTTCGATATATTCATCGATAAATGAGTTATCGGTCAAGGGGTTTCCCTAAAATCTCGAAATTTGAATATAATATCGGCATATAACGAAATGGCAAGGTCATACGCTTCATTTGGAACTTGCTATATTTCGATACATTTATCGATAACGGAGTTACTGGTCAAAATGTGGTTCCCCTAAAATTTGCATATAATATCGGTATCAAACGAAAGCCCAACACCTTAGGTTTCATTTGGACTTTGCTATATTTCGATATATTTATCGATAACTGAGTTGCCGGTCAAGTTGGGGTTTCCCTAAAAGCTCGAAATTTGAATACAACATGGGTGTCAAACGAAAGTGAAAAGCCACAGCTTTCATTTGAATTGTTCCATAATTCGATATATTTATCGATAACTGAGTTATCGGTCAAAATGTTGTTCCCCTAAAACCTTGAAATTTGTATACAACATGGGTTTCAAACGAAAGCGAAAAGCCACAGCTTTCATTTGAATTGTTCCATAATTCGATACATTTATCGGTAAATGAGTTATCGGTCAAAATGTGGTTACCATTAAACCTTGAAATTCGCGTTCAATATGGGTATCAAACAAAAAGGAAAGGCCACTACTTTCATTTGAATTTTTATATGTCGATATATTTATCGATCACTGAGTTACCGGTCAGGTTGGGGTTCCCCTAAAACCTTGAAATTTGTATATAATATCGGTATCAAACGAAAGGGCAAGGACATAGGTTACATTTGGACTTTGCTATATTTCGATATATTTATCGATAACTGAGTTACCGCTCAAAATGTGGTAACGATAAAACCTTGAAATTTTTATATAATGTCGGTATCAAACGAAGGCCAAGGCCTTAGGTTTCATTTGGACTTTGCTATATTTCGATACATTTACCGATAACGGAGTTACCGGTCAAAATGTGGTAACGATAAAACCTTGAAATTTTTATATAATGTCGGTATCAGACGAAGGCCAAGGCCTTAGGTTACATTTGGACTTTGCTATATTTCGATATATTTATCGATAACGGAGTTACCGGTCAAAATGTGGTTCCCCTAAATCCTTGAAATTTGTATACAATATCGGTATCAAACGAAAGGGCAAGGACATAGGTTACATTTGGACTTTGCTATATTTCGATATATTTATCGATAACTGAGTTACCGCTCAAAATGTGGTTACCCTAAAACCTTGAAATTTTTATATAGAGTCGGTATCAAACGAAGGCCCAGGCCTTAGGTTACCTGTGGACCTTGCTATATTTCGATATATTTATCGATAACTGAGTTACCGGTCAAAATGTGGTTCCCCTAAAACCTTGAATTTTTTTTATAATATCGGTATCAAACGAAGGGCAAGGCGTTGGGTTTCATTTGGACTTTGCTATATTTCGATACATTTACCGATAACTGAGTTACCGGTCAAAATGTGGTTCCCATTGAAATTTGAAATTTCCGTGCAATATCGGTATCAAACAAATATCATTTGAAATATTTATATTTTCATATATTCATCGATAAATGAGTTATCGGTCAAGGGGTTTCCCTAAGAGCTCGAAATTTGAATATAATGTCGGTATCAGACGAAGGCCAAGGCCTTAGGTTACATTTGGACTTTGCTATATTTCGATATATTTATCGATAACTGAGTTACCGCTCAAAATGTGGTAACGATAAAACCTTGAAATTTTTATATAATGTCGGTATCAAACGAAGGCCAAGGCCTTAGGTTTTATTTGGACTTTGCTATATTTTGATATATTTATCGATAACTGAATTACCGGTCAAAATGTGGTTCCCCTAAACCCTTGAAATTTGTATATAATATTGGTATCAAATGAAAGGGTAAGGCCTTAGGTTTCATTTGGACTTCGCTATATTTCGATATATTTACCGATAACTGAGTTACCGGTCAAAATGTGGTTCCCCTAAAACCTTGAAATTTGTATATAATATCGGTTTCAAACGAAAGGGCAAGGACATAGGTTACATTTGGACTTTGCTATATTTCGATATATTTATCGATAACTGAGTTACCGCTCAAAATGTGGTTACCCTAAAACCTTGAAATTTTTATATAATGTCGGTATGAAACGAAGGCCCAGGCCTTAGGTTACCTTTGGACTTTGCTATATTTCGATATATTTATCGATATCTGAGTTACCGGTCAAAATGTGGTTCCCCTAAAACCTTGAAATTTTTTTGTAATATCGGTATCAAACGAAGGGCAAGGCGTTGGGTTTCATTTGGACTTTGCTATATTTCGATATATTTACCGATAACTGAGTTACCGGTCAAAATGTGGTTCCCATTGAAATTTGAAATTTCCGTGCAATATCGGTATCAAACAAATATCATTTGAAATATTTATATTTTCATATATTCATCGATAAATGAGTTATCGGTCAAGGGGTTTCCCTAAGACCTCGAAATTTGAATATGATATCGGTATCAAACGAAAGGGCAAGGACATAGGTTATATTTGGACTTTGCTATATTTCGATATATTTATCGATAACTGAGTTACCGCTCAAAATGTGGTAACGATAAAAACTTGAAATTTTTATATAATGTCGGTATCAAACGAAGGCCAAGGCCTTAGGTTTCATTTGGACTTTGCTATATTTTGATATATTTATCGATAACTGAGTTACCGGTCAAAATGTGGTTCCCATAAACCCTTGAAATTTGTATATAATATTGGTATCAAATGAAAGGGTAAGGCCTTAGGTTTCATTTGGCCTTTGCTATATTTCGATATATTTACCGATAACTGAGTTACCGGTCAAAATGTGGTTCCCCTAAAACTTTGAAATTTGTATATAATATCGGTTTCAAACGAAAGGGCAAGGACATAGGTTACATTTGGACTTTGCTATATTTCGATATATTTATCGATAACTGAGTTACCGCTCAAAATGTGGTTACCCTAAAACCTTGAAATTTTTATATAATGTCGGTATCAAACGAAGGCCCAGGCCTTAGGTTACCTTTGGACTTTGCTATATTTCGATATATTTATCGATAACTGAGTTACCGGTCAAAATGTGGTTCCCCTAAAACCTTGAAATTTGTATATAATATCGGTTTCAAACGAAAGGGCAAGGCGTTGGGTTTCATTTGGACTTTGCTATATTTCGATATATTTACCGATAACTGAGTTACCGGTCAAAATGTGGTTCCCATTGAAATTTGAAATTTCCGTGCAATATCGGTATCAAACAAACATCATTTGAAATATTTATATTTTCATATATTCATCGATAAATGAGTTATCGGTCAAGGGGTTAAAATTTGAAATTCGCGTGCAATATGGGTATCAAACAAAAAGGAAAGGCCACTACTATTGAATACAATATCGGCATAAAACGAAATGGCAAGGTCATACGCTTCATTTGGAACTTGCCATATTTCGATACATTTATCGATAACGGAGTTACCGGTCAAAATGTGGTTCCCCTAAAATTTGCATATAATATCGGTATCAAACGAAAGCCCAAGGCCTTAGGTTTCATTTGGACTTTGCTATATTTCGATATATTTATCGATAACTGAGTTGCCGGTCAAGTTGGGGTTTTCATAAAAGCTCGAAATTTGAATACAACATGGGTGTCAAACGAAAGTGAAAAGCCACAGCTTTCATTTGAATTGTTCCATAATTCGATATATTTATCGATAACTGAGTTATCGGTCAAAATGTTGTTCCCCTAAAACCTTGAAATTTGTGTACAACATGGGTTTCAAACGAAAGCGAAAAGCCACAGCTTTCATTTCAATTGTTCTATAATTCGATATATTTATCGATAACTGAGTTACCGGTCAAAATGTGGTTCCCATTAAAATTTGAAATTCGCGTGCAATATGGGTATCAAACAAAAAGGAAAGGCCACTACTTTCATTTGAACTTCTATATTTCGATATATTTATCTATAACTGAGTTACCGGTCAAGTTGGGGTTTCCCTAAAACCTCGAAATTTGAATATAATATCGGTTTCAAACGAAAGGGCAAGGACATAGGTTACATTTGGACTTTGCTATATTTCGATATATTTATCGATAACTGAGTTACCGGTCAAAATGTGGTTCCCATTGAAATTTGAAATTTCCGTGCAATATCGGTATCAAACAAATATCATTTGAAATATTTATATTTTCATATATTCATCGATAAATGAGTTATCGGTCAAGGGGTTTCCCTAAGACCTCGAAATTTGAATATAATATCGGCACAGAACGAAATGGCAAGGCCATAGGCTTCATTTGGAATTTGCTATATTTCGATACATTTATCGATAACTGAGTTACCGGTCAAAATGTGGTTCCCCTAAAATTTGCATATAATATCGGTATCAAACGAAAGCCCAAGGCCTTAGGTTTCATTTGGACTTTGCAATATTTCGATATATTTATCGATAACTGAGTTGCTGGTCAAGTTGGGGTTTCCCTAAAACCTCGAAATTTGAATATAATATCGGTATCAGACGAAATGGCAAGGCCATAGGTTTAATTTGAACTTTGCTATATTTCGATATATTCATCGATAAATGGGTTATCGGTCAAGGGGTTTGCCTAAAATCTCGAAATTTGAATATAATATCGGCATAAAACGAAATGGCAAGGTCATACGCTTCATTTGGAACTTGCTATATTTCGATACATTTATCGATAACGGAGTTACCGGTCAACATGTGGTTCCCCTAAAATTTGCATATAATATCGGTATCAAACGAAAGCCCAAGGCCTTAGGTTTCATTTGGACTTTGCTATATTTCGATATATTTATCGATAACTGAGTTGCCGGTCAAGTTGGGGTTTCCCTAAAAGCTCGAAATTTGAATACAACATGGGTTTCAAACGAAAGCGAAAAGCCACAGCTTTCATTTGAATTGTTCCATAATTCGATACATTTATCGGTAAATGAGTTATCGGTCAAAATGTGGTTACCATTAAACCTTGAAATTCGCGTGCAATATGGGTATCAAACAAAAAGGAAAGGCCACTACTTTCATTTGAATTTTTATATTTCGATATATTTATCGATCACTGAGTTACCGGTCAGGTTGGGGTTTCCCTAAAACCTCGAAATTTGAATATAATATCGGTATCAAACGAAAGGGCAAGGACATAGGTTACATTTGGACTTTGCTATATTTCAATATATTTATCGATAACTGAGTTACCGCTCAAAATATGGTTCCCCTAAAACCTTGAAATTTGTATATAATATCGGTATCAAACGAAAGGGCAAGGACATAGGTTACATTTGGACTTTGCTATATTTCGATATATTTATCGATAGCTGAGTTACCGCTCAAAATGTGGTAACGATAAAACCTTGAAACTTTTATATAATGTCGGTATCAAACGAAGGCCAAGTCCCTAGGTTTCATTTGGACTTTGCTATATTTCGATACATTTACCGATAACGGAGTTACCGGTCAAAATGTGGTTCCCCTAAAACCTTGAAATTTGTATATAATATCGGTATCAAACGAAAGGGCAAGGACATAGGTTACATTTGGACTTTGCTATATTTCGATATATTTATCGATAGCTGAGTTACCGCTCAAAATGTGGTAACGATAAAACCTTGAAACTTTTATATAATGTCGGTATTAAACGAAGGCCAAGGCCTTAGGTTTCATTTGTACATTGCTATATTTTGATATATTTATCGATAACTGAGTTACCGGTCAACATGTGGTTCCCCTAAACCGTTGAAATTTGTATATAATATTGGTATCAAACGAAAGGGTAAGGCCTTAGGTTTCATTTGGACTTTGCTATATTTTGATATATTTATCGATAACTGAGTTACCGCTCAAAATGTGGTTCCCCTAAAACCTTGAAATTTGTATATAATATCGGTATCAAACGAAATGGCAAGGACATAGGTTACATTTGGACTTTGCTATATTTCGATATATTTATCGATAGCTGAGTTACCGCTCAAAATGTGGTAACGATAAAACCTTGAAACTTTTATATAATGTCGGTATCAAACGAAGGCCAAGGCCTTAGGTTTCACTTGGACTTTGCTATATTTCGATACATTTACCGATAACGGAGTTACCGGTCAAAATGTGGTAACGATAAAACCTTGAAATTTTTATATAATGTCGGTATCAAACTAAGGCCAAGGCCTTAGGTTACATTTGGACTTTGCTATATTTCGATATATTTATCGATAACTGAGTTACCGCTCAAAATGTGGTAACGATAAAACCTTGAAATTTTTATATAATGTCGGTATCAAACGAAGGCCAAGGCCTTAGGTTTCATTTGGACTTTGCTATATTTCGATACATTTACCGATAACGGAGTTACCGGTCAAAATGTGGTTCCCCTAAAACCTTGAAATTTGTATATAATATCGGTATCAAACGAAAGGGCAAGGACATAGGTTACATTTGGACTTTGCTATATTTCGATATATTTATCGATAACTGAGTTACCGCTCAAAATGTGGTAACGATAAAACCTTGAAATTTTTATATAATGTCGGTATCAAACGAAGGCCAAGGCCTTAGGTTTCATTTGGACTTTGCTATATTTTGATATATTTATCGATAACTGAGTTACCGGTCAAAATGTGGTTCCCCTAAACCCTTGAAATTTGTATATAATATTGGTATCAAATGAAAGGGTAAGGCCTTAGGTTTCATTTGGACTTTGCTATATTTCGATATATTTACCGATAACTGAGTTACCGGTCAAAATGTGGTTTCCCTAAAACCTTGAAATTTGTATATAATATCGGTTTCAAACGAAAGGGCAAGGACATAGGTTACCTTTGGACTTTGCTATATTTCGATATATTTATCGATAACTGAGTTACCGCTCAAAATGTGGTTACCCTAAAACCTTGAAATTTTTATATAATGTCGGTATCAAACGAAGGCCCAGGCCTTAGGTTACCTTTGGACTTTGCTATATTTCGATATATTTATCGATAACTGAGTTACCGGTCAAAATGTGGTTCCCCTAAACCCTTGAAATTTGTATATAATATTGGTATCAAATGAAAGGGTAAGGCCTTAGGTTTCATTTGGACTTTGCTATATTTCGATATATTTACCGATAACTGAGTTACCGGTCAAAATTTGGTTCCCCTAAAACCTTGAAATTTGTATATAATATCGGTTTCAAACGAAAGGGCAAGGACATAGGTTACATTTGGACTTTGCTATATTTCGATATATTTATCGATAACTGAGTTACCGGTCAAAATGTGGTTCCCTTAAAACCTTGAAATTTTTTTATAATATCGGTATCAAACGAAGGGCAAGGCGTTGGGTTTCATTTGGACTTTGCTATATTTCGATATATTTATCGATAACTAAGTTGCCGGTCAAGTTGAGGTTTCCCTAAAAGCTCGAAATTTGAATACGACATGGGTGTCAAACGAAAGTGAAAAGCCACAGCTTGCATTTGAATTGTTCCATAATTCGATATATTTATCGATAACTGAGTTATCGGTCAAAATGTTGTTCCCCTAAAACCTTGAAATTTGTATACAACATGGGTTTCAAACGAAAGCGAAAAGCCACAGCTTTCATTTGAATTGTTCCATAATTCGATACATTTATCGATAACTGAGTTACCGGTCAAAATGTGGTTCCCATTAAAATTTGAAATTCGCGTGCAATATGGGTATCACACAAAAAGGAAAGGCCACTACTATTGAATATAATATCGGCATAAAACGAAATGGCAAGGTCATACGCTTCATTTGGAACTTGCTATATTTCGATACATTTATCGATAACGGAGTTACCGGTCAAAATGTGGTTCCCCTAAAATTTGCATATAATATCGGTATAAACGAAAGCCCAAGGCCTTAGGTTTCATTTGGACTTTGCTATATTTCGATATATTTATCGATAACTGAGTTGCCGGTCAAGTTGGGGTTTCCCTAAAAGCTCGAAATTTGAATACGACATGGGTGTCAAACGAAAGTGAAAAGCCACAGCTTGCATTTGAATTGTTCCATAATTCGATATATTTATCGATAACTGAGTTATCGGTCAAAATGTTGTTCCCCTAAAACCTTGAAGTTTGAATACAACATGGGTTTCAAACGAAAGCGAAAAGCCACAGCTTTCATTTAAATTGTTCCATAATTCGATACATTTATCGATAACTGAGTTACCGGTCAAAATGTGGTTCCCATTAAAATTTGAAATTCGCGTGCAATATGGGTATCAAACAAAAAGGAAAGGCCACTACTATTGAATATAATATCGCCATAAAACGAAACGGCAAGGTCATACGCTTCATTTGGAACTTGCTATATTTCGATACATTTATCGATAACGGAGTTACCGGTCAAAATGTGGTTCCCCTAAAATTTGCATATAATATCGGTATCAAACGAAAGCCCAAGGCCTTAGGTTTCATTTGGACTTTGCTATATTTCGATATATTTATCGATAACTGAGTTGCCGGTCAAGTTGGGGTTTCCCTAAAAGCTCGAAATTTGAATACAACATGGGTGTCAAACGAAAGTGAAAAGCCACAGCTTGTATTTGAATTGTTCCATAATTCGATGTATTTATCGATAACTGAGTTATCGGTCAAAATGTTGTTCCCCTAAAACCTTGAAGTTTGTATACAACATGGGTTTCAAACGAAAGCGAAAAGCCACAGCTTTCATTTGAATTGTTCCATAATTCGATACATTTATCGATAACTGAGTTACCGGTCAAAATGTGGTTCCCATTAAAATTTGAAATTCGCGTGCAATATGGGTATCAAACAAAAAGGAAATGCCACTGCTTTCATTTGAACTTCTATATTTCGATATATTTATCTATAACTGAGTTACCGGTTAAGTTGGGGTTTCCCTAAAACCTCGAAATTTGAATATAATATCGGTTTCAAACGAAAGGGCAAGGACGTAGGTTACATTTGGACTTTGCTATATTTCGATATATTTATCGATAACTGAGTTACCGGTCAAAATGTGGTTCCCATTGAAATTTTAAATTTCCGTGCAATATCGGTATCAAACAAATATCATTTGAAATATTTATATTTTTATATATTCATCGATAAATGAGTTATCGGTCAAGGGGTTTCCCTAAGACCTCGAAATTTGAATATAATATCGGCATAGAACGAAATGGCAAGGCCATAGGCTTCATTTGGAATTTGCTAAATTTCGATACAGTTATCGATAACTGAGTTACCGGTCAAAATGTGGTTCCCATAAAAATTTGAAATTCGCGTGCAATATGGGTATCAAACAAAAAGGAAAGGCCACTACTTTCATTTGAACTTCTATATTTCGATATATTTATCTACAAGGTGGCGCAAAAGTAAGCTTCCGATGTTCAGCATATCGGTTGTGGCACGTGCAGTGTGTGCTGTTGCACCGTCTTGTTGGAACCACATGTTTTCCAATCCCAATTCATCAAGTTGCGGCAAAAAGAACTCGTTGATCATTGCTCTGTAGCGCTCACCATTCACAGTAACCGTTTGGCCCCGACCAATTATTGGTCAAATAAATAGTCAGCAATATTCCGCGTTCTGGAGCAGTGTAGCGTAACATTATTTATTAACGTGTATTTCGCATGAGTTTACTACACAAGTGTCAAAACAGAACTGACTTTAGGGGCCAATCGCAAAATTTATAGCCTTTTCTGATAGGAGGATTACTTTTGCGCCACCTTGTATAACTGAGTTACCGGTCAAAATGTGGTTCCCATTAAAATTTGAAATTCGCGTGCAATATGGGTATCAAACAAAAAGGAAAGGCCACTACTTTCATTTGAACTTTTATATTTCGATATATTTATCGATAACTGAGTTACCGGTCAAGTTGGGGTTCCCTAAAACCCGGAATTTGAATATAATATCGGTATCAGACGAAATGGCAAGGCCATAGGTTTAATTTGGACTTTGCTATATTTCGATATATTCATCGATAAATGAGTTATCGGTCAAGGGGTTTCCCTAAAATCTCGAAATTTGAATATAATATCGGCATAAAACGAAATGGCAAGGTCATACGCTTCATTTGGAACTTGCTATATTTCGATACATTTATCGATAATGGAGTTACCGGTCAAAATGTGGTTCCCCTAAAATTTGCATATAATATCGGTATCAAACGAAAGCCCAAGGCCTTAGGTTTCATTTGGACTTTGCTATACTTCGATATATTTATCGATAACTGAGTTGCCGGTCAAGTTGGGGTTTCCCTAAAAGCTCGAAATTTGAATACAACATGGGTTTTAAACGAAAGCGAAAAGCCACAGCTTTCATTTGAATTGTTCCATAATTCGATACATTTATCGGTAAATGAGTTATCGGTCAAAATGTGGTTACCATTAAACCTTGAAATTCGCGTGCAATATGGGTATCAAACAACAAGGAAAGTCCACTACTTTCATTTGAATTTTTATATTTCGATATATTTATCGATAACTGAGTTACCGGTCAGGTTGGGGTTTCCCTAAAACCTCTAAATTTGAATATAATATCGGTTTCAAACGAAAGGGCAAGGACATAGGTTACATTTGGACTTTGCTATATTTTGATATATTTATCGATAACTGAGTTACCGCTCAAAATGTCGTTACCCTAAAACCTTGAAATTTGTATATAATGTCGGTATCAAACGAAGGCCCAGGCCTTAGGTTAACTTTGGACTTTGCTATATTTCGATATATTTATCGATAACTGAGTTGTCGGTCAAAATGTGGTTCCCCTAAAACCTTGAAATTTTTTTATAATATCGGTATCAAACGAAGGGCAAGGCGTTGGGTTTCATTTGGACTTTGCTATATTTCGATATATTTATCGATAACTGAGTTGCCGGTCAAGTTGGGGTTTCCCTAAAAGCTCGAAATTTGAATACAACATGGGTGTCAAACGAAAGTGAAAAGCCACAGCTTGCATTTGAATTGTTCCATAATTCGATGTATTTATCGATAACTGAGTTATCGGTCAAAATGTTGTTCCCCTAAAACCTTGAAGTTTGTATACAACATGGGTTTCAAACGAAAGCGAAAAGCCACAGCTTTCATTTGAATTGTTCCATAATTCGATACATTTATCGATAACTGAGTTACCGGTCAAAATGTGGTTCCCATTAAAATTTGAAATTCGCGTGCAATATGGGTATCAAACAAAAAGGAAATGCCACTGCTTTCATTTGAACTTCTATATTTCGATATATTTATCTATAACTGAGTTACCGGTCAAGTTGGGGTTTCCCTAAAACCTCGAAATTTGAATATAATATCGGTTTCAAACGAAAGGGCAAGGACGTAGGTTACATTTGGACTTTGCTATATTTCGATATATTTATCGATAACTGAGTTACCGGTCAAAATGTGGTTCCCATTGAAATTTTACATTTCCGTGCAATATTGGTATCAAACAAATATCATTTGAAATATTTATATTTTTATATATTCATCGATAAATGAGTTATCGGTCAAGGGGTTTCCCTAAGACCTCGAAATTTGAATATAATATCGGCATAGAACGAAATGGCAAGGCCATAGGCTTCATTTGGAATTTGCTAAATTTCGATACAGTTATCGATAACTGAGTTACCGGTCAAAATGTGGTTCCCATAAAAATTTGAAATTCGCGTGCAATATGGGTATCAAACAAAAAGGAAAGGCCACTACTTTCATTTGAACTTCTATATTTCGATATATTTATCTACAAGGTGGCGCAAAAGTAAGCTTCCGATGTTCAGCATATCGGTTGTGGCACGTGCAGTGTGTGCTGTTGCACCGTCTTGTTGGAACCACATGTTTTCCAATCCCAATTCATCAAGTTGCGGCAAAAAGAACTCGTTGATCATTGCTCTGTAGCGCTCACCATTCACAGTAACCGTTTGGCCCCGACCAATTATTGGTCAAATAAATAGTCAGCAATATTCCGCGTTCTGGAGCAGTGTAGCGTAACATTATTTATTAACGTGTATTTCGCATGAGTTTACTACACAAGTGTCAAAACAGAACTTACTTTAGGGGCCAATCGCAAAATTTAAAGCATTTTCTGATAGGAGGATTACTTTAGCGCAGTAACCGTTTTTCACCGACCGATTATTGGTCAAATAAATAGTCAGCAATATTCCGCGTTCTGGAGCAGTGTGGCGTAACATTGTTTATTAACGTGTATTTCGCATGCGTTTACTACACAAATGTCAAAACAGAACTGACTTTAGGGGCCAATCGCAAAATTTATAGCCTTTTCTGATAGGAGGATTACTTTTGCGCCACCTTGTATAACTGAGTTACCGGTCAAAATGTGGTTCCCATTGAAATTTGAAATTTCCGTGCAATATCGGTATCAAACAAATATCATTTGAAATATTTATATTTTCATATATTCATCGATAAATGAGTTATCGGTCAAGGGGTTTCCCTAAGACCTCGAAATTTGAATATAATATCGGCATAGAACGAAATGGCAAGGCCATAGGCTTCATTTGGAATTTGCTATATTTCGATACATTTATCGATAACTGAGTTACCGGTCAAAATGTGGTTCCCATTAAAATTTGAAATTCGCGTGCAATATGGGTATCAAACAAAAAGGAAAGGCCACTACTTTCATTTGAACTTTTATATTTCGATATATTTATCGATAACTGACTTACCGGTCAAGTTGGGGTTTCCCTAAAACCTCGAAATTTGAATATAATATCGGTATCAGACGAAATGGCGAGGCCATAGGTTTAATTTGGACTTTGCTATATTTCGATATATTCATCGATAAATGAGTTATCGGTCAAGGGGTTTCCCTAAAATCTCGAAATTTGAATATAATATCGGCATAAAACGAAATGGCAAGGTCATACGCTTCATTTGGAACTTGCTATATTTCGATACATTTATCGATAACGGAGTTACCGGTCAAAATGTGGTTCCCCTAAAATTTGCATATAACATGGGTATCAAACGAAAGCCCAACACCTTACGTTTCATTTGGACTTTGCTATATTTCGATATATTTATCGATAACTGAGTTGCCGGTCAAGTTGGGGTTTCCCTAAAAGCTCGAAATTTGAATACAACGTGGGTGTCAAACGAAAGTGAAAAGCCACAGCTTTCATTTGAATTGTTCCATAATTCGATATATTTATCGATAACTGAGTTATCGGTCAAAATGTTGTTCCCCTAAAACCTTGAAATTTGTATACAACATGGGTTTCAAACGAAAGCGAAAAGCCACAGCTTTAATTTGAATTGTTCCATAATTCGATACATTTATCGGTAAATGAGTTATCGGTCGAAATGTGGTTGCCATTAAACCTTGAAATTCGCGTGCAATATGGGTATCAAACAAAAAGGAAAGGCCACTACTTTCATTTGAATTTTTATATGTCGATATATTTATCGATCACTGAGTTACCGGTCAGGTTGGGGTTTCCCTAAAACCTCGAAATCTGAATATAATATCGGTATCAAACGAAAGGGCAAGGACATAGGTTACATTTGGACTTTGCTATATTTCGATATATTTATCGATAACTGAGTTACCGGTCAAAATGTGGTTCCCATTAAAATTTGAAATTCGCGTGCAATATGGGTATCAAACAAAAAGGAAAGGCCACTACTATTGAATATAATATCGCCATAAAACGAAACGGCAAGGTCATAGCTTCATTTGGAACTTGCTATATTTCGATACATTTATCGATAACGGAGTTACCGGTCAAAATGTGGTTCCCCTAAAATTTGCATATAATATCGGTATCAAACGAAAGCCCAAGGCCTTAGGTTTCATTTGGACTTTGCTATATTTCGATATATTTATCGATAACTGAGTTGCCGGTCAAGTTGGGGTTTCCCTAAAAGCTCGAAATTTGAATACAACATGGGTGTCAAACGAAAGTGAAAAGCCACAGCTTGCATTTGAATTGTTCCATAATTCGATGTATTTATCGATAACTGAGTTATCGGTCAAAATGTTGTTCCCCTAAAACCTTGAAGTTTGTATACAACATGGGTTTCAAACGAAAGCGAAAAGCCACAGCTTTCATTTGAATTGTTCCATAATTCGATACATTTATCGATAACTGAGTTACCGGTCAAAATGTGGTTCCCATTAAAATTTGAAATTCGCGTGCAATATGGGTATCAAACAAAAAGGAAATGCCACTACTTTCATTTGAACTTCTATATTTCGATATATTTATCTATAACTGAGTTACCGGTCAAGTTGGGGTTTCCCTAAAACCTCGAAATTTGAATATAATATCGGTTTCAAACGAAAGGGCAAGGACGTAGGTTACATTTGGACTTTGCTATATTTCGATATATTTATCGATAACTGAGTTACCGGTCAAAATGTGGTTCCCATTGAAATTTTAAATTTCCGTGCAATATCGGTATCAAACAAATATCATTTGAAATATTTATATTTTTATATATTCATCGATAAATGAGTTATCGGTCAAGGGGTTTCCCTAAGACCTCGAAATTTGAATATAATATCGGCATAGAACGAAATGGCAAGGCCATAGGCTTCATTTGGAATTTGCTAAATTTCGATACAGTTATCGATAACTGAGTTACCGGTCAAAATGTGGTTCCCATAAAAATTTGAAATTCGCGTGCAATATGGGTATCAAACAAAAAGGAAAGGCCACTACTTTCATTTGAACTTCTATATTTCGATATATTTATCTACAAGGTGGCGCAAAAGTAAGCTTCCGATGTTCAGCATATCGGTTGTGGCACGTGCAGTGTGTGCTGTTGCACCGTCTTGTTGGAACCACATGTTTTCCAATCCCAATTCATCAAGTTGCGGCAAAAAGAACTCGTTGATCATTGCTCTGTAGCGCTCACCATTCACAGTAACCGTTTGGCCCCGACCGATTATTGGTCAAATAAATAGTCAGCAATATTCCGCGTTCTGGAGCAGTGTAGCGTAACATTATTTATTAACGTGTATTTCGCATGAGTTTACTACACAAGTGTCAAAACAGAACTGGCTTTAGGGGCCAATCGCAAAATTTAAAGCATTTTCTGATAGGAGGATTACTTTAGCGCAGTAACCGTTTTTCACCGACCGATTATTGGTCAAATAAATAGTCAGCAATATTCCGCGTTCTGGAGCAGTGTGGCGTAACATTGTTTATTAACGTGTATTTCGCATGCGTTTACTACACAAATGTCAAAACAGAACTGACTTTAGGGGCCAATCGCAAAATTTATAGCCTTTTCTGATAGGAGGATTACTTTTGCGCCACCTTGTATAACTGAGTTACCGGTCAAAATGTGGTTCCCATTAAAATTTGAAATTCGCGTGCAATATGGGTATCAAACAAAAAGGAAAGGCCACTACTTTCATTTGAACTTTTATATTTCGATATATTTATCGATAACTGAGTTACCGCTCAAAATGTCGTTACCCTAAAACCTTGAAATTTGTATATAATGTCGGTATCAAACGAAGGCCCAGGCCTTAGGTTAACTTTGGACTTTGCTATATTTCGATACATTTATCGATAACGGAGTTACCGGTCAAAATGTGGTTCCCCTAAAATTTGCATATAATATCGGTATCAAACGAAAGCCCAAGGCCTTAGGTTTCATTTGGACTTTGCTATACTTCGATATATTTATCGATAACTGAGTTGCCGGTCAAGTTGGGATTTCCCTAAAAGCTCGAAATTTGAATACAACATGGGTTTTAAACGAAAGCGAAAAGCCACAGCTTTCATTTGAATTGTTCCATAATTCGATACATTTATCGGTAAATGAGTTATCGGTCAAAATGTGGTTACCATTAAACCTTGAAATTCGCGTGCAATATGGGTATCAAACAACAAGGAAAGTCCACTACTTTCATTTGAATTTTTATATTTCGATATATTTATCGATAACTGAGTTACCGGTCAGGTTGGGGTTTCCCTAAAACCTCTAAATTTGAATATAATATCGGTTTCAAACGAAAGGGCAAGGACATAGGTTACATTTGGACTTTGCTATATTTTGATATATTTATCGATAACTGAGTTACCGCTCAAAATGTCGTTACCCTAAAACCTTGAAATTTGTATATAATGTCGGTATCAAACGAAGGCCCAGGCCTTAGGTTAACTTTGGACTTTGCTATATTTCGATATACTTATCGATAACTGAGTTGTCGGTCAAAATGTGGTTCCCCTAAAACCTTGAAATTTTTTTATAATATCGGTATCAAACGAAGGGCAAGGCGTTGGGTTTCATTTGGACTTTGCTATATTTCGATATATTTACCGATAACTGAGTTACCGGTCAAAATGTGGTTCCCATTGAAATTTGAAATTTCCGTGCAATATCGGTATCAAACAAATATCATTTGAAATATTTATATTTTCATATATTCATCGATAAATGAGTTATCGGTCAAGGGGTTTCCCTAAGACCTCGAAATTTGAATATAATATCGGCATAGAACGAAATGGCAAGGCCATAGGCTTCATTTGGAATTTGCTATATTTCGATACATTTATCGATAACTGAGTTACCGGTCAAAATGTGGTTCCCATTAAAATTTGAAATGCGCGTGCAATATGGGTATCAAACAAAAAGGAAAGGCCACTACTTTCATTTGAACTTTTATATTTCGATATATTTATCGATAACTGACTTACCGGTCAAGTTGGGGTTTCCCTAAAACCTCGAAATTTGAATATAATATCGGTATCAGACGAAATGGCGAGGCCATAGGTTTAATTTGGACTTTGCTATATTTCGATATATTCATCGATAAATGAGTTATCGGTCAAGGGGTTTCCCTAAAATCTCGAAATTTGAATATAATATCGGCATAAAACGAAATGGCAAGGTCATACGCTTCATTTGGAACTTGCTATATTTCGATACATTTATCGATAACGGAGTTACCGGTCAAAATGTGGTTCCCCTAAAATTTGCATATAATATGGGTATCAAACGAAAGCCCAACACCTTACGTTTCATTTGGACTTTGCTATATTTCGATATATTTATCGATAACTGAGTTGCCGGTCAAGTTGGGGTTTCCCTAAAAGCTCGAAATTTGAATACAACGTGGGTGTCAAACGAAAGTGAAAAGCCACAGCTTTCATTTGAATTGTTCCATAATTCGATATATTTATCGATAACTGAGTTATCGGTCAAAATGTTGTTCCCCTAAAACCTTGAAATTTGTATACAACATGGGTGTCAAACGAAAGCGAAAAGCCACAGCTTTAATTTGAATTGTTCCATAATTCGATACATTTATCGGTAAATGAGTTATCGGTCAAAATGTGGTTGCCATTAAACCTTGAAATTCGCGTGCAATATGGGTATCAAACAAAAAGGAAAGGCCACTACTTTCATTTGAATTTTTATATGTCGATATATTTATCGATCACTGAGTTACCGGTCAGGTTGGGGTTTCCCTAAAACCTCGAAATCTGAATATAATATCGGTATCAAACGAAAGGGCAAGGACATAGGTTACATTTGGACTTTGCTATATTTCGATATATTTATCGATAACTGAGTTACCGCTCAAAAAGTGGTAACGATAAAACCTTGAAATTTTTATATAATATCGGTATCAAACGAAGGCCAAGGCCTTAGGTTTCATTTGGACTTTGCTATATTTTGATATATTTATCGATAACTGAGTTACCGGTCAAAATGTGGTTCCCCTAAACCCTTGAAATTTGTATATAATATTGGTATCAAATGAAAGGGTAAGGCCTTAGGTTTAATTTGGACTTTGCTATATTTCGATATATTTACCGATAACTGAGTTACCGGTCAAAATGTGGTTCCCCTAAAACCTTGAAATTTGTATATAATATCGGTTTCAAACGAAAGGGCAAGGACATAGGTTACATTTGGACTTTGCTATATTTCGATATATTTATCGATAACTGAGTTACCGCTCAAAATGTGGTTACCCTAAAACCTTGAAATTTTTATATAATGTCGGTATCAAACGAAGGCCCAGGCCTTAGGTTACCTTTGGACTTTGCTATATTTCGATATATTTATCGATAACTGAGTTACCGGTCAAAATGTGGTTCCCCTAAAACCTTGAAATTTTTTTATAATATCGGTATCAAACGAAGGGCAAGGCGTTGGGTTTCATTTGGACTTTGAAATTTGAAATTTCCGTGCAATATCAGTATCAAACCAATATCATTTGAAATATTTATATTTTCATATATTCATCGATAAATGAGTTATCGGTCAAGGGGTTTCCCTAAGACCTCGAAATTTGAATATAATATCGGTATCAAACGAAAGGCAAGGACATAGGTTACATTTGGACTTTGCTATATTTCGATATATTTATCGATAACTGAGTTACCGCTCAAAATGTGGTTCCCCTAGAACCTTGAAATTGGTATATAATATCGGTATCAAACGAAAGGGCAAGGACATAGGTTACATTTGGACTTTGCTATATTTCGATATATTTATCGATAACTGAGTTACCGCTCAAAATGTGGTAACGATAAAACCTTGAAATTTTTATATAATGTCGGTATCAAACGAAGGCCAAGGCCTTAGGTTTCATTTGGACTTTGCTATATTTTGATATATTTATCGATAACTGAGTTACCGGTCAAAATGTGGTTCCCCTAAACCCTTGAAATTTGTATATAATATTGGTATCAAATGAAAGGGTAAGGCCTTCGGTTTCATTTGGACTTTGCTATATTTTGATATATTTATCGATAACTGAGTTACCGGTCAAAATGTGGTTCCCCTAAACCCTTGAAATTTGTATATAATATTGGTATCAAATGAAAGGGTAAGGCCTTAGGTTTCATTTGGACTTTGCTATATTTCGATATATTTACCGATAACGGAGTTGCCGGTCAAGTTGGGGTTTCCCTAAAATTTGCATATAATATCGGTATCAAACGAAAGCCCAAGGCCTTAGGTTTCATTTGGACTTTGCTATATTTCGATATATTTATCGATAACTGAGTTACCGCTCAAAATGTGGTAACGATAAAACCTTGAAATTTTTATATAATGTCGGTATCAAACGAAGGCCCAGGCCTTAGGTTACCTTTGGACTTTGCTATATTTCGATATATTTATCGATAACTAAGTTACCGGTCAAAATGTGGTTCCCCTAAAACCTTGAAATTTTTTTATAATATCGGTATCTTTATCAAACAAATATCATTTGAAATATTTATATTTTCATATATTCATCGATAAATGAGTTACCGGTCAAAATGTGGTTCCCCTAAACCCTTGAAATTTGTATATAATATTGGTATCAAATGAAAGGGTAAGGCCTTAGGTTTCATTTGGACTTTGCTATATTTCGATATATTTACCGATAACGGAGTTGCCGGTCAAGTTGGGGTTTCCCTAAAATTTGCATATAATATCGGTATCAAACGAAAGCCCAAGGCCTTAGGTTACATTTGGACTTTGCTATATTTTGATATATTTATCGATAACTGAGTTACCGGTCAAAATGTGGTTCCCCTAAACCCTTGAAATTTGTATATAATATTGGTATCAAATGAAAGGGTAAGGCCTTAGGTTTCATTTGGACTTTGCTATATTTCGATACATTTACCGATAACGCAGTTACCGGTCAAAATGTGGTTCCCCTAAAACCTTGAAATTTGTATATAATATCGGTATCAAACGAAAGGGCAAGGACATAGGTTACATTTGGACTTTGCTATATTTCGATATATTTATCGATAACTGAGTTTCCTGCCCAAAATGTGGTAACGATAAAACCTTGAAATTTTTATATAATGTCGGTATCAAACGAAGGCCAAGGCCTTAGGTTTCATTTGGACTTTGCTATATTTCGATATATTTATCGATAACTGAGTTACCGGTCAAAATGTGGTTCCCATTAAAATTTGAAATTCGCGTGCAATATGGGTATCAAACAAACATGGGTATCAAACAGACGAAATGGCAAGGCCATAGGTTTAATTTGGACTTTGCTACATTTCGATATATTCATCGATAAATGAGTTATCGGTCAAGGGGTTTCCCTAAAATCTCGAAATTTGAATATAATATCGGCATAAAACGAAATGGCAAGGTCATACGCTTGATTTGGAACTTGCTATATTTCGATACATTTATCGATAACGGAGTTACCGGTCAAAATGTGGTTCCCCTAAAATTTGCATATAATATCGGTATCAAACGAAAGCCCAAGGCCTTAGGTTTCATTTGGACTTTGCTATATTTCGATATATTTATCGATAACTGAGTTGCCGGTCAAGTTGGGGTTTCCCTAAAAGCTCGAAATTTGAATACAACATGGGTGTCAAACGAAAGTGAAAAGCCACAGCTTTCATTTGAATTGTGCCATAATTCGATATATTTATCGATAACGGAGTTATCGGTCAAAATGTTGTTCCCCTAAACCCTTGAAATTTGTATATAATATTGGTATCAAATGAAAGGGTGGCCTTAGGTTTCATTTGGATTTTGATATATTTATCGATAACTGAGTTACCGGTCAAAATCTGGTTCCCCTAAACCCTTGAAATTTGTATATAATATTGGTATCAAATGAAAGGGTAAGGCCTTAGGTTTCATTTGGACTTTGCTATATTTTGATACATTTACCGATAACGGAGTTACCGGTCAAAATGTGGTTCCCCTAAAACCTTGAAATTTGTATATAATATCGGTATCAAACGAAGGTCAAGGCCTTAGGTTACATTTGGACTTTGCTATATTTCGATATATTTATCGATAACTGAGTTACCGCTCAAAATGTGGTAACGATAAAACCTTGAAATTTTTATATAATGTCGGTATCAAACGAAGGCCAAGGCCTTAGGTTTCATTTGGACTTTGCTATATTTCGATACATTTACCGATAACGGAGTTACCTGTCAAAATGTGGTAACGATAAAACCTTGAAATTTTTATATAATGTCGGTATCAAACGAAGGCCAAGGCCTTAGGTTTCATTTGGACTTTGCTATATTTCGATACATTTACCGATAACGCAGTTACCGGTCAAAATGTGGTTCCCCTAAAACCTTGAAATTTGTATATAATATCGGTATCAAACGAAAGGGCAAGGACATAGGTTACATTTGGACTTTGCTATATTTCGATATATTTATCGATAACTGAGTTTCCTGCCCAAAATGTGGTAACGATAAAACCTTGAAATTTTTATATAATGTCGGTATCAAACGAAGGCCAAGGCCTTAGGTTTCATTTGGACTTTGCTATATTTCGATATATTTATCGATAACTGAGTTACCGCTCAAAATGTGGTAACGATAAAACCTTGAAATTTTTATATAATGTCGGTATCAAACGAAGGCCAAGGCCTTAGGTTTCATTTGGACTTTGCTATATTTCGATACATTTACCGATAACGGAGTTACCGGTCAAAATGTGGTAACGATAAAACCTTGAAATTTTTATATAATGTCGGTATCAAACGAAGGCCAAGGCCTTAGGTTACATTTGGACTTTGCTATATTTCGATATATTTATCGATAACTGAGTTACCGCTCAAAATGTGGTAACGATAAAACCTTGAAATTTTTATATAATGTTGGTATCAAACGAAGGCCAAGGCCTTAGGTTTCATTGGGACTTTGCTATATTTCGATACATTTACCGATAACGGAGTTACCGGTCAAAATGTGGTTCCCCTAAAACCTTGAAATTTGTATATAATATCGGTATCAAACAAAAGGGCAAGGACATAGGTTACATTTGGACTTTGCTATATTTCGATATGTTTATCGATAACTGAGTTACCGCTCAAAATGTGGTAACGATAAAACCTTGAAATTTTTATATAATGTCGGTATCAAACGAAGGCCAAGGCCTTAGGTTTCATTTAGACTTTGCTATATTTCGATACATTTACCGATAACGGAGTTACCGGTCAAAATGTGGTAACGATAAAACCTTGAAATTTTTATATAATGTCGGTATCAAACGAAGGCCAAGGCCTTAGGTTTCATTTGGACTTTGCTATATTTCGATACATTTACCGATAACGCAGTTACCGGTCAAAATGTGGTTCCCCTAAAACCTTGAAATTTGTATATAATATCGGTATCAAACGAAAGGGCAAGGACATAGGTTACATTTGGACTTTGCTATATTTCGATATATTTATCGATAACTGAGTTTCCTGCCCAAAATGTGGTAACGATAAAACCTTGAAATTTTTATATAATGTCGGTATCAAACGAAGGCCAAGGCCTTAGGTTTCATTTGGACTTTGCTATATTTCGATATATTTATCGATAACTGAGTTACCGCTCAAAATGTGGTAACGATAAAACCTTGAAATTTTTATATAATGTCGGTATCAAACGAAGGCCAAGGCCTTAGGTTTCATTTGGACTTTGCTATATTTCGATACATTTACCGATAACGGAGTTACCGGTCAAAATGTGGTAACGATAAAACCTTGAAATTTTTATATAATGTCGGTATCAAACGAAGGCCAAGGCCTTAGGTTACATTTGGACTTTGCTATATTTCGATATATTTATCGATAACTGAGTTACCGCTCAAAATGTGGTAACGATAAAACCTTGAAATTTTTATATAATGTCGGTATCAAACGAAGGCCAAGGCCTTAGGTTTCATTTGGACTTTGCTATATTTCGATACATTTACCGATAACGGAGTTACCGGTCAAAATGTGGTAACGATAAAACCTTGAAATTTTTATATAATGTCGGTATCAAACGAAGGCCAAGGCCTTAGGTTACATTTGGACTTTGCTATATTTCGATATATTTATCGATAACTGAGTTACCGCTCAAAATGTGGTAACGATAAAACCTTGAAATTTTTATATAATGTCGGTATCAAACGAAGGTCAAGGCCTTAGGTTTCATTTGGACTTTGCTATATTTCGATACATTTACCGATAACGGAGTTACCGGTCAAAATGTGGTTCCCCGAAAACCTTGAAATTTGTATATAATATCGGTATCAAACGAAAGGGCAAGGACATAGGTTACATTTGGACTTTGCTATATTTCGATATATTTATCGATAACTGAGTTACCGCTCAAAATGTGGTAACAATAAAACCTTGAAATTTGTATATAATGTCGGTATCAAACGAAGGCCAAGGCCTTAGGTTTCATTTGGACTTTGCTATATTTCGATACATTTGCCGATAACGGAGTTACCGGTCAAAATGTGGTAACAATAAAACTTTGAAATTTGTATATAATGTCGGTATCAAACGAAGGCCAAGGCCTTAGGTTACATTTCGACTTTGCTATATTTCGATATATTTATCGGTAACTGAGTTACCGCTCAAAATGTGGTTCCCCTAAAACCTTGAAATTTGTATATAATATCGGTATCAAACGAAAGGGCAAGGACATAGGTTACATTTGGACTTTGCTATATTTCGATATATTTATCGATAACTGAGTTACCGCTCAAAATGTGGTAACGATAAAACCTTGAAATTTTTGTATAATGTCGGTATCAAACGAAGACCAAGGCCTTAGGTTTCATTTGGACTTTGCTATATTTTGATATATTTATAGATAACTGAGTTACCGGTCAAAATGTGGTTCCCCTAAACCCTTGAAATTTGTATATAATATTGGTATCAAATGAAAGGGTAAGGCCTTAGGTTTCATTTGGACTTTGCTATATTTCGATATATTTATCGATAACTGATTTACCGGTCAAAATGTGGTTCCCATTAAAATTTTAAATTCGCGTGCAATATGGGTATCAAACAAAAAGGAAAGGCCACTACTTTCATTTGAACTTTTATATTTCGATATATTTATCGATAACTGAGTTACCGGTCAAGTTGGGGTTCCCTAAAACCTCGAAATTTGAATATAATATCGGTATCAGACGAAATGGCAAGGCCATAGGTTTAATTTGGACTTTGCTATATTTCGATATATTCATCGATAAATGAGTTATCGGTCAAGGGGTTTCCCTAAAATCTCGAAATTTGAATATAATATCGGCATAAAACGAAATGGCAAGGTCATACGCTTCATTTGGAACTTGCTATATTTCGATACATTTATCGATAACGGAGTTACCGGTCAAAATGTGGTTCCCCTAAAATTTGCATATAATATCGGTATCAAACGAAAGCCCAAGGCCTTAGGTTTCATTTGGACTTTGCTATATTTCGATATATTTATCGATAACTGAGTTACCGCTCAAAATGTGGTAACGATAAAACCTTGAAATTTTTATATAATGTCGGTATCAAACGAAGGCCAAAGACCTTAGGTTTCATTTGGACTTTGCTATATTTCGATACATTTACAGATAACGGAGTTACCGGTCAAAATGAGGTAACGATAAAACCTTGAAATTTTTATATAATGTCGGTATCAAACGAAGGCCAAGTCCTTAGGTTTCATTTGGACTTTGCTATATTTCGATACATTTACCGATAACGGAGTTACCGGTCAAAATGTGGTTCCCCTAATACCTTGAAATTTGTATATAATATCGGTATCAAACGAAAGGGCAAGGACATAGGTTACATTTGGACTTTGCTATATTTCGATATATTTATCGATAACTGAGTTACCGCTCAAAATGTGGTAACGATAAAACCTTGAAATTTTTATATAATGTCGGTATCAAACGAAGGCCAAGGCCTTAGGTTTCATTTGGACTTTGCTATATTTCGATACATTTACCGATAACGGAGTTACCGGTCAAAATGTGGTAACGATAAAACCTTGAAATTTTTATATAATGTCGGTATCAAACGAAGGCCAAGGCCTTAGGTTACATTTGGACTTTGCTATATTTCGATATATTTATCGATAACTGAGTTACCGCTCAAAATGTGGTAACGATAAAACCTTGAAATTTTTATATAATGTCGGTATCAAACGAAGGTCAAGGCCTTAGGTTTCATTTGGACTTTGCTATATTTCGATACATTTACCGATAACGGAGTTACCGGTCAAAATGTGGTTCCCCTAAAACCTTCAAATTTGTATATAATATCGGTATCAAACGAAAGGGCAAGGACATAGGTTACATTTGGACTTTGCTATATTTCGATATATTTATCGATAACTGAGTTACCGCTCAAAATGTGGTAACGATAAAACCTTGAAATTTTTATATAATGTTGGTATCAAACGAAGGCCAAGGCCTTTGGTTTCATTTGGACTTTGCTATATTTCGATTTATTTATCGATAACTGAGTTACCGCTCAAAATGTGGTAACGATAAAACCTTGAAATTTTTATATAATGTCGGTATCAAACGAAGGCCAAGGCCTTAGGTTTCATTTGGACTTTGCTATATTTCGATACATTTGCCGATAACGGAGTTACCGGTCAAAATGTGGTAACAATAAAACCTTGAAATTTGTATATAATGTCGGTATCAAACGAAGGCCAAGGCCTTAGGTTACATTTGGACTTTGCTATATTTCGATACATTTACCGATAACGGAGTTACCGGTCAAAATGTGGTTCCCCTAATACCTTGAAATTTGTATATAATATCGGTATCAAACGAAAGGGCAAGGACATAGGTTACATTTGGACTTTGCTATATTTCGATATATTTATCGATAACTGAGTTACCGCTCAAAATGTGGTAACGATAAAACCTTGAAATTTTTATATAATGTCGGTATCAAACGAAGGCCAAGGCCTTAGGTTTCATTTGGACTTTGCTATATTTCGATACATTTACCGATAACGGAGTTACCGGTCAAAATGTGGTAACGATAAAACCTTGAAATTTTTATATAATGTCGGTATCAAACGAAGGCCAAGGCCTTAGGTTACATTTGGACTTTGCTATATTTCGATATATTTATCGATAACTGAGTTACCGCTCAAAATGTGGTAACGATAAAACCTTGAAATTTTTATATAATGTCGGTATCAAACGAAGGTCAAGGCCTTAGGTTTCATTTGGACTTTGCTATATTTCGATACATTTACCGATAACGGAGTTACCGGTCAAAATGTGGTTCCCCTAAAACCTTGAAATTTGTATATAATATCGGTATCAAACGAAAGGGCAAGGACATAGGTTACATTTGGACTTTGCTATATTTCGATATATTTATCGATAACTGAGTTACCGCTCAAAATGTGGTAACGATAAAACCTTGAAATTTTTGTATAATGTCGGTATCAAACGAAGGCCAAGGCCTTAGGTTTCATTTGGACTTTGCTATATTTTGATATATTTATAGATAACTGAGTTACCGGTCAAAATGTGGTTCCCCTAAACCCTTGAAATTTGTATATAATATTGGTATCAAATGAAAGGGTAAGGCCTTAGGTTTCATTTGGACTTTGCTATATTTCGATATATTTATCGATAACTGATTTACCGGTCAAAATGTGGTTCCCATTAAAATTTTAAATTCGCGTGCAATATGGGTATCAAACAAAAAGGAAAGGCCACTACTTTCATTTGAACTTTTATATTTCGATATATTTATCGATAACTGAGTTACCGGTCAAGTTGGGGTTCCCTAAAACCTCGAAATTTGAATATAATATCGGTATCAGACGAAATGGCAAGGCCATAGGTTTAATTTGGACTTTGCTATATTTCGATATATTCATCGATAAATGAGTTATCGGTCAAGGGGTTTCCCTAAAATCTCGAAATTTGAATATAATATCGGCATAAAACGAAATGGCAAGGTCATACGCTTCATTTGGAACTTGCTATATTTCGATACATTTATCGATAACGGAGTTACCGGTCAAAATGTGGTTCCCCTAAAATTTGCATATAATATCGGTATCAAACGAAAGCCCAAGGCCTTAGGTTTCATTTGGACTTTGCTATATTTCGATATATTTATCGATAACTGAGTTACCGCTCAAAATGTGGTAACGATAAACCCTTGAAATTTTTATATAATGTCGGTATCAAACGAAGGCCAAAGACCTTAGGTTTCATTTGGACTTTGCTATATTTCGATACATTTACCGATAACGGAGTTACCGGTCAAAATGAGGTAACGATAAAACCTTGAAATTTTTATATAATGTCGGTATCAAACGAAGGCCAAGTCCTTAGGTTTCATTTGGACTTTGCTATATTTCGATACATTTACCGATAACGGAGTTACCGGTCAAAATGTGGTTCCCCTAATACCTTGAAATTTGTATATAATATCGGTATCAAACGAAAGGGCAAGGACATAGGTTACATTTGGACTTTGCTATATTTCGATATATTTATCGATAACTGTGTTTCCTGCCCAAAATGTGGTAACGATAAAACCTTGAAATTTTTATAAAATGTCGGTATCAAACGAAGGCCAAGGCCTTAGGTTTCATTTGGACTTTGCTATATTTCGATATATTTATCGATAACTGAGTTACCGCTCAAAATGTGGTAACGATAAAACCTTGAAATTTTTATATAATGTCGGTATGAAACGAAGGCCAAGGCCTTAGGTTTCATTTGGACTTTGCTATATTTCGATACATTTACCGATAACGGAGTTACCGGTCAAAATGTGGTAACGATAAAACCTTGAAATTTTTATATAATGTCGGTATCAAACGAAGGCCAAGGCCTTAGGTTACATTTGGACTTTGCTATATTTCGATATATTTATCGATAACTGAGTTACCGCTCAAAATGTGGTAACGATAAAACCTTGACATTTTTATATAATGTTGGTATCAAACGAAGGCCATGGCCTTAGGTTTCATTTGGACTTTGCTATATTTCGATACATTTACCGATAACGGAGTTACCGGTCAAAATGTGGTTCCCCTAAAACCTTGAAATTTGTATATAATATCGGTATCAAACGAAAGGGCAAGGACATAGGTTACATTTGGACTTTGCTATACTTCGATATATTTATCGATAACTGAGTTACCGCTCAAAATGTGGTAACGATAAAACCTTGAAATTTTTATATAATGTCGGTATCAAACGAAGGCCAAGGCCTTAGGTTTCATTTGGACTTTGCTATATTTCGATATATTTATCGATAACTGAGTTACCGCTCAAAATGTGGTTACGATAAAACCTTGAAATTTTTATATAATGTCGGTATCAAACGAAGGCCAACGCCTTAGGTTTCATTTGGACCTTGCTATATTTCGATACATTTACCGATAACGGAGTTACCGGTCAAAATGTGGTAACGATAAAACCTTGAAATTTTTATATAATGTCGGTATCAAACGAAGGCCAAGGCCTTAGGTTACATTTGGACTTTGCTATATTTCGATATATTTATCGATAACTGAGTTACCGCTCAAAATGTGGTAACGATAAAACCTTGAAATTTTTATATAATGTCGGTATCAAACGAAGGCCAAGGCCTTAGGTTTAATTTGGACTTTGCTATATTTCGATACATTTACCGATAACGGAGTTACCGGTCAAAATGTGGTAACGATAAAACCTTGAAATTTTTATATAATGTCGGTATCAAACGAAGGCCAAGGCCTTAGGTTACATTTGGACTTTGCTATATTTCGATATATTTATCGATAACTGAGTTACCGCTCAAAATGTGGTAACGATAAAACCTTGAAATTTTTATATAATGTCGGTATCAAACGAAGGTCAAGGCCTTAGGTTTCATTTGGACTTTGCTATATTTCGATACATTTACCGATAACGGAGTTACCGGTCAAAATGTGGTTCCCCTAAAACCTTGAAATTTGTATATAATATCGGTATCAAACGAAAGGGCAAGGACATAGGTTACATTTGGACTTTGCTATATTTCGATATATTTATCGATAACTGAGTTACCGCTCAAAATGTGGTTACCCTAAAACCTTGAAATGTTTATATAATGTCGGTATCAAACGAAGGCCAAGGCCTTAGGTTTCATTTGGACTTTGCTATATTTCGATACATTTGCCGATAACGGAGTTACCGGTCAAAATGTGGTAACAATAAAACTTTGAAATTTGTATATAATGTCGGTATCAAACGAAGGCCAAGGCCTTAGGTTACATTTCGACTTTGCTATATTTCGATATATTTATCGGTAACTGAGTTACCGCTCAAAATGTGGTAACGATAAAACCTTGAAATTTTTATATAATGTCGGTATCAAACGAAGGTCAAGGCCTTGGGTTTCATTTGGACTTTGCTATATTTCGATACATTTACCGATAACGGAGTTACCGGTCAAAATGTGGTTCCCCTAAAACCTTGAAATTTGTATATAATATCGGTATCAAACGAAAGGGCAAGGACATAGGTTACATTTGGACTTTGCTATATTTCGATATATTTATCGATAACTGAGTTACCGCTCAAAATGTGGTAACGATAAAACCTTGAAATTTTTGTATAATGTCGGTATCAAACGAAGGCCAAGGCCTTAGGTTTCATTTGGACTTTGCTATATTTTGATATATTTATAGATAACTGAGTTACCGGTCAAAATGTGGTTCCCCTAAACCCTTGAAATTTGTATATAATATTGGTATCAAATGAAAGGGTAAGGCCTTAGGTTTCATTTGGACTTTGCTATATTTCGATATATTTATCGATAACTGATTTACCGGTCAAAATGTGGTTCCCATTAAAATTTTAAATTCGCGTGCAATATGGGTATCAAACAAAAAGGAAAGGCCACTACTTTCATTTGAACTTTTATATTTCGATATATTTATCGATAACTGAGTTACCGGTCAAGTTGGGGTTCCCTAAAACCTCGAAATTTGAATATAATATCGGTATCAGACGAAATGGCAAGGCCATAGGTTTAATTTGGACTTTGCTATATTTCGATATATTCATCGATAAATGAGTTATCGGTCAAGGGGTTTCCCTAAAATCTCGAAATTTGAATATAATATCGGCATAAAACGAAATGGCAAGGTCATACGCTTCATTTGGAACTTGCTATATTTCGATACATTTATCGATAACGGAGTTACCGGTCAAAATGTGGTTCCCCTAAAATTTGCATATAATATCGGTATCAAACGAGAGCCCAAGGCCTTAGGTTTCATTTGGACTTTGCTATATTTCGATATATTTATCGATAACTGAGTTACCGCTCAAAATGTGGTAACGATAAAACCTTGAAATTTTTATATAATGTCGGTATCAAACGAAGGCCAAAGACCTTAGGTTTCATTTGGACTTTGCTATATTTCGATACATTTACCGATAACGGAGTTACCGGTCAAAATGAGGTAACGATAAAACCTTGAAATTTTTATATAATGTCGGTATCAAACGAAGGCCAAGTCCTTAGGTTTCATTTGGACTTTGCTATATTTCGATACATTTACCGATAACGGAGTTACCGGTCAAAATGTGGTTCCCCTAATACCTTGAAATTTGTATATAATATCGGTATCAAACGAAAGGGCAAGGACATAGGTTACATTTGGACTTTGCTATATTTCGATATATTTATCGATAACTGAGTTACCGCTCAAAATGTGGTAACGATAAAACCTTGAAATTTTTATATAATGTCGGTATCAAACGAAGGCCAAGGCCTTAGGTTTCATTTGGACTTTGCTATATTTCGATACATTTACCGATAACGGAGTTACCGGTCAAAATGTGGTAACGATAAAACCTTGAAATTTTTATATAATGTCGGTATCAAACGAAGGCCAAGGCCTTAGGTTACATTTGGACTTTGCTATATTTCGATATATTTATCGATAACTAAGTTACCGCTCAAAATGTGGTAACGATAAAACCTTGAAATTTTTATATAATGTCGGTATCAAACGAAGGTCAAGGCCTTAGGTTTCATTTGGACTTTGCTATATTTCGATACATTTACCGATAACGGAGTTACCGGTCAAAATGTGGTTCCCCTAAAACCTTCAAATTTGTATATAATATCGGTATCAAACGAAAGGGCAAGGACATAGGTTACATTTGGACTTTGCTATATTTCGATATATTTATCGATAACTGAGTTACCGCTCAAAATGTGGTAACGATAAAACCTTGAAATTTTTATATAATGTTGGTATCAAACGAAGGCCAAGGCCTTTGGTTTCATTTGGACTTTGCTATATTTCGATTTATTTATCGATAACTGAGTTACCGCTCAAAATGTGGTAACGATAAAACCTTGAAATTTTTATATAATGTCGGTATCAAACGAAGGCCAAGGCCTTAGGTTTCATTTGGACTTTGCTATATTTCGATACATTTACCGATAACGGAGTTACCGGTCAAAATGTGGTAACAATAAAACCTTGAAATTTGTATATAATGTCGGTATCAAACGAAGGCCAAGGCCTTAGGTTACATTTGGACTTTGCTATATTTCGATATATTTATCGGTAACTGAGTTACCGCTCAAAATGTGGTAACGATAAAACCTTGAAATTTTTATATAATGTCGGTATCAAACGAAGGTCAAGGCCTTGGGTTTCATTTGGACTTTGCTATATTTCGATACATTTACCGATAACGGAGTTACCGGTCAAAATGTGGTTCCCCTAAAACCTTGAAATTTGTATATAATATCGGTATCAAACGAAAGGGCAAGGACATAGGTTACATTTGGACTTTGCTATATTTCGATATATTTATCGATAACTGAGTTACCGCTCAAAATGTGGTAACGATAAAACCTTGAAATTTTTGTATAATGTCGGTATCAAACGAAGGCCAAGGCCTTAGGTTTCATTTGGACTTTGCTATATTTTGATATATTTATAGATAACTGAGTTACCGGTCAAAATGTGGTTCCCCTAAACCCTTGAAATTTGTATATAATATTGGTATCAAATGAAAGGGTAAGGCCTTAGGTTTCATTAGGACTTTGCTATATTTCGATATATTTATCGATAACTGATTTACCGGTCAAAATGTGGTTCCCATTAAAATTTTAAATTCGCGTGCAATATGGGTATCAAACAAAAAGGAAAGGCCACTACTTTCATTTGAACTTTTATATTTCGATATATTTATCGATAACTGAGTTACCGGTCAAGTTGGGGTTCCCTAAAACCTCGAAATTTGAATATAATATCGGTATCAGACGAAATGGCAAGGCCATAGGTTTAATTTGGACTTTGCTATATTTCGATATATTCATCGATAAATGAGTTATCGGTCAAGGGGTTTCCCTAAAATCTCGAAATTTGAATATAATATCGGCATAAAACGAAATGGCAAGGTCATACGCTTCATTTGGAACTTGCTATATTTCGATACATTTATCGATAACGGAGTTACCGGTCAAAATGTGGTTCCCCTAAAATTTGCATATAATATCGGTATCAAACGAAAGCCCAAGGCCTTAGGTTTCATTTGGACTTTGCTATATTTCGATATATTTATCGATAACTGAGTTACCGCTCAAAATGTGGTAACGATAAAACCTTGAAATTTTTATATAATGTCGGTATCAAACGAAGGCCAAAGACCTTAGGTTTCATTTGGACTTTGCTATATTTCGATACATTTACCGATAACGGAGTTACCGGTCAAAATGAGGTAACGATAAAACCTTGAAATTTTTATATAATGTCGGTATCAAACGAAGGCCAAGTCCTTAGGTTTCATTTGGACTTTGCTATATTTCGATACATTTACCGATAACGGAGTTACCGGTCAAAATGTGGTTCCCCTAATACCTTGAAATTTGTATATAATATCGGTATCAAACGAAAGGGCAAGGACATAGGTTACATTTGGACTTTGCTATATTTCGATATATTTATCGATAACTGAGTTTCCTGCCCAAAATGTGGTAACGATAAAACCTTGAAATTTTTATAAAATGTCGGTATCAAACGAAGGCCAAGGCCTTAGGTTTCATTTGGACTTTGCTATATTTCGATATATTTATCGATAACTGAGTTACCGCTCAAAATGTGGTAACGATAAAACCTTGAAATTTTTATATAATGTCGGTATCAAACGAAGGCCAAGGCCTTAGGTTTCATTTGGACTTTGCTATATTTCGATACATTTACCGATAACGGAGTTACCGGTCAAAATGTGGTAACGATAAAACCTTGAAATTTTTATATAATGTCGGTATCAAACGAAGGCCAAGGCCTTAGGTTACATTTGGACTTTGCTATATTTCGATATATTTATCGATAACTGAGTTACCGCTCAAAATGTGGTAACGATAAAACCTTGAAATTTTTATATAATGTTGGTATCAAACGAAGGCCAAGGCCTTAGGTTTCATTTGGACTTTGCTATATTTCGATACATTTACCGATAACGGAGTTACCGGTCAAAATGTGGTTCCCCTAAAACCTTGAAATTTGTATATAATATCGGTATCAAACGAAAGGGCAAGGACATAGGTTACATTTGGACTTTGCTATACTTCGATATATTTATCGATAACTGAGTTACCGCTCAAAATGTGGTAACGATAAAACCTTGAAATTTTTATATAATGTCGGTATCAAACGAAGGCCAAGGCCTTAGGTTTCATTTGGACTTTGCTATATTTCGATATATTTATCGATAACTGAGTTACCGCTCAAAATGTGGTAACGATAAAACCTTGAAATTTTTATATAATGTCGGTATCAAACGAAGGCCAACGCCTTAGGTTTCATTTGGACCTTGCTATATTTCGATACATTTACCGATAACGGAGTTACCGGTCAAAATGTGGTAACGATAAAACCTTGAAATTTTTATATAATGTCGGTATCAAACGAAGGCCAAGGCCTTAGGTTACATTTGGACTTTGCTATATTTCGATATATTTATCGATAACTGAGTTACCGCTCAAAATGTGGTAACGATAAAACCTTGAAATTTTTATATAATGTCGGTATCAAACGAAGGCCAAGGCCTTAGGTTTCATTTGGACTTTGCCATATTTCGATACATTTACCGATAACGGAGTTACCGGTCAAAATGTGGTTCCCCTAAAACCTTGAAATTTGTATATAATATCGGTATCAAACGAAAGGGCAAGGACATAGGTTACATTTGGACTTTGCTATATTTCGATATATTTATCGATAACTGAGTTACCGCTCAAAATGTGGTAACGATAAAACCTTGAAATTTTTATATAATGTCGGTATCAAACGAAGGCCAAGGCCTTAGGTTTCATTTGGACTTTGCTATATTTTGATATATTTATCGATAACTGAGTTACCGGTCAAAATGTGGTTCCCCTAAACCCTTGAAATTTGTATATAATATTGGTATCAAATGAAAGGGTAAGGCCTTAGGTTTCATTTGGACTTTGCTATATTTCGATATATTTATCGATAACTGATTTACCGGTCAAAATGTGGTTCCCATTAAAATTTTAAATTCGCGTGCAATATGGGTATCAAACAAAAAGGAAAGGTCACTACTTTCATTTGAACTTTTATATTTCGATATATTTATCGATAACTGAGTTACCGGTCAAGTTGGGGTTCCCTAAAACCTCGAAATTTGAATATAATATCGGTATCAGACGAAATGGCAAGGCCATAGGTTTAATTTGGACTTTGCTATATTTCGATATATTCATCGATAAATGAGTTATCGGTCAAGGGGTTTCCCTAAAATCTCGAAATTTGAATATAATATCGGCATAAAACGAAATGGCAAGGTCATACGCTTCATTTGGAACTTGCTATATTTCGATACATTTATCGATAACGGAGTTACCGGTCAAAATGTGGTTCCCCTAAAATTTGCATATAATATCGGTATCAAACGAAAGCTCAAGGCCTTAGGTTTCATTTGGACTTTGCTATATTTCGATATATTTATCGATAACTGAGTTGCCGGTCAAGTTGGGGTTTCCCTAAAAGCTCAAAATTTGAATACAACATGGGTGTCAAACGAAAGTGAAAAGCCACAGCTTTCATTTGAATTGTTCCATAATTCCATATATTTATCGATAACTGAGTCATCGGTCAAAATGTTGTTCCCCTAAAACCTTGAAATTTGTATACAACATGGGTTTCAAACGAAAGCGAAAAGCCACAGCTTTCATTTGAATTGTTCCATAATTCGATACATTTATCGGTAAATGAGTTATCGGTCAAAATGTGGTTACCATTAAACCTTGAAATTCGCGTGCAATATGGGTATCAAACAAAACGGAAAGGCCACTACTTTCATTTGAATTTTTATATGTCGATATATTTATCGATCACTGAGTTACCGGTCAGGTTGGGGTTTCCCTAAAACCTCGAAATTTGAATATAATATCGGTATCAAACGAAAGGGCAAGGACATAGGTTACATTTGGACTTTGCTATATTTCGATATATTTATCGATAACTGAGTTACCGCTCAAAATGTGGTAACGATAAAACCTTGAAATTTTTATATAATGTGGGTATCAAACGAAGGCCAAGGCCTTAGGTTTCATTTGGACTTTGCTATATTTTGATATATTTATCGATAACTGAGTTACCGCTCAAAATGTGGTTCCCCTAAAACCTTGAAATTTGTATATAATATCGGTATCAAACGAAAGGGCAAGGACATAGGTTACATTTGGACTTTGCTGTATTTCGATACATTTATCGATAACAGAGTTACCGCTCAAAATGTGGTAACGATAAAACCTTGAAATTTTTATATAATGTCGGTATCAAACGAAGGCCAAGGCCTTAGGTTTCATTTGGACTTTGCTATATTTCGATACATTTACCGATAACGGAGTTACCGGTCCAAATGTGGTTCCCCTAAAACCTTGAAATTTGTATATAATATCGGTATCAAACGAAAGGGCAAGGACATAGGTTACATTTGGACTTTGCTATATTTCGATATATTTACCGATAACGGAGTTACCGGTCAAAATGTGGTAACGATAAAACCATGAAATTTTTATATAATGTCGGTATCAAACGAAGGCCAAGGCCTTAGGTTACATTTGGACTTTGCTATATTTCGATATATTTATCGATAACTGAGTTACCGCACAAAATGTGGTAACGATAAAACCTTGAAATTTTTATATAATGTCGGTATCAAACGAAGGCCAAGGCCTTAGGTTTCATTTGGACTTTGCTATATTTCGATACATTTACCGATAACGGAGTTACCGGTCAAAATGTGGTAATGATAAAACCTTGAAATTTTTATATAATGTCGGTATCAAACGAAGGCCAAGGCCTTAGGTTACATTTGGACTTTGCTATATTTCGATATATTTATCGATAACTGAGTTACCGCTCAAAATGTGGTAACGATAAAACCTTGAAATTTTTATATAATGTTGGTATCAAACGAAGGCCAAGGCCTTAGGTTTCATTTGGACTTTGCTATATTTCGATACATTTACCGATAACGGAGTTACCGGTCCAAATGTGGTTCCCCTAAAACCTTGAAATTTGTATATAATATCGGTATCAAACGAAAGGGCAAGGACATAGGTTACATTTGGACTTTGCTATATTTCGATATATTTATCGACAACTGAGTTACCGCTCAAAATGTGGTTACCCTAAAACCTTGAAATTTTTATATAATGTCGGTATCAAACGCAGGCCAAGGCCTTAGGTTTCATTTAGACTTTGCTACATTTTGATATATTTATCGATAACTGAGTTACCGGTCAAAATGTGGTTCCCCTAAACCCTTGAAATTTGTATATAATATTGGTGTCAAATGAAAGGGTAAGGCCTTAGGTTTCGTTTGGGCTTTGCTATATTTCGATATATTTACCGATAACTGAGTTACCGGTCAAAATGTGGTTCCCCTAAAACCTTGAAATTTGTATATAATATCGGTTTCAAACGAAAGGGCAAGGACATAGGTTACATTTGGACTTTGCTATATTTCGATATATTTATCGATAACTGAGTTACCGCTCAAAATGTAGTAACGATAAAACCTTGAAATTTTTATATAATGTCGGTATCAAACGAAGGCCAAGGCCTTAGGTTACCTTTGGACTTTGCTATATTTCGATATATTTATCGATAACTGAGTTACCGGTCAAAATGTGGTTCCCCTAAAACCTTGAAATTTTTTTATAATATCGGTATCAGACGAAGGGCTAGGCGTTGGGTTTCATTTAGACTTTGCTATATTTCGATATATTTACCGATAACTGAGTTACCGGTCAATATCGATATCAAACATTTCATTTGAAATATTTATATTTTCATATATTCATCGATAAATGAGTTATCGGAAAAGGGGTTTCCCTAAGACCTCGAAATTTGAATATAATATCGGCATAGAACGAAATGGCAAGGCCATAGGCTTCATTTGGAATTTGCTATATTTCGATACATTTATCGATAACTGAGTTACCGGTCAAAATGTGGTTCCCATTAAAATTTGAAATTCGCGTGCAATATGGGTATCAAACAAAAAGGCAAGGCCACTACTTTCATTTGAACTTCTATATTTCGATATATTTATCTATAACTGAGTTACTGGTCAAGTTGGAGTTTCCCTAAGACCTCGAAATTTGAATATAATATCGGCATAGAACGAAATGGCAAGGCCATAGGCTTCATTTGGAATTTGCTATATTTCGATACATTTATCGATAACTGAGTTACCGGTCAAAATGTGGTTCCCATTAAAATTTGAAATTCGCGTGCAATATGGGTATCAAACAAAAAGGAAAGGCCACTACTTTCATTTGAACTTTTATATTTCGATATATTTATCGATAACTGAGTTACCGGTCAAGTTGGGGTTTCCCTAAAACCTCGAAATTTGAATATAGTATCGGTATCAGACGAAATGGCAAGGCCATAGGTTTAATTTGGACTTTGCTATACTCGTATTTCGATATATTCATCGGAAAATAAGTTATCGGTCAAGGGGTTTCAATAAAATCTCGAAATTTGAATATAATATCGGCATAAAACGAAAGGGCAAGGCCTTAGGTTTCATTTGGAATTTGCTATATTTCGATATATTTATCGATATGAGTTGCCGGTCAAGTTGGGGTTTCCCTAAAAGATCGAAATTTGAATACAACATGGGTGTCAAACGAAAATGAAAAGCCACAGCTTTCATTTGAATTGTTCCATAATTCGATATATTTATCGATAACTGAGTTATCGGTCAAAATGTTGATCCCCTAAAACCTTGAAATTTGTATACAACATGGGTTTCAAAAGAAAGCGAAAAGCCACAGCTTTCATTTGAATTGTTCCATAATTCGATACATTTATCGGTAAATGAGTTACCGGTCAAAATGTGGTTCCCCTAAAACCTTGAAATTTGTATATAATATCGGTTTCAAACGAAAGGGCAAGGACATAGGTTACATTTGGACTTTGCTATATTTCGATATATTTATCGATAACTGAGTTACCGGTCAAAATGTGGTTCCCCTAAAACCTTGAAATTTGTATATAATATCGGTTTCAAACGAAAGGGCAAGGACATAGGTTACATTTGGACTTTGCTATATTTCGATATATTTATCGATAACTGAGTCACCGCTCAAAATGTGGTAACGATAAAACCTTGAAATTTTGATATAATGTCGGTATCAAACGAAGGATAAGGCCTTAGGTTTCATTTGGACTTTGCTATATTTTGATATATTTATCGATAACTGAGTTACCGGTCAAAATGTGGTTCCCCTAAACCCTTGAAATTTGTATATAATATTGGTATCAAACGAAAGGGTAAGGCCTTAGGTTTCATGTGGACTTTGCTATATTTCGATATATTTACCGATAACGGAGTTACCGGTCAAAATGTGGTTCCCCTAAAACCTTGAAATTTGTATATAATATCGGTATCACACGAAAGGGCAAGGACATAGGTTACATTTGGACTTTGCTATATTTCGATATATTTACCGATAACTGAGTTACCGGTCAAAATGTGGTTCTCCTAAAACCTTGAAATTTGTATATAATATCGGTTTCAAACGAAAGGGCAAGGACATAGGTTACATTTGGACTTTGCTATATTTCGATATATTTATCGATAACTGAGTTACCGCTCAAAATGTGGTTACCCTAAAACCTTGAAATGTTTATATAATGTCGGTATCAAACGAAGGCCAAGGCCTTAGGTTTCATTTGGACTTTGCTATATTTTGATATATTTATCGATAACTGAGTTACCGGTCAAAATGTGGTTCCCCTAAACCCTTGAAATTTGTATATAATATTGGTATCAAACGAAAAGGTAAGGCCTTAGGTTTCATTTGGACTTTGCAATATTTTGATATATTTATCGATAACTGGTTACCGGTCAAAATGTGGTTCCCCTAAATCCTTGAAATTTGTATATAATATTGGTATCAAACGAAAAGGTAAGGCCTTAGGTTTCATTTGGACTATGCTATATTTCGATATATTTACCGATAACTGAGTTACCGGTCAAAATGTGGTTCCCCTAAAACCTTGAAATTTGTATATAATATCGGTTTCAAACGAAAGGGCAAGGACATAGGTTACATTTGGACTTTGCTATATTTCGATATATTTATCGATAACCGAGTTACCGCTCAAAATGTGGTAACGATAAAACCTTGAACTTTTGATATAATGTCGGTATCAAACGAAGGATAAGGCCTTAGGTTTCATTTGGACTTTGCTATATTTTGATATATTTATCGATGACTGAGTTACCGGTCAAAATGTGGTTCCCCTAAACCCTTGAAATTTGTATATAATATTGGTATCAAACGAAAAGGTAAGGCCTTAGGTTTCATTTGGACTTTGCAATATTTTGATATATTTATCGATAACTGGTTACCGGTCAAAATGTGGTTCCCCTAAACCCTTGAAATTTGTATATAATATTGGTATCAAACGAAAAGGTAAGGCCTTAGGTTTCATTTGGACTTTGCAATATTTCGATATATTTACCGATAACTGAGTTACCGGTCAAAATGTGGTTCCCCTAAAACCTTGAAATTTGTATATAATATCGGTTTCAAACGAAAGGGCAAGGACATAGGTTACATTTGGACTTTGCTATATTTCGATATATTTATCGATAACCGAGTTACCGCTCAAAATGTGGTAACGATAAAACCTTGAACTTTTGATATAATGTCGGTATCAAACGAAGGCCAAGGCCTTAGGTTTCATTTGGACTTTGCTATATTTTGATATATTTATCGATAACTGAGTTACCGGTCAAAATGTGGTTCCCCTAAACCCTTGAAATTTGTATATAATATTGGTATCAAACGAAAAGGTAAGGCCTTAGGTTTCATTTGGACTTTGCAATATTTTGATATATTTATCGATAACTGGTTACCGGTCAAAATGTGGTTCCCCTAAATCCTTGAAATTTGTATATAATATTGGTATCAAACGAAAAGGTAAGGCCTTAGGTTTCATTTGGACTATGCTATATTTCGATATATTTACCGATAACTGAGTTACCGGTCAAAATGTGGTTCCCCTAAAACCTTGAAATTTGTATATAATATCGGTTTCAAACGAAAGGGCAAGGACATAGGTTACATTTGGACTTTGCTATATTTCGATATATTTATCGATAACCGAGTTACCGCTCAAAATGTGGTAACGATAAAACCTTGAACTTTTGATATAATGTCGGTATCAAACGAAGGATAAGGCCTTAGGTTTCATTTGGACTTTGCAATATTTTGATATATTTATCGATAACTGGTTACCGGTCAAAATGTGGTTCCCCTAAATCCTTGAAATTTGTATATAATATTGGTATCAAACGAAAAGGTAAGGCCTTAGGTTTCATTTGGACTATGCTATATTTCGATATATTTACCGATAACTGAGTTACCGGTCAAAATGTGGTTCCCCTAAAACCTTGAAATTTGTATATAATATCGGTTTCAAACGAAAGGGCAAGGACATAGGTTACATTTGGACTTTGCTATATTTCGATATATTTATCGATAACTGAGTTACCGGTCAAAATGTGGTTCCCCTAAAACCTTGAAATTTGTATATAATATCGGTTTCAAACGAAAGGGCAAGGACATAGGTTACATTTGGACTTTGCTATATTTCGATATATTTATCGATAACTGAGTCACCGCTCAAAATGTGGTAACGATAAAACCTTGAAATTTTGATATAATGTCGGTATCAAACGAAGGATAAGGCCTTAGGTTTCATTTGGACTTTGCTATATTTTGATATATTTATCGATAACTGAGTTACCGGTCAAAATGTGGTTCCCCTAAACCCTTGAAATTTGTATATAATATTGGTATCAAACGAAAGGGTAAGGCCTTAGGTTTCATGTGGACTTTGCTATATTTCGATATATTTACCGATAACGGAGTTACCGGTCAAAATGTGGTTCCCCTAAAACCTTGAAATTTGTATATAATATCGGTATCACACGAAAGGGCAAGGACATAGGTTACATTTGGACTTTGCTATATTTCGATATATTTACCGATAACTGAGTTACCGGTCAAAATGTGGTTCTCCTAAAACCTTGAAATTTGTATATAATATCGGTTTCAAACGAAAGGGCAAGGACATAGGTTACATTTGGACTTTGCTATATTTCGATATATTTATCGATAACTGAGTTACCGCTCAAAATGTGGTTACCCTAAAACCTTGAAATGTTTATATAATGTCGGTATCAAACGAAGGCCAAGGCCTTAGGTTTCATTTGGACTTTGCTATATTTTGATATATTTATCGATAACTGAGTTACCGGTCAAAATGTGGTTCCCCTAAACCCTTGAAATTTGTATATAATATTGGTATCAAACGAAAAGGTAAGGCCTTAGGTTTCATTTGGACTTTGCAATATTTTGATATATTTATCGATAACTGGTTACCGGTCAAAATGTGGTTCCCCTAAATCCTTGAAATTTGTATATAATATTGGTATCAAACGAAAAGGTAAGGCCTTAGGTTTCATTTGGACTATGCTATATTTCGATATATTTACCGATAACTGAGTTACCGGTCAAAATGTGGTTCCCCTAAAACCTTGAAATTTGTATATAATATCGGTTTCAAACGAAAGGGCAAGGACATAGGTTACATTTGGACTTTGCTATATTTCGATATATTTATCGATAACCGAGTTACCGCTCAAAATGTGGTAACGATAAAACCTTGAACTTTTGATATAATGTCGGTATCAAACGAAGGATAAGGCCTTAGGTTTCATTTGGACTTTGCTATATTTTGATATATTTATCGATGACTGAGTTACCGGTCAAAATGTGGTTCCCCTAAACCCTTGAAATTTGTATATAATATTGGTATCAAACGAAAGGGTAAGGCCTTAGGTTTCATGTGGACCTTGCTATATTTCGATATATTTACCGATAACGGAGTTATCGGTCAAAATGTGGTTCCCCTAAAACCTTGAAATTTGTATATAATATCGGTATCACACGAAAGGGCAAGGACATAGGTTACATTTGGACTTTGCTATATTTCGATACATTTACCGATAACTGAGTTACCGGTCAAAATGTGGTTCCCCTAAAACCTTGAAATTTGTATATAATATTGGTATCAAACGAAAGGGTAAGGCCTTAGGTTTCATGTGGACTTTGCTATATTTCGATATATTTACCGATAACTGAGTTACCGGTCAAAATGTGGTTCCCCTAAAACCTTGAAATTTGTATATAATATCGGTTTCAAACGAAGGATAAGGCCTTAGGTTTCATTTGGACTTTGCTATATTTTGATATATTTATCGATAACTGAGTTACCGGTCAAAATGTGGTTCCCCTAAACCCTTGAAATTTGTATATAATATTGGTATCAAACGAAAGGATAAGGCCTTAGGTTTCATGTGGACTTTGCTATATTTCGATATATTTACCGATAACGGAGTTACCGGTCAAAATGTGGTTCCCCTAAAACCTTGAAATTTGTATATAATATCGGTATCACACGAAAGGGCAAGGACATAGGTTACATTTGGACTTTGCTATATTTCGATACATTTACCGATAACTGAGTTACCGGTCAAAATATGGTTCCCCTAAACCCTTGAAATTTGTATATAATATTGGTATCAAACGAAAGGGTAAGGCCTTAGGTTTCATGTGGACTTTGCTATATTTCGATATATTTACCGATAACGGAGTTACCGGTCAAAATGTGGTTCCCCTAAAACCTTGAAATTTGTATATAATATCGGTATCACACGAAAGGGCAAGGACATAGGTTACATTTGGACTTTGCTATATTTCGATATATTTACCGATAACTGAGTTACCGGTCAAAATGTGGTTCTCCTAAAACCTTGAAATTTGTATATAATATCGGTTTCAAACGAAAGGGCAAGGACATAGGTTACATTTGGACTTTGCTATATTTCGATATATTTATCGATAACTGAGTTACCGCTCAAAATGTGGTTACCCTAAAACCTTGAAATGTTTATATAATGTCGGTATCAAACGAAGGCCAAGGCCTTAGGTTTCATTTGGACTTTGCTATATTTTGGTATATTTATCGATAACTGAGTTACCGGTCAAAATGTGGTTCCCCTAAACCCTTGAAATTTGTATATAATATTGGTATCAAACGAAAGGGTAAGGCCTTAGGTTTCATGTGGACTTTGCTATATTTCGATATATTTACCGATAACGGAGTTACCGGTCAAAATGTGGTTCCCCTAAAACCTTGAAATTTGTATATAATATCGGTATCACACGAAAGGGCAAGGACATAGGTTACATTTGGACTTTGCTATATTTCGATATATTTACCGATAACTGAGTTACCGGTCAAAATGTGGTTCTCCTAAAACCTTGAAATTTGTATATAATATCGGTTTCAAACGAAAGGGCAAGGACATAGGTTACATTTGGACTTTGCTATATTTCGATATATTTATCGATAACTGAGTTACCGCTCAAAATGTGGTTACCCTAAAACCTTGAAATGTTTATATAATGTCGGTATCAAACGAAGGCCAAGGCCTTAGGTTTCATTTGGACTTTGCTATATTTTGATATATTTATCGATAACTGAGTTACCGGTCAAAATGTGGTTCCCCTAAACCCTTGAAATTTGTATATAATATTGGTATCAAACGAAAAGGTAAGGCCTTAGGTTTCATTTGGACTTTGCAATATTTTGATATATTTATCGATAACTGAGTTACCGGTCAAAATGTGGTTCCCCTAAATCCTTGAAATTTGTATATAATATTGGTATCAAACGAAAAGGTAAGGCCTTAGGTTTCATTTGGACTATGCTATATTTCGATATATTTACCGATAACTGAGTTACCGGTCAAAATGTGGTTCCCCTAAAACCTTGAAATTTGTATATAATATCGGTTTCAAACGAAAGGGCAAGGACATAGGTTACATTTGGACTTTGCTATATTTCGATATATTTATCGATAACTGAGTTACCGCTCAAAATGTGGTAACGATAAAACCTTGAAATTTTGATATAATGTCGGTATCAAACGAAGGATAAGGCCTTAGGTTTCATGTGCACTTTGCTATATTTCGATATATTTACCGATAACGGAGTTACCGGTCAAAATGTGGTTCCCCTAAAACCTTGAAATTTGTATATAATATCGGTATCACACGAAAGGGCAAGGACATAGGTTACATTTGGACTTTGCTATATTTCGATACATTTACCGATAACTGAGTTACCGGTCAAAATGTGGTTCCCCTAAAACCTTGAAATTTGTATATAATATTGGTATCAAACGAAAGGGTAAGGCCTTAGGTTTCATGTGGACTTTGCTATATTTCGATATATTTACCGATAACTGAGTTACCGGTCAAAATGTGGTTCCCCTAAAACCTTGAAATTTGTATATAATATCGGTTTCAAACGAAGGATAAGGCCTTAGGTTTCATTTGGACTTTGCTATATTTTGATATATTTATCGATAACTGAGTTACCGGTCAAAATGTGGTTCCCCTAAACCCTTGAAATTTGTATATAATATTGGTATCAAACGAAAGGGTAAGGCCTTAGGTTTCATGTGGACTTTGCTATATTTCGATATATTTACCGATAACGGAGTTACCGGTCAAAATGTGGTTCCCCTAAAACCTTGAAATTTGTATATAATATCGGTATCACACGAAAGGGCAAGGACATAGGTTACATTTGGACTTTGCTATATTTCGATACATTTACCGATAACTGAGTTACCGGTCAAAATATGGTTCCCCTAAACCCTTGAAATTTGTATATAATATTGGTATCAAACGAAAGGGTAAGGCCTTAGGTTTCATGTGGACTTTGCTATATTTCGATATATTTACCGATAACGGAGTTACCGGTCAAAATGTGGTTCCCCTAAAACCTTGAAATTTGTATATAATATCGGTATCACACGAAAGGGCAAGGACATAGGTTACATTTGGACTTTGCTATATTTCGATATATTTACCGATAACTGAGTTACCGGTCAAAATGTGGTTCTCCTAAAACCGTGAAATTTGTATATAATATCGGTTTCAAACGAAAGGGCAAGGACATAGGTTACATTTGGACTTTGCTATATTTCGATATATTTATCGATAACTGAGTTACCGCTCAAAATGTGGTTACCCTAAAACCTTGAAATGTTTATATAATGTCGGTATCAAACGAAGGCCAAGGCCTTAGGTTTCATTTGGACTTTGCTATATTTTGATATATTTATCGATAACTGAGTTACCGGTCAAAATGTGGTTCCCCTAAACCCTTGAAATTTGTATATAATATTGGTATCAAACGAAAAGGTAAGGCCTTAGGTTTCATTTGGACTTTGCTATATTTTGATATATTTATCGATAACTGAGTTACCGGTCAAAATGTGGTTCCCCTAAACCCTTGAAATTTGTATATAATATTGGTATCAAACGAAAAGGTAAGGCCTTAGGTTTCATTTGGACTATGCTATATTTCGATATATTTACCGATAACTGAGTTACCGGTCAAAATGTGGTTCCCCTAAAACCTTGAAATTTGTATATAATATCGGTTTCAAACGAAAGGGCAAGGACATAGGTTACATTTGGACTTTGCTATATTTCGATATATTTATCGATAACTGAGTTACCGCTCAAAATGTGGTAACGATAAAACGTTGAAATTTTGATATAATGTCGGTATCAAACGAAGGATAAGGCCTTAGGTTTCATTTGGACTTTGCTATATTTTGATATATTTATCGATAACTGAGTTACCGGTCAAAATGTGGTTCCCCTAAACCCTTGAAATTTGTATATAATATCGGTATCACACGAAAGGGCAAGGACATAGGTTACATTTGGACTTTGCTATATTTCGATACATTTACCGATAACTGAGTTACCGGTCAAAATGTGGTTCCCCTAAACCCTTGAAATTTGTATATAATATTGGTATCAAACGAAAGGGTAAGGCCTTAGGTTTCATGTGGACTTTGCTATATTTCGATATATTTACCGATAACGGAGTTACCGGTCAAAATGTGGTTCCCCTAAAACCTTGAAATTTGTATATAATATCGGTATCACACGAAAGGGCAAGGACATAGGTTACATTTGGACTTTGCTATATTTCGATATATTTACCGATAACTGAGTTACCGGTCAAAATGTGGTTCTCCTAAAACCTTGAAATTTGTATATAATATCGGTTTCAAACGAAAGGGCAAGGACATAGGTTACATTTGGACTTTGCTATATTTCGATATATTTATCGATAACTGAGTTACCGCTCAAAATGTGGTTACCCTAAAACCTTGAAATGTTTATATAATGTTGGTATCAAACGAAGGCCAAGGCCTTAGGTTTCATTTGGACTTTGCTATATTTTGATATATTTATCGATAACTGAGTTACCGGTCAAAATGTGGTTCCCCTAAACCCTTGAAATTTGTATATAATATTGGTATCAAACGAAAAGGTAAGGCCTTAGGTTTCATTTGGACTTTGCTATATTTTGATATATTTATCGATAACTGAGTTACCGGTCAAAATGTGGTTCCCTTAAACCCTTGAAATTTGTATATAATATTGGTATCAAACGAAAAGGTAAGGCCTTAGGTTTCATTTGGACTATGCTATATTTCGATATATTTACCGATAACTGAGTTACCGGTCAAAATGTGGTTCCCCTAAAACCTTGAAATTTGTATATAATATCGGTTTCAAACGAAAGGGCAAGGACATAGGTTACATTTGGACTTTGCTATATTTCGATATATTTATCGATAACTGAGTTACCGCTCAAAATGTGGTAACGATAAAACCTTGAAATTTTGATATAATGTCGGTATCAAACGAAGGATAAGGCCTTAGGTTTCATTTGGACTTTGCTATATTTTGATATATTTATCGATAACTGAGTTACCGGTCAAAATGTGGTTCCTCTAAACCCTTGAAATTTGTATATAATATTGGTATCAAACGAAAGGGTAAGGCCTTAGGTTTCATGTGGACTTTGCTATATTTCGATATATTTACCGATAACGGAGTTACCGGTCAAAATGTGGTTCCCCTAAAACCTTGAAATTTGTATATAATATCGGTATCACACGAAAGGGCAAGGACATAGGTTACATTTGGACTTTGCTATATTTCTATACATTTACCGATAACTGAGTTACCGGTCAAAATGTGGTTCCCCTAAAACCTTGAAATTTGTATATAATATTGGTATCAAACGAAAGGGTAAGGCCTTAGGTTTCATGTGGACTTTGCTATATTTCGATATATTTACCGATAACTGAGTTACCGGTCAAAATGTGGTTCCCCTAAAATTTTGAAATTTGTATATAATATCGGTTTCAAACGAAGGATAAGGCCTTAGGTTTAATTTGGACTTTGCTATATTTTGATATATTTATCGATAACTGAGTTACCGGTCAAAATGTGGTTCCCCTAAACCCTTGAAATTTGTATATAATATTGGTATCAAACGAAAGGGCAAGGCCTTAGGTTTCATGTGGACTTTGCTATATTTCGATATATTTACCGATAACGGAGTTACCGGTCAAAATGTGGTTCCCCTAAAACCTTGAAATTTATATATAATATCGGTATCACACGAAAGGGCAAGGACATAGGTTACATTTGGACTTTGCTATATTTCGATACATTTACCGATAACTGAGTTACCGGTCAAAATGTGGTTCCCCTAAAACCTTGAAATTTGTATATAATATCGGTTTCAAACGAAAGGGCAAGGACATAGGTTACATTTGGACTTTGTGATATTTCGATATATTTATCGATAACTGAGTTACCGCTCAAAATGTGGTTACGATAAAACCTTGAAATTTATATATAATATCGGTTTCAAACGAAAGGGCAAGGACATAGGTTACATTTGGACTTTGCTATATTTCGATATATTTATCGATAACTGAGTTACCGCTCAAAATGTGGTTACCCTAAAACCTTGAAATGTTTATATAATGTCGGTATCAAACGAAGCCCAAGGCCTTAGGTTACCTTTGGACTTTGCTATATTTCGATATATTTATCGATAACTGAGTTACCGGTCAAAATGTGGTAACGATAAAACCTTGAAATTTTTATATAATGTCGGTATCAAACGAATGCCAAGGCCTTAGGTTTCATTTGGACATTGCTATATTTCGATACATTTACCGATAACTGAGTTACCGGTCAAAATGTGGTTCCCCTAAAACCTTGAAATTAGTATACAATATCGGTTTCAAACGAAAGGGCAAGGACATAGGTTACATTTGGACTTTGCTATATTTCGATATATTTATCGATAACTGAGTTACCGCTCAAAATGTGGTTACCCTAAAACCTTGAAATGTTTATATAATGTCGGTATCAAACGAAGGCCAAGGCCTTAGGTTACCTTCCCCTAAAACCTTGAAATTTGTTTATAATATCGGTATCAAACGAGGGGCAAGGCGTTGGGTTTCATTTGGACTTTGCTATATTTTGATATATTTATCGATAATTGAGTTACGGGTCAAAATGTGGTTCCCTTAAAACCTTGCAATTTGTATATAATATCGGTATCAAACGAAAGTGCAAGGTCTTAGGTTAAATTTGGATTTTGCTATATTTTGATATATTTATCGATAACTGAGTTACCGCTCAAAATGTGGTAACGATAAAACCTTGAAATTTTTATATAATGTCGGTATCAAACGAAGGCCAAGGCCTTAGGTTTCAATTGGACTTTGCTATATTTCGATACATTTACCGATAACGGAGTTACCGGTCAAAATGTGGTTCCCCTAAAACCTTGAAATTTGTATATAATATCGGTATCACACGAAAGGGCAAGGACATAGGTTACATTTGGACTTTGCTATATTTCGATACATTTACCGATAACTGAGTTACCGGTCAAAATGTGGTTCCCCTAAAACCTTGAAATTTGTATATAATATCGGTTTCAAACGAAAGGGCAAAGACATAGGTTACATTTGGACTTTGCGATATTTCGATATATTTATCGATAACTGAGTTACCGCTCAAAATGTGGTTACCCTAAAACCTTGAAATTTGGACATTGCTATATTTCGATACATTTACCGATAACTGAGTTACCGGTCAAAATGTGGTTCCCCTAAAACCTTGAAATTTGTATATAATATCGGTTTCAAACGAAAGGGCAAGGACATAGGTTACATTTGGACTTTGCGATATTTCGATATATTTATCGATAACTGAGTTACCGCTCAAAATGTGGTTACCCTAAAACCTTGAAATTTGTATATAATATCGGTTTCAAACGAACGGGCAAGGACATAGGTTACATTTAGACTTTGCTATATTTCGATATATTTATCGATAACTGAGTTACCGCTCAAAATGTGGTTACCCTAAAACCTTGAAATGTTTATATAATGTCGGTATCAAACGAAGGCCAAGGCCTTAGGTTACCTTTGGACTTTGCTATATTTCGATATATTTATCGATAACTGAGTTACCGGTCAAAATGTGGTAACGATAAAACCTTGAAATTTTTATATAATGTCGGTATCAAACGAAGGCCAAGGCCTTAGGTTTCATTTGGACATTGCTATATTTCGATACATTTACCGATAACTGAGTTACCGGTCAAAATGTGGTTCCCCTAAAACCTTGAAATTTGTATATAATATCGGTTTCAAACGAAAGGGCAAGGACATAGGTTACATTTGGACTTTGCTATATTTCGATATATTTATCGATAACTGAGTTACCGCTCAAAATGTGGTTACCCTAAAACCTTGAAATGTTTATATAATGTCGGTATCAAACGAAGGCCAAGGCCTTAGGTTACCTTCCCCTAAAACCTTGAAATTTGTTTATAATATCGGTATCAAACGAGGGGCAAGGCGTTGGGTTTCATTTGGACTTTGCTATATTTTGATATATTTATCGATAATTGAGTTACGAGTCAAAATGTGGTTCCCTTAAAACCTTGCAATTTGTATATAATATCGGTATCAAACGAAAGTGCAAGGTCTTAGGTTAAATTTGGATTTTGCTATATTTTGATATATTTATCGATAACTGAGTTACCGCTCAAAATGTGGTAACGATAAAACCTTGAAATTTTTATATAATGTCGGTATCAAACGAAGGCCAAGGCCTTAGGTTTTATTTGGACTTTGCTATATTTCGATACATTTACCGATAACGGAGTTACCGGTCAAAATGTGGTTCCCCTAAAACCTTGAAATTTGTATATAATATCGGTATCACACGAAAGGGCAAGGACATAGGTTACATTTGGACTTTGCTATATTTCGATACATTTACCGATAACTGAGTTACCGGTCAAAATGTGGTTCCCCTAAAACCTTGAAATTTGTATATAATATCGGTTTCAAACGAAAGGGCAAGGACATAGGTTACATTTGGATTTTGCTATATTTCGATATGTTTATCGATAACTGAGTTACCGCTCAAAATGTGGTTACCCTAAAACCTTGAAATTTGTATATAATATCGGTTTCAAACGAAAGGGCAAGGACATAGGTTACATTTGGACTTTGCTATATTTCGATATATTTATCGATAACTGAGTTACCGCTCAAAATGTGGTTACCCTAAAACCTTGAAATTTATATATAATATCGGTATCACACGAAAGGGCAAGGACATAGGTTACATTTGGACCTTGCTATATTTCGATACATTTACCGATAACTGAGTTACCGGTCAAAATGTGGTTCCCCTAAAACCTTGAAATTTGTATATAATATCGGTTTCAAACGAAAGGGCAAGGACATAGGTTACATTTGGACTTTGTGATATTTCGATATATTTATCGATAACTGAGTTACCGCTCAAAATGTGGTTACGATAAAACCTTGAAATTTATATATAATATCGGTTTCAAACGAAAGGGCAAGGACATAGGTTACATTTGGACTTTGCTATATTTCGATATATTTATCGATAACTGAGTTACCGCTCAAAATGTGGTTACCCTAAAACCTTGAAATGTTTATATAATGTCGGTATCAAACGAAGCCCAAGGCCTTAGGTTACCTTTGGACTTTGCTATATTTCGATATATTTATCGATAACTGAGTTACCGGTCAAAATGTGGTAACGATAAAACCTTGAAATTTTTATATAATGTCGGTATCAAACGAATGCCAAGGCCTTAGGTTTCATTTGGACATTGCTGTATTTCGATACATTTACCGATAACTGAGTTACCGGTCAAAATGTGGTTCCCCTAAAACCTTGAAATTTGTATACAATATCGGTTTCAAACGAAAGGGCAAGGACATAGGTTACATTTGGACTTTGCTATATTTCGATATATTTATCGATAACTGAGTTACCGCTCAAAATGTGGTTACCCTAAAACCTTGAAATGTTTATATAATGTCGGTATCAAACGAAGGCCAAGGCCTTAGGTTACCTTCCCCTAAAACCTTGAAATTTGTTTATAATATCGGTATCAAACGAGGGGCAAGGCGTTGGGTTTCATTTGGACTTTGCTATATTTTGATATATTTATCGATAATTGAGTTACGGGTCAAAATGTGGTTCCCTTAAAACCTTGCAATTTGTATATAATATCGGTATCAAACGAAAGTGCAAGGTCTTAGGTTAAATTTGGATTTTGCTATATTTTGATATATTTATCGATAACTGAGTTACCGCTCAAAATGTGGTAACGATAAAACCTTGAAATTTTTATATAATGTCGGTATCAAACGAAGGCCAAGGCCTTAGGTTTCAATTGGACTTTGCTATATTTCGATACATTTACCGATAACGGAGTTACCGGTCAAAATGTGGTTCCCCTAAAACCTTGAAATTTGTATATAATATCGGTATCACACGAAAGGGCAAGGACATAGGTTACATTTGGACTTTGCTATATTTCGATACATTTACCGATAACTGAGTTACCGGTCAAAATGTGGTTCCCCTAAAACCTTGAAATTTGTATATAATATCGGTTTCAAACGAAAGGGCAAGGACATAGGTTACATTTGGACTTTGCGATATTTCGATATATTTATCGATAACTGAGTTACCGCTCAAAATGTGGTTACCCTAAAACCTTGAAATTTGTATATAATATCGGTTTCAAACGAACGGGCAAGGACATAGGTTACATTTAGACTTTGCTATATTTCGATATATTTATCGATAACTGAGTTACCGCTCAAAATGTGGTTACCCTAAAACCTTGAAATGTTTATATAATGTCGGTATCAAACGAAGGCCAAGGCCTTAGGTTACCTTTGGACTTTGCTATATTTCGATATATTTATCGATAACTGAGTTACCGGTCAAAATGTGGTAACGATAAAACCTTGAAATTTTTATATAATGTCGGTATCAAACGAAGGCCAAGGCCTTAGGTTTCATTTGGACATTGCTATATTTCGATACATTTACCGATAACTGAGTTACCGGTCAAAATGTGGTTCCCCTAAAACCTTGAAATTTGTATATAATATCGGTTTCAAACGAAAGGGCAAGGACATAGGTTACATTTGGACTTTGCTATATTTCGATATATTTATCGATAACTGAGTTACCGCTCAAAATGTGGTTACCCTAAAACCTTGAAATGTTTATATAATGTCGGTATCAAACGAAGGCCAAGGCCTTAGGTTACCTTCCCCTAAAACCTTGAAATTTGTTTATAATATCGGTATCAAACGAGGGGCAAGGCGTTGGGTTTCATTTGGACTTTGCTATATTTTGATATATTTATCGATAATTGAGTTACGGGTCAAAATATGGTTCCCTTAAAACCTTGCAATTTGTATATAATATCGGTATCAAACGAAAGTGCAAGGTCTTAGGTTAAATTTGGATTTTGCTATATTTTGATATATTTATCGATAACTGAGTTACCGCTCAAAATGTGGTAACGATAACCTTGAAATTTGTATATAATATCGGTTTCAAACGAAAGGGCAAGGACATAGGTTACATTTGGACTTTGTGATATTTCGATATATTTATCGATAACTGAGTTACCGCTCAAAATGTGGTTACGATAAAACCTTGAAATTTATATATAATATCGGTTTCAAACGAAAGGGCAAGGACATAGGTTACATTTGGACTTTGCTATATTTCGATATATTTATCGATAACTGAGTTACCGCTCAAAATGTGGTTACCCTAAAACCTTGAAATGTTTATATAATGTCGGTATCAAACGAAGCCCAAGGCCTTAGGTTACCTTTGGACTTTGCTATATTTCGATATATTTATCGATAACTGAGTTACCGGTCAAAATGTGGTAACGATAAAACCTTGAAATTTTTATATAATGTCGGTATCAAACGAATGCCAAGGCCTTAGGTTTCATTTGGACATTGCTATATTTCGATACATTTACCGATAACTGAGTTACCGGTCAAAATGTGGTTCCCCTAAAACCTTGAAATTTGTATACAATATCGGTTTCAAACGAAAGGGCAAGGACATAGGTTACATTTGGACTTTGCTATATTTCGATATATTTATCGATAACTGAGTTACCGCTCAAAATGTGGTTACCCTAAAACCTTGAAATGTTTATATAATGTCGGTATCAAACGAAGGCCAAGGCCTTAGGTTACCTTCCCCTAAAACCTTGAAATTTGTTTATAATATCGGTATCAAACGAGGGGCAAGGCGTTGGGTTTCATTTGGACTTTGCTATATTTTGATATATTTATCGATAATTGAGTTACGGGTCAAAATGTGGTTCCCTTAAAACCTTGCAATTTGTATATAATATCGGTATCAAACGAAAGTGCAAGGTCTTAGGTTAAATTTGGATTTTGCTATATTTTGATATATTTATCGATAACTGAGTTACCGCTCAAAATGTGGTAACGATAAAACCTTGAAATTTTTATATAATGTCGGTACCAAACGAAGGCCAAGGCCTTAGGTTTCAATTGGACTTTGCTATATTTCGATACATTTACCGATAACGGAGTTACCGGTCAAAATGTGGTTCCCCTAAAACCTTGAAATTTGTATATAATATCGGTATCACACGAAAGGGCAAGGACATAGGTTACATTTGGACTTTGCTATATTTCGATACATTTACCGATAACTGAGTTACCGGTCAAAATGTGGTTCCCCTAAAACCTTGAAATTTGTATATAATATCGGTTTCAAACGAAAGGGCAAGGACATAGGTTACATTTGGACTTTGCTATATTTCGATATATTTATCGATAACTGAGTTACCGCTCAAAATGTGGTTACCCTAAAACCTTGAAATGTTTATATAATGTCGGTATCAAACGAAGGCCAAGGCCTTAGGTTACCTTCCCCTAAAACCTTGAAATTTGTTTATAATATCGGTATCAAACGAGGGGCAAGGCGTTGGGTTTCATTTGGACTTTGCTATATTTTGATATATTTATCGATAATTGAGTTACGGGTCAAAATGTGGTAATGATAAAACCTTGAAATTTTTATATAATGTCGGTACCAAACGAAGGCCAAGGCCTTAGGTTTCAATTGGACTTTGCTATATTTCGATACATTTACCGATAACGGAGTTACCGGTCAAAATGTGGTTCCCCTAAAACCTTGAAATTTGTATATAATATCGGTATCACACGAAAGGGCAAGGACATAGGTTACATTTGGACTTTGCTATATTTCGATACATTTACCGATAACTGAGTTACCGGTCAAAATGTGGTTCCCCTAAAACCTTGAAATTTGTTTATAATATCGGTATCAAACGAGGGGCAAGGCGTTGGGTTTCATTTGGATTTTGCTATATTTTGATATATTTATCGATAACTGAGTTACCGCTCAAAATGTGGTAACGATAAAACCTTGAAATTTTTATATAATGTCGGTACCAAACGAAGGCCAAGGCCTTAGGTTTCAATTGGACTTTGCTATATTTCGATACATTTACCGATAACGGAGTTACCGGTCAAAATGTGGTTCCCCTAAAACCTTGAAACTTGTATATAATATCGGTATCACACGAAAGGGCAAGGACATAGGTTTCATTTGGACTTTGCTATATTTCGATACATTTACCGATAACGGAGTTACCGGTCAAAATGTGGTAATGATAAAACCTTGAAATTTTTATATAATGTCGGTATCAAACGAAGGCCAAGGCCTTAGGTTACATTTGGACTTTGCTATATTTCGATATATTTATCGATAACTGAGTTACCGCTCAAAATGTGGTTACCCTAAAACCTTGAAATTTGTATATAATATCGGTTTCAAACGAACGGGCAAGGACATAGGTTACATTTAGACTTTGCTATATTTCGATATATTTATCGATAACTGAGTTACCGCTCAAAATGTGGTTACCCTAAAACCTTGAAATGTTTATATAATGTCGGTATCAAACGAAGGCCAAGGCCTTAGGTTACCTTTGGACTTTGCTATATTTCGATATATTTATCGATAACTGAGTTACCGGTCAAAATGTGGTAACGATAAAACCTTGAAATTTTTATATAATGTCGGTATCAAACGAAGGCCAAGGCCTTAGGTTTCATTTGGACATTGCTATATTTCGATACATTTACCGATAACTGAGTTACCGGTCAAAATGTGGTTCCCCTAAAACCTTGACATTTGTATATAATATCGGTTTCAAACGAAAGGGCAAGGACATAGGTTACATTTGGACTTTGCTATATTTCGATATATTTATCGATAACTGAGTTACCGCTCAAAATGTGGTTACCCTAAAACCTTGAAATGTTTATATAATGTCGGTATCAAACGAAGGCCAAGGCCTTAGGTTACCTTCCCCTAAAACCTTGAAATTTGTTTATAATATCGGTATCAAACGAGGGGCAAGGCGTTGGGTTTCATTTGGACTTTGCTATATTTTGATATATTTATCGATAATTGAGTTACGGGTCAAAATGTGGTTCCCTTAAAACCTTGCAATTTGTATATAATATCGGTATCAAACGAAAGTGCAAGGTCTTAGGTCAAATTTGGATTTTGCTATATTTTGATATATTTATCGATAACTGAGTTACCGTACAAAATGTGGTAACGATAAAACCTTGAAATTTTTATATAATGTCGGTATCAAACGAAGGCCAAGGCCTTAGGTTTCATTTGGACTTTGCTATATTTCGATACATTTACCGATAACGGAGTTACCGGTCAAAATGTGGTTCCCCTAAAACCTTGAAATTTGTATATAATATCGGTATCACACGAAAGGGCAAGGACATAGGTTACATTTGGACTTTGCTATATTTCGATACATTTACCGATAACTGAGTTACCGGTCAAAATGTGGTTCCCCTAAAACCTTGAAATTTGTATATAATATCGGTTTCAAACGAAAGGGCAAGGACATAGGTTACATTTGGATTTTGCTATATTTCGATATGTTTATCGATAACTGAGTTACCGCTCAAAATGTGGTTACCCTAAAACCTTGAAATTTGTATATAATATCGGTTTCAAACGAAAGGGCAAGGACATAGGTTACATTTGGACTTTGCTATATTTCGATATATTTATCGATAACTGAGTTACCGCTCAAAATGTGGTTACCCTAAAACCTTGAAATGTTTATATAATGTCGGTATCAAACGAAGGCCAAAGCCTTAGGTTTCATTTGGACATTGCTATATTTCGATACATTTACCGATAACTGAGTTACCGGTCAAAATGTGGTTCCCCTAAAACCTTGAAATTTGTATATAATATCGGTTTCAAACGAAAGGGCAAGGACATAGGTTACATTTGGACTTTGCTATATTTCGATACATTTACCGATAACTGAGTTACCGGTCAAAATGTGGTCCCCCTAAAACCTTGAAATTTGTATATAATATCGGTTTCAAACGAAAGGGCAAGGACATAGGTTACATTTGGATTTTGCTATATTTCGATATATTTATCGATAACTGAGTTACCGCTCAAAATGTGGTTACCCTAAAACCTTGAAATTTGTATATAATGTCGGTATCAAACGAAGGCCAAGGCCTTAGGTTACCTTTGGACTTTGCTATATTTCGATATATTTATCGATAACTGAGTTACCGGTCAAAATGTGGTAACGATAAAACCTTGAAATTTTTCTATAATGTCGGTATCAAACGAAGGCCAAAGCCTTAGGTTTCATTTGGACATTGCTATATTTCGATACATTTACCGATAACTGAGTTACCGGTCAAAATGTGGTTCCCCTAAAACCTTGAAATTTGTATATAATATCGGTTTCAAACGAAAGGGCAAGGACATAGGTTACATTTGGACTTTGCTATATTTCGATATATTTATCGATAACTGAGTTACCGCTCAAAATGTGGTTACCCTAAAACCTTGAAATGTTTATATAATGTCGGTATCAAACGAAGGCCAAGGCCTTAGGTTACCTTTGGAATTTGCTATATTTTGATATATTTATCGATAACTGAGTTACCGCTCAAAACGTGGTAACGATAAAACCTTGAAATTTTTATATAATGTCGGTATCAAACGAAGGCCAAGGCCTTACGTTTCATTTGGACTTTGCTATATTTCGATACATTTACCGATAACTGAGTTACCGGTCAAAATGTGGTTCCCCTAAAACCGTGAAATTTGTATATAATATCGGTTTCAAACGAAAGGGCAAGGACATAGGTTACATTTGGACTTTGCTATATTTCGATATATTTATCGATAACTGAGTTACCGGTCAAAATGTGGTTCCCCTAAACCCTTGAAATTTGTATATAATATTGGTATCAAACGAAAGGGCAAGGACATAGGTTACATTTGGACTTTGCTATATTTCGATATATTTATCGATAACTGAGTTACCGCTCAAAATGTGGTTACCCTAAAACCTTGAAATGTTTATATAATGTCGGTATCAAACGAAGGCCAAGGCCTTAGGTTACCTTTGGAATTTGCTATATTTTGACATATTTATCGATAACTGAGTTACCGGTCAAAATGTGGTTCCGCCAAAACATTGAAATTTGTATATAATATCCGTATCAAACGAAAGGGCATGACCATAGGTTACGTTTGGATTTTGCTATATTTCGATAAATTTATCGATAACTGAGTTACCGGTCAAAATGTGGTTCCCCTAAAACCTTGAAATTTGTATATAATGTCGGTATCAAACGAAGGGCAAGGCCTTAGGTTTCATTTGGACTTTGCTCTATTTTGATATATTTATCGATAACTAAGTTACCGGTCAAAATGCGGTTCCCATTAATATTTGAAATTTCCGTGCAATATCGGTATCACACAAATATCATTTGAAATATTTATATTTTCATATATTCATCGATAAATGAGTTATCGGTCAAGGGGTTTCCCTAAGACCTCGAAATTTGAATATAATATCGGCATAAAACGAAATGGCAAGGCCACAGGCTTCATTTGGAATTTGCTATATTTCGATACATTTATCGATAACTGAGTTACCGGTCAAAATGTGGTTCCCCCAAAACTTTGAAATTTGTATATAATATCCGTATCAAACGAAAGGGCATGGCCATAGGTTACGTTTGGATTTTGCTATATTTCGATAAATTTATCGATAACTGAGTTACCGGTCAAAATGTGGTTCCCCTAAAACTTTGAAATTTGTATATAATGTCGGTATCAAACGAAGGGAAAGGCCATAGGTTTCATTTGGACTTTGCTCTATTTTGTTATATTTATCGATAACTGAGTTACCGGTCAAAATGCGGTTCCCCTAAAACCTTGAAATTTGTATATAATATTGGTATCAAACGAAAGGGCAAGGCCATAGGTTACATTTGGACTTTGCTATATTTCGATCAATTTATCGATAACTGAGTTACCGGTCAAAATGTGGTTCCGCCAAAACATTGAAATTTGTATATAATATCCGTATCAAACGAAAGGGCATGGTCATAGGTTTCATTTGAACTTTGCTCTATTTTGATATATTTATCGATAACTGAGTTACCGGTCAAAATGTGGTTCCCATTGAAATTTGAAATTTCCGTGCAATATCGGTATCAAACAAATATCATTTGAAATATTTATATTTTCATATATTCATCGATAAATGAGTTATCGGTCAAGGGGTTTCCCTAAGACCTCGAAATTTGAATATAATATCGGCATAAAACGAAATGGCAAGGCCATAGGCTTCATTTGGAATTTGCTATATTTCGATACATTTATCGATAACTGAGTTACCGGTCAAAATGTGGTTCCCCCAAAACTTTGAAATTTGTATATAATATCCGTATCAAACGAAAGGGCATGGCCATAGGTTTCATTTGAACTTTGCTCTATTTTGATATATTTATCGATAACTGAGTTACCGGTCAAAATGTGGTTCCCATTGAAATTTGAAATTTCCGTGCAATATCGGTATCAAACAAATATCATTTGAAATATTTATATTTTCATATATTCATCGATAAATGAGTTATCGGTCAAGGGGTTTCCCTAAGGCCTCGAAATTTGAATATAATATCGGCATAAAACGAAATGGCAAGGCCATAGGCTTCATTTGGAATTTGCTATATTTCGATACATTTATCGATAACTGAGTTACCGGTCAAAATGTGGTTCCCCCAAAACTTTGAAATTTGTATATAATATCCGTATCAAACGAAGGGCAAGGCCTTAGGTTTCATTTGGACTTTGCTCTATTTTGATATATTTATCGATAACTGAGTTACCGGTCAAAATGCGGTTCCCCTAAAACCTTGAAATTTGTATATAATATTGGTATCAAACGAAAGGGCAAGGCCATAGGTTACATTTGGACTTTGCTATATTTCGATCAATTTATCGATAACTGTGTTACCGGTCAAAATGTGGTTCCCCTAAAACCTTGAAATTTGTATATAATGTCGGTATCAAACGAAGGGCAAGGATTTAGGTTTGATTTGGACTTTGCTATATTTCGATATATTTACCGATAACTGAGTTACCGGTCAAAACGTGGTTCCCATTGAAATTTGAAATTTCCGTGCAGTATCGGTATCAAACAAATATCATTTGAAATATTTATATTTTCATATATTCATCGTTAAATGAGTTACCGGTCAAAATGTGGTTCCCCTAAAACCTTGAAATTTGTTTATAATATCGGTATCAAAGGAAGGGCAAGGCGTTGGGTTTCATTTGGACTTTGCTATATTTCGATATATTTACCGATAACTGAGTTACCGGTCAAAATGTGGTGCCCATTGAAATTTGAAATTTCCGTGCAATATCGGTATCAAACAAATATCATTTGAAATATTTATATTTTCATATATTCATCGTTAAATGAGTTATCGGTCAAGTTGGGGTTTCCCTAAGACCTCGAAATTTGAATATAATATCGCCATAGAACGAAATGGCAAGGCCTTAGGTTACATTTGAACTTTGCTATATTTCGCTAAATTTATCGATAACTGAGTTACCGGTCAAAATGTGGTTCCCCTAAAGCCTATAAATTTGTATATAATATCGATATCAAACGAAGGGGAAGGCCCTTTGCTATATTTCGATATATTTACCGACAACTGAGTTACCGGTCAAAATCTGGTTCCCATTAATATTTGAAATTTCCGTGCAATATCGGTATCAAACAAATATCATTTGAAATATTTATATTTTCATATATTCATCGATAAATGAGTTATCGGTCAAGGGGTTTCCCTAAGACCTCGAAATTTGAATATAATATCGGCATAAAACGAAATGGCAAGGCCATAGGCTTCATTTGGAATTTGCTATATTTCGATACATTTATCGATAACTGAGTTACCGGTCAAAATGTGGTTCCCCTAAAACCTTGCAATTTGTATATAATATCGGTATCAAACGAAAGTGCAAGGCCTTAGGTTACATTTGAACTTTGCTATATTTCGATATATTTATCGATAACTGAGTTACCGGTCAAAATGTGGTTCCGCCAAAACATTGAAATTTGTATATAATATCCGTATCAAACGAAAGGGCATGGCCATAGGTTACGTTTGGATTTTGCAATATTTCGATAAATTTATCGATAACTGAGTTACCGGTCAAAATGTGGTTCCTCTAAAACCTTGAAATTTGTATATAATGTCGGTATCAAACGAAGGGCAAGGCCTTAGGTTTCATTTGGACTTTGCTCTCTTTTGATATATTTATCGATAACTGAGTTACCGGTCAAAATGCGGCTCCCCTAAAACCTTCAAATTTGTATATAATATCGGTATCAAACGAAAGGGTAAGGCCATAGGTTACATTTGGACTTTGCTATATTTCGATAAATTTATAGATAACTGAGTTACCGGTCAAAATGTGGTCCGCCTAAAGCCTATAAATTTGTATATAACATCGATATCAAACGAATGGCAAGGCCCTTTGCTATATTTCGATATATTTACCGACAACTGAGTTACCGGTCAAAATATGGTTCCCATTAATATTTGAAATTTCCGTGCAATATCGGTATCAAACAAATATCATTTTAAATATTTATATTTTCATATATTCATCGATAAATGAGTTATCGGTCAAGGGGTTTCCCTAAGACCTCGAAATTTGAATATATTATCGGCATAAAACGAAATGGCAAGGCCATAGGCTTCATTTGGAATTTGCTATATTTCGATACATTTATCGATAACTGAGTTACCGGTCAAAATGTGGTTCCCCTAAAACCTTGAAATTTGTATATAATGTCGGTATCAAACGAAGGGCAAGGCCTTAGGTTTCATTTGGACTTTGCTCTATTTTGATATATTTATCGATAACTGAGTTACCGGTCAAAATGCGGTTCCCATTAATATTTGAAATTTCCGTGCAATATCGGTATCAAACAAATATCATTTGAAATATTTATATTTTCATATATTCATCGATAAATGAGTTATCGGTCAAGGGGTTTCCCTAAGACCTCGAAATTTGAATATAATATCGGCATAAAACGAAATGGCAAGGCCATAGGCTTCATTTGGAATTTGCTATATTTCGATACATTTATCGATAACTGAGTTACCGGTCAAAATGTGGTTCCCCCAAAACTTTGAAATTTGTATATAATATCCGTATCAAACGAAAGGGCATGGCCATAGGTTACGTTTGGATTTTGCTATATTTCGATAAATTTATCGATAACTGAGTTACCGGTCAAAATGTGGTTCCCCTAAAACCTTGAAATTTGTATATAATGTCGGTATCAAACGAAGGGCAAGGCCTTAGGTTTCATTTGGACTTTGCTCTATTTTGATATATTTATCGATAACTGAGTTACCGGTCAAAATGCGGTTCCCCTAAAACCTTGAAATTTGTATATAATATTGGTATCAAACGAAAGAGCAAGGCCATAGGTTACATTTGGACTTTGCTATATTTCGATCAATTTATCGATAACTGAGTTACCGGTCAAAATGTGGTTCCGCCAAAACATTGAAATTTGTATATAATATCCGTATCAAACGAAAGGGCATGGCCATAGGTTACATTTGGACTTTGCTATATTTCGATCAATTTATCGATAACTGAGTTACCGGTCAAAATGTGGTTCCCCTAAAACCTTGAAATTTGTATATAATGTCGGTATCAAACGAAGAGCAAGGATTTAGGTTTGATTTGGACTTTGCTATATTTCGATATATTTACCGATAACTGAGTTACCGGTCAAAACGTGGTTCCCATTGAAATTTGAAATTTCCGTGCAATATCGGTATCAAACAAATATCATTTGAAATATTTATATTTTCATATATTCATCGTTAAATGAGTTACCGGTCAAAATGTGGTTCCCCTAAAACCTTGAAATTTGTTTATAATATCGGTATCAAACGAAAGTGCAAGGCCTTAGGTTACATTTGAACTTTGCTCTCTTTTGATATATTCATCGATAAATGAGTTATCGGTCAAGGGGTTTCCCTAAGACCTCGAAATTTGAATATAATATCGGCATAAAACGAAATGGCAAGGCCATAGGCTTCATTTGGAATTTGCTATATTTCGATACATTTATCGATAACTGAGTTACCGGTCAAAATGTGGTTCCCCTAAAACCTTGCAATTTGTATATAATATCGGTATCAAACGAAAGTGCAAGGCCTTAGGTTACATTTGAACTTTGCTATATTTCGATATATTTATCGATAACTGAGTTACCGGTCAAAATGTGGTTCCGCCAAAACATTGAAATTTGTATATAATATCCGTATCAAACGAAAGGGCATGGCCATAGGTTACGTTTGGATTTTGCAATATTTCGATAAATTTATCGATAACTGAGTTACCGGTCAAAATGTGGTTCCTCTAAAACCTTGAAATTTGTATATAATGTCGGTATCAAACGAAGGGCAAGGCCTTAGGTTTCATTTGGACTTTGCTCTCTTTTGATATATTTATCGATAACTGAGTTACCGGTCAAAATGCGGCTCCCCTAAAACCTTCAAATTTGTATATAATATCGGTATCAAACGAAAGGGTAAGGCCAAAGGTTACATTTGGACTTTGCTATATTTCGATAAATTTATAGATAACTGAGTTACCGGTCAAAATGTGGTCCGCCTAAAGCCTATAAATTTGTATATAACATCGATATCAAACGAATGGCAAGGCCCTTTGCTATATTTCGATATATTTACCGACAACTGAGTTACCGGTCAAAATATGGTTCCCATTAATATTTGAAATTTCCGTGCAATATCGGTATCAAACAAATATCATTTTAAATATTTATATTTTCATATATTCATCGATAAATGAGTTATCGGTCAAGGGGTTTCCCTAAGACCTCGAAATTTGAATATAATATCGGCATAAAACGAAATGGCAAGGCCATAGGCTTCATTTGGAATTTGCTATATTTCGATACATTTATCGATAACTGAGTTACCGGTCAAAATGTGGTTCCCCTAAAACCTTGAAATTTGTATATAATGTCGGTATCAAACGAAGGGCAAGGCCTTAGGTTTCATTTGGACTTTGCTCTATTTTGATATATTTATCGATAACTGAGTTACCGGTCAAAATGCGGTTCCCATTAATATTTGAAATTTCCGTGCAATATCGGTATCAAACAAATATCATTTGAAATATTTATATTTTCATATATTCATCGATAAATGAGTTATCGGTCAAGGGGTTTCCCTAAGACCTCGAAATTTGAATATAATATCGGCATAAAACGAAATGGCAAGGCCATAGGCTTCATTTGGAATTTGCTATATTTCGATACATTTATCGATAACTGAGTTACCGGTCAAAATGTGGTTCCCCCAAAACTTTGAAATTTGTATATAATATCCGTATCAAACGAAAGGGCATGGCCATAGGTTACGTTTGGATTTTGCTATATTTCGATAAATTTATCGATAACTGAGTTACCGGTCAAAATGTGGTTCCCCTAAAACCTTGAAATTTGTATATAATGTCGGTATCAAACGAAGGGCAAGGCCTTAGGTTACATTTGAACTTTGCTATATTTCGATATACTTATCGATAACTGAGTTACCGGTCAAAATGTGGTTCCCCTAAAACCTTGCAATTTGTATATAATATCGGTATCAAACGAAAGTGCAAGGCCTTAGGTTACATTTGGACTTTGCTATATTTCGATAAATTTATCGATAACTGAGTTACCGGTCAAAATGTGGTCCGCCTAAAGCCTATAAATTTGTATATAATATCGATATCAAACGAATGGCAAGGCCCTTTGCTATATTTCGATATATTTACCGACAACTGAGTTACCGGTCAAAATATGGTTCCCATTAATATTTGAAATTTCCGTGCAATATCGGTATCAAACAAATATCATTTGAAATATTTATATTTTCATATATTCATCGATAAATGAGTTATCGGTCAAGGGGTTTCCCTAAGACCTCGAAATTTGAATATAATATCGGCATAACTGAGTTACCGGTCAAAATGTGGTTCCTCCAAAACCTTGAAATTTGTATATAATGTCGGTATCAAACGAAGGGCAAGGCCTTAGGTTTCATTTGGACTTTGCTCTATTTTGATATATTTATCGATAATTGAGTTACCGGTCAAAATGCGGCTCCCCTAAAACCTTGAAATTTGTATATAATATCGGTATCAAACGAAAGGGTAAGGCCATAGGTTACATTTGGACTTTGCTATATTTCGATAAATTTATCGATAACTGAGTTACCGGTCAAAATGTGGTCCGCCTAAAGCCTATAAATTTGTATATAATATCGAAATCAAACGAATGGCAAGGCCCTTTGCTATATTTCGATATATTTACCGACAACTGAGTTACCGGTCAAAATATGGTTCCCATTAATATTTGAAATTTCCGTGCAATATCGGTATCAAACAAATATCATTTGAAATATTTATATTTTCATATATTCATCGATAAATGAGTTATCGGTCAAGGGGTTTCCCTAAGACCTCGAAATTTGAATATAATATCGGCATAAAACGAAATGGCAAGGCCATAGGCTTCATTTGGAATTTGCTATATTTCGATACATTTATCGATAACTGAGTTACAGGTCAAAATGTGGTTCCCATAAAACCTTGAAATTTGTATATAATATCGGTATCAAACGAAGGGCAAGGCCTTAGGTTTCATTTGGACTTTGCTATATTTCTATATATTTACCGATAACTGAGTTACCGGTCAAAATGCGGTTCCCCTAAAACCTTGAAATTTGTATATAATATCGGTATCAAACGAAAAGGCAAGGGCATAGGTTACATTTGAACTTTGCTATATTTCGATATATTTATCGATAACTGAGTTACCGGTCAAAATGTGGTTCCGCCAAAACATTGAAATTTGTATATAATATCCGTATCAAACGAAAGTGCAAGGCCTTAGGTTACATTTGAACTTTGCTATATTTCGATATATTTATCGATAACTGAGTTACCGGTCAAAATGTGGTTCCCCTAAAACCTTGCAATTTGTATATAATATCGGTATCAAACGAAAGTGCAAGGCCTTAGGTTACATTTGAACTTTGCTATATTTCGATATATTTATCGATAACTGAGTTACCGGTCAAAATGTGGTTCCGCCAAAACATTGAAATTTGTATATAATATCCGTATCAAACGAAAGGGCATGACCATAGGTTACGTTTGGATTTTGCTATATTTCGATAAATTTATCGATAACTGAGTTACCGGTCAAAATGTGGTTCCCCTAAAACCTTGAAATTTGTATATAATGTCGGTATCAAACGAAGGGCAAGGCCTTAGGTATCATTTGGACTTTGCCCAATTTTGATATATTTACCGATAACTGAGTTACCGGTCAAAATGTGGTTCCCCTAAAACCTTGAAATTTGTATATAATATCGGTATCAAACGAAGGGCAAGGCCTTAGGTTTCATTTGGACTTTGCTCTATTTTGACATATTTATCGATAACTGAGTTACCGGTCAAAATCTGGTTCCCCTAAAACCTTGAAATTTGTATATAATATCGGTATCAAACGAAGGGCAAGGCCTTAGGTTTCATTTGGACTTTGCTATATTTCGATCAATTTATCGATAACTGAGTTACCGGTCAAAATGTGGTTCCCCTAAAACCTTGAAATTTGTATATAATGTCGGTATCAAACGAAGGGCAAGGCCCTAGGTTTCATTTGGACTTTGCTCTATTTTGATATATTTATCGATAACTGAGTTACCGGTCAAAATGCGGCTCCCCTAAAACCTTCAAATTTGTATATAATATCGGTATCAAACGAAAGGGTAAGGCCATAGGTTACATTTGGACTTTGCTATATTTCGATAAATTTATCGATAACTGAGTTACCGGTCAAAATGTGGTCCGCCTAAAGCCTATAAATTTGTATATAACATCGATATCAAACGAATGGCAAGGCCCTTTGCTATATTTCGATATATTTACCGACAACTGAGTTACCGGTCAAAATATGGTTCCCATTAATATTTGAAATTTCCGTGCAATATCGGTATCAAACAAATATCATTTTAAATATTTATATTTTCATATATTCATCGATAAATGAGTTATCGGTCAAGGGGTTCCCTAAGACCTCGAAATTTGAATATAATATCGGCATAAAACGAAATGGCAAGGCCATAGGCTTCATTTGGAATTTGCTATATTTCGATACATTTATCGATAACTGAGTTACCGGTCAAAATGTGGTTCCCCTAAAACCTTGAAATTTGTATATAATGTCGGTATCAAACGAAAGGGCATGGCCATAGGTTACGTTTTGATTTTGCTATATTTCGATACATTTATCGATAACTGAGTTACCGGTCAAAATGTGGTTCCGCCAAAACATTGAAATTTGTATATAATATCCGTATCAAACGAAAGGGCATGGCCATAGGTTACGTTTTGATTTTGCTATATTTCGATAAATTTATCGATAACTGAGTTACCGGTCAAAATGTGGTTCCCCTAAAACCTTGAAATTTGTATATAATGTCGGTATCAAACGAAGGGCAAGGCCTTAGGTTTCATTTGGACTTTGCTCTATTTTGATATATTTATCGATAACTGAGTTACCGGTCAAAATGCGGTTCCCCTAAAACCTTGAAATTTGTATATAATATTGGTATCAAACGAAAGAGCAAGGCCATAGGTTACATTTGGACTTTGCTATATTTCGATCAATTTATCGATAACTGAGTTACCGGTCAAAATGTGGTTCCGCCAAAACATTGAAATTTGTATATAATATCCGTATCAAACGAAAGGGCATGGCCATAGGTTACATTTGGACTTTGCTATATTTCGATCAATTTATCGATAACTGAGTTACCGGTCAAAATGTGGTTCCCCTAAAACCTTGAAATTTGTATATAATGTCGGTATCAAACGAAGAGCAAGGATTTAGGTTTGATTTGGACTTTGCTATATTTCGATATATTTACCGATAACTGAGTTACCGGTCAAAACGTGGTTCCCATTGAAATTTGAAATTTCCGTGCAATATCGGTATCAAACAAATATCATTTGAAATATTTATATTTTCATATATTCATCGTTAAATGAGTTACCGGTCAAAATGTGGTTCCCCTAAAACCTTGAAATTTGTTTATAATATCGGTATCAAACGAAGGGCAAGGCGTTGGGTTTCATTTGGACTTTGCTATATTTCGATATATTTACCGATAACTGAGTTACCGGTCAAAATGTGGTTCCCATTGAAATTTGAAATTTCCGTGCAATATCGGTATCAAACAAATATCATTTGAAATATTTATATTTTCATATATTCATCGTTAAATGAGTTATCGGTCAAGTCGGGGTTTCCCCAAGACCTCGAAATTTGAATATAATATCGGCATAGAACGAAATGGCAAGGCCTTAGGTTACATTTGAACTTTGCTATATTTCGATATACTTATCGATAACTGAGTTACCGGTCAAAATGTGGTTCCCCTAAAACCTTGCAATTTGTATATAATATCGGTATCAAACGAAAGTGCAAGGCCTTAGGTTACATTTGGACTTTGCTATATTTCGATAAATTTATCGATAACTGAGTTACCGGTCAAAATGTGGTCCGCCTAAAGCCTATAAATTTGTATATAATATCGATATCAAACGAATGGCAAGGCCCTTTGCTATATTTCGATATATTTACCGACAACTGAGTTACCGGTCAAAATATGGTTCCCATTAATATTTGAAATTTCCGTGCAATATCGGTATCAAACAAATATCATTTGAAATATTTATATTTTCATATATTCATCGATAAATGAGTTATCGGTCAAGGGGTTTCCCTAAGACCTCGAAATTTGAATATAATATCGGCATAACTGAGTTACCGGTCAAAATGTGGTTCCTCTAAAACCTTGAAATTTGTATATAATGTCGGTATCAAACGAAGGGCAAGGCCTTAGGTTTCATTTGGACTTTGCTCTATTTTGATATATTTATCGATAACTGAGTTACCGGTCAAAATGCGGCTCCCCTAAAACCTTGAAATTTGTATATAATATCGGTATCAAACGAAAGGGTAAGGCCATAGGTTACATTTGGACTTTGCTATATTTCGATAAATTTATCGATAACTGAGTTACCGGTCAAAATGTGGTCCGCCTAAAGCCTATAAATTTGTATATAATATCGAAATCAAACGAATGGCAAGGCCCTTTGCTATATTTCGATATATTTACCGACAACTGAGTTACCGGTCAAAATATGGTTCCCATTAATATTTGAAATTTCCGTGCAATATCGGTATCAAACAAATATCATTTGAAATATTTATATTTTCATATATTCATCGATAAATGAGTTATCGGTCAAGGGGTTTCCCTAAGACCTCGAAATTTGAATATAATATCGGCATAAAACGAAATGGCAAGGCCATAGGCTTCATTTGGAATTTGCTATATTTCGATACATTTATCGATAACTGAGTTACAGGTCAAAATGTGGTTCCCATAAAACCTTGAAATTTGTATATAATATCGGTATCAAACGAAGGGCAAGGCCTTAGGTTTCATTTGGACTTTGCTATATTTCGATATATTTACCGATAACTGAGTTACCGGTCAAAATGCGGTTCCCCTAAAACCTTGAAATTTGTATATAATATCGGTATCAAACGAAAAGGCAAGGGCATAGGTTACATTTGAACTTTGCTATATTTCGATATATTTATCGATAACTGAGTTACCGGTCAAAATGTGGTTCCGCCAAAACATTGAAATTTGTATATAATATCCGTATCAAACGAAAGTGCAAGGCCTTAGGTTACATTTGAACTTTGCTATATTTCGATATATTTATCGATAACTGAGTTACCGGTCAAAATGTGGTTCCCCTAAAACCTTGCAATTTGTATATAATATCGGTATCAAACGAAAGTGCAAGGCCTTAGGTTACATTTGAACTTTGCTATATTTCGATATATTTATCGATAACTGAGTTACCGGTCAAAATGTGGTTCCGCCAAAACATTGAAATTTGTATATAATATCCGTATCAAACGAAAGGGCATGACCATAGGTTACGTTTGGATTTTGCTATATTTCGATAAATTTATCGATAACTGAGTTACCGGTCAAAATGTGGTTCCCCTAAAACCTTGAAATTTGTATATAATGTCGGTATCAAACGAAGGGCAAGGCCTTAGGTATCATTTGGACTTTGCTCTATTTTGATATATTTATCGATAACTGAGTTACCGGTCAAAATGCGGTTCCCATTAATATTTGAAATTTCCGTGCAATATCGGTATCAAACAAATATCATTTGAAATATTTATATTTTCATATATTCATCGATAAATGAGTTATCGGTCAAGGGGTTTCCCTAAGACCTCGAAATTTGAATATAATATCGGCATAAAACGAAATGGCAAGGCCATAGGCTTCATTTGGAATTTGCTATATTTCGATACATTTATCGATAACTGAGTTACCGGTCAAAATGTGGTCCGCCTAAAGCCTATAAATTTGTATATAACATCGATATCAAACGAATGGCAAGGCCCTTTGCTATATTTCGATATATTTACCGACAACTGAGTTACCGGTCAAAATATGGTTCCCATTAATATTTGAAATTTCCGTGCAATATCGGTATCAAACAAATATCATTTTAAATATTTATATTTTCATATATTCATCGATAAATGAGTTATCGGTCAAGGGGTTTCCCTAAGACCTCGAAATTTGAATATAATATCGGCATAAAACGAAATGGCAAGGCCATAGGCTTCATTTGGAATTTGCTATATTTCGATACATTTATCGATAACTGAGTTACCGGTCAAAATGTGGTTCCCCTAAAACCTTGAAATTTGTATATAATGTCGGTATCAAACGAAAGGGCATGGCCATAGGTTACGTTTTGATTTTGCTATATTTCGATACATTTATCGATAACTGAGTTACCGGTCAAAATGTGGTTCCGCCAAAACATTGAAATTTGTATATAATATCCGTATCAAACGAAAGGGCATGGCCATAGGTTACGTTTTGATTTTGCTATATTTCGATAAATTTATCGATAACTGAGTTACCGGTCAAAATGTGGTTCCCCTAAAACCTTGAAATTTGTATATAATGTCGGTATCAAACGAAGGGCAAGGCCTTAGGTTTCATTTGGACTTTGCTCTATTTTGATATATTTATCGATAACTGAGTTACCGGTCAAAATGCGGTTCCCCTAAAACCTTGAAATTTGTATATAATATTGGTATCAAACGAAAGAGCAAGGCCATAGGTTACATTTGGACTTTGCTATATTTCGATCAATTTATCGATAACTGAGTTACCGGTCAAAATGTGGTTCCGCCAAAACATTGAAATTTGTATATAATATCCGTATCAAACGAAAGGGCATGGCCATAGGTTACATTTGGACTTTGCTATATTTCGATCAATTTATCGATAACTGAGTTACCGGTCAAAATGTGGTTCCCCTAAAACCTTGAAATTTGTATATAATGTCGGTATCAAACGAAGAGCAAGGATTTAGGTTTGATTTGGACTTTGCTATATTTCGATATATTTACCGATAACTGAGTTACCGGTCAAAACGTGGTTCCCATTGAAATTTGAAATTTCCGTGCAATATCGGTATCAAACAAATATCATTTGAAATATTTATATTTTCATATATTCATCGTTAAATGAGTTACCGGTCAAAATGTGGTTCCCCTAAAACCTTGAAATTTGTTTATAATATCGGTATCAAACGAAGGGCAAGGCGTTGGGTTTCATTTGGACTTTGCTATATTTCGATATATTTACCGATAACTGAGTTACCGGTCAAAATGTGGTTCCCATTGAAATTTGAAATTTCCGTGCAATATCGGTATCAAACAAATATCATTTGAAATATTTATATTTTCATATATTCATCGTTAAATGAGTTATCGGTCAAGTCGGGGTTTCCCCAAGACCTCGAAATTTGAATATAATATCGGCATAGAACGAAATGGCAAGGCCTTAGGTTACATTTGAACTTTGCTATATTTCGATATACTTATCGATAACTGAGTTACCGGTCAAAATGTGGTTCCCCTAAAACCTTGCAATTTGTATATAATATCGGTATCAAACGAAAGTGCAAGGCCTTAGGTTACATTTGGACTTTGCTATATTTCGATAAATTTATCGATAACTGAGTTACCGGTCAAAATGTGGTCCGCCTAAAGCCTATAAATTTGTATATAATATCGATATCAAACGAATGGCAAGGCCCTTTGCTATATTTCGATATATTTACCGACAACTGAGTTACCGGTCAAAATATGGTTCCCATTAATATTTGAAATTTCCGTGCAATATCGGTATCAAACAAATATCATTTGAAATATTTATATTTTCATATATTCATCGATAAATGAGTTATCGGTCAAGGGGTTTCCCTAAGACCTCGAAATTTGAATATAATATCGGCATAACTGAGTTACCGGTCAAAATGTGGTTCCTCTAAAACCTTGAAATTTGTATATAATGTCGGTATCAAACGAAGGGCAAGGCCTTAGGTTTCATTTGGACTTTGCTGTATTTTGATATATTTATCGATAACTGAGTTACCGGTCAAAATGCGGCTCCCCTAAAACCTTGAAATTTGTATATAATATCGGTATCAAACGAAAGGGTAAGGCCATAGGTTACATTTGGACTTTGCTATATTTCGATAAATTTATCGATAACTGAGTTACCGGTCAAAATGTGGTCCGCCTAAAGCCTATAAATTTGTATATAATATCGAAATCAAACGAATGGCAAGGCCCTTTGCTATATTTCGATATATTTACCGACAACTGAGTTACCGGTCAAAATATGGTTCCCATTAATATTTGAAATTTCCGTGCAATATCGGTATCAAACAAATATCATTTGAAATATTTATATTTTCATATATTCATCGATAAATGAGTTATCGGTCAAGGGGTTTCCCTAAGACCTCGAAATTTGAATATAATATCGGCATAAAACGAAATGGCAAGGCCATAGGCTTCATTTGGAATTTGCTATATTTCGATACATTTATCGATAACTGAGTTACAGGTCAAAATGTGGTTCCCATAAAACCTTGAAATTTGTATATAATATCGGTATCAAACGAAGGGCAAGGCCTTAGGTTTCATTTGGACTTTGCTATATTTCTATATATTTACCGATAACTGAGTTACCGGTCAAAATGCGGTTCCCCTAAAACCTTGAAATTTGTATATAATATCGGTATCAAACGAAAAGGCAAGGGCATAGGTTACATTTGAACTTTGCTATATTTCGATATATTTATCGATAACTGAGTTACCGGTCAAAATGTGGTTCCGCCAAAACATTGAAATTTGTATATAATATCCGTATCAAACGAAAGTGCAAGGCCTTAGGTTACATTTGAACTTTGCTATATTTCGATATATTTATCGATAACTGAGTTACCGGTCAAAATGTGGTTCCCCTAAAACCTTGCAATTTGTATATAATATCGGTATCAAACGAAAGTGCAAGGCCTTAGGTTACATTTGAACTTTGCTATATTTCGATATATTTATCGATAACTGAGTTACCGGTCAAAATGTGGTTCCGCCAAAACATTGAAATTTGTATATAATATCCGTATCAAACGAAAGGGCATGACCATAGGTTACGTTTGGATTTTGCTATATTTCGATAAATTTATCGATAACTGAGTTACCGGTCAAAATGTGGTTCCCCTAAAACCTTGAAATTTGTATATAATGTCGGTATCAAACGAAGGGCAAGGCCTTAGGTATCATTTGGACTTTGCTCTATTTTGATATATTTATCGATAACTGAGTTACCGGTCAAAATGCGGTTCCCATTAATATTTGAAATTTCCGTGCAATATCGGTATCAAACAAATATCATTTGAAATATTTATATTTTCATATATTCATCGATAAATGAGTTATCGGTCAAGGGGTTTCCCTAAGACCTCGAAATTTGAATATAATATCGGCATAAAACGAAATGGCAAGGCCATAGGCTTCATTTGGAATTTGCTATATTTCGATACATTTATCGATAACTGAGTTACCGGTCAAAATGTGGTTCCCCCAAAACTTTGAAATTTGTATATAATATCCGTATCAAACGAAAGGGCATGGCCATAGGTTACGTTTGGATTTTGCTATATTTCGATAAATTTATCGATAACTGAGTTACCGGTCAAAATGCGGTTCCCCTAAAACCTTGAAATTTGTATATAATATTGGTATCAAACGAAAGGGCAAGGCCATAGGTTACATTTGGACTTTGCTATATTTCGCTCAATTTATCGATAACTGAGTTACCGGTCAAAATGTGGTTCCGCCAAAACATTGAAATTTGTATATAATATCCGTATCAAACGAAAGGGCATGGCCATAGGTTACGTTTTGATTTTGCTATATTTCGATAAATTTATCGATAACTGAGTTACCGGTCAAAATGTGGTTCCCCTAAAACCTTGAAATTTGTATATAATATCGGTATCAAACGAAGGGCAAGGCCTTAGGTTTCATTTGGACTTTGCTCTATTTTGACATATTTATCGATAACTGAGTTACCGGTCAAAATCTGGTTCCCCTAAAACCTTGAAATTTGTATATAATATCGGTATCAAACGAAGGGCAAGGCCTTAGGTTTCATTTGGACTTTGCTATATTTCGATCAATTTATCGATAACTGAGTTACCGGTCAAAATGTGGTTACCCTAAAACCTTGAAATTTGTATATAATGTCGGTATCAAACGAAGGGCAAGGCCCTAGGTTTCATTTGGACTTTGCTCTATTTTGATATATTTATCGATAACTGAGTTACCGGTCAAAATGCGGCTCCCCTAAAACCTTCAAATTTGTATATAATATCGGTATCAAACGAAAGGGTAAGGCCATAGGTTACATTTGGACTTTGCTATATTTCGATAAATTTATCGATAACTAAGTTACCGGTCAAAATGTGGTCCGCCTAAAGCCTATAAATTTGTATATAACATCGATATCAAACGAATGGCAAGGCCCTTTGCTATATTTCGATATATTTACCGACAACTGAGTTACCGGTCAAAATATGGTTCCCATTAATATTTGAAATTTCCGTGCAATATCGGTATCAAACAAATATCATTTTAAATATTTATATTTTCATATATTCATCGATAAATGAGTTATCGGTCAAGGGGTTTCCCTAAGACCTCGAAATTTGAATATAATATCGGCATAAAACGAAATGGCAAGGCCATAGGCTTCATTTGGAATTTGCTATATTTCGATACATTTATCGATAACTGAGTTACCGGTCAAAATGTGGTTCCCCTAAAACCTTGAAATTTGTATATAATGTCGGTATCAAACGAAGGGCAAGGCCTTAGGTATCATTTGGACTTTGCTCTATTTTGATATATTTATCGATAACTGAGTTACCGGTCAAAATGCGGTTCCCCTAAAACCTTGAAATTTGTATATAATATCCGTATCAAACGAAAGGGCATGGCCATAGGTTACGTTTGGATTTTGCTATATTTCGATAAATTTATCGATAACTGAGTTACCGGTCAAAATGTGGTTCCCCTAAAACCTTGAAATTTGTATATAATGTCGGTATCAAACGAAGGGCAAGGCCTTAGGTTTCATTTGGACTTTGCTCTATTTTGATATATTTATCGATAACTGAGTTACCGGTCAAAATGCGGTTCCCCTAAAACCTTGAAATTTGTATATAATATTGGTATCAAACGAAAGAGCAAGGCCATAGGTTACATTTGGACTTTGCTATATTTCGATCAATTTATCGATAACTGAGTTACCGGTCAAAATGTGGTTCCGCCAAAACATTGAAATTTGTATATAATATCCGTATCAAACGAAAGGGCATGGCCATAGGTTACATTTGGACTTTGCTATATTTCGATCAATTTATCGATAACTGAGTTACCGGTCAAAATGTGGTTCCCCTAAAACCTTGAAATTTGTATATAATGTCGGTATCAAACGAAGGGCAAGGATTTAGGTTTGATTTGGACTTTGCTATATTTCGATATATTTACCGATAACTGAGTTACCGGTCAAAACGTGGTTCCCATTGAAATTTGAAATTTCCGTGCAATATCGGTATCAAACAAATATCATTTGAAATATTTATATTTTCATATATTCATCGTTAAATGAGTTACCGGTCAAAATGTGGTTCCCCTAAAACCTTGAAATTTGTTTATAATATCGGTATCAAACGAAGGGCAAGGCGTTGGGTTTCATTTGGACTTTGCTATATTTCGATATATTTACCGATAACTGAGTTACCGGTCAAAATATGGTTCCCATTAATATTTGAAATTTCCGTGCAATATCGGTATCAAACAAATATCATTTGAAATATTTATATTTTCATATATTCATCGATAAATGAGTTATCGGTCAAGGGGTTTCCCTAAGACCTCGAAATTTGAATATAATATCGGCATAACTGAGTTACCGGTCAAAATGTGGTTCCTCTAAAACCTTGAAATTTGTATATAATGTCGGTATCAAACGAAGGGCAAGGCCTTAGGTTTCATTTGGACTTTGCTCTATTTTAATATATTTATCGATAACTGAGTTACCGGTCAAAATGCGGCTCCCCTAAAACCTTGAAATTTGTATATAATATCGGTATCAAACGAAAGGGTAAGGCCATAGGTTACATTTGGACTTTGCTATATTTCGATAAATTTATCGATAACTGAGTTACCGGTCAAAATGTGGTCCGCCTAAAGCCTATAAATTTGTATATAATATCGAAATCAAACGAATGGCAAGGCCCTTTGCTATATTTCGATATATTTACCGACAACTGAGTTACCGGTCAAAATATGGTTCCCATTAATATTTGAAATTTCCGTGCAATATCGGTATCAAACAAATATCATTTGAAATATTTATATTTTCATATATTCATCGATAAATGAGTTATCGGTCAAGGGGTTTCCCTAAGACCTCGAAATTTGAATATAATATCGGCATAACTGAGTTACCGGTCAAAATGTGGTTCCTCTAAAACCTTGAAATTTGTATATAATGTCGGTATCAAACGAAGGGCAAGGCCTTAGGTTTCATTTGGACTTTGCTCTATTTTAATATATTTATCGATAACTGAGTTACCGGTCAAAATGCGGCTCCCCTAAAACCTTGAAATTTGTATATAATATCGGTATCAAACGAAAGGGTAAGGCCATAGGTTACATTTGGACTTTGCTATATTTCGATAAATTTATCGATAACTGAGTTACCGGTCAAAATGTGGTCCGCCTAAAGCCTATAAATTTGTATATAATATCGAAATCAAACGAATGGCAAGGCCCTTTGCTATATTTCGATATATTTACCGACAACTGAGTTACCGGTCAAAATATGGTTCCCATTAATATTTGAAATTTCCGTGCAATATCGGTATCAAACAAATATCATTTGAAATATTTATATTTTCATATATTCATCGATAAATGAGTTATCGGTCAAGGGGTTTCCCTAAGACCTCGAAATTTGAATATAATATCAGCATAAAACGAAATGGCAAGGCCATAGGCTTCATTTGGAATTTGCTATATTTCGATACATTTATCGATAACTGAGTTACAGGTCAAAATGTGGTTCCCATAAAACCTTGAAATTTGTATATAATATCGGTATCAAACGAAGGGCAAGGCCTTAGGTTTCATTTGGACTTTGCTATATTTCTATATATTTACCGATAACTGAGTTACCGGTCAAAATGCGGTTCCCCTAAAACCTTGAAATTTGTATATAATATCGGTATCAAACGAAAAGGCAAGGGCATAGGTTACATGTGGACTTTGCTATATTTCGATATATTTATCGATAACTGAGTTACCGGTCAAAATGTGGTTCCGCCAAAACATTGAAATTTGTATATAATATCCGTATCAAACGAAAGTGCAAGGCCTTAGGTTACATTTGAACTTTGCTATATTTCGATATATTTATCGATAACTGAGTTACCGGTCAAAATGTGGTTCCCCTAAAACCTTGCAATTTGTATATAATATCGGTATCAAACGAAAGTGCAAGGCCTTAGGTTACATTTGAACTTTGCTATATTTCGATATATTTATCGATAACTGAGTTACCGGTCAAAATGTGGTTCCGCCAAAACATTGAAATTTGTAAATAATATCCGTATCAAACGAAAGGGCATGACCATAGGTTACGTTTAGATTTTGCTATATTTCGATAAATTTATCGATAACTGAGTTACCGGTCAAAATGTGGTTCCCCTAAAACCTTGAAATTTGTATATAATGTCGGTATCAAACGAAGGGCAAGGCCTTAGGTATCATTTGGACTTTGCTCTATTTTGATATATTTATCGATAACTGAGTTACCGGTCAAAATGCGGTTCCCATTAATATTTGAAATTTCCGTGCAATATCGGTATCAAACAAATATCATTTGAAATATTTATATTTTCATATATTCATCGATAAATGAGTTATCGGTCAAGGGGTTTCCCTAAGACCTCGAAATTTGAATATAATATCGGCATAAAACGAAATGGCAAGGCCATAGGCTTCATTTGGAATTTGCTATATTTCGATACATTTATCGATAACTGAGTTACCGGTCAAAATGTGGTTCCCCCAAAACTTTGAAATTTGTATATAATATCCGTATCAAACGAAAGGGCATGGCCATAGGTTACGTTTGGATTTTGCTATATTTCGATAAATTTATCGATAACTGAGTTACCGGTCAAAATGCGGTTCCCCTAAAACCTTGAAATTTGTATATAATATTGGTATCAAACGAAAGGGCAAGGCCATAGGTTGCATTTGGACTTTGCTATATTTCGATCAATTTATCGATAACTGAGTTACCGGTCAAAATGTGATTCCGCCAAAACATTGAAATTTGTATATAATATCCGTATCAAACGAAAGGGCATGGCCATAGGTTACGTTTTGATTTTGCTATATTTCGATAAATTTATCGATAACTGAGTTACCGGTCAGAATGTGGTTCCCCTAAAACCTTGAAATTTGTATATAATATCGGTATCAAACGAAGGGCAAGGCCTTAGGTTTCATTTGGACTTTGCTCTATTTTGACATATTTATCGATAACTGAGTTACCGGTCAAAATCTGGTTCCACTAAAACCTTGAAATTTGTATATAATATCGGTATCAAACGAAGGGCAAGGCCTTAGGTTTCATTTGGACTTTGCTATATTTCGATCAATTTATCGATAACTGAGTTACCGGTCAAAATGTGGTTGTCCCAAAACTTTGAAATTTGTATATAATATCCGTATCAAACGAAAGGGCATGGCCATAGGTTACGTTTGGATTTTGCTATATTTCGATAAATTTATCGATAACTGAGTTACCGGTCAAAATGTGGTTCCCCTAAAACCTTGAAATTTGTATATAATGTCGGTATCAAACGAAGGGCAAGGCCTTAGGTTTCATTTGGACTTTGCTCTATTTTGATATATTTATCGATAACTGAGTTACCGGTCAAAATGCGGTTCCCCTAAAACCTTGAAATTTGTATATAATATTGGTATCAAACGAAAGATCAAGGCCATAGGTTACATTTGGACTTTGCTATATTTCGATCAATTTATCGATAACTGAGTTACCGGTCAAAATGTGGTTCCGCCAAAACATTGAAATTTGTATATAATATCCGTATCAAACGAAAGGGCATGGCCATAGGTTACGTTTGGATTTTGCTATATTTCGATAAATTTATCGATAACTGAGTTACCGGTCAAAATCTGGTTCCCCTAAAACCTTGAAATTTGTATATAATATCGGTATCAAACGAAGGGCAAGGCCTTAGGTTTCATTTGGACTTTGCTATATTTCGATATATTTACCGATAACTGAGTTACCGGTCAAAATGCGGTTCCCCTAAAACCTTGAAATTTGTATATAATATCGGTATCAAACGAAAAGGCAAGGCCATAGGTTACATTTGGACTTTGCTATATTTCGATAAATTTATCGATAACTGAGTTACCGGTCAAAATGTCGTTCCCCCACAATATTGAAATTTGTATATAATATCAGTATCAAACGAAAGGGCATGGCCATAGGTTACGTTTGGACTTTGCTATATTTCAATAAATTTATCGATAACTGAGTTACCGGTCAAAATCTGGTTCCCCCAAAACATTGAAATTTGTATATAATATCAGTATCAAACGAAAGGGCATGGCCATAGGTTACATTTGGACTTTGCTATATTTCGATAAATTTATCGATAACTGAGTTACCGGTCAAAATGTGGTTCCCCTAAAGCCTATAAATTTGTATATAATATCGATATCAAACGAAGGGCAAGGCCCTTTGCTCTATTTCGATACATTTACCGACAACTGAGTTACCGGTCAAAATATGGTTCCCATTAATATTTGAAATTTCCGTGCAATATCGGTATCAAACAAATATCATTTGAAATATTTATATTTTCATATATTCATCGATAAATGAGTTATCGGTCAAGGGGTTTCCCTAAGACCTCGAAATTTGAATATAATATCGGCATAAAACGAAATGGCAAGGCCATAGGCTTCATTGCGAATTTGCTATATTTCGATACATTTATCGATAACTGAGTTACCGGTCAAAATGTGGTTCCCCCAAAACTTTAAAATTTGTATATAATATCCGTATCAAACGAAGGGCAAGGCCTTAGGTTTCATTTGGACTTTGCTATATTTCGATCAATTTATCGATAACTGAGTTACCGGTCAAAACGTGGCTCCCATTGAAATTTGAAATTTCCGTGCAATATCGGTATCAAACAAATATCATTTGAAATATTTATATTTTCATATATTCATCGTTAAATGAGTTATCGGTCAAGTTGGGGTTTCCCTAAGACCTCGAAATTTGAATATAATATCGGCATAGAACGAAATGGCAAGGCCTTAGGTTACATTTGGACTTTGCTATATTTCGATATATTTACCGATAACTGAGTTACCGGTCAAAACGTGGTTCCCATTGAAATTTGAAATTTCCGTGCAATATCGGTATCAAACAAATATCATTTGAAATATTTATATTTTCATATATTCATCGTTAAATGAGTTACCGGTCAAAATGTGGTTCCCCTAAAACCTTGAAATTTGTTTATAATATCGGTATCAAACGAAGGGCAAGGCGTTGGGTTTCATTTGGACTTTGCTATATTTCGATATATTTACCGATAACTGAGTTACCGGTCAAAATGTGGTTCCCATTGAAATTTGAAATTTCCGTGCAATATCGGTATCAAACAAATATCATTTGAAATATTTATATTTTCATATATTCATCGTTAAATGAGTTATCGGTCAAGTTGGGGTTTCCCTAAGACCTCGAAATTTGAATATAATATCGGCATAGAACGAAATGGCAAGGCCTTAGGTTACATTTGAACTTTGCTATATTTCGATATATTTATCGATAACTGAGTTACCGGTCAAAATGTGGTTCCCCTAAAACCTTGCAATTTGTATATAATATCGGTATCAAACGAAAGTGCAAGGCCTTAGGTTACATTTGAACTTTGCTATATTTCGATCAATTTATCGATAACTGAGTTACCGGTCAAAATGTGGTTCCGCCAAAACATTGAAATTTGTATATAATATCCGTATCAAACGAAAGGGCATGGCCATAGGTTACGTTTGGATTTTGCTATATTTCGATAAATTTATCGATAACTGAGTTACCGGTCAAAATGTGGTTCCTCTAAAACCTTGAAATTTGTATATAATGTCGGGGTCAAACGAAGGGCAAGGCCTTAGGTTTCATTTGGACTTTGCTCTATTTTGATATATTTATCGATAACTGAGTTACCGGTCAAAATGCGGCTCCCCTAAAACCTTGAAATTTGTATATAATATCGGTATCAAACGAAAGCCCAAGGATTTAGGTTTGATTTGGACTTTGCTATTTTTCGATATATTTACCGATAACTGAGCTACCGGTCAAAACGTGGTTCCCATTGAAATTTGAAATTTCCGTGCAATATCGGTATCAAACAAATATCATTTGAAATATTTATATTTTCATATATTCATCGATAAATGAGTTATCGGTCAAGGGGTTTCCCTAAGACCTCGAAATTTGAATATAATATCGGCATAAAACGAAATGGCAAGGCTATAGGCTTCATTTGGAATTTGCTATATTTCGATACATTTATCGATAACTGAGTTACAGGTCAAAATGTGGTTCCCATAAAACCTTGAAATTTGTATATAATATCGGTATCAAACGAAGGGCAAGGCCTTAGGTTTCATTTGGACTTTGCTATATTTCGATAAATTTATCGATAACTGAGTTACCGGTCAAAATGTGGTCCGCCTAATGCCTATAAATTTGTATATAATATCGATATCAAACGAATGGCAAGGCCCTTTGCTATATTTCGATATATTTACCGACAACTGAGTTACCGGTCAAAATATGGTTCCCATTAATATTTGAAATTTCCGTGCAATATCGGTATCAAACAAATATCATTCGAAATATTTATATTTTCATATATTCATCGATAAATGAGTTATCGGTCAAGGGGTTTCCCTAAGACCTCGAAATTTGAATATAATATCGGCATAAAACGAAATGGCAAGGCTATAGGCTTCATTTGGAATTTGCTATATTTCGATACATTTATCGATAACTGAGTTACAGGTCAAAATGTGGTTCCCATAAAACCTTGAAATTTGTATATAATATCGGTATCAAACGAAGGGCAAGGCCTTAGGTTTCATTTGGACTTTGCTATATTTCTATATATTTACCGATAACTGAGTTACCGGTCAAAATGCGGTTCCCCTAAAACCTTGAAATTTGTATATAATATCGGTATCAAACGAAAAGGCAAGGCCATAGGTTACATTTGAACTTTGCTATATTTCGATATATTTATCGATAACTGAGTTACCGGTCAAAATGTGGTTCCGCCAAAACATTGAAATTTGTATATAATATCCGTATCAAACGAAAGTGCAAGGCCTTAGGTTACATTTGAACTTTGCTATATTTCGATATATTTATCGATAACTGAGTTACCGGTCAAAATGTGGTTCCCCTAAAACCTTGCAATTTGTATATAATATCGGTATCAAACGAAAGTGCAAGGCCTTAGGTTACATTTGAACTTTGCTATATTTCGATATATTTATCGATAACTGAGTTACCGGTCAAAATGTGGTTCCGCCAAAACATTGAAATTTGTATATAATATCCGTATCAAACGAAAGGGCATGACCATAGGTTACGTTTGGATTTTGCTATATTTCGATAAATTTATCGATAACTGAGTTACCGGTCAAAATGTGGTTCCCCTAAAACCTTGAAATTTGTATATAATGTCGGTATCAAACGAAGGGCAAGGCCTTAGGTTTCATTTGGACTTTGCTCTATTTTGATATATTTATCGATAACTGAGTTACCGGTCAAAATGCGGTTCCCCTAAAACCTTGAAATTTGTATATAATATTGGTATCAAACGAAAGGGCAAGGCCATAGGTTACATTTGGACTTTGCTACATTTCGATCAATTTATCGATAACTGAGTTACCGGTCAAAATGTGGTTCCGCCAAAACATTGAAATTTGTATATAATATCCGTATCAAACGAAAGGGCATGGCCATAGGTTACATTTGGACTTTGCTATATTTCGATCAATTTATCGATAACTGAGTTACCGGTCAAAATGTGGTTCCCCTAAAACCTTGAAATTTGTATATAATGTCGGTATCAAACGAAGGGCAAGGATTTAGGTTTGATTTGGACTTTGCTATATTTCGATATATTTACCGATAACTGAGTTACCGGTCAAAACGTGGTTCCCATTGAAATTTGAAATTTCCGTGCAATATCGGTATCAAACAAATATCATTTGAAATATTTATATTTTCATATATTCATCGTTAAATGAGTTACCGGTCAAAATGTGCTTCCCCTAAAACCTTGAAATTTGTTTATAATATCGGTATCAAACGAAGGGCAAGGCGTTGGGTTTCATTTGGACTTTGCTATATTTCGATATATTTACCGATAACTGAGTTACCGGTCAAAATGTGGTTCCCATTGAAATTTGAAATTTCCGTGCAATATCGGTATCAAACAAATATCATTTGAAATATTTATATTTTCATATATTCATCGTTAAATGAGTTATCGGTCAAGTTGGGGTTTCCCTAAGCCCTCGAAATTTGAATATAATATCGGCATAGAACGAAATGGCAAGGCCTTAGGTTACATTTGAACTTTGCTATATTTCGATATATTTATCGATAACTGAGTTACCGGTCAAAATGTGGTTCCCCTAAAACCTTGCAATTTGTATATAATATCGGTATCAAACGAAAGTGCAAGGCCTTAGGTTACATTTGAACTTTGCTATATTTCGATATATTTATCGATAACTGAGTTACCGGTCCAAATGTGGTTCCGCCAAAACATTGAAATTTGTATATAATATCCGTATCAAACGAAAGGGCATGGCCATAGGTTACGTTTGGATTTTGCTATATTTCGATAAATTTATCGATAACTGAGTTACCGGTCAAAATGTGGTTCCTCTAAAACCTTGAAATTTGTATATAATGTCGGTATCAAACGAAGGGCAAGGCCTTAGGTTTCATTTGGACTTTGCTCTATTTTGATATATTTATCGATAACTGAGTTACCGGTCAAAATGCGGCTCCCCTAAAACCTTGAAATTTGTATATAATATCGGTATCAAACGAAAGGGCAAGGCCATAGGTTACATTTGGACTTTGCTATATTTCGATAAATTTATCGATAACTGAGTTACCGGTCAAAATGTGGTCCGCCTAAAGCCTATAAATTTGTATATAATATCGATATCAAACGAATGGCAAGGCCCTTTGCTATATTTCGATATATTTACCGACAACTGAGTTACCGGTCAAAATATGGTTCCCATTAATATTTGAAATTTCCGTGCAATAACGGTATCGAAAAAATATCATTTGAAATATTTATATTTTCATACATTCATCGATAAATGAGTTATCGGTCAAGGGGTTTCCCTAAGACCTCGAAATTTGAATATAATATCGGCATAAAACGAAATGGCAAGGCCATAGGCTTCATTTGGAATTTGCTATATTTCGATACATTTATCGATAACTGAGTTACAGGTCAAAATGTGGTTCCCATAAAACCTTGAAATTTGTATATAATATCGGTATCAAACGAAGGGCAAGGCCTTAGGTTTCATTTGGACTTTGCTATATTTCTATATATTTACCGATAACTGAGTTACCGGTCAAAATGCGGTTCCCCTAAAACCTTGAAATTTGTATATAATATCGGTATCAAACGAAAAGGCAAGGCCATAGGTTACATTTGAACTTTGCTATATTTCGATATATTTATCGATAACTGAGTTACCGGTCAAAATGTGGTTCCGCCAAAACATTGAAATTTGTATATAATATCCGTATCAAACGAAAGTGCAAGGCCTTAGGTTACATTTGAACTTTACTATATTTCGATATATTTATCGATAACTGAATTACCGGTCAAAATGTGGTTCCCCTAAAACCTTGCAATTTGTATATAATATCGGTATCAAACGAAAGTGCATTGCCTTAGGTTACATTTGAACTTTGCTATATTTCGATATATTTATCGATAACTGAGTTACCGGTCAAAATGTGGTTCCGCCAAAACATTGAAATTTGTATATAATATCCGTATCAAACGAAAGGGCATGACCATAGGTTACGTTTTTATTTTGCTATATTTCGATAAATTTATCGATAACTGAGTTACCGGTCAAAATGTGGTTCCCCTAAAACCTTGAAATTTGTATATAATGTCGGTATCAAACGAAGGGCAAGGCCTTAGGTTTCATTTGGACTTTGCTCTATTTTGATATATTTATCGATAACTGAGTTACCGGTCAAAATGCGGTTCCCATTAATATTTGAAATTTCTGTGCAATATCGGTATCAAACAAATATCATTTGAAATATTTATATTTTCATATATTCATCGATAAATGAGTTATCGGTCAAGGGGTTTCCCTAAGACCTCGAAATTTGAATATAATATCGGCATAAAACGAAATGGCAAGGCCAAAGGCTTCATTTGGACTTTGCTATATTTCGATCAATTTATCGATAACTGAGTTACCGGTCAAAATGTGGTTCCGCCAAAACATTGAAATTTGTATATAATATCCGTATCAAACGAAAGGGCATGGCCATAGGTTACGTTTGGATTTTGCTATATTTCGATAAATTTATCGATAACTGAGTTACCGGTCAAAATCTGGTTCCCCTAAAACCTTGAAATTTGTATATAATATCGGTATCAAACGAAGGGCAAAGCCTTAGGTTTCATTTGGACTTTGCTCTATTTTGATATATTTATCGATAACTGAGTTACCGGTCAAAATCTGGTTCCCCTAAAACCTTGAAATTTGTATATAATATCGGTATCAAACGAAGGGCAAGGCCTTAGGTTTCATTTGGACTTTGCTATATTTCGATCAATTTATCGATAACTGAGTTACCGGTCAAAATGTGGTTCCCCCAAAACTTTGAAATTTGTATATAATATCCGTATCAAACGAAAGGGCATGGCCATAGGTTACGTTTGGATTTTGCTATATTTCGATAAATTTATCGATAACTGAGTTACCGGTCAAAATGTGGTTCCCCTAAAACCTTGAAATTTGTATATAATGTCGGTATCAAACGAAGGGCAAGGCCTTAGGTTTCATTTGGACTTTGCTCTATTTTGATATATTTATCGATAACTGAGTTACCGGTCAAAATGCGGTTCCCCTAAAACCTTGAAATTTGTATATAATATTGGTATCAAACGAAAGGGCAAGGCCATAGGTTACATTTGGACTTTGCTATATTTCGATCAATTTATCGATAACTGAGTTACCGGTCAAAATGTGGTTCCGCCAAAACATTGAAATTTGTATATAATATCCGTATCAAAAGAAAGGGCATGGCCATAGGTTACGTTTGGATTTTGCTATATTTCGATAAATTTATCGATAACTGAGTTACCGGTCAAAATCTGGTTCCCCTAAAACCTTGAAATTTGTATATAATATCGGTATCAAACGAAGGGCAAGGCCTTAGGTTTCATTTGGACTTTGCTATATTTCGATATATTTACCGATAACTGAGTTACCGGCCAAAATGCGGTTCCCCTAAAACCTTGAAATTTGTATATAATATCGGTATCAAACGAAAAGGCAAGGCCATAGGTTACATTTGGACTTTGCTATATTTCGATAAATTTATCGATAACTGAGTTACCGGTCAAAATGTCGTTCCCCCACAATATTGAAATTTGTATATAATATCAGTATCAAACGAAAGGACATGGCCATAGGTTACGTTTGGACTTTGCTATATTTCGATAAATTTATCGATAACTGAGTTACCGGTCAAAATGTGGTTCCCCTAAAGCCTATAAACTTGTATATAATATCGATATCAAACGTAGGGCAAGGCCCTTTGCTCTATTTCGATATATTTACCGACAACTGAGTTACCGGTCAAAATATGGTTCCCATTAATATTTGAAATTTCCGTGCAATATCGGCATCAAACAAATATCATTTGAAATATTTATATTTTCATATATTCATCGATAAATGAGTTATCGGTCAAGGGGTTTCCCTAACACCTCGAAATTTGAATATAATATCGGCATAAAACGAAATGGCAAGGCCATAGGCTTCATTTGGAATTTGCTATATTTCGATACATTTATCGATAACTGAGTTACCGGTCAAAATGTGGTTCCCCCAAAACTTTGAAATTTGTATATAATATCAGTATCAAACGAAAGGGCATGGCCATAAGTTAGGTTTGGCTTTTGCTATATTTCGATAACTTTATCGATAACTGAGTTACCGGTCAAAATGTGGTTCCCCTAAAACCTTGAAATTTGTTTATAATATCGGTATCAAACGAAGGGCAAGGCCTTAGGTTACATTTGAACTTTGCTATATTTCGATATATTTACCGATAACTGAGTTACCGCTCAAAATGTGGTTACCCTAAAACCTTGAAATTTTTATATAATGTCGGTATCAAACGAAGGCCAAGGCCTTAGGTTACCTTTGGACTTTGCTATATTTCGATATATTTATCGATAACTGAGTTACCGGTCAAAATGTGGTTCCCCTAAAACCTTGAAATTTGTTTATAATATCGGTATCAAACGAAGGGCAAGGCCTTAGGTTACATTTGAACTTTGCTATATTTCGATATATTTACCGATAACTGAGTTACCGGTCAAAATGTGGTTCCCCCAAAACTTTGAAATTTGTATATAATATCAGTATCAAACGAAAGGGCATGGCCATAAGTTACGTTTGGCTTTTGCTATATTTCGATATATTTATCGATAACTGAGTTACCGGTCAAAATGTGGTTCCCCTAAAACCTTGAAATTTGTTTATAATATCGGTATCAAACGAAGGGCAAGGCCTTAGGTTACATTTGAACTTTGCTATATTTCGATATATTTACCGATAACTGAGTTACCGCTCAAAATGTGGTTACCCTAAAACCTTGAAATTTTTATATAATGTCGGTATGAAACGAAGGCCAAGGCCTTAGGTTACCTTTGGACTTTGCTATATTTCGATAACTTTATCGATAACTGGGTTACCGGTCAAAATGTGGTTCCCCTAAAACCTTGAAATTTGTTTATAATATCGGTATCAAACGAAGGGCAAGGCCTTAGGTTACATTTGAACTTTGCTATATTTCGATATATTTACCGATAACTGAGTTACCGCTCAAAATGTGGTTACCCTAAAACCTTGAAATTTTTATATAATGTCGGTATCAAACGAAGGCCAAGGCCTTAGGTTACCTTTGGACTTTGCTATATTTCGATATATTTATCGATAACTGAGTTACCGCTCAAAATGTGGTTCCCCTAAAACCTTGAAATTTGTTTATAATATCGGTATCAAACGAAGGGCAAGGCCTTAGGTTACATTTGAACTTTGCTATATTTCGATATATTTACCGATAACTGAGTTACCGGTCAAAATGTGGTTCCCCCAAAACTTTGAAATTTGTATATAATATCAGTATCAAACGAAACGGCATGGCCATAAGTTACGTTTGGATTTTGCTATATTTCGATAATTTTATCGATAAATGAGTTATCGGTCAAGGGGTTTCCCTAAGACCTCGAAATTTGAATATAATATCGGCATAAAACGAAATGGCAAGGCCATAGGCTTCATTTGGAATTTGCTATATTTCGATACATTTATCGATAACTGAGTTACCGGTCAAAATGTGGTTCCCCCAAAACTTTGAAATTTGTATATAATATCAGTATCAAACGAAAGGGCATGGCCATAGGTTACGTTTGGACTTTGCTATATTTCGATAAATTTATCGATAACTGAGTTACCGGTCAAAATGTGGTTCCCCCAAAACTTTGAAATTTGTATATAATATCAGTATCAAACGAAACGGCATGGCCATAAGTTACGTTTGGATTTTGCTATATTTCGATAATTTTATCGATAAATGAGTTATCGGTCAAGGGGTTTCCCTAAGACCTCGAAATTTGAATATAATATCGGCATAAAACGAAATGGCAAGGCCATAGGCTTCATTTGGAATTTGCTATATTTCGATACATTTATCGATAACTGAGTTACCGGTCAAAATGTGGTTCCCCCAAAACTTTGAAATTTGTATATAATATCCGTATCAAACGAAAGTGCAAGGCCTTAGGTTACATTTGAACTTTACTATATTTCGATATATTTATCGATAACTGAATTACCGGTCAAAATGTGGTTCCCCTAAAACCTTGCAATTTGTATATAATATCGGTATCAAACGAAAGTGCATTGCCTTAGGTTACATTTGAACTTTGCTATATTTCGATATATTTATCGATAACTGAGTTACCGGTCAAAATGTGGTTCCGCCAAAACATTGAAATTTGTATATAATATCCGTATCAAACGAAAGGGCATGACCATAGGTTACGTTTTTATTTTGCTATATTTCGATAAATTTATCGATAACTGAGTTACCGGTCAAAATGTGGTTCCCCTAAAACCTTGAAATTTGTATATAATGTCGGTATCAAACGAAGGGCAAGGCCTTAGGTTTCATTTGGACTTTGCTCTATTTTGATATATTTATCGATAACTGAGTTACCGGTCAAAATGCGGTTCCCATTAATATTTGAAATTTCTGTGCAATATCGGTATCAAACAAATATCATTTGAAATATTTATATTTTCATATATTCATCGATAAATGAGTTATCGGTCAAGGGGTTTCCCTAAGACCTCGAAATTTGAATATAATATCGGCATAAAACGAAATGGCAAGGCCAAAGGCTTCATTTGGACTTTGCTATATTTCGATCAATTTATCGATAACTGAGTTACCGGTCAAAATGTGGTTCCGCCAAAACATTGAAATTTGTATATAATATCCGTATCAAACGAAAGGGCATGGCCATAGGTTACGTTTGGATTTTGCTATATTTCGATAAATTTATCGATAACTGAGTTACCGGTCAAAATCTGGTTCCCCTAAAACCTTGAAATTTGTATATAATATCGGTATCAAACGAAGGGCAAAGCCTTAGGTTTCATTTGGACTTTGCTCTATTTTGATATATTTATCGATAACTGAGTTACCGGTCAAAATCTGGTTCCCCTAAAACCTTGAAATTTGTATATAATATCGGTATCAAACGAAGGGCAAGGCCTTAGGTTTCATTTGGACTTTGCTATATTTCGATCAATTTATCGATAACTGAGTTACCGGTCAAAATGTGGTTCCCCCAAAACTTTGAAATTTGTATATAATATCCGTATCAAACGAAAGGGCATGGCCATAGGTTACGTTTGGATTTTGCTATATTTCGATAAATTTATCGATAACTGAGTTACCGGTCAAAATGTGGTTCCCCTAAAACCTTGAAATTTGTATATAATGTCGGTATCAAACGAAGGGCAAGGCCTTAGGTTTCATTTGGACTTTGCTCTATTTTGATATATTTATCGATAACTGAGTTACCGGTCAAAATGCGGTTCCCCTAAAACCTTGAAATTTGTATATAATATTGGTATCAAACGAAAGGGCAAGGCCATAGGTTACATTTGGACTTTGCTATATTTCGATCAATTTATCGATAACTGAGTTACCGGTCAAAATGTGGTTCCGCCAAAACATTGAAATTTGTATATAATATCCGTATCAAAAGAAAGGGCATGGCCATAGGTTACGTTTGGATTTTGCTATATTTCGATAAATTTATCGATAACTGAGTTACCGGTCAAAATCTGGTTCCCCTAAAACCTTGAAATTTGTATATAATATCGGTATCAAACGAAGGGCAAGGCCTTAGGTTTCATTTGGACTTTGCTATATTTCGATATATTTACCGATAACTGAGTTACCGGTCAAAATGCGGTTCCCCTAAAACCTTGAAATTTGTATATAATATCGGTATCAAACGAAAAGGCAAGGCCATAGGTTACATTTGGACTTTGCTATATTTCGATAAATTTATCGATAACTGAGTTACCGGTCAAAATGTCGTTCCCCCACAATATTGAAATTTGTATATAATATCAGTATCAAACGAAAGGACATGGCCATAGGTTACGTTTGGACTTTGCTATATTTCGATAAATTTATCGATAACTGAGTTACCGGTCAAAATGTGGTTCCCCTAAAGCCTATAAACTTGTATATAATATCGATATCAAACGTAGGGCAAGGCCCTTTGCTCTATTTCGATATATTTACCGACAACTGAGTTACCGGTCAAAATATGGTTCCCATTAATATTTGAAATTTCCGTGCAATATCGGCATCAAACAAATATCATTTGAAATATTTATATTTTCATATATTCATCGATAAATGAGTTATCGGTCAAGGGGTTTCCCTAACACCTCGAAATTTGAATATAATATCGGCATAAAACGAAATGGCAAGGCCATAGGCTTCATTTGGAATTTGCTATATTTCGATACATTTATCGATAACTGAGTTACCGGTCAAAATGTGGTTCCCCCAAAACTTTGAAATTTGTATATAATATCAGTATCAAACGAAAGGGCATGGCCATAAGTTAGGTTTGGCTTTTGCTATATTTCGATAACTTTATCGATAACTGAGTTACCGGTCAAAATGTGGTTCCCCTAAAACCTTGAAATTTGTTTATAATATCGGTATCAAACGAAGGGCAAGGCCTTAGGTTACATTTGAACTTTGCTATATTTCGATATATTTACCGATAACTGAGTTACCGCTCAAAATGTGGTTACCCTAAAACCTTGAAATTTTTATATAATGTCGGTATCAAACGAAGGCCAAGGCCTTAGGTTACCTTTGGACTTTGCTATATTTCGATATATTTATCGATAACTGAGTTACCGGTCAAAATGTGGTTCCCCTAAAACCTTGAAATTTGTTTATAATATCGGTATCAAACGAAGGGCAAGGCCTTAGGTTACATTTGAACTTTGCTATATTTCGATATATTTACCGATAACTGAGTTACCGGTCAAAATGTGGTTCCCCCAAAACTTTGAAATTTGTATATAATATCAGTATCAAACGAAAGGGCATGGCCATAAGTTACGTTTGGCTTTTGCTATATTTCGATATATTTATCGATAACTGAGTTACCGGTCAAAATGTGGTTCCCCTAAAACCTTGAAATTTGTTTATAATATCGGTATCAAACGAAGGGCAAGGCCTTAGGTTACATTTGAACTTTGCTATATTTCGATATATTTACCGATAACTGAGTTACCGCTCAAAATGTGGTTACCCTAAAACCTTGAAATTTTTATATAATGTCGGTATGAAACGAAGGCCAAGGCCTTAGGTTACCTTTGGACTTTGCTATATTTCGATAACTTTATCGATAACTGGGTTACCGGTCAAAATGTGGTTCCCCTAAAACCTTGAAATTTGTTTATAATATCGGTATCAAACGAAGGGCAAGGCCTTAGGTTACATTTGAACTTTGCTATATTTCGATATATTTACCGATAACTGAGTTACCGCTCAAAATGTGGTTACCCTAAAACCTTGAAATTTTTATATAATGTCGGTATCAAACGAAGGCCAAGGCCTTAGGTTACCTTTGGACTTTGCTATATTTCGATATATTTATCGATAACTGAGTTACCGCTCAAAATGTGGTTCCCCTAAAACCTTGAAATTTGTTTATAATATCGGTATCAAACGAAGGGCAAGGCCTTAGGTTACATTTGAACTTTGCTATATTTCGATATATTTACCGATAACTGAGTTACCGGTCAAAATGTGGTTCCCCCAAAACTTTGAAATTTGTATATAATATCAGTATCAAACGAAACGGCATGGCCATAAGTTACGTTTGGATTTTGCTATATTTCGATAATTTTATCGATAAATGAGTTATCGGTCAAGGGGTTTCCCTAAGACCTCGAAATTTGAATATAATATCGGCATAAAACGAAATGGCAAGGCCATAGGCTTCATTTGGAATTTGCTATATTTCGATACATTTATCGATAACTGAGTTACCGGTCAAAATGTGGTTCCCCCAAAACTTTGAAATTTGTATATAATATCAGTATCAAACGAAAGGGCATGGCCATAGGTTACGTTTGGACTTTGCTATATTTCGATAAATTTATCGATAACTGAGTTACCGGTCAAAATGTGGTTCCCCTAAAGCCTATAAATTTGTATATAATATCGATATCAAACGAAGGGCAAGGCCCTTTGCTCTATTTCGATATATTTACCGACAACTGAGTTACCGGTCAAAATATGGTTCCCATTAATATTTGAAATTTCCGTGCAATATCGGTATCAAACAAATATCATTTGAAATATTTATATTTTCATATATTCATCGATAAATGAGTTATCGGTCAAGGGGTTTCCCTAAGACCTCGAAATTTGAATATAATATCGTCATAAAACGAAATGGCAAGGCCATAGGCTTCATTTGGAATTTGCTATATTTCGATACATTTATCGATAACTGAGTTACCGGTCAAAATGTGGTTCCCCCAAAACTTTGAAATTTGTATATAATATCAGTATCAAACGAAAGGGCATGGCCATAAGTTAGGTTTGGCTTTTGCTATATTTCGATAACTTTATCGATAACTGAGTTACCGGTCAAAATGTGGTTCCCCTAAAACCTTGAAATTTGTTTATAATATCGGTATCAAACGAAGGGCAAGGCCTTAGGTTACCTTTGGACTTTGCTATATTTCGATATATTTATCGATAACTGAGTTACCGGTCAAAATGTGGTTCCCCTAAAACCTTGAAATTTGTTTATAATATCGGTATCAAACGAAGGGCAAGGCCTTAGGTTACATTTGAACTTTGCTATATTTCGATATATTTACCGATAACTGAGTTACCGGTCAAAATGTGGTTCCCCCAAAACTTTGAAATTTGTATATAATATCAGTATCAAACGAAAGGGCATGGCCATAAGTTACGTTTGGCTTTTGCTATATTTCGATAATTTTATCGATAACTGAGTTACCGGTCAAAATGTAGTTCCCCTAAAACCTTGAAATTTGTATATAATATCGGTATCAACGGAAAGGGTAAGGCCGTAGGTTACCTTTGGACTTTGCTATATTTCGATATATTTACCGATAACTGAGTTACCGCTCAAAATGTGGTTTCCCTAAAACCTTGAAATTTTTATATAGTGTCGGTATCAAACGAAGGCCAAGGCCTTAGGTTACCTTTGGACTTTGCTATATTTCGATATATTTATCGATAACTGGGTTACCGGTCAAAATGTGGTTCCCCTAAAACCTTGAAATTTTTATATAATGTCGGTATCAAACGAAGGCCAAGGCCTTAGGTTACCTTTGGACTTTGCTATATTTCGATATATTTATCGATAACTGAGTTACCGGTCAAAATGTGGTTCCCCTAAAACCTTGAAATTTGTTTATAATATCGGTATCAAACGAAGGGAAAGGCCATAGGTTACCTTTGGACTTTGCTATATTTCGATATATTTACCGATAACTGAGTTACCGCTCAAAATGTGGTTCTCCTAAAACCTTGAAATTTGTATATAATATCGGTATCAAACGAAAGGGCAAGGACAAAGGTTACATTTGGACTTTGCTATATTTCGATATATTTATCGATAACTGAGTTACCGCTCAAAATGTGGTAACGATAAAACCTTGAAATTTTTATATAATGTCAGTATCAAACGAATGCCAAGGCCTTAGGTTTCATTTGGACTTTGCTATATTTTGATATATTTATCGATAACTGAGTTACCGCTCAAAATGTGGTTACCCTAAAACCTTGAAATGTTTATATAATGTCGGTATCAAACGAAGGCCAAGGCCTTAGGTTACCTTTGGACTTTGCTATATTTCGATATATTTATCGATAACTGAGTTACCGGTCAAAATGTGGTTCCCCTAAAACCTTGAAATTTTTATATAATATCGGTATCAAACGAAGGGCAAGGCCTTAGGTTACATTTGAACTTTGCTATATTTCGATATATTTACCGGTAACTGAGTTACCGGTCAAAATGTGGTTCCCCCAAAACTTTGAAATTTGTATATAATATCAGTATCAAACGAAAGGGCATGGCCATAAGTTACGTTTGGCTTTTGCTATATTTCGATAATTTTATCGATAACTGAGTTACCGGTCAAAATGTAGTTCCCCTAAAACCTTGAAATTTGTATATAATATCGGTATCAACGGAAAGGGTAAGGTTATAGGTTACCTTTGGACTTTGCTATATTTCGATATATTTACCGATAACTGAGTTACCGCTCAAAATGTGGTTACCCTAAAACCTTGAAATTTTTATATAATGTCGGTATCAAACGAAGGGCAAGGCCTTAGGTTACATTTGAACTTTGCTATATTTCGATATATTTACCGATAACTGAGTTACCGGTCAAAATGTGGTTCCCCCAAAACTTTGAAATTTGTATATAATATCAGTATCAAACGAAAGGGCATGGCCATAAGTTACGTTTGGCTTTTGCTATATTTCGATATATTTATCGATAACTGAGTTACCGGTCAAAATGTGGTTCCCCTAAAACCTTGAAATTTGTTTATAATATCGGTATCAAACGAAGGGCAAGGCCTTAGGTTACATTTGAACTTTGCTATATTTCGATATATTTACCGATAACTGAGTTACCGCTCAAAATGTGGTTACCCTAAAACCTTGAAATTTTTATATAATGTCGGTATGAAACGAAGGCCAAGGCCTTAGGTTACCTTTGGACTTTGCTATATTTCGATAACTTTATCGATAACTGGGTTACCGGTCAAAATGTGGTTCCCCTAAAACCTTGAAATTTGTTTATAATATCGGTATCAAACGAAGGGCAAGGCCTTAGGTTACATTTGAACTTTGCTATATTTCGATATATTTACCGATAACTGAGTTACCGCTCAAAATGTGGTTACCCTAAAACCTTGAAATTTTTATATAATGTCGGTATCAAACGAAGGCCAAGGCCTTAGGTTACCTTTGGACTTTGCTATATTTCGATATATTTATCGATAACTGAGTTACCGCTCAAAATGTGGTTCCCCTAAAACCTTGAAATTTGTTTATAATATCGGTATCAAACGAAGGGCAAGGCCTTAGGTTACATTTGAACTTTGCTATATTTCGATATATTTACCGATAACTGAGTTACCGGTCAAAATGTGGTTCCCCCAAAACTTTGAAATTTGTATATAATATCAGTATCAAACGAAACGGCATGGCCATAAGTTACGTTTGGATTTTGCTATATTTCGATAATTTTATCGATAAATGAGTTATCGGTCAAGGGGTTTCCCTAAGACCTCGAAATTTGAATATAATATCGGCATAAAACGAAATGGCAAGGCCATAGGCTTCATTTGGAATTTGCTATATTTCGATACATTTATCGATAACTGAGTTACCGGTCAAAATGTGGTTCCCCCAAAACTTTGAAATTTGTATATAATATCAGTATCAAACGAAAGGGCATGGCCATAGGTTACGTTTGGACTTTGCTATATTTCGATAAATTTATCGATAACTGAGTTACCGGTCAAAATGTGGTTCCCCTAAAGCCTATAAATTTGTATATAATATCGATATCAAACGAAGGGCAAGGCCCTTTGCTCTATTTCGATATATTTACCGACAACTGAGTTACCGGTCAAAATATGGTTCCCATTAATATTTGAAATTTCCGTGCAATATCGGTATCAAACAAATATCATTTGAAATATTTATATTTTCATATATTCATCGATAAATGAGTTATCGGTCAAGGGGTTTCCCTAAGACCTCGAAATTTGAATATAATATCGTCATAAAACGAAATGGCAAGGCCATAGGCTTCATTTGGAATTTGCTATATTTCGATACATTTATCGATAACTGAGTTACCGGTCAAAATGTGGTTCCCCCAAAACTTTGAAATTTGTATATAATATCAGTATCAAACGAAAGGGCATGGCCATAAGTTAGGTTTGGCTTTTGCTATATTTCGATAACTTTATCGATAACTGAGTTACCGGTCAAAATGTGGTTCCCCTAAAACCTTGAAATTTGTTTATAATATCGGTATCAAACGAAGGGCAAGGCCTTAGGTTACCTTTGGACTTTGCTATATTTCGATATATTTATCGATAACTGAGTTACCGGTCAAAATGTGGTTCCCCTAAAACCTTGAAATTTGTTTATAATATCGGTATCAAACGAAGGGCAAGGCCTTAGGTTACATTTGAACTTTGCTATATTTCGATATATTTACCGATAACTGAGTTACCGGTCAAAATGTGGTTCCCCCAAAACTTTGAAATTTGTATATAATATCAGTATCAAACGAAAGGGCATGGCCATAAGTTACGTTTGGCTTTTGCTATATTTCGATAATTTTATCGATAACTGAGTTACCGGTCAAAATGTAGTTCCCCTAAAACCTTGAAATTTGTATATAATATCGGTATCAACGGAAAGGGTAAGGCCGTAGGTTACCTTTGGACTTTGCTATATTTCGATATATTTACCGATAACTGAGTTACCGCTCAAAATGTGGTTTCCCTAAAACCTTGAAATTTTTATATAGTGTCGGTATCAAACGAAGGCCAAGGCCTTAGGTTACCTTTGGACTTTGCTATATTTCGATATATTTATCGATAACTGGGTTACCGGTCAAAATGTGGTTCCCCTAAAACCTTGAAATTTTTATATAATGTCGGTATCAAACGAAGGCCAAGGCCTTAGGTTACCTTTGGACTTTGCTATATTTCGATATATTTATCGATAACTGAGTTACCGGTCAAAATGTGGTTCCCCTAAAACCTTGAAATTTGTTTATAATATCGGTATCAAACGAAGGGAAAGGCCATAGGTTACCTTTGGACTTTGCTATATTTCGATATATTTACCGATAACTGAGTTACCGCTCAAAATGTGGTTCTCCTAAAACCTTGAAATTTGTATATAATATCGGTATCAAACGAAAGGGCAAGGACAAAGGTTACATTTGGACTTTGCTATATTTCGATATATTTATCGATAACTGAGTTACCGCTCAAAATGTGGTAACGATAAAACCTTGAAATTTTTATATAATGTCAGTATCAAACGAATGCCAAGGCCTTAGGTTTCATTTGGACTTTGCTATATTTTGATATATTTATCGATAACTGAGTTACCGCTCAAAATGTGGTTACCCTAAAACCTTGAAATGTTTATATAATGTCGGTATCAAACGAAGGCCAAGGCCTTAGGTTACCTTTGGACTTTGCTATATTTCGATATATTTATCGATAACTGAGTTACCGGTCAAAATGTGGTTCCCCTAAAACCTTGAAATTTTTATATAATATCGGTATCAAACGAAGGGCAAGGCCTTAGGTTACATTTGAACTTTGCTATATTTCGATATATTTACCGGTAACTGAGTTACCGGTCAAAATGTGGTTCCCCCAAAACTTTGAAATTTGTATATAATATCAGTATCAAACGAAAGGGCATGGCCATAAGTTACGTTTGGCTTTTGCTATATTTCGATAATTTTATCGATAACTGAGTTACCGGTCAAAATGTAGTTCCCCTAAAACCTTGAAATTTGTATATAATATCGGTATCAACGGAAAGGGTAAGGTTATAGGTTACCTTTGGACTTTGCTATATTTCGATATATTTACCGATAACTGAGTTACCGCTCAAAATGTGGTTACCCTAAAACCTTGAAATTTTTATATAATGTCGGTATCAAACGAAGGCCAAGGCCTTAGGTTACCTTTGGACTTTGCTATATTTCGATATATTTATCGATAACTGAGTTACCGGTCAAAATGTGGTTCCCCTAAAACCTTGAAATTTGTTTATAATATCGGTATCAAACGAAGGGCAAGGCCTTAGGTTACATTTGAACTTTGCTATATTTCGATATATTTACCGATAACTGAGTTACCGGTCAAAATGTGGTTCCCCCAAAACTTTGAACTTTGTATATAATATCAGTATCAAACGAAAGGGCATGGCCATAAGTTACGTTTGGCTTTTGCTATATTTCGATAATTTTATCGATAACTGAGTTACCGGTCAAAATGTAGTTCCCCTAAAACCTTGAAATTTGTATATAATATCGGTATCAAACGAAGGCCAAGGCCTTAGGTTACCTTTGGACTTTGCTATATTTCGATATATTTATCGATAACTGAGTTACCGGTCAAAATGTGGTTCCCCTAAAAACTTGAAATTTGTTTATAATATCGGTATCAAACGAAGGGCAAGGCCTTAGGTTACATTTGAACTTTGCTATATTTCGATATATTTACCGATAACTGAGTTACCGCTCAAAATGTGGTTACCCTAAAACCTTGAAATTTTTATATAATGTCGGTATCAAACGAAGGCCAAGGCCTTAGGTTACCTTTGGACTTTGCTATATTTCGATAACTTTATCGATAACTGAGTTACCGGTCAAAATGTGGTTCCCCTAAAACCTTGAAATTTGTTTATAATATCGGTATCAAACGAAGGGCAAGGCCTTAGGTTACATTTGAACTTTGCTCTATTTCGATATATTTACCGATAACTGAGTTACCGCTCAAAATGTGGTTACCCTAAAACCTTGAAATTTTTATATAATGTCGGTATCAAACGAAGGCCAAGGCCTTAGGTTACCTTTGGACTTTGCTATATTTCGATATATTTATCGATAACTGAGTTACCGGTCAAAATGTGGTTCCCCTAAAACCTTGAAATTTGTTTATAATATCGGTATCAAACGAAGGGCAAGGCCTTAGGTTACATTTGAACTTTGCTATATTTCGATATATTTACCGATAACTGAGTTACCGGTCAAAATGTGGTTCCCCCAAAACTTTGAAATTTGTATATAATATCAGTATCAAACGAAAGGGCATGGCCATAAGTTACGTTTGGATTTTGCTATATTTCGATAATTTTATCGATAAATGAGTTATCGGTCAAGGGGTTTCCCTAAGACCTCGAAATTTGAATATAATATCGGCATAAAACGAAATGGCAAGGCCATAGGCTTCATTTGGAGTTTGCTATATTTCGATACATTTATCGATAACTGAGTTACCGGTCAAAATGTGGTTCCCCCAAAACTTTGAAATTTGTATATAATATCAGTATCAAACGAAAGGGCATGGCCATAGGTTACGTTTGGACTTTGCTATATTTCGATAAATTTATCGATAACTGAGTTACCGGTCAAAATGTGGTTCCCCTAAAGCCTATAAATTTGTATATAATATCGATATCAAACGAAGGGCAAGGCCCTTTGCTCTATTTCGATATATTTACCGACAACTGAGTTACCGGTCAAAATATGGTTCCCATTAATATTTGAAATTTCCGTGCAATATCGGTATCAAACAAATATCATTTGAAATATTTATATTTTCATATATTCATCGATAAATGAGTTATCGGTCAAGGGGTTTCCCTAAGACCTCGAAATTTGAATATAATATCGGCATAAAACGAAATGGCAAGGCCATAGGCTTCATTTGGAATTTGCTATATTTCGATACATTTATCGATAACTGAGTTACCGGTCAAAATGTGGTTCCCCCAAAACTTTGAAATTTGTATATAATATCAGTATCAAACGAAAGGGCATGGCCATAAGTTAGGTTTGGCTTTTGCTATATTTCGATAACTTTATCGATAACTGAGTTACCGGTCAAAATGTGGTTCCCCTAAAACCTTGAAATTTGTTTATAATATCGGTATCAAACGAAGGGCAAGGCCTTAGGTTACCTTTGGACTTTGCTATATTTCGATATATTTATCGATAACTGAGTTACCGGTCAAAATGTGGTTCCCCTAAAACCTTGAAATTTGTTTATAATATCGGTATCAAACGAAGGGCAAGGCCTTAGGTTACATTTGAACTTTGCTATATTTCGATATATTTACCGATAACTGAGTTACCGGTCAAAATGTGGTTCCCCCAAAACTTTGAAATTTGTATATAATATCAGTATCAAACGAAAGGGCATGGCCATAAGTTACGTTTGGCTTTTGCTATATTTCGATAATTTTATCGATAACTGAGTTACCGGTCAAAATGTAGTTCCCCTAAAACCTTGAAATTTGTATATAATATCGGTATCAACGGAAAGGGTAAGGCCATAGGTTACCTTTGGACTTTGCTATATTTCGATATATTTACCGATAACTGAGTTACCGCTCAAAATGTGGTTACCCTAAAACCTTGAAATTTTTATATAGTGTCGGTATCAAACGAAGGCCAAGGCCTTAGGTTACCTTTGGACTTTGCTATATTTCGATATATTTATCGATAACTGAGTTACCGGTCAAAATGTGGTTCCCCTAAAACCTTGAAATTTTTATATAATGTCGGTATCAAACGAAGGCCAAGGCCTTAGGTTACCTTTGGACTTTGCTATATTTCGATATATTTATCGATAACTGAGCTACCGGTCAAAATGTGGTTCCCCTAAAACCTTGAAATTTGTTTATAATATCGGTATCAAACGAAGGGAAAGGCCATAGGTTACCTTTGGACTTTGCTATATTTCGATATATTTACCGATAACTGAGTTACCGCTCAAAATGTGGTTCCCCTAAAACCTTGAAATTTGTATATAATATCGGTATCAAACGAAAGGGCAAGGACAAAGGTTACATTTGGACTTTGCTATATTTCGATATATTTATCGATAACTGAGTTACCGCTCAAAATGTGGTAACGATAAAACCTTGAAATTTTTATATAATGTCAGTATCAAACGAATGCCAAGGCCTTAGGTTGCATTTGGACTTTGCTATATTTTGATATATTTATCGATAACTGAGTTACCGCTCAAAATGTGGTTACCCTAAAACCTTGAAATGTTTATATAATGTCGGTATCAAACGAAGGCCAAGGCCTTAGGTTACCTTTGGACTTTGCTATATTTCGATATATTTATCGATAACTGAGTTACCGGTCAAAATGTGGTTCCCCTAAAACCTTGAAATTTGTTTATAATATCGGTATCAAACGAGGGGCAAGGCGTTGGGTTTCATTTGGACTTTGCTATATTTTGATATATTTATCGATAACTGGGTTACCGGTCAAAATGTGGTTCCCCTAAACCCTTGAAATTTGTATATAATATCGGTATCAAACGAAAGGGTAAGGCCATAGGTTACCTTTGGACTTTGCTATATTTCGATATATTTATCGATAACTGAGTTACCGGTCAAAATGTGGTCCGCCTAAAGCCTATAAATTTGTATATAATATCGATATCAAACGAATGGCAAGGCCCTTTGCTATATTTCGATATATTTACCGACAACTGAGTTACCGGTCAAAATATGGTTCCCATTAATATTTGAAATTTCCGTGCAATATCGGTATCAAACAAATATCATTTGAAATATTTATATTTTCATATATTCAACGATAAATGAGTTATCGGTCAAGGGTTTTCCCTAAGACCTCGAAATTTGAATATAATATCGGCATAAAACGAAATGGCAAGGCCATAGGCTTCATTTGGAATTTGCTATATTTCGATACATTTATCGATAACTGAGTTACAGGTCAAAATGTGGTTCCCCTAAAACCTTGAAATTTGTTTATAATATCGGTATCAAACGAGGGGCAAGGCGTTGGGTTTCATTTGGACTTTGCTATATTTCGATATATTTATCGATAACTGAGTTACCGGTCAAAATGTGGTTCCGCCAAAACATTGAAATTTGTATATAATATCCGTATTAAACGAAAGGGCATGACCATAGGTTACGTTTGGATTTTGCTATATTTCGATAAATTTATCGATAACTGAGTTACCGGTCAAAATGTGGCTCCCCTAAAACCTTGAAATTTGTATATAATGTCGGTATCAAACGAAGGGCAAGGCCTTAGGTTTCATTTGGACTTTGCTCTATTTTGATATATTTATCGATAACTGAGTTACCGGTCAAAATGCGGTTCCCATTAATATTTGAAATTTCCGTGCAATATCGGTATCAAACAAATATCATTTGAAATATTTATATTTTCATATATTCATCGATAAATGAGTTATCGGTCAAGGGGTTTCCCTAAGACCTCGAAATTTGAATATAATATCGGCATAAAACGAAATGGCAAGGCCATAGGCTTCATTTGGAATTTGCTATATTTCGATACATTTATCGATAACTGAGTTACAGGTCAAAATGTGGTTCCAATAAAACCTTGAAATTTGTATATAATATCGGTATCAAACGAAGGGCAAGGCCTTAGGTTTCATTTGGACTTTGCTATATTTCTATATATTTACCGATAACTGAGTTACCGGTCAAAATGCGGTTCCCCTAAAACCTTGAAATTTGTATATAATATCGGTATCAAACGAAAAGGCAAGGCCATAGGTTACATTTGAACTTTGCTATATTTCGATATATTTATCGATAACTGAGTTACCGGTCAAAATGTGGTTCCGCCAAAACATTGAAATTTGTATATAATATCCGTATTAAACGAAAGGGCATGACCATAGGTTACGTTTGGATTTTGCTATATTTCGATAAATTTATCGATAACTGAGTTGCCGGTCAAAATGTGGTTCCCCTAAAACCTTGCAATTTGTATATAATATCGGTATCAAACGAAAGTGCAAGGCCTTAGGTTACATTTGAACTTTGCTATATTTCGATATATTTATCGATAACTGAGTTACCGGTCAAAATGTGGTTCCGCCAAAACATTGAAATTTGTATATAATATCCGTATCAAACGAAAGTGCAAGGCCTTAGGTTACATTTGAACTTTGCTATATTTCGATATATTTATCGATAACTGAGTTGCCGGTCAAAATGTGGTTCCCCTAAAACCTTGCAATTTGTATATAATATCGGTATCAAACGAAAGTGCAAGGCCTTAGGTTACATTTGAACTTTGCTATATTTCGATATATTTATCGATAACTGAGTTACCGGTCAAAATGTGGTTCCGCCAAAACATTGAAATTTGTATATAATATCCGTATTAAACGAAAGGGCATGACCATAGGTTACGTTTGGATTTTGCTATATTTCGATAAATTTATCGATAACTGAGTTACCGGTCAAAATGTGGTTCCCCTAAAACCTTGAAATTTGTATATAATGTCGGTATCAAACGAAGGGCAAGGCCTTAGGTTTCATTTGGACTTTGCTCTATTTTGATATATTTATCGATAACTGAGTTACCGGTCAAAATGCGGTTCCCATTAATATTTGAAATTTCCGTGCAATATCGGTATCAAACAAATATCATTTGAAATATTTATATTTTCATATATTCATCGATAAATGAGTTATCGGTCAAGGGGTTTCCCTAAGACCTCGAAATTTGAATATAATATCGGCATAAAACGAAATGGCAAGGCCATAGGCTTCATTTGGAATTTGCTATATTTCGACACATTTATCGATAACTGAGTTACCGGTCAAAATGTGGTTCCCCCAAAACTTTGAAATTTGTATATAATATCCGTATCAAACGAAAGGGCATGGCCATAGGTTACGTTTGGATTTTGCTATATTTCGATAAATTTATCGATAACTGAGTTACCGGTCAAAATGTGGTTCCCCTAAAACCTTGAAATTTGTATATAATGTCGGTATCAAACGAAGGGCAAGGCCCTAGGTTTCATTTGGACTTTGCTCTATTTTGATATATTTATCGATAACTGAGTTGCCGGTCAAAATGCGGTTCACCTAAAACCTTGAAATTTGTATATAATATTGGTATCAAACGAAAGGGCAAGGCCATAGGTTACATTTGGACTTTGCTATATTTCGATCAATTTATCGATAACTGAGTTACCGGTCAAAATGTGGTTCCGCCAAAACATTGAAATTTGTATATAATATCCGTATCAAACGAAAGGGCATGGCCATAGGTTAGGTTTGGATTTTGCTATATTTCGATAAATTTATCGATAACTGAGTTACCGGTCAAAATCTGGTTCCCCTAAAACCTTGAAATTTGTATATAATATCGGTATCAAACGAAGGGCAAGGCCTTAGGTTTCATTTGGACTTTGCTCTATTTTGATATATTTATCGATAACTGAGTTACCGGTCAAAATCTGGTTCCCCTAAAACCTTGAAATTTGTATATAATATCGGTATCAAACGAAGGGCAAGGCCTTAGGTTTCATTTGGACTTTGCTCTATTTTGATATATATATCGATAACTGAGTTACCGGTCAAAATGTGGTTCCGCCAAAACATTGAAATTTGTATATAATATCCGTATCAAACGAAAGGGCATGGCCATAGGTTAGGTTTGGATTTTGCTATATTTCGATCAATTTATCGATAACTGAGTTACCGGTCAAAATGTGGTTCCGCCAAAACATTGAAATTTGTATATAATATCCGTATCAAACGAAAGGGCATGGCCATAGGTTAGGTTTGGATTTTGCTATATTTCGATAAATTTATCGATAACTGAGTTACCGGTCAAAATCTGGTTCCCCTAAAACCTTGAAATTTGTATATAATATCGGTATCAAACGAAGGGCAAGGCCTTAGGTTTCATTTGGACTTTGCTATATTTCGATCAATTATTCGATAACTGAGTTACCGGTCAAAATGTGGTTCCCCCAAAACTTTGAAATTTGTATATAATATCCGTATCAAACGAAAGGGCATGGCCATAGGTTACGTTTGGATTTTGCTATATTTCGATAAATTTATCGATAACTGAGTTACCGGTCAAAATGTGGTTCCCCTAAAACCTTGAAATTTGTATATAATGTCGGTATCAAACGAAGGGCAAGGCCTTAGGTTTCATTTGGACTTTGCTCTATTTTGATATATTTATCGATAACTGAGTTACCGGTCAAAATGCGGTTCCCCTAAAACCTTGAAATTTGTATATAATATTGGTATCAAACGAAAGGGCAAGGCCATAGGTTACATTTGGACTTTGCTATATTTCGATCAATTTATCGATAACTGAGTTACCGGTCAAAATGTGGTTCCGCCAAAACATTGAAATTTGTATATAATATCCGTATCAAACGAGAGGGCATGGCGATAGGTTACGTTTGGATTTTGCTATATTTCGATAAATTTATCGATAATTGAGTTACCGGTCAAAATCTGGTCCCCCTAAAACCTTGAAATTTGTATATAATATCGGTATCAAACGAAGGGCAAGGCCTTAGGTTTCATTTGGACTTTGCTATATTTCGATATATTTACCGATAACTGAGTTACCGGTCAAAATGCGGTTCCCCTAAAACCTTGAAATTTGTATATAATATCGGTATCAAACGAAAAGGCAAGGCCATAGGTTACATTTGGACTTTGCTATATTTCGATAAATTTATCGATAACTGAGTTACCGGTCAAAATGTCGTTCCCCCACAATATTGAAATTTGTATATAATATCAGTATCAAACGAAAGGGCATGGCCATAGGTTACGTTTGGACTTTGCTATATTTCAATAAATTTATCCATAACTGAGTTACCGGTCAAAATCTGGTTCCCCCAAAACATTGAAATTTGTATATAATATCAGTATCAAACGAAAGGGCATGGCCATAGGTTACGTTTGGACTTTGCTATATTTCGATAAATTTATCGATAACTGAGTTACCGGTCAAAATGTGGTTCCCCTAAAGCCTATAAATTTGTATATAATATCGATATCAAACGAAGGGCAAGGCCCTTTGCTCTATTTCGATATATTTACCGACAACTGAGTTACCGGTCAAAATATGGTTCCCATTAATATTTGAAATTTCCGTGCAATATCGGTATCAAACAAATATCATTTGAAATATTTATATTTTCATATATTCATCGATAAATGAGTTATCGGTCAAGGGGTTTCCCTAAGACCTCGAAATTTGAATATAATATCGGCATAAAACGAAATGGCAAGGCCATAGGCTTCATTTGGAATTTGCTATATTTCGATACATTTATCGATAACTGAATTACCGGTCAAAATGTGGTTCCCCCAAAACTTTGAAATTTGTATATAATATCAGTATCAAACGAAAGGGCATGGCCATAAGTTAGGTGTGGCTTTTGCTATATTTCGATAACTTTATCGATAACTGAGTTACCGGTCAAAATGTGGTTCCCCTAAAACCTTGAAATTTGTTTATAATATCGGTATCAAACGAAGGGCAAGGCCTTAGGTTACATTTGAACTTTGCTATATTTCGATATATTTACCGATAACTGAGTTACCGCTCAAAATGTGGTTACCCTAAAACCTTGAAATTTTTATATAATATCGGTATCAAACGAAGGCCAAGGCCTTAGGTTACCTTTGGACTTTGCTATATTTCGATATATTTATCGATAACTGAGTTACCGGTCAAAATGTGGTTCCCCTAAAACCTTGAAATTTGTTTATAATATCGGTATCAAACGAAGGGCAAGGCCTTAGGTTACATTTGAACTTTGCTATATTTCGATATATTTACCGATAACTGAGTTACCGGTCAAAATGTGGTTCCCCCAAAACTTTGAAATTTGTATATAATATCAGTATCAAACGAAAGGGAATGGCCATAAGTTACGTTTGGCTTTTGCTATATTTCGATAATTTTATCGATAACTGAGTTACCGGTCAAAATGTAGTTCCCCTAAAACCTTGAAATTTGTATATAATATCGGTATCAACGGAAAGGGTAAGGCCATAGGTTACCTGTGGACTTTGCTATATTTCGATATATTTACCGATAACTGAGTTACCGCTCAAAATGTGGTTACCCTAAAACCTTGAAATTTTTATATAGTGTCGGTATCAAACGATGGCCAAGGCCTTAGGTTACCTTTGGACTTTGCTATATTTCGATATATTTATCGATAACTGAGTTACCGGTCAAAATGTGGTTACCCTAAAACCTTGAAATTTTTATATAGTGTCGGTATCAAACGATGGCCAAGGCCTTAGGTTACCTTTGAACTTTGCTATATTTCGATATATTTATCGATAACTGAGTTACCGGTCAAAATGTGGTTCCCCTAAAACCTTGAAATTTGTTTATAATATCGGTATCAAACGAAGGGCAAGGCCATAGGTTACCTTTGGACTTTGCTATATTTCGATATATTTACCGATAACTGAGTTACCGCTCAAAATGTGGTTCCCCTAAAACCTTGAAATTTGTACTTTGCTATATTTCGATATATTTACCGATAACTGAGTTACCGGTCAAAATGTGGTTCCCATTGAAATTTGAAATTTCCGTGCAATATCGGTATTAAACAAATATCATTTGAAATATTTATATTTTCATATATTCATCGTTAAATGAGTTATCGGTCAAGTTGGGGTTTCCCTAAGACCTCGAAATTTGAATATAATATCGGCATAGAACGAAATGGCAAGGCCTTAGGTTACATTTGAACTTTGCTATATTTCGATATATTTATCGATAACTGAGTTACCGGTCAAAATGTGGTTCCCCTAAAACCTTGCAATTTGTATATAATATCGGTATCAAACGAAAGTGCAAGGCCTTAGGTTACATTTGAACTTTGCTATATTTCGATATATTTATCGATAACTGAGTTACCGGTCAAAATGTGGTTCCGCCAAAACATTGAAATTTGTATATAATATCCGTATCAAACGAAAGGGCATGGCCATAGGTTACGTTTGGATTTTGCTATATTTCGATAAATTTATCGATAACTGAGTTACCGGTCAAAATGTGGTTCCTCTAAAACCTTGAAATTTGTATATAATGTCGGTATCAAACGAAGGGCAAGGCCTTAGGTTTCATTTGGACTTTGCTCTATTTTGATATATTTATCGATAACTGATTTACCGGTCAAAATGCGGCTCCCCTAAAACCTTGAAATTTGTATATAATATCGGTATCAAACGAAAGGGCAAGGCCATAGGTTAGATTTGGACTTTGCTATATTTCGATAAATTTATCGATAACTGAGTTACCGGTCAAAATGTGGTTCGCCTAAAGCCTATAAATTTGTATACAATATCGATATCAAACGAATGGCAAGGCCCTTTGCTATATTTCGATATATTTACCGACAACTGAGTTACCGGTCAAAATATGGTTCCCATTAATATTTGAAATTTCCGTGCAATATCGGTATCAAACAAATATCATTTGAAATATTTATATTTTCATATATTCATCGATAAATGAGTTATCGGTCAAGGGGTTTCCCTAAGACCTCGAAATTTGAATATAATATCGGCATAAAACGAAATGGCAAGGCCATAGGCTTCATTTGGAATTTGCTATATTTCGATACATTTGTCGATAACTGAGTTACAGGTCAAAATGTGGTTCCCATAAAACCTTGAAATTTGTATATAATATCGGTATCAACCGAAGGGCAAGGCCTTAGGTTTCATTTGGACTTTGCTATATTTCTATATATTTACCGATAACTGAGTTACCGGTCAAAATGCGGTTCCCCTAAAACATTGAAATTTGTATATAATATCGGTATCAAACGAAAAGGCAAGGCCATAGGTTACATTTGAACTTTGCTATATTTCGATATATTTATCGATAACTGAGTTACCGGTCAAAATGTGGTTCCGCCAAAACATTGAAATTTGTATATAATATCCGTATCAAACGAAAGTGCAAGGCCTTAGGTTACATTTGAACTTTGCTATATTTCAATATATTTATCGATAACTGAGTTACCGGTCAAAATGTGGTTCCCCTAAAACCTTGCAATTTGTATATAATATCGGTATCAAACGAAAGTGCAAGGCCTTAGGTTACATTTGAACTTTGCTATATTTCGATATATTTATCGATAACTGAGTTACCGGTCAAAAGTGGTTCCGCCAAAACATTGAAATTTGTATATAATATCCGTATCAAACGAAAGGGCATGACCATAGGTTACGTTTGGATTTTGCTATATTTCGATAAATTTATCGATAACTAAGTTACCGGTCAAAATGTGGTTCCCCTAAAACCTTGAAATTTGTATATAATGTCGGTATCAAACGAAGGGCAAGGCCTTAGGTTTCATTTGGACTTTGCTCTATTTTCATATATTTATCGATAACTGAGTTACCGGTCAAAATGCGGCTCCCCTAAAACCTTGAAATTTGTATATAATATCGGTATCAAACGAAAGGGCAAGGCCATAGGTTACATTTGGACTTTGCTATATTTCGATAAATTTATCGATAACTGAGTTACCGGTAAAAATGTGGTTCCCCTAAAGCCTATAAATTTGTATATAATATCGATATTAAACGAAGGGCAAGGCCCTTTGCTATATTTCGATATATTTACCGACAACTGAGTTACCGGTCAAAATATGGTTCCCATTAATATTTGAAATTTCCGTGCAATATCGGTATCAAACAAATATCATTTGAAATATTTATATTTTCATATATTCATCGATAAATGAGTTATCGGTCAAGGGGTTTCCCTAAGACCTCGAAATTTGAATATAATATCGGCATAAAACGAAATGGCAAGGCCATAGGCTTCATTTGGAATTTGCTATATTTCGATACATTTATCGATAACTGAGTTACCGGTCAAAATGTGGTTCCCCTAAAACCTTGAAATTTGTATATAATATCGGTATCAAACGAAGGGCAAGGCCTTAGGTTTCATTTGGACTTTGCTATATTTCGATATAGTTACCGATAACTGAGTTACCGGTCAAAATGCGGTTCCCCTAAAACATTGAAATTTGTATATAATATCGGTATCAAACGAAAAGGCAAGGCCATAGGTTACATTTGGACTTTGCTATATTTCGATAAATTTATCGATAACTGAGTTACCGGTCAAAATGTAGTTCCCCCAAAACATTGAAATTTGTATATAATATCGGTATCAAACGAAGGGCAAGGCCTTAGGTTTCATTTGGACTTTTCTACATTTCGATATATTTACCGATAACTGAGTTACCGGTCAAAATGCGGTTCCCCTAAAACCTTGAAATTTGTATATAATATCGGTATCAAACGAAAAGGCAAGGCCATAGGTTACATTTGGACTTTGCTATATTTCGATAAATTTATCGATAACTGAGTTACCGGTCAAAATGTGGTTCCGCCAAAACATTGAAATTTGTATATAATATCCGTATCAAACGAAAGGGCATGGCCTTAGGTTACGTTTGCATTTGGCTATATTTCGATAAATTTATCGATAACTGAGTTACCGGTCCAAATGTGGTTCCCCTAAAACCTTGAAATTTGTATATAATATCGGTATCAAACGAATGGCAAGGCCTCAGGTTTCATTTGGACTTTGCTATATTTCGATATATTTACCGATAACTGAGTTACCGGTCAAAATGCGGTTCCCCTAAAACCTTGAAATTTGTATATAATATCGGTATCAAACGAAAAGGCAAGGCTATAGGTTACATTTGGACTTTGCTATATTTCGATAAATTTATCGATAACTGAGTTACCGGTCAAAATGTAGTTCCCCCAAAACATTGAAATTTGTATATAATATCGGTATCAAACGAAGGGCAAGACCTTAGGTTTCATTTGGACTTTGCTACATTTCGATATATTTACCGATAACTGAGTTACCGGTCGAAATGCGGTTCCCCTAAAACCTTGAAATTTGTATATAATATCGGTATCAAACGAAAAGGCAAGGCCATAGGTTACATTTGGACTTTGCTATATTTCGATAAATTTATCGATAACTGAGTTACCGGTCAAAATGTGGTTCCGCCAAAACATTGAAATTTGTATATAATATCCGTATCAAACGAAAGGGCATGGCCATAGGTTACGTTTGCATTTGGCTATATTTCGATAAATTTATCGATAACTGAGTTACCGGTCAAAATGTGGTTCCCCTAAAACCTTGAAATTTGTATATAATATCGGTATCAAACGAAGGGCAAGGCCTTAGGTTTCATTTGAACTTTGCTATATTTCGATATATTTATCGATAACTGAGTTACCGGTCAAAATGTGGTTCCGCCAAAACATTGAAATTTGTATATAATATCCGTATCAAACGAAAGTGTAAGGCCTTAGGTTACATTTGAACTTTGCTATATTTCGATATATTTATCGATAACTGAGTTACCGGTCAAAATCTGGTTCCCCTAAAACCTTGCAATTTGTATATAATATCGGTATCAAACGAAGGGCAAGGCCTTAGGTTTCATTTGGACTTTGCTATATTTCGATCAATTTATCGATAACTGAGTTACCGGTCAAAATGTGGTTCCCCCAAAACTTTGAAATTTGTATATAATATCCGTATCAAACGAAAGGGCATGGCCATAGGTTACGTTTGGATTTTGCTATATTTCGATAAATTTATCGATAACTGAGTTACCGGTCAAAATGTGGTTCCCCTAAAACCTTGACATTTGTATATAATGTCGGTATCAAACGAAGGGCAAGGCCTTAGGTTTCATTTGGACTTTGCTCTATTTTGATATATTTATCGATAACTGAGTTACCGGTCAAAATGCGGTTCCCCTAAAACCTTGAAATTTGTATATAATATTGGTATCAAACGAAAGGGCAAGGCCATAGGTTACATTTGGACTTTGCTATATTTCGATCAATTTATCGATAACTGAGTTACCGGTCAAAATGTGGTTCCGCCAAGACATTGAAATTTGTTTATAATATCTGTTTCAAACGAAAGGGCATGGCCATAGGTTACGTTTGGATTTTGCTATATTTCGATAAATTTATCGATAACTGAGTTACCGGTCAAAATCTGGTTCCCCTAAAACCTTGAAATTTGTATATAATATCGGTATCAAACGAAGGGCAAGGCCTTAGGTTTCATTTGGACTTTGCTATATTTCGATATATTTACCGATAACTGAGTTACCGGTCAAAATGCGGTTCCCCTAAAACCTTGAAATTTGTATATAATATCGGTATCAAACGAAAAGGCAAGGCCATAGGTTACATTTGGACTTGGCTATATTTCGATAAATTTATCTATAACTGAGTTACCGGTCAAAATGTCGTTCCCCCACAATATTGAAATTTGTATATAATATCAGTATCAAACGAAAGGGCAAGGCCTTAGGTTTCATTTGGACTTTGCTCTATTTTGATATATTTATCGATAACTGAGTTACCGGTCAAAATGCGGTTCCCCTAAAACCTTGAAATTTGTATATAATATTGGTATCAAACGAAAGGGCAAGGCCATAGGTTACATTTGGACTTTGCTATATTTCGATCAATTTATCGATAACTGAGTTACCGGTCAAAATGTGGTTCCGCCAAGACATTGAAATTTGTTTATAATATCCGTATCAAACGAAAGGGCATGGCCATAGGTTACGTTTGGATTTTGCTCTATTTTGATATATTTACCGATAACTGAGTTACCGGTCAAAATGCGGTTCCCCTAAAGCCTTGAAATTTGTATATAATATCGGTATCAAACGAAAAGGCAAGGCCATAGGTTACGTTTGGACTTTGCTATATTTCAATAAATTTATCCATAACTGAGTTACCGGTCAAAATCTGGTTCCCCCAAAACATTGAAATTTGTATATAATATCAGTATCAAACGAAAGGGCATGGCCATAGGTTACATTTGGACTTTGCTATATTTCGATAAATTTATCGATAACTGAGTTACCGGTCAAAATCTGGTTCCCCTAAAACCTTGAAATTTGTATATAATATCGGTATCAAACGAAGGGCAAGGCCATAGGCTTCATTTGGAATTTGCTATATTTCGATACATTTATCGATAACTGAGTTACCGGTCAAAATGTGGTTCCCCCAAAACTTTGAAATTTGTATATAATATCAGTATCAAACGAAAGGGCATGGCCATAAGTTACGTTTGGCTTTTGCTATATTTCGATAACTTTATCGATAACTGAGTTACCGGTCAAAATGTGGTTCCCCTAAAACCTTGAAATTTGTTTATAATATCGGTATCAAACGAAGGGCAAGGCCTTAGGTTACATTTGAACTTTGCTATATTTCGATATATTTACCGATAACTGAGTTACCGCTCAAAATGTGGTTACCCTAAAACCTTGAAATTTGTATATAATATCGGTATCAAACGAAAGGGCAAGGCCATAGGTTACCTTTGGACTTTGCTATATTTCGATATATTTACCGATAACTGAGTTACCGGTCAAAATGTGGTTCCCCTAAAACCTTGAAATTTGTATATAATATCGGTATCAAACGAAAGGTCAAGGACAAAGGTTACATTTGGACTTTGCTATATTTCGATATATTTTTCGATAACTGAGTTACCGGTCAAAATGTAGTTCCCCTAAAACCTTGAAATTTGTATATAATATCGGTATCAACGGAAAGGGTAAGGCCATAGGTTACCTGTGGACTTTGCTATATTTCGATATATTTACCGATAACTGAGTTACCGCTCAAAATGTGGTTACCCTAAAACCTTGAAATTTTTATATAGTGTCGGTATCAAACGAAGGCCAAGGCCTTAGGTTACTTTTGGACTTTGCTATATTTCGATATATTTATCGATAACTGAGTTACCGGTCAAAATGTGGTTCCCCTAAAACCTTGAAATTTTTATATAATGTCGGTATCAAACGAAGGCCAAGGCCTTAGGTTACCTTTGGACTTTGCTATATTTCGATATATTTATCGATAACTGAGTTACCGGTCAAAATGTGGTTCCCCTAAAACCTTGAAATTTGTTTATAATATCGGTATCAAACGAAGGGCAAGGCCATAGGTTACCTTTGGACTTTGCTATATTTCGATATATTTACCGATAACTGAGTTACCGCTCGAAATGTGGTTCCCCTAAAACCTTGAAATTTGTATATAATATCGGTATCAAACGAAAGGGCAAGGACAAAGGTTACATTTGGACTTTGCTATATTTCGATATATTTATCGATAACTGAGTTACCGCTCAAAATGTGGTAACGATAAAACCTTGAAATTTTTATATAATGTCGGTATCAAACGAATGCCAAGGCCTTAGGTTTCATTTGGACTTTGCTATATTTTGATATATTTATCGATAACTGAGTTACCGCTCAAAATGTGGTTACCCTAAAACCTTGAAATGTTTATATAATGTCGGTATCAAACGAAGGCCAAGGCCTTAGGTTACCTTTGGACTTTGCTATATTTCGATATATTTATCGATAACTGAGTTACCGGTCAAAATGTGGTTCCCCTAAAACCTTGAAATTTGTATATAATATCGGTATCAACGGAAAGGGTAAGGCCATAGGTTACCTGTGGACTTTGCTATATTTCGATATATTTACCGATAACTGAGTTACCGCTCAAAATGTGGTTACCCTAAAACCTTGAAATTTTTATATAGTGTCGGTATCAAACGAAGGCCAAGGCCTTAGGTTACTTTTGGACTTTGCTATATTTCGATATATTTATCGATAACTGAGTTACCGGTCAAAATGTGGTTCCCCTAAAACCTTGAAATTTTTATATAATGTCGGTATCAAACGAAGGCCAAGGCCTTAGGTTACCTTTGGACTTTGCTATATTTCGATATATTTATCGATAACTGAGTTACCGGTCAAAATGTGGTTCCCCTAAAACCTTGAAATTTTTATATAATGTCGGTATCAAACGAAGGCCAAGGCCTTAGGTTACCTTTGGACTTTGCTATATTTCGATATATTTATCGATAACTGAGTTACCGGTCAAAATGTGGTTCCCCTAAAACCTTGAAATTTGTTTATAATATCGGTATCAAACGAGGGGCAAGGCGTTGGGTTTCATTTGGACTTTGCTATATTTTGATATATTTATCGATAACTGAGTTACCGGTCAAAATGTGGTTCCCCTAAACCCTTGAAATTTGTATATAATATCGGTATCAAACGAAAGGGTAAGGCCATAGGTTACCTGTGGACTTTGCTATATTTCGATATATTTACCGATAACTGAGTTACCGCTCAAAATGTGGTTACCCTAAAACCTTGAAATTTTTATATAGTGTCGGTATCAAACGAAGGCCAAGGCCTTAGGTTACTTTTGGACTTTGCTATATTTCGATATATTTATCGATAACTGAGTTACCGGTCAAAATGTAGTTCCCCTAAAACCTTGAAATTTGTATATAATATCGGTATCAACGGAAAGGGTAAGGCCATAGGTTACCTGTGGACTTTGCTATATTTCGATATATTTACCGATAACTGAGTTACCGCTCAAAATGTGGTTACCCTAAAACCTTGAAATTTTTATATAGTGTCGGTATCAAACGAAGGCCAAGGCCTTAGGTTACTTTTGGACTTTGCTATATTTCGATATATTTATCGATAACTGAGTTACCGGTCAAAATGTGGTTCCCCTAAAACCTTGAAATTTTTATATAATGTCGGTATCAAACGAAGGCCAAGGCCTTAGGTTACCTTTGGACTTTGCTATATTTCGATACATTTATCGATAACTGAGTTACCGGTCAAAATGTGGTTCCCCTAAAACCTTGAAATTTGTTTATAATATCGGTATCAAACGAAGGGCAAGGCCATAGGTTACCTTTGGACTTTGCTATATTTCGATATATTTACCGATAACTGAGTTACCGCTCGAAATGTGGTTCCCCTAAAACTTTGAAATTTGTATATAATATCGGTATCAAACGAAAGGGCAAGGACAAAGGTTACATTTGGACTTTGCTATATTTCGATATATTTATCGATAACTGAGTTACCGCTCAAAATGTGGTAACGATAAAACCTTGAAATTTTTATATAATGTCGGTATCAAACGAATGCCAAGGCCTTAGGTTTCATTTGGACTTTGCTATATTTTGATATATTTATCGATAACTGAGTTACCGCTCAAAATGTGGTTACCCTAAAACCTTGAAATGTTTATATAATGTCGGTATCAAACGAAGGCCAAGGCCTTAGGTTACCTTTGGACTTTGCTATATTTCGATATATTTATCGATAACTGAGTTACCGGTCAAAATGTGGTTCCCCTAAAACCTTGAAATTTGTTTATAATATCGGTATCAAACGAGGGGCAAGGCGTTGGGTTTCATTTGGACTTTGCTATATTTTGATATATTTATCGATAACTGAGTTACCGGTCAAAATGTGGTTCCCCTAAACCCTTGAAATTTGTATATAATATCGGTATCAAACGAAAGGGTAAGGCCATAGGTTACCTTTGGACTTTGCTATATTTCGATATATTTATCGATAATTGAGTTACGGGTCAAAATGTGGTTCCCTTAAAACCTTGCAATTTGTATATAATATCGGTATCAAACGAAAGTGCAAGGTCTTAGGTTACATTTGGATTTTGCTATATTTTGATATATATCTATCGATAACTGAGTTACCGGTCAAAATCTGGTTCCCCTAAAACCTTGCAATTTGTATATAATATCGGTATCAAACGAAAGTGCAAGGTCTTAGGTTACATTTGGATTTTGCTATATTTTGATATATATCTATCGATAACTGAGTTACCGGTCAAAATCTGGTTCCCCTAAAACCTTGCAATTTGTATATAATATCGGTATCAAACGAAGGGCAAGGCCTTAGGTTTCATTTGGACTTTGCTATATTTCGATCAATTTATCGATAACTGAGTTACCGGTCAAAATGTGGTTCCCCCAAAACTTTGAAATTTGTATATAATATCCGTATCAAACGAAAGGGCATGGCCATAGGTTACGTTTGGATTTTGCTATATTTCGATAAATTTATCGATAACTGAGTTACCGGTCAAAATGTGGTTCCCCTAAAACCTTGAAATTTGTATATAATGTCGGTATCAAACGAAGGGCAAGGCCTTAGGTTTCATTTGGACTTTGCTCTATTTTGATATATTTATCGATAACTGAGTTACCGGTCAAAATGCGGTTCCCCTAAAACCTTGAAATTTGTATATAATATTGGTATCAAACGAAAGGGCAAGGCCATAGGTTACATTTGGACTTTGCTATATTTCGATCAATTTATCGATAACTGAGTTACCGGTCAAAATGTGGTTCCGCCAAGACATTGAAATTTGTTTATAATATCCGTATCAAACGAAAGGGCATGGCCATAGGTTACGTTTGGATTTTGCTATATTTCGATAAATTTATCGATAACTGAGTTACCAGTCAAAATCTGGTTCCCCTAAAACCTTGAAATTTGTATATAATATCGGTATCAAACGAAGGGCAAGGCCTTAGGTTTCATTTGGACTTTGCTATATTTCGATATATTTACCGATAACTGAGTTACCGGTCAAAATGCGGTTCCCCTAAAACCTTGAAATTTGTATATAATATCGGTATCAAACGAAAAGGCAAGGCCATAGGTTACATTTGGACTTGGCTATATTTCGATAAATTTATCTATAACTGAGTTACCGGTCAAAATGTCGTTCCCCCACAATATTGAAATTTGTATATAATATCAGTATCAAACGAAAGGGCAAGGCCTTAGGTTTCATTTGGACTTTGCTCTATTTTGATATATTTATCGATAACTGAGTTACCGGTCAAAATGCGGTTCGCCTAAAACCTTGAAATTTGTATATAATATTGGTATCAAACGAAAGGGCAAGGCCATAGGTTACATTTGGACTTTGCTATATTTCGATCAATTTATCGATAACTGAGTTACCGGTCAAAATGTGGTTCCGCCAAGACATTGAAATTTGTTTATAATATCCGTATCAAACGAAAGGGCATGGCCATAGGTTACGTTTGGATTTTGCTCTATTTTGATATATTTACCGATAACTGAGTTACCGGTCAAAATGCGGTTCCCCTAAAACCTTGAAATTTGTATATAATATCGGTATCAAACGAAAAGGCAAGGCCATAGGTTACGTTTGGACTTTGCTATATTTCAATAAATTTATCCATAACTGAGTTACCGGTCAAAATCTGGTTCCCCCAAAACATTGAAATTTGTATATAATATCAGTATCAAACGAAAGGGCATGGCCATAGGTTACATTTGGACTTTGCTATATTTCGATAAATTTATCGATAACTGAGTTACCGGTCAAAATCTGGTTCCCCTAAAACCTTGAAATTTGTATATAATATCGGTATCAAACGAAGGGCAAGGCCATAGGCTTCATTTGGAATTTGCTATATTTCGATACATTTATCGATAACTGAGTTACCGGTCAAAATGTGGTTCCCCCAAAACTTTGAAATTTGTATATAATATCAGTATCAAACGAAAGGGCATGGCCATAAGTTACGTTTGGCTTTTGCTATATTTCGATAACTTTATCGATAACTGAGTTACCGGTCAAAATGTGGTTCCCCTAAAACCTTGAAATTTGTTTATAATATCGGTATCAAACGAAGGGCAAGGCCTTAGGTTACATTTGAACTTTGCTATATTTCGATATATTTACCGATAACTGAGTTACCGCTCAAAATGTGGTTACCCTAAAACCTTGAAATTTGTATATAATATCGGTATCAAACGAAAGGGCAAGGCCATAGGTTACCTTTGGACTTTGCTATATTTCGATATATTTACCGATAACTGAGTTACCGCTCAAAATGTGGTTCCCCTAAAACCTTGAAATTTGTATATAATATCGGTATCAAACGAAAGGTCAAGGACAAAGGTTACATTTGGACTTTGCTATATTTCGATATATTTATCGATAACTGAGTTACCGGTCAAAATGTAGTTCCCCTAAAACCTTGAAATTTGTATATAATATCGGTATCAACGGAAAGGGTAAGGCCATAGGTTACCTGTGGACTTTGCTATATTTCGATATATTTACCGATAACTGAGTTACCGCTCAAAATGTGGTTACCCTAAAACCTTGAAATTTTAATATAGTGTCGGTATCAAACGAAGGCCAAGGCCTTAGGTTACTTTTGGACTTTGCTATATTTCGATATATTTATCGATAACTGAGTTACCGGTCAAAATGTGGTTCCCCTAAAACCTTGAAATTTTTATATAATGTCGGTATCAAACGAAGGCCAAGGCCTTAGGTTACCTTTGGACTTTGCTATATTTCGATATATTTATCGATAACTGAGTTACCGGTCAAAATGTGGTTCCCCTAAAACCTTGAAATTTGTTTATAATATCGGTATCAAACGAAGGGCAAGGCCATAGGTTACCTTTGGACTTTGCTATATTTCGATATATTTACCGATAACTGAGTTACCGCTCGAAATGTGGTTCCCCTAAAACCTTGAAATTTGTATATAATATCGGTATCAAACGAAAGGGCAAGGACAAAGGTTACATTTGGACTTTGCTATATTTCGATATATTTATCGATAACTGAGTTACCGCTCAAAATGTGGTAACGATAAAACCTTGAAATTTTTATATAATGTCGGTATCAAACGAATGCCAAGGCCTTAGGTTTCATTTGGACTTTGCTATATTTTGATATATTTATCGATAACTGAGTTACCGCTCAAAATGTGGTTACCCTAAAACCTTGAAATGTTTATATAATGTCGGTATCAAACGAAGGCCAAGGCCTTAGGTTACCTTTGGACTTTGCTATATTTCGATATATTTATCGATAACTGAGTTACCGGTCAAAATGTGGTTCCCCTAAAACCTTGAAATTTGTTTATAATATCGGTATCAAACGAGGGGCAAGGCGTTGGGTTTCATTTGGACTTTGCTATATTTTGATATATTTATCGATAACTGAGTTACCGGTCAAAATGTGGTTCCCCTAAACCCTTGAAATTTGTATATAATATCGGTATCAAACGAAAGGGTAAGGCCATAGGTTACCTTTGGACTTTGCTATATTTCGATATATTTATCGATAATTGAGTTACGGGTCAAAATGTGGTTCCCTTAAAACCTTGCAATTTGTATATAATATCGGTATCAAACGAAAGTGCAAGGTCTTAGGTTACATTTGGATTTTGCTATATTTTGATATATATCTATCGATAACTGAGTTACCAGTCAAAATGTGGTTCCCCTAAAACCTTGAAATTTGTATATCATATCGGTATCAAACGAAAGCCCAAGGATTTAGGTTTGATTTGGACTTTGCTATATTTCGATATATTTACCGATAACTGAGCTACCGGTCAAAACGTGGTTCCCATTGAAATTTGAAATTTCCGTGCAATATCGGTATCAAACAAATATCATTTGAAATATTTATATTTTCATATATTCATCGTTAAATGAGTTACCGGTCAAAATGTGGTTCCCCTAAAACCTTGAAATTTGTTTATAATATCGGTATCAAACGAAGGGCAAGGCGTTGGGTTTCATTTGGACTTTGCTATATTTCGATATATTTACCGATAACTGAGTTACCGGTCAAAATGTGGTTCCCATTGAAATTTGAAATTTCCGTGCAATATCGGTATCAAACAAATATCATTTGAAATATTTATATTTTCATATATTCATCGTTAAATGAGTTATCGGTCAAGTTGGGGTTTCCCTAAGACCTCGAAATTTGAATATAATATCGGCATAGAACGAAATGGCAAGGCCTTAGGTTACATTTGAACTTTGCTATATTTCGACATATTTATCGATAACTGAGTTACCGGTCAAAATGTGGTTCCCCTAAAACCTTGCAATTTGTATATAATATCGGTATCAAACGAAAGTGCAAGGCCTTAGGTTACATTTGAACTTTGCTATATTTCGATATATTTATCGATAACTGAGTTACCGGTCAAAATGTGGTTCCGCCAAAACATTGAAATTTGTATATAATATCCGTATCAAACGAAAGGGCATGGCCATAGGTTACGTTTGGATTTTGCTATATTTCGATAAATTTATCGATAACTGAGTTACCGGTCAAAATGTGGTTCCTCTAAAACCTTGAAATTTGTATATAATGTCGGTATCAAACGAAGGGCAAGGCCTTAGGTTTCATTTGGACTTTGCTCTATTTTGATATATTTATCGATAACTGAGTTACCGGTCAAAATGCGGCTCCCCTAAAACCTTGAAATTTGTATATAATATCGGTATCAAACGAATGGCAAGGCCCTTTGCTATATTTCGATATATTTACCGACAACTGAGTTACCGGTCAAAATGTGGTTCCCCTAAAACCTTGCAATTTGTATATAATATCGGTATCAAACGAAAGTGCAAGGCCTTAGGTTACATTTGAACTTTGCTATATTTCGATATATTTATCGATAACTGAGTTACCGGTCAAAATGTGGTTCCGCCAAAACATTGAAATTTGTATATAATATCCGTATCAAACGAAAGGGCATGGCCATAGGTTACGTTTGGATTTTGCTATATTTCGATAAATTTATCGATAACTGAGTTACCGGTCAAAATGTGGTTCCTCTAAAACCTTGAAATTTGTATATAATGTCGGTATCAAACGAAGGGCAAGGCCTTAGGTTTCATTTGGACTTTGCTCTATTTTGATATATTTATCGATAACTGAGTTACCGGTCAAAATGCGGCTCCCCTAAACCCTTGAAATTTGTATATAATATCGGTATCAAACGAAAGGGTAAGGCCATAGGTTACCTTTGGACTTTGCTATATTTCGATATATTTATCGATAATTGAGTTACGGGTCAAAATGTGGTTCCCTTAAAACCTTGCAATTTGTATGTAATATCGGTATCAAACGAAAGTGCAAGGTCTTAGGTTACATTTGGATTTTGCTATATTTTGACATATATCTATCGATAACTGAGTTACCAGTCAAAATGTGGTTCCCCTAAAACCTTGAAATTTGTATATAATATCGGTATCAAACGAAAGCCCAAGGATTTAGGTTTCATTTGGACTTTGCTATATTTCGATATATTTACCGATAACTGAGTTACCGGTCAAAACGTGGTTCCCATTGAAATTTGAAATTTCCGTGCAATATCGGTATCAGACAAATATCATTTGAAATATTTATATTTTCATATATTCATCGTTAAATGAGTTACCGGTCAAAATGTGGTTCCCCTAAAACCTTGAAATTTGTTTATAATATCGGTATCAAACGAAGGGCAAGGCGTTGGGTTTCATTTGGACTTTGCTATATTTCGATATATTTACCGATAACTGAGTTACCGGTCAAAATGTGGTTCCCATTGAAATTTGAAATTTCCGTGCAATATCGGTATCAAACAAATATCATTTGAAATATTTATATTTTCATATATTCATCGTTAAATGAGTTATCGGTCAAGTTGGGGTTTCCCTAAGACCTCGAAATTTGAATATAATATCGGCATAGAACGAAATGGCAAGGCCTTAGGTTACATTTGAACTTTGATATATTTCGACATATTTATCGATAACTGAGTTACCGGTCAAAATGTGGTTCCCCTAAAACCTTGCAATTTGTATATAATATCGGTATCAAACGAAAGCCCAAGGATTTAGGTTTGATTTGGACTTTGCTATATTTCGATATATTTACCGATAACTGAGTTACCGGTCAAAACGTGGTTCCCATTGAAATTTGAAATTTCCGTGCAATATCGGTATCAAACAAATATCATTTGAAATATTTATATTTTCATATATTCATCGTTAAATGAGTTACCGGTCAAAATGTGGTTCCCCTAAAACCTTGAAATTTGTTTATAATATCGGTATCAAACGAAGGGCAAGGCGTTGGGTTTCATTTGGACTTTGCTATATTTCGATATATTTACCGATAACTGAGTTACCGGTCAAAATGTGGTTCCCATTGAAATTTGAAATTTCCGTGCAATATCGGTATCAAACAAATATCATTTGAAATATTTATATTTTCATATATTCATCGTTAAATGAGTTATCGGTCAAGTTGGGGTTTCCCTAAGACCTCGAAATTTGAATATAATATCGGCATAGAACGAAATGGCAAGGCCTTAGGTTACATTTGAACTTTGCTATATTTCGACATATTTATCGATAACTGAGTTACCGGTCAAAATGTGGTTCCCCTAAAACCTTGCAATTTGTATATAATATCGGTATCAAACGAAAGTGCAAGGCCTTAGGTTACATTTGAACTTTGCTATATTTCGATATATTTATCGATAACTGAGTTACCGGTCAAAATGTGGTTCCGCCAAAACATTGAAATTTGTATATAATATCCGTATCAAACGAAAGGGCATGGCCATAGGTTACGTTTGGATTTTGCTATATTTCGATAAATTTATCGATAACTGAGTTACCGGTCAAAATGTGGTTAATCTAAAACCTTGAAATTTGTATATAATGTCGGTATCAAACGAAGGGCAAGGCCTTAGGTTTCATTTGGACTTTGCTCTATTTTGATATATTTATCGATAACTGAGTTACCGGTCAAAATGTGGTTCCCCTAAAACCTTGCAATTTGTATATAATATCGGTATCAAACGAAAGTGCAAGGCCTTAGGTTACATTTGAACTTTGCTATATTTCGATATATTTATCGATAACTGAGTTACCGGTCAAAATGTGGTTCCGCCAAAACATTGAAATTTGTATATAATATCCGTATCAAACGAAAGGGCATGGCCATAGGTTACGTTTGGATTTTGCTATATTTCGATAAATTTATCGATAACTGAGTTACCGGTCAAAATGTGGTTCCCCTAAAACCTTGCAATTTGTATATAATATCGGTATCAAACGAAAGCCCAAGGATTTAGGTTTGATTTGGACTTTGCTATATTTCGATATATTTACCGATAACTGAGTTACCGGTCAAAACGTGGTTCCCATTGAAATCTGAAATTTCCGTGCAATATCGGTATCAAACAAATATCATTTGAAATATTTATATTTTCATATATTCATCGTTAAATGAGTTACCGGTCAAAATGTGGTTCCCCTAAAACCTTGAAAATTGTTTATAATATCGGTATCAAACGAAGGGCAAGGCGTTGGGTTTCATTTGGACTTTGCTATATTTCGATATATTTACCGATAACTGAGTTACCGGTCAAAATGTGGTTCCCATTGAAATTTGAAATTTCCGTGCAATATCGGTATCAAACAAATATCATTTGAAATATTTATATTTTCATATATTCATCGTTAAATGAGTTATCGGTCAAGTTGGGGTTTCCCTAAGACCTCGAAATTTGAATATAATATCGGCATAGAACGAAATGGCAAGGCCTTAGGTTACATTTGAACTTTGCTATATTTCGACATATTTATCGATAACTGAGTTACCGGTCAAAATGTGGTTCCCCTAAAACCTTGCAATTTGTATATAATATCGGTATCAAACGAAAGTGCAAGGCCTTAGGTTACATTTGAACTTTGCTATATTTCGATATATTTATCGATAACTGAGTTACCAGTCAAAATGTGGTTCCCCTAAAACCTTGAAATTTGTATATAATATCGGTATCAAACGAAAGCCCAAGGATTTAGGTTTGATTTGGACTTTGCTATATTTCGATATATTTACCGATAACTGAGTTACCGGTCAAAACGTGGTTCCCATTGAAATTTGAAATTTCCGTGCAATATCGGTATCAAACAAATATCATTTGAAATATTTATATTTTCATATATTCATCGTTAAATGAGTTACCGGTCAAAATGTGGTTCCCCTAAAACCTTGAAATTTGTTTATAATATCGGTATCAAACGAAGGGCAAGGCGTTGGGTTTCATTTGGACTTTGCTATATTTCGATATATTTACCGATAACTGAGTTACCGGTCAAAATGTGGTTCCCATTGAAATTTGAAATTTCCGTGCAATATCGGTATCAAACAAATATCATTTGAAATATTTATATTTTCATATATTCATCGTTAAATGAGTTATCGGTCAAGTTGGGGTTTCCCTAAGACCTCGAAATTTGAATATAATATCGGCATAGAACGAAATGGCAAGGCCTTAGGTTACATTTGAACTTTGCTATATTTCGACATATTTATCGATAACTGAGTTACCGGTCAAAATGTGGTTCCCCTAAAACCTTGCAATTTGTATATAATATCGGTATCAAACGAAAGTGCAAGGCCTTAGGTTACATTTGAACTTTGCTATATTTCGATATATTTATCGATAACTGAGTTACCGGTCAAAATGTGGTTCCCCTAAAACCTTGAAATTTGTTTATAATGTCGGTATCAAACGAAGGGCAAGGCCTTAGGTTTCATTTGAACTTTGCTATATTTCGATATATTTATCGATAACTGAGTTACCGGTCAAAATGTGGTTCCCCTAAAACCTTGAAATTTGTTTATAATATCGGTATCAAACGAAAGGGCATGGCCATAGGTTACGTTTGGATTTTGCTATATTTCGATAAATTTATCGATAACTGAGTTACCGGTCAAAATGTGGTTCCTCTAAAACCTTGAAATTTGTATATAATGTCGGTATCAAACGAAGGGCAAGGCCTTAGGTTTCATTTGGACTTTGCTCTATTTTGATATATTTATCGATAACTGAGTTACCGGTCAAAATGTGGTTCCCCTAAAACCTTGAAATTTGTTTATAATATCGGTATCAAACGAAAGGGCATGGCCATAGGTTACGTTTGGATTTTGCTATATTTCGATAAATTTATCGATAACTGAGTTACCGGTCAAAATGTGGTTCCTCTAAAACCTTGAAATTTGTATATAATGTCGGTATCAAACGAAGGGCAAGGCCTTAGGTTTCATTTGGACTTTGCTCTATTTTGATATATTTATCGATAACTGAGTTACCGGTCAAAATGCGGCTCCCCTAAAACCTTGAAATTTGTATATAATATCGGTATCAAACGAAAGCCCAAGGATTTAGGTTTGATTTGGACTTTGCTATATTTCGATATATTTACCGATAACTGAGTTACCGGTCAAAACGTGGTTCCCATTGAAATTTGAAATTTCCGTGCAATATCGGTATCAAACAAATATCATTTGAAATATTTATATTTTCATATATTCATCGTTAAATGAGTTATCGGTCAAGTTGGGGTTTCCCTAAGACCTCGAAATTTGAATATAATATCGGCATAGAACGAAATGGCAAGGCCTTAGGTTACATTTGAACTTTGCTATATTTCGACATATTTATCGATAACTGAGTTACCGGTCAAAATTCGGTTCCCCTAAAACCTCGAAATTTGAATATAATATCGGCATAAAACGAAATGGCAAGGCCATAGGCTTCATTTGGAATTTGCTATATTTCGATACATTTATCGATAACTGAGTTACCGGTCAAAATGCGGTTCCCCTAAAACCTTGAAATTTGTATATAATATCGGTATCAAACGAAAAGGCAAGGCCATAGGTTACATTTGGACTTTGCTATATTTCTATAAATTTATCGATAACTGAGTTACCGGTCAAAATGTCGTTCCCCCACAATATTGAAATTTGTATATAATATCAGTATCAAACGAAAGGGCAAGGCCTTAGGTTTCATTTGGACTTTGCTCTATTTTGATATATTTATCGATAACTGAGTTACCGGTCAAAATGCGGTTCCCCTAAAACCTTGAAATTTGTATATAATATTGGTATCAAACGAAAGGGCAAGGCCATAGGTTACATTTGGACTTTGCTATATTTCGATCAATTTATCGATAACTGAGTTACCGGTCAAAATGCGGTTCCCCTAAAACCTTGAAATTTGTATATAATATCGGTATCAAACGAAAAGGCAAGGCCATAGGTTACGTTTGGACTTTGCTATATTTCAATAAATTTTTCCATAACTGAGTTACCGGTCAAAATCTGGCTCCCCCAAAACATTGAAATTTGTATATAATATCAGTACCAAACGAAAGGGCATGGCCATAGGTTACATTTGGACTTTGCTATATTTCGATAAATTTATCGATAACTGAGTTACCGGTCAAAATCTGGTTCCCCTAAAACCTTGAAATTTGTATATAATATCGGTATCAAACGAAGGGCAAGGCCATAGGCTTCATTTGGAATTTGCTATATTTCGATATATTTACCGATAACTGAGTTACCGGTCAAAATGTGGTTCCCATTGAAATTTGAAATTTCCGTGCAGTATCGGTATCAAACAAATATCATTTGAAATATTTATATTTTCATATATTCATCGTTAAATGAGTTATCGGTCAAGTTGGGGTTTCCCTAAGACCTCGAAATTTGAATATAATATCGGCATAGAACGAAATGGCAAGGCCTTAGGTTACATTTGAACTTTGCTATATTTCGACATATTTATCGATAACTGAGTTACCGGTCAAAATGCGGTTCCCCTAAAACCTTGAAATTTGTATATAATATTGGTATCAAACGAAAGGGCAAGGCCATAGGTTACATTTGGACTTTGCTATATTTCGATCAATTTATCGATAACTGAGTTACCGGTCAAAATGTGGTTCCGCCAAGACATTGAAATTTGTTTATAATATCCGTATCAAACGAAAGGGCATGGCCATAGGTTACGTTTGGATTTTGCTATATTTCGATAAATTTATCGATAACTGAGTTACCGGTCAAAATCTTGTTCCCCTAAAACCTTGAAATTTGTATATAATATCGGTATCAAACGAAGGGCAAGGCCTTAGGTTTCATTTGGACTTTGCTATATTTCGATATATTTACCGATAACTGAGTTACCGGTCAAAATGCGGTTCCCCTAAAACCTTGAAATTTGTATATAATATCGGTATCAAACGAAAAGGCAAGGCCATAGGTTACATTTGGACTTGGCTATATTTCGATAAATTTATCGATAACTGAGTTACCGGTCAAAATGTCGTTCCCCCACAATATTGAAATTTGTATATAATATCAGTATCAAACGAAAGGGCAAGGCCTTAGGTTTCATTTGGACTTTGCTCTATTTTGATATATTTATCGATAACTGAGTTACCGGTCAAAATGCGGTTCCCCTAAAACCTTGAAATTTGTATATAATATTGGTATCAAACGAAAGGGCAAGGCCATAGGTTACATTTGGACTTTGCTATATTTCGATCAATTTATCGATAACTGAGTTACCGGTCGAAATGTGGTTCCGCCAAGACATTGAAATTTGTTTATAATATCCGTATCAAACGAAAGGGCATGGCCATAGGTTACGTTTGGATTTTGCTCTATTTTGATATATTTACCGATAACTGAGTTACCGGTCAAAATGCGGTTCCCCTAAAACCTTGAAATTTGTATATAATATCGGTATCAAACGAAAAGGCAAGGGCATAGGTTACGTTTGGACTTTGCTATATTTCAATAAATTTATCCATAACTGAGTTACCGGTCAAAATCTGGTTCCCCCAAAACATTGAAATTTGTATATAATATCAGTATCAAACGAAAGGGCATGGCCATAGGTTACATTTGGACTTTGCTATATTTCGATAAATTTATCGATAACTGAGTTACCGGTCAAAATCTGGTTCCCCTAAAACCTTGAAATTTGTATATAATATCGGTATCAAACGAAGGGCAAGGCCATAGGCTTCATTTGGAATTTGCTATATTTCGATACATTTATCGATAACTGAGTTACCGGTCAAAATGTGGTTCCCCCAAAACTTTGAAATTTGTATATAATATCAGTATCAAACGAAAGGGCATGGCCATAAGTTACGTTTGGCTTTTGCTATATTTCGATAACTTTATCGATAACTGAGTTACCGGTCAAAATGTGGTTCCCCTAAAACCTTGAAATTTGTTTATAATATCGGTATCAAACGAAGGGCAAGGCCTTAGGTTACATTTGAACTTTGCTATATTTCGATATATTTACCGATAACTGAGTTACCGCTCAAAATGTGGTTACCCTAAAACCTTGAAATTTGTATATAATATCGGTATCAAACGAAAGGGCAAGGCCATAGGTTACCTTTGGACTTTGCTATATTTCGATATATTTACCGATAACTGAGTTACCGGTCAAAATGTGGTTCCCCTAAAACCTTGAAATTTGTATATAATATCGGTATCAAACGAAAGGTCAAGGACAAAGGTTACATTTGGACTTTGCTATATTTCGATATATTTATCGATAACTGAGTTACCGGTCAAAATGTAGTTCCCCTAAAACCTTGAAATTTGTATATAATATCGGTATCAACGGAAAGGGTAAGGCCATAGGTTACCTGTGGACTTTGCTATATTTCGATATATTTACCGATAACTGAGTTACCGCTCAAAATGTGGTTACCCTAAAACCTTGAAATTTTTATATAGTGTCGGTATCAAACGAAGGCCAAGGCCTTAGGTTACCTTTGGACTTTGCTATATTTCGATATATTTATCGATAACTGAGTTACCGGTCAAAATGTGGTTCCCCTAAAACCTTGAAATTTTTATATAATGTCGGTATCAAACGAAGGCCAAGGCCTTAGGTTACCTTTGGACTTTGCTATATTTCGATATATTTATCGATAACTGAGTTACCGGTCAAAATGTGGTTCCCCTAAAACCTTGAAATTTGTTTATAATATCGGTATCAAACGAAGGGCAAGGCGTTGGGTTTCATTTGGACTTTGCTATATTTCGATATATTTATCGATAATTGAGTTACGGGTCAAAATGTGGTTCCCTTAAAACCTTGCAATTTGTATATAATATCGGTATCAAACGAAATTGCAAGGTCTTAGGTTACATTTGGATTTTGCTATATTTTGATATATATCTATCGATAACTGAGTTACCAGTCAAAATGTGGTTCCCCTAAAACCTTGAAATTTGTATATAATATCGGTATCAAACGAAAGCCCAAGGATTTAGGTTTGATTTGGACTTTGCTATATTTCGATATATTTACCGATAACTGAGCTACCGGTCAAAACGTGGTTCCCATTGAAATTTGAAATTTCCGTGCAATATCGGTATCAAACAAATATCATTTGAAATATTTATATTTTCATATATTCATCGTTAAATGAGTTACCGGTCAAAATGTGGTTCCCCTAAAACCTTGAAATTTGTATATAATATCGGTATCAAACGAAAGGGCAAGGACAAAGGTTACATTTGGACTTTGCTATATTTCGATATATTTATCGATAACTGAGTTACCGCTCAAAATGTGGTAACGATAAAACCTTGAAATTTTTATATAATGTCGGTATCAAACGAATGCCAAGGCCTTAGGTTTCATTTGGACTTTGCTATATTTTGATATATTTATCGATAACTGAGTTACCGCTCAAAATGTGGTTACCCTAAAACCTTGAAATGTTTATATAATGTCGGTATCAAACGAAGGCCAAGGCCTTAGGTTACCTTTGGACTTTGCTATATTTCGATATATTTATCGATAACTGAGTTACCGGTCAAAATGTGGTTCCCCTAAACCCTTGAAATTTGTATATAATATCGGTATCAAACGAAAGGGTAAGGCCATAGGTTACCTTTGGACTTTGCTATATTTCGATATATTTATCGATAATTGAGTTACGGGTAAAAATGTGGTTCCCTTAAAACCTTGCAATTTGTATATAATATCGGTATCAAACGAAATTGCAAGGTCTTAGGTTACATTTGGATTTTGCTATATTTTGATATATATCTATCGATAACTGAGTTACCAGTCAAAATGTGGTTCCCCTAAAACCTTGAAATTTGTATATAATATCGGTATCAAACGAAAGCCCAAGGATTTAGGTTTGATTTGGACTTTGCTATATTTCGATATATTTACCGATAACTGAGCTACCGGTCAAAACGTGGTTCCCATTGAAATTTGAAATTTCCGTGCAATATCGGTATCAAACAAATATCATTTGAAATATTTATATTTTCATATATTCATCGTTAAATGAGTTACCGGTCAAAATGTGGTTCCCCTAAAACCTTGAAATTTGTTTATAATATCGGTATCAAACGAAGGGCAAGGCGTTGGGTTTCATTTGGACTTTGCTATATTTCGATATATTTACCGATAACTGAGTTACCGGTCAAAATGTGGTTCCCATTGAAATTTGAAATTTCCGTGCAATATCGGTATCAAACAAATATCATTTGAAATATTTATATTTTCATATATTCATCGTTAAATGAGTTATCGGTCAAGTTGGGGTTTCCCTAAGACCTCGAAATTTGAATATAATATCGGCATAGAACGAAATGGCAAGGCCCTTAGGTTACATTTGAACTTTGCTATATTTCGACATATTTATCGATAACTGAGTTACCGGTCAAAATGTGGTTCCCCTAAAACCTTGCAATTTGTATATAATATCGGTATCAAACGAAAGTGCAAGGCCTTAGGTTACATTTGAACTTTGCTATATTTCGATATATTTATCGATAACTGAGTTACCGGTCAAAATGTGGTTCCGCCAAAACATTGAAATTTGTATATAATATCCGTATCAAACGAAAGACCATGGCCATAGGTTACGTTTGGATTTTGCTATATTTCGATAAATTTATCGATAACTGAGTTACCGGTCAAAATGTGGTTCCTCTAAAACCTTGAAATTTGTATATAATGTCGGTATCAAACGAAGGGCAAGGCCTTAGGTTTCATTTGGACTTTGCTCTATTTTGATATATTTATCGATAACTGAGTTACCGGTCAAAATGCGGCTCCCCTAAAACCTTGAAATTTGTATATAATATCGGTATCAAACGAATGGCAAGGCCCTTTGCTATATTTCGATATATTTACCGACAACTGAGTTACCGGTCAAAATGTGGTTCCCCTAAAACCTTGCAATTTGTATATAATATCGGTATCAAACGAAAGTGCAAGGCCTTAGGTTACATTTGAACTTTGCTATATTTCGATATATTTATCGATAACTGAGTTACCGGTCAAAATGTGGTTCCGCCAAAACATTGAAATTTGTATATAATATCCGTATCAAACGAAAGACCATGGCCATAGGTTACGTTTGGATTTTGCTATATTTCGATAAATTTATCGATAACTGAGTTACCGGTCAAAATGTGGTTCCTCTAAAACCTTGAAATTTGTATATAATGTCGGTATCAAACGAAGGGCAAGGCCTTAGGTTTCATTTGGACTTTGCTCTATTTTGATATATTTATCGATAACTGAGTTACCGGTCAAAATGCGGCTCCCCTAAAACCTTGAAATTTGTATATAATATCGGTATCAAACGAATGGCAAGGCCCTTTGCTATATTTCGATATATTTACCGACAACTGAGTTACCGGTCAAAATGTGGTTCCCCTAAAACCTTGAAATTTGTTTATAATATCGGTATCAAACGAAGGGCAAGGCGTTGGGTTTCATTTGGACTTTGCTATATTTCGATATATTTACCGATAACTGAGTTACCGGTCAAAATGTGGTTCCCATTGAAATTTGAAATTTCCGTGCAATATCGGTATCAAACAAATATCATTTGAAATATTTATATTTTCATATATTCATCGTTAAATGAGTTATCGGTCAAGTTGGGGTTTCCCTAAGACCTCGAAATTTGAATATAATATCGGCATAGAACGAAATGGCAAGGCCCTTAGGTTACATTTGAACTTTGCTATATTTCGACATATTTATCGATAACTGAGTTACCGGTCAAAATGTGGTTCCCCTAAAACCTTGCAATTTGTATATAATATCGGTATCAAACGAAAGTGCAAGGCCTTAGGTTACATTTGAACTTTGCTATATTTCGATATATTTATCGATAACTGAGTTACCGGTCAAAATGTGGTTCCGCCAAAACATTGAAATTTGTATATAATATCCGTATCAAACGAAAGACCATGGCCATAGGTTACGATTGGATTTTGCTATATTTCGATAAATTTATCGATAACTGAGTTACCGGTCAAAATGTGGTTCCTCTAAAACCTTGAAATTTGTATATAATGTCGGTATCAAACGAAGGGCAAGGCCTTAGGTTTCATTTGGACTTTGCTCTATTTTGATATATTTATCGATAACTGAGTTACCGGTCAAAATGCGGCTCCCCTAAAACCTTGAAATTTGTATATAATATCGGTATCAAACGAATGGCAAGGCCCTTTGCTATATTTCGATATATTTACCGACAACTGAGGTACCGGTCAAAATGTGGTTCCCCTAAAACCTTGCAATTTGTATATAATATCGGTATCAAACGAAAGTGCAAGGCCTTAGGTTACATTTGAACTTTGCTATATTTCGATATATTTATCGATAACTGAGTTACCGGTCAAAATGTGGTTCCGCCAAAACATTGAAATTTGTATATAATATCCGTATCAAACGAAAGGGCATGGCCATAGGTTACGTGTGGATTTTGCTATATTTCGATATATTTATCGATAACTGAGTTACCGGTCAAAATGCGGCTCCCCTAAAACCTTGAAATTTGTATATAATATCGGTATCAAACGAATGGCAAGGCCCTTTGCTCTATTTTGATATATTTATCGATAACTGAGTTACCGGTCAAAATGCGGCTCCCCTAAAACCTTGAAATTTGTATATAATATCGGTATCAAACGAATGGCAAGGCCCTTTGCTATATTTCGATATATTTACCGACAACTGAGTTACCGGTCAAAATGTGGTTCCCCTAAAACCTTGCAATTTGTATATAATATCGGTATCAAACGAAAGTGCAAGGCCTTAGGTTACATTTGAACTTTGCTATATTTCGATATATTTATCGATAACTGAGTTACCGGTCAAAATGCGGCTCCCCTAAAACCTTGAAATTTGTATATAATATCGGTATCAAACGAATGGCAAGGCCCTTTGCTCTATTTTGATATATTTATCGATAACTGAGTTACCGGTCAAAATGCGGCTCCCCTAAACCCTTGAAATTTGTATATAATATCGGTATCAAACGAAAGGGTAAGGCCATAGGTTACCTTTGGACTTTGCTATATTTCGCTATATTTATCGATAATTGAGTTACGGGTCAAAATGTGGTTCCCTTAAAACCTTGCAATTTGTATGTAATATCGGTATCAAACGAAAGTGCAAGGTCTTAGGTTACATTTGGATTTTGCTATATTTTGATATATATCTATCGATAACTGAGTTTCCAGTCAAAATGTGGTTCCCCTAAAACCTTGAAATTTGTATATAATATCGGTATCAAACGAAAGCCCAAGGATTTAGGTTTCATTTGGACTTTGCTATATTTCGATATATTTACCGATAACTGAGTTACCGGTCAAAACGTGGTTCCCATTGAAATTTGAAATTTCCGTGCAATATCGGTATCAGACAAATATCATTTGAAATATTTATATTTTGATATATTCATCGTTAAATGAGTTACCGGTCAAAATGTGGTTCCCCTTAAACCTTGAAATTTGTTTATAATATCGGTATCAAACGAAGGGCAAGGCGTTGGGTTTCATTTGGACTTTGCTATATTTCGATATATTTACCGATAACTGAGTTACCGGTCAAAATGTGGTTCCCATTGAAATTTGAAATTTCCGTGCAATATCGGTATCAAACAAATATCATTTGAAATATTTATATTTTCATATATTCATCGTTAAATGAGTTATCGGTCAAGTTGGGGTTTCCCTAAGACCTCGAAATTTGAATATAATATCGGCATAGAACGAAATGGCAAGGCCTTAGGTTACATTTGAACTTTGCTATATTTCGACATATTTATCGATAACTGAGTTACCGGTCAAAATGTGGTTCCCCTAAAACCTTGCAATTTGTATATAATATCGGTATCAAACGAAAGCCCAAGGATTTAGGTTTGATTTGGACTTTGCTATATTTCGATATATTTACCGATAACTGAGTTACCGGTCAAAACGTGGTTCCCATTGAAATTTGAAATTTCCGTGCAATATCGGTATCAAACAAATATCATTTGAAATATTTATATTTTCATATATTCATCGTTAAATGAGTTACCGGTCAAAATGTGGTTCCCCTAAAACCTTGAAATTTGTTTATAATATCGGTATCAAACGAAGGGCAAGGCGTTGGGTTTCATTTGGACTTTGCTATATTTCGATATATTTACCGATAACTGAGTTACCGGTCAAAATGTGGTTCCCATTGAAATTTGAAATTTCCGTGCAATATCGGTATCAAACAAATATCATTTGAAATATTTATATTTTCATATATTCATCGTTAAATGAGTTATCGGTCAAGTTGGGGTTTCCCTAAGACCTCGAAATTTGAATATAATATCGGCATAGAACGAAATGGCAAGGCCTTAGGTTACATTTGAACTTTGCTATATTTCGACATATTTATCGATAACTGAGTTACCGGTCAAAATGTGGTTCCCCTAAAACCTTGCAATTTGTATATAATATCGGTATCAAACGAAAGTGCAAGGCCTTAGGTTACATTTGAACTTTGCTATATTTCGATATATTTATCGATAACTGAGTTACCAGTCAAAATGTGGTTCCCCTAAAACCTTGAAATTTGTATATAATATCGGTATCAAACGAAAGCCCAAGGATTTAGGTTTGATTTGGACTTTGCTATATTTCGATAAATTTACCGATAACTGAGTTACCGGTCAAAACGTGGTTCCCATTGAAATTTGAAATTTCCGTGCAATATCGGTATCAAACAAATATCATTTGAAATATTTATATTTTCATATATTCATCGTTAAATGAGTTACCGGTCAAAATGTGGTTCCCCTAAAACCTTGAAATTTGTTTATAATATCGGTATCAAACGAAGGGCAAGGCGTTGGGTTTCATTTGGACTTTGCTATATTTCGATATATTTACCGATAACTGAGTTACCGGTCAAAATGTGGTTCCCATTGAAATTTGAAATTTCCGTGCAATATCGGTATCAAACAAATATCATTTGAAATATTTATATTTTCATATTTTCATCGTTAAATGAGTTATCGGTCAAGTTGGGGTTTCCCTAAGACCTCGAAATTTGAATATAATATCGGCATAGAACGAAATGGCAAGGCCTTAGGTTACATTTGAACTTTGCTATATTTCGACATATTTATCGATAACTGAGTTACCGGTCAAAATGTGGTTCCCCTAAAACCTTGCAATTTGTATATAATATCGGTATCAAACGAAAGTGCAAGGCCTTAGGTTACATTTGAACTTTGCTATATTTCGATATATTTATCGATAACTGAGTTACCGCTCAAAATGTGGTTCCGCCAAAACATTGAAATTTGTATATAATATCCGTATCAAACGAAAGGGCATGGCCATAGGTTACGTTTGGATTTTGCTATATTTCGATAAATTTATCGATAACTGAGTTACCGGTCAAAATGTGGTTCCTCTAAAACCTTGAAATTTGTATATAATGTCGGTATCAAACGAAGGGCAAGGCCTTAGGTTTCATTTGGACTTAGCTCTATTTTGATATATTTATCGATAACTGAGTTACCGGTCAAAATGCGGCTCCCCTAAAACCTTGAAATTTGTATATAATATCGGTATCAAACGAAAGCCCAAGGATTTAGGTTTGATTTGGACTTTGCTATATTTCGATATATTTACCGATAACTGAGTTACCGGTCAAAACGTGGTTCCCATTGAAATTTGAAATTTCCGTGCAATATCGGTATCAAACAAATATCATTTGAAATATTTATATTTTCATATATTCATCGTTAAATGAGTTACCGGTCAAGATGTGGTTCCCCTAAAACCTTGAAATTTGTTTATAATATCGGTATCAAACGAAGGGCAAGGCGTTGGGTTTCATTTGGACTTTGCTATATTTCGATATATTTACCGATAACTGAGTTACCGGTCAAAATGTGATTCCCATTGAAATTTGAAATTTCAGTGCAATATCGGTATCAAACAAATATCATTTGAAATATTTATATTTTCATATATTCATCGTTAAATGAGTTATCGGTCAAGTTGGGGTTTCCCTAAGACCTCGAAATTTGAATATAATATCGGCATAGAACGAAATGGCAAGGCCTTCGGTTACATTTGAACTTTGCTATATTTCGACATATTTATCGATAACTGAGTTACCGGTCAAAATGTGGTTCCCCTAAAACCTTGCAATTTGTATATAATATCGGTATCAAACGAAAGTGCAAGGCCTTAGGTTACATTTGAACTTTGCTATATTTCGATATATTTATCGATAACTGAGTTACCGCTCAAAATGTGGTTCCGCCAAAACATTGAAATTTGTATATAATATCCGTATCAAACGAAAGGGCATGGCCATAGGTTACGTTTGGATTTTGCTATATTTCGATAAATTTATCGATAACTGAGTTACCGGTCAAAATGTGGTTCCCCTAAAACCTTGCAATTTGTATATAATATCGGTATCAAACGAAAGCCCAAGGATTTAGGTTTGATTTGGACTTTGCTATATTTCGATATATTTACCGATAACTGAGTTACCGGTCAAAACGTGGTTCCCATTGAAATTTGAAATTTCCGTGCAATATCGGTATCAAACAAATATCATTTGAAATATTTATATTTTCATATATTCATCGTTAAATGAGTTACCGGTCAAAATGTGGTTCCCCTAAAACCTTGAAATTTGTTTATAATATCGGTATCAAACGAAGGGCAAGGCGTTGGGTTTCATTTGGACTTTGCTATATTTCGATATATTTACCGATAACTGAGTTACCGGTCAAAATGTGGTTCCCATTGAAATTTGAAATTTCCGTGCAATATCGGTATCAAACAAATATCATTTGAAATATTTATATTTTCATATATTCATCGTTAAATGAGTTATCGGTCAAGTTGGGGTTTCCCTAAGACCTCGAAATTTGAATATAATATCGGCATAGAACGAAATGGCAAGGCCTTAGGTTACATTTGAACTTTGCTATATTTCGACATATTTATCGATAACTGAGTTACCGGTCAAAATGTGGTTCCCCTAAAACCTTGCAATTTGTATATAATATCGGTATCAAACGAAAGTGCAAGGCCTTAGGTTACATTTGAACTTTGCTATATTTCGATATATTTATCGATAACTGAGTTACCGGTCAAAATGTGGTTCCGCCAAAACATTGAAATTTGTATATAATATCCGTATCAAACGAAAGGGCATAGCCATAGGTTACGTTTGGATTTTGCTATATTTCGATAAATTTATCGATAACTGAGTTACCGGTCAAAATGTGGTTCCTCTAAAACCTTGAAATTTGTATATAATGTCGGTATCAAACGAAGGGCAAGGCCTTAGGTTTCATTTGGACTTTGCTCTATTTTGATATATTTATCGATAACTGAGTTACCGGTCAAAATGCGGCTCCCCTAAAACCTTGAAATTTGTATATAATATCGGTATCAAACGAAAGCCCAAGGATTTAGGTTTGATTTGGACTTTGCTATATTTCGATATATTTACCGATAACTGAGTTACCGGTCAAAACGTGGTTCCCATTGAAATTTGAAATTTCCGTGCAATATCGGTATCAAACAAATATCATTTGAAATATTTATATTTTCATATATTCATCGTTAAATGAGTTACCCGTCAAAATGTGGTTCCCCTAAAACCTTGAAATTTGTTTATAATATCGGTATCAAACGAAGGGCAAGGCGTTGGGTTTCATTTGGACTTTGCTATATTTCGATATATTTACCGATAACTGAGTTACCGGTCAAAATGTGATTCCCATTGAAATTTGAAATTTCAGTGCAATATCGGTATCAAACAAATATCATTTGAAATATTTATATTTTCATATATTCATCGTTAAATGAGTTATCGGTCAAGTTGGGGTTTCCCTAAGACCTCGAAATTTGAATATAATATCGGCATAGAACGAAATGGCAAGGCCTTAGGTTACATTTGAACTTTGCTATATTTCGACATATTTATCGATAACTGAGTTACCGGTCAAAATGTGGTTCCCCTAAAACCTTGCAATTTGTATATAATATCGGTATCAAACGAAAGTGCAAGGCCTTAGGTTACATTTGAACTTTGCTATATTTCGATATATTTATCGATAACTGAGTTACCGGTCAAAATGTGGTTCCGCCAAAACATTGAAATTTGTATATAATATCCGTATCAAACGAAAGGGCATGGCCATAGATTACGTTTGGATTTTGCTATATTTCGATAAATTTATCGATAACTGAGTTACCGGTCAAAATGTGGTTCCCCTAAAACCTTGCAATTTGTATATAATATCGGTATCAAACGAAAGCCCAAGGATTTAGGTTTGATTTGGACTTTGCTATATTTCGATATATTTACCGATAACTGAGTTACCGGTCAAAACGTGGTTCCCATTGAAATTTGAAATTTCCGTGCAATATCGGTATCAAACAAATATCATTTGAAATATTTATATTTTCATATATTCATCGTTAAATGAGTTACCGGTCAAAATGTGGTTCCCCTAAAACCTTGAAATTTGTTTATAATATCGGTATCAAACGAAGGGCAAGGCGTTGGGTTTCATTTGGACTTTGCTATATTTCGATATATTTACCGATAACTGAGTTACCGGTCAAAATGTGGTTCCCATTGAAATTTGAAATTTCCGTGCAATATCGGTATCAAACAAATATCATTTGAAATATTTATATTTTCATATATTCATCGTTAAATGAGTTATCGGTCAAGTTGGGGTTTCCCTAAGACCTCGAAATTTGAATATAATATCGGCATAGAACGAAATGGCAAGGCCTTAGGTTACATTTGAACTTTGCTATATTTCGACATATTTATCGATAACTGAGTTACCGCTCAAAATGTGGTTCCCCTAAAACCTTGAAATTTGTATATAATATCGGTATCAAACGAAAGGGCAAGGACAAAGGTTACATTTGGACTTTGCTATATTTCGATATATTTATCGATAACTGAGTTACCGGTCAAAATGTGGTTCCCCTAAAACCTTGAAATTTGTTTATAATATCGGTATCAAACGAGGGGCAAGGCGTTGGGTTTCATTTGGACTTTGCTATATTTTGATATATTTATCGATAACTGAGTTACCGGTCAAAATGTGGTTCCCCTAAACCCTTGAAATTTGTATATAATATCGGTATCAAACGAAAGGGTAAGGCCATAGGTTACCTTTGGACTTTGCTATATTTCGATATATTTATCGATAATTGAGTTACGGGTCAAAATGTGGTTCCCTTAAAACCTTGCAATTTGTATATAATATCGGTATCAAACGAAATTGCAAGGTCTTAGGTTACATTTGGATTTTGCTATATTTTGATATATATCTATCGATAACTGAGTTACCAGTCAAAATGTGGTTCCCCTAAAACCTTGAAATTTGTATATAATATCGGTATCAAACGAAAGCCCAAGGATTTAGGTTTGATTTGGACTTTGCTATATTTCGATATATTTACCGATAACTGAGCTACCGGTCAAAACGTGGTTCCCATTGAAATTTGAAATTTCCGTGCAATATCGGTATCAAACAAATATCATTTGAAATATTTATATTTTCATATATTCATCGTTAAATGAGTTACCGGTCAAAATGTGGTTCCCCTAAAACCTTGAAATTTGTTTATAATATCGGTATCAAACGAAGGGCAAGGCGTTGGGTTTCATTTGGACTTTGCTATATTTCGATATATTTACCGATAACTGAGTTACCGGTCAAAATGTGGTTCCCATTGAAATTTGAAATTTCCGTGCAATATCGGTATCAAACAAATATCATTTGAAATCATTTTCATATATTCATCGTTAAATGAGTTATCGGTCAAGTTGGGGTTTCCCTAAGACCTCGAAATTTGAATATAATATCGGCATAGAACGAAATGGCAAGGCCTTAGGTTACATTTGAACTTTGCTATATTTCGACATATTTATCGATAACTGAGTTACCGGTCAAAATGTGGTTCCCCTAAAACCTTGCAATTTGTATATAATATCGGTATCAAACGAAAGTGCAAGGCTTTAGGTTAGATTTGAACTTTGCTATATTTCGATATATTTATCGATAACTGAGTTACCGGTCAAAATGTGGTTCCGCCAAAACATTGAAATTTGTATATAATATCGGTATCAAACGAAAGTGCGAGGCCTTAGGTTACATTTGGATTTTGCTATATTTCGATAAATTTATCGATAACTGAGTTACCGGTCAAAATGTGGTTCCCCTAAAACCTTGCAATTTGTATATAATATCGGTATCAAACGAAAGCCCAAGGATTTAGGTTTGATTTGGACTTTGCTATATTTCGATATATTTACCGATAACTGAGTTACCGGTCAAAACGTGGTTCCCATTGAAATTTGAAATTTCCGTGCAATATCGGTATCAAACAAATATCATTTGAAATATTTATATTTTCATATATTCATCGTTAAATGAGTTACCGGTCAAAATGTGGTTCCCCTAAAACCTTGAAATTTGTTTATAATATCGGTATCAAACGAAGGGCAAGGCGTTGGGTTTCATTTGGACTTTGCTATATTTCGATATATTTACCGATAACTGAGTTACCGGTCAAAATGTGGTTCCCATTGAAATTTGAAATTTCCGTGCAATATCGGTATCAAACAAATATCATTTGAAATATTTATATTTTCATATATTCATCGTTAAATGAGTTATCGGTCAAGTTGGGGTTTCCCTAAGACCTCGAAATTTGAATATAATATCGGCATAGAACGAAATGGCAAGGCCTTAGGTTACATTTGAACTTTGCTATATTTCGACATATTTATCGATAACTGAGTTACCGCTCAAAATGTGGTTCCCCTAAAACCTTGAAATTTGTTTATAATATCGGTATCAAACGAGGGGCAAGGCGTTGGGTTTCATTTGGACTTTGCTATATTTCGATATATTTATCGATAACTGAGTTACCGGTCAAAATGTGGTTCCCCTAAACCCTTGAAATTTGTATATAATATCGGTATCAAACGAAAGGGTAAGGCCATAGGTTACCTTTGGACTTTGCTATATTTCGATATATTTATCGATAATTCAGTTACGGGTCAAAATGTGGTTCCCTTAAAACCTTGCAATTTGTATATAATATCGGTATCAAACGAAATTGCAAGGTCTTAGGTTACATTTGGATTTTGCTATATTTTGATATATATCTATCGATAACTGAGTTACCAGTCAAAATGTGGTTCCCCTAAAACCTTGAAATTTGTATATAATATCGGTATCAAACGAAAGCCCAAGGATTTAGGTTTGATTTGGACTTTGCTATATTTCGATATATTTACCGATAACTGAGCTACCGGTCAAAACGTGGTTCCCATTGAAATTTGAAATTTCCGTGCAATATCGGTATCAAACAAATATCATTTGAAATATTTATATTTTCATATATTCATCGTTAAATGAGTTACCGGTCAAAATGTGGTTCCCCTAAAACCTTGAAATTTGTTCATAATATCGGTATCAAACGAAGGGCAAGGCGTTGGGTTTCATTTGGACTTTGCTATATTTCGATATATTTACCGATAACTGAGTTACCGGTCAAAATGTGGTTCCCATTGAAATTTGAAATTTCCGTGCAATATCGGTATCAAACAAATATCATTTGAAATATTTATATTTTCATATATTCATCGTTAAATGAGTTATCGGTCAAGTTGGGGTTTCCCTAAGACCTCGAAATTTGAATATAATATCGGCATAGAACGAAATGGCAAGGCCTTAGGTTACATTTGAACTTTGCTATATTTCGACATATTTATCGATAACTGAGTTACCGGTCAAAATGTGGTTCCCCTAAAACCTTGCAATTTGTATATAATATCGGTATCAAACGAAAGTGCAAGGCCTTAGGTTACATTTGAACCTTGCTATATTTCGATATATTTATCGATAACTGAGTTACCGGTCAAAATGTGGTTCCGCCAAAACATTGAAATTTGTATATAATATCCGTATCAAACGAAAGGGCATGGCCATAGGTTACGTTTGGATTTTGCTATATTTCGATAAATTTATCGATAACTGAGTTACCGGTCAAAATGTGGTTCCTCTAAAACCTTGAAATTTGTATATAATGTCGGTATCAAACGAAGGGCAAGGCCTTAGGTTTCATTTGGACTTTGCTCTATTTTGATATATTTATCGATAACTGAGTTACCGGTCAAAATGCGGCTCCCCTAAAACCTTGAAATTTGTATATAATATCGGTATCAAACGAATGGCAAGGCCCTTTGCTATATTTCGATATATTTACCGACAACTGAGTTACCGGTCAAAATGTGGTTCCCCTAAAACCTTGCAATTTGTATATAATATCGGTATCAAACGAAAGTGCAAGGCCTTAGGTTACATTTGAACTTTGCTATATTTCGATATATTTATCGATAACTGAGTTACCGGTCAAAATGTGGTTCCGCCAAAACATTGAAATTTGTATATAATATCCGTATCAAACGAAAGGGCATGGCCATAGGTTACGTTTGGATTTTGCTATATTTCGATAAATTTATCGATAACTGAGTTACCGGTCAAAATGTGGTTCCTCTAAAACCTTGAAATTTGTATATAATGTCGGTATCAAACGAAGGGCAAGGCCTTAGGTTTCATTTGGACTTTGCTCTATTTTTATATATTTATCGATAACTGAGTTACCGGTCAAAATGCGGCTCCCCTAAACCCTTGAAATTTGTATATAATATCGGTATCAAACGAAAGGGTAAGGCCATAGGTTACCTTTGGACTTTGCTATATTTCGATATATTTATCGATAATTGAGTTACGGGTCAAAATGTGGTTCCCTTAAAACCTTGCAATTTGTATGTAATATCGGTATCAAACGAAAGTGCAAGGTCTTAGGTTACATTTGGATTTTGCTATATTTTGATATATATCTATCGATAACTGAGTTACCAGTCAAAATGTGGTTCCCCTAAAACCTTGAAATTTGTATATAATATCGGTATCAAACGAAAGCCCAAGGATTTAGGTTTCATTTGGACTTTGCTATATTTCGATATATTTACCGATAACTGAGTTACCGGTCAAAACGTGGTTCCCATTGAAATTTGAAATTTCCGTGCAATATCGGTATCAGACAAATATCATTTGAAATATTTATATTTTGATATATTCATCGTTAAATGAGTTACCGGTCAAAATGTGGTTCCCCTAAAACCTTGAAATTTGTTTATAATATCGGTATCAAACGAAGGGCAAGGCGTTGGGTTTCATTTGGACTTTGCTATATTTCGATATATTTACCGATAACTGAGTTACCGGTCAAAATGTGGTTCCCATTGAAATTTGAAATTTCCGTGCAATATCGGTATCAAACAAATATCATTTGAAATATTTATATTTTCATATATTCATCCTTAAATGAGGTATCGGTCAAGTTGGGGTTTCCCTAAGACCTCGAAATTTGAATATAATATCGGCATAGAACGAAATGGCAAGGCCTCAGGTTACATTTGAACTTTGCTATATTTCGACATATTTATCGATAACTGAGTTACCGGTCAAAATGTGGTTCCCCTAGAACCTTGCAATTTGTATATAATATCGGTATCAAACGAAAGTGCAAGGCCTTAGGTTACATTTGAACTTTGCTATATTTCGATATATTTATCGATAACTGAGTTACCGGTCAAAATGTGGTTCCGCCAAAACATTGAAATTTGTATATAATATCCGTATCAAACGAAAGGGCATGGCCATAGGTTACGTTTGGATTTTGCTATATTTCGATAAATTTATCGATAACTGAGTTACCGGTCAAAATGTGGTTCCCCTAAAACCTTGCAATTTGTATATAATATCGGTATCAAACGAAAGCCCAAGGATTTAGGTTTGATTTGGACTTTGCTATATTTCGATATATTTACCGATAACTGAGTTACCGGTCAAAACGTGGTTCCCATTGAAATTTGAAATTTCCGTGCAATATCGGTATCAAACAAATATCATTTGAAATATTTATATTTTCATATATTCATCGTTAAATGAGTTACCGGTCAAAATGTGGTTCCCCTAAAACCTTGAAATTTGTTTATAATATCGGTATCAAACGAAGGGCAAGGCGTTGGGTTTCATTTGGACTTTGCTATATTTCGATATATTTACCGATAACTGAGTTACCGGTCAAAATGTGGTTCCCATTGAAATTTGAAATTTCCGTGCAATATCGGTATCAAACAAATATCATTTGAAATATTTATATTTTCATATATTCATCGTTAAATGAGTTATCGGTCAAGTTGGGGTTTCCCTAAGACCTCGAAATTTGAATATAATATCGGCATAGAACGAAATGGCAAGGCCTTAGGTTACATTTGAACTTTGCTATATTTCGACATATTTATCGATAACTGAGTTAGCGCTCAAAATGTGGTTCCCCTAAAACCTTGAAATTTGTATATAATATCGGTATCAAACGAAAGGGCAAGGACAAAGGTTACATTTGGACTTTGCTATATTTCGATATATTTATCGATAACTGAGTTACCGCTCAAAATGTGGTAACGATAAAACCTTGAAATTTTTATATAATGTCGGTATCAAACGAATGCCAAGGCCTTAGGTTTCATTTGGACTTTGCTATATTTTGATATATTTATCGATAACTGAGTTACCGCTCAAAATGTGGTTACCCTAAAACCTTGAAATGTTTATATAATGTCGGTATCAAACGAAGGCCAAGGCCTTAGGTTACCTTTGGACTTTGCTATATTTCGATATATTTATCGATAACTGAGTTACCGGTCAAAATGTGGTTCCCCTAAAACCTTGAAATTTGTTTATAATATCGGTATCAAACGAGGGGCAAGGCGTTGGGTTTCATTTGGACTTTGCTATATTTTGATATATTTATCGATAACTGAGTTACCGTTCAAAATGTGGTTCCCCTAAACCCTTGCAATTTGTATATAATATCGGTATCAAACGAAAGGGTAAGGCCATAGGTTACCTTTGGACTTTGCTATATTTCGATATATTTATCGATAATTGAGTTACGGGTCAAAATGTGGTTCCCTTAAAACCTTGCAATTTGTATATAATATCGGTATCAAACGAAATTGCAAGGTCTTAGGTTACATTTGGATTTTGCTATATTTTGATATATATCTATCGATAACTGAGTTACCAGTCAAAATGTGGTTCCCCTAAAACCTTGAAATTTGTATATAATATCGGTATCAAACGAAAGCCCAAGGATTTAGGTTTGATTTGGACTTTGCTATATTTCGATATATTTACTGATAACTGAGCTACCGGTCAAAACGTGGTTCCCATTGAAATTTGAAATTTCCGTGCAATATCGGTATCAAACAAATATCATTTGAAATATTTATATTTTCATATATTCATCGTTAAATGAGTTACCGGTCAAAATGTGGTTCCCCTAAAACCTTGAAATTTGTTTATAATATCGGTATCAAACGAAGGGCAAGGCGTTGGGTTTCATTTGGACTTTGCTATATTTCGATATATTTACCGATAACTGAGTTACCGGTCAAAATGTGGTTCCCATTGAAATTTGAAATTTCCGTGCAATATCGGTATCAAACAAATATCATTTTAAATATTTATATTTTCATATATTCATCGTTAAATGAGTTATCGGTCAAGTTGGGGTTTCCCTAAGACCTCGAAATTTGAATATAATATCGGCATAGAACGAAATGGCAAGGCCTTAGGTTACATTTGAACTTTGCTATATTTCGACATATTTATCGATAACTGAGTTACCGGTCAAAATGTGGTTCCCCTAAAACCTTGCAATTTGTATATAATATCGGTATCAAACGAAAGTGCAAGGCCTTAGGTTACATTTGAACTTTGCTATATTTCGATATATTTATCGATAACTGAGTTACCGGTCAAAATGTGGTTCCGCCAAAACATTGAAATTTGTATATAATATCCGTATCAAACGAAAGGGCATGGCCATAGGTTACGTTTGGATTTTGCTATATTTCGATAAATTTATCGATAACTGAGTTACCGGTCAAAATGTGGTTCCTCTAAAACCTTGAAATTTGTATATAATGTCGGTATCAAACGAAGGGCAAGGCCTTAGGTTTCATTTGGACTTTGCTCTATTTTGATATATTTATCGATAACTGAGTTACCGGTCAAAATGCGGCTCCCCTAAAACCTTGAAATTTGTATATAATATCGGTATCAAACGAATGGCAAGGCCCTTTGCTATATTTCGATATATTTACCGACAACTGAGTTACCGGTCAAAATGTGGTTCCCCTAAAACCTTGCAATTTGTATATAATATCGGTATCAAACGAAAGTGCAAGGCCTTAGGTTACATTTGAAATTTGCTATATTTCGATATATTTATCGATAACTGAGTTACCGGTCAAAATGTGGTTCCGCCAAAACATTGAAATTTGTATATAATATCCGTATCAAACGAAAGAGCATGGCCATAGGTTACGTTTGGATTTTGCTATATTTCGATAAATTTATCGATAACTGAGTTACCGGTCAAAATGTGGTTCCTCTAAAACCTTGAAATTTGTATATAATGTCGGTATCAAACGAAGGGCAAGGCCTTAGGTTTCATTTGGACTTTGCTCTATTTTGATATATTTATCGATAACTGAGTTACCGGTCAAAATGCGGCTCCCCTAAACCCTTGAAATTTGTATATAATATCGGTATCAAACGAAAGGGTAAGGCCATAGGTTACCTTTGGACTTTGCTATATTTCGATATATTTATCGATAATTGAGTTACGGGTCAAAATGTGGTTCCCTTAAAACCTTGCAATTTGTATGTAATATCGGTATCAAACGAAAGTGCAAGGTCTTAGGTTACATTTGGATTTTGCTATATTTTGATATATATCTATCGATAACTGAGTTACCAGTCAAAATGTGGTTCCCCTAAAACCTTGAAATTTGTATATAATATCGGTATCAAACGAAAGCCCAAGGATTTAGGTTTCATTTGGACTTTGCTATATTTCGATATATTTACCGATAACTGAGTTACCGGTCAAAACGTGGTTCCCATTGAAATTTGAAATTTCCGTGCAATATCGGTATCAGACAAATATCATTTGAAATATTTATATTTTCATATATTCATCGTTAAATGAGTTACCGGTCAAAATGTGGTTCCCCTAAAACCTTGCAATTTGTTTATAATATCGGTATCAAACGAAGGGCAAGGCGTTGGGTTTCATTTGGACTTTGCTATATTTCGATATATTTACCGATAACTGAGTTACCGGTCAAAATGTGGTTCCCATTGAAATTTGAAATTTCCGTGCAATATCGGTATCAAACAAATATCATTTGAAATATTTATATTTTCATATATTCATCGTTAAATGAGTTATCGGTCAAGTTGGGGTTTCCCTAAGACCTCGAAATTTGAATATAATATCGGCATAGAACGAAATGGCAAGGCCTTAGGTTACATTTGAACTTTGATATATTTCGACATATTTATCGATAACTGAGTTACCGGTCAAAATGTGGTTCCCCTAAAACCTTGCAATTTGTATATAATATCGGTATCAAACGAAAGCCCAAGGATTTAGGTTTGATTTGGACTTTGCTATATTTCGATATATTTACCGATAACTGAGTTACCGGTCAAAACGTGGTTCCCATTGAAATTTGAAATTTCCGTGCAATATCGGTATCAAACAAATATCATTTGAAATATTTATATTTTCATATATTCATCGTTAAATGAGTTACCGGTCAAAATGTGGTTCCCCTAAAACCTTGAAATTTGTTTATAATATCGGTATCAAACGAAGGGCAAGGCGTTGGGTTTCATTTGGACTTTGCTATATTTCGATATATTTACCGATAACTGAGTTACCGGTCAAAATGTGGTTCCCATTGAAATTGGAAATTTCCGTGCAATATCGGTATCAAACAAATATCATTTGAAATATTTATATTTTCATATATTCATCGTTAAATGAGTTACCGGTCTAAATGTGGTTCCCCTAAAACCTTGAAATTTGTTTATAATATCGGTATCAAACGAAGGGCAAGGCGTTGGGTTTCATTTGGACTTTGCTATATTTCGACATATTTATCGATAACTGAGTTACCGGTCAAAATGTGGTTCCCCTAAAACCTTGCAATTTGTATATAATATCGGTATCAAACGAAAGTGCAAGGCCTTAGGTTACATTTGAACTTTGCTATATTTCGATATATTTATCGATAACTGAGTTACCAGTCAAAATGTGGTTCCCCTAAAACCTTGAAATTTGTATATAATATCGGTATCAAACGAAAGCCCAAGGATTTAGGTTTGATTTGGACTTTGCTATATTTCGATATATTTACCGATAACTGAGTTACCGGTCAAAACGTGGTTCCCATTGAAATTTTAAATTTCCGTGCAATATCGGTATCAAACAACTATCATTTGAAATATTTATATTTTCATATATTCATCGTTAAATGAGTTACCGGTCAAAATGTGGTTCCCCTAAAACCTTGAAATTTGTTTATAATATCGGTATCAAACGAAGGGCAAGGCGTTGGGTTTCATTTGGACTTTGCTATATTTCGATATATTTACCGATAACTGAGTTACCGGTCAAAATGTGGTTCCCATTGAAATTTGAAATTTCCGTGCAATATCGGTATCAAACAAATATCATTTGAAATATTTATATTTTCATATATTCATCGTTAAATGAGTTATCGGTCAAGTTGGGGTTTCCCTAAGACCTCGAAATTTGAATATAATATCGGCATAGAACGAAATGGCAAGGCCTTAGGTTACATTTGAACTTTGCTATATTTCGACATATTTATCGATAACTGAGTTACCGGTCAAAATGTGGTTCCCCTAAAACCTTGCAATTTGTATATAATATCGGTATCAAACGAAAGTGCAAGGCCTTAGGTTACATTTGAACTTTGCTATATTTCGATATATTTATCGATAACTGAGTTACCGGTCAAAATGTGGTTCCGCCAAAACAGTGAAATTTGTATATAATATCCGTATCAAACGAAAGGGCATGGCCATAGGTTACGTTTGGATTTTGCTATATTTCGATAAATTTATCGATAACTGAGTTACCGGTCAAAATGTGGTTCCTCTAAAACCTTGAAATTTGTATATAATGTCGGTATCAAACGAAGGGCAAGGCCTTAGGTTTCATTTGGACTTTGCTCTATTTTGATATATTTATCGATAACTGAGTTACCGGTCAAAATGCGGCTCCCCTAAAACCTTGAAATTTGTATATAATATCGGTATCAAACGAAAGCCCAAGGATTTAGGTTTGATTTGGACTTTGCTATATTTCGATATATTTGCCGATAACTGAGTTACCGGTCAAAACGTGGTTCCCATTGAAATTTGAAATTTCCGTGCAATATCGGTATCAAACAAATATCATTTGAAATATTTATATTTTCATATATTCATCGTTAAATGAGTTACCGGTCAAAATGTGGTTCCCCTAAAACCTTGAAATTTGTTTATAATATCGGTATCAAACGAAGGGCAAGGCGTTGGGTTTCATTTGGACTTTGCTATATTTCGATATATTTACCGATAACTGAGTTACCGGTCAAAATGTGATTCCCATTGAAATTTGAAATTTCAGTGCAATATCGGTATCAAACAAATATCATTTGAAATATTTATATTTTCATATATTCATCGTTAAATGAGTTATCGGTCAAGTTGGGGTTTCCCTAAGACCTCGAAATTTGAATATAATATCGGCATAGAACGAAATGGCAAGGACTTAGGTTACATTTGAACTTTGCTATATTTCGACATATTTATCGATAACTGAGTTACCGGTCAAAATGTGGTTCCCCTAAAACCTTGCAATTTGTATATAATATCGGTATCAAACGAAAGTGCAAGGCCTTAGGTTACATTTGAACTTTGCTATATTTCGATATATTTATCGATAACTGAGTTACCGGTCAAAATGTGGTTCCGCCAAAACATTGAAATTTGTATATAATATCGGTATCAAACGAAAGCCCAAGGATTTAGGTTTGATTTGGACTTTGCTATATTTCGATATATTTACCGATAACTGAGTTACCGGTCAAAACGTGGTTCCCATTGAAATTTGAAATTTCCGTGCAATATCGGTATCAAACAAATATCATTTGAAATATTTATATTTTCATATATTCATCGTTAAATGAGTTACCGGTCAAAATGTGGTTCCCCTAAAACCTTGAAATTTGTTTATAATATCGGTATCAAACGAAGGGCAAGGCGTTGGGTTTCATTTGGACTTTGCTATATTTCGATATATTTACCGATAACTGAGTTACCGGTCAAAATGTGGTTCCCATTGAAATTTGAAATTTCCGTGCAATATCGGTATCAAACAAATATCATTTGAAATATTTATATTTTCATATATTCATCGTTAAATGAGTTATCGGTCAAGTTGGGGTTTCCCTAAGACCTCGAAATTTGAATATAATATCGGCATAGAACGAAGTGGCAAGGCCTTAGGTCACATTTGAACTTTGCTATATTTCGACATATTTATCGATAACTGAGTTACCGGTCAAAATGTGGTTCCCCTAAAACCTTGCAATTTGTATATAATATCGGTATCAAACGAAAGTGCAAGGCCTTAGGTTACATTTGAACTTTGCTATATTTCGATATATTTATCGATAACTGAGTTACCAGTCAAAGTGTGGTTCCCCTAAAACCTTGAAATTTGTATATAATATCGGTATCAAACGAAAGCCCAAGGATTTAGGTTTGATTTGGACTTTGCTATATTTCGATATATTTACCGATAACTGAGTTACCGGTCAAAACGTGGTTCCCATTGAAATTTGAAATTTCCGTGCAATATCGGTATCAAACAAATATCATTTGAAATATTTATATTTTCATATATTCATCGTTAAATGAGTTACCGGTCAAAATGTGGTTCCCCTAAAACCTTGAAATTTGTTTATAATATCGGTATCAAACGAAGGGCAAGGCGTTGGGTTTCATTTGGACTTTGCTATATTTCGATATATTTACCGATAACTGAGTTACCGGTCAAAATGTGGTTCCCATTGAAATTTGAAATTTCCGTGCAATATCGGTATCAAACAAATATCATTTGAAATATTTATATTTTCATATATTCATCGTTAAATGAGTTATCGGTCAAGTTGGGGTTTCCCTAAGACCTCGAAATTTGAATATAATATCGGCATAGAACGAAATGGCAAGGCCTTAGGTTACATTTGAACTTTGCTATATTTCGACATATTTATCGATAACTGAGTTACCGGTCAAAATGTGGTTCCGCCAAAACATTGAAATTTGTATATAATATCCGTATCAAACGAAAGGGCATGGCCATAGGTTACGTTTGGATTTTGCTATATTTCAAAATGTGGTTCCTCTAAAACCTTGAAATTTGTATATAATGTCGGTATCAAACGAAAGGGCAAGGCCTTAGGTTTCATTTGGACTTTGCTCTATTTTGATATATTTATCGATAACTGAGTTACCGGTCAAAATGCGGCTCCCCTAAAACCTTGAAATTTGTATATAATATCGGTATCAAACGAAAGGGCATGGCCATAGGTTACGTTTGGATTTTGCTATATTTCGATAAATTTATCGATAACTGAGTTACCGGTCAAAATGTGGTTCCTCTAAAACCTTGAAATTTGTATATAATGTCGGTATCAAACGAAGGGCAAGGCCTTAGGTTTCATTTGGACTTTGCTCTATTTTGATATATTTATCGATAACTGAGTTACCGGTCAAAATGCGGCTCCCCTAAAACCTTGAAATTTGTATATAATATCGGTATCAAACGAAAGGGCATGGCCATAGGTTACGTTTGGATTTTGCTATATTTCGATAAATTGATCGATAACTGAGTTACCGGTCAAAATGCGGCTCCCCTAAAACCTTGAAATTTGTATATAATATCCGTATCAAACGAAATTGCATGGCCATAGGTTACGTTTGGATTTTGCTATATTTCGATAAATTTATAGATAACTGAGTTACCGGTCAAAATGTGGGTCCTCTAAAACCTTGAAATTTGTATATAATGTCGGTATCAAACGAAGGGCAAGGCCTTAGGTTTCATTTGGACTTTGCTCTATTTTGATATATTTATCGATAACTGAGTTACCGGTCAAAATGCGGCTCCCCTAAAACCTTGAAATTTGTATATAATATCGGTATCAAACGAAAGGGCATGGCCATAGGTTACGTTTGGATTTTGCTATATTTCGATAAATTTATCGATAACTGAGTTACCGGTCAAAATGTGGTTCCTCTAAAACCTTGAAATTTGTCTATAATGTAGGTATCAAACGAAAGGGTAAGGCCATAGGTTACCTTTGGACTTTGCTATATTTCGATATATTTATCGATAATTGAGTTACGGGTCAAAATGTGGTTCCCTTAAAACCTTGCAATTTGTATATAATATCGGTATCAAACGAAAGTGCAAGGTCTTAGGTTACATTTGGATTTTGCTATATTTTGATATATATCTATCGATAACTGAGTTACCAGTCAAAATGTGGTTCCCCTAAAACCTTGAAATTTGTATATAATATCGGTATCAAACGAAAGCCCAAGGATTTAGGTTTGATTTGGACTTTGCTATATTTCGATATATTTACCGATAACTGAGTTACCGGTCAAAACGTGGTTCCCATTGAAATTTGAAATTTCCGTGCAATATCGGTATCAAACAAATATCATTTGAAATATTTATATTTTCATATATTCATCGTTAAATGAGTTGCCGGTCAAAATGTGGTTCCCCTAAAGCCTTGAAATTTGTTTATAATATCGGTATCAAACGAAGGGCAAGGCGTTGGGTTTCATTTGGAGTTTGCTATATTTCGATATATTTATCGATAACTGAGTTACCGGTCAAAATGTGGTTCCCATTGAAATTTGAAATTTCCGTGCAATATCGGTATCAAACAAATATCATTTGAAATATTTATATTTTCATATATTCATCGTTAAATGAGTTATCGGTCAAGTTGGGGTTTCCCTAAGACCTCGAAATTTGAATATAATATCGGCATAGAACGAAATGGCAAGGCCTTAGGTTACATTTGAACTTTGCTATATTTCGACATATTTATCGATAACTGAGTTACCGGTCAAAATGTGGTTCCCCTAAAACCTTGCAATTTGTATATAATATCGGTATCAAACGAAAGTGCAAGGCCTTAGGTTACATTTGAACTTTGCTATATTTCGATATATTTATCGATAACTGAGTTACCGGTCAAAATGTGGTTCCGCCAAAACATTGAAATTTGTATATAATATCCGTATCAAACGAAAGGGCATGGCCATAGGTTACGTTTGGATTTTGCTATATTTCGATAAATTTATCGATAACTGAGTTACCGGTCAAAATGTGGTTCCTCTAAAACCTTGAAATTTGTATATAATGTCGGTATCAAACGAAGGGCAAGGCCTTAGGTTTCATTTGGACTTTGCTCTATTTTGATATATTTATCGATAACTGAGTTACCGGTCAAAATGCGGCTCCCCTAAAACCTTGAAATTTGTATATAATATCGGTATCAAACGAAAGGGCATGGCCATAGGTTACGTTTGGATTTTGCTATATTTCGATAAATTTATCGATAACTGAGTTACCGGTCAAAATGTGGTTCCTCTAAAACCTTGAAATTTGTATATAATGTCGGTATCAAACGAAGGGCAAGGCCTTAGGTTTCATTTGGACTTTGCTCTATTTTGATATATTTATCGATAACTGAGTTACCGGTCAAAATGCGGCTCCCCTAAAACCTTGAAATTTGTATATAATATCGGTATCAAACGAAAGGGCATGGCCATAGGTTACGTTTGGATTTTGCTATATTTCGATAAATTTATCGATAACTGAGTTACCGGTCAAAATGCGGCTCCCCTAAAACCTTGAAATTTGTATATAATATCCGTATCAAACGAAATTGCATGGCCATAGGTTACGTTTGGATTTTGCTATATTTCGATAAATTTATAGATAACTGAGTTACCGGTCAAAATGTGGTTCCTCTAAAACCTTGAAATTTGTATATAATGTCGGTATCAAACGAAGGGCAAGGCCTTAGGTTTCATTTGGACTTTGCTCTATTTTGATATATTTATCGATAACTGAGTTACCGGTCAAAATGCGGCTCCCCTAAAACCTTGAAATTTGTATATAATATCGGTATCAAACGAAAGGGCATGGCCATAGGTTACGTTTGGATTTTGCTATATTTCGATAAATTTATCGATAACTGAGTTACCGGTCAAAATGTGGTTCCGCCAAAACATTGAAATTTGTATATAATATCCGTATCAAACGAAAGGGCATGGCCATAGGTTACGTTTGGATTTTGCTATATTTCGATAAATTTATCGATAACTGAGTTACCGGTCAAAATGTGGTTCCTCTAAAACCTTGAAATTTGTATATAATGTAGGTATCAAACGAAAGGGTAAGGCCATAGGTTACCTTTGGACTTTGCTATATTTCGATATATTTATCGATAAATGAGTTACCAGTCAAAATGTGGTTCCCCTAAAACCTTGAAATTTGTATATAATATCGGTATCAAACGAAAGCCCAAGGATTTAGGTTTGATTTGGACTTTGCTATATTTCGATATATTTACCGATAACTGAGTTACCGGTCAAAACATGGTTCCCATTGAAATTTGAAATTTCCGTGCAATATCGGTATCAAACAAATATCATTTGAAATATTTATATTTTCATATATTCATCGTTAAATGAGTTATCGGTCAAGTTGGGGTTTCCCTAAGACCTCGAAATTTGAATATAATATCGGCATAGAACGAAATGGCAAGGCCTTAGGTTACATTTGAACTTTGATATATTTCGACATATTTATCGATAACTGAGTTACCGGTCAAAATGTGGTTCCCCTAAAACCTTGCAATTTGTATATAATATCGGTATCAAACGAAAGCCCAAGGATTTAGGTTTGATTTTTACTTTGCTATATTTCGATATATTTACCGATAACTGAGTTACCGGTCAAAACGTGGTTCCCATTGAAATTTGAAATTTCCGTGCAATATCGGTATCAAACAAATATCATTTGAAATATCTATATTTTCATATATTCATCGTTAAATGAGTTACCGGTCAAAATGTGGTTCCCCTAAAACCTTGAAATTTGTTTATAATATCGGTATCAAACGAAGGGCAAGGCGTTGGGTTTCATTTGGACTTTGCTATATTTCGATATATTTACCGATAACTGAGTTACCGGTCAAAATGTGGTTCCCATTGAAATTTGAAATTTCCGTGCAATATCGGTATCAAACAAATATCATTTGAAATATTTATATTTTCATATATTCATCGTTAAATGAGTTATCGGTCAAGTTGGGGTTTCCCTAAGACCTCGAAATTTGAATATAATATCGGTATCAAACGAAAGGGCATGGCCATAGGTTACGTTTGGATTTTGCTATATTTCGATAAATTTATCGATAACTGAGTTACCGGTCAAAATGTGGTTCCCCTAAAACCTTGCAATTTGTATATAATATCGGTATCAAACGAAAGCCCAAGGATTTAGGTTTGATTTGGACTTTGCTATATTTCGATATATTTACCGATAACTGAGTTACCGGTCAAAATGTGGTTCCCTAAAACCTTGCAATTTGTATATAATATCGGTATCAAACGAAAGCCCAAGGATTTAGGTTTGATTTGGACTTTGCTATATTTCGATATATTTACCGATAACTGAGTTACCGGTCAAAACGTGGTTCCCATTGAAATTTGAAATTTCCGTGCAATATCGGTATCAAACAAATATCATTTGAAATATTTATATTTTCATATATTCATCGTTAAATGAGTTACCGGTCAAAATGTGGTTCCCCTAAAACCTTGAAATTTGTTTATAATATCGGTATCAAACGAAGGGCAAGGCGTTGGGTTCCATTTGGACTTTGCTATATTTCGATATATTTACCGATAACTGAGTTACCGGTCAAAATGTGGTTCCCCTAAAACCTTGAAATTTGTATATAATATCGGTATCAAACGAAAGCCCAAGGATTTAGGTTTGATTTGGACTTTGCTATATTTCGATATATTTACCGATAACTGAGTTACCGGTCAAAATGTGGTTCCCCTAAAACCTTGCAATTTGTATATAATATCGGTATCAAACGAAAGCCCAAGGATTTAGGTTTGATTTGGACTTTGCTATATTTCGATATATTTACCGATAACTGAGTTACCGGTCAAAACGTGGTTCCCATTGAAATTTGAAATTTCCGTGCAATATCGGTATCAAACAAATATCATTTGAAATATTTATATTTTCATATATTCATCGTTAAATGAGTTGCCGGTCAAAATGTGGTTCCCCTAAAACCTTGAAATTTGTTTATAATATCGGTATCAAACGAAGGGCAAGGCGTTGGGTTTCATTTGGAGTTTGCTATATTTCGATATATTTATCGATAACTGAGTTACCGGTCAAAATGTGGTTCCCATTGAAATTTGAAATTTCCGTGCAATATCGGTATCAAACAAATATCATTTGAAATATTTATATTTTCATATATTCATCGTTCAATGAGTTATCGGTCAAGTTGGGGTTTCCCTAAGACCTCGAAATTTGAATATAATATCGGCATAGAACGAAATGGCAAGGCCTTAGGTTACATTTGAACTTTGCTATATTTCGATATATTTATCGATAACTGAGTTACCGGTCAAAATGTGGTTCCCCTAAAACCTTGCAATTTGTATATAATATCGGTATCAAACGAAAGTGCAAGGCCTTAGGTTACATTTGAACTTTGCTATATTTCGATATATTTATCGATAACTGAGTTACCGGTCAAAATGTGGTTCCGCCAAAACATTGAAATTTGTATATAATATCCGTATCAAACGAAAGGGCATGGCCATAGGTTACGTTTGGATTTTGCTATATTTCGATAAATTTATCGATAACTGAGTTACCGGTCAAAATGTGGTTCCTCTAAAACCTTGAAATTTGTATATAATGTCGGTATCAAACGAAGGGCAAGGCCTTAGGTTTCATTTGGACTTTGCTCTATTTTGATATATTTATCGATAACTGAGTTACCGGTCAAAATGCGGCTCCCCTAAAACCTTGAAATTTGTATATAATATCGGTATCAAACGAAAGGGCATGGCCATAGGTTACGTTTGGATTTTGCTATATTTCGATAAATTTATCGATAACTGAGTTACCGGTCAAAATGTGGTTCCTCTAAAACCTTGAAATTTGTATATAATGTCGGTATCAAACGAAGGGCAAGGCCTTAGGTTTCATTTGGACTTTGCTCTATTTTGATATATTTATCGATAACTGAGTTACCGGTCAAAATGCGGCTCCCCTAAAACCTTGAAATTTGTATATAATATCGGTATCAAACGAAAGGGCATGGCCATAGGTTACGTTTGGATTTTGCTATATTTCGATAAATTTATCGATAACTGAGTTACCGGTCAAAATGCGGCTCCCCTAAAACCTTGAAATTTGTATATAATATCCGTATCAAACGAAATTGCATGGCCATAGGTTACGTTTGGATTTTGCTATATTTCGATAAATTTATCGATAACTGAGTTACCGGTCAAAATGTGGTTCCTCTAAAACCTTGAAATTTGTATATAATGTCGGTATCAAACGAAGGGCAAGGCCTTAGGTTTCATTTGGACTTTGCTCTATTTTGATATATTTATCGATAACTGAGTTACCGGTCAAAATGCGGCTCCCCTAAAACCTTGAAATTTGTATATAATATCGGTATCAAACGAAAGGGCATGGCCATAGGTTACGTTTGGATTTTGCTATATTTCGATAAATTTATCGATAACTGAGTTACCGGTCAAAATGTGGTTCCGCCAAAACATTGAAATTTGTATATAATATCCGTATCAAACGAAAGGGCATGGCCATAGGTTACGTTTGGATTTTGCTATATTTCGATAAATTTATCGATAACTGAGTTACCGGTCAAAATGTGGTTCCTCTAAAACCTTGAAATTTGTATATAATGTAGGTATCAAACGAAAGGGTAAGGCCATAGGTTACCTTTGGACTTTGCTATATTTCGATATATTTATCGATAAATGAGTTACCAGTCAAAATGTGGTTCCCCTAAAACCTTGAAATTTGTATATAATATCGGTATCAAACGAAAGCCCAAGGATTTAGGTTTGATTTGGACTTTGCTATATTTCGATATATTTACCGATAACTGAGTTACCGGTCAAAACATGGTTCCCATTGAAATTTGAAATTTCCGTGCAATATCGGTATCAAACAAATATCATTTGAAATATTTATATTTTCATATATTCATCGTTAAATGAGTTATCGGTCAAGTTGGGGTTTCCCTAAGACCTCGAAATTTGAATATAATATCGGCATAGAACGAAATGGCAAGGCCTTAGGTTACATTTGAACTTTGATATATTTCGACATATTTATCGATAACTGAGTTACCGGTCAAAATGTGGTTCCCCTAAAACCTTGCAATTTGTATATAATATCGGTATCAAACGAAAGCCCAAGGATTTAGGTTTGATTTGGACTTTGCTATATTTCGATATATTTACCGATAACTGAGTTACCGGTCAAAACGTGGTTCCCATTGAAATTTGAAATTTCCGTGCAATATCGGTATCAAACAAATATCATTTGAAATATCTATATTTTCATATATTCATCGTTAAATGAGTTACCGGTCAAAATGTGGTTCCCCTAAAACCTTGAAATTTGTTTATAATATCGGTATCAAACGAAGGGCAAGGCGTTGGGTTTCATTTGGACTTTGCTATATTTCGATATATTTACCGATAACTGAGTTACCGGTCAAAATGTGGTTCCGCCAAAACATTGAAATTTGTATATAATATCCGTATCAAACGAAAGGGCATGGCCATAGGTTACGTTTGGATTTTGCTATATTTCGATAAATTTATCGATAACTGAGTTACCGGTCAAAATGCGGCTCCCCTAAAACCTTGAAATTTGTATATAATATCCGTATCAAACGAAATTGCATGGCCATAGGTTACGTTTGGATTTTGCTATATTTCGATAAATTTATAGATAACTGAGTTACCGGTCAAAATGTGGTTCCTCTAAAACCTTGAAATTTGTATATAATGTCGGTATCAAACGAAGGGCAAGGCCTTAGGTTTCATTTGGACTTTGCTCTATTTTGATATATTTATCGATAACTGAGTTACCGGTCAAAATGCGGCTCCCCTAAAACCTTGAAATTTGTATATAATATCGGTATCAAACGAAAGGGCATGGCCATAGGTTACGTTTGGATTTTGCTATATTTCGATAAATTTATCGATAACTGAGTTACCGGTCAAAATGTGGTTCCGCCAAAACATTGAAATTTGTATATAATATCCGTATCAAACGAAAGGGCATGGCCATAGGTTACGTTTGGATTTTGCTATATTTCGATAAATTTATCGATAACTGAGTTACCGGTCAAAATGTGGTTCCTCTAAAACCTTGAAATTTGTATATAATGTAGGTATCAAACGAAAGGGTAAGGCCATAGGTTACCTTTGGACTTTGCTATATTTCGATATATTTATCGATAAATGAGTTACCAGTCAAAATGTGGTTCCCCTAAAACCTTGAAATTTGTATATAATATCGGTAACAAACGAAAGCCCAAGGATTTAGGTTTGATTTGGACTTTGCTATATTTCGATATATTTACCGATAACTGAGTTACCGGTCAAAACATGGTTCCCATTGAAATTTGAAATTTCCGTGCAATATCGGTATCAAACAAATATCATTTGAAATATTTATATTTTCATATATTCATCGTTAAATGAGTTATCGGTCAAGTTGGGGTTTCCCTAAGACCTCGAAATTTGAATATAATATCGGCATAGAACGAAATGGCAAGGCCTTAGGTTACATTTGAACTTTGATATATTTCGACATATTTATCGATAACTGAGTTACCGGTCAAAATGTGGTTCCCCTAAAACCTTGCAATTTGTATATAATATCGGTATCAAACGAAAGCCCAAGGATTTAGGTTTGATTTTTACTTTGCTATATTTCGATATATTTACCGATAACTGAGTTACCGGTCAAAACGTGGTTCCCATTGAAATTTGAAATTTCCGTGCAATATCGGTATCAAACAAATATCATTTGAAATATCTATATTTTCATATATTCATCGTTAAATGAGTTACCGGTCAAAATGTGGTTCCCCTAAAACCTTGAAATTTGTTTATAATATCGGTATCAAACGAAGGGCAAGGCGTTGGGTTTCATTTGGACTTTGCTATATTTCGATATATTTACCGATAACTGAGTTACCGGTCAAAATGTGGTTCCCATTGAAATTTGAAATTTCCGTGCAATATCGGTATCAAACAAATATCATTTGAAATATTTATATTTTCATATATTCATCGTTAAATGAGTTATCGGTCAAGTTGGGGTTTCCCTAAGACCTCGAAATTTGAATATAATATCGACATAGAACGAAATGGCAAGGCCTTAGGTTACATTTGAACTTTGCTATATTTCGACATATTTATCGATAACTGAGTTACCGGTCAAAATGTGGTTCCGCCAAAACATTGAAATTTGTATATAATATCCGTATCAAACGAAAGGGCATGGCCATAGGTTACGTTTGGATTTTGCTATATTTCGATAAATTTATCGATAACTGAGTTACCGGTCAAAATGTGGTTCCCCTAAAACCTTGCAATTTGTATATAATATCGGTATCAAACGAAAGCCCAAGGATTTAGGTTTGATTTGGACTTTGCTATATTTCGATATATTTACCGATAACTGAGTTACCGGTCAAAATGTGGTTCCCCTAAAACCTTGCAATTTGTATATAATATCGGTATCAAACGAAAGCCCAAGGATTTAGGTTTGATTTGGACTTTGCTATATTTCGATATATTTACCGATAACTGAGTTACCGGTCAAAACGTGGTTCCCATTGAAATTTGAAATTTCCGTGCAATATCGGTATCAAACAAATATCATTTGAAATATTTATATTTTCATATATTCATCGTTAAATGAGTTACCGGTCAAAATGTGGTTCCCCTAAAACCTTGAAATTTGTTTATAATATCGGTATCAAACGAAGGGCAAGGCGTTGGGTTCCATTTGGACTTTGCTATATTTCGATATATTTACCGATAACTGAGTTACCGGTCAAAATGTGGTTCCCCTAAAACCTTGAAATTTGTATATAATATCGGTATCAAACGAGAGCCCAAGGATTTAGGTTTGATTTGGACTTTGCTATATTTCGATATATTTACCGATAACTGAGTTACCGGTCAAAATGTGGTTCCCCTAAAACCTTGCAATTTGTATATAATATCGGTATCAAACGAAAGCCCAAGGATTTAGGTTTGATTTGGACTTTGCTATATTTCGATATATTTACCGATAACTGAGTTACCGGTCAAAACGTGGTTCCCATTGAAATTTGAAATTTCCGTGCAATATCGGTATCAAACAAATATCATTTGAAATATTTATATTTTCATATATTCATCGTTAAATGAGTTGCCGGTCAAAATGTGGTTCCCCTAAAACCTTGAAATTTGTTTATAATATCGGTATCAAACGAAGGGCAAGGCGTTGGGTTTCATTTGGAGTTTGCTATATTTCGATATATTTATCGATAACTGAGTTACCGGTCAAAATGTGGTTCCCATTGAAATTTGAAATTTCCGTGCAATATCGGTATCAAACAAATATCATTTGAAATATTTATATTTTCATATATTCATCGTTAAATGAGTTATCGGTCAAGTTGGGGTTTCCCTAAGACCTCGAAATTTGAATATAATATCGGCATAGAACGAAATGGCAAGGCCTTAGGTTACATTTGAACTTTGCTATATTTCGACATATTTATCGATAACTGAGTTACCGGTCAAAATGTGGTTCCCCTAAAACCTTGCAATTTGTATATAATATCGGTATCAAACGAAAGTGCAAGGCCTTAGGTTACATTTGAACTTTGCTATATTTCGATATATTTATCGATAACTGAGTTACCGGTCAAAATGTGGTTCCGCCAAAACATTGAAATTTGTATATAATATCCGTATCAAACGAAAGGGCATGGCCATAGGTTACGTTTGGATTTTGCTATATTTCGATAAATTTATCGATAACTGAGTTACCGGTCAAAATGTGGTTCCTCTAAAACCTTGAAATTTGTATATAATGTCGGTATCAAACGAAGGGCAAGGCCTTAGGTTTCATTTGGACTTTGCTCTATTTTGATATATTTATCGATAACTGAGTTACCGGTCAAAATGCGGCTCCCCTAAAACCTTGAAATTTGTATATAATATCGGTATCAAACGAAAGGGCATGGCCATAGGTTACGTTTGGATTTTGCTATATTTCGATAAATTTATCGATAACTGAGTTACCGGTCAAAATGTGGTTCCTCTAAAACCTTGAAATTTGTATATAATGTCGGTATCAAACGAAGGGCAAGGCCTTAGGTTTCATTTGGACTTTGCTCTATTTTGATATATTTATCGATAACTGAGTTACCGGTCAAAATGCGGCTCCCCTAAAACCTTGAAATTTGTATATAATATCGGTATCAAACGAAAGGGCATGGCCATAGGTTACGTTTGGATTTTGCTATATTTCGATAAATTTATCGATAACTGAGTTACCGGTCAAAATGCGGCTCCCCTAAAACCTTGAAATTTGTATATAATATCCGTATCAAACGAAATTGCATGGCCATAGGTTACGTTTGGATTTTGCTATATTTCGATAAATTTATAGATAACTGAGTTACCGGTCAAAATGTGGTTCCTCTAAAACCTTGAAATTTGTATATAATGTCGGTATCAAACGAAGGGCAAGGCCTTAGGTTTCATTTGGACTTTGCTCTATTTTGATATATTTATCGATAACTGAGTTACCGGTCAAAATGCGGCTCCCCTAAAACCTTGAAATTTGTATATAATATCGGTATCAAACGAAAGGGCATGGCCATAGGTTACGTTTGGATTTTGCTATATTTCGATAAATTTATCGATAACTGAGTTACCGGTCAAAATGTGGTTCCGCCAAAACATTGAAATTTGTATATAATATCCGTATCAAACGAAAGGGCATGGCCATAGGTTACGTTTGGATTTTGCTATATTTCGATAAATTTATCGATAACTGAGTTACCGGTCAAAATGTGGTTCCCCTAAAACCTTGCAATTTGTATATAATATCGGTATCAAACGAAAGGGTAAGGCCATAGGTTACCTTTGGACTTTGCTATATTTCGATATATTTATCGATAAATGAGTTACCAGTCAAAATGTGGTTCCCCTAAAACCTTGAAATTTGTATATAATATCGGTATCAAACGAAAGCCCAAGGATTTAGGTTTGATATGGACTTTGCTATATTTCGATATATTTACCGATAACTGAGTTACCGGTCAAAACATGGTTCCCATTGAAATTTGAAATTTCCGTGCAATATCGGTATCAAACAAATATCATTTGAAATATTTATATTTTCATATATTCATCGTTAAATGAGTTATCGGTCAAGTTGGGGTTTCCCTAAGACCTCGAAATTTGAATATAATATCGGCATAGAACGAAATGGCAAGGCCTTAGGTTACATTTGAACTTTGATATATTTCGACATATTTATCGATAACTGAGTTACCGGTCAAAATGTGGTTCCCCTAAAACCTTGCAATTTGTATATAATATCGGTATCAAACGAAAGCCCAAGGATTTAGGTTTGATTTGGACTTTGCTATATTTCGATATATTTACCGATAACTGAGTTACCGGTCAAAACGTGGTTCCCATTGAAATTTGAAATTTCCGTGCAATATCGGTATCAAACAAATATCATTTGAAATATCTATATTTTCATATATTCATCGTTAAATGAGTTACCGGTCAAAATGTGGTTCCCCTAAAACCTTGAAATTTGTTTATAATATCGGTATCAAACGAAGGGCAAGGCGTTGGGTTTCATTTGGACTTTGCTATATTTCGATATATTTACCGATAACTGAGTTACCGGTCAAAATGTGGTTCCCATTGAAATTTGAAATTTCCGTGCAATATCGGTATCAAACAAATATCATTTGAAATATTTATATTTTCATATATTCATCGTTAAATGAGTTATCGGTCAAGTTGGGGTTTCCCTAAGACCTCGAAATTTGAATATAATATCGACATAGAACGAAATGGCAAGGCCTTAGGTTACATTTGAACTTTGCTATATTTCGACATATTTATCGATAACTGAGTTACCGGTCAAAATGTGGTTCCGCCAAAACATTGAAATTTGTATATAATATCCGTATCAAACGAAAGGGCATGGCCATAGGTTACGTTTGGATTTTGCTATATTTCGATAAATTTATCGATAACTGAGTTACCGGTCAAAATGTGGTTCCCCTAAAACCTTGCAATTTGTATATAATATCGGTATCAAACGAAAGCCCAAGGATTTAGGTTTGATTTGGACTTTGCTATATTTCGATATATTTACCGATAACTGAGTTACCGGTCAAAATGTGGTTCCCCTAAAACCTTGCAATTTGTATATAATATCGGTATCAAACGAAAGCCCAAGGATTTAGGTTTGATTTGGACTTTGCTATATTTCGATATATTTACCGATAACTGAGTTACCGGTCAAAACGTGGTTCCCATTGAAATTTGAAATTTCCGTGCAATATCGGTATCAAACAAATATCATTTGAAATATTTATATTTTCATATATTCATCGTTAAATGAGTTACCGGTCAAAATGTGGTTCCCCTAAAACCTTGAAATTTGTTTATAATATCGGTATCAAACGAAGGGCAAGGCGTTGGGTTCCATTTGGACTTTGCTATATTTCGATATATTTACCGATAACTGAGTTACCGGTCAAAATGTGGTTCCCCTAAAACCTTGAAATTTGTATATAATATCGGTATCAAACGAAAGCCCAAGGATTTAGGTTTGATTTGGACTTTGCTATATTTCGATATATTTACCGATAACTGAGTTACCGGTCAAAATGTGGTTCCCCTAAAACCTTGCAATTTGTATATAATATCGGTATCAAACGAAAGCCCAAGGATTTAGGTTTGATTTGGACTTTGCTATATTTCGATATATTTACCGATAACTGAGTTACCGGTCAAAACGTGGTTCCCATTGAAATTTGAAATTTCCGTGCAATATCGGTATCAAACAAATATCATTTGAAATATTTATATTTTCATATATTCATCGTTAAATGAGTTGCCGGTCAAAATGTGGTTCCCCTAAAACCTTGAAATTTGTTTATAATATCGGTATCAAACGAAGGGCAAGGCGTTGGGTTTCATTTGGAGTTTGCTATATTTCGATATATTTATCGATAACTGAGTTACCGGTCAAAATGTGGTTCCCATTGAAATTTGAAATTTCCGTGCAATATCGGTATCAAACAAATATCATTTGAAATATTTATATTTTCATATATTCATCGTTAAATGAGTTATCGGTCAAGTTGGGGTTTCCCTAAGACCTCGAAATTTGAATATAATATCGGCATAGAACGAAATGGCAAGGCCTTAGGTTACATTTGAACTTTGCTATATTTCGACATATTTATCGATAACTGAGTTACCGGTCAAAATGTGGTTCCCCTAAAACCTTGCAATTTGTATATAATATCGGTATCAAACGAAAGTGCAAGGCCTTAGGTTACATTTGAACTTTGCTATATTTCGATATATTTATCGATAACTGAGTTACCGGTCAAAATGTGGTTCCGCCAAAACATTGAAATTTGTATATAATATCCGTATCAAACGAAAGGGCATGGCCATAGGTTACGTTTGGATTTTGCTATATTTCGATAAATTTATCGATAACTGAGTTACCGGTCAAAATGTGGTTCCTCTAAAACCTTGAAATTTGTATATAATGTCGGTATCAAACGAAGGGCAAGGCCTTAGGTTTCATTTGGACTTTGCTCTATTTTGATATATTTATCGATAACTGAGTTACCGGTCAAAATGCGGCTCCCCTAAAACCTTGAAATTTGTATATAATATCGGTATCAAACGAAAGGGCATGGCCATAGGTTACGTTTGGATTTTGCTATATTTCGATAAATTTATCGATAACTGAGTTACCGGTCAAAATGTGGTTCCTCTAAAACCTTGAAATTTGTATATAATGTCGGTATCAAACGAAGGGCAAGGCCTTAGGTTTCATTTGGACTTTGCTCTATTTTGATATATTTATCGATAACTGAGTTACCGGTCAAAATGCGGCTCCCCTAAAACCTTGAAATTTGTATATAATATCGGTATCAAACGAAAGGGCATGGCCATAGGTTACGTTTGGATTTTGCTATATTTCGATAAATTTATCGATAACTGAGTTACCGGTCAAAATGCGGCTCCCCTAAAACCTTGAAATTTGTATATAATATCCGTATCAAACGAAATTGCATGGCCATAGGTTACGTTTGGATTTTGCTATATTTCGATAAATTTATAGATAACTGAGTTACCGGTCAAAATGTGGTTCCTCTAAAACCTTGAAATTTGTATATAATGTCGGTATCAAACGAAGGGCAAGGCCTTAGGTTTCATTTGGACTTTGCTCTATTTTGATATATTTATCGATAACTGAGTTACCGGTCAAAATGCGGCTCCCCTAAAACCTTGAAATTTGTATATAATATCGGTATCAAACGAAAGGGCATGGCCATAGGTTACGTTTGGATTTTGCTATATTTCGATAAATTTATCGATAACTGAGTTACCGGTCAAAATGTGGTTCCGCCAAAACATTGAAATTTGTATATAATATCCGTATCAAACGAAAGGGCATGGCCATAGGTTACGTTTGGATTTTGCTATATTTCGATAAATTTATCGATAACTGAGTTACCGGTCAAAATGTGGTTCCTCTAAAACCTTGAAATTTGTATATAATGTAGGTATCAAACGAAAGGGTAAGGCCATAGGTTACCTTTGGACTTTGCTATATTTCGATATATTTATCGATAAATGAGTTACCAGTCAAAATGTGGTTCCCCTAAAACCTTGAAATTTGTATATAATATCGGTATCAAACGAAAGCCCACGGATTTAGGTTTGATTTGGACTTTGCTATATTTCGATATATTTACCGATAACTGAGTTACCGGTCAAAACATGGTTCCCATTGAAATTTGAAATTTCCGTGCAATATCGGTATCAAACAAATATCATTTGAAATATTTATATTTTCATATATTCATCGTTAAATGAGTTATCGGTCAAGTTGGGGTTTCCCTAAGACCTCGAAATTTGAATATAATATCGGCATAGAACGAAATGGCAAGGCCTTAGGTTACATTTGAACTTTGATATATTTCGACATATTTATCGATAACTGAGTTACCGGTCAAAATGTGGTTCCCCTAAAACCTTGCAATTTGTATATAATATCGGTATCAAACGAAAGCCCAAGGATTTAGGTTTGATTTGGACTTTGCTATATTTCGATATATTTACCGATAACTGAGTTACCGGTCAAAACGTGGTTCCCATTGAAATTTGAAATTTCCGTGCAATATCGGTATCAAACAAATATCATTTGAAATATCTATATTTTCATATATTCATCGTTAAATGAGTTACCGGTCAAAATGTGGTTCCCCTAAAACCTTGAAATTTGTTTATAATATCGGTATCAAACGAAGGGCAAGGCGTTGGGTTTCATTTGGACTTTGCTATATTTCGATATATTTACCGATAACTGAGTTACCGGTCAAAATGTGGTTCCCATTGAAATTTGAAATTTCCGTGCAATATCGGTATCAAACAAATATCATTTGAAATATTTATATTTTCATATATTCATCGTTAAATGAGTTATCGGTCAAGTTGGGGTTTCCCTAAGACCTCGAAATTTGAATATAATATCGACATAGAACGAAATGGCAAGGCCTTAGGTTACATTTGAACTTTGCTATATTTCGACATATTTATCGATAACTGAGTTACCGGTCAAAATGTGGTTCCGCCAAAACATTGAAATTTGTATATAATATCCGTATCAAACGAAAGGGCATGGCCATAGGTTACGTTTGGATTTTGCTATATTTCGATAAATTTATCGATAACTGAGTTACCGGTCAAAATGTGGTTCCCCTAAAACCTTGCAATTTGTATATAATATCGGTATCAAACGAAAGCCCAAGGATTTAGGTTTGATTTGGACTTTGCTATATTTCGATATATTTACCGATAACTGAGTTACCGGTCAAAATGTGGTTCCCCTAAAACCTTGCAATTTGTATATAATATCGGTATCAAACGAAAGCCCAAGGATTTAGGTTTGATTTGGACTTTGCTATATTTCGATATATTTACCGATAACTGAGTTACCGGTCAAAACGTGGTTCCCATTGAAATTTGAAATTTCCGTGCAATATCGGTATCAAACAAATATCATTTGAAATATTTATATTTTCATATATTCATCGTTAAATGAGTTACCGGTCAAAATGTGGTTCCCCTAAAACCTTGAAATTTGTTTATAATATCGGTATCAAACGAAGGGCAAGGCGTTGGGTTCCATTTGGACTTTGCTATATTTCGATATATTTACCGATAACTGAGTTACCGGTCAAAATGTGGTTCCCATTGAAATTTGAAATTTCCGTGCAATATCGGTATCAAACAAATATCATTTGAAATATTTATATTTTCATATATTCATCGTTAAATGAGTTATCGGTCAAGTTGGGGTTTCCCTAAGACCTCGAAATTTGAATATAATATCGGCATAGAACGAAATGGCAAGGCCTTAGGTTACATTTGAACTTTGCTATATTTCGACATATTTATCGATAACTGAGTTACCGGTCAAAATGTGGTTCCCCTAAAACCTTGCAATTTGTATATAATATCGGTATCAAACGAAAGTGCAAGGCCTTAGGTTACATTTGAACTTTGCTATATTTCGATATATTTATCGATAACTGAGTTACCAGTCAAAATGTGGTTCCCCTAAAACCTTGAAATTTGTATATAATATCGGTATCAAACGAAAGCCCAAGGATTTAGGTTTGATTTGGACTTTGCTATATTTCGATATATTTACCGATAACTGAGTTACCGGTCAAAACGTGGTTCCCATTGAAATTTGAAATTTCCGTGCAATATCGGTATCAAACAAATATCATTTGAAATATTTATATTTTCATATATTCATCGTTAAATGAGTTACCGGTCAAAATGTGGTTCCCCTAAAACCTTGAAATTTGTTTATAATATCGGTATCAAACGAAGGGCAAGGCGTTGGGTTTCATTTGGACTTTGCTATATTTCGATATATTTACCGATAACTGAGTTACCGGTCAAAATGTGGTTCCCATTGAAATTTGAAATTTCCGTGCAATATCGGTATCAAACAAATATCATTTGAAATATTTATATTTTCATATATTCATCGTTAAATGAGTTATCGGTCAAGTTGGGGTTTCCCTAAGACCTCGAAATTTGAATATAATATCGGCATAGAACGAAATGGCAAGGCCTTAGGTTACATTTGAACCTTGCTATATTTCGACATATTTATCGATAACTGAGTTACCGGTCAAAATGTGGTTCCCCTAAAACCTTGCAATTTGTATATAATATCGGTATCAAACGAAAGTGCAAGGCCTTAGGTTACATTTGAACTTTGCTATATTTCGATATATTTATCGATAACTGAGTTACCGGTCAAAATGTGGTTCCGCCAAAACATTGAAATTTGTATATAATATCCGTATCAAACGAAAGGGCATGGCCATAGGTTACGTTTGGATTTTGCTATATTTCGATAAATTTATCGATAACTGAGTTACCGGTCAAAATGTGGTTCCTCTAAAACCTTGAAATTTGTATATAATGTCGGTATCAAACGAAGGGCAAGGCCTTAGGTTTCATTTGGACTTTGCTCTATTTTGATATATTTATCGATAACTGAGTTACCGGTCAAAATGCGGCTCCCCTAAAACCTTGAAATTTGTATATAATATCGGTATCAAACGAAAGGGCATGGCCATAGGTTACGTTTGGATTTTGCTATATTTCGATAAATTTATCGATAACTGAGTTACCGGTAAAAATGTGGTTCCTCTAAAACCTTGAAATCTGTATATAATGTCGGTATCAAACGAAGGGCAAGGCCTTAGGTTTCATTTGGACTTTGCTCTATTTTGATATATTTATCGATAACTGAGTTACCGGTCAAAATGCGGCTCCCCTAAAACCTTGAAATTTGTATATAATATCGGTATCAAACGAAAGGGCATGGCCATAGGTTACGTTTGGATTTTGCTATATTTCGATAAATTTATCGATAACTGAGTTACCGGTCAAAATGCGGCTCCCCTAAAACCTTGAAATTTGTATATAATATCCGTATCAAACGAAATTGCATGGCCATAGGTTACGTTTGGATTTTGCTATATTTCGATAAATTTATAGATAACTGAGTTACCGGTCAAAATGTGGTTCCTCTAAAACCTTGAAATTTGTATATAATGTCGGTATCAAACGAAGGGCAAGGCCTTAGGTTTCATTTGGACTTTGCTCTATTTTGATATATTTATCGATAACTGAGTTACCGGTCAAAATGCGGCTCCCCTAAAACCTTGAAATTTGTATATAATATCGGTATCAAACGAAAGGGCATGGCCATAGGTTACGTTTGGATTTTGCTATATTTCGATAAATTTATCGATAACTGAGTTACCGGTCAAAATGTGGTTCCGCCAAAACATTGAAATTTGTATATAATATCCGTATCAAACGAAAGGGCATGGCCACAGGTTACGTTTGGATTTTGCTATATTTCGATAAATTTATCGATAACTGAGTTACCGGTCAAAATGTGGTTCCTCTAAAACCTTGAAATTTGTATATAATGTAGGTATCAAACGAAAGGGTAAGGCCATAGGTTACCTTTGGACTTTGCTATATTTCGATATATTTATCGATAATTGAGTTACGGGTCAAAATGTGGTTCCCTTAAAACCTTGCAATTTGTATATAATATCGGTATCAAACGAAAGTGCAAGGTCTTAGGTTACATTTAAATTTTGCTATATTTTGATATATATCTATCGATAACTGAGTTACCAGTCAAAATGTGGTTCCCCTTAAACCTTGAAATTTGTATATAATATCGGTATCAAACGAAAGCCCAAGGATTTAGGTTTGATTTGGACTTTGCTATATTTCGATATATTTACCGATAACTGAGTTACCGGTCAAAACGTGGTTCCCATTGAAATTTGAAATTTCCGTGCAATATCGGTATAAACAAATATCATTTGAAATATTTATATTTTCATATATTCATCGTTAAATGAGTTACCGGTCAAAATGTGGTTCCCCTAAAACCTTGAAATTTGTTTATAATATCGGTATCAAACGAAGGGCAAGGCGTTGGGTTTCATTTGGACTTTGCTATATTTCGATATATTTACCGATAACTGAGTTACCGGTCAAAATGTGGTTCCCATTGAAATTTGAAATTTCCGTGCAATATCGGTATCAAACAAATATCATTTGAAATATTTATATTTTCATATATTCATCGTTAAATGAGTTATCGGTCAAGTTGGGGTTTCCCTAAGACCTCGAAATTTGAATATAATATCGGCATAGAACGAAATGGCAAGGCCTTAGGTTACATTTGAACTTTGCTATATTTCGACATATTTATCGATAACTGAGTTACCGGACAAAATGTGGTTCCCCTAAAACCTTGCAATTTGTATATAATATCGGTATCAAACGAAAGTGCAAGGCCTTAGGTTACATTTGAACTTTGCTATATTTCGATATATTTATCGATAACTGAGTTACCGGTCAAAATGTGGTTCCGCCAAAACATTGAAATTTGTATATAATATCCGTATCAAACGAAAGGGCATGGCCATAGGTTACGTTTGGATTTTGCTATATTTCGATAAATTTATCGATAACTGAGTTACCGGTCAAAATGTTGTTCCTCTAAAACCTTGAAATTTGTATATAATGTCGGTATCAAACGAAGGGCAAGGCCTTAGGTTTCATTTGGACTTTGCTCTATTTTGATATATTTATCGATAACTGAGTTACCGGTCAAAATGCGGCTCCCCTAAAACCTTGAAATTTGTATATAATATCGGTATCAAACGAAAGGGCAAGGCCATAGGTTACATTTGGACTTTGCTATATTTCGATAAATTTATCGATAACTGAGTTACCGGTCAAAATGTGGCCCGCCTAAAGCCTATAAATTTGTATATAATATCGATATCAAACGAATGGCAAGGCCCTTTGCTATATTTCGATATATTTACCGACAACTGAGTTACCGGTCAAAATATGGTTCCCATTAATATTTGAAATTTCCGTGCAATATCGGTATCAAACAAATATCATTTGAAATATTTATATTTTCATATATTCATCGATAAATGAGTTATCGGTCAAGGGGTTTCCCTAAGACCTCGAAATTTGAATATAATATCGGCATAAAACGAAATGCCAAGGCCATAGGCTTCATTTGGAATTTGCTATATTTCGATACATTTATCGATAACTGAGTTACAGGTCAAAATGTGGTTCCCATAAAACCTTGAAATTTGTATATAATATCGGTATCAAACGAAGGGCAAGGCCTTAGGTTTCATTTGGACTTTGCTATATTTCGATATATTTACCGACAACTGAGTTACCGGTCAAAATATGGTTCCCATTAATATTTGAAATTTCCGTGCAATATCGGTATCAAACAAATATAATTTGAAATATTTATATTTTCATATATTCATCGATAAATGAGTTATCGGTCAAGGGGTTTCCCTAAAACCTCGAAATTTGAATATAATATCGGCATAAAACGAAATGGCAAGGCCATAGGCTTCATTTGGAATTTGCTATATTTCGATACATTTATCGATAACTGAGTTACAGGTCAAAATGTGGTTCCCATAAAACCTTGAAATTTGTATATAATATCGGTATCAAACGAAAAGGCAAGGCCATAGGTTACATTTGAACTTTGCTATATTTCGATATATTTATCGATAACTGAGTTACCGGTCAAAATGTGGTTCCGCCAAAACATTGAAATTTGTATATAATATCCGTATCAAACGAAAGTGCAAGGCCTTAGGTTACATTTGAACTTTGCTATATTTCGATATATTTATCGATAACTGAGTTACCGGTCAAAATGTGGTTCCCCTAAAGTCTTGCAATTTGTATATAATATCGGTATCAAACGAAAGTGCAAGGCCTTAGGTTACATTTGAACTTTGCTATATTTCGATATATTTATCGATAACTGAGTTATCGGTCAAAATGTGGTTCCGCCAAAACATTGAAATTTGTATATAATATCCGTATCAAGCGAAAGGGCATGACCATAGGTTACGTTTGGATTTTGCTATATTTCGATAAATTTATCGATTACCGGTCAAAATGTGGTTCCCCTAAAACCTTGAAATTTGTATATAATGTCGGTATCAAACGAAGGGCAAGGCCTTAGGTTTCATTTGGACTTTGCTCTATTTTGATATATTTATCGATAACTGAGTTACCGGTCAAAATGCGGCTCCCCTAAAACCTTGAAATTTGTATATAATATCGGTATCAAACGAAAGGGCAAGGCCATAGGTTACATTTGGACTTTGCTATATTTCGATAAATTTATCGATAACTGAGTTACCGGTAAAAATGTGGTTCCCCTAAAGCCTATAAATTTGTATATAATATCGATATTAAACGAAGGGCAAGGCCCTTTGCTATATTTCGATATATTTACCGACAACTGAGTTACCGGTCAAAATATGGTTCCCATTAATATTTGAAATTTCCGTGCAATATCGGTATCAAACAAATATCATTTGAAATATTTATATTTTCATATATTCATCGATAAATGAGTTACCGGTCAAGGGGTTTCCCTAAGACCTCGAAATTTGAATATAATATCGGCATAAAACGAAATGGCAAGGTCATAGGCTTCATTTGGAATTTGCTATATTTCGATACATTTATCGATAACTGAGTTACCGGTCAAAATGTGGTTCCCCTAAAACCTTGAAATTTGTATATAATATCGGTATCAAACGAAGGGCAAGGCCTTAGGTTTCATTTGGACTTTGCTATATTTCGATATAGTTACCGATAACTGAGTTACCGGTCAAAATGCGGTTCCCCTAAAACATTGAAATTTGTATATAATATCGGTATCAAACGAAAAGGCAAGGCCATAGGTTACATTTGGACTTTGCTATATTTCGATAAATTTATCGATAACTGAGTTACCGGTCAAAATGTGGTTCCGCCAAAACATTGAAATTTGTATATAATATCCGTATCAAACGAAAGGGCATGGCCATAGGTTACGTTTGCATTTGGCTATATTTCGATAAATTTATCGATAACTGAGTTACCGGTCAAAATGTGGTTCCCCTAAAACCTTGAAATTTGTATATAATATCGGTATCAAACGAAGGGCAAGGCCTTAGGTTTCATTTGGACTTTGCTATATTTCGATATATTTACCGATAACTGAGTTACCGGTCAAAATGCGGTTCCCCTAAAACCTTGAAATTTGTATATAATATCGGTATCAAACGAAAAGGCAAGGCCATTGGTTACATTTGGACTTTGCTATATTTCGATAAATTTATCGATAACTGAGTTACCGGTCAAAATGTAGTTCCCCCAAAACATTGAAATTTGTATATAATATCGGTATCAAACGAAGGGCAAGGCCTTAGGTTTCATTTGGACTTTGCTACATTTCGATATATTTACCGATAACTGAGTTACCGGTCGAAATGCGGTTCCCCTAAAACCTTGAAGTTTGTATATAATATCGGTATCAAACGAAAGGGCAAGGCCATAGGTTACATTCGAACTTTGCTATATTTCGATATATTTATCGATAACTGAGTTACCGGTCAAAATGTGGTTCCGCCAAAACATTGAAATTTGTATATAATATCCGTATCAAACGAAAGTGCAAGGCCTTAGGTTACATTTGAACTTTGCTATATTTCGATATATTTATCGATAACTGAGTTACCGGTCAAAATGTGGTTCCCCTAAAACCTTGCAATTTGTATATAATATCGATATCAAACGAAGGGCAAGGCCTTAGGTTTCATTTGGACTTTGCTCTATTTTGATATATTTATCGATAACTGAGTTACCGGTCAAAATGCGGCTCCCCTAAAACCTTGAAATTTGTATATAATATCGGTATCAAACGAAAGGGCAAGGCCATAGGTTACATTTGGACTTTGCTATATTTCGATAAATTTATCGATAACTGAGTTACCGGTAAAAATGTGGTTCGCCTAAAGCCTATAAATTTGTATATAATATCGATATTAAACGAAGGGCAAGGCCCTTTGCTATATTTCGATATATTTACCGACAACTGAGTTACCGGTCAAAATATGGTTCCCATTAATATTTGAAATTTCCGTGCAATATCGGTATCAAACAAATATCATTTGAAATATTTATATTTTCATATATTCATCGATAAATGAGTTATCGGTCAAGGGGTTTCCCTAAGACCTCGAAATTTGAATATAATATCGGCATAAAACGAAATGGCAAGGCCATAGGCTTCATTTGGAATTTGCTATATTTCGATACATTTATCGATAACTGAGTTACCGGTCAAAATGTGGTTCCCCTAAAACCTTGAAATTTGTATATAATATCGGTATCAAACGAAGGGCAAGGCCTTAGGTTTCATTTGGACTTTGCTATATTTCGATATAGTTACCGATAACTGAGTTTCCGGTCAAAATGCGGTTCCCCTAAAACATTGAAATTTGTATATAATATCGGTATCAAACGAAAAGGCAAGGCCATAGGTTACATTTGGACTTTGCTATATTTCGATAAATTTATCGATAACTGAGTTACCGGTCAAAATGTAGTTCCCCCAAAACATTGAAATTTGTATATAATATCGGTATCAAACGAAGGGCAAGGCCTTAGGTTTCATTTGGACTTTGCTACATTTCGATTTATTTACCGATAACTGAGTTACCGGTCGAAATGAGGTTCCCCTAAAACCTTGAAATTTGTATATAATATCGGTATCAAACGAAAAGGCAAGGCCATAGGTTATATTTGGACTTTGCTATATTTCGATAAATTTATCGATAACTGAGTTACCGGTCAAAATGTGGTTCCGCCAAAACATTGAAATTTGTATATAATATCCGTATCAAACGAAAGGGCATGGCCATAGGTTACGTTTGCATTTGGCTATATTTCGATAAATTTATCGATAACTGAGTTACCGGTCAAAATGTGGTTCCCCTAAAACCTTGAAATTTGTATATAATATCGGTATCAAACGAAGGGCAAGGCCTTAGGTTTCATTTGGACTTTGCTATATTTCGATATATTTACCGATAACTGAGTTACCGGTCAAAATGCGGTTCCCCTAAAACCTTGAAATTTGTATATAATATCGGTATCAAACGACAAGGCAAGGCCATTGGTTACATTTGGACTTTGCTATATTTCGATAAATTTATCGATAACTGAGTTACCGGTCAAAATGTAGTTCCCCCAAAACATTGAAATTTGTATATAATATCGGTATCAAACGAAGGGCAAGGCCTTAGGTTTCATTTGGACTTTGCTACATTTCGATATATTTACCGATAACTGAGTTACCGGTCGAAATGCGGTTCCCCTAAAACCTTGAAATTTGTATATAATATCGGTATCAAACGAAAGGGCAAGGCCATAGGTTACATTCGAACTTTGCTATATTTCGATATATTTATCGATAACTGAGTTACCGGTCAAAATGTGGTTCCGCCAAAACATTGAAATTTGTATATAATATCCGTATCAAACGAAAGTGCAAGGCCTTAGGTTACATTTGAACTTTGCTATATTTCGATATATTTATCGCTAACTGAGTTACCGGTCAAAATGTGGTTCCCCTAAAACCTTGCAATTTGTATATAACATCGATATCAAACGAAGGGCAAGGCCTTAGGTTTCATTTGGACTTTGCTCTATTTTGATATATTTATCGATAACTGAGTTACCGGTCAAAATGCGGCTCCCCTAAAACCTTGAAATTTGTATATAATTTCGGTATCAAACGAAAGGGCAAGGCCATAGGTTACATTTGGACTTTGCTATATTTCGATAAATTTATCGATAACTGAGTTACCGGTAAAAATGTGGTTCGCCTAAAGCCTATAAATTTGTATATAATATCGATATTAAACGAAGGGCAAGGCCCTTTGCTATATTTCGATATATTTACCGACAACTGAGTTACCGGTCAAAATATGGTTCCCATTAATATTTGAAATTTCCGTGCAATATCGGTATCAAACAAATATCATTTGAAATATTTATATTTTCATATATTCATCGATAAATGAGTTATCGGTCAAGGGGTTTCCCTAAGACCTCGAAATTTGAATATAATATCGGCATAAAACGAAATGGCAAGGCCATAGGCTTCATTTGGAATTTGCTATATTTCGATACATTTATCGATAACTGAGTTACCGGTCAAAATGTGGTTCCCCTAAAACCTTGAAATTTGTATATAATATCGGTATCAAACGAAGGGCAAGGCCTTAGGTTTCATTTGGACTTTGCTATATTTCGATATAGTTACCGATAACTGAGTTTCCGGTCAAAATGCGGTTCCCCTAAAACATTGAAATTTGTATATAATATCGGTATCAAACGAAAAGGCAAGGCCATAGGTTACATTTGGACTTTGCTATATTTCGATAAATTTATCGATAACTGAGTTACCGGTCAAAATGTAGTTCCCCCAAAACATTGAAATTTGTATATAATATCGGTATCAAACGAAGGGCAAGGCCTTAGGTTTCATTTGGACTTTGCTACATTTCGATTTATTTACCGATAACTGAGTTACCGGTCGAAATGAGGTTCCCCTAAAACCTTGAAATTTGTATATAATATCGGTATCAAACGAAAAGGCAAGGCCATAGGTTATATTTGGACTTTGCTATATTTCGATAAATTTATCGATAACTGAGTTACCGGTCAAAATGTGGTTCCGCCAAAACATTGAAATTTGTATATAATATCCGTATCAAACGAAAGGGCATGGCCATAGGTTACGTTTGCATTTGGCTATATTTCGATAAATTTATCGATAACTGAGTTACCGGTCAAAATGTGGTTCCCCTAAAACCTTGAAATTTGTATATAATATCGGTATCAAACGAAGGGCAAGGCCTTAGGTTTCATTTGGACTTTGCTATATTTCGATATATTTACCGATAACTGAGTTACCGGTCAAAATGCGGTTCCCCTAAAACCTTGAAATTTGTATATAATATCGGTATCAAACGAAAAGGCAAGGCCATAGGTTACATTTGGACTTTGCTATATTTCGATAAATTTATCGATAACTGAGTTACCGGTCAAAATGTGGTTCCCCCAAAACATTGAAATTTGTATATAATATCAGTATCAAACGAAAGGGCATGGCCATAGGTTACGTTTGGACTTTGCTATAATTCAATAAATTTATCGATAACTGAGTTACCGGTCAAAATGTGGTTTCCCCAAAACATTGAAATTTGTATATAATATCAGTATAAACGAAAGGGCATGGCCATAGGTTACATTTGGACTTTGCTATATTTCGATAAATTTATCGATAACTGAGTTACCGGTCAAAATGTGGTTCCCCTAAAGCCTATAAATTTGTATATAATATCGATATCAAACGAAGGGCAAGGCCCTTTGTTATATTTCGATATATTTACCGACAACTGAGTTACCGGTCAAAATATGGTTCCCATTAATATTTGAAATTTCCGTGCAATATCGGTATCAAACAAATATCATTTGAAATAATTATATTTTCATATATTCATCGATAAATGAGTTATCGGTCAAGGGGTTTCCCTAAGACCTCGAAATTTGAATATAATATCGGCATAAAACGAAATGGCAAGGCCATAGACTTCATTTGGAATTTGCTATATTTCGATACATTTATCGATAACTGAGTTACCGGTCAAAATGTGGTTCCCCCAAAACTTTGAAATTTGTATATAATATCAGTATCAAACGAAAGGGCATGGCCATAAGTTACGTTTGGCTTTTGCTATATTTCGATACTTTTATCGATAACTGAGTTACCGGTCAAAATGTAGATCCCCTAAAACCTTGAAATTTGTATATAATATCGGTATCAACGGAAAGGGTAAGGCCATAGGTTACATTTGGACTTTGCTATATTTCGATATATTTACCGATAACTGAGTTACCGGTCAAAATGCGGTTCCCCTAAAACCTTGAAATTTGTACAGGGTGGCTGATGAACTTTGCTACATTAAGAAACTCAAATAATTTTTTTTTCAGTGTATGGAATTCATTTTTCTTTTATTCATGTTAAAGCCCATTAAATTTTATTACATTTAGCTTAATTAGTTTTAAAAATAATGGAACTTAAATGCCCCCCCTGCTCGTCGATGCATGTGCGGCATCTTACCAAAAAGTTGTTCATTACTGCTTGGAGAGTTTAGACAGGAATAGCCGCAATTGTTTCTCGAATGGACTGCCTTAGTTCATTCAAATTTGTTGGTTTTGCTTTGAAGACTTCCTGTTTGCAATAACCCCACAAGAAAAAGTCAGGTGCAGTAAGGTCAGGCGACCTGGGTGGCCAACGGAATGTGGAGTTTCTGGATATCAGCTTATTGGGAAATTTTCGTCGCAATTCTGTCATAACAGGTTGGGCTATATGAGGAGCTGCACCATCTTGCTGAAACCACACAGAGTTGAAAGAAATTCTCATTCGGCGTAATTCTGGGTAGAAAAACTCTCTCAACATGCTCAAGTACCTGTCTCCAGTAACCGTAACGGTGTGACCGTTTTCTTCGAAGAAGTAGGGCCCGACAATGCAGCGTGATGAAACTGCACACCACACTGTGACACGAAGTGGATGCAATTCCGTCTAATGGAGTATTTGTGGGTTGGAAGCACTCCATATTCGACAATTTTGTTTGTTTATGTTGCCGTTTAAATCGAAATGGGCCTCGTCAGACATGAAAATACAGTTCAACATGTTTCCATCCTCTTCCACCATTTGAAGCATCTTCTGGCAAAATTCCAAGCGAATCGGCAAGTCTGCAGCGTTCAATTTATTTGGCCATTTGAATTTTATATGGGAATAAGTCCAAATCTTTGTGCATAATTGACTGTAATGACTGTCTGCTTACACCCATTTGAGCAGATAAGCTTCTTGTCGAAACACGTGGATTGTTTTGTATGGCAGCAGCTACAGCAGCGATTGTTTTCTCCGTTCGAACTGAAGGGTTTCGATGGTAAGGTCTTCTGTTGAGTGTCCCATGCTCGGCAAAATTGTTTACAAGTCTTATTATGGTCCATCTGCTCGGAGGATTGCCGCCAAACGTGCGCCTATACTCTCTTTGAACCGAAACTACGGACTCCAGTGCGTGATAGCGGCGGACAATCCAAATTCTTGTTTCAGTGTCCCAGTTATCCATTTTTGTTAAATGTAAAAGTCAATCTGCAAAATAAAAAAAAAATTAACCAGATTCATTAAACAGAAAAAAAGTTATTTAATTTTTTTTTGGTAGCGGCTTTCATTAGCCACCCTGTATATAATATCGGTATCAAACGAAAAGGCAAGGCCATAGGTTATATTTGGACTTTGCTATATTTCGATAAATTTATCGATAACTGAGTTACCGGTCAAAATGTGGTTCCCCCAAAACATTGAAATTTGTATATAATATCAGTATCAAACGAAAGGGCATGGCCATAGGTTACGTTTGGACTTTGCTATATTTCAATAAATTTATCGATAACTGAGTTACCGGCCAAAATGTGGTTCCCCCAAAACATTGAAATTTGTATATAATATCGGTATCAAACGAAAAGGCAAGGCCATAGGTTACATTTGGACTTTGCTATATTTCGATAAATTTATCGATAACTGAGTTACCGGTCAAAATGTGGTTCCCCTAAAACATTGAAATTTGTATATAATATCAGTATCAAACGAAAGGGCATGGCCATAGGTTACATTTGGACTTTGCTATATTTCGATAAATTTATCGATAACTGAGTTACCGGTCAAAATGTGGTTCCCCCAAAACATTGAAATTTGTATATAATATCAGTATCAAACGAAAGGGCATGGCCATAGGTTACATTTGGACTTTGCTATATTTCGATAAATTTATCGATAACTGAGTTACCGGTCAAAATGTAGTTCCCCTGAAGCCTATAAATTTGTATATAATATCGATATCAAACGAAGGGGAAGGCCCTTTGCTATATTTCGATATATTTACCGACAACTGAGTTACCGGTCAAAATATGGTTCCCATTAATATTTGAAATTTCCGTGCACTATCGGTATCAAACAAATATCATTTGAAATATTTATATTTTCATATATTCATCGATAAATGAGTTATCGGTCAAGGGGTTTCCCTAAGACCTCGAAATTTGAATATAATATCGGCATAAAACGAAATGGCAAGGCCATAGGCTTCATTTGGAATTTGCTATATTTCGATATATTTACCGATAACTGAGTTACCGGTCAAAATGCGGTTCCCCTAAAACCTTGAAATTTGTATATAATATCGGTATCAAACGAAAAAGCAAGGCCATAGGTTACATTTGGACTTTGCTATATTTCGATAAATTTATCGATAACTGAGTTACCGGTCAAAATGTGGTTCCCCCAAAACATTGAAATTTGTATATAATATCAGTATCAAACGAAAGGGCATGGCCATAGGTTACGTTTGGACTTTGCTATAATTCAATAAATTTATCGATAACTGAGTTACCGGTCAAAATGTGGTTCCCCTAAAACCTTGCAATTTGTATATAATATCGGTATCAAACGAAAGTGCAAGGCCTTAGGTTACATTTGAACTTTGCTATATTTCGATATATTTATCGATAACTGAGTTACCGGTCAAAATGTGGTTCCGCCAAAACATTGAAATTTGTATATAATATCCGTATCAAACGAAAGGGCATGACCATAGGTTACGTTTGGATTTTGCTATATTTCGATAAATTTATCGATAACTGAGTTACCGGTAAAAATGTGGTTCCCCTAAAACCTTGAAATTTGTATATAATGTCGGTATAAAACGAAGGGCAAGGCCTTAGGTTTCAGTTGGACTTTGCTCTATTTTGATATATTTATCGATAACTGAGTTACCGGTCAAAATGCGGCTCCCCTAAAACCTTGAAATTTGTATATAATATCGGTATCAAACGAAAGGGCAAGGCCATAGGTTACATTTGGACTTTGCTATATTTCGATAAATTTATCGATAACTGAGTTACCGGTAAAAATGTGGTTCGCCTAAAGCCTATAAATTTGTATATAATATCGATATTAAACGAAGGGCAAGGCCCTTTGCTATATTTCGATATATTTACCGACAACTGAGTTACCGGTCAAAATATGGTTCCCATTAATATTTGAAATTTCCGTGCAATATCGGTATCAAACAAATATCATTTGAAATATTTATATTTTCATATATTCATCGATAAATGAGTTATCGGTCAAGGGGTTTCCCTAAGACCTCGAAATTTGAATATAATATCGGCATAAAACGAAATGGCAAGGCCATAGGCTTCATTTGGAATTTGCTATATTTCGATACATTTATCGATAACTGAGTTACCGGTCAAAATGTGGTTCCCCTAAAACCTTGAAATTTGTATATAATATCGGTATCAAACGAAGGGCAAGGCCTTAGGTTTCATTTGGACTTTGCTATATTTCGATATAGTTACCGATAACTGAGTTTCCGGTCAAAATGCGGTTCCCCTAAAACATTGAAATTTGTATATAATATCGGTATCAAACGAAAAGGCAAGGCCATAGGTTACATTTGGACTTTGCTATATTTCGATAAATTTATCGATAACTGAGTTACCGGTCAAAATGTAGTTCCCCCAAAACATTGAAATGTGTATATAATATCGGTATCAAACGAAGGGCAAGGCCTTAGGTTTCATTTGGACTTTGCTACATTTCGATTTATTTACCGATAACTGAGTTACCGGTCGAAATGAGGTTCCCCTAAAACCTTGAAATTTGTATATAATATCGGTATCAAACGAAAAGGCAAGGCCATAGGTTATATTTGGACTTTGCTATATTTCGATAAATTTATCGATAACTGAGTTACCGGTCAAAATGTGGTTCCGCCAAAACATTGAAATTTGTATATAATATCCGTATCAAACGAAAGGGCATGGCCATAGGTTACGTTTGCATTTGGCTATATTTCGATAAATTTATCGATAACTGAGTTACCGGTCAAAATGTGGTTCCCCTAAAACCTTAAAATTTGTATATAATATCGGTATCAAACGAAGGGCAAGGCCTTAGGTTTCATTTGGACTTTGCTATATTTCGATATATTTACCGATAACTGAGTTACCGGTCAAAATGCGGTTCCCCTAAAACCTTGAAATTTGTATATAATATCGGTATCAAACGAAAAGGCAAGGCCATAGGTTACATTTGGACTTTGCTATATTTCGATAAATTTATCGATAACTGAGTTACCGGTCAAAATGTGGTTCCCCCAAAACATTGAAATTTGTATATAATATCAGTATCAAACGAAAGGGCATGGCCATAGGTTACGTTTGGACTTTTCTATAATTCAATAAATTTATCGATAACTGAGTTACCGGTCAAAATGTGGTTCCCCCAAAACATTGAAATTTGTATATAATATCAGTATAAACGAAAGGGCATGGCCATAGGTTACATTTGGACTTTGCTATATTTCGATAAATTTATCGATAACTGAGTTACCGGTCAAAATGTGGTTCCCCTAAAGCCTATAAATTTGTATATAATATCGATATCAAACGAAGGGCAAGGCCCTTTGTTATATTTCGATATATTTACCGACAACTGAGTTACCGGTCAAAATATGGTTCCCATTAATATTTGAAATTTCTGTGCAATATCGGTATCAAACAAATATCATTTGAAATAATTATATTTTCATATATTCATCGATAAATGAGTTATCGGTCAAGGGGTTTCCCTAAGACCTCGAAATTTGAATATAATATCGGCATAAAACGAAATGGCAAGGCCATAGACTTCATTTGGAATTTGCTATATTTCGATACATTTATCGATAACTGAGTTACCGGTCAAAATGTGGTTCCCCCAAAACTTTGAAATTTGTATATAATATCAGTATCAAACGAAAGGGCATGGCCATAAGTTACGTTTGGCTTTTGCTATATTTCGATACTTTTATCGATAACTGAGTTACCGGTCAAAATGTAGATCCCCTAAAACCTTGAAATTTGTATATAATATCGGTATCAACGGAAAGGGTAAGGCCATAGGTTACATTTGGACTTTGCTATATTTCGATATATTTACCGATAACTGAGTTACCGGTCAAAATGCGGTTCCCCTAAAACCTTGAAATTTGTACAGGGTGGCTGATGAACTTTGCTACATTAAGAAACTCAAATAATTTTTTTTTCAGTGTATGGAATTCATTTTTCTTTTATTCATGTTAAAGCCCATTAAATTTTATTACATTTAGCTTAATTAGTTTTAAAAATAATGGAACTTAAATGCCCCCCCTGCTCGTCGATGCATGTGCGGCATCTTACCAAAAAGTTGTTCATTACTGCTTGGAGAGTTTAGACAGGAATAGCCGCAATTGTTTCTCGAATGAACTGCCTTAGTTCATTCAAATTTGTTGGTTTTGCTTTGAAGACTTCCTGTTTGCAATAACCCCACAAGAAAAAGTCAGGTGCAGTAAGGTCAGGCGACCTGGGTGGCCAACGGAATGTGGAGTTTCTGGATATCAGCTTATTGGGAAATTTTCGTCGCAATTCTGTCATAACAGGTTGGGCTATATGAGGAGCTGCACCATCTTGCTGAAACCACACAGAGTTGAAAAGAAATTCTCATTCGGCGTAATTCTGGGTAGAAAAACTCTCTCAACATGCTCAAGTACCTGTCTCCAGTAACCGTAACCGGTGTGACCGTTTTCTTCGAAGAAGTAGGGCCCGACAATGCAGCGTGATGAAACTGCACACCACACTGTGACACGAAGTGGATGCAATTCCGTCTAATGGAGTATCTGTGGGTTGGAAGCACTCCATATTCGACAATTTTGTTTGTTTATGTTGCCGTTTAAATCGAAATGGGCCTCGTCAGACATGAAAAGACAGTTCAACATGTTTCCATCCTCTTCCACCATTTGAAGCATCTTCTGGCAAAATTCCAAGCGAATCGGCAAGTCTGCAGCGTTCAATTTATTTGGCCATTTGAATTTTATATGGGAATAAGTCCAAATCTTTGTGCATAATTGACTGTAATGACTGTCTGCTTACACCCATTTGAGCAGATAAGCTTCTTGTCGAAACACGTGGATTGTTTTGTATGGCAGCAGCTACAGCAGCGATTGTTTTCTCCGTTCGAACTGAAGGGTTTCGATGGTAAGGTCTTCTGTTGAGTGTCCCATGCTCGGCAAAATTGTTTACAAGTCTTATTATGGTCCATCTGCTCGGAGGATTGCCGCCAAACGTGCGCCTATACTCTCTTTGAACCGAAACTACGGACTCCAGTGCGTGATAGCGGCGGACAATCCAAATTCTTGTTTCAGTGTCCCAGTTATCCATTTTTGTTAAATGTAAAAGTCAATCTGCAAAATAAAAAAAAAATTAACCAGATTCATTAAACAGAAAAAAAGTTATTTAATTTTTTTTTGGTAGCGGCTTTCATTAGCCACCCTGTATATAATATCGGTATCAAACGAAAAGGCAAGGCCATAGGTTATATTTGGACTTTGCTATATTTCGATAAATTTATCGATAACTGAGTTACCGGTCAAAATGTGGTTCCCCCAAAACATTGAAATTTGTATATAATATCAGTATCAAACGAAAGGGCATGGCCATAGGTTACGTTTGGACTTTGCTATTTCAAAAAATTTATCGATAACTGAGTTACCGGTCAAAATGTGGTTCCCCCAAAACATTGAAATTTGTATATAATATCGGTATCAAACGAAAAGGCAAGGCCATAGGTTACATTTGGACTTTGCTATATTTCGATAAATTTATCGATAACTGAGTTACCGGTCAAAATGTGGTTCCCCTAAAACATTGAAATTTGTATATAATATCAGTATCAAACGAAAGGGCATGGCCATAGGTTACATTTGGACTTTGCTATATTTCGATAAATTTATCGATAACTGAGTTACCGGTCAAAATGTGGTTCCCCCAAAACATTGAAATTTGTATATAATATCAGTATCAAACGAAAGGGCATGGCCATAGGTTACATTTGGACTTTGCTATATTTCGATAAATTTATCGATAACTGAGTTACCGGTCAAAATGTAGTTCCCCTGAAGCCTATAAATTTGTATATAATATCGATATCAAACGAAGGGGAAGGCCCTTTGCTATATTTCGATATATTTACCGACAACTGAGTTACCGGTCAAAATATGGTTCCCATTAATATTTGAAATTTCCGTGCACTATCGGTATCAAACAAATATCATTTGAAATATTTATATTTTCATATATTCATCGATAAATGAGTTATCGGTCAAGGGGTTTCCCTAAGACCTCGAAATTTGAATATAATATCGGCATAAAACGAAATGGCAAGGCCATAGGCTTCATTTGGAATTTGCTATATTTCGATATATTTACCGATAACTGAGTTACCGGTCAAAATGCGGTTCCCCTAAAACCTTGAAATTTGTATATAATATCGGTATCAAACGAAAAAGCAAGGCCATAGGTTACATTTGGACTTTGCTATATTTCGATAAATTTATCGATAACTGAGTTACCGGTCAAAATGTGGTTCCCCCAAAACATTGAAATTTGTATATAATATCAGTATCAAACGAAAGGGCATGGCCATAGGTTACGTTTGGACTTTGCTATAATTCAATAAATTTATCGATAACTGAGTTACCGGTCAAAATGTGGTTCCCCTAAAACCTTGCAATTTGTATATAATATCGGTATCAAACGAAAGTGCAAGGCCTTAGGTTACATTTGAACTTTGCTATATTTCGATATATTTATCGATAACTGAGTTACCGGTCAAAATGTGGTTCCGCCAAAACATTGAAATTTGTATATAATATCCGTATCAAACGAAAGGGCATGACCATAGGTTACGTTTGGATTTTGCTATATTTCGATAAATTTATCGATAACTGAGTTACCGGTCAAAATGTGGTTCCCCTAAAACCTTGCAATTTGTATATAATATCGGTATCAAACGAAAGTGCAAGGCCTTAGGTTACATTTGAACTTTGCTATATTTCGATATATTTACCGATAACTGAGTTACCGGTCAAAATGCGGTTCCCCTAAAACCTTGAAATTTGTATATAATATCGGTATCAAACGAAAAAGCAAGGCCATAGGTTACATTTGGACTTTGCTATATTTCGATAAATTTATCGATAACTGAGTTACCGGTCAAAATGTGGTTCCCCCAAAACATTGAAATTTGTATATAATATCCGTATCAAACGAAAGGGCATGACCATAGGTTACGTTTGGATTTTGCTATATTTCGATAAATTTATCGATAACTGAGTTACCGGTCAAAATGTGGTTCCCCTAAAACCTTGCAATTTGTATATAATATCGGTATCAAACGAAAGTGCAAGGCCTTAGGTTACATTTGAACTTTGCTATATTTCGATATATTTACCGATAACTGAGTTACCGGTCAAAATGTGGTTCCGCCAAAACATTGAAATTTGTATATAATATCCGTATCAAACGAAAGGGCATGACCATAGGTTACGTTTGGATTTTGCTATAATTCAATAAATTTATCGATAACTGAGTTACCGGTCAAAATGTGGTTCCCCTAAAACCTTGCAATTTGTATATAATATCGGTATCAAACGAAAGTGCAAGGCCTTAGGTTACATTTGAACTTTGCTATATTTCGATATATTTACCGATAACTGAGTTACCGGTCAAAATGCGGTTCCCCTAAAACCTTGAAATTTGTATATAATATCGGTATCAAACGAAAAAGCAAGGCCATAGGTTACATTTGGACTTTGCTATATTTCGATAAATTTATCGATAACTGAGTTACCGGTCAAAATGTGGTTCCCCCAAAACATTGAAATTTGTATATAATATCAGTATCAAACGAAAGGGCATGGCCATAGGTTACGTTTGGACTTTGCTATAATTCAATAAATTTATCGATAACTGAGTTACCGGTCAAAATGTGGTTCCCCTAAAACCTTGCAATTTGTATATAATATCGGTATCAAACGAAAGTGCAAGGCCTTAGGTTACATTTGAACTTTGCTATATTTCGATATATTTATCGATAACTGAGTTACCGGTCAAAATGTGGTTCCGCCAAAACATTGAAATTTGTATATAATATCCGTATCAAACGAAAGGGCATGACCATAGGTTACGTTTGGATTTTGCTATATTTCGATAAATTTATCGATAACTGAGTTACCGGTAAAAATGTGGTTCCCCTAAAACCTTGAAATTTGTATATAATGTCGGTATAAAACGAAGGGCAAGGCCTTAGGTTTCAGTTGGACTTTGCTCTATTTTGATATATTTATCGATAACTGAGTTACCGGTCAAAATGCGGCTCCCCTAAAACCTTGAAATTTGTATATAATATCGGTATCAAACGAAAGGGCAAGGCCATAGGTTACATTTGGACTTTGCTATATTTCGATAAATTTATCGATAACTGAGTTACCGGTAAAAATGTGGTTCGCCTAAAGCCTATAAATTTGTATATAATATCGATATTAAACGAAGGGCAAGGCCCTTTGCTATATTTCGATATATTTACCGACAACTGAGTTACCGGTCAAAATATGGTTCCCATTAATATTTGAAATTTCCGTGCAATATCGGTATCAAACAAATATCATTTGAAATATTTATATTTTCATATATTCATCGATAAATGAGTTATCGGTCAAGGGGTTTCCCTAAGACCTCGAAATTTGAATATAATATCGGCATAAAACGAAATGGCAAGGCCATAGGCTTCATTTGGAATTTGCTATATTTCGATACATTTATCGATAACTGAGTTACCGGTCAAAATGTGGTTCCCCTAAAACCTTGAAATTTGTATATAATATCGGTATCAAACGAAGGGCAAGGCCTTAGGTTTCATTTGGACTTTGCTATATTTCGATATAGTTACCGATAACTGAGTTTCCGGTCAAAATGCGGTTCCCCTAAAACATTGAAATTTGTATATAATATCGGTATCAAACGAAAAGGCAAGGCCATAGGTTACATTTGGACTTTGCTATATTTCGATAAATTTATCGATAACTGAGTTACCGGTCGAAATGAGGTTCCCCTAAAACCTTGAAATTTGTATATAATATCGGTATCAAACGAAAAGGCAAGGCCATAGGTTATATTTGGACTTTGCTATATTTCGATAAATTTATCGATAACTGAGTTACCGGTCAAAATGTGGTTCCGCCAAAACATTGAAATTTGTATATAATATCCGTATCAAACGAAAGGGCATGGCCATAGGTTACGTTTGCATTTGGCTATATTTCGATAAATTTATCGATAACTGAGTTACCGGTCAAAATGTGGTTCCCCTAAAACCTTGAAATTTGTATATAATATCGGTATCAAACGAAGGGCAAGGCCTTAGGTTTCATTTGGACTTTGCTATATTTCGATATATTTACCGATAACTGAGTTACCGGTCAAAATGCGGTTCCCCTAAAACCTTGAAATTTGTATATAATATCGGTATCAAACGAAAAGGCAAGGCCATAGGTTACATTTGGACTTTGCTATATTTCGATAAATTTATCGATAACTGAGTTACCGGTCAAAATGTGGTTCCCCCAAAACATTGAAATTTGTATATAATATCAGTATCAAACGAAAGGGCATGGCCATAGGTTACGTTTGGACTTTGCTATAATTCAATAAATTTATCGATAACTGAGTTACCGGTCAAAATGTGGTTCCCCCAAAACATTGAAATTTGTATATAATATCAGTATAAACGAAAGGGCATGGCCATAGGTTACATTTGGACTTTGCTATATTTCGATAAATTTATCGATAACTGAGTTACCGGTCAAAATGTGGTTCCCCTAAAGCCTATAAATTTGTATATAATATCGATATCAAACGAAGGGCAAGGCCCTTTGTTATATTTCGATATATTTACCGACAACTGAGTTACCGGTCAAAATATGGTTCCCATTAATATTTGAAATTTCCGTGCAATATCGGTATCAAACAAATATCATTTGAAATATTTATATTTTCATATATTCATCGATAAATGAGTTATCGGTCAAGGGGTTTCCCTAAGACCTCGAAATTTGAATATAATATCGGCATAAAACGAAATGGCAAGGCCATAGACTTCATTTGGAATTTGCTATATTTCGATACATTTATCGATAACTGAGTTACCGGTCAAAATGTGGTTCCCCCAAAACTTTGAAATTTGTATATAATATCAGTATCAAACGAAAGGGCATGGCCATAAGTTACGTTTGGCTTTTGCTATATTTCGATACTTTTATCGATAACTGAGTTACCGGTCAAAATGTAGTTCCCCTAAAACCCTGAAATTTGTATATAATATCGGTATCAACGGAAAGGGTAAGGCCATAGGTTACATTTGGACTTTGCTATATTTCGATATATTTACCGATAACTGAGTTACCGGTCAAAATGCGGTTCCCCTAAAACCTTGAAATTTGTATATAATATCGGTATCAAACGAAAAGGCAAGGCCATAGGTTATATTTGGACTTTGCTATATTTCGATAAATTTATCGATAACTGAGTTACCGGTCAAAATGTGGTTCCCCCAAAACATTGAAATTTGTATATAATATCAGTATCAAACGAAAGGGCATGGCCATAGGTTACGTTTGGACTTTGCTATATTTCAATAAATTTATCGATAACTGAGTTACCGGTCAAAATGTGGTTCCCCCAAAACATTGAAATTTGTATATAATATCGGTATCAAACGAAAAGGCAAGGCCATAGGTTACATTTGGACTTTGCTATATTTCGATAAATTTATCGATAACTGAGTTACCGGTCAAAATGTGGTTCCCCTAAAACATTGAAATTTGTATATAATATCAGTATCAAACGAAAGGGCATGGCCATAGGTTACATTTGGACTTTGCTATATTTCGATAAATTTATCGATAACTGAGTTACCGGTCAAAATGTGGTTCCCCCAAAACATTGAAATTTGTATATAATATCAGTATCAAACGAAAGGGCATGGCCATAGGTTACATTTGGACTTTGCTATATTTCGATAAATTTATCGATAACTGAGTTACCGGTCAAAATGTGGTTCCCCTGAAGCCTATAAATTTGTATATAATATCGATGTCAAACGAAGGGGAAGGCCCTTTGCTATATTTCGATATATTTACCGACAACTGAGTTACCGGTGAAAATATGGTTCCCATTAATATTTGAAATTTCCGTGCACTATCGGTATCAAACAAATATCATTTGAAATATTTATATTTTCATATATTCATCGATAAATGAGTTATCGGTCAAGGGGTTTCCCTAAGACCTCGAAATTTGAATATAATATCGGCATAAAACGAAATGGCAAGGCCATAGGCTTCATTTGGAATTTGCTATATTTCGATATATTTACCGATAACTGAGTTACCGGTCAAAATGCGGTTCCCCTAAAACCTTGAAATTTGTATATAATATCGGTATCAAACGAAAAAGCAAGGCCATAGGTTACATTTGGACTTTGCTATATTTCGATAAATTTATCGATAACTGAGTTACCGGTCAAAATGTGGTTCCCCCAAAACATTGAAATTTGTATATAATATCAGCATCAAACGAAAGGGCATGGCCATAGGTTACGTTTGGACTTTGCTATAATTCAATAAATTTATCGATAACTGAGTTACCGGTCAAAATGTGGTTCCCCCAAAACATTGAAATTTGTATATAATATCAGTATCAAACGAAAGGGCATGGCCATAGGTTACATTTGGACTTTGCTATATTTCGATAAATTTATCGATAACTGAGTTACCGGTCAAAATGTGGTTCCCCTGAAGCCTATAAATTTGTATATAATATCGATATCAAACGAAGGGGAAGGCCCTTTGCTATATTTCGATATATTTACCGACAACTGAGTTACCGGTCAAAATATGGTTCCCATTAATATTTGAAATTTCCGTGCACTATCGGTATCAAATATCATTTGAAATATTTATATTTTCATATATTCATCGATAAATGAGTTATCGGTCAAGGGGTTTCCCTAAGACCTCGAAATTTGAATATAATATCGGCATAAAACGAAATGGCAAGGCCATAGGCTTCATTTGGAATTTGCTATATTTCGATACATTTATCGATAACTGAGTTACCGGTCAAAATGTGGTTCCCCCAAAACTTTGAAATTTGTATATAATATCAGTATCAAACGAAAGGGCATGTCCATAAGTTACGTTTGGCTTTTGCTATATTTCGATAATTTTATCGATAACTGAGTTACCGGTCAAAATGTAGTTCCCCTAAAACCTTGAAATTTGTATATAATATCGGTATCAACGGAAAGGGTAAGGCCATAGGTTACATTTGGACTTTGCTATATTTCGATATATTTACCGATAACTGAGTTACCGGTCAAAATGCGGTTCCCCTAAAACCTTGAAATTTGTATATAATATCGGTATCAAACGAAAAGGCAAGGCCATAGGTTACATTTGGACTTTGCTATATTTCGATAAATTTATAGATAACTGAGTTACCGGTCAAAATGTGGTTCCCCTAAAACCTTGAAATTTGTATATAATGTCGGTATCAAACGAAGGGCAAGGCCTTAGGTTTCATTTGGACTTTGCTCTATTTTGATATATTTATCGTTAACTGAGTTACCGGTCAAAATGCAGCTCCCCTAAAACCTTGAAATTTGTATATAATATCGGTATCAAACGAAAGGGCAAGGCCATAGGTTACATTTGGACTTTGCTATATTTCGATAAATTTATCGATAACTGAGTTACCGGTAAAAATGTGGTTCCCCTAAAGCCTATAAATTTGTATATAATATCGATATCAAACGAAAGGGCAAGGCCATAGGTTACATTTGGGACTTTGCTATATTTCGATAAATTTATCGATAACTGAGTTACCGGTCAAAATATGGTTCCCATTAATATTTGAAATTTCCGTGCAATATCGGTATCAAACAAATATCATTTGAAATATTTATATTTTCATATATTCATCGATAAATGAGTTATCGGTCAAGGGGTTTCCCTAAGACCTCGAAATTTGAATATAATATCGGCATAAAACGAAATGGCAAGGCCATAGGCTTCATTTGGAATTTGCTATATTTCGATCCATTTATCGATAACTCAGTTACCGGTCAAAATGTGGTTCCCCTAAAACCTTGAAATTTGTATGTAATATCGGTATCAAACGAAGGGCAAGTCCTTAGGTTTCATTTCGACTTTGCTATATTTCGCTAAATTTATCGATAACTGAGTTACCGGTCAAAATGTGGTTCCCCTAAAACCTTGAAATTTGTATATAATATCGGTATCAAACGAAAGGGCAAGGCCATAGGTTACATTTGGACTTTGCTATATTTCGATAAATTTATCGATAACTGAGTTACCGGTAAAAATGTGGTTCCCCTAAAGCCTATAAATTTGTATATAATATCGATATCAAACGAAAGGGCAATGCCATAGGTTACATTTGGACTTTGCTATATTTCGATAAATTTATCGATAACTGAGTTACCGGTCAAAATATGGTTCCCATTAATATTTGAAATTTCCGTGCACTATCGGTATCAAACAAATATCATTTGAAATATTTATATTTTCATATATTCATCGATAAATGAGTTATCGGTCAAGGGGTTTCCCTAAGACCTCGAAATTTGAATATAATATCGGCATAAAACGAAATGGCAAGGCCATAGGCTTCATTTGGAATTTGCTATATTTCGATATATTTACCGATAACTGAGTTACCGGTCAAAATGCGGTTCCCCTAAAACCTTGAAATTTGTATATAATATCGGTATCAAACGAAAAGGCAAGGCCATAGGTTACATTTGGACTTTGCTATATTTCGATAAATTTATCGATAACTGAGTTACCGGTCAAAATGTGGTTCCGCCAAAACATTGAAATTTGTATATAATATCCGTATCAAACGAAAGGGCATGGCCATAGGTTACGTTTGGATTTGGCTATATTTCGATAAATTTATCGATAACTGAATTACCGGTCAAAATGTGGTTCCCCTAAAACCTTGAAATTTGTATATAATATCGGTATCAAACGAAGGGCAAGGCCTTAGGTTTCATTTGGACTTTGCTATATTTCGATATATTTACCGATAACTGAGTTACCGGTCAAAATGTGGTTCCCCTAAAACCTTGAAATTTGTATATAATGTCGGTATCAAACGAAGGGCAAGGCCTTAGGTTTAATTTGGACTTTGCTCTATTTTGATATATTTATCGTTAACTGAGTTACCGGTCAAAATGCAGCTCCCCTAAAACCTTGAAATTTGTATATAATATCGGTATCAAACGAAAGGGCAAGGCCATAGGTTACATTTGGACTTTGCTATATTTCGATAAATTTATCGATAACTGAGTTACCGGTAAAAATGTGGTTCCCCTAAAGCCTATAAATTTGTATATAATATCGATATCAAACGAAAGGGCAATGCCATAGGTTACATTTGGACTTTGCTATATTTCGATAAATTTATCGATAACTGAGTTACCGGTCAAAATATGGTTCCCATTAATATTTGAAATTTCCGTGCAATATCGGTATCAAACAAATATCATTTGAAATATTTATATTTTCATATATTCATCGATAAATGAGTTATCGGTCAAGGGGTTTCCCTAAGACCTCGAAATTTGAATATAATATCGGCATAAAACGAAATGGCAAGGCCATAGGCTTCATTTGGAATTTGCTATATTTCGATCCATTTATCGATAACTCAGTTACCGGTCTAAATGTGGTTCCCCTAAAACCTTGAAATGTGTATATAATATCGGTATCAAACGAAGGGCAAGTCCTTAGGTTTCATTTGGACTTTGCTATATTTCGATATAGTTACCGATAACTGAGTTACCGGTCAAAATGCGGTTCCCCTAAAACCTTGAAATTTGTATATAATATCGGTATCAAACGAAAAGGCAAGGCCATAGGTTACATTTGGACTTTGCTATATTTCGATAAATTTATCGATAACTGAGTTACCGGTCAAAATGTGGTTCCCCCAAAACATTGAAATTTGTATATAATATCGGTATCAAACGAAGGGCAAGGAATTAGGTTTCATTTGGACTTTGCTATATTTCGATATATTTACCGATAACTGAGTTACCGGTCGAAATGCGGTTCCCCTAAAACCTTGAAATTTGTATATAATATCGGTATCAAACGAAAAGGCAAGGCCATAGGTTACATTTGGACTTTGCTATATTTCGATAAATTTATCGATAACTGAGTTACCGGTCAAAATGTGGTTCCGCCAAAACATTGAAATTTGTATATAATATCCGTATCAAACGAAAGGGCATGGCCATAGGTTACGTTTGGATTTGGCTATATTTCGATAAATTTATCGATAACTGAGTTACCGGTCAAAATGTGGTTCCCCTAAAACCTTGAAATTTGTATATAATATCGGTATCAACGGAAAGGGTAAGGCCATAGGTTACATTTGGACTTTGCTATATTTCGATATATTTACCGATAACTGAGTTACCGGTCAAAATGCGGTTCCCCTAAAACCTTGAAATTTGTATATAATATCGGTATCAAACGAAAAGGCAAGGCCATAGGTTACATTTGAACTTTGCTATATTTCGATAAATTTATCGATAACTGAGTTACCGGTCAAAATGTGGTTCCCCCAAAACATTGAAATTTGTATATAATATCAGTATCAAACGAAAGGGCATGGCCATAGGTTACATTTGGACTTTGCTATATTTCGATAAATTTATCGATAACTGAGTTACCGGTCAAAATGTGGTTCCCCCAAAACATTGAAATTTGTATATAATATCAGTGTCAAACGAAAGGGCCTGGTTACGTTTGGACTTTGCTATATTTCGATAAATTTATCGATAACTGAGTTACCGGTCAAAATGTGGTTCCCCCAAAACATTGAAATTTGTATATAATATCGGTATCAAACGAAGGGCAAGGCCTTAGGTTTCATTTGGACTTTGCTATATTTCGATATATTTACCGATAACTGAGTTACCGGTCAAAATCCGGTTCCCCTAAAACCTTGAAATTTGTATATAATATCGGTATCAAACGAAAAGGCAAGGCCATAGGTTACATTTGGACTTTGCTATATTTCGATAAATTTATCGATAACTGAGTTACCGGTCAAAATGTGGTTCCGCCAAAACATTGAAATTTGTATATAATATCGGTATCAAACGAAAAGGCAAGGCCATAGGTTACATTTGAACTTTGCTATATTTCGATAAATTTATCGATAACTGAGTTACCGGTCAAAATGTGGTTCCCCCAAAACATTGAAATTTGTCTATAATATCAGTGTCAAACGAAAGGGCATGGCCATAGGTTACGTTTGGACTTTGCTATATTTCAATAAATTTATCGATAACTGAGTTACCGGTCAAAATGTGGTTCCCCCAAAACATTGAAATTTGTATATAATATCAGTATCAAACCAAAGGGCATGGCCATAGGTTACATTTGGACTTTGCTATATTTCGATAAATTTATCGATAACTGAGTTACCGGTCAAAATGTGGTTCCCCTAAAGCCTATAAATTTGTATATAATATCGATATCAAACGAAGGGCAAGGCCCTTTGCTATATTTCGATATATTTACCGACAACTGAGTTACCGGTCAAAATATGGTTCCCATTAATATTTGAAATTTCCGTGCAATATCGGTATCAAACCAATATCATTTGAAATATTTATATTTTCATATATTCATCGATAAATGATTTATCGGTCAAGGGGTTTCCCTAAGACCTCGAAATTTGAATATAATATCGGCATAAAAGGAAATGGCAAGGCCATAGGCTTCATTTGGAATTTGCTATATTTCGATATATTTACCAATAACTGAGTTACCGCTCAAAATGTGGTTACCCTAAAACCTTGAAATTTTTATATAATGTCGGTATCAAACGAAGGCCAAGGCCTTAGGTTACCTTTGGACTTTGCTATATTTCGATATATTTATCGATAACTGAGTTACCGGTCAAAATGTGGTTCCCCTAAAACCTTGAAATTTGTTTATAATATCGGTATCAAACGAAGGGCAAGGCGTTGGGTTTCATTTGGACTTTGCTATATTTCGATGTACTTACCGATAACTGAGTTACCGGTCAAGATGTGGTTCCCATTGAAATTTGAAATTTCCGTGCAATATCGGTATCAAACAAATATCATTTGAAATATTTATATTTTCATATATTCATCGTTAAATGAGTTATCGGTCAAGTTGGGGTTTCCCTAAGACCTCGAAATTTGTATATAATATCGGCATAGAACGAAATGGCAAGGCCATAGGCTTCATTTGGAATTTGCTATATTTCGATACATTTATCGATAACTGAGTTACCGGTCAAAATGTGGTTCCCATTAAAATTTGAAATTCGCGTGCAATATGGGTATCAAACAAAAAGGAAAGGCCACTACTTTCATTTCAACTTCTATATTTCGATACATTTATCGATAACTGAGTTACCGGTCAAAATGTGGTTCCCATTAAAATTTGAAATTCGCGTGCAATATGGGTATCAAACAAAAAGGAAAGGCCACTACTTTCATTTAAACTTCTATATTTCGATATATTTACCGATAACTGAGTTACCGCTCAAAATGTGGTTACCCTAAAACCTTGAAATTTTTATATAATGTCGGTATCAAACGAAGGGCGAGACCTTAGGTTTCATTTGGACTTTGCTATATTTTGATATATTTATCGATAACTGAGTTACCGCTCAAAATGTGGTTCCCCTAAAACCTTGAAATTTGTATATAATATCGGTATCAAACGAAAGGGCAAGGACATAGGTTACATTTGGACTTTGATATATTTCGATAAATTTATCGATAACTGAGTTACCGGTCAAAATGTGGTTCCCCTAAAGCCTACAAATTTGTATATAATATCGATATCAAACGAAGGGCAAGGCCCTTTGCTATATTTCGATATATTTACCGACAACTGAGTTACCGGTCAAAATATGGTTCCCATTAATATTTGAAATTTCCGTGCAATATCGGTGTCAAACAAAAATTTGAAATATTTATATTTTCATATATTCATCGATAAATGAGTTATCGGTCAAGGGGTTTCCCTAAGACTTCGAAATTTGAATATAATATCGGCATAAAACGAAATGGCAAGGCCATAGGCTTCATTTGGAATTTGCTATATTTCGATACATTTATCGATAACTGAGTTAGCGGTCAAAATGTGGTTCCCCCAAAACTTTGAAATTTGTATATAATATCAGTATCAAACGAAAGGGCATGGCCATAAGTTACGTTTGGCTTTTGCTATATTTCGATAATTTTATCGATAACTGAGTTACCGGTCAAAATGTAGTTCCCCTAAAACCTTGAAATTTGTATATAATATCGGTATCAACGGAAAGGGTAAGGCCATAGGTTACATTTAGACTTTGCTATATTTCGATACATTTACCGATAACTGAGTTACCGGTCAAAATGCGGTTCCCCTAAAACCTTGAAATTTGTATATAATATCGGTATCAAACGAAAAGGCAAGGCCATAGGTTACATTTGGACTTTGCTATATTTCGACAAATTTATCGATAACTGAGTTACCGGTCAAAATGTGGTTCCCCCAAAACATTGAAATTTGTATATAATATCAGTATCAAACGAAAGGGCATGGCCATAGGTTACGTTTGGACTTTGCTATATTTCAATAAATTTATCGATAACTGAGTTACCGGTCAAAATGTGGTTCCCCCAAAACATTGAAATTTGTATATAATATCAGTATCAAACGAAAGGGCATGGCCATAGGTTACATTTGGACTTTGCTATATTTCGATAAATTTATCGATAACTGAGTTACCGGTCAAAATGTGGTTCCCCCAAAACATTGAAATTTGTATATAATATCAGTATCAAACGAAAGGGCATGGCCATAGGTTACATTTGGACTTTGCTATATTTCGATAAATTTATCGATAACTGAGTTACCGGTCAAAATGTGGTTCCCCTAAAGCCTATAAATTTGTATATAATATCGGTATCAATACATTTATCGATAACTGAGTTACCGGTCAAAATGCGGTTCACCTAAAACCTTGAAATTTGTATATAATATCGACATCAAACGCAGAGGCAAGGCCATAGGTTACATTTTGACTTTGCTATATTTCGATAAATTTATCGATAACTGAGTTACCGGTCAAAATGTGGTTCCCCCAAAACATTGAATTTTGTATATAATATCAGTATCAAACGAAAGGGCATGGCCATAGGTTACGTTTGGACTTTGCTATATTTCAATAAATTTATCGATAACTGAGTTACCGGTCAAAATGTGGTTCCCCCAAAACATTGAAATTTGTATATAATATCAGTATCAAACGAAAGGGCATGGCCATAGGTTACATTTGGACTTTGCTCTATTTCGATAAATTTATCGATAACTGAGTTACCGGTCAAAATGTGGTTCCCCTAAAGCCTATAAATTTGTATATAATATCGATATCAAACGAAAGGCAAGGCCCTTTGCTATATTTCGATATATTCACCGACAACTGAGTTACCGGTCAAAATATGGTTCCCATTAATATTTGAAATTTCCGTGCAATATCGGTATCAAACAAATATCATTTGAAATATTTATATTTTCATATATTCATCGATAAATGATTTATCGGTCAAGGGGTTTCCCTAAGACCTCGAAATTTGAATATAATATCGGCATAAAACGAAAGGCAAGGCCATAGGCTTCATTTGGAATTTGCTATATTTCGATATATTTACCGATAACTGAGTTACCGCTCAAAATGTGGTTACCCTAAAACCTTGAAATTTTTATATAATGTCGGTATCAAACGAAGGCCAAGGCCTTAGGTTACCTTTGGACTTTGCTATATTTCGATATATTTATCGATAACTGAGTTACCGGTCAAAATGTGGTTCCCCTAAAACCTTGAAATTTGTTTATAATATCGGTATCAAACGAAGGGCAAGGCGTTGGGTTTCATTTGGACTTTGCTATATTTCGATATACTTACCGATAACTGAGTTACCGGTCAAAATGTGGTTCCCATTGAAATTTCCGTGCAATATCGGTATCAAACAAATATCATTTGAAATATTTATATTTTCATATATTCATCGTTAAATGAGTTATCGGTCAAGTTGGGGTTTCCCTAAGACCTCGAAATTTGAATATAATATCGGCATAGAACGAAATGGCAAGGCCATAGGCTTCATTTGGAATTTGCTATATTTCGATACATTTATCGATAACTGAGTTACCGGTCAAAATGTGGTTCCCATTAAAATTTGAAATTCGCGTGCAATATGGGTATCAAACAAAAAGGAAAGGCCACTACTTTCATTTGAACTTCTATATTTCGATATATTTATCTATAACTGAGTTACCGGTCAAGTTGGGGTTTCCCTAAGACCTCGAAATTTGAATATAATATCGGCATAGAACGAAATGGCAAGGCCATAGGCTTCATTTGGAATTTGCTATATATCGATAAATTTATCGATAACTGAGTTACCGGTCAAAATGTGGTTCCCCTAAAGCCTATAAATTTGAATATAATATCGATATCAAACGAAGGGCAAGGCCCTTTGCTATATTTCGATATATTTACCGACAACTGAGTTACCGGTCAAAATGTGGTTCCCCTAAAACCGTGAAATTTGTATATAATATCGGTATCAAACGAAAGCCCAAGGATTTAGGTTTCATTTGGACTTTGCTATATTTCGATATATTTATCGATAACTGAGTTGGGGTTTCCCTAAAAGCTCGAAATTTGAATACAACATGGGTGTCAAACGAAAGTGAAAAGCCACAGCTTTCATTTGAATTGTTCCATAATTCGATATATTTATCGATAAATGAGTTATCGGTCAAAATGTTGTTCCCCTAATTTTAATATAATATCGGTATCAAAAGAAGGGCGACCCCTTAGGTTTCATTTGGACTTTGCTATATTTTGATATATTTATCGATAACTGAGTTACCGGTCAAAATGCGGTTCCCCTAAAACCTTGAAATTTGTATATAATATCGGTATCAAACGAAAGGGCAAGGACATAGGTTACATTTGGACTTTGCTATATTTCGATAAATTTATCGATAGCTGAGTTACCGGTCAAAATGTGGTTCCCCTAAAGCCTATAAATTTGAATATAATATCGATATCAAACGAAGGGCAAGGCCCTTTGCTATATTTCGATATATTTACCGACAACTGAGTTACCGGTCAAAATATGGTTCCCATTATTATTTGAAATTTCCGTGCAATATCGGTGTCAAACAAATATCATTTGAAATATTTATATTTTCATATATTCATCGATAAATGAGTTATCGGTCAAGGGGTTTCCCTAAGACCTCGAAATTTGAATATAATATCGGCATAAAACGAAATGGCAAGGCCATAGGCTTCATTTGGAATTTGCTATATTTCGATACATTTATCGATAACTGAGTTACCGGTCAAAATGTGGTTCCCCCAAAACTTTGAAATTTGTATATAATATCGGTATCAACGGAAAGGGTAAGGCCATAGGTTACATTTGGACTTTGCTATATTTCGATAAATTTATCGATAACTGAGTTACCGGTCAAAATGTGGTTCCCCCAAAACATTGAAATTTCTATATAATATCAGTATCAAACGAAAGGGCATGGCCATAGGTTACATTTGGACTTTGCTATATTTCGATAAATTTATCGATAACTGAGTTACCGGTCAAAATGTAGTTCCCCTAAAACCTTGAAATTTGTATATAATATCGGTATCAACGGAAAGGGTAAGGCCATAGGTTACATTTGGACTTTGCTATATTTCGATATATTTACCGATATCTGAGTTACCGGTCAAAATGCGGTTCCCCTAAAACCTTGAAATTTGTATATAATATCGGTATCAAACGAAAAGGCAAGGCCATAGGTTACATTTGGACTTTGCTATATTTCGATAAATTTATCGATAACTGAGTTACCGGTCAAAATGTGGTTCCGCCAAAACATTGAAATTTGTATATAATATCCGTATCAAACGAAAGGGCATGGCCATAGGTTACGTTTTGATTTGGCTATATTTCGATAAATTTATCGATAACTGAGTTACCGGTCAAAATGTGGTTCCCCGAAAACCTTGAAATTTGTATATAATATCGGTATCAAACGAAGGGCAAGGCCTTAGGTTTCATTTGGACTTTGCTATATTTCGATATATTTACCGATAACTGAGTTACCGGTCAAAACGCGGTTCCCCTAAAACCTTGAAATTTGTATATAATATCGGTATCAAACGAAAAGGCAAGGCCATAGGTTACATTTGGACTTTGCTATATTTCGATAAATTTATCGATAACTGAGTTACCGGTCAAAATGTGGTTCCAATAAAACCTTGAAATTTGTATATAATATCGGTATCAAACGAAGGGCAAGGCCTTAGGTTTCATTTGGACTTTGCTATATTTCGATATATTTATCGATAACTGAGTTACCGGTCAAAATGTGGTTCCGCCAAAACATTGAAATTTGTATATAATATCCGTATCAAACGAAAGGGCATGGCCATAGGTTACGTTTGGATTTGGCTATATTTCGATAAATTTATCGATAACTGAGTTACCGGTCAAAATGTGGTTCCAATAAAACCTTGAAATTTGTATATAATATCGGTATCAAACGAAGGGCAAGGCCTTAGGTTTCATTTGGACTTTGCTATATTTCGATATATTTACCGATAACTGAGTTACCGGTCAAAATGCGGTTCCCCTAAAACCTTGAAATTTGTATATAATATTGGTATTATACGAAAAGGCAAGACCATAGGTTACATTTGGACTTTGCTATATTTCGATAAATTTATCGATAACTGAGTTACCGGTCAAAATGTGGTTCCCGCAAAACATTGAAATTTGTATATAATATCAGTATCAAACGAAAGGGCATGGCCATAGGTTACGTTTGGACTTTGCTATATTTCAATAAATTTATCGATAACTGAGTTACCGGTCAAAATGTGGTTCCCCCAAAACATTGAAATTTGTATATAATATCAGTATCAAACGAAAGGGCATGGCCATAGGTTACATTTGGACTTTGCTATATTTCGATAAATTTATCGATAACTGAGTTACCGGTCAAAATGTGGTTCCCCTAAAGCCTATAAATTTGTATATAATATCGGTATCAATACATTTATCGATAACTGAGTTACCGGTCAAAATGCGGTTCACCTAAAACCTTGAAATTTGTATATAATATCGACATCAAACGCAGAGGCAAGGCCATAGGTTACATTTTGACTTTGCTATATTTCGATAAATTTATCGATAACTGAGTTACCGGTCAAAATGTGGTTCCCCCAAAACATTGAATTTTGTATATAATATCAGTATCAAACGAAAGGGCATGGCCATAGGTTACGTTTGGACTTTGCTATATTTCAATAAATTTATCGATAACTGAGTTACCGGTCAAAATGTGGTTCCCCCAAAACATTGAAATTTGTATATAATATCAGTATCAAACGAAAGGGCATGGCCATAGGTTACATTTGGACTTTGCTCTATTTCGATAAATTTATCGATAACTGAGTTACCGGTCAAAATGTGGTTCCCCTAAAGCCTATAAATTTGTATATAATATCGATATCAAACGAAAGGCAAGGCCCTTTGCTATATTTCGATATATTCACCGACAACTGAGTTACCGGTCAAAATATGGTTCCCATTAATATTTGAAATTTCCGTGCAATATCGGTATCAAACAAATATCATTTGAAATATTTATATTTTCATATATTCATCGATAAATGATTTATCGGTCAAGGGGTTTCCCTAAGACCTCGAAATTTGAATATAATATCGGCATAAAACGAAAGGCAAGGCCATAGGCTTCATTTGGAATTTGCTATATTTCGATATATTTACCGATAACTGAGTTACCGCTCAAAATGTGGTTACCCTAAAACCTTGAAATTTTTATATAATGTCGGTATCAAACGAAGGCCAAGGCCTTAGGTTACCTTTGGACTTTGCTATATTTCGATATATTTATCGATAACTGAGTTACCGGTCAAAATGTGGTTCCCCTAAAACCTTGAAATTTGTTTATAATATCGGTATCAAACGAAGGGCAAGGCGTTGGGTTTCATTTGGACTTTGCTATATTTCGATATACTTACCGATAACTGAGTTACCGGTCAAAATGTGGTTCCCATTGAAATTTCCGTGCAATATCGGTATCAAACAAATATCATTTGAAATATTTATATTTTCATATATTCATCGTTAAATGAGTTATCGGTCAAGTTGGGGTTTCCCTAAGACCTCGAAATTTGAATATAATATCGGCATAGAACGAAATGGCAAGGCCATAGGCTTCATTTGGAATTTGCTATATTTCGATACATTTATCGATAACTGAGTTACCGGTCAAAATGTGGTTCCCATTAAAATTTGAAATTCGCGTGCAATATGGGTATCAAACAAAAAGGAAAGGCCACTACTTTCATTTGAACTTCTATATTTCGATAAATTTATCTATAACTGAGTTACCGGTCAAGTTGGGGTTTCCCTAAGACCTCGAAATTTGAATATAATATCGGCATAGAACGAAATGGCAAGGCCATAGGCTTCATTTGGAATTTGCTATATATCGATAAATTTATCGATAACTGAGTTACCGGTCAAAATGTGGTTCCCCTAAAGCCTATAAATTTGAATATAATATCGATATCAAACGAAGGGCAAGGCCCTTTGCTATATTTCGATATATTTACCGACAACTGAGTTACCGGTCAAAATGTGGTTCCCCTAAAACCGTGAAATTTGTATATAATATCGGTATCAAACGAAAGCCCAAGGATTTAGGTTTCATTTGGACTTTGCTATATTTCGATATATTTATCGATAACTGAGTTGGGGTTTCCCTAAAAGCCCGAAATTTGAATACAACATGGGTGTCAAACGAAAGTGAAAAGCCACAGCTTTCATTTGAATTGTTCCATAATTCGATATATTTATCGATAAATGAGTTATCGGTCAAAATGTTGTTCCCCTAATTTTAATATAATATCGGTATCAAAAGAAGGGCGACCCCTTAGGTTTCATTTGGACTTTGCTATATTTTGATATATTTATCGATAACTGAGTTACCGGTCAAAATGCGGTTCCCCTAAAACCTTGAAATTTGTATATAATATCGGTATCAAACGAAAGGGCAAGGACATAGGTTACATTTGGACTTTGCTATATTTCGATAAATTTATCGATAGCTGAGTTACCGGTCAAAATGTGGTTCCCCTAAAGCCTATAAATTTGAATATAATATCGATATCAAACGAAGGGCAAGGCCCTTTGCTATATTTCGATATATTTACCGACAACTGAGTTACCGGTCAAAATATGGTTCCCATTATTATTTGAAATTTCCGTGCAATATCGGTGTCAAACAAATATCATTTGAAATATTTATATTTTCATATATTCATCGATAAATGAGTTATCGGTCAAGGGGTTTCCCTAAGACCTCGAAATTTGAATATAATATCGGCATAAAACGAAATGGCAAGGCCATAGGCTTCATTTGGAATTTGCTATATTTCGATACATTTATCGATAACTGAGTTACCGGTCAAAATGTGGTTCCCCCAAAACTTTGAAATTTGTATATAATATCGGTATCAACGGAAAGGGTAAGGCCATAGGTTACATTTGGACTTTGCTATATTTCGATAAATTTATCGATAACTGAGTTACCGGTCAAAATGTGGTTCCCCCAAAACATTGAAATTTGTATATAATATCAGTATCAAACGAAAGGGCATGGCCATAGGTTACATTTGGACTTTGCTATATTTCGATAAATTTATCGATAACTGAGTTACCGGTCAAAATGTAGTTCCCCTAAAACCTTGAAATTTGTATATAATATCGGTATCAACGGAAAGGGTAAGGCCATAGGTTACATTTGGACTTTGCTATATTTCGATATATTTACCGATATCTGAGTTACCGGTCAAAATGCGGTTCCCCTAAAACCTTGAAATTTGTATATAATATCGGTATCAAACGAAAAGGCAAGGCCATAGGTTACATTTGGACTTTGCTATATTTCGATAAATTTATCGATAACTGAGTTACCGGTCAAAATGTGGTTCCGCCAAAACATTGAAATTTGTATATAATATCCGTATCAAACGAAAGGGCATGGCCATAGGTTACGTTTTGATTTGGCTATATTTCGATAAATTTATCGATAACTGAGTTACCGGTCAAAATGTGGTTCCCCGAAAACCTTGAAATTTGTATATAATATCGGTATCAAACGAAGGGCAAGGCCTTAGGTTTCATTTGGACTTTGCTATATTTCGATATATTTACCGATAACTGAGTTACCGGTCAAAACGCGGTTCCCCTAAAACCTTGAAATTTGTATATAATATCGGTATCAAACGAAAAGGCAAGGCCATAGGTTACATTTGGACTTTGCTATATTTCGATAAATTTATCGATAACTGAGTTACCGGTCAAAATGTGGTTCCAATAAAACCTTGAAATTTGTATATAATATCGGTATCAAACGAAGGGCAAGGCCTTAGGTTTCATTTGGACTTTGCTATATTTCGATATATTTATCGATAACTGAGTTACCGGTCAAAATGTGGTTCCGCCAAAACATTGAAATTTGTATATAATATCCGTATCAAACGAAAGGGCATGGCCATAGGTTACGTTTGGATTTGGCTATATTTCGATAAATTTATCGATAACTGAGTTACCGGTCAAAATGTGGTTCCAATAAAACCTTGAAATTTGTATATAATATCGGTATCAAACGAAGGGCAAGGCCTTAGGTTTCATTTGGACTTTGCTATATTTCGATATATTTACCGATAACTGAGTTACCGGTCAAAATGCGGTTCCCCTAAAACCTTGAAATTTGTATATAATATTGGTATTATACGAAAAGGCAAGACCATAGGTTACATTTGGACTTTGCTATATTTCGATAAATTTATCGATAACTGAGTTACCGGTCAAAATGTGGTTCCCGCAAAACATTGAAATTTGTATATAATATCAGTATCAAACGAAAGGGCATGGCCATAGGTTACGTTTGGACTTTGCTATATTTCAATAAATTTATCGATAACTGAGTTACCGGTCAAAATGTGGTTCCCCCAAAACATTGAAATTTGTATATAATATCAGTATCAAACGAAAGGGCATGGCCATAGGTTACATTTGGACTTTGCTATATTTCGATAAATTTATCGATAACTGAGTTACCGGTCAAAATGTGGTTCCCCTAAAGCCTATAAATTTGCATATAATATCGATATCAAACGAAGGGCAAGGCCCTTTGCTATATTTCGATATATTTACCGACAACTGAGTTACCGGTCAAAATATGGTTCCCATTAATATTTGAAATTTCCGTGCAATATCGGTATCAAACAAATATCATTTGAAATATTTATATTTTCATATATTCATCAATAAATGAGTTATCGGTCAAGGGGTTTCAATAAGACCTCGAAATTTGAATATAATATCGGCATAAAACGAAATGGCAAGGCCATAGGCTTCATTTGGAATTTGCTATATTTCGATACATTTATCGATAACTGAGTTACCGGTCAAAATGCGGTTCCCCTAAAACCTTGAAATTTGTATATAATATCGGTATCAAACGAAAAGGCAAGGCCATAGGTTACATTTGGACTTTGCTATATTTCGATAAATTTATCGATAACTGAGTTACCGGTCAAAATGTGGTTCCCTCAAAACATTGAAATTTGTATATAATATCAGTATCAAACGAAAGGGCATGGCCATAGGTTACGTTTGGACTTTGCTATATTTCAATAAATTTATCGATAACTGAGTTACCGGTCAAAATGTGGTTCCCCCAAAACATTGAAATTTGTATATAATATCAGTATCAAACGAAAGGGCATGGCCATAGGTTACATTTGGACTTTTCTATATTTCGATAAATTTATCGATAACTGAGTTACCGGTCAAAATGTGGTTCCCCTAAAGCCTATAAATTTGTATATAATATCGATATCAAACGAAGGGCAAGGCCCTTTGCTATATTTCGATATATTTACCGACAACTGAGTTACCGGTCAAAATATGGTTCCCATTAATATTTGAAATTTCCGTGCAATATCGGTATCAAACAAATATCATTTGAAATATTTATATTTTCATGTATTCATCGATAAATGAGTTATCGGTCAAGGGGTTTTCCTAAGACCTCGAAACTTGAATATAATATCGGCATAAAACGAAATGGCAAGGCCATAGGCTTCATTTAGAATTTGCTATATTTCGATATATTTACCGATAACTGAGTTACCGCTCAAAATGTGGTTACCCTAAAACCTTGAAATTTTTATATAATGTCGGTATCAAACGAAGGCCAAGGCCTTAGGTTACCTTTGGACTTTGCTATATTTCGATATATTTATCGATAACTGAGTTACCGGTCAAAATGTGGTTCCCCTAAAACCTTGAAATTTGTTTATAATATCGGTATCAAACGAAGGGCAAGGCGATGGGTTTCATTTGGACTTTGCTATATTTCGATATACTTACCGATAACTGAGTTACCGGTCAAAATGTGGTTACCCTAAAACCTTGAAATTTTTATATAATGTCGGTATCAAACGAAGGCCAAGGCCTTAGGTTACCTTTGGACTTTGCTATATTTCGATATATTTATCGATAACTGAGTTACCGGTCAAAATGTGGTTCCCCTAAAACCTTGAAATTTGTTTATAATATCGGTATCAAACGAAGGGCAAGGCGTTGGGTTTCATTTGAACTTTGCTATATTTCGATATACTTACCGATAACTGAGGTCCCGGTCAAAATGTGGTTCCCATTGAAATTTGAAATTTCCGTGCAATATCGGTGTCAAACAAATATCATTTGAAATATTTATATTTTCATATATTCATCGATAAATGAGTTATCGGTCAAGGGGTTTCCCTAAGACCTTGAAATTTGAATATAATATCGGCATAAAACGAAATGGCAAGGCCATAGGCTTCATTTGGAATTTGCTATATTTCGATACATTTATCGATAACTGAGTTACCGGTCAAAATGTGGTTCCCCCAAAACTTTGAAATTTGTATATAATATCGGTATCAACGGAAAGGGTAAGGCCATAGGTTACATTTGGACTTTGCTATATTTTGATAAATTTATCGATAGCTGAGTTACCGGTCAAAATGTGGTTCCCCCAAAACATTGAAATTTGTTTATAATATCGTTATCAAACGAAGGCCAAGGCCTTAGGTTACCTTTGGACTTTGCTATATTTCGATATATTTATCGATAACTGAGTTACCGGTCAAAATGTGGTTCCCCTAAAACCTTGAAATTTGTTTATAATATCGGTATCAAACGAAGGGCAAGGCGTTGGGTTTCATTTGGACTTTGCTATATTTCGATATATTTATCGATAACTGAGTTACCGGTCAAAATATGGTTCCCATTAATATTTGAAATTTCCGTGCAATATCGGTATCAAACAAATATCATTTGAAATATTTATATTTTCATATATTCATCGATAAATGAGTTATCGGTCAACGGGTTCCCCTAAAACCTTGAAATTTGTATATAATATCGGTATCAAACGAAAAGGCAAGGCCATAGGTTACATTTGGACTTTGCTATATTTCGATAAATTTATCGATAACTGAGTTACCGGTCAAAATGTGGTTCCCTCAAAACATTGAAATTTGTATATAATATCAGTATCAAACGAAAGGGCATGGCCATAGGTTACGATTGGACTTTGCTATATTTCAATAAATTTATCGATAACTGAGTTACCGGTCAAAATGTGGTTCCCCCAAAACATTGAAATTTGAATATAATATTAGTATCAAACGAAATGGCAAGGCCATAGGCTTCATTTGGAATTTGCTATATTTCGATACATTTATCGATAACTGAGTTACCGGTCAAAATGTGGTTCCCCCAAAACTTTGAAATTTGTATATAATATCGGTATCAACGGAAAGGGTAAGGCCATAGGTTACATTTGGACTTTGCTATATTTCGATAAATTTATCGATAACTGAGTTACCGGTCAAAATGTGGTTCCCCCAAAACATTGAAATTTGTATATAATATCAGTATCAAACGAAAGGGCATGGCCATAGGTTACATTTGGACTTTGCTATATTTCGATAAATTTATCGATAACTGAGTTACCGGTCAAAATGTAGTTCCCCTAAAACCTTGAAATTTGTATATAATATCGGTATCAACGGAAAGGGTAAGGCCATAGGTTACATTTGGACTTTGCTATATTTCGATATATTTACCGATAACTGAGTTACCGTTCAAAATGCGGTTCCCCTAAAACCTTGAAATTTGTATATAATATCGGTATCAAACGAAAAGGCAAGGCCATAGGTTACATTTGGACTTTGCTATATTTCGATAAATTTATCGATAACTGAGTTACCGGTCAAAATGTGGTTCCGCCAAAACATTGAAATTTGTATATAATATCCGTATCAAACGAAAGGGCATGGCCATAGGTTACGTTTTGATTTGGCTATATTTCGATAAATTTATCGATAACTGAGTTACCGGTCAAAATGTGGTTCCCCTAAAACCTTGAAATTTGTATATAATATCGGTATCAAACGAAGGGCAAGGCCTTAGGTTTCATTTGGACTTTGCTATATTTCGATATATTTACCGATAACTGAGTTACCGGTCAAAATGCGGTTCCCCTAAAACCTTCAAATTTGTATATAATATCGGTATTAAACGAAAAGGCAAGGCCATAGGTTACATTTGGACTTTGCTATATTTCGATAAATTTATCGATAACTGAGTTACCGGTCAAAATGTGGTTCCCTCAAAACATTGAAATTTGTATATAATATCAGTATCAAACGAAAGGGCATGGCCATAGGTTACGTTTGGACTTTGCTATATTTCAATAAATTTATCGATAACTGAGTTACCGGTCAAAATGTGGTTCCCCCAAAACATTGAAATTTGTATATAATATCAGTTTCAAACGAAAGGGCATGGCCATAGGTTACATTTGGACTTTGCTATATTTCGATAAATTTATCGATAACTGAGTTACCGGTCAAAATGTGGTTCCCCTAAAGCCTATAAATTTGCATATAATATCGATATCAAACGAAGGGCAAGACCCTTTTCTATATTTCGATATATTTACCGACAACTGAGTTACCGGTCAAAATATGGTTCCCATTAATATTTGAAATTTCCGTGCAATATCGGTATCAAACAAACATCATTTGAAATATTTATATTTTCATATATTCATCAATAAATGAGTTATCGGTCAAGGGGTTTCCCTAAGACCTCGAAATTTGAATATAATATCGGCATAAAACGAAATGGCAAGGCCATAGGCTTCATTTGGAATTTGCTATATTTCGATACATTTATCGATAACTGAGTTACCGGTCAAAATGTGGTTCCCCTAAAACCTTGAAATTTGTATATAATATCGGTATCAAACGAAGGGCAAGGCCTTAGGTTTCATTTGGACTTTGCTATATTTCGATATATTTACCGATAACTGAGTTACCGGTCAAAATGCGGTTCCCCTAAAACCTTGAAATTTGTATATAATATCGGTATCAAACGAAGGGCAAGGCCTTAGGTTTCATTTGGACTTTGCTATATTTCGATATATTTACCGATAACTGAGTTACCGGTCAAAATGCGGTTCCCCTAAAACCTTGAAATTTGTATATAATATCGGTATCAAACGAAAAGGCAAGGCCATAGGTTACATTTGGACTTTGCTATATTTCGATAAATTTATCGATAACTGAGTTACCGGTCAAAATGTGGTTCCCTCAAAACATTGAAATTTGTATATAATATCAGTATCAAACGAAAGGGCATGGCCATAGGTTACGTTTGGACTTTGCTATATTTCAATAAATTTATCGATAACTGAGTTACCGGTCAAAATGTGGTTCCGCCAAAACATTGAAATTTGTATATAATATCCGTATCAAACGAAAGGGCATGGCCTTAGGTTACCTTTGGACCTTGCTATATTTCGATATACTTACCGATAACTGAGTTACCGGTCAAAATGTGGTTCCCATTGAAATTTGAAATTTCCGTGCAATATCGGTATCAAACAAATATCATTTTGAAATATTTATATTTTCATATATTCATCGTTAAATGAGTTATCGGTCAAGTTGGGGTTTCCCTAAGACCTCGAAATTTGAATATAATATCGGCATAGAACGAAATGGCAAGGCCATAGGCTTCATTTGGAATTTGCTATATTTCGATACATTTATCGATAACTGAGTTACCGGTCAAAATGTGGTTCCCATTAAAATTTGAAATTCGCGTGCAATATGGGTATCAAACAAAAAGGAAAGGCCACTACTTTCATTTGAACTTCTATATTTCGATATATTTATCTATAACTGAGTTACCGGTCAAGTTGGGGTTTCCCTAAGACCTCGAAATTTGAATATAATATCGGCATAGAACGAAATGGCAAGGCCATAGGCTTCATTTGGAATTTGCTATATATCGATAAATTTATCGATAACTGAGTTACCGGTCAAAATGTGGTTCCCCTAAAACCTTGAAATTTGTATATAATATCGGTATCAAACGAAGGGCAAGGCCTTAGGTTTCATTTGGACTTTGCTATATTTCGATATATTTACCGATAACTGAGTTACCGGTCAAAATGCGGTTCCCCTAAAACCTTGAAATTTGTATATAATATCGGTATCAAACGAAAAGGCAAGGCCATAGGTTACATTTGGATTTTGCTATATTTCGATAAATTTATCGATAACTGAGTTACCGGTCAAAATGTGGTTCCCTCAAAACATTGAAATTTGTATATAATATCAGTATCAAACGAAAGGGCATGGCCATAGGTTACATTTGGACTTTGCTATATTTCGATAAATTTATCGATAACTGAGTTACCGGTCAAAATGTGGTTCCGCCAAAACATTGAAATTTGTATATAATATCCGTATCAAACGAAAGGGCATGGCCATAGGTTACGTTTGGATTTGGCTACATTTCGATAAATTTATCGATAACTGAGTTACCGGTCAAAATGTGGTTCCCCTAAAACCTTGAAATTTGTATATAATATCGGTATCAAACGAAGGGCAAGGCCTTAGGTTTCATTTGGACTTTGCTATATTTCGATATATTTACCGACAACTGAGTTACCAGTCAAAATGCGGTTCCCCTAAAACCTTGAAATTTGTATATAATATCGGTATCAAACGAAAAGGCAAGGCCATAGGTTACATTTGGACTTTGCTATATTTCGATAAATTTATCGATAACTGAGTTACCGGTCAAAATGTGGTTCCCTCAAAACATTGAAATTTGTATATAATATCAGTATCAAACGAAAGGGCATGGCCATAGGTTACGTTTGGACTTTGCTATTTTTCAATAAATTTATCGATAACTGAGTTACCGGTCAAAATGTGGTTCCCCTAAAACCTTGAAATTTGTATATAATATCGGTATCAAACGAAGGGCAAGGCCATAGGTTACATTTGGACTTTTCTATATTTCGATAAATTTATCGATAACTGAGTTACCGGTCAAAATGTGGTTCCCCTAAAGCCTATAAATTTGTATATAATATCGATATCAAACGAAGGGCAAGGCCCTTTGCTATATTTCGATAAATTTACCGACAACTGAGTTACCGGTCAAAATATGGTTCCCATTAATATTTGAAATTTCCGTGCAATATCGGTATCAAACAAATATCATTTGAAATATTTATATTTTCATATATTCATCGATAAATGAGTTATCGGTCAAGGGTTTCCCTAAGACCTCGAAATTTGAATATAATATCGGCATAAAACGAAATGGCAAGGCCATAGGCTTCATTTAGAATTTGCTATATTTCGATATATTTACCGATAACTGAGTTACCGCTCAAAATGTGGATACCCTAAAACCTTGAAATTTGTATATAATGTCGGTATCAAACGAAGGCCAAGGCCTTAGGTTACCTTTGGACTTTGCTATATTTCGATATATTTATCGATAACTGAGTTACCGGTCAAAATGTGGTTCCCCTAAAACCTTGAAATTTGTTTATAATATCGGTATCAAACGAAGGGCAAGGCGTTGGGTTTCATTTGGACTTTGCTATATTTCGATATACTTACCGATAACTGAGTTACCGGTCAAAATGTGATTCCCATTGAAATTTGAAATTTCCGTGCAATATCGGTATCAAACAAATATAGGCTTCATTTGGAATTTGCTATATTTCGATACATTTATCGATAACTGAGTTACCGGTCAAAATGTTTTTCCCATTAAAATTTGAAATTCGCGTGCAATATGGGTATCAAACAAAAAGGAAAGGCCACTACCTTCATTTGAACTTCTATATTTCGATATATTTATCTATAACTGAGTTACCGGTCAAGTTGGGGTTTCCCTAAGACCTCGAAATTTGAATATAATATCGGCATAGAACGAAATGGCAAGGCCATAGGCTTCATTTGGAATTTGCTATATTTCGATACATTTATCGATAACTGAGTTACCGGTCAAAATGTGGTTCCCATTAAAATTTGAAATTCGCGTGCAATATGGGTATCAAACAAAAAGGAAAGGCCACTACTTTCATTTGAACTTCTATATTTCGATATATTTATCTATAACTGAGTTACCGGTCAAGTTGGGGTTTCCTTAAGATCTCGAAATTTGAATATAATATCGGCATAGAACGAAAAGGCAAGGCCATAGGTTACATTTGGACTTTGCTATATTTCGATAAATTTATCGATAACTGAGTTACCGGTCAAAATGTGGTTCCGCCAAAACATTGAAATTTGTATATAATATCCGTATCAAACGAAAGGGCATGGCCATAGGTTACATTTGGACTTTGCTATATTTCGATAAATTTATCGATAACTGAGTTACCGGTCAAAATGCGGTTCCGCTAAAGCCTTGCAATTTGTATATAATATCGGTATCAAACGAAAAGGCAAGGCCATAGGTTACATTTGGACTTTGCTATATTTCGATAAATTTATCGATAACTGAGTTACCGGTCAAAATGTGGTTCCGCCAAAACATTGAAATTTGTATATAATATCCGTATCAAACGAAAGGGCATGGCCATAGGTTACATTTGGACTTTGCTATATTTCGATAAATCTATCGATAACTGAGTTACCGGTCAAAATGCGGTTCCCCTAAAACCTTGAAATTTGTATATAATATCGGTATCAAACGAAAAGGCAAGGCCATAGGTTACATTTGGACTTTGCTATATTTCGATATATTTATCGATAACTGAGTTACCGGTCAAAATGCGGTTCCCCTAAAACCTTGAAATTTGTTTATAATATCGGTATCAAACGAAGGGCAAGGCGTTGGGTCTCATTTGGACTTTGCTATATTTCGATATACTTACCGATAACTGAGTTACCGGTCAAAATATGGTTCCCATTGAAATTTGAAATTTCCGTGCAATATCGGTATCAAACAAATATCATTTGAAATATTTATATTTTCATATATTCATCGTTAAATGAGTTATCGGTCAAGTTGGGGTTTCCCTAAGACGTCGAAATTTGAATATAATATCGGCATAGACCGAAATGGCAAGGCCATAGGCTTCATTTGGAAGTTGCTATATTTCGATACATTTATCGATAACTGAGTTACCGGTCAAAATGTGGTTCCCATTAAAATTTGAAATTCGCGTGCAATATGGGTATCAAACAAAAAGGAAAGGCCACTACTTTCATTTGAACTTCTATATTTCGATATATTTATCTATAACTGAGTTACCGGTCAAGTTGGGGTTTCCCTAAGACCTCGAAATTTGAATATAATATCGGCATAGAACGAAATGGCAAGGCCATAGGCTTCATTTGGAATTTGCTATATTTCGATACATTTATCGATAACTGAGTTACCGGTCAAAATGTGGTTCCCATTAAAATTTGAAATTCGCGTGCAATATGGGTATCAAACAAAAAGGAAAGGCCACTACTTTCATTTGAACTTCTATATTTCGATATATTTATCTATAACTGAGTTACCGGTCAAGTTGGGGTTTCCCTAAGACCTCGAAATTTGAATATAATATCGGCATAGAACGAAATGGCAAGGCCATAGGCTTCATTTGGAATTTGCTATATTTCGATACATTTATCGATAACTGAGTTACCGGTCAAAATGTGGTTCCCATTAAAATTTGAAATTCGCGTGCAATATGGGTATCAAACAAAAAGGAAAGGCCACTACTTTCATTTGAACTTCTATATTTCGATATATTTATCTATAACTGAGTTACCGGTCAAGTTGGGGTTTCCCTAAGACCTCGAAATTTGAATATAATATCGGCATAGAACGAAATGGCAAGGCCATAGGCTTCATTTGGAATTTGCTATATTTCGACAAATTTACCGACAACTGAGTTACCGGTCAAAATATGGTTCCCATTAATATTTGAAATTTCCGTGCAATATCGGTATCAAACAAATATCATTTGAAATATTTATATTTTCATATATTCATCGATAGATGAGTTATCGGTCAAGGGGTTTCCCTAAGACCTCGAAATTTGAATATAATATCGGCATAAAACGAAATGGCAAGGCCATAGGCTTCATTTAGAATTTGCTATATTTCGATATATTTACCGATAACTGAGTTACCGCTCAAAATGTGGATACCCTAAAACCTTGAAATTTTTATATAATGTCGGTATCAAACGAAGGCCAAGGCCTTAGGTTACCTTTGGACTTTGCTATATTTCGATATATTTATCGATAACTGAGTTACCGGTCAAAATGTGGTTCCCCTAAAACCTTGAAATTTGTTTATAATATCGGTATCAAACGAAGGGCAAGGCGTTGGGTTTCATTTGGACTTTGCTATATTTCGATATACTTACCGATAACTGAGTTACCGGTCAAAATGTGGTTCCCATTGAAATTTGAAATTTCCGTGCAATATCGGTATCAAACAAATATCATTTGAAATATTTATATTTTCATATATTCATCGTTAAATGAGTTATCGGTCAAGTTGGGGTTTCCCTAAGACCTCGAAATTTGAATATAATATCGGCATAGAACGAAATGGCAAGGCCATAGGCTTCATTTGGAATTTGCTATATTTCGATACATTTATCGATAACTGAGTTACCGGTCAAAATGTGGTTCCCATTAAAATTTGAAATTCGCGTGCAATATGGGTATCAAACAAAAAGGAAAGGCCACTACTTTCATTTGAACTTCTATATTTCGATATATTTATCTATAACTGAGTTACCGGTCAAGTTGGGGTTTCCCTAAGACCTCGAAATTTGAATATAATATCGGCATAGAACGAAATGGCAAGGCCATAGGCTTCATTTGGAATTTGCTATATATCGATAAATTTATCGATAACTGAGTTACCGGTCAAAATGTGGTTCCCCTAAAACCTTGAAATTTGTATATAATATCCGTATCAAACGAAAGGGCATGGCCATAGGTTACATTTGGACTTTGCTATATTTCGATAAATTTATCGATAACTGAGTTACCGGTCAAAATGTGGTTCCCATTAAAATTTGAAATTCGCGTGCAATATGGGTATCAAACAAAAAGGAAAGGCCACTACTTTCATTTGAACTTCTATATTTCGATATATTTATCTATAACTGAGTTACCGGTCAAGTTGGGGTTGCCTTAAGACCTCGAAATTTGAATATAATATCGGCATAGAACGAAAAGGCAAGGCCATAGGTTACATTTGGACTTTGCTATATTTCGATAAATTTATCGATAACTGAGTTACCGGTCAAAATGTGGTTCCGCCAAAACATTGAAATTTGTATATAATATCCGTATCAAACGAAAGGGCATGGCCATAGGTTACATTTGGACTTTGCTATATTTCGATAAATTTATCGATAACTGAGTTACCGGTCAAAATGTGGTTCCGCTAAAGCCTTGCAATTTGTATATAATATCGGTATCAAACGAAAAGGCAAGGCCATAGGTTACATTTGGACTTTGCTATATTTCGATAAATTTATCGATAACTGAGTTACCGGTCAAAATGTGGTTCCGCCAAAACATTGAAATTTGTATATAATATCCGTATCAAACGAAAGGGCATGGCCATAGGTTACATTTATACTTTGCTATATTTCGATAAATTTATCGATAACTGAGTTACCGGTCAAAATGCGGTTCCCCTAAAACCTTGAAATTTGTATATAATATCGGTATCAAACGAAAAGGCAAGGCCATAGGTTACATTTGGACTTTGCTATATTTCGATATATTTATCGATAACTGAGTTACCGGTCAAAATGTGGTTCCCCTAAAACCTTGAAATTTGTTTATAATACCGGTATCAAACGAAGGGCAAGGCGTTGGGTTTCGTTTGGACTTTGCTATATTTCGATATACTTACCGATAACTGAGTTACCGGTCAAAATGTGGTTCCCATTGAAATTTGAAATTTCCGTGCAATATCGGTATCAAACAAATATCATTTGAAATATTTATATTTTCATATATTCATCGTTAAATGAGTTATCGGTCAAGTTGGGGTTTCCCTAAGACCTCGAAATTTGAATATAATATCGGCATAGAACGAAATGGCAAGGCCATAGGCTTCATTTGGAATTTGCTATATTTCGATACATTTATCGATAACTGAGTTACCGGTCAAAATGTGGTTCCCATTAAAATTTGAAATTCGCGTGCAATATGGGTATCAAACAAAAAGGAAAGGCCACTACTTTCATTTGAACTTCTATATTTCGATATATTTATCTATAACTGAGTTACCGGTCAAGTTGGGGTTTCCCTAAGACCTCGAAATTTGAATATAATATCGGCATAGAACGAAATGGCAAGGCCATAGGCTTCATTTGGAATTTGCTATATTTCGATACATTTATCGATAACTGAGTTACCGGTCAAAATGTGGTTCCCATTAAAATTTGAAATTCGCGTGCAATATGGGTATCAAACAAAAAGGAAAGGACACTACTTTCATTTGAACTTCTATATTTCGATATATTTATCTATAACTGAGTTACCGGTCAAGTTGGGGTTTCCTTAAGACCTCGAAATTTGAATATAATATCGGCATAGAACGAAATGGCAAGGCCATAGGCTTCATTTGGAATTTGCTATATATCGATAAATTTATCGATCACTGAGTTACCGGTCAAAATGTGGTTCCCCTAAAACCTTGAAATTTGTTTATAATATCGGTATCAAACGAAGGGCAAGGCGTTGGGTTTCATTTGGACTTTGCTATATTTCGATATACTTACCGATAACTGAGTTACCGGTCAAAATGTGGTTCCCATTGAAATTTGAAATTTCCGTGCAATATCGGTATCAAACAAATATCATTTGAAATATTTATATTTTCATATATTCATCGTTAAATGAGTTATCGGTCAAGTTGGGGTTTCCCTAAGACCTCGAAATTTGAATATAATATCGGCATAGAACGAAATGGCAAGGCCATAGGCTTCATTTGGAATTTGCTATATTTCGATACATTTATCGATAACTGAGTTACCGGTCAAAATGTGGTTCCCATTAAAATTTGAAATTCGCGTGCAATATGGGTATCAAACAAAAAGGAAAGGCCACTACTTTCATTTGAACTTCTATATTTCGATATATTTATCTATAACTGAGTTACCGGTCAAGTTGGGGTTTCCCTAAGACCTCGAAATTTGAATATAATATCGGCATAGAACGAAATGGCAAGGCCATAGGCTTCATTTGGAATTTGCTATATATCGATAAATTTATCGATAACTGAGTTACCGGTCAAAATGTGGTTCCCCTAAAACCTTGAAATTTGTATATAATATCCGTATCAAACGAAAGGGCATGGCCATAGGTTACATTTGGACTTTGCTATATTTCGATAAATTTATCGATAACTGAGTTACCGGTCAAAATGTGGTTCCCATTAAAATTTGAAATTCGCGTGCAATATGGGTATCAAACAAAAAGGAAAGGCCACTACTTTCATTTGAACTTCTATATTTCGATATATTTATCTATAACTGAGTTACCGGTCAAGTTGGGGTTGCCCTAAGACCTCGAAATTTGAATATAATATCGGCATAGAACGAAAAGGCAAGGCCATAGGTTACATTTGGACTTTGCTATATTTCGATAAATTTATCGATAACTGAGTTACCGGTCAAAATGTGGTTCCGCTAAAGCCTTGCAATTTGTATATAATATCGGTATCAAACGAAAAGGCAAGGCCATAGGTTACATTTGGACTTTGCTATATTTCGATAAATTTATCGATAACTGAGTTACCGGTCAAAATGTGGTTCCGTCAAAACATTGAAATTTGTATATAATATCCGTATCAAACGAAAGGGCATGGCCATAGGTTACATTTGGACTTTGCTATATTTCGATAAATTTATCGATAACTGAGTTACCGGTCAAAATGTGGTTCCGCTAAAGCCTTGCAATTTGTATATAATATCGGTATCAAACGAAAAGGCAAGGCCATAGGTTACATTTGGACTTTGCTATATTTCGATAAATTTATCGATAACTGAGTTACCGGTCAAAATGTGGTTCCGTCAAAACATTGAAATTTGTATATAATATCCGTATCAAACGAAAGGGCATGGCCATAGGTTACATTTGGACTTTGCTATATTTCGATAAATTTATCGATAACTGAGTTACCGGTCAAAATGCGGTTCCCCTAAAACCTTGAAATTTGTATATAATATCGGTATCAAACGAAAAGGCAAGGCCATAGGTTACATTTGGACTTTGCTATATTTCGATATATTTATCGATAACTGAGTTACCGGTCAAAATGTGGTTCCCCTAAAACCTTGAAATTTGTTTATAATATCGGTATCAAACGAAGGGCAAGGCGTTGGGTTTCGTTTGGACTTTGCTATATTTCGATATACTTACCGATAACTGAGTTACCGGTCAAAATGTGGTTCCCATTGAAATTTGAAATTTCCGTGCAATATCGGTATCAAACAAATATCATTTGAAATATTTATATTTTCATATATTCATCGTTAAATGAGTTATCGGTCAAGTTGGGGTTTCCCTAAGACCTCGAAATTTGAATATAATATCGGCATAGAACGAAATGGCAAGGCCATAGGCTTCATTTGGAATTTGCTATATTTCGATACATTTATCGATAACTGAGTTACCGGTCAAAATGTGGTTCCCATTAAAATTTGAAATTCGCGTGCAATATGGGTATCAAACAAAAAGGAAAGGCCACTACTTTCATTTGAACTTCTATATTTCGATATATTTATCTATAACTGAGTTACCGGTCAAGTTGGGGTTTCCCTAAGACCTCGAAATTTGAATATAATATCGGTATAGAACGAAATGGCAAGGCCATAGGCTTCATTTGGAATTTGCTATATTTCGATACATTTATCGATAACTGAGTTACCGGTCAAAATGTGGTTCCCATTAAAATTTGAAATTCGCGTGCAATATGGGTATCAAACAAAAAGGAAAGGCCACTACTTTCATTTGAACTTCTATATTTCGATATATTTATCTATAACTGAGTTACCGGTCAAGTTGGGGTTTCCCTAAGACCTCGAAATTTGAATATAATATCGGCATAGAACGAAATGGCAAGGCCATAGGCTTCATTTGGAATTTGCTATATATCGATAAATTTATCGATAACTGAGTTACCGGTCAAAATGTGGTTCCCCTAAAACCTTGAAATTTGTATATAATATCGGTATCAAACGAAGGGCAAGGCCTTAGGTTTCATTTGGACTTTGCTATATTTCGATATATTTACCGATAACTGAGTTACCGGTCAAAATGCGGTTCCCCTAAAACCTTGAAATTTGTATATAATATCGGTATCAAACGAAAAGGCAAGGCCATAGGTTACATTTGGACTTTGCTATATTTCGATAAATTTATCGATAACTGAGTTACCGGTCAAAATGTGGTTCCCTCAAAACATTGAAATTTGTATATAATATCAGTATCAAACGAAAGGGCATGGCCATAGGTTACATTTGGACTTTGCTATATTTCGATAAATTTATCGATAACTGAGTTACCGGTCAAAATGTGGTTCCGCCAAAACATTGAAATTTGTATATAATATCCATATCAAACGAAAGGGCACGGCCATAGGTTACGTTTGGATTTGGCTATATTTCGATAAATTTATCGATAACTGAGTTACCGGTCAAAATGTGGTTCCCCTAAAACCTTGAAATTTGTATATAATATCGGTATCAAACGAAGGGCAAGGCCTTAGGTTTCATTTGGACTTTGCTATATTGCGATATATTTACCGATAACTGAGTTACCGCTCAAAATGTGGTTACCCTAAAACCTTGAAATTTTTATATAATGTCGGTATCAAACGAAGGCCAAGGCCTTAGGTTACCTTTGGACTTTGCTATATTTCGATATATTTATCGATAACTGAGTTACCGGTCAAAATGTGGTTCCCCTAAAACCTTGAAATTTGTTTATAATATCGGTATCAAACGAAGGGCAAGGCGTTGGGTTTCATTTGGACTTTGCTATATTTCGATATACTTACCGATAACTAAGTTACCGGTCAAAATGTGGTTCCCATTGAAATTTGAAATTTCCGTGCAATATCGGTATCAAACAAATATCATTTGAAATATTTATATTTTCATATATTCATCGTTAAATGAGTTATCGGTCAAGTTGGGGTTTCCGTAAGACCTCGAAATTTGAATATAATATCGGCATAGAACGAAATGGCAAGGCCATAGGCTTCATTTGGAATTTGCTATATTTCGATACATTTATCGATAACTGAGTTACCGGTCAAAATGTGGTTCCCATTAAAATTTGAAATTCGCGTGCAATATGGGTATCAAACAAAAAGGAAAGGCCACTACTTTCATTTGAACTTCTATATTTCGATATATTTATCTATGTATAACTGAGTTACCGGTCAAGTTGGGGTTTCCCTAAGACCTCGAAATTTGAATATAATATCGGCATAGAACGAAATGGCAAGGCCATAGGCTTCATTTGGAATTTGCTATATATCGATAAATTTATCGATAACTGAGTTACCGGTCAAAATGCGGTTCCCCTAAAACCTTGAAATTTGTATATAATATCGGTATCAAACGAAAAGGCAAGGCCATAGGTTACATTTGGACTTTGCTATATTTCGATAAATTTATCGATAACTGAGTTACCGGTCAAAATGTGGTTCCGCCAAAACATTGAAATTTGTATATAATATCCGTATCAAACGAAAAGGCATGGCCATAGGTTACATTTGGACTTTGCTATATTTCGATAAATTTATCGATAACTGAGTTACCGGTCAAAATGTGGTTCCGCTAAAGCCTTGAAATTTGTATATAATATCGGTATCAAACGAAAAGGCAAGGCCATAGGTTACATTTGGACTTTGCTATATTTCGATAAATTTATCGATAACTGAGTTACCGGTCAAAATGCGGTTCCCCTAAAACCTTGAAATTTGTATATAATATCGGTATCAAACGAAAAGGCAAGGCCATAGGTTACATTTGGACTTTGCTATATTTCGATAAATTTATCGATAACTGAGTTACCGGTCAAAATGTGGTTCCCCTAAAACCTTGAAATTTGTATATAATATCGGTATCAAACGAAGGGCAAGGCCTTAGGTTTTATTTGGACTTTGCTATATTTCGATATATTTACCGATAACTGAGTTACCGGTCAAAATGCGGTTCCCCTAAAACCTTAAAATTTGTATATAATATCGGTATCAAACGAAAAGGCAAGGCCATAGGTTACATTTGGACTTTGCTATATTTCGATAAATTTATCGATAACTGAGTTACCGGTCAAAATGTGGTTCCCCTAAAACCTTGAAATTTGTATATAATATCGGTATCAAACGAAGGGCAAGGCCTTAGGTTTTATTTGGACTTTGCTATATTTCGATATATTTACCGATAACTGAGTTACCGGTCAAAATGCGGTTCCCCTAAAACCTTGAAATTTGTATATAATATCGGTATCAAACGAAAAGGCAAGGCCATAGATTACATTTGGACTTTGTTATATTTCGATAAATTTATAGATAACTGAGTTACCGGTCAAAATGTGGTTCCGCCAAAACATTGAAATTTGTATATAATATCCGTATCAAACGAAAGGGCATGGCCATAGGTTACGTTTGGACTTTGCTATATTTCAATAAATTTATCGATAACTGAGTTACCGGTCAAAATGTGGTTCCCCCAAAACATTGAAATTTGTATATAATATCAGTATCAAACGAAAGGGCATGGCCATAGGTTACATTTGGACTTTGCTATATTTCGATAAATTTATCGATAACTGAGTTACCGGTCAAAATGCGGTTCCCCTAAAACCTTGAAATTTGTACATAATATCGGTATCAAACGAAAAGGCAAGGCCATAGGTTACATTTGGACTTTGCTATATTTCGATAAATTTATCGATAACTGAGTTACCGGTCAAAATGTGGTTCCCCTAAAACCTTGAAATTTGTATATAATATCGGTATCAAACGAAGGGCAAGGCCTTAAGTTTTATTTGGACTTTGCTATATTTCGATACATTTACCGATAACTGAGTTACCGGTCAAAATGCGGTTCCCCTAAAACCTTCAAATTTGTATATAATATCGGTATCAAACGAAAAGGCAAGGCCATAGGTTACATTTGGACTTTGCTATATTTCGATAAATTTATCGATAACTGAGTTACCGGTCAAAATGTGGTTCCCCTAAAACCTTGAAATTTGTATATAATATCGGTATCAAACGAAGGGCAAGGCCTTAGGTTTTATTTGGACTTTGCTATATTTCGATATATTTATCGATAACTGAGTTACCGGTCAAAATGCGGTTCCCCTAAAACCTTGAAATTTGTATATAATATCGGTATCAAACGAAAAGGCAAGGCCATAGGTTACATTTGGACTTTGCTATATTTCGATAAATTTATCGATAACTGAGTTACCGGTCAAAATGTGGTTCCCCTAAAACCTTGAAATTTGTATATAATATCGGTATCAAACGAAGGGCAAGGCCTTAGGTTTTATTTGGACTTTGCTATATTTCGATATATTTACCGATAACTGAGTTACCGGTCAAAATGCGGTTCCCCTAAAACCTTGAAATTTGTATATAATATCGGTATCAAACGAAAAGGCAAGGCCATAGGTTACATTTGGACTTTGCTATATTTCGATAAATTTATCGATAACTGAGTTACCGGTCAAAATGTGGTTCCGCCAAAACATTGAAATTTGTATATAATATCCGTATCAAACGAAAGGGCATGGCCATAGGTTACGTTTGGATTTGGCTACATTTCGATAAATTTATCGATAACTGAGTTACCGGTCAAAATGTGGTTCCCCTAAAACCTTGAAATTTGTATATAATATCGGTATCAAACGAAGGGCAAGGCCTTAGGTTTCATTTGCACTTTGCTATATTTCGATATATTTACCGATAACTGAGTTACCGGTCAAAATGCGGTTCCCCTAAAACCTTGAAATTTGTATATAATATCGGTATCAAACGAAAAGGCAAGGCCATAGGTTACATTTGGACTTTGCTATATTTCGATAAATTTATCGATAACTGAGTTACCGGTCAAAATGTGGTTCCCCCAAAACATTGAAATTTGTATATAATATCAGTATCAAACGAAAGGGCATGGCCATAGGTTACGTTTGGACTTTGCTATATTTCAATAAATTTATCGATAACTGAGTTACCGGTCAAAATGTGGTTCCCCCAAAACATTGAAATTTGTATATAATATCAGTATCAAACGAAAGGGCATGGCCATAGGTTACATTTGGACTTTGCTATATTCCGATAAATTTATCGATAACTGAGTTACCGGTCAAAATGTGGTTCCCCTAAAGCCTATAAATTTGCATATAATATCGATATCAAACGAAGGGCAAGGCCCTTTGCTATATTTCGATATATTTACCGACACTGAGTTACCGGTCAAAATATGGTTCTCATTAATATTTGAAATTTCCGTGCAATATCGGTATCAAACAAATATCATTTGAAATATTTATATTTTCATATATTCATCAATAAATGAGTTATCGGTCAAGGGGTTTCCCTAAGACCTCGAAATTTGAATATAATATCGGCATAAAACGAAATGGCAAGGCCATAGGTTATATTTGGACTTTGCTATATTTCGATAAATTTATCGATAACTGAGTTACCGGTCAAAATGTGGTTCCCCCAAAACATTGAAATTTGTATATAATATCAGTATCAAACGAAAGGGCATGGCCATAGGTTACGTTTGGACTTTGCTATATTTCAATAAATTTATCGATAACTGAGTTACCGGTCAAAATGTGGTTCCCCCAAAACATTGAAATTTGTATATAATATCAGTATCAAACGAAAGGGCATGGCCATAGGTTACATTTGGACTTTGCTATATTTCGATAAATTTATCGATAACTGAGTTACCGGTCAAAATGCGGTTCCCCTAAAACCTTGAAATTTGTACATAATATCGGTATCAAACGAAAAGGCAAGGCCATAGGTTACATTTGGACTTTGCTATATTTCGATAAATTTATCGATAACTGAGTTACCGGTCAAAATGTGGTTCCCTCAAAACATTGAAATTTGTATATAATATCAGTATCAAACGAAAGGGCATGGCCATAGGTTACGTTTGGACTTTGCTATATTTCAATAAATTTATCGATAACTGAGTTACCGGTCAAAATGTGGTTCCCCCAAAACATTGAAATTTGTATATAATATCAGTATCAAACGAAAGGGCATGGCCATAGGTTACATTTGGACTTTTCTATATTTCGATAAATTTATCGATAACTGAGTTACCGGTCAAAATGTGGTTCCCCTAAAGCCTATAAATTTGTATATAATATCGATATCAAACGAAGGGCAAGGCCCTTTGCTATATTTCGATATATTTACCGACAACTGAGTTACCGGTCAAAATATGGTTCCCATTAATATTTGAAATTTCCGTGCAATATCGGTATCAAACAAATATCATTTGAAATATTTATATTTTCATATATTCATCGATACATGAGTTATCGGTCAAGGGGTTTCCCTAAGACCTCGAAATTTGAATATAATATCGGCATAAAACGAAATGGCAAGGCCATAGGCTTCATTTAGAATTTGCTATATTTCGATATATTTATCGATAACCGAGTTGGGGTTTCCCTAAAACCTCGAAATTTGTTTATAATATCGGTATCAAACGAAAGGCAAGGCCATAGGTTACCTTTGGACTTTGCTATATTTGGATATATTTATCGATAATGTGGTTCCCCTAAAACCTTGAAATTTGTTTATAATATCGGTATCAAACGAAGGGCAAGGCGTTGGGTTTCATTTGGACTTTGCTATATTTCGATATACTTACCGATAACTGAGTTACCGGTCAAAATGTGGTTCCCATTGAAATTTGAAATTTCCGTGCAATATCGGTATCAAACAAATATCATTTGAAATATTTATATTTTCATATATTCATCGTTAAATGAGTTATCGGTCAAGTTGGGGTTTCCCTAAGGCCTCGAAATTTGAATATAATATCGGCATAGAATGAAATGGCAAGGCCATAGGCTTCATTTGGAATTTGCTATATTTCGATACATTTATAGATAACTGAGTTACCGGTCAAAATGTGGTTCCCATTAAAATTTGAAATTCGCGTGCAATATGGGTATCAAACAAAAAGGAAAGGCCACTACTTTCATTTGAACTTCTATATTTCGACATATTTATCTATAACTGAGTTACCTGTCAAGTTGGGGTTTCCCTAAGGCCTCGAAATTTGAATATAATATCGGCATAGAATGAAATGGCAAGGCCATAGGCTTCATTTGGAATTTGCTATATATCGAAAAATTTATCGATAACTGAGTTACCGGTCAAAATGTGGTTCCCCTAAAACCTTGAAATTTGTATATAATATCGGTATCAAACGAAAGCCCAAGGATTTAGGTTTCATTTGGACTTTGCTATATTTCGATATATTTATCGATAACTGAGTTGGGGTTTCCCTAAAACCTCGAAATTTGTTTATAATATCGGTATCAAACGAAAGGCAAGGCCATAGGTTACCTTTGGACTTTGCTATACAACATGGGTGTCAAACGAAAGTGAAAAGCCACAGCTTTCATTTGAATTGTTCCATAATTCGATATATTTATCGATAAATGAGTTATCGGTAAAAATGTGGTTCCCCTAATTTGAATATAATATCGGTATCAAACGAAGGGCGAGACCTTAGGTTTCATTTGGACTTTGCTATATTTTCATATATTTATCGATAACTGAGTTACCGGTCAAAATGTGGTTCCCCTAAAACTTTGAAATTTGTATATAATATCGGTATCAAACGAAGGGCAAGGCCATAGGTTACCTTTGGACTTTGCTATATTTCGATATATTTATCGATAACTGAGTTACCGGTCAAAATGTGGTTCCCCAAAACATTGAAATTTGTATATAATATCAGTATCACACGAAAGGGCATGGCCATAGGTTACATTTGGACTTTGCTATATTTCGATAAATTTATCGATAACTGAGTTACCGGTCAAAATGCGGTTCCCCTAAAACCTTGAAATTTGTACATAATGTCGGTATCAAACGAAAAGGCAAGGCCATAGGTTACATTTGGACTTTGCTATATTTCGATAAATTTATCGATAACTGAGTTACCGGTCAAAATGTGGTTCCCTCAAAACATTGAAATTTGTATATAATATCAGTATCAAACGAAAGGGCATGGCCATAGGTTACGTTTGGACTTTGCTATATTTCAATAAATTTATCGATAACTGAGTTACCGGTCAAAATGTGGTTCCCCCAAAACATTGAAATTTGTATATAATATCAGTATCAAACGAAAGGGCATGGCCATAGGTTACATTTGGACTTTTCTATATTTCGATAAATTTATCGATAACTGAGTTACCGGTCAAAATGTGGTTCCCCTAAAGCCTATAAATTTGTATATAATATCGATATCAAACGAAGGGCAAGGCCCTTTGCTATATTTCGATATATTTACCGACAACTGAGTTACCGGTCAAAATATGGTTCCCATTAATATTTGAAATTTCCGTGCAATATCGGTATCAAACAAATATCATTTGAAATATTTATATTTTCATATATTCATCGATACATGAGTTATCGGTCAAGGGGTTTCCCTAAGACCTCGAAATTTGAATATAATATCGGCATAAAACGAAATGGCAAGGCCATAGGCTTCATTTAGAATTTGCTATATTTCGATATATTTATCGATAACTGAGTTGGGGTTTCCCTAAAACCTCGAAATTTGTTTATAATATCGGTATCAAACGAAAGGCAAGGCCATAGGTTACCTTTGGACTTTGCTATATTTCGATATATTTATCGATAATGTGGTTCCCCTAAAACCTTGAAATTTGTTTATAATATCGGTATCAAACGAAGAGCAAGGCGTTGGGTTTCATTTGGACTTTGCTATATTTCGATATACTTACCGATAACTGAGTTACCGGTCAAAATGTGGTTCCCATTGAGATTTGAAATTTCCGTGCAATATCGGTATCAAACAAATATCATTTGAAATATTTATATTTTCATATATTCATCGTTAAATGAGTTATCGGTCAAGTTGGGGTTTCCCTAAGGCCTCGAAATTTGAATATAATATCGGCATAGAATGAAATGGCAAGGCCATAGGCTTCATTTGGAATTTGCTATATTTCGATACATTTATCGATAACTGAGTTACCGGTCAAAATGTGGTTCCCATTAAAATTTGAAATTCGCGTGCAATATGGGTATCAAACAAAAAGGAAAGGCCACTACTTTCATTTGAACTTCTATATTTCGACATATTTATCTATAACTGAGTTACCTGTCAAGTTGGGGTTTCCCTAAGACCTCGAAATTTGAATATAATATCGGCATAGAACGAAATGGCAAGGCCATAGGCTTCATTTTGAATTTGCTATATATCGATAAATTTATCGATAACTGAGTTACCGGTCAAAATGTGGTTCCCCTAAAACCTTGAAATTTGTATATAATATCGGTATCAAACGAAAGCCCAAGGATTTAGGTTTCATTTGGATTTTGCTATATTTCGATATATTTATCGATAACTGAGTTGGGGTTTCCCTAAAACCTCGAAATTTGTTTATAATATCGGTATCAAACGAAAGGCAAGGCCATAGGTTACCTTTGGACTTTGCTATACAACATGGGTGTCAAACGAAAGTGAAAAGCCACAGCTTTCATTTGAATTGTTCCATAATTCGATATATTTATCGATAAATGAGTTATCGGTAAAAAGTGGTTCCCCTAATTTGAATATAATATCGGTATCAAACGAAGGGCGAGACCTTAGGTTTCATTTGGACTTTGCTATATTTTCATATATTTATCGATAACTGAGTTACCGGTCAAAATGTGGTTCCCCTAAAACTTTGAAATTTGTATATAATATCGGTATCAAACGAAGGGCAAGGCCATAGGTTACCTTTGGACTTTGCTATATTTCGATCAATTTATCGATAACTGAGTTACCGGTCAAAATGTGGTTCCCCTAAAACCTTGAAATTTGTATATAATATCGGTATCAAACGAAGGGCAAGGCCTTAGGTTTCATTTGGACTTTGCTATATTTCGATATATTTACCGATAACTGAGTTACCGGTCAAAATGCGGTTCCCCTAAAACCTTGAAATTTGTATATAATATCGGTATCAAACGAAGGGCAAGGCCTTAGGTTTCATTTGGACTTTGCTATATTTCGATATATTTACGGATAACTGAGTTACCGGTCAAAATGTGGTTCCCCTAAAACCTTGAAATTTGTATATAATATCGGTATCAAACGAAGGGCAAGGCCTTACGTTTCATTTGGACTTTGCTATATTTCGATATATTTACCGATAACTGAGTTACCGGTCAAAATGTGGTTCCCCTAAAACCTTGAAATTTGTATATAATATCGGTATCAAACGAAGGGCAAGGCCTTAGGTTTCATTTGGACTTTGCTATATTTCGATATATTTACCGATAACTGAGTTACCGGTCAAAATGCGGTTCCCCTAAAACCTTGAAATTTGTATATAATATCGGTATCAAACGAAAAGGCAAGGCCATAGGTTACATTTGGACTTTGCTATATTTCGATAAATTTATCGATAACTGAGTTACCGGTCAAAATGTGGTTCCCCCAAAACATTGAAATTTGTATATAATATCAGTATCAAACGAAAGGGCATGGCCATAGGTTACGTTTGGACTTTGCTATATTTCAATAAATTTATCGATAACTGAGTTACCGGTCAAAATGTGGTTCCCCCAAAACATTGAAATTTGTATATAATATCAGTATCAAACGAAAGAGCATGGCCATAGGTTACATTTGGACTTTGCTATATTTCGATAAATTTATCGATAACTGAGTTACCGGTCAAAATGCGGTTCCCCTAAAACCTTGAAATTTGTACATAATATCGGTATCAAACGAAAAGGCAAGGCCATAGGTTACATTTGGACTTTGCTATATTTCGATAAATTTATCGATAACTGAGTTACCGGTCAAAATGTGGTTCCCTCAAAACATTGAAATTTGTATATAATATCAGTATCAAACGAAAGGGCATGGCCATAGGTTACGTTTGGACTTTGCTATATTTCAATAAATTTATCGATAACTGAGTTACCGGTCAAAATGTGGTTCCCCCAAAACATTGAAATTTGTATATAATATCAGTATCAAACGAAAGGGCATGGCCATAGGTTACATTTGGACTTTTCTATATTTCGATAAATTTATCGATAACTGAGTTACCGGTCAAAATGTGGTTCCCCTAAAGCCTATAAATTTGTATATAATATCGATATCAAACGAAGGGCAAGGCCCTTTGCTATATTTCGATATATTTACCGACAACTGAGTTACCGGTCAAAATATGGTTCCCATTAATATTTGAAATTTCCGTGCAATATCGGTATCAAACAAATATCATTTGAAATATTTATATTTTCATATATTCATCGATACATGAGTTATCGGTCAAGGGGTTTCCCTAAGACCTCGAAATTTGAATATAATATCGGCATAAAACGAAATGGCAAGGCCATAGGCTTCATTTAGAATTTGCTATATTTCGATATATTTATCGATAACCGAGTTGGGGTTTCCCTAAAACCTCGAAATTTGTTTATAATATCGGTATCAAACGAAAGGCAAGGCCATAGGTTACCTTTGGACTTTGCTATATTTGGATATATTTATCGATAATGTGGTTCCCCTAAAACCTTGAAATTTGTTTATAATATCGGTATCAAACGAAGGGCAAGGCGTTGGGTTTCATTTGGACTTTGCTATATTTCGATATACTTACCGATAACTGAGTTACCGGTCAAAATGTGGTTCCCATTGAAATTTGAAATTTCCGTGCAATATCGGTATCAAACAAATATCATTTGAAATATTTATATTTTCATATATTCATCGTTAAATGAGTTATCGGTCAAGTTGGGGTTTCCCTAAGGCCTCGAAATTTGAATATAATATCGGCATAGAATGAAATGGCAAGGCCATAGGCTTCATTTGGAATTTGCTATATTTCGATACATTTATAGATAACTGAGTTACCGGTCAAAATGTGGTTCCCATTAAAATTTGAAATTCGCGTGCAATATGGGTATCAAACAAAAAGGAAAGGCCACTACTTTCATTTGAACTTCTATATTTCGACATATTTATCTATAACTGAGTTACCTGTCAAGTTGGGGTTTCCCTAAGGCCTCGAAATTTGAATATAATATCGGCATAGAATGAAATGGCAAGGCCATAGGCTTCATTTGGAATTTGCTATATATCGAAAAATTTATCGATAACTGAGTTACCGGTCAAAATGTGGTTCCCCTAAAACCTTGAAATTTGTATATAATATCGGTATCAAACGAAAGCCCAAGGATTTAGGTTTCATTTGGACTTTGCTATATTTCGATATATTTATCGATAACTGAGTTGGGGTTTCCCTAAAACCTCGAAATTTGTTTATAATATCGGTATCAAACGAAAGGCAAGGCCATAGGTTACCTTTGGACTTTGCTATACAACATGGGTGTCAAACGAAAGTGAAAAGCCACAGCTTTCATTTGAATTGTTCCATAATTCGATATATTTATCGATAAATGAGTTATCGGTAAAAATGTGGTTCCCCTAATTTGAATATAATATCGGTATCAAACGAAGGGCGAGACCTTAGGTTTCATTTGGACTTTGCTATATTTTCATATATTTATCGATAACTGAGTTACCGGTCAAAATGTGGTTCCCCTAAAACTTTGAAATTTGTATATAATATCGGTATCAAACGAAGGGCAAGGCCATAGGTTACCTTTGGACTTTGCTATATTTCGATATATTTATCGATAACTGAGTTACCGGTCAAAATGTGGTTCCCCAAAACATTGAAATTTGTATATAATATCAGTATCACACGAAAGGGCATGGCCATAGGTTACATTTGGACTTTGCTATATTTCGATAAATTTATCGATAACTGAGTTACCGGTCAAAATGCGGTTCCCCTAAAACCTTGAAATTTGTACATAATGTCGGTATCAAACGAAAAGGCAAGGCCATAGGTTACATTTGGACTTTGCTATATTTCGATAAATTTATCGATAACTGAGTTACCGGTCAAAATGTGGTTCCCTCAAAACATTGAAATTTGTATATAATATCAGTATCAAACGAAAGGGCATGGCCATAGGTTACGTTTGGACTTTGCTATATTTCAATAAATTTATCGATAACTGAGTTACCGGTCAAAATGTGGTTCCCCCAAAACATTGAAATTTGTATATAATATCAGTATCAAACGAAAGGGCATGGCCATAGGTTACATTTGGACTTTTCTATATTTCGATAAATTTATCGATAACTGAGTTACCGGTCAAAATGTGGTTCCCCTAAAGCCTATAAATTTGTATATAATATCGATATCAAACGAAGGGCAAGGCCCTTTGCTATATTTCGATATATTTACCGACAACTGAGTTACCGGTCAAAATATGGTTCCCATTAATATTTGAAATTTCCGTGCAATATCGGTATCAAACAAATATCATTTGAAATATTTATATTTTCATATATTCATCGATACATGAGTTATCGGTCAAGGGGTTTCCCTAAGACCTCGAAATTTGAATATAATATCGGCATAAAACGAAATGGCAAGGCCATAGGCTTCATTTAGAATTTGCTATATTTCGATATATTTATCGATAACTGAGTTGGGGTTTCCCTAAAACCTCGAAATTTGTTTATAATATCGGTATCAAACGAAAGGCAAGGCCATAGGTTACCTTTGGACTTTGCTATATTTCGATATATTTATCGATAATGTGGTTCCCCTAAAACCTTGAAATTTGTTTATAATATCGGTATCAAACGAAGAGCAAGGCGTTGGGTTTCATTTGGACTTTGCTATATTTCGATATACTTACCGATAACTGAGTTACCGGTCAAAATGTGGTTCCCATTGAGATTTGAAATTTCCGTGCAATATCGGTATCAAACAAATATCATTTGAAATATTTATATTTTCATATATTCATCGTTAAATGAGTTATCGGTCAAGTTGGGGTTTCCCTAAGGCCTCGAAATTTGAATATAATATCGGCATAGAATGAAATGGCAAGGCCATAGGCTTCATTTGGAATTTGCTATATTTCGATACATTTATCGATAACTGAGTTACCGGTCAAAATGTGGTTCCCATTAAAATTTGAAATTCGCGTGCAATATGGGTATCAAACAAAAAGGAAAGGCCACTACTTTCATTTGAACTTCTATATTTCGACATATTTATCTATAACTGAGTTACCTGTCAAGTTGGGGTTTCCCTAAGACCTCGAAATTTGAATATAATATCGGCATAGAACGAAATGGCAAGGCCATAGGCTTCATTTTGAATTTGCTATATATCGATAAATTTATCGATAACTGAGTTACCGGTCAAAATGTGGTTCCCCTAAAACCTTGAAATTTGTATATAATATCGGTATCAAACGAAAGCCCAAGGATTTAGGTTTCATTTGGATTTTGCTATATTTCGATATATTTATCGATAACTGAGTTGGGGTTTCCCTAAAACCTCGAAATTTGTTTATAATATCGGTATCAAACGAAAGGCAAGGCCATAGGTTACCTTTGGACTTTGCTATACAACATGGGTGTCAAACGAAAGTGAAAAGCCACAGCTTTCATTTGAATTGTTCCATAATTCGATATATTTATCGATAAATGAGTTATCGGTAAAAAGTGGTTCCCCTAATTTGAATATAATATCGGTATCAAACGAAGGGCGAGACCTTAGGTTTCATTTGGACTTTGCTATATTTTCATATATTTATCGATAACTGAGTTACCGGTCAAAATGTGGTTCCCCTAAAACTTTGAAATTTGTATATAATATCGGTATCAAACGAAGGGCAAGGCCATAGGTTACCTTTGGACTTTGCTATATTTCGATAAATTTATCGATAACTGAGTTACCGGTCAAAATGTGGTTCCCCTAAAACCTTGAAATTTGTATATAATATCGGTATCAAACGAAGGGCAAGGCCTTAGGTTTCATTTGGACTTTGCTATATTTCGATATATTTACCGATAACTGAGTTACCGGTCAAAATGCGGTTCCCCTAAAACCTTGAAATTTGTATATAATATCGGTATCAAACGAAGGGCAAGGCCTTAGGTTTCATTTGGACTTTGCTATATTTCGATATATTTACGGATAACTGAGTTACCGGTCAAAATGTGGTTCCCCTAAAACCTTGAAATTTGTATATAATATCGGTATCAAACGAAGGGCAAGGCCTTACGTTTCATTTGGACTTTGCTATATTTCGATATATTTACCGATAACTGAGTTACCGGTCAAAATGTGGTTCCCCTAAAACCTTGAAATTTGTATATAATATCGGTATCAAACGAAGGGCAAGGCCTTAGGTTTCATTTGGACTTTGCTATATTTCGATATATTTACCGATAACTGAGTTACCGGTCAAAATGCGGTTCCCCTAAAACCTTGAAATTTGTATATAATATCGGTATCAAACGAAAAGGCAAGGCCATAGGTTACATTTGGACTTTGCTATATTTCGATAAATTTATCGATAACTGAGTTACCGGTCAAAATGTGGTTCCCCCAAAACATTGAAATTTGTATATAATATCAGTATCAAACGAAAGGGCATGGCCATAGGTTACGTTTGGACTTTGCTATATTTCAATAAATTTATCGATAACTGAGTTACCGGTCAAAATGTGGTTCCCCCAAAACATTGAAATTTGTATATAATATCAGTATCAAACGAAAGAGCATGGCCATAGGTTACATTTGGACTTTGCTATATTTCGATAAATTTATCGATAACTGAGTTACCGGTCAAAATGTGGTTCCCCTAAAGCCTATAAATTTGCATATAATATCGATATCAAACGAAGGGCAAGGCCCTTTGCTATATTTCGATATATTTACCGACAACTGAGTTACCGGTCAAAATATGGTTCCCATTAATATTTGAAATTTCCGTGCAATATCGGTATCAAACAAATATCATTTGAAATATTTATATTTTCATATATTCATCAATAAATGAGTTATCGGTCAAGGGGTTTCGCTAAGACCTCGAAAGTTGAATATAATATCGGCATAAAACGAAATGGCAAGGCCATAGGCTTCATTTGGAATTTGCTATATTTCGATACATTTATCGATAACTGAGTTACCGGTCAAAATGCGGTTCCCCTAAAACCTTGAAATTTGTATATAATATCGGTATCAAACGAAGGGCAAGGCCTTAGGTTACCTTTGGACTTTGCTATATTTCGATATATTTATCGATAACTGAGTTACCGGTCAAAATGTGGTTCCCCTAAAACCTTGAAATTTGTATATAATATCGGTATCAAACGAAAGCCCAAGGATTTAGGTTTCATTTGGATTTTGCTATATTTCGATATATTTATCGATAACTGAGTTGGGGTTTCCCTAAAACCTCGAAATTTGTTTATAATATCGGTATCAAACGAAAGGCAAGGCCATAGGTTACCTTTGGACTTTGCTATACAACATGGGTGTCAAACGAAAGTGAAAAGCCACAGCTTTCATTTGAATTGTTCCATAATTCGATATATTTATCGATAAATGAGTTATCGGTAAAAATGTGGTTCCCCTAATTTGAATATAATATCGGTATCAAACGAAGGGCGAGACCTTAGGTTTCATTTGGACTTTGCTATATTTTCATATATTTATCGATAACTGAGTTACCGGTCAAAATGTGGTTCCCCTAAAACTTTGAAATTTGTATATAATATCGGTATCAAACGAAGGGCAAGGCCATAGGTTACCTTTGGACTTTGCTATATTTCGATCAATTTATCGATAACTGAGTTACCGGTCAAAATGTGGTTCCCCTAAAACCTTGAAATTTGTATATAATATCGGTATCAAACGAAGGGCAAGGCCTTAGGTTTCATTTGGACTTTGCTATATTTCGATATATTTACCGATAACTGAGTTACCGGTCAAAATGCGGTTCCCCTAAAACCTTGAAATTTGTATATAATATCGGTATCAAACGAAGGGCAAGGCCTTAGGTTTCATTTGGACTTTGCTATATTTCGATATATTTACGGATAACTGAGTTACCGGTCAAAATGTGGTTCCCCTAAAACCTTGAAATTTGTATATAATATCGGTATCAAACGAAGGGCAAGGCCTTACGTTTCATTTGGACTTTGCTATATTTCGATATATTTACCGATAACTGAGTTACCGGTCAAAATGTGGTTCCCCTAAAACCTTGAAATTTGTATATAATATCGGTATCAAACGAAGGGCAAGGCCTTAGGTTTCATTTGGACTTTGCTATATTTCGATATATTTACCGATAACTGAGTTACCGGTCAAAATGCGGTTCCCCTAAAACCTTGAAATTTGTATATAATATCGGTATCAAACGAAAAGGCAAGGCCATAGGTTACATTTGGACTTTGCTATATTTCGATAAATTTATCGATAACTGAGTTACCGGTCAAAATGTGGTTCCCCCAAAACATTGAAATTTGTATATAATATCAGTATCAAACGAAAGGGCATGGCCATAGGTTACGTTTGGACTTTGCTATATTTCAATAAATTTATCGATAACTGAGTTACCGGTCAAAATGTGGTTCCCCCAAAACATTGAAATTTGTATATAATATCAGTATCAAACGAAAGAGCATGGCCATAGGTTACATTTGGACTTTGCTATATTTCGATAAATTTATCGATAACTGAGTTACCGGTCAAAATGTGGTTCCCCTAAAGCCTATAAATTTGCATATAATATCGATATCAAACGAAGGGCAAGGCCCTTTGCTATATTTCGATATATTTACCGACAACTGAGTTACCGGTCAAAATATGGTTCCCATTAATATTTGAAATTTCCGTGCAATATCGGTATCAAACAAATATCATTTGAAATATTTATATTTTCATATATTCATCAATAAATGAGTTATCGGTCAAGGGGTTTCGCTAAGACCTCGAAAGTTGAATATAATATCGGCATAAAACGAAATGGCAAGGCCATAGGCTTCATTTGGAATTTGCTATATTTCGATACATTTATCGATAACTGAGTTACCGGTCAAAATGCGGTTCCCCTAAAACCTTGAAATTTGTATATAATATCGGTATCAAACGAAGGGCAAGGCCTTAGGTTACCTTTGGACTTTGGTATATTTCGATATATTTATCGATAACTGAGTTACCGGTCAAAATGTGGTTCCCCTAAAACCTTGAAATTTGTATATAATATCGGTATCAAACGAAAGCCCAAGGATTTAGGTTTCATTTGGATTTTGCTATATTTCGATATATTTATCGATAACTGAGTTGGGGTTTCCCTAAAACCTCGAAATTTGTTTATAATATCGGTATCAAACGAAAGGCAAGGCCATAGGTTACCTTTGGACTTTGCTATACAACATGGGTGTCAAACGAAAGTGAAAAGCCACAGCTTTCATTTGAATTGTTCCATAATTCGATATATTTATCGATAAATGAGTTATCGGTAAAAATGTGGTTCCCCTAATTTGAATATAATATCGGTATCAAACGAAGGGCGAGACCTTAGGTTTCATTTGGACTTTGCTATATTTTCATATATTTATCGATAACTGAGTTACCGGTCAAAATGTGGTTCCCCTAAAACTTTGAAATTTGTATATAATATCGGTATCAAACGAAGGGCAAGGCCATAGGTTACCTTTGGACTTTGCTATATTTCGATCAATTTATCGATAACTGAGTTACCGGTCAAAATGTGGTTCCCCTAAAACCTTGAAATTTGTATATAATATCGGTATCAAACGAAGGGCAAGGCCTTAGGTTTCATTTGGACTTTGCTATATTTCGATATATTTACCGATAACTGAGTTACCGGTCAAAATGCGGTTCCCCTAAAACCTTGAAATTTGTATATAATATCGGTATCAAACGAAGGGCAAGGCCTTAGGTTTCATTTGGACTTTGCTATATTTCGATATATTTACGGATAACTGAGTTACCGGTCAAAATGTGGTTCCCCTAAAACCTTGAAATTTGTATATAATATCGGTATCAAACGAAGGGCAAGGCCTTACGTTTCATTTGGACTTTGCTATATTTCGATATATTTACCGATAACTGAGTTACCGGTCAAAATGTGGTTCCCCTAAAACCTTGAAATTTGTATATAATATCGGTATCAAACGAAGGGCAAGGCCTTAGGTTTCATTTGGACTTTGCTATATTTCGATATATTTACCGATAACTGAGTTACCGGTCAAAATGCGGTTCCCCTAAAACCTTGAAATTTGTATATAATATCGGTATCAAACGAAAAGGCAAGGCCATAGGTTACATTTGGACTTTGCTATATTTCGATAAATTTATCGATAACTGAGTTACCGGTCAAAATGTGGTTCCCCCAAAACATTGAAATTTGTATATAATATCAGTATCAAACGAAAGGGCATGGCCATAGGTTACGTTTGGACTTTGCTATATTTCAATAAATTTATCGATAACTGAGTTACCGGTCAAAATGTGGTTCCCCCAAAACATTGAAATTTGTATATAATATCAGTATCAAACGAAAGAGCATGGCCATAGGTTACATTTGGACTTTGCTATATTTCGATAAATTTATCGATAACTGAGTTACCGGTCAAAATGTGGTTCCCCTAAAGCCTATAAATTTGCATATAATATCGATATCAAACGAAGGGCAAGGCCCTTTGCTATATTTCGATATATTTACCGACAACTGAGTTACCGGTCAAAATATGGTTCCCATTAATATTTGAAATTTCCGTGCAATATCGGTATCAAACAAATATCATTTGAAATATTTATATTTTCATATATTCATCAATAAATGAGTTATCGGTCAAGGGGTTTCGCTAAGACCTCGAAAGTTGAATATAATATCGGCATAAAACGAAATGGCAAGGCCATAGGCTTCATTTGGAATTTGCTATATTTCGATACATTTATCGATAACTGAGTTACCGGTCAAAATGCGGTTCCCCTAAAACCTTGAAATTTGTATATAATATCGGTATCAAACGAAGGGCAAGGCCTTAGGTTACCTTTGGACTTTGCTATATTTCGATATATTTATCGATAACTGAGTTACCGGTCAAAATGTGGTTCCCCTAAAACCTTGAAATTTGTATATAATATCGGTATAAAACGAAGGGCAAGGCCTTAGGTTTCATTTGGAATTTGCTATATTTCGATATATTTACCGATAACTGAGTTACCGGTCAAAATGTGGTTCCCCTAAAACCTTGAAATTTGTATATAATATCGGTATCAAACGAAGGGCAAGGCCTTAGGTTTCATTTGGACTTTGCTATATTTCGATATATTTACCGATAACTGAGTTACCGGTGAAAATGCGGTTCCCCTAAAACCTTGAAATTTGTATATAATATCGGTATCAAACGAAAAGGCAAGGCCATAGGTTACATTTGGACTTTGCTATATTGCGATAAATTTATCGATAACTGAGTTACCGGTCAAAATGTGGTTCCCCTAAAACCTTGAAATTTGTATATAATATCGGTATCAAACGAAGGGCAAGGCCTTAGGTTTCATTTGGACTTTGCTATATTTCGATATATTTACCGATAACTGAGTTACCGGTCAAAATGTGGTTCCCCTAAAACCTTGAAATTTGTATATAATATCGGTATCAAACGAAGGGCAAGGCCTTAGGTTTCATTTGGACTTTGCTATATTTCGATATATTTACCGATAACTGAGTTACCGGTCAAAATGCGGTTCCCCTAAAACCTTGAAATTTGTATATAATATCGGTATCAAACGAAAAGGCAAGGCCATAGGTTACATTTGGACTTTGCTATATTTCGATAAATTTATCGATAACTGAGTTACCGGTCAAAATGTGGTTCCCCTAAAGCCTATAAATTTGCATATAATATCGATATCAAACGAAGGGCAAGGCCCTTTGCTATATTTCGATATATTTACCGACAACTGAGTTACCGGTCAAAATATGGTTCCCATTAATATTTGAAATTTCCGTGCAATATCGGTATCAAACAAATATCATTTGAAATATTTATATTTTCATATATTCATCAATAAATGAGTTATCGGTCAAGGGGTTTCGCTAAGACCTGGAAATTTGAATATAATATCGGCATAAAACGAAATGGCAAGGCCATAGGCTTCATTTGGAATTTGCTATATTTCGATACACTTATCGATAACTGAGTTACCGGTCAAAATGCGATTCCCCTAAAACCTTGAAATTTGTATATAATATCGGTATCAAACGAAGGGCAAGGCCTTAGGTTACCTTTGGACTTTGCTATATTTCGATATATTTATCGATAACTGAGTTACCGGTCAAAATGTGGTTCCCCTAAAATATTGAAATTTGTATATAATATCGGTATCAAACGAAGGGCAAGGCCTTAGGTTTCATTTGGACTTTGCCTTATTTCGATATATTTACCGATAACTGAGTTACCGGTCAAAATGTGGTTCCCCTAAAACCTTGAAATTTGTATATAATATCGGTATCAAACGAAGGGCAAGGCCTTAGGTTTCATTTGGACTTTGCTATATTTCGATATATTTACCGATAACTGAGTTACCGGTCAAAATGCGGTTCCCCTAAAACCTTGAAATTTGTATATAATATCGGTATCAAACGAAAAGGCAAGGCCATAGGTTACATTTGGACTTTGCTATATTTCGATAAATTTATCGATAACTGAGTTACCGGTCAAAATGTGGTTCCCCTAAAACCTTGAAATTTGTATATAATATCGGTATCAAACGAAGGGCAAGGCCTTAGGTTTCATTTGGACTTTGCTATATTTCGATATATTTACCGATAACTGAGTTACCGGTCAAAATGTGGTTCCCCTAAAACCTTGAAATTTGTATATAATATCGGTATCAAGCGAAGGGCAAGGCCTTAGGTTTCATTTGGACTTTGCTATATTTCGATATATTTACCGATAACTGAGTTACCGGTCAAAATGCGGTTCCCCTAAAACCTTGAAATTTGTATATAATATCGGTATCAAACGAAAAGGCAAGGCCATAGGTTACATTTGGACTTTGCTATATTTCGATAAATTTATCGATAACTGAGTTACCGGTCAAAATGTGGTTCCGCCAAAACATTGAAATTTGTATATAATATCCGTATCAAACGAAAGGGCATGGCCATAGGTTACGTTTTGATTTGGCTATATTTCGATAAATTTATCGATAACTGAGTTACCGGTCAAAATGTGGTTCCCCTAAAACCTTGAAATTTGTATATAATATCGGTATCAAACGAAGGGCAAGGCCTTAGGTTTCATTTGGACTTTGCTATATTTCGATATATTTACCGATAACTGAGTTACCGGTCAAAATGCGGTTCCCCTAAAACCTTGAAATTTGTATATAATATCGGTATCAAACGAAAAGGCAAGGCCACAGGTTACATTTGGAGTTTGCTATATTTCGATAAATTTATCGATAACTGAGTTACCGGTCAAAATGTGGTTCCGCCAAAACATTGAAATTTGTATATAATATCCGTATCAAACGAAAGGGCATGGCCATAGGTTACGTTTGGATTTGGCTATATTTCGATAAATTTATCGATAACTGAGTTACCGGTCAAAATGTGGTTCCCCTAAAACCTTGAAATTTGTATATAATATCGGTATAAAACGAAGGGCAAGGCCTTAGGTTTCATTTGGACTTTGCTATATTTCGATATATTTACCGATAACTGAGTTACCGGTCAAAATGCGGTTCCCCTAAAACCTTGAAATTTGTATATAATATCGGTATTAAACGAAAAGGCAAGGCCATAGGTTACATTTGGACTTTGCTATATTTCGATAAATTTATCGATAACTGAATTACCGGTCAAAATGTGGTTCCCCCAAAACATTGAAATTTGTATAGAATATCAGTATCAAACGAAAGGGCATGGCCATAGGTTATGTTTGGACTTTGCTATATTTCAATAAATTTATCGATAACTGAGTTACCGGTCAAAATGTGGTTCCCCCAAAACATTGAAATTTGTATATATTATCAGTATCAAACGAAAGGGCATGGCCATAGGTTACATTTGGACTTTGCTATATTTCGATAAATTTATCGATAACTGAGTTACCGGTCAAAATGTGGTTCCCCTAAAGCCTATAAATTTGCATATAATATCGATATCAAACGAAGGGCAAGGCCCTTTTCTATATTTCGATATATTTACCGACAACTGAGTTACCGGTCAAAATATGGTTCCCATTAATATTTGAAATTTCCGTGCAATATCGGTATCAAACAAATATCATTTGAAATATTTATATTTTCATATATTCATCAATAAATGAGTTACCGGTCAAGGGGTTTCCCTAAGACCTCGAAATTTGAATATAATATCGGCATAAAACGAAATGGCAAGGACATAGGCTTCATTTGGAATTTGCTATATTTCGATACATTTATCGATAACTGAGTTACCGGTCAAAATGCGGTTCCCCTAAAACCTTGAAATTTGTATATAATATCGGTATCAAACGAAAAGACAAGGCCATAGGTTACATTTGGACTTTGCTATATTTCGATAAATTTATCGATAACTGAGTTACCGGTCAAAATGTGGTTGCCTCAAAACATTGAAATTTGTATATAATATCAGTATCAAACGAAAGGGCATGGCCATAGGTTACGTTTGGACTTTGCTATATTTCAATAAATTTATCGATAACTGAGTTACCGGTCAAAATGTGGTTCCCCCAAAACATTGAAATTTGTATATAATATCAGTATCAAACGAAAGGGCATGGCCATAGGTTACATTTGGACTTTTCTATATTTCGATAAATTTATCGATAACTGAGTTACCGGTCAAAATGTGGTTCCCCTAAAGCCTATAAATTTGTATATAATATCGATATCAAACGAAGGGCAAGGCCCTTTGCTATATTTCGATATATTTACCGACAACTGAGTTACCGGTCAAAATATGGTTCCCATTAATATTTGAAATTTCCGTGCAATATCGGTATCAAACAAATATCATTTGAAATATTTATATTTTCATATATTCATCGATAAATGAGTTATCGGTCAAGGGGTTTCCCTAAGACCTCGAAATTTGAATATAATATCGGCATAAAACGAAATGGCAAGGCCATAGGCTTCATTTAGAATTTGCTATATTTCGATATATTTACCGATAACTGAGTTACCGCTCAAAATGTGGTTACCCTAAAACCTTGAAATTTTTATATAATGTCGGTATCAAACGAAGGCCAAGGCCTTAGGTTACCTTTGGACTTTGCTATATTTCGATATATTTATCGATAACTGAGTTACCGGTCAAAATGTGGTTCCCCTAAAACCTTGAAATTTGTTTATAATATCGGTATCAAACGAAGGGCAAGGCGTTGGGTTTCATTTGGACTTTGATATATTTCGATATACTTACCGATAACTGAGTTACCGGTCAAAATGTGGTTCCCATTGAAATTTGAAATTTCCGTGCAATATCGGTATCAAACAAATATCATTTGAAATATTTATATTTTCATATATTCATCGTTAAATGAGTTATCGGTCAAGTTGGGGTTTCCCTAAGACCTCGAAATTTGAATATAATATCGGCATAGAACGAAATGGCAAGGCCATAGGCTTCATTTGGAATTTGCTATATTTCGATACATTTATCGATAACTGAGTTACCGGTCAAAATGTGGTTCCCATTAAAATTTGAAATTCGCGTGCAATATGGGTATCCAACAAAAAGGAAAGGCCACTACTTTCATTTGAACTTCTATATTTCGATATATTTATCTATAACTGAGTTACCGGTCAAGTTGGGGTTTCCCTAAGACCTCGAAATTTGAATATAATATCGGCATAGAACGAAATGGCAAGGCCATAGGCTTCATTTGGAATTTGCTATATATCGATAAATTTATCGATAACTGAGTTACCGGTCAAAATGTGGTTCCCCTAAAACCTTGAAATTTGTATATAATATCGGTATCAAACGAAGGGCAAGGCCTTAGGTTTCATTTGGACTTTGCTATATTTCGATATATTTACCGATAACTGAGTTACCGGTCAAAATGCGGTTCCCCTAAAACCTTGAAATTTGTATATAATATCGGTATCAAACGAAAAGGCAAGGCCATAGGTTACATTTGGACTTTGCTATATTTCGATAAATTTATCGATTACTGAGTTACCGGTCAAAATGTGGTTCCGCCAAAACATTGAAATTTGTATATAATATCCGTATCAAACGAAAGGGCATGGCCATAGGTTACATTTGGACTTTGCTATATTTCGATAAATTTATCGATAACTGAGTTACCGGTCAAAATGTGGTTCCGCTAAAGCCTTGAAATTTGTATATAATATCGGTATCAAACGAAAAGGCAAGGCCATAGGTTACATTTGGACCTTGCTATATTTCGATAAATTTATCGATAACTGAGTTACCGGTCAAAATGTGGTTCCGCCAAAACATTGAAATTTGTATATAATATCCGTATCAAACGAAAGGGCATGGCCATAGGTTACATTTGGACTTTGCTATATTTCGATAAATTTATCGATAACTGAGTTACCGGTCAAAATGCGGTTCCCCTAAAACCTTGAAATTTGTATATAATATCGGTATCAAACGAAAAGGCAAGGCCATAGGTTACATTTGGACTTTGCTATATTTCGATAAATTTATCGATAACTGAGTTACCGGTCAAAATGTGGTTCCCCTAAAACCTTGAAATTTGTATATAATATCGGTATCAAACGAAGGGCAAGGCCTTAGGTTTCATTTGGACTTTGCTATATTTCGATATATTTACCGATAACTGAGTTACCGGTCAAAATGCGGTTCCCCTAAAACCTTGAAATTTGTATATAATATCGGTATCAAACGAAAAGGCAAGGCCATAGGTTACATTTGGACTTTGCTATATTTCGATAAATTTATCGATAACTGAGTTACCGGTCAAAATGTGGTTCCGCCAAAACATTGAAATTTGTATATAATATCCGTATCAAACGAAAGGGCATGGCCATAGGTTACGTTTGGATTTGGCTATATTTCGATAAATTTATCGATAACTGAGTTACCGGTCAAAATGTGGTTCCCTCAAAACATTGAAATTTGTATATAATATCAGTATCAAACGAAAGGGCATGGCCATAGGTCACGTTTGGACTTTGCTATATTTCAATAAATTTATCGATAACTGAAATATGTGGTTCCCCCAAAACATTTAAATTTGTATATAATATCAGTATCAAACGAAAGGGCATGGCCATAGGTTACATTTGGACTTTTCTATATTTCGATAAATTTATCGATAACTGAGTTACCGGTCAAAATGTGGTTCCCCTAAAGCCTATAAATTTGTATATAATATCGATATCAAACGAAGGGCAAGGCCCTTTGCTATATTTCGATATATTTACCGACAACTGAGTTACCGGTCAAAATATGGTTCCCATTAATATTTGAAATTTCCGTGCAATATCGGTATCAAACAAATATCATTTGAAATATTTATATTTTCATATATTCATCGATAAATGAGTTATCGGTCAAGGGGTTTCCCTAAGACCTCGAAATTTGAATATAATATCGGCATAAAACGAAATGGCAAGGCCAAAGGCTTCATTTAGAATTTGCTATATTTCGATATATTTACCGATAACTGAGTTACCGCTCAAAATGTGGTTACCCTAAAACCTTGAAATTTTTATATAATGTCGGTATCAAACGAAGGCCAAGGCCTTAGGTTACCTTTGGACTTTGCTATATTTCGATATATTTATCGATAACTGAGTTACCGGTCAAAATGTGGTTCCCCTAAAACCTTGAAATTTGTTTATAATATCGGTATCAAACGAAGGGCAAGGCGTTGGGTTTCATTTGGACTTTGCTATATTTCGATATACTTACCGATAACTGAGTTACCGGTCAAAATGCGGTTCCCCTAAAACCTTGAAATTTGTATATAATATCGGTATCAAACGAAAAGGCAAGGCCATAGGTTACATTTGGACTTTGCTATATTTCGATAAATTTACCAATAACTGAGTTACCGGTCAAAATGTGGTTCCGCCAAAACATTGAAATTTGTATATAATATCCGTATCAAACGAAAGGGCATGGCCATAGGTTACGTTTGGATTTGGCTACATTTCGATAAATTTATCGATAACTGAGTTACCGGTCAAAATGTGGTTCCCCTAAAACCTTGAAATTTGTATATAATATCGGTATCAAACGAAGGGCAAGGCCTTAGGTTTCATTTGGACTTTGCTATATTTCGATATATTTACCGATAACTGAGTTACCGGTCAAAATGCGGTTCCCCTAAAACCTTGAAATTTGTATATAATATCGGTATCAAACGAAAAGGCAAGGCCATAGGTTACATTTAGACTTTGCTATATTTCGATAAATTTACCAATAACTGAGTTACCGGTCAAAATGTGGTTCCGCCAAAACATTGAAATTTGTATATAATATCCGTATCAAACGAAAGGGCATGGCCATAGGTTACGTTTGGATTTGGCTACATTTCGATAAATTTATCGATAACTGAGTTACCGGTCAAAATGTGGTTCCCCTAAAACCTTGAAATTTGTATATAATATCGGTATCAAACGAAGGGCAAGGCCTTAGGTTTCATTTGGACTTTGCTATATTTCGATATACTTACCGATAACTGAGTTACCGGTCAAAATGCGGTTCCCCTAAAACCTTGAAATTTGTATATAATATCGGTATCAAACGAAAAGGCAAGGCCATAGGTTACATTTAGACTTTGCTATATTTCGATAAATTTACCAATAACTGAGTTACCGGTCAAAATGTGGTTCCGCCAAAACATTGAAATTTGTATATAATATCGGTATCAAACGAAGGGCAAGGCGTTGGGTTTCATTTGGACTTTGCTATATTTCGATATACTTACCGATAACTGAGTTACCGGTCAAAATGCGGTTCCCCTAAAACCTTGAAATTTGTATATAATATCGGTATCAAACGAAAAGGCAAGGCCATAGGTTACATTTGGACTTTGCTATATTTCGATATATTTATCGATAACTGAGTTACCGGTCAAAATGTGGTTCCGCCAAAACATTGAAATTTGTATATAATATCCGTATCAAACGAAAGGGCATGGCCATAGGTTACGTTTGGATTTGGCTACATTTCGATAAATTTATCGATAACTGAGTTACCGGTCAAAATGTGGTTCCCCTAAAACCTTGAAATTTGTATATAATATCGGTATCAAACGAAGGGCAAGGCCTTAGGTTTCATTTGGACTTTGCTATATTTCGATATATTTACCGATAACTGAGTTACCGGTCAAAATGCGGTTCCCCTAAAACCTTGAAATTTGTATATAATATCGGTATCAAACGAAAAGGCAAGGCCATAGGTTACATTTAGACTTTGCTATATTTCGATAAATTTACCAATAACTGAGTTACCGGTCAAAATGTGGTTCCGCCAAAACATTGAAATTTGTATATAATATCCGTATCAAACGAAAGGGCATGGCCATAGGTTACGTTTGGATTTGGCTACATTTCGATAAATTTATCGATAACTGAGTTACCGGTCAAAATGTGGTTCCCCTAAAACCTTGAAATTTGTATATAATATCGGTATCAAACGAAGGGCAAGGCCTTAGGTTTCATTTGGACTTTGCTATATTTCGATATACTTACCGATAACTGAGTTACCGGTCAAAATGCGGTTCCCCTAAAACCTTGAAATTTGTATATAATATCGGTATCAAACGAAAAGGCAAGGCCATAGGTTACATTTAGACTTTGCTATATTTCGATAAATTTACCAATAACTGAGTTACCGGTCAAAATGTGGTTCCGCCAAAACATTGAAATTTGTATATAATATCCGTATCAAACGAAAGGGCATGGCCATAGGTTACGTTTGGATTTGGCTACATTTCGATAAATTTATCGATAACTGAGTTACCGGTCAAAATGTGGTTCCCCTAAAACCTTGAAATTTGTATATAATATCGGTATCAAACGAAGGGCAAGGCCTTAGGTTTCATTTGGACTTTGCTATATTTCGATATATTTACCGATAACTGAGTTACCGGTCAAAATGCGGTTCCCCTAAAACCTTGAAATTTGTATATAATATCGGTATCAAACGAAAAGGCAAGGCCATAGGTTACATTTGGACTTTGCTATATTTCGATATATTTATCGATAACTGAGTTACCGGTCAAAATGTGGTTCCCCTAAAACCTTGAAATTTGTTTATAATATCGGTATCAAACGAAGGGCAAGGCGTTGGGTTTCATTTGGACTTTGCTATATTTCGATATACTTACCGATAACTGAGTTACCGGTCAAAATGCGGTTCCCCTAAAACCTTGAAATTTGTATATAATATCGGTATCAAACGAAGGGCAAGGCCTTAGGTTTCATTTGGACTTTGCTATATTTCGATATATTTACCGATAACTGAGTTACCGGTCAAAATGCGGTTCCCCTAAAACCTTGAAATTTGTATATAATATCGGTATCAAACGAAAAGGCAAGGCCATAGGTTACATTTAGACTTTGCTATATTTCGATAAATTTACCGATAACTGAGTTACCGGTCAAAATGTGGTTCCGCCAAAACATTGAAATTTGTATATAATATCCGTATCAAACGAAAGGGCATGGCCATAGGTTACGTTTGGATTTGGCTACATTTCGATAAATTTATCGATAACTGAGTTACCGGTCAAAATGTGGTTCCCCTAAAACCTTGAAATTTGTATATAATATCGGTATCAAACGAAGGGCAAGGCCTTAGGTTTCATTTGGACTTTGCTATATTTCGATATATTTACCGATAACTGAGTTACCGGTCAAAATGCGGTTCCCCTAAAACCTTGAAATTTGTATATAATATCGGTATCAAACGAAAAGGCAAGGCCATAGGCTTCATTTAGAATTTGCTATATTTCGATATATTTACCGATAACTGAGTTACCGCTCAAAATGTGGTTACCCTAAAACCTTGAAATTTTTATATAATGTCGGTATCAAACGAAGGCCAAGGCCTTAGGTTACCTTTGGACTTTGCTATATTTCGATATATTTATCGATAACTGAGTTACCGGTCAAAATGTGGTTCCCCTAAAACCTTGAAATTTGTTTATAATATCGGTATCAAACGAAGGGCAAGGCGTTGGGTTTCATTTGGACTTTGCTATATTTCGATATACTTACCGATAACTGAGTTACCGGTCAAAATGCGGTTCCCCTAAAACCTTGAAATTTGTATATAATATCGGTATCAAACGAAGGGCAAGGCCTTAGGTTTCATTTGGACTTTGCTATATTTCGATATATTTACCGATAACTGAGTTACCGGTCAAAATGCGGTTCCCCTAAAACCTTGAAATTTGTATATAATATCGGTATCAAACGAAAAGGCAAGGCCATAGGTTACATTTAGACTTTGCTATATTTCGATAAATTTACCGATAACTGAGTTACCGGTCAAAATGTGGTTCCGCCAAAACATTGAAATTTGTATATAATATCCGTATCAAACGAAAGGGCATGGCCATAGGTTACGTTTGGATTTGGCTACATTTCGATAAATTTATCGATAACTGAGTTACCGGTCAAAATGTGGTTCCCCTAAAACCTTGAAATTTGTATATAATATCGGTATCAAACGAAGGGCAAGGCCTTAGGTTACCTTTGGACTTTGCTATATTTCGATATATTTATCGATAACTGAGTTACCGGTCAAAATGTGGTTCCCCTAAAACCTTGAAATTTGTTTATAATATCGGTATCAAACGAAGGGCAAGGCGTTGGGTTTCATTTGGACTTTGCTATATTTCGATATACTTACCGATAACTGAGTTACCGGTCAAAATGTGGTTCCCATTGAAATTTGAAATTTCCGTGCAATATCGGTATCAAACAAATATCATTTGAAATATTTATATTTTCATATATTCATCGTTAAATGAGTTATCGGTCAAGTTGGGGTTTCCCTAAGACCTCGAAATTTGAATATAATATCGGCATAGAACGAAATGGCAAGGCCATAGGCTTCATTTGGAATTTGCTATATTTCGATACATTTATCGATAACTGAGTTACCGGTCAAAATGTGGTTCCCATTAAAATTTGAAATTCGCGTGCAATATGGGTATCAAACAAAAAGGAAAGGCCACTACTTTCATTTGAACTTCTATATTTCGATATATTTATCTATAACTGAGTTACCGGTCAAGTTGGGGTTTCCCTAAGACCTCGAAATTTGAATATAATATCGGCATAGAACGAAATGGCAAGGCCATAGGCTTCATTTGGAATTTGCTATATATCGATAAATTTATCGATAACTGAGTTACCGGTCAAAATGTGGTTCCCCTAAAACCTTGAAATTTGTATATAATATCGGTATCAAACGAAGGGCAAGGCCTTAGGTTTCATTTGGACTTTGCTATATTTCGATATATTTACCGATAACTGAGTTACCGGTCAAAATGCGGTTCCCCTAAAACCTTGAAATTTTTATATAATATCGGTATCAAACGAAGGGCAAGGCCTTAGGTTTCATTTGGACTTTGCTATATTTCGATATATTTACCGATAACTGAGTTACCGGTCAAAATGCGGTTCCCCTAAAACCTTGAAATTTGTATATAATATCGGTATCAAACGAAAAGGCAAGGCCATAGGTTACATTTAGACTTTGCTATATTTCGATAAATTTACCGATAACTGAGTTACCGGTCAAAATGTGGTTCCGCCAAAACATTGAAATTTGTATATAATATCCGTATCAAACGAAAGGGCATGGCCATAGGTTACGTTTGGATTTGGCTACATTTCGATAAATTTATCGATAACTGAGTTACCGGTCAAAATGTGGTTCCCCTAAAACCTTGAAATTTGTATATAATATCGGTATCAAACGAAGGGCAAGGCCTTAGGTTTCATTTGGACTTTGCTATATTTCGATATATTTACCGATAACTGAGTTACCGGTCAAAATGCGGTTCCCCTAAAACCTTGAAATTTGTATATAATATCGGTATCAAACGAAAAGGCAAGGCCATAGGTTACATTTGGACTTTGCTATATTTCGATAAATTTATCGATAACTGAGTTACCGGTCAAAATGTGGTTCCCCCAAAACATTGAAATTTGTATATAATATCAGTATCAAACGAAAGGGCATGGCCATAGGTTACATTTGGACTTTGCTATATTTCGATAAATTTATCGATAACTGAGTTACCGGTCAAAATGTGGTTCCCCTAAAGCCTATAAATTTGCATATAATATCGATATCAAACGAAGGGCAAGGTCCTTTGCTATATTTCGATATATTTACCGACAACTGAGTTACCGGTCAAAATATGGTTCTCATTAATATTTGAAATTTCCGTGCAATATCGGTATCAAACAAATATCATTTGAAATATTTATATTTTCATATATTCATCAATAAATGAGTTATCGGTCAAGGGGTTTCCCTAAGACCTCGAAATTTGAATATAATATCGGCATAAAACGAAATGGCAAGGCCATAGGCTTCATTTGGAATTTGCTATATTTCGATACATTTATCGATAACTGAGTTACCGGTCAAAATGCGGTTCCCCTAAAACCTTGAAATTTGTATATAATATCGGTATCAAACGAAAAGGCAAGGCCATAGGTTACATTTGGACTTTGCTATATTTCGATAAATTTATCGATAACTGAGTTACCGGTCAAAATGTGGTTCCCTCAAAACATTGAAATTTGTATATAATATCAGTATCAAACGAAAGGGCATGGCCATAGGTTACTTTTGGACTTTGCTATATTTCAATAAATTTATCGATAACTGAGTTACCGGTCAAAATGTGGTTCCCCCAAAACATTGAATTTTGTATATAATACCAGTATCAAACGAAAGGGCATGTCCATAGGTTACATTTGGACTTTTCTATATTTCGATAAATTTATCGATAACTGAGTTACCGGTCAAAATGTGGTTCCCCTTAAGCCTATAAATTTGTATATAATATCGATATCAAACGAAGGGCAAGGCCCTTTGCTATATTTCGATATATTTACCGACAACTGAGTTACCGGTCAAAATATGGTTCCCATTAATATTTCAAATTTCCGTGCAATATCGGTATCAAACAAATATCATTTGAAATATTTATATTTTCATATATTCATCGATACATGAGTTATCGGTCAAGGGGTTTCCCTAAGACCTCGAAATTTGAATATAATATCGGCATAAAACGAAATGGCAAGGCCATAGGCTTCATTTAAAGTTTGCTATATTTCGATATATTTACCGATAACTGAGTTACCGCTCAAAATGTGGTTACCCTAAAACCTTGAAATTTTTATATAATGTCGGTATCAAACGAAGGCCAAGGCCTTAGGTTTCATTTGGACTTTGCTATATTTCGATATATTTATCGATAACTGAGTTGGGGTTTCCCTAAAACCTCGAAATTTATTTATAATATCGGTATCAAACGAAAGGCAAGGCCATAGGTTACTTTTGGACTTTGCTATATTTCAATAAATTTATCGATAACTGAGTTACCGGTCAAAATGTGGTTCCCCCAAAACATTGAATTTTGTATATAATACCAGTATCAAACGAAAGGGCATGTCCATAGGTTACATTTGGACTTTTCTATATTTCGATAAATTTATCGATAACTGAGTTACCGGTCAAAATGTGGTTCCCCTTAAGCCTATAAATTTGTATATAATATCGATATCAAACGAAGGGCAAGGCCCTTTGCTATATTTCGATATATTTACCGACAACTGAGTTACCGGTCAAAATATGGTTCCCATTAATATTTCAAATTTCCGTGCAATATCGGTATCAAACAAATATCATTTGAAATATTTATATTTTCATATATTCATCGATACATGAGTTATCGGTCAAGGGGTTTCCCTAAGACCTCGAAATTTGAATATAATATCGGCATAAAACGAAATGGCAAGGCCATAGGCTTCATTTAAAGTTTGCTATATTTCGATATATTTATCGATAACTGAGTTACCGTTCAAAATGGGGTTCCCCTAAAACCTTGAAATTTGTTTATAATATCGGTATCAAACGAAGGGCAAGGCGTTGGGTTTCATTTGGACTTTGCTATATTTCGATATACTTACCGATAACTGAGTTACCGGTCAAAATGTGGTTCCCATTGAAATTTGAAATTTCCGTGCAATATCGGTATCAAACAAATATCATTTGAAATATTTATATTTTCATATATTCATCGTTAAATGAGTTATCGGTCAAGGAGTTTCCCTAAGGCCTCGAAATTTGAATATAATATCGGCATAGAACGAAATGGCAAGGCCATAGGCTTCATTTGGAATTTGCTATATTTCGATACATTTATCGATAACTGAGTTACCGGTCAAAATGTGGTTCCCCTAAAACCTTGAAATTTGTTTATAATATCGGTATCAAACGAAGGGCAAGGCGTTGGGTTTCATTTGGACTTTGCTATATTTCGATATACTTACCGATAACTGAGTTACCGGTCAAAATATGGTTCCCATTAATATTTGAAATTTCCGTGCAATATCGGTATCAAACAAATATCATTTGAAATATTTATATTTTCATATATTCATCGATACATGAGTTATCGGTCAAGGGGTTTCCCTAAGGCCTCGAAATTTGAATATAATATCGGCATAGAACGAAATGGCAAGGCCATAGGCTTCATTTGGAATTTGCTATATTTCGATACATTTATCGATAACTGAGTTACCGGTCAAAATGTGGTTCCCATTAAAATTTGAAATTCGCGTGCAATATGGGTATCAAACAAAAAGGAAAGGAAACTACTTTCATTTGAACTTATATATTTCGATATATTTATCTATAACTGAGTTACCGGTCAAGTTGGGGTTTCCCTAAGACCTCGAAATTTGAATATAATATCGGCATAGAACGAAATGGCAAGGCCATAGGCTTCATTTTGAATTTGCTATATATCGATAAATTTCTCGATAACTGAGTTACCGGTCAAAATGTGGTTCCCCTAAAACCTTGAAATTTGTATATAATATCGGTATCAAACGAAAGCCCAAGGATTTAGGTTTCATTTGGACTTTGCTATATTTCGATATATTTATCGATAACTGAGTTGGGGTTTCCCTAAAACCTCGAAATTTGTTTATAATATCGGTATCAAACGAAAGGCAAGGCCATAGGTTACCTTTGGACTTTGCTATACAACATGGGTGTCAAACGAAAGTGAAAAGCCACAGCTTTCATTTGAATTGTTCCATAATTCGATATATTTATCGATAAATGAGTTATCGGTAAAAATGTGGTTCCCCTAATTTGAATATAATATCGGTATCAAACGAAGGGCGAGACCTTAGGTTTCATTTGGACTTTGCTATATTTTGATATATTTATCGATAACTGAGTTACCGGTCAAAATGTGGTTCCCCTAAAACTTTGAAATTTGTATATAATATCGGTATCAAACGAAGGGCAAGGCCATAGGTTACCTTTGGACTTTGCTATATTTCGATATATTTATCGATAACTGAGTTACCGGTCAAAATGTGGTTCCCCTAAAACCTTGAAATTTGTATATAATATCGGTATCAAACGAAGGGCAAGGCCATAGGTTTCATTTGGACTTTGCTATATTTCGATATATTTACCGATAACTGAGTTACCGGTCAAAATGCGGTTCCCCTAAAACCTTGAAATTTGTATATAATATCGGTATCAAACGAAAAGGCAAGGCCATAGGTTACATTTGGACTTTGCTATATTTCGATAAATTTATCGATAACTGAGTTACCGGTCAAAATGTGGTTCCCCTAAAACCTTGAAATTTGTATATAATATCGGTATCAAACGAAGGGCAAGGCCTTAGGTTTCATTTGGACTTTGCTATATTTCGATATATTTACCGATAACTGAGTTACCGGTCAAAATGTGGTTCCCCTAAAACCTTGAAATTTGTATATAATATCGGTATCAAACGAAGGGCAAGGCCTTACGTTTCATTTGGACTTTGCTATATTTCGATATATTTACCGATAACTGAGTTACCGGTCAAAATGTGGTTCCCCTAAAACCTTGAAATTTGTATATAATATCGGTATCAAACGAAGGGCAAGGCCTTAGGTTTCATTTGGACTTTGCTATATTTCGATATATTTACCGATAACTGAGTTACCGGTCAAAATGCGGTTCCCCTAAAACCTTGAAATTTGTATATAATATCGGTATCAAACGAAAAGGCAAGGCCATAGGTTACATTTGGACTTTGCTATATTTCGATAAATTTATCGATAACTGAGTTACCGGTCAAAATGTGGTTCCCCCAAAACATTGAAATTTGTATATAATATCAGTATCAAACGAAAGGGCATGGCCATAGGTTACGTTTGGACTTTGCTATATTTCAATAAATTTATCGATAACTGAGTTACCGGTCAAAATGTGGTTCCCCCAAAACATTGAAATTTGTATATAATATCAGTATCAAACGAAAGGGCATGGCCATAGGTTACATTCGGACTTTGCTATATTTCGATAAATTTATCGATAACTGAGTTACCGGTCAAAATGTGGTTCCCCTAAAGCCTATAAATTTGCATATAATATCGATATCAAACGAAGGGCAAGGCCCTTTGCTATATTTCGATATATTTACCGACAACTGAGTTACCGGTCAAAATATGGTTCCCATTAATATTTGAAATTTCCGTGCAATATCGGTATCAAACAAATATCATTTGAAATATTTATATTTTCATATATTCATCAATAAATGAGTTATCGGTCAAGGGGTTTCGCTAAGACCTCGAAATTTGAATATAATATCGGCATAAAACGAAATGGCAAGGCCATAGGCTTCATTTGGAATTTGCTATATTTCGATACATATATCGATAACTGAGTTACCGGTCAAAATGCGGTTCCCCTAAAACCTTGAAATTTGTATATAATATCGGTATCAAACGAAGGGCAAGGCCTTAGGTTACCTTTGGACTTTGCTATATTTCGATATATTTATCGATAACTGAGTTACCGGTCAAAATGTGGTTCCCCTAAAACCTTGAAATTTGTATATAATATCGGTATCAAACGAAAAGGCAAGGCCATAGGTTACATTTGGACTTTGCTATATTTCGATAAATTTATCGATAACTGAGTTACCGGTCAAAATGTGGTTCCCCCAAAACCTTGAAATTTGTATGTAATATCAGTATCAAACGAAAGGGCATGGCCATAGGTTACGTTTGGACTTTGCTATATTTCAATAAATTTATCGATAACTGAGTTACCGGTAAAAATGTGGTTCCCCCAAAACATTGAAATTTGTATATAATATCAGTATCAAACGAAAGGGCATGGCCATAGGTTACATTTGGACTTTGCTATATTTCGATAAATTTATCGATAACTGAGTTACCGGTCAAAATGTGGTTCCCCTAAAGCCTATAAATTTGCATATAATATCGATATCAAACGAAGGGCAAGGCCCTTTGCTATATTTCGATATATTTACCGACAACTGAGTTACCGGTCAAAATATGGTTCCCATTAATATTTGAAATTTCCGTGCAATATCGGTATCAAACAAATATCATTTGAAATATTTATATTTTCATATATTCATCAATAAATGAGTTATCGGTCAAGGGGTTTCGCTAAGACCTCGAAATTTGAATATAATATCGGCATAAAACGAAATGGCAAGGCCATAGGCTTCATTTGGAATTTGCTATATTTCGATACATATATCGATAACTGAGTTACCGGTCAAAATGCGGTTCCCCTAAAACCTTGAAATTTGTATATAATATCGGTATCAAACGAAGGGCAAGGCCTTAGGTTACCTTTGGACTTTGCTATATTTCGATATATTTATCGATAACTGAGTTACCGGTCAAAATGTGGTTCCCCTAAAACCTTGAAATTTGTATATAATATCGGTATCAAACGAAGGGCAAGGCCTTAGGTTTCATTTGGACTTTGCTATATTTCGATATATTTACCGATAACTGAGTTACCGGTCAAAATGTGGTTCCCCTAAAACCTTGAAATTTGTATATAATATCGGTACCAAACGAAGGGCAAGGCCATAGGTTTCATTTGGACTTTGCTATATTTCGATATATTTACCGATAACTGAGTTACCGGTCGAAATGCGGTTCCCCTAAAACCTTGAAATTTGTATATAATATCGGTATCAAACGAAAAGGCAAGGCCATAGGTTACATTTGGACTTTGCTATATTTCGATAAATTTATCGATAACTGAGTTACCGGTCAAAATGTGGTTCCCCCAAAACCTTGAAATTTGTATGTAATATCGGTATCAAACGAAGGGCAAGGCCTTAGGTTTCATTTGGACTTTGCTATATTTCGATATATTTACCGATAACTGAGGTACCGGTCAAAATGTGGTTCCCCTAAAACCTTGAAATTTGTATATAATATCGGTATCAAACAAAGGGCAAGGCCTTAGGTTTCATTTGGACTTTGCTATATTTCGATATATTTACCGATAACTGAGTTACCGGTCAAAATGTGGTTCCCCTAAAACCTTGAAATTTGTATATAATATCGGTATTAAACGAAGGGCAAGGCCTTAGGTTTCATTTGGACTTTGCTATATTTCGATATATTTACCGATAACTGAGTTACCGGTCAAAATGTGGTTCCCCTAAAACCTTGAAATTTGTATATAATATCGGTATCAAACGAAGGGCAAGGCCTTAGGTTTCATTTGGACTTTGCTATATTTCGATAAATTTATCGATAACTGAGTTACCGGTCAAAATGTGGTTCCCCCAAAACGTTGAAATTTGTATATAATATCAGTATCAAACGAAAGGGCATGGCCATAGGTTACGTTTGGACTTTGCTATATTTCAATAAATTTATCGATAACTGAGTTACCGGTCAAAATGTGGTTCCCCAAAACATTGAAATTTGTATATAATATCAGTATCAAACGAAAGGGCATGGCCATAGGTTACATTTGGACTTTGCTATATTTCAATAAATTTATCGATAACTGAGTTACCGGTCAAAATGTGGTTCCCCTAAAGCCTATAAATTTGTATATAATATCGATATCAAACGAAGGGCAAGGCCCTTTGCTATATTTCGATATATTTACCGACAACTGAGTTACCGGTCAAAATATGGTTCCCATTAATATTTGAAATTTCCGTGCAATATCGGTATCAAACAAATATCATTTGAAATATTTATATTTTCATATATTCATCGATAAATGAGTTATCGGTCAAGGGGTTTCCCTAAGACCTCGAAATTTGAATATAATATCGGCATAAAACGAAATGGCAAGGCCATAGGCTTCATTTGGAATTTGCTATATTTCGATACATTTATCGATAACTGAGTTACCGGTCAAAATGCGGTTCCCCTAAAACCTTGAAATTTGTATATAATATCGGTATCAAACGAAAAGGCAAGGCCATAGGTTACATTTGGACTTTGCTATATTTCGATAAATTTATCGATAACTGAGTTACCGGTCAAAATGTGGTTCCCTCAAAACATTGAAATTTGTATATAATATCAGTATCAAACGAGAGGGCATGGCCATAGGTTACGTTTGGACTTTGCTATATTTCAATAAATTTATCGATAACTGAGTTACCGGTCAAAATGTGGTTCCCCCAAAACATTGAAATTTGTATATAATATCAGTATCAAACGAAAGGGCATGGCCATAGGTTACATTTGGACTTTTCTATATTTCGATAAATTTATCGATAACTGAGTTACCGGTCAAAATGTGGTTCCCCTAAGGCCTATAAATTTGTATATAATATCGATATCAAACGAAGGGCAAGGCCCTTTGCTATATTTCGATATATTTACCGACAACTGAGTTACCGGTCAAAATATGGTTCCCATTAATATTTGAAATTTCCGTGCAATATCGGTATCAAACAAATATCATTTGAAATATTTATATTTTCATATATTCATCAATAAATGAGTTATCGGTCAAGGGGTTTCCCTAAGACCTCGAAATTTGAATATAATATCGGCATAAAACGAAATGGCAAGGCCATAGGCTTCATTGGGAATTTGCTATATTTCGATACATTTATCGATAACTGAGTTACCGGTCAAAATGCGGTTCCCCTAAAACCTTGAAATTTGTATATAATATCGGTATCAAACGAAAAGGCAAGGCCATAGGTTACATTTGGACTTTGCTATATTTCGATAAATTTATCGATAACTGAGTTACCGGTCAAAATGTGGTTCCCCCAAAACCTTGAAATTTGTATGTAATATCGGTATCAAACGAAGGGCAAGGCCTTAGGTTTCATTTGGACTTTGCTATATTTCGATATATTTACCGATAACTGAGTTACCGGTCAAAATGTGGTTCCCCTAAAACCTTGAAATTTGTATATAATATCGGTATCAAACGATGGGCAAGGCCTTAGGTTTCATTTGGACTTTGCTATATTTCGATATATTTACCGATAACTGAGTTACCGGTCAAAATGTGGTTCCCCTAAAACCTTGAAATTTGTATATAATATCGGTATCAAACGAAGGGCAAGGCCTTAGGTTTCATTTGGACTTTGCTATATTTCGATATATTTACCGATAACTGAGTTACCGGTCAAAATGTGGTTCCCCTAAAACCTTGAAATTTGTATATAATATCGGTATCAAACGAAGGGCAAGGCCTTAGGTTTCATTTGGACTTTGCTATATTTCGATAAATTTATCGATAACTGAGTTACCGGTCAAAATGTGGTTCCCCCAAAACATTGAAATTTGTATATAATATCAGTATCAAACGAAAGGGCATGGCCATAGGTTACGTTTGGACTTTGCTATATTTCAATAAATTTATCGATAACTGAGTTACCGGTCAAAATGTGGTTCCCCAAAACATTGAAATTTGTATATAATATCAGTATCAAACGAAAGGGCATGGCCATAGGTTACATTTGGACTTTGCTATATTTCAATAAATTTATCGATAACTGAGTTACCGGTCAAAATGTGGTTCCCCTAAAGCCTATAAATTTGTATATAATATCGATATCAAACGAAGGGCAAGGCCCTTTGCTATATTTCGATATATTTACCGACAACTGAGTTACCGGTCAAAATATGGTTCCCATTAATATTTGAAATTTCCGTGCAATATCGGTATCAAACAAATATCATTTGAAATATTTATATTTTCATATATTCATCGATAAATGAGTTATCGGTCAAAATGTGGTTCCCTCAAAACATTGAAATTTGTATATAATATCAGTATCAAACGAAAGGGCATGGCCATAGGTTACGTTTGGACTTTGCTATATTTCAATAAATTTATCGATAACTGAGTTACCGGTCAAAATGTGGTTCCCCCAAAACATTGAAATTTGTATATAATATCAGTATCAAACGAAAGGGCATGGCCATAGGTTACATTTGGACTTTTCTATATTTCGATAAATTTATCGATAACTGAGTTACCGGTCAAAATGTGGTTCCCCTAAGGCCTATAAATTTGTATATAATATCGATATCAAACGAAGGGCAAGGCCCTTTGCTATATTTCGATATATTTACCGACAACTGAGTTACCGGTCAAAATATGGTTCCCATTAATATTTGAAATTTCCGTGCAATATCGGTATCAAACAAATATCATTTGAAATATTTATATTTTCATATATTCATCGATAAATGAGTTATCGGTCAAGGGGTTTCCCTAAGACCTCGAAATTTGAATATAATATCGGCATAAAACGAAATAGCAAGGCGTTGGGTTTCATTTGGACTTTGCTATATTTCGATATACTTACCGATAACTGAGTTACCGGTCAAAATGTGGTTCCCATTGAAATTTGAAATTTCCGTGCAATATCGGTATCAAACAAATATCATTTGAAATATTTATATTTTCATATATTCATCGTTAAATGAGTTATCGGTCAAGTTGGGGTTTCCCTAAGACCTCGAAATTTGAATATAATATCGGCATAGAACGAAATGGCAAGGCCATAGGCTTCATTTGGAATTTGCTATATTTCGATACATTTATCGATAACTGAGTTACCGGTCAAAATGCGGTTCCCCTAAAACCTTGAAAGTGAGTTACCGGTCAAAATGTGGTTCCCCTAAAGCCTATAAATTTGCATATAATATCGATATAAAACGAAGGGCAAGGCCCTTTGCTATATTTCGATATATTTACCGACAACTGAGTTACCGGTCAAAATATGGTTCTCATTAATATTTGAAATTTCCGTGCAATATCGGTATCAAACAAATATCATTTGAAATATTTATATTTTCATATATTCATCAATAAATGAGTTATCGGTCAAGGGGTTTCCCTAAGACCTCGAAATTTTAATATAATATCGGCATAAAACGAAATGGCAAGGCCATAGGCTTCATTTGGACTTTGCTATATTTCGATAAATTTATCGATAACTGAGTTACCGGTCAAAATGCGGTTCCCCTAAAACCTTGAAATTTGTATATAATATCGGTATCAAACGAAAAGGCAAGGCCATAGGTTACATTTGGATTTGGCTACATTTCGATAAATTTATCGATAACTGAGTTACCGGTCAAAATGTGGTTCCCCTAAAACCTTGAAATTTGTATATAATATCGGTATCAAACGAAGGGCAAGGCCTTAGGTTACATTTGGACTTTGCTATATTTCGATAAATTTATCGATAACTGAGTTACCGGTCAAAATGTGGTTCCCCTAAAACCTCGAAATTTGAATATAATATCGGCATAAAACGAAATGGCAAGGCCATAGGCTTCATTTGGAATTTGCTATATTTCGATACATATATCGATAACTGAGTTACCGGTCAAAATGCGGTTCCCCTAAAACCTTGAAATTTGTATATAATATCGGTATCAAACGAAGGGCAAGGCCTTAGGTTACCTTTGGACTTTGCTATATTTCGATATATTTATCGATAACTGAGTTACCGGTCAAAATGTGGTTCCCCTAAAACCTTGAAATTTGTATATAATATCGGTATCAAACGAAGGGCAAGGCCTTAGGTTTCATTTGGACTTTGCTATATTTCGATATATTTACCGATAACTGAGTTACCGGTCAAAATGTGGTTCCCCTAAAACCTTGAAATTTGTATATAATATCGGTACCAAACGAAGGGCAAGGCCATAGGTTTCATTTGGACTTTGCTATATTTCGATATATTTACCGATAACTGAGTTACCGGTCGAAATGCGGTTCCCCTAAAACCTTGAAATTTGTATATAATATCGGTATCAAACGAAAAGGCAAGGCCATAGGTTACATTTGGACTTTGCTATATTTCGATAAATTTATCGATAACTGAGTTACCGGTCAAAATGTGGTTCCCCCAAAACCTTGAAATTTGTATGTAATATCGGTATCAAACGAAGGGCAAGGCCTTAGGTTTCATTTGGACTTTGCTATATTTCGATATATTTACCGATAACTGAGTTACCGGTCAAAATGTGGTTCCCCTAAAACCTTGAAATTTGTATATAATATCGGTATCAAACGAAGGGCAAGGCCTTAGGTTTCATTTGGACTTTGCTATATTTCGATATATTTACCGATAACTGAGTTACCGGTCAAAATGTGGTTCCCCTAAAACCTTGAAATTTGTATATAATATCGGTATCAAACGAAGGGCAAGGCCTTAGGTTTCATTTGGACTTTGCTATATTTCGATATATTTACCGATAACTGAGTTACCGGTCAAAATGTGGTTCCCCTAAAACCTTGAAATTTGTATATAATATCGGTATCAAACGAAGGGCAAGGCCTTAGGTTTCATTTGGACTTTGCTATATTTCGATAAATTTATCGATAACTGAGTTACCGGTCAAAATGTGGTTCCCCCAAAACGTTGAAATTTGTATATAATATCAGTATCAAACGAAAGGGCATGGCCATAGGTTACGTTTGGACTTTGCTATATTTCAATAAATTTATCGATAACTGAGTTACCGGTCAAAATGTGGTTCCCCTAAAGCCTATAAATTTGTATATAATATCGATATCAAACGAAGGGCAAGGCCCTTTGCTATATTTCGATATATTTACCGACAACTGAGTTACCGGTCAAAATATGGTTCCCATTAATATTTGAAATTTCCGTGCAATATCGGTATCAAACAAATATCATTTGAAATATTTATATTTTCATATATTCATCGATAAATGAGTTATCGGTCAAGGGGTTTCCCTAAGACCTCGAAATTTGAATATAATATCGGCATAAAACGAAATGGCAAGGCCATAGGCTTCATTTGGAATTTGCTATATTTCGATACATTTATCGATAACTGAGTTACCGGTCAAAATGCGGTTCCCCTAAAACCTTGAAATTTGTATATAATATCGGTATCAAACGAAAAGGCAAGGCCATAGGTTACATTTGGACTTTGCTATATTTCGATAAATTTATCGATAACTGAGTTACCGGTCAAAATGTGGTTCCCTCAAAACATTGAAATTTGTATATAATATCAGTATCAAACGAAAGGGCATGGCCATAGGTTACGTTTGGACTTTGCTATATTTCAATAAATTTATCGATAACTGAGTTACCGGTCAAAATGTGGTTCCCCCAAAACATTGAAATTTGTATATAATATCAGTATCAAACGAAAGGGCATGGCCATAGGTTACATTTGGACTTTTCTATATTTCGATAAATTTATCGATAACTGAGTTACCGGTCAAAATGTGGTTCCCCTAAGGCCTATAAATTTGTATATAATATCGATATCAAACGAAGGGCAAGGCCCTTTGCTATATTTCGATATATTTACCGACAACTGAGTTACCGGTCAAAATATGGTTCCCATTAATATTTGAAATTTCCGTGCAATATCGGTATCAAACAAATATCATTTGAAATATTTATATTTTCATATATTCATCAATAAATGAGTTATCGGTCAAGGGGTTTCCCTAAGACCTCGAAATTTGAATATAATATCGGCATAAAACGAAATGGCAAGGCCATAGGCTTCATTCGGAATTTGCTATATTTCGATACATTTATCGATAACTGAGTTACCGGTCAAAATGCGGTTCCCCTAAAACCTTGAAATTTGTATATAATATCGGTATCAAACGAAAAGGCAAGGCCATAGGTTACATTTGGACTTTGCTATATTTCGATAAATTTATCGATAACTGAGTTACCGGTCAAAATGTGGTTCCCCCAAAACCTTGAAATTTGTATGTAATATCGGTATCAAACGAAGGGCAAGGCCTTAGGTTTCATTTGGACTTTGCTATATTTCGATATATTTACCGATAACTGAGTTACCGGTCAAAATGTGGTTCCCCTAAAACCTTGAAATTTGTATATAATATCGGTATCAAACGATGGGCAAGGCCTTAGGTTTCATTTGGACTTTGCTATATTTCGATATATTTACCGATAACTGAGTTACCGGTCAAAATGTGGTTCCCCTAAAACCTTGAAATTTGTATATAATATCGGTATCAAACGAAGGGCAAGGCCTTAGGTTTCATTTGGACTTTGCTATATTTCGATATATTTACCGATAACTGAGTTACCGGTCAAAATGTGGTTCCCCTAAAACCTTGAAATTTGTATATAATATCGGTATCAAACGAAGGGCAAGGCCTTAGGTTTCATTTGGACTTTGCTATATTTCGATAAATTTATCGATAACTGAGTTACCGGTCAAAATGTGGTTCCCCCAAAACATTGAAATTTGTATATAATATCAGTATCAAACGAAAGGGCATGGCCATAGGTTACGTTTGGACTTTGCTATATTTCAATAAATTTATCGATAACTGAGTTACCGGTCAAAATGTGGTTCCCCAAAACATTGAAATTTGTATATAATATCAGTATCAAACGAAAGGGCATGGCCATAGGTTACATTTGGACTTTGCTATATTTCAATAAATTTATCGATAACTGAGTTACCGGTCAAAATGTGGTTCCCCTAAAGCCTATAAATTTGTATATAATATCGATATCAAACGAAGGGCAAGGCCCTTTGCTATATTTCGATATATTTACCGACAACTGAGTTACCGGTCAAAATATGGTTCCCATTAATATTTGAAATTTCCGTGCAATATCGGTATCAAACAAATATCATTTGAAATATTTATATTTTCATATATTCATCGATAAATGAGTTATCGGTCAAAATGTGGTTCCCTCAAAACATTGAAATTTGTATATAATATCAGTATCAAACGAAAGGGCATGGCCATAGGTTACGTTTGGACTTTGCTATATTTCAATAAATTTATCGATAACTGAGTTACCGGTCAAAATGTGGTTCCCCCAAAACATTGAAATTTGTATATAATATCAGTATCAAACGAAAGGGCATGGCCATAGGTTACATTTGGACTTTTCTATATTTCGATAAATTTATCGATAACTGAGTTACCGGTCAAAATGTGGTTCCCCTAAGGCCTATAAATTTGTATATAATATCGATATCAAACGAAGGGCAAGGCCCTTTGCTATATTTCGATATATTTACCGACAACTGAGTTACCGGTCAAAATATGGTTCCCATTAATATTTGAAATTTCCGTGCAATATCGGTATCAAACAAATATTATTTGAAATATTTATATTTTCATATATTCATCAATAAATGAGTTATCGGGCAAGGGGTTTCCCTAAGACCTCGAAATTTGAATATAATATCGGCATAAAACGAAATGGCAAGGCCATAGGCTTCATTTGGAATTTGCTATATTTCGATACATTTATCGATAACTGAGTTACCGGTCAAAATGCGGTTCCCCTAAAACCTTGAAATTTGTATATAATATCGGTATCAAACGAAAAGGCAAGGCCATAGGTTACATTTGGACTTTGCTATATTTCTATAAATTTATCGATAACTGAGTTACCGGTCAAAATGTGGTTCCCTCAAAACATTGAAATTTGTATATAATATCAGTATCAAACGAAAGGGCATGGCCATAGGTTACGTTTGGACTTTGCTATATTTCAATAAATTTATCGATAACTGAGTTACCGGTCAAAATGTGGTTCCCCCAAAACATTGAAATTTGTATATAATATCAGTATCAAACGAAAGGGCATGGCCATAGGTTACATTTGGACTTTTCTATATTTCGATAAATTTATCGATAACTGAGTTACCGGTCAAAATGTGGTTCCCCTAAAGCCTATAAATGTGTATATAATATCGATATCAAACGAAGGGCAAGGCCCTTTGCTATATTTCGATATATTTACCGACAACTGAGTTACCGGTCAAAATATGGTTCCCATTAATATTTGAAATTTCCGTGCAATATCGGTATCAAACAAATATCATTTGAAATATTTATATTTTCATATATTCATCGATAAATGAGTTATCGGTCAAGGGGTTTCCCTAAGACCTCGAAATTTGAATATAATATCGGCATAAAACGAAATAGCAAGGCGTTGGGTTTCATTTGGACTTTGCTATATTTCGATATACTTACCGATAACTGAGTTACCGGTCAAAATGTGGTTCCCATTGAAATTTGAAATTTCCGTGCAATATCGGTATCAAACAAATATCATTTGAAATATTTATATTTTCATATATTCATCGTTAAATGAGTTATCGGTCAAGTTGGGGTTTCCCTAAGACCTCGAAATTTGAATATAATATCGGCATAGAACGAAATGGCAAGGCCATAGGCTTCATTTGGAATTTGCTATATTTCGATACATTTATCGATAACTGAGTTACCGGTCAAAATGTGGTTCCCATTAAAATTTGAAATTCGCGTGCAATATGGGTATCAAACAAAAAGGAAAGGCCACTACTTTCATTTGAACTTCTATATTTCGATATATTTATCTATAACTGAGTTACCGGTCAAGTTGGGGTTTCCCTAAGACCTCGAAATTTGAATATAATATCGGCATAGAACGAAATGGCAAGGCCATAGGCTTCATTTGGAATTTGCTATATATCGATAAGTTTATCGATAACTGAGTTACCGGTCAAAATGTGGTTCCCCTAAAACCTTGAAATTTGTATATAACATCGGTATCAAACGAAGGGCAAGGCCTTAGGTTTCATTTGGACTTTGCTATATTTCGATATATTTACCGATAACTGAGTTACCGGTCAAAATGCGGTTCCCCTAAAACCTTGAAATTTGTATATAATATCGGTATCAAACGAAAAGGCAAGGCCATAGGTTACATTTGGACTTTGCTATATTTCGATAAATTTATCGATAACTGAGTTACCGGTCAAAATGTGGTTCCGCCAAAACATTGAAATTTGTATATAATATCTGTATCAAACGAAAGGGCATGGCCATAGGTTACATTTGGACTTTGCTATATTTCGATAAATTTATCGATAACTGAGTTACCGGTCAAAATGTGGTTCCGCTAAAGCCTTGAAATTTGTATATAATATCGGTATCAAACGAAAAGGCAAGGCCATAGGTTACATTTGGACTTTGCTATATTTCGATAAATTTATCGATAACTGAGTTACCTTTCAAAATGTGGTTCCGCCAAAACATTGAAATTTGTATATAATATCAGTATCAAACGAAAGGGCATGGCCATAGGTTACATTTGGACTTTGCTATATTTCGATAAATTTATCGATAACTGAGTTACCGGTCAAAATGCGGTTCCCCTAAAACCTTGAAATTTGTATATAATATCGGTATCAAACGAAAAGGCAAGGCCATAGGTTACATTTGGACTTTGCTATATTTCGATAAATTTATCGATAACTGAGTTACCGGTCAAAATGTGGTTCCCCTAAAACCTTGAAATTTGTATATAATATCGGTATCAAACGAAGGGCAAGGCCTTAGGTTTCATTTGGACTTTGCTATATTTCGATATATTTACCGATAACTGAGTTACCGGTCAAAATGCGGTTCCCCTAAAACCCTGAAATTTGTATATAATATCGGTATCAAACGAAAAGGCAAGGCCATAGGTTACATTTGGACTTTGCTATATTTCGATAAATTTATCGATAACTGAGTTACCGGTCAAAATGTGGTTCCGCCAAAACATTGAAATTTGTATATAATATCCGTATCAAACGAAAGGGCATGGCCATAGGTTACGTTTGGACTTTGCTATATTTCAATAAATTTATCGATAAGTGAGTTACCGGTCAAAATGTGGTTCCCCTAAAGCCTATAAATTTGCATATAATATCGATATAAAACGAAGGGCAAGGCCCTTTGCTATATTTCGATATATTTACCGACAACTGAGTTACCGGTCAAAATATGGTTCTCATTAATATTTGAAATTTCCGTGCAATATCGGTATCAAACAAATATCATTTGAAATATTTATATTTTCATATATTCATCAATAAATGAGTTATCGGTCAAGGGGTTTCCCTAAGACCTCGAAATTTTAATATAATATCGGCATAAAACGAAATGGCAAGGCCATAGGCTTCATTTGGACTTTGCTATATTTCGATAAATTTATCGATAACTGAGTTACCGGTCAAAATGCGGTTCCCCTAAAACCTTGAAATTTGTATATAATATCGGTATCAAACGAAAAGGCAAGGCCATAGGTTACATTTGGATTTGGCTACATTTCGATAAATTTATCGATAACTGAGTTACCGGTCAAAATGTGGTTCCCCTAAAACCTTGAAATTTGTATATAATATCGGTATCAAACGAAGGGCAAGGCCTTAGGTTACATTTGGACTTTGCTATATTTCGATAAATTTATCGATAACTGAGTTACCGGTCAAAATGTGGTTCCCCTAAAACCTTGAAATTTGTATATAATATCGGTATCAAACGAAAAGGCAAGGTCATAGGCTACATTTGGACTTTGCTATATTTCGATAAATTTATCGATAACTGAGTTACCGGTCAAAATGTGGTTCCCCTAAAACCTTGAAATTTGTATATAATATCGGTATCAAACGAAAAGGCAAGGCCATAGGTTACATTTGGACTTTGCTATATTTCGATAAATTTATCGATAACTGAGTTACCGGTCAAAATGTGGTTCCCCTAAAACCTTGAAATTTGTATATAATATCGGTATCAAACGAAAAGGCAAGGTCATAGGCTACATTTGGACTTTGCTATATTTCGATAAATTTATCGATAACTGAGTTACCGGTCAAAATGCGGTTCCCCTAAAACCTTGAAATTTGTATATAATATCGGTATCAAACGAAAAGGCAAGGCCATAGGTTACATTTGGATTTGGCTACATTTCGATAAATTTATCGATAACTGAGTTACCGGTCAAAATGTGGTTCCCCTAAAACCTTGAAATTTGTATATAATATCGGTATCAAACGAAGGGCAAGGCCTTAGGTTTCATTTGGACTTTGCTATATTTCGATATATTTACCGATAACTGAGTTACCGGTCAAAATGCGGTTCCCCTAAAACCTTGAAATTTGTATATAATATCGGTATCAAACGAAAAGGCAAGGCCATAGGTTACATTTGGACTTTGCTATATTTCGATAAATTTATCGATAACTGAGTTACCGGTCAAAATGTGGTTCCCCCAAAACATTGAAATTTGTATATAATATCAGTATCAAACGAAAGGGCATGGCCATAGGTTACGTTTGGACTTTGCTATATTTCAATAACTGTATCGATAACTGAGTTACCGGTCAAAATGTGGTTCCCCCAAAACATTGAAATTTGTATATAATATCAGTATCAAACGAAAGGGCATGCCCATAGGTTACATTTGGACTTTGCTATATTTCGATAAATTTATCGATAACTGAGTTACCGGTCAAAATGTGGTTCCCCTAAAGCCTATAAATTTGCATATAATATCGATATCAAACGAAAGGGCATGCCCATAGGTTTCATTTGGACTTTGCTATATTTCGATATATTTACCGATAACTGAGTTACCGGTCAAAATGCGGTTCCCCTAAAACCTTGAAATTTGTATATAATATCGGTATCAAACGAAAAGGCAAGGCCATAGGTTACATTTGGACTTTGCTATATTTCGATAAATTTATCGATAACTGAGTTACCGGTCAAAATGTGGTTCCCCTAAAGCCTATAAATTTGCATATAATATCGATATCAAACGAAAGGGCATGCCCATAGGTTTCATTTGGACTTTGCTATATTTCGATATATTTACCGATAACTGAGTTACCGGTCAAAATGCGGTTCCCCTAAAACCTTGAAATTTGTATATAATATCGGTATCAAACGAAAAGGCAAGGCCATAGGTTACGTTTGGACTTTGCTATATTTCAATAAATGTATCGAAAACTGAGTTACCGGTCAAAATGTGGTTCCCCCAAAACATTGAAATTTGTATATAATATCAGTATCAAACGAAAGGGCATGCCCATAGGTTACATTTGGACTTTGCTATATTTCAATAAATGTATCGATAACTGAGTTACCGGTCAAAATGTGGTTCCCCCAAAACATTGAAATTTGTATATAATATCAGTATCAAACGAAAGGGCATGCCCATAGGTTACATTTGGACTTTGCTATATTTCGATAAATTTATCGATAACTGAGTTACCGGTCAAAATGTGGTTCCCCTAAAGCCTATAAATTTGCATATAATATCGATATCAAACGAAAGGGCATGCCCATAGGTTTCATTTGGACTTTGCTATATTTCGATATATTTACCGATAACTGAGTTACCGGTCAAAATGCGGTTCCCCTAAAACCTTGAAATTTGTATATAATATCGGTATCAAACGAAAAGGCAAGGCCATAGGTTACATTTGGACTTTGCTATATTTCGATAAATTTATCGATAACTGAGTTACCGGTCAAAATGTGGTTCCCCCAAAACATTGAAATTTGTATATAATATCAGTATCAAACGAAAGGGCATGGCCATAGGTTACGTTTGGACTTTGCTATATTTCAATAAATGTATCGATAACTGAGTTACCGGTCAAAATGCGGTTCCCCTAAAACCTTGAAATTTGTATATAATATCGGTATCAAACGAAAAGGCAAGGCCATAGGTTACATTTGGACTTTGCTATATTTCGATAAATTTATCGATAACTGAGTTACCGGTCAAAATGTGGTTCCCCCAAAACATTGAAATTTGTATATAATATCAGTATCAAACGAAAGGGCATGCCCATAGGTTACATTTGGACTTTGCTATATTTCGATATATTTACCGACAACTGAGTTACCGGTCAAAATGTGGTTCCCCCAAAACATTGAAATTTGTATATAATATCAGTATCAAACGAAAGGGCATGGCCATAGGTTACATTTGGACTTTTCTATATTTCGATAAATTTATCGATAACTGAGCTACCGGTCAAAATGTGGTTCCCCTAAAATAAATTTGTATATAATATCGATATCAAACGAAGGGCAAGGCCCTTTGCTATATTTCGATATATTTACCGACAACTGAGTTACCGGTCAAAATATGGTTCCCATTAATATTTGAAATTTCCGTGCAATATCGGTATCAAACAAATATCATTTGAAATATTTATATTTTCATATATTCATCGATACATGAGTTATCGGTCAAGGGGTTTCCCTAAGACCTCGAAATTTGAATATAATATCGGCATAAAACGAAATGGCAAGGCCATAGGCTTCATTTAGAATTTGCTATATTTCGATATATTTACCGATAACTGAGTTACCGCTCAAAATGTGGTTACCCTAAAACCTTGAAATTTTTATATAATGTCGGTATCAAACGAAGGCCAAGGCCTTAGGTTTCATTTGGACTTTGCTATATTTCGATATATTTATCGATAACTGAGTTTCGGTTTCCCTAAAACCTCGAAATTTGTTTATAATATCGGTATCAAACGAAAGGCAAGGCCATAGGTTACCTTTGGACTTTGCTATATTTCGATATATTTATCGATAACTGAGTTACCGTTCAAAATGTGGTTCCCCTAAAACCTTGAAATTTGTTTATAATATCGGTATCAAACGAAGGGCAAGGCGTTGGGTTTCATTTGGACTTTGCTATATTTCGATATACTTACCGATAACTGAGTTACCGGTCAAAATGTGGTTCCCATTGAAATTTCAAATTTCCGTGCAATATCGGTATCAAACAAATATCATTTGAAATATTTATATTTTCATATATTCATCGTTAAATGAGTTATCGGTCAAGTTGGGGTTTCCCTAAGGCCTCGAAATTTGAATATAATATCGGCATAGAACGAAATGGCAAGGCCATAGGCTTCATTTGGAATTTGCTATATTTCGATACATTTATCGATAACTGAGTTATCGGTAAAAATGTGGTTCCCCTAATTTGAATATAATATCGGTATCAAACGAAGGGCGAGACCTTAGGTTTCATTTGGACTTTGCTATATTTTGATATATTTATCGATAACTGAGTTACCGGTCAAAATGTGGTTCCCCTAAAACTTTGAAATTTGTATATAATATCGGTATCAAACGAAAGGCAAGGCCATAGGTTACCTTTGGACTTTGCTATATTTCGATATATTTATCGATAACTGAGTTACCGGTCAAAATGCGGTTCCCCTAAAACCTTGAAATTTGTATATAATATCGGTATCAAACGAAGGGCAAGGCCTTAGGTTACCTTTGGACTTTGCTATATTTCGATATATTTATCGATAACTGAGTTACCGGTCAAAATGTGGTTCCTCTAAAACCTTGAAATTTGTATATAATATCGGATAACTGAGTTACCGGTCAAAATGTGGTTCCCCTAAAACCTTGAAATTTGTATATAATATCGGTATCAAACGAAGGGCAAGGCCTTAGGTTTCATTTGGACTTTGCTATATTTCGATATATTTACCGATAACTGAGTTACCGGTCAAAATGTGGTTCCCCTAAAACCTTGAAATTTGTATATAATATCGGTATCAAACGAAGGGCCAGGCCTTAGGTTTCATTTGGACTTTGCTATATTTCGATATATTTACCGATAACTGAGTTACCGGTCAAAATGCGGTTCCCCTAAAACCTTGAAATTTGTATATAATATCGGTATCAAACGAAAAGGCAAGGCCATAGGTTACATTTGGACTTTGCTATATTTCGATAAATTTATCGATAACTGAGTTCCCGGTCAAAATGTAGTTCCCCCAAAACATTGAAATTTGTATATAATATGAGTATCAAACGAAAGGGCATGGCCATAGGTTACGTTTGGACTTTGCTATATTTCAATAAATTTATCGATAACTGCGTTACCGGTCAAAATGTGGTTCCCCCAAAACATTGAAATTTGTATATAATATCAGTATCAAACGAAAGGGCATGGCCATAGGTTACATTTGGACTTTTCTATATTTCGATAAATTTATCGATAACTGAGTTACCGGTCAAAATGTGGTTCCCCTAAAGCCTATAAATTTGTATATAATATCGATATCAAACGAAGGGCAAGGCCCTTTGCTATATTTCGATATATTTACCGACAACTGAGTTACCGGTCAAAATATGGTTCCCATTAATATTTGAAATTTCCGTGCAATATCGGTATCAAACAAATATCATTTGAAATATTTATATTTTCATATATTCATCGATAAATGAGTTATCGGTCAAGGGGTTTCCCTAAGACCTCGAAATTTGAATATAATATCGGCATAAAACGAAATGGCAAGGCCATAGGCTTCATTTAGAATTTGCTATATTTCGATATATTTACCGATAACTGAGTTACCGCTCAAAATGTGGTTACCCTAAAACCTTGAAATTTTTATATAATGTCGGTATCAAACGAAGGCCAAGGCCTTAGGTTACCTTTGGACTTTGCTATATTTCGATATATTTATCGATAACTGAGTTACCGGTCAAAATGTGGTTCCCCTAAAACCTTGAAATTTGTTTATAATATCGGTATCAAACGAAGGGCAAGGCGTTGGGTTTCATTTGGACTTTGCTATATTTCGATATACTTACCAATAACTGAGTTACCGGTCAAAATGTGGTTCCCATTGAAATTTGAAATTTCCGTGCAATATCGGTATCAAACAAATATCATTTGAAATATTTATATTTTCATATATTCATCGTTAAATGAGTTATCGGTCAAGTTGGGGTTTCCCTAAGACCTCGAAATTTGAATATAATATCGGCATAGAACGAAATGGCAAGGCCATAGGCTTCATTTGGAATTTGCTATATTTCGATACATTTATCGATAACTGAGTTACCGGTCAAAATGTGGTTCCCATTAAAATTTGAAATTCGCGTGCAATATGGGTATCAAACAAAAAGGAAAGGCCACTACTTTCATTTGAACTTCTATATTTCGATATATTTATCTATAACTGAGTTACCGGTCAAGTTGGGGTTTCCCTAAGACCTCGAAATTTGAATATAATATCGGCATAGAACGAAATGGCAAGGCCATAGGCTTCATTTGGAATTTGCTATATATCGATAAATTTATCGATAACTGAGTTACCGGTCAAAATGTGGTTCCCCTAAAACCTTGAAATTTGTATATAATATCGGTATCAAACGAAAGCCCAAGGATTTAGGTTTCATTTGGACTCTGCTATATTTCAATATATTTATCGATAACTGAGTTGGGGTTTCCCTAAAACCTCGAAATTTGTTTATAATATCGGTATCAAACGAAAGGCAAGGCCACAGGTTACCTTTCGACTTTGCTATACAACATGGGTGTCAAACGAAAGTGAAAAGCCACAGCTTTCATTTGAATTGTTCCATAATTCGATATATTTATCGATAAATGAGTTATCGGTCAAAATGTTGTTCCCCTAATTTGAATATAATATCGGTATCAAACGAAGGGCGAGACCTTAGGTTTCATTTGGACTTTGCTATATTTTGATATATTTATCGATAACTGAGCTACCGGTCAAAATGTGGTTCCCCTAAAACTTTGAAATTTGTTTATAATATCGGTATCAAACGAAGGGCAAGGCCATAGGTTACCTTTGGACTTTGCTATATTTCGATATATTTACCGATAACTGAGTTACCGCTCAAAATGTCGTTCCCCTAAAACCTTGAAATTTGTATATAATATCGGTATCAAACGAAAGGGCAAGGACATAGGTTACATTTGGACTTTGCTATATTTCGATATATTTATCGATAACTGAGTTACCGGTCAAAATGTGGTTCCCCTAAAACCTTGAAATTTGTTTATAATATCGGTATCAAACGAAGGGCAAGGCCATAGGTTACCTTTGAACTTTACTATATTTCGATATATTTACCGATAACTGAGTTACCGCTCAAAATGAGGTTCCCCTAAAACCTTGAAATTTGTATATAATATCGGTATCAAACGAAAGGGCAAGGACATAGGTTACATTTGGACTTTGCTATATTTCGATAAATTTATCGATAACTGAGTTACCGGTCAAAATGTGGTTCCCCCAAAACATTGAAATTTGTATATAATATCAGTATCAAACGAAAGGGCATGGCCATAGGTTACGTTTGGACTTTGCTATATTTCAATAAATTTATCGATAACTGAGTTACCGGTCAAAATGTGGTTCCCCCAAAACATTGAAATTTGTATATAATATCAGTATCGAACGAAAGGGCATGGCCATAGGTTACATTTGGACTTTTCTATATTTCGATAAATTTATCGATAACTGAGTTACCGGTCAAAATGTGGTTCCCCTAAAGCCTATAAATTTGTATATAATATCGATATCAAACGAAGGGCAAGGCCCTTTGCTATATTTCGATATATTTACCGACAACTGAGTTACCGGTCAAAATCTGGTTCCCATTAATATTTGAAATTTCCGTGCAATATCGGTATCAAACAAATATCATTTGAAATATTAAATTTTCATATATTCATCGATAAATGAGTTATCGGTCAAGGGGTTTCCCTAAGACCTCGAAATTTGAATATAATATCGGCATAAAACGAAATGGCAAGGCCATAGGCTTCATTTGGAATTTGCTATATTTCGATATATTTACCGATAACTGAGTTACCGCTCAAAATGTGGTTACCCTAAAACCTTGAAATTTTTATATAATGTCGGTATCAAACGAAGGCCAAGGCCTTAGGTTACCTTTGGACTTTGCTATATTTCGATATATTTATCGATAACTGAGTTACCGGTCAAAATGTGGTTCCCCTAAAACCTTGAAATTTGTTTATAATATCGGTATCAAACGAAGGGCAAGGCGTTGGGTTTCATTTGGACTTTGCTATATTTTGATATATTTATCGATAACTGAGTTACCGGTCAAAATGTGGTTCCCCTAAACCCTTGAAATTTGTATATAATATCGGTATCAAACGAAAGGGCATGGCCATAGGTTACGTTTGGACTTTGCTATATTTCATTAAATTTATCGATAACTGAGTTACCGGTCAAAATGTGGTTCCCCCAAAACATTGAAATTTGTATATAATATCAGTATCAAACGAAAGGGCATGGCCATAGGTTACATTTGGACTTTTCTATATTTCGATAAATTTATCGATAACTGAGTTACCGGTCAAAATGTGGTTCCCCTAAAGCCTATAAATTTGTATATAATATCGATATCAAACGAAGGGCAAGGCCCTTTGCTATATTTCGATATATTTACCGACAACTGAGTTACCGGTCAAAATATGGTTCCCATTAATATTTGAAATTTCCGTGCAATATCGGTATCAAACAAATATCATTTGAAATATTTATATTTTCATATATTCATCGATAAATGAGTTATCGGTCAAGGGGTTTCCCTAAGACCTCGAAATTTGAATATAATATCGGCATAAAACGAAATGGCAAGGCCATAGGCTTCATTTGGAATTTGCTATATTTCGATATATTTACCGATAACTGAGTTACCGCTCAAAATGTGGTTACCCTAAAACCTTGAAATTTTTATATAATGTCGGTATCACACGAAGGCCAAGGCCTTAGGTTACCTTTGGACTTTGCTATATTTCGATATATTTATCGATAACTGAGTTACCGGTCAAAATGTGGCTCCCCTAAAACCTTGAAATTTGTTTATAATATCGGTATCAAACGAAGGGCAAGGCGTTGGGTTTCATTTGGACTTTGCTATATTTCGATATACTTACCGATAACTGAGTTACCGGTCAAAATGTGGTTCCCATTGAAATTTGAAATTTCCGTGCAATATCGGTATCAAACAAATATCATTTGAAATATTTATATTTTCATATATTCATCGTTAAATGAGTTATCGGTCAAGCTGGGGTTTCCCTAAGACCTCGAAATTTGAATATAATATCGGCATAGAACGAAATGGCAAGGCCATAGGCTTCATTTGGAATTTGCTATATTTCGATACATTTATCGATAACTAAGTTACCGGTCAAAATGTGGTTCCCATTAAAATTTGAAATTCGCGTGCAATATGGGTATCAAACAAAAAGGAAAGGCCACTACTTTCATTTGAACTTCTATATTTCGATATATTTATCTATAACTGAGTTACCGGTCAAGTTGGGGTTTCACTAAGACCTCGAAATTTGAATATAATATCGGCATAAAACGAAATGGCAAGGCCATAGGCTTCATTTGGAATTTGCTATATTTCGATATATTTACCGATAACTGAGTTACCGCTCAAAATGTGGTTACCCTAAAACCTTGAAATTTTTATATAATGTCGGTATCACACGAAGGCCAAGGCCTTAGGTTACCTTTAGACTTTGCTATATTTCGATATATTTATCGATAACTGAGTTACCGGTCAAAATGTGGCTCCCCTAAAACCTTGAAATTTGTTTATAATATCGGTATCAAACGAAGGGCAAGGCGTTGGGTTTCATTTGGACTTTGCTATATTTTGATATATTTATCGATAACTGAGTTACCGGTCAAAATGTGGTTCCCCTAAACCCTTGAAATTTGTATATAATATCGGTATCAAACGAAAGGGTAAGGCCATAGGTTACATTTGGACTTTGCTCTATTTTGATATATTTATCGATAACTAAGTTACCGGTCAAAATGCGGCTCCCCTAAAACCTTGAAATTTGTATATAATATCGGTATCAAACGAAAGGGCAAGGCCATAGGTTTCATTTGGACTTTGCTATATTCCGATATATTAACCGATAACTGAGTTACCGGTCAAAATGTGGTTCCCATTGAAATTTGAAATTTCCGTGCAATATCGGTATCAAACAAATATCATTTGAAATATTTATATTTTCATATATTCATCGTTAAATGAGTTATCGGTCAAGTTGGGGTTTCCCTAAGAACTCGAAATTTGAATATAATATCGGCATAGAACGAAATGGCAAGGCCTTAGGTTACATTTGAACTTTGCTATATTTCGATATATTTATCGATAACTGAGTTACCGGTCAAAATGTGGTTCCCCTAAAACCTTGCAATTTGTATATAATATCGGTATCAAACGAAAGTGCAAAGCCTTAGGTTACATTTGGACTTTGCTCTATTTTGATATATTTATCGATAACTGAGTTACCGGTCAAAATGCGGCTCCCCTAAAACCTTGAAATTTGTATATAATATCGGTATCAAACGAAAGGGCAAGGCCATAGGTTACATTTGGACTTTGCTATATTTCGATAAATTTATCGATAACTGAGTTACCGGTCAAAATGTGGTTCGCCTAAAGCCTATAAATTTGTATATAATATCGATATCAAACGAATGGCAAAGCCTTTTGCTATATTTCGATATATTTACCGACAACTGAGTTACCGGTCAAAATATGGTTACGATTAATATTTGAAATTTCCGTGCAATATCGGTATCAAACAAATATCATTTGAAATATTTATATTTTCATATATTCATCGATAAATGAGTTATCGGTCAAGGGGTTTCCCTAAGACCTCGAAATTTGAATATAATATCGGCATAAAACGAAATGGCAAGACCATAGGCTTCATTTGGAATTTGCTATATTTCGATACATTTATCGATAACTGAGTTACCGGTCAAAATGTGGTTCCCCTAAAACCTTGAAATTTGTATATAATATCGGTATCAAACGAAGGGCAAGGCCTTAGGTTTCATTTGGACTTTGCTATATTTCGATATATTTACCGATAACTGAGTTAACGGTCAAAATGCGGTTCCCCTAAAACCTTGAAATTTGTATATAATATCGGTATCAAACGAAAGGGCAAGGCCATAGGTTACATTTGAACTTTGCTATATTTCGATATATTTATCGATAACTGAGTTACCGGTCAAAATGTGGTTCCGCCAAAACATTGAAATTTGTATATAATATCCGTATCAAACGAAAGTGCAAGGCCTTAGGTTACATTTGAACTTTGCTATATTTCGATATATTTATCGATAACTGAGTTACCGGTCAAAATGTGGTTCCCCTAAAACCTTGCAATTTGTATATAATATCGGTATCAAACGAAAGTGCAAGGCCTTAGGTTACATTTGAACTTTTCTATATTTCGATATATTTATCGATAACTGAGTTACCGGTCAAAATGTGGTTTCGCCAAAACATTGAAATTTGTATATAATATCCGTATCAAACGAAAGGGCATGGCCATAGGATAAGTTTGGATTTGGCTATATTTCGATAAATTTATCGATAACTGAGTTACCGGTCAAAATGTGGTTCCCCTAAAGCCTATAAATTTGTATATAATGTCGGTATCAAACGAAGGGCAAGGCCTTAGGTTTCATTTGGACTTCGCTCTATTTTGATATATTTATCGATAACTGAGTTACCGGTCAAAATGCGGCTCCCCTAAAACCTTGAAATTTGTATATAATATCGGTATCAAACGAAAGGGCAAGGCCATAGGTTACATTTGGACTTTGCTATATTTCGATAAATTTATCGATAACTGAGTTACCGGTAAAAATGTGGTTCCCCTAAAGCCTATAAATTTGTATATAATGTCGGTATCAAACGAAGGGCAAGGCCTTAGGTTTCATTTGGACTTCGCTCTATTTTGATATATTTATGGATAACTGAGTTACCGGTCAAAATGCGGCTCCCCTAAAACCTTGAAATTTGTATATAATATCGGTATCAAACGAAAGTGCAAGGCCTTAGGTTACATTTGAACTTTTCTATATTTCGATATATTTATCGATAACTGAGTTACCGGTCAAAATGTGGTTTCGCCAAAACATTGAAATTTGTATATAATATCCGTATCAAACGAAAGGGCAAGGCCATAGGTTACATTTGAACTTTGCTATATTTCGATATATTTATCGATAACTGAGTTACCGGTCAAAATGTGGTTCCGCCAAAACATTGAAATTTGTATATAATATCCGTATCAAACGAAGGGCAAGGCCATAGGTTACATTTGGACTTTGCTATATTTCGATAAATTTATCGATAACTGAGTTACCGGTCAAAATGTAGTTCCCCTAAAACCTTGAAATTTGTATATAATATCGGTATCAACGGAAAGGGTAAGGCCATAGGTTACATTTGGACTTTGCTATATTTCGATATATTTACCGATAACTGAGTTACCGTTCAAAATGCGGTTCCCCTAAAACCTTGAAATTTGTATATAATATCGGTATCAAACGAAAAGGCAAGGCCATAGGTTACATTTGGACTTTGCTATATTTCGATAAATTTATCGATAACTGAGTTACCGGTCAAAATGTGGTTCCGCCAAAACATTGAAATTTGTATATAATATCCGTATCAAACGAAAGGGCATGGCCATAGGTTACGTTTTGATTTGGCTATATTTCGATAAATTTATCGATAACTGAGTTACCGGTCAAAATGTGGTTCCCCTAAAACCTTGAAATTTGTATATAATATCGGTATCAAACGAAGGGCAAGGCCTTAGGTTTCATTTGGACTTTGCTATATTTCGATATATTTACCGATAACTGAGTTACCGGTCAAAATGCGGTTCCCCTAAAACCTTCAAATTTGTATATAATATCGGTATTAAACGAAAAGGCAAGGCCATAGGTTACATTTGGACTTTGCTATATTTCGATAAATTTATCGATAACTGAGTTACCGGTCAAAATGCGGCTCCCCTAAAACCTTGAAATTTGTATATAATATCGGTATCAAACGAAAGTGCAAGGCCTTAGGTTACATTTGAACTTTTCTATATTTCGATATATTTACCGATAACTGTATTAACGGTCAAAATGCGGTCCCCCTAAAACCTTGAAATTTGTATATAATATCGGTATCAAACGAAAGGGCAAGGCCATAGGTTACATTTGAACTTTGCTATATTTCGATATATTTATCGATAACTGAGTTACCGGTCAAAATGTGGTTCCGCCAAAACATTGAAATTTGTATATAATATCCGTATCAAACGAAAGTGCAAGGCCTTAGGTTACATTTGAACTTTGCTATATTTCGATATATTTATCGATAACTGAGTTACCGGTCAAAATGTGGTTCGCCTAAAACCTTGCAATTTGTATATAATATCGGTATCAAACGAAAGTGCAAGGCCTTAGGTTACATTTGAACTTTTCTATATTTCGATATATTTATCGATAACTGAGTTACCGGTCAAAATGTGGTTTCGCCAAAACATTGAAATTTGTATATAATATCCGTATCAAACGAAAGGGCATGGCCATAGGTTAAGTTTGGATTTTGCTATATTTCGATAAATTTATCGATAACTGAGTTACCGGTCAAAATGTGGTTCCCCTAAAGCCTATAAATTTGTATATAATGTCGGTATCAAACGAAGGGCAAGGCCTTAGGTTTCATTTGGACTTCGCTCTATTTTGATATATTTATCGATAACTGAGTTACCGGTCAAAATGCGGCTCCCCTAAAACCTTGAAATTTGTATATAATATCGGTATCAAACGAAAGGGCAAGGCCATAGGTTACATTTGGACTTTGCTATATTTCGATATATTTACCGACAACTGAGTTACCGGTCAAAATATGGTTCCCATTAATATTTGAAATTTCCGTGCAATATCGGTATCAAACAAATATCATTTGAAATATTTATATTTTCATATATTCATCGATAAATGAGTTATCGGTCAAGGGGTTTCCCTAAGACCTCGAAATTTGAATATAATATCGGCATAAAACGAAATGGCAAGGCCATAGACTTCATTTGGAATTTGCTATATTTCGATACATTTATCGATAACTGAGTTACCGGTCAAAATGTGGTTCCCCTAAAACCTTGAAATATGTATATAATATCGGTATCAAACGAAGGGCAAGGCCTTAGGTTTCATTTGGACTTTGCTATATTTCGATATAGTTACCGATAACTGAGTTACCGGTCAAAATGCGGTTCCCCTAAAAGCTTGAAATTTGTATATAATATCGGTATCAAACGAAAAGGCAAGGCCATAGGTTACATTTGGACTTTGCTATATTTCGATAAATTTATCGATAACTGAGTTACCGGTCCAAATGTGGTTCTCCCAAAACATTGAAATTTGTATATAATATCGGTATCAAACGAAGGGCAAGGCCTTAGGTTTCATTTGGACTTTGCTATATTTCGATATATTTACCGATAACTGAGTTACCGGTCAAAATGCGGTTCCCCTAAAACCTTGAAATTTGTATATAATATCGGTATCAAACGAAAAGGCAAGGCCATAGGTTACATTTGGACTTTGCTATATTTTGATAAATTTATCGATAACTGAGTTACCGGTCAAAATGTGGTTCCGCCAAAACATTGAAATTTGTATATAATATCCGTATCAAACGAAAGGGCATGTCCATAGGTTACGTTTGGATTTGGCTATATTTCTATAAATTTATCGATAACTGAGTTACCGGTCAAAATGTGGTTCCCCTAAAACCTTGAAATTTGTATATAATATCGGTATCAAACGAAGGGCAAGGCCTTAGGTTTCATTTAGACTTTGCTATATTTCGATATATTTACCGATAACTGAGTTACCGGTCAAAATGCAGTTCCCCTAAAACCTTGAAATTTGTATATAATATCGGTATCAAACGAAAAGGCAAGGCCATAGGTTACATTTGGACTTTGCTATATTTCGATAAATTTATCGATAACTGAGTTACCGGTCAAAATGTGGTTCCCCCAAAACATTGAAATTTGTATATAATATCAGTATCAAACGAAAGGGCATGGCCATAGGTTACGTTTGGACTTTGCTATATTTCAATAAATTTATCGATAACTGAGTTACCGGTCAAAATGTGGTTCCCCCAAAACATTGAAATTTGTATATAATATCAGTATCAAACGAAAGGGCATGGCCATAGGTTACATTTGGACTTTCTATATTTCGATAAATTTATCGATAACTGAGTTACCGGTCAAAATGTGGTTCCCCTAAAGCCTATAAATTTGTATATAATATCGATATCAAACGAAGGGCAAGGCCCTTTGCTATATTTCGATATATTTACCGACAACTGAGTTACCGGTCAAAATATGGGCTTCATTTAGAATTTGCTATATTTCGATATATTTACCGATAACTGAGTTACCGCTCAAAATGTGGTAACCCTAAAACCTTGAAATTTTTATATAATGTCGGTACCAAACGAAGGCCAAGGCCTTAGGTTACCTTTGGACTTTGCTATATTTCGATATATTTATCGATAACTGAGTTACCGGTCAAAATGTGGTTCCCCTAAAACCTTGAAATTTGTTTATAATATCGGTATCAAACGAAGGGCAAGGCGTTGGGTTTCATTTGGACTTTGCTATATTTCGATATACTTACCAAGAACAGAGTTACCGGTCAAAATGTGGTTCCCATTGAAATTTGAAATTTCCGTGCAATATCGGTATCAAACAAATATCATTTGAAATATTTATATTTTCATATATTCATCGTTAAATGAGTTATCGGTCAAGTTGGGGTTTCCCTAAGACCTCGAAATTTGAATATAATATCGGCATAGAACGAAATGGCAAGGCCATAGGCTTCATTTGGAATTTGCTACATTTCGATACCATTATCGATAACTGAGTTACCGGTCAAAATGTGGTTCCCATTAAAATTTGAAATTCCCGTGCAATATGGGTATCAAACAAAAAGGAAAGGCCACTACTTTCATTTGAACTTCTATATTTCGATATATTTATCTATAACTGAGTTACCGGTCAAGTTGGGGTTTCCCTAAGACCTCGAAATTTGAATATAATATCGGCATAGAACGAAATGGCAAGGCCATAGGCTTCATTTGGAATTTGCTATATATCGATAAATTTATCGATAACTGAGTTACCGGTCAAAATGTGGTTCCCCTGAAACCTTGAAATTTGTATATAATATCGGTATCAAACGAAAGCCCAAGGATTTAGGTTTCATTTGGACTTTGCTATATTTCAATATATTTATCGATAACTTAGTTGGGGTTTCCCTAAAACCTCGAAATTTGTTTATAATATCGGTATCAAACGAAAGGCAAGGCCATAGGTTACCTTTCGACTTTGCTATACAACATGGGTGTCAAACGAAAGTGAAAAGCCACAGCTTTCATTTGAATTGTTCCATAATTCGATATATTTATCGATAAATGAGTTATCGGTCAAAATGTTGTTCCCCTAATTTGAATATAATATCGGTATCAAACGAAGGGCGAGACCTTAGGTTTCATTTGGACTTTGCTATATTTTGATATATTTATTGATAACTGAGTTACCGGTCAAAATGTGGTTCCCCTAAAACTTTGAAATTTGTTTATTATATCGGTATCAAACGAAGGGCAAGGCCATAGGTTACCTTTGGACTTTGCTATATTTCGATATATTTACCGATAACTGAGTTACCGCTCAAAATGTGGTTCCCCTAAAACCTTGAAATTTGTATATAATATCGGTATCAAACGAAAGGGCAAGGACATAGGTTACACTTGGACTTTGCTATATTTCGATATATTTATCGATAACTGAGTTACCGGTCAAAATGTGGTTCCCCTAAAACCTTGAAATTTGTTTATAATATCGGTATCAAACGAATGGCAAGGCCATAGGTTACCTTTGAACTTTGCTATATTTCGAAATATTTACCGATAACTGAGTTACCGCTCAAAATGTGGTTCCCCTAAAACCTTGAAATTTGTATATAATATCGGTATCAAACGAAAGGGCAAGGACATAGGTTACATTTGGACTTTGCTATATTTCGATACATTTATCGATAACTGAGTTACCGGTCAAAATGCGGTTCCCCTAAAACCTTGAAATTTGTATATAATATCGGTATCAAACGAAAAGGCAAGGCCATAGGTTACATTTGGACTTTGCTATATTTCGATAAATTTATCGATAACTGAGTTACCGGTCAAAATGTGGTTCCCCCAAAACATTGAAATTTGTATATAATATCAGTATCAAACGAAAGGGCATGGCCATAGGTTACGTTTGGACTTTGCTATATTTCAATAAATTTATCGATAACTGAGTTACCGGTCAAAATGTGGTTCCCCCAAAACATTGAAATTTGTATATAATATCAGTATCAAACGAAAGGGCATGGCCATAGGTTACATTTGGACTTTTCTATATTTCGATAAATTTATCGATAACTGAGTTACCGGTCAAAATGTGGTTCCCCTAAAGCCTATAAATTTGTATATAATATCGATATCAAACGAAGGGCAAGGCCCTTTGCTATATTTCGATATATTTACCGACAACTGAGTTACCGGTCAAAATATGGGCTTCATTTAGAATTTGCTATATTTCGATATATTTACCGATAACTGAGTTACCGCTCAAAATGTGGTAACCCTAAAACCTTGAAATTTTTATATAATGTCGGTATCAAACGAAGGCCAAGGCCTTAGGTTACCTTTGGACTTTGCTATATTTCGATATATTTATCGATAACTGAGTTACCGGTCAAAATGTGGTTCCCCTAAAACCTTGAAATTTGTTTATAATATCGGTATCAAACGAAGGGCAAGGCGTTGGGTTTCATTTGGACTTTGCTATATTTCGATATACTTACCAAGAACAGAGTTACCGGTCAAAATGTGGTTCCCATTGAAATTTGAAATTTCCGTGCAATATCGGTATCAAACAAATATCATTTGAAATATTTATATTTTCATATATTCATCGTTAAATGAGTTATCGGTCAAGTTGGGGTTTCCCTAAGACCTCGAAATTTGAATATAATATCGGCATAGAACGAAATGGCAAGGCCATAGGCTTCATTTGGAATTTGCTACATTTCGATACCATTATCGATAACTGAGTTACCGGTCAAAATGTGGTTCCCATTAAAATTTGAAATTCGCGTGCAATATGGGTATCAAACAAAAAGGAAAGGCCACTACTTTCATTTGAACTTCTATATTTCGATATATTTATCTATAACTGAGTTACCGGTCAAGTTGGGGTTTCCCTAAGACCTCGAAATTTGAATATAATATCGGCATAGAACGAAATGGCAAGGCCATAGGCTTCATTTGGAATTTGCTATATATCGATAAATTTATCGATAACTGAGTTACCGGTCAAAATGTGGTTCCCCTGAAACCTTGAAATTTGTATATAATATCGGTATCAAACGAAAGCCCAAGGATTTAGGTTTCATTTGGACTTTGCTATATTTCAATATATTTATCGATAACTTAGTTGGGGTTTCCCTAAAACCTCGAAATTTGTTTATAATATCGGTATCAAACGAAAGCCAAGGCCATAGGTTACCTTTCGACTTTGCTATACAACATGGGTGTCAAACGAAAGTGAAAAGCCACAGCTTTCATTTGAATTGTTCCATAATTCGATATATTTATCGATAAATGAGTTATCGGTCAAAATGTTGTTCCCCTAATTTGAATATAATATCGGTATCAAACGAAGGGCGAGACCTTAGGTTTCATTTGGACTTTGCTATATTTTGATATATTTATTGATAACTGAGTTACCGGTCAAAATGTGGTTCCCCTAAAACTTTGAAATTTGTTTATTATATCGGTATCAAACGAAGGGCAAGGCCATAGGTTACCTTTGGACTTTGCTATATTTCGATATATTTACCGATAACTGAGTTACCGCTCAAAATGTGGTTCCCCTAAAACCTTGAAATTTGTATATAATATCGGTATCAAACGAAAGGGCAAGGACATAGGTTACATTTGGACTTTGCTATATTTCGATATATTTATCGATAACTGAGTTACCGGTCAAAATGTGGTTCCCCTAAAACCTTGAAATTTGTTTATAATATCGGTATCAAACGAATGGCAAGGCCATAGGTTACCTTTGAACTTTGCTATATTTCGAAATATTTACCGATAACTGAGTTACCGCTCAAAATGTGGTTCCCCTAAAACCTTGAAATTTGTATATAATATCGGTATCAAACGAAAGGGCAAGGACATAGGTTACATTTGGACTTTGCTATATTTCGATACATTTATCGATAACTGAGTTACCGGTCAAAATGCGGTTCCCCTAAAACCTTGAAATTTGTATATAATATCGGTATCAAACGAAAAGGCAAGGCCATAGGTTACATTTGGACTTTGCTATATTTCGATAAATTTATCGATAACTGAGTTACCGGTCAAAATGTGGTTCCCCCAAAACATTGAAATTTGTATATAATATCAGTATCAAACGAAAGGGCATGGCCATAGGTTACGTTTGGACTTTGCTATATTTCAATAAATTTATCGATAACTGAGTTACCGGTCAAAATGTGGTTCCCCCAAAACATTGAAATTTGTATATAATATCAGTATCAAACGAAAGGGCATGGCCATAGGTTACATTTGGACTTTTCTATATTTCGATAAATTTATCGATAACTGAGTTACCGGTCAAAATGTGGTTCCCCTAAAGCCTATAAATTTGTATATAATATCGATATCAAACGAAGGGCAAGGCCCTTTGCTATATTTCGATATATTTACCGACAACTGAGTTACCGGTCAAAATATGGTTCCCATTAATATTTGAAATTTCCGTGCAATATCGGTATCAAACAAATATCATTTGAAATATTAAATTTTCATATATTCATCGATAAATGAGTTATCGGTCAAGGGGTTTCCCTAAGACCTCGAAATTTGAATATAATATCGGCATAAAACGAAATGGCAAGGCCATAGGCTTCATTTGGAATTTGCTATATTTCGACATATTTACCGATAACTGAGTTACCGCTCAAAATGTGGTTACCCTAAAACCTTGAAATTTTTATATAATGTCGGTATCAAACGAAGGCCAAGGCCTTAGGTTACCTTTGGACTTTGCTATATTTCGATATATTTATCGATAACTGAGTTACCGGTCAAAATGTGGTTCCCCTAAAACCTTGAAATTTGTTTATAATATCGGTATCAAACGAAAGGGCATGGCCATAGGTTACGTTTGGACTTTGCTATATTTCAATAAATTTATCGATAACTGAGTTACCGGTCAAAATGTGGTTCCCCTAAAGCCTATAAATTTGTATATAATATCGATATCAAACGAAGGGCAGGGCCCTTTGCTATATTTCGATATATTTACCGACAACTGAGTTACCGGTCAAAATATGGTTCCCATTAATATTTGAAATTTCCGTGCAATATCGGTATCAAACAAATATCATTTGAAATATTTATATTTTCATATATTCATCGATAAATGAGTTATCGGTCAAGGGGTTTCCCTAAGACCTCGAAATTTTTAATATAATATCGGCATAAAACGAAATGGCAAGGCCATAGGCTTCATTTGGAATTTGCTATATTTCGATATATTTACCGATAACTGAGTTACCGCTCAAAATGTGGTTACCCTAAAACCTTGAAATTTTTATATAATGTCGGTATCACACGAAGGCCAAGGCCTAAGGTTACCTTTGCACTTTGCTATATTTCGATATATTTATCGATAACTGAGTTACCGGTCAAAATGTGGCTCCCCTAAAACCTTGAAATTTGTTTATAATATCGGTATCAAACGAAGGGCAAGGCGTTGGGTTTCATTTGGACTTTGCTATATTTCGATATACTTACCGATAACTGAGTTACCGGTCAAAATGTGGTTCCCATTGAAATTTGAAATTTCCGTGCAATATCGGTATCAAACCAATATCATTTGAAATATTTATATTTTCATATATTCATCGTTAAATGAGTTATCGGTCAAGTTGGGGTTTCCCTAAGACCTCGAAATTTGAATATAATATCGGCATAGAACGAAATGGCAAGGCCATAGGCTTCATTTGGAATTTGCTATATTTCGATATATTTACCGATAACTGAGTTACCGCTCAAAATGTGGTTACCCTAAAACCTTGAAAGTTTTATATAATGTCGGTATTACACGAAGGCCAAGGCCTTAGGTTACCTTTGGACTTTGCTACATTTCGATATATTTATCGATAACTGAGTTACCGGTCAAAATGTGGCTCCCCTAAAACCTTGAAATTTGTTTATAATATCGGTATCAAACGAAGGGCAAGGCGTTGGGTTTCATTTGGACTTTGCTATATTTTGATATATTTATCGATAACTGAGTTACCGGTCAAAATGTGGTTCCCCTAAACCCTTGAAATTTGTATATAATATGGGTATCAAACGAAAGGGTAAGGCCATAGGTTACCTTTGGACTTTGCTATATTTCGATATATTTATCGATAATTGAGTTACGGGTCAAAATGTGGTTCCCTTAAAACCTTGCAATTTGTATATAATATCGGTATCAAACGAAAGTGCAAGGTCTTAGGTTACATTTGGATTTTGCTATATTTTGATATACTCGTATATCTATCGATAACTGAGTTACCGGTCAAAATGTAGTTCCCTTAAAACCTTGAAATTTGTATATAATATCGGTATCAAACGAAAGCCCAAGGATTTAGGTTTGATTTGGACTTTGCTATATTTCGATATATTTACCGATAACTGAGTTACCGGTCAAAACGTGGTTCCCATTGAAATTTGAAATTTCCGTGCAATATCGGTATCAAACAAATATCATTTGAAATATTTATATTTTCATATATTCATCGTTAAATGAGTTACCGGTCAAAATGTGGTTCCCCTAAAACCTTGAAATTTGTTTATAATATCGGTATCAAACGAAGGGCAAGGCGTTGGGTTTCATTTGGACTTTGCTATATTTCGATATAATAACCGATAACTGAGTTACCGGTCAAAATGTGGTTCCCAGTGAAATTTGAAATTTCCGTGCAATATCGGTATCAAACAAATATCATTTGAAATATTTATATTTTCATATATTCATCGTTAAATGAGTTATCGGTCAAGTTGAGGTTTCCCTAAGAACTCGAAATTTGAATATAATATCGGCATAGAACGAAATGGCAAGGCCTTAGGTTACATTTGAACTTTGCTATTTTTCGATATATTTATCGATAACTGAGTTACCGGTCAAAATGTGGTTCCCCTAAAACCTTGCAATTTGTATATAATATCGGTATCAAACGAAAGTGCAAGGCCTTAGGTTACATTTGAACTTTGCTATATTTCGATATATTTATCGATAACTGAGTTACCGGTCAAAATGTGGTTCCGCCAAAACATTGAAATTTGTATATAATATCCGTATCAAACGAAAGGGCATGGCCATAGGTTACGTTTGGATTTTGCTATATTTCGATAAATTTATCGATAACTGAGTTACCGGTCAAAATGTGGTTCCTCTAAAACCTTGAAATTTGTATATATTGTCGGTATCAAACGAAGGGCAAGGCCTTAGGTTTCATTTGGACTTTGCTCTATTTTGATATATTTATCGATAACTGAGTTACCGGTCAAAATGCGGCTCCCCTAAAACCTTGAAATTTGTATATAATTTCGGTATCAAACGAAAGGGCAAGGCCATAGGTTACATTTGGACTTTGCTATATTTCGATAAATTTATCGATAACTGAGTTACCGGTCAAAATGTGGTTCGCCTAAAGCCTATAAATTTGTATATAATATCGATATCAAACGAATGGCAAGGCCCTTTGCTATATTTCGATATATTTACCGACAACTGAGTTACCGGTCAAAATATGGTTACGATTAATATTTGAAATTTCCGTGCAATATCGGTATCAAACAAATATCATTTGAAATATTTATATTTTCATATATTCATCGATAAATAAGTTATCGGTCAAGGGGTTTCCCTAAGACCTCGAAATTTGAATATAATATCGGCATAAAACGAAATGGCAAGGCCATAGGCTTCATTTGGAATTTGCTATATTTCGATACATTTATCGATAACTGAGTTACCGGTCAAAATGTGGTTCCCCTAAAACCTTGAAATTTGTATATAATATCGGTATCAAACGAAGGGCAAGGCCTTAGGTTTCATTTGGACTTTGCTATATTTCGATATATTTACCGATAACTGAGTTAACGGTCAAAATGCGGTTCCCCTAAAACCTTGAAATTTGTATATAATATCGGTATCAAACGAAAAGGCAAGGCCATAGGTTACATTTGAACTTTGCTATATTTCGATATATTTATCGATAACTGAGTTACCGGTCAAAATGTGGTTCCGCCAAAACATTGAAATTTGTATATAATATCCGTATCAAACGAAAGTGCAAGGCCTTAGGTTACATTTGAACTTTGCTATATTTCGATATATTTATCGATAACTGAGTTACCGGTCAAAATGTGGTTCCCCTAAAACCTTGCAATTTGTATATCATATCGGTATCAAACGAAAGTGCAAGGCCTTAGGTTACATTTGAACTTTTCTATATTTCGATATATTTATCGATAACTGAGTTACCGGTCAAAATGTGGTTCCGCCAAAACATTGAAATTTGTATATAATATCCGTATCAAACGAAAGGGCATGGCCATAGGTTAAGTTTGGATTTTGCTATATTTCGATAAATTTATCGATAACTGAGTTACCGGTCAAAATGTGGTTCCCCTAAACACTTGAAATTTGTATATAATGTCGGTATCAAACGAAGGGCAAGGCCTTAGGTTTCATTTGGACTTTGCTCTATTTTGATATATTTATCGATAACGGAGTTACCGGTCAAAATGCGGCTCCCCTAAAACCTTGAAATTTGTATATAATATCGGTATCAAACGAAAGGGCAAGGCCATAGGTAACATTTGGACTTTGCTATATTTCGATAAATTTATCGATAACTGAGTTACCGGTAAAAATGTGGTTCCCCTAAAGCCTATAAATTTGTATATAATATCGATATCAAACGAAGGGCAAGGCCCTTTGCTATATTTCGATATATTTACCGACAACTGAGTTACCGGTCAAAATATGGTTCCCATTAATATTTGAAATTTCCGTGCAATATCGGTATCAAACAAATATCATTTGAAATATTTATCTTTTCATATATTCATCGATAAATGAGTTATCGGTCAAGGGGTTTCCCTAAGACCTCGAAATTTGAATATAATATCGGCATAAAACGAAATGGCAAGGCCATAGGCTTCATTTGGAATTTGCTATATTTCGATACATTTATCGATAACTGAGTTACCGGTCAAAATGTTGTTCCCCTAAAACCTTGAAATTTGTATATAATATCGGTATCAAACGAAGGGCAAGGCCTTAGGTTTCATTTGGACTTTGCTATATTTCGATATAGTTACCGATAACTGAGTTACCGGTCAAAATGTGGTTCCCCCAAAACCTTGAAATTTGTATATAATATCGGTATCAAACGAAAAGGCAAGGCCATAGGTTACATTTGGACTTTGCTATATTTTGATAAATTTATCGATAACTGAGTTACCGGTCAAAATGTGGTTCCGCCAAAACATTGAAATTTGTATATAATATCCGTATCAAACGAAATGGCAAGGACATAGGCTTCATTTGGAATTTGCTATATTTCGATACATTTATCGATAACTGAGTTACCGGTCAAAATGTGGTTCCCCCAAAACATTGAAATTTGTATATAATATCGGTATCAAACGAAGGGCAAGGCCTTAGGTTTCATTTGGACTTTGCTATATTTCGATATATTTACCGATAACTGAGTTACCGGTCAAAATGCGGTTCCCCTAAAACCTTGAAACTTGTATATAATATCTATATAATTGTAGGCACTTCACTGCACATTCACTTCCCGATTCCCTCACCTTGGCACTCGATAGCTCCAATAAATAAAAATACTTTTATTGGGTTTAAATTTAAAATTGGGAGCGTTATTTTGCGGAGCGAAAAATAGAGAGATGTGGCGGGTACAAAAGATAATACAATTGTGTTTGTTGTAAAAGTGTAGGCGTTTTTTGGTGTTGACAATTTGTGTGTGTGTAACTATGTTAGTGTGCGTGTGAAGTGTGGTGAAGTGGGCAGCCGCAGGGTTGCTGCGATCGCTATGTTCGTTACGGCTCAGTTAGCCAGTCCGGCCCCCCTAGGCGAGTCATCAGCCTAGCAATCGCTGTAGCTGCTGCAGTGTCTCCACGACGTTGCTTAACCCGGTTGGGCGTCGGTTGCGTTGCCTAGGTGGTGGTTGACGTGATGAGGATGCTGGGTTACGGTACCGAGCACCCGGATGAGACCACGACTGTGGTTGCTGTTGTGACTGCCATGGTGCACGCCGAGGTTGTGAGGCGCGTGATAGTTGCGATCTCGGTCGCACGTTGTTGCGTGGCGGTGGTGCCACGGGTGCGCTACGCCTGGCTGTTCGGTGCAGTAGCGTGTGGTGTGGCCTGTCGCACAGTTGGCACAAAACGTTATAGGTGCACGCTCGTGTTGTGTGCCACAGGGCCAAGCAATTGAGGCAGTAGCCATGCACTTGCGCTACCTGTTGCCGTTGCTGTGGTTGCATGGCCTTAAAAATGCCGCTTAGGCGCAACGCATGCGGACGACGACAAAGCGGACAGCGTACACTGTGTGCCGCTACGGGATCCCTTGGGGACGGTTCTTCAATGGCCGTTGCATTAGACCCAGCCGTGGCCCTACGTGGTGCTGGCGACGGTGTATTTGCCGCCCGCGGAGCGTTGGCGCGAGGAGTGGCAACGGGCGTTACTCGTGCTCGTGGCACGGTAACCGCCGAGCGGATGCTTGGTGTCGAGGCGACTGGATCGACTTCCATGTGCGTTGACATCTGTTGGAAAATACAATCGACTTTAGTGTCTTATAAAGGCATGTGGGGTGCTTAGTTTAAGCACTATATCAATACATATATATATATATTTCTAGGGGCACTTCACTTCACTTTCACTCGCACTCACCTCGGCTCGGAACTTGCCCGGATAAATAAATAATATAAACAGATTTAATGTTTAAAAAATGGCATATATTTTGCTAGGCTCAGGTGCTACGTGACCGTATTGCTCAGGGTTTTTACGAATTCATGTTTTAAAATAAAAATATCAATGTACATATATTGAATTTATTATTAGTATATGGTTTTTAGTGAATCGTGCTTTTATGCGTAACACTGCTTTAATTTTAATCACGACTGTAATTTCCAAGTCGAGTTAGATTATACTTATTAAGTTAAAGATGAAAATATATATTTATATATTTGTAATTTATTTTATGCTTTCGTGCACCAAAAGTTTGTTGGGTTACCCTCTTGACTAAGGTTAGTTATTAAATTTTTCGTATATATATGAACGTTTGTATGCAAGTTTTTTTTGTGAGGGTGCTAAACACAAGTTTGTGTGTTTGTATAAATGTATAGCAGCGGTGGATAAAAGCAATGCAGGTAACCAATATGAGAAATTGTGTTCTGCTTTTCTTATGCCAATGCAATGTTAAGTTCAATGCAATTGAGTGCAAGGAACTTTGTTGTTTGTGTACAATGTTTTGGGTGCTTTTTCGCTTAACACACGTTTGTGTGTTTGTCTATATTTTTTCCGTGAATATAATAAGAATACAGATAATTATGATGGGATAGCATAAAATAGCTTTGTAGTTTATTTTTTGCTTATTTATTGTTACAATCCTGCCTTTACTTGACTTATATGTGTAGGGGAATGCAAGCAGAGGGGGTATTGCCGGGTAAGTTTGGAAGTGAAAACTTGAATATATTTTGCTGTTAGTTTTTTTTGTGCTTGAAAAATAAGCAGAAAAGCCGCGGTTTGAAATTTAGATAAGTATTTTTGTATATACTTTTTGTGCCGGACTTAAAATGGAAAATGATTTAAATAAATATATGTAAATATGTATATATATAAGTGGTGATCGGAACTTTGATACAACCAGGAAGACGGTATATATGTATAACTTTTTGTGGCTTTTTTACCGACTACAGTTTATAAAATTTCCCAATTTGTAGGGAAAATTCAAATCGGCACACCACAAATTGGAAGAGAAGCTTGGCGCAAAAATCTCTTAGGAGGTTTATGATGATATACCTGTTGTATATCGCGCCATAGAGAGAGAGTTTATAAAATATTCCGTTTTTGATGGAATTTTTGTTTGTTTTTTGTTTTTTTTTTTTGTAAATGTGTACTTATGTATGTACAACAATTAGGGTTTTTGGGTGGCCAATATTTTTTGCATATACTAAATATGCTGGCAAATTTAAATTTTAAATAATTTGGTAAGATACAACTTACCCTGGTACCGCTTCTAAGGGGTTAGGGGTACTTATCCTTTTAGTTGAACTTTTTTTTTGTTGTGTTGTTTTAGTTTGTTATTTAATTGTTCGCGCCCGCATTTGGTTATATTTAGTGGACTGTATATTTATTTATTTAGTAGTTTTGTATGCTTATTTTAATTTGGGTAAATGTACCTCTTAATGTTGTTGTTTTCCAATATTTTGTTTTTGATTTTTCGCTACCTCCATAGGTGCCTGTCTTTTAGGCGAAGTAGGACCATATATATTTCTAGAGGCACTTCACTTCACTTTCACTCGCACTCACCTCGGCTCGGAACTTGCCCGGATAATTAAATAATATAAACAGATTTAATGTTTAAAAAATGGTATATATTTTGCTAGGCTCAGGTGCTACGTGACCGTATTGCTCAGGATTTTTACGAATTGTGTTTTGTTTACAAAGTGTGTGTGTGTTCGGTGTTGACAATTTATACGTGCGTGACTGTGTAAGTGTGGGTGTGTGATGTGGTGAATGTTGGCGGTAGGGTTGCACCCGCCAGTGTTGTGACTAATCTAGCCACATATGTGTAATTATTATACTTATAAGGCTTTAGCATTGTATGTATGATTAGCGGTTTTATTTGCGATATAATGTGTTATTGCTCGCGCTTTTCGTTCGAGGAATCTAGTCCTTCGAGCTACCTCTTTATGGGTAAGGTAATGAATTACAGTTTGGTAGCAACATCGCTTGGTGGATGCAATGCTCTATATTTGATTTAAGATTATTGATTTTAGTTATTTGCGCGATTGGTATTAGACTCGGTTGGAAGAAAGCAAAGTTTGACGAGCGGTCGCGTTAATTTTCCGTTTTGCGTACGTAGGTCAACTACCCGGATGTGACCGTCGGAACCGTAATGTACCTTTTCGATGCGGGCTAGCCGCCATTCGGTAGGTGGGAGACAGTCATCATGAATTAGGACACATTCTCCAATTTTTGGTGCTTCTTGAGTGTTTTTCCACCGATATCTTTTATGGAGGTCTTTCAGATACTCTTCCTTCCATCGGCGACTAAATTCATGATGGAGAATTTTGATTCGTTCCCATCGATTTATGAGAGAGAGTGAGTCCACGTTTGGTTCTGGTATAGCCAGAAGTGGAGCTCCTCGAAGAAAATGTCCAGGCGTGAGGGCTATAAAGTCGGAGGGATCTTGCGAGAGCGCTGATAGCGGCCGTGAATTAAGAACGGCTTCAACTCGAATGAGTAGCGTTGTGAACTCTTCGATTGTAAATTTGTGATTGCCAGCGGCTTTCTTGAAATGCGATTTAAAGCTTTTAACCGCTGATTCCCATAGTCCACCCATATGTGGGGCGCTCGGGGGGATAAATTGCCAATTAATGCCTTGAGGTGCGTATTTTTCTATGACATGCGGCGAGACTTTTTTTGCGAACTGTACGAACTCTTTTTCGGTTGCGCGTTGAGCACCGATAAAGGTTTTACCGTTGTCGCTCATGATTTTGGAGGGAAACCCTCGCCGTCCGACAAAGCGTGCAAGTGCCGCGAGAAAAGCTGACGTTGTCAGATCGGAGCATAACTCTAAGTGCACTGCTTTTGTCGTAAAGCATACAAAGACAGCCACGTAACCTTTCGTTATGGTAGATGACCTTAGCATCGAGGCCTTTAACTGGAAAGGTCCGGCAAAATCAACACCCGTGATGGTGAAAGGCAGAGAAAAATTGCAGCGTTCAGGTGGTAGAGCTGCCATGATCTGCGTGCGCATCTTTTGCTTATGTAGCGTACAGACTTTACACGTAAAGATGCATTTTTTAATCAAAGGCTTTAGTCGTGGTATATAGAATTCTTGTCGGATCATTTGTTGCATTAGCCGGTGTTCGGCGTGTACCAATAAAAGGTGAAGATAATTTATAAAAAGCATGGCAAATGCGGATTTTCCCGGTATTATGATTGGATGCCGCTCGTTGTAGCTCAGGCTGGAGTTCGCTAGCCTTCCGTTGGCGCGAATAAGTCCTTTAGATTCTACAAAGGGGTTAAGCACTAACAGAGCGCTCCTTTTGTCAATAGGTTTTGATCCCATTAGCAGTGTTCGTTCACTGTTATAGTAGCGAGTCTGCGGGGACTCGATTAGGGCTATTTTTGCCCGCTGCAAGTCTTGGTGCGTTAGAGTATAGCTTTCGGTATTCGTTATTCCTTGCACTTTGTTTTTAAGCGATTTACAAATGGAAACATATACGCTATTACCCTTAAGGCTCGGGGGAACGACGAAAATCGCTCTAGGATATCCGTGTCCTCCAGAGTGGCATGAAAGCTTTCGATTCTTCGACTTTCTGGGGCTATGATATTTTGATATTGGTGGTTCTACTAGCCAGCTTGGGCCATTCCACCAAAGCGTGGTGGTTGTTAACTGCAATGGTTTGCAGCCTCTTGTGCCAAGATCCGCAGGGTTATCAGCACTGGCAACGTGCCACCAAGTTGCTGGTCCAACTAGGTCAATAATTTCCGCTGTGCGGTTTGACACGTATGTTTTCCACGTATGTGGTGGTTTTTCTAACCAGGCTAGGACGATTTCTGAATCGGTCCATAAATATAATTTCCTATTGCTCAGGTTCAGGTGTTTTTGCACGGTCGAGGTTAGTTTTGCGAGCAGAAGTGCGCCGCATAGCTCGAGCCGTGGGAGGCTTACGGTCTTAAGAGGTGCGACCTTGCCTTTTGCCACTAATAAGTGACTTGTCGTTTTGCCATTATGCTGACTTCGCACATAAATAAAGGGTGTTTTTTTTAGGGGTATAGAACTTCGAATTGAAATAAAACACAAGAAAATCGTTTAAAGGTCCATCAATTTATCTTTATTGGAAGGATAATTTTATGCCATTAATGTTTAAATATGATTTCGGGCATGTGGCCGCCGCGGCTGGCTCGAATAAAGCCAATTCTACAGGTCCAATTTTCAACCACTTTTTCGAGCATATGGGCCCGTATGTCGGCAATAACGCCACGAATGTTGACTTCCAATTCCCCTAACGTTTCTGGTTTGTTGGTGTAGACGAGCGACTTCACATATCCCCAAAGAAAATAATCCAATGGTGTCAAATCACACGACCTTGGTGGCCAATTGACAGGTCCATTCCGCGAAATTATGCGCTCATGAATGTTTCCTTCAATAAATCGATTGTGACGTGCGCTGTGTGGCATGTAGCGCCGTCTTGTTGGAACCACAACTCATCCACATTCATGCCATCCAATTCGGGAACAAAATAGTCGGTTATCATGGCTCTATACCGGTCTCCATTAACGGTAGCTGCCTCTCCAGCATTATTGCGGAAGAAGTATGGCCCAATGACTCCACCAGCCCATAGAGCACACCAAACAGTCAGTTTTTGTGGATGTAATGGCGTTTCAACGGTCTCATGTGGATTCTCTTCACTCCAAATGCGGCAATTTTGCTTGTTGACGTAGCCATTCAACCAAAAATGAGCCTCATCACTGAACAAAATTTTGCGATGAAAATCAGCATCGAAATCAATCTCATTTTCGGCCCATACACCAAAATCACGACGCATTGCATGGTCTCGCGGCTTTAATTCTTGCACAAGCTGGATCTTGTAAGGTCGCAAGCCAAAATCTTTGCGCAAAATCTTCCATAAAGTTGATGGACAAAGCTCCAATTGCTGTGCACGGTGGCGAATCGATTCATTCGGGTCCTCTTCAACACTTTGCTCTACAGCGGCAATTGTTTCTTCGGTGCGCACTGTTCGACGTCTCTGCGGATGCGTATTATCACATAGAGTAAACGTAGTGCGAAAACGATCCATGGTTAACCGAATTAATTGCTCTGATGGACGATTATGTCGACCATAAAATGGACGGAGCTCACGGTAAACTTCGCGAACTGAACCATTATTTTCGAAATAAATTTGCACGATTTGCAAGCGTTGTTCTTTTGTCAACCTGTTCATGATGAAATGGCAAACCAAACTGAACATAAATGACATTAGAGTTGCCAGATTTGACCACAAAATGCCAGTTTTATCTCTATTCGAAAAACAAACCTGTAAAAAAAACACCCTGTAGCTGCGCAGTATGCTTTCTCAGAAGCATCGCAAAAGCCGTGTAGTTCGACTTGATGATCAGGTGAGAAATTCACCCATCGAGGTATTTGTATCTCGGAAATAGTATGCAGGTTGTTTGCAAATTGAGACCATTTTATTAAGCGGAGTGGTTTAACCACTTCGTCCCAATCGGTTCCATCTAGCCATAGTTCTTGTATCAAGATCTTCGCTTGTATCATAATTGGCGCAAGCCATCCTGCGGGGTCGAAAAGTTTCGCCACAGATGACAAGATTTGTCTTTTCGTTTTTGCGGATTTTGCAGATATCGACTCAAGAGTGTATGAAAATTGGTCTGATATTGCGTTCCATTGTATGCCCAGAGTTTTGGTGGTGCTCTCCTTTTCAAACTTTAGAAAATTGGTATCTAGCAAGTTTTCTTTATTTATATTTGCCAGTATTCCTGGGTGGTTAGAAGTTATCTTTTTTAATGGGAACCCTGCTGAGTCGAGGGCTTCGATAACTTGAGCTAGTGACTCGCACGCTAGAGGAATGCTGTGGCTTCCAGACAGTACATCGTCTACGTATGTTTGAGAGCTTAGCACCGGGTCGGCTAGTGGTAGTTTTGCTTTAGTGTCTTTTGCCAGTTCGTGTAATGTTCGAATGGCTAGAAACGGAGCGCAGTTCACGCCAAATGTCACCGTTTTAAGTTTGTAGTCGCGGATTTGACTACTAGGTGAGTTGCGGAATATAATGCGCTGATAGTCTTGGTCGTCTTCATGTACTAGGATTTTCCTGTACATTTTTTCGACGTCACCATTGAATACGTATTTATACATACGCCACTGTAGGATAAGTAGCATTAAATCGGGTTGTAATGTTGGACCCGTGTATAACACGTCATTTAAAGAGTTACCTGAGCTCGTGCATTTAGATGAATTGAATACCACTCGTACTTTTTTTGTAAGTTTTTCCGGTTTGATAACCGCGTGGTGTGGTAGATAAAAGGATGAGTGTTTGCCTTTTGTTATTTTCTCATAGGAATTTACTGGTTCCATATGATCCAATTTTATGTATTCCTCAAGGACGTTGTCGTATGAGGTTTTAAGTTCGCCTTTTTTAAGTTAGTTTCGTTCCATACTTAAAAACTGCTGTAGCGCTGAGGTTCGGGAGTGACCTAAGGCGAGTGCGTTGGGAAATTGTTGTTTGAATGGTAGTCGAACGACGTACCGCCCGTTGTCTGATCTTGTAGTTGTGGCTTGATAGAAGTCTTCACAATACTTGTCGTCAGGTGTAGTAACGGGGATTGGGGGTAATTCTTCTACCTCCCAGAATTTTCTCAATTGTGAGTTAAGATAGTCATTTGAAACATCTTCCACTTGCGTTGTGAACGTGGAGATTTTCTCTTTGACTTGACCGCTTAAAATCCATCCAAAGATGGTATTTTGGGCTAATAGGTTGTTGGAAATTTTCTCAACGCCTTCAAGTATTATTTGGGTTATTAGATCGCTTCCCAATAATAAGTCGATTTGATCGGGGGTATGGCAATTGGGATCGGCAAGTTTCAGATGCGACAACTTGTGCCAGTGCTCGCTATTTATATTATAGCTTGGGAGCGTGTTTGTCAGTCGCGGCAGAACTATAGCTTGTGCTTTGATTGTTTGATCCGCATTTGAAGACATCAAGGTAATGAGACACATTTTATTTGAGTTTTGAACTACTCTTCCGCCCATTCCCGAGATTTCAAAGTTGGCTGATTTGGTTGGTAAATTTAAAGTTTGTTGAACCTTCGATGCTATAAATGATCGCTGTGATCCTTGATCGATTAAGGCCCTTAGCTTGAATATTTCTCCTCGGTGTTCGATGGAGACGATTGCTGTAGGTAATAATGTTTTGCTTTCATTTTCTGAATGAAGCGTTTGTATTCTGGCTGCTTTTGAGCAGCATGGTTGTTCTTGACAACTTTCTGGACTTTCCGTTTCGGTATTTTCAGCTGTTGCCGCTAGTCCAGTGGTTCTATTGAAAGTTCGACTGTTTTGGGAGTTATTATTATTATTAGTATGGAGCATTGAATGGTGTCTCCCCTGGCAATATGAGCACTTGTGAACACTCGGACATCTCTGCACTGGGTGACTCTTTGACAAACAGTTTGTGCAGAGTTTCTTCGTCCTGACTAAATTATTTCGCTCGTTTATTGATAATTTTATAAATTTCTCGCAAGATCTTATTGAATGACCTCCGTTACACAGCTCGCATGACCATTTATATGTGCTTTGTTCAGATGTCAACGACTGAGATTTGTTAAAACTCTTGTTCTTAGACTTATAGTTACTCCTTTTATGGGAGTTATAATTACCGGCTTGGGGTTTAAAGAAGCTTTCATTTTTGTCTTCATTTGCATTTTTCGGCTTTGTTTCTTTTGTGCCTACCCGTTCTGCGATTTCGAACTGGGTTGTGAGAAAATCTTTCATTTGTTGCCACGTTGGGCATTTTTTACGGGATGAGAGCGATTGCTCCCATAAAATTAATAATTTTTCTGGTAATGTGGCAGCACAAATATTGACCAGAATAGGGTCCCAGTTTTCAGTGGGAATTTTTTGGGTTTCTAGAACCGATAAACAGTTTGTAACTGTGGACTGTAATTTATGAAATTCCTCACTAGTTTAATTTTGAATTTTTGGTAAGTTCATTAATGTCGTTATTTGTTTGTCGACTAAGACTCTTTCATTTTCATATCTCGCTTTTAGCGCTTCCCAAGCCAGATTAAAATTGTCATCGTTAAGTGCGAACTGTTTAACTATTGCCGCTGCTTGACCTTTTGTTTTGTTTCTTAAATGGTATAATATTTGCGCTTGTGATAGCTTTGGGTGGTTTATGTAAACGGCTGAGAACAAGTCTCGGAACGACGGCCATTGCTCATAACCCCCATGAAATACTTCAGTATCACAGGCCGGCACTTTAAGATATATGCCTGAATTTGTTTCTTTGTTTTGTGTTTGGGGCAACTCTACTCGTTGTTGAGTAGGTGCAATAATTGGCCTTAAAAGTTTTAATTGATCAGAGATCATGGCCTTAGTTTCTTCGTAACGGTCTAAGCAGTTTTCATATTTGGAATAAGCCGATTCTTTAAAATTTTCGGGCAAGTCTGAATCATCGGTTTCGATGATTGCGTCATATGCCGCTTGGAGCCGTGTCCAAAATCTGTCAAGAGACTTATCTTTGACTTCTAGCACCGATTCTGTATTTTCCTCTATGGGAATTGAAGCGAATCTAGTGCAGTATCTTATGATACTGTCACTTTCTGTTATGAATTTTGCAGCTGAAAATTCGTTGCCCTTTTTTTGCCTTGCACCCTATTTTGAGCGGGTACCGTCAGCAGGGCTGCCTTGTGGCTTTTCTTCTTCACCCATTTTGGGTGGCTCCACTACGATAAGAGGAGATTTTGGATCAGACATTTTGTCTGTATTATATTTTTCGCGCGACTGTTGGTTTCAAGTCGTTTATAATTTTTTTTTTGATAAATAAACCGACATATAAATGCAAATATATATAAATATATGCTGTTTTTTAATGTACCGAGATTTTATAATTGACGATGCTATTATTTTACGCGCGAGTGTATTTTCTACCTTGGATTTATTTTATGAAATTATACCAAAGGCTAATTTAAATTATTACCCCTTATAATTCTCTTATATATTTTTTATAAGTACTTACAGTATTTTTTGTAAGGTTAAACTTATCTGTATGTGCTTCCGATATTTTTTGTTGGGTAGTTAGTTAGCGAGGGTGGCTGCTGCACGTTTGTGTGCTTGTCTATTTGTATACCTTACAGTGAAGAATAGCAATCAATGCAGGTACACAATAGACTTTGTTCTGCTTGCTAAGTTCAATGCAATTTAGTGCAAGGAACTTTGTTGCTTATATTTTTTTTTTTTTTCTTTTGGGATGCTGGACTGTAGCTTTTTCGCAAGTTTTACTAGGAGACCAGAACTAGCTTTGCTAACAATTTAAATATTTTCTTTTATTTTTCTTTATTCTTTCTAGGTACTGCTTATTTTGTTAGTGCAATCCTGCCTTTGCTTGACTTATGTGCGCCAGGGAATGCAAGCTAAAGGGGGTATTGCCGGGTAATTTGCAAGTAAAAACTTGAAGCCTATATTTTGTTTTTGGATTTTTTAATTTGTGCTTGACAACACGAAAAATAAGCAGTAGGTATGTCCGCGGTGAGATTTTTTATTTAAGTATTTGTTGTAATACTTGGTGCGGGACTTAATACGGAAATTCAAATGTTTTTTATATCTATATGTAGGTAAATTGGATGGTCGGACTTTGACCGAGATCACTTTTATATATATATTTTTTCTGATCCTGTTATTTCAAAATCCCGTATTTTGCTGGGAAATTTCGGCAGTATTAAATTTTTGAATATATGTATGTATGTATATATTTTTATATGTAATATAGTTCGATTTTGGGTTATACGGATTTGTTAAAAATTCCGTACAAATGCCAAATGAACGTCTTAATAATCGAAAATGATACAACTCACCGCTCTGTTGTAAGGGTTAAGGGGAAATTAACTAGGCTTTTTTTTTTTTTTTTTTTTTTTTTTTAAAGCTATTTATATTTTTGTTATTGTTGTTTGTCCTTCCTTCCCTTTTTACTTTAATATGTGTATCAACAATTTTTGTTAAGTGATTTAAAATACTTTTATTGGGTTGAAATTTAAAATTGGGCGCTTTATTTTGCGGAGCGAAAAATAGAGAGATGTGGCGGGTACAAAAGATAATACAATTGTGTTTGTTGTAAAAGTGTAGGCGTTTTTTGGTGTTGACAATTTGTGTGTGTGTAACTATGTTAGTGTGCGTGTGAAGTGTGGTGAAGTGGGCGGCCGCAGGGGTGCTGCGATCGCTATGTTCGTTACGGCTCAGTTAGCCAATTCGGTATCAAACGAAAAGGCAAGGCCATAGGTTACATTTGGACTTTGCTATATTTCGATAAATTTATCGATAACTGAGTTACCGGTCAAAATGTGGTTCCGCCAAAACATTGAAATTTGTATATAATATCCGTATCAAACGAAAGCGCATGGCCATAGGTTACGTTTGGATTTGGCTATATTTCGATAAATTTATCGATAACTGAGTTACCGGTCAAAATGTGGTTCCCCTAAAACCTTGAAATTTGCATATAATATCGGTACCAAACGAAGGGCAAGGCCTTAGGTTTCATTTGGACTTTGCTATATTTCGATATATTTACCGATAACTGAGTTACCGGTCAAAATGCGGTTCCCCTAAAACCTTGAAATTTGTATATAATATCAGTATCAAACGAAAGGGCATGGCCATAGGTTACGTTTGGACTTTGCTATATTTCAATAAATTTATCGATAACTGAGTTACCGGTCAAAATGTGGTTCCCCCAAAACATTGAAATTTGTATATAATATCAGTATCAAACGAAAGGGCATGGCCATAGGTTACATTTGGACTTTGCTATATATCGATAAATTTATCGATAACTGAGTAACCGGTCAAAATGTGGTTCCCCTAAAGCCTATAAATTTGTATATAATATCGATATCAAACGAAGGGCAAGGCCCTTTGCTATATTTCGATATATTTACCGACAACTGAGTTACCGGTCAAAATATGGTTCCCATTAATATTTGAAATTTCCGTGCAATATCGGTGTCAAACAAATATCATTTGAAATATTTATATTTTCATATATTCATCGATAAATGAGTTATCGGTCAAGGGGTTTCCCTAAGACCTCAAAATTTGAATATAATATCGGCATAAAACGAAATGGCAAGGCCATAGGCTTCATTTGGAATTTGCTATATTTCGATACATTTATCGATAACTGAGTTACCGGTCAAAATGCGGTTCCCCTAAAACCTTGAAATTTGTATATATTATCGGTATCAAACGAAAAGGCAAGGCCATAGGTTACATTTGGACTTTGCTATATTTCGATAAATTTATCGATAACTGAGTTACCGGTCAAAATGTGGTTCCCCCAAAACATTGAAATTTGTATATAATATCAGTATCAAACGAAAGGGCATGGCCATAGGTTACGTTTGGACTTTGCTATATTTCAATAAATTTATCGATAACTGAGTTACCGGTCAAAATGTGGTTCCCCCAAAACATTGAAATTTGTATATAATATCAGTATCAAACGAAAGGGCATGGCCATAGGTTACATTTGGACTTTGCTATATTTCGATAAATTTATCGATAACTGAGTTACCGGTCAAAATGTGGTTCAACTAAAGCCTATAAATTTGTATATAATATCGATATCAAACGAAGGGCAAGGCCCTTTGCTATATTTCGATATATTTACCGACAACTGAGTTACCGGTCAAAATATGGTTCCCATTAATATTTGAAATTTCCGTGCAATATCGGTATCAAACAAATATTATTTGAAATATTTATATTTTCATATATTCATCAATAAATGAGTTATCGGTCAAGGGGTTTTCCTAAGACCTCGAAATTTGAATATAATATCGGCATAAAACGAAATGGCAAGGACATAGGCTTCATTTGGAATTTGCTATATTTCGATATATTTACCGATAACTGAGTTACCGCTCAAGATGTGGTTACCCTAAAACCTTGAAATTTTTATATAATGTCGGTATCAAACGAAGGCCAAGGCCTTAGGTTACCTTTGGACTTTGCTATATTTCGATATGTTTATCGATAACTGAGTTACCGGTCAAAATGTGGTTCCCCTAAAACCTTGAAATTTGTATATAATATCGGTATCAAACGAAAGCCCAAGGATTTAGGTTTCATTTGGACTTTGCTATATTTCGATATATTTATCGATAACTGAGTTGGGGTTTCCCTAAAACCTCGACATTTTAATACAACATGGGTGTCAAACTAAAGTGAAAAGCCACAGCTTTCATTTGACATGTTCCATAATTCGATATATTTATCGATAAATGAGTTATCGGTCAAAATGTTGTTCCCCTAATTTGAATATAATATCGGTATCAAACGAAGGGCGACACCTTAGGTTTCATTTGGACTTTGCTATATTTTGATATATTTATCGATAGCTGAGTTACCGGTCAAAATGTGGTTCCCCTAAACCCCCTGAAATTTGTATATAATATCGGTATCAAACGAAAGGGTAAGGCCATAGATTACCTTTGGACTTTGGTATATTTCGATATATTTATCGATAATTGAGTTACGGGTCAAAATGTGGTTCCCTTAAAACCTTGCAATTTGTATATAATATCGGTATCAAACGAAAGTGCAAGGTCTTAGGTTACATTTCGACTTTGCTATATTTTGATATATATCTATCGATAACTGAGTTACCGGTCAAAATGTGGTTCCCCTAAAACCTTGAAATTTGTATATAATATCGGTATCAAACGAAAGCCCAAGGATTTAGGTTTGATTTGGACTTTGCTATATTTCGATATATTTATCGATAACTGAGTTGGGGTTTCCCTAAAACCTCGAAATTTGAATACAACATGGGTGTCAAACGAAAGTGCAAAGCCACAGCTTTCATCTGAATTGTTCCATAATTCGATATATTTATCGATAAATGAGTTATCGGTCAAAATGCTGTTCCCCTAATTTGAATATAATATCGGTATCAAACGAATGGCAAGGCCTTAGGTTTCATTTGGACTTTGCTATATTTCCATATATTTACCGATAACTGAATTACCGGTCAAAATGTGGTTCCCATTAAAATTTGAAATTTCCGTGCAATATCGGTATCAAACAAATATCATTTGAAATATTTATATTTTCATATATTCATCGATAAATGAGTTATCGGTCAAGGGGTTTCCCTAAAATCTCGAAATTTGAATATAATATGGGCATAAAACGAAATGGCAAGGTCATAGGCTTCATTTGGAACTTGCTATATTTCGATACATTTATCGATAACGGAGTTACCGGTCAAAATGTGGTTCCCCTAAAATTTGTATATAATATCGGTATCAACCGAAAGCCCAAGGCCTTAGGTTTCATTTGGACTTTGCTATATTTCGATATATTTATCGATAACTGAGTTGGGGTTTCCCTAAAAGCTCGAAATTTGAATACAACATGGGTGTCAAACGAAAGCGAAAAGCCACAGCTTTCATTTGAATTGTTCCATAATTCGATATATTTATCGATAAATGATTTATCGGTCAAAATGTTGCTCCCCTAAAACCTTAAAATTTGTATACAACGTGGGTTTCAACCGAAAGCGAAAAGCCACAGCTTTCATTTGAATTGTTCCATAATTCGATATATTTATCGATAAATGAGTTATCGGTCAAAATGTGGTTACCATTAAACCTTGAAATTCGCGTGCAATATGGGTATCAAACAAAAAGGAAAGGCCACTACTTTCATTTGAATTTTTATATTTCGATATTGTTTTTACGGCGGAGTCGTTCCAATGACGGGGCGCGCTCGCACGTAATAGGGGTAGGAAAGAAAAAAGGCAACGAGTTAATAAATAAATAAACACCGGAGTTCAATGTAAATAATTACAATGGATAAGTGGTTTTTATTAAAGTAGAGGTTAAATTAGATATACGACCGTATTGTGAATTTAAAGTTATGGAATCTGTATAATTACCTGGGATGGCTGCTGGTGACTCTTGTACGCTCGATAAACAAGTGTCAGAGCCCTTTCTTTTAATTTTGCTCTGTACCGCCGCCGAATGCTTACTTTCGTTAGGTTAGGAGGGGTAAGAGCTGTTATCGGTAAAAGAGAAAAAACTAACCGCAGGGGCAGATACGTAAAGCTGCACAAATACGAGGGGCGACCGTGATATTTAGGCCGGTGGCCTAAACATGCCGGCCCCCTTGCGACACGCAACCTGTAATCAAATGGCAGCCGCCAGCAACCATTCCAATTTACATAAAGGTTAGAATATACACCCAGTGAAATGAAATATGTGTTAAACATCATAATATTTATCAAAAGCAAAAAACTTAGTATAGGGACCATACGCCACTACCCGCAGCCTCCTCTTGACACCTGTTGGGGATGAGAAAAGAAGGGTTATTAAATAAGTACGTGGTTTTGCCTAGTTCAATGCACCTTATTATTGGATTTCTCCTTTCTGGAGTAGCGTGTCGAAAGTAATTGGAACCTTACTGTTGGTAAGCCCCTGATACGACTAGGCCGAAAATAGTGGCCTGTGCTAGTAGCCATTTGATATGCGACGGTGGGTACCGCTCAGCATCAGGCTGGCATATACGTCACACCCGAGAGTGAGCCGAAAGGGTGATGCTCGATAGAAAGCGGGATCCGCCAGCTTCATCAACTGGAAGGGGGCGGCTACGGTGGCGTCGATGTTGGACACCGGGGTCATGCGGTGGTGGCGAGCAAGGACCGTGGCTTGCGTGGTGACCCTTCTGGTGGTTCCGTACTTCCCGCGTAAGATGAGGGTACACCTGCTCGGCCGCGTATCACCAACACGTTCTAGGCGGAGATCTCTGGCGAGCTCACCGTCAATGACCGTGGTTGATGAACACAGGTCGAGCAGGGCACGGACGATGTGCAGTTCTCCGCCAGATTCGATGGCCACGCTAGCCGTTGGTGCGATGGCGACAAACGATCGCATTATAAGAGCTGTGGCAGGCAGGTTGGCAACTCGGCCAGTCCGAAACGTGGCTGGTGTGTCCTTGAGGCGGACGATTGTGGTGTCGCTAAAAGGGTTGCGGGCTTGGTAAGGTGCCGTCCGACCTGCTGTTCGTCGTGACGAGCGGAAAGGACGCGTTTCCGCGTCACCACGACGGACACCAGTGGGACTGTGAGATGGTCGGAAAGGACGTGTTTCCGAGCCACCGCGATTCACCTTAACAGCCCGCTGGGATGGGCGAAAAGGACGTGTTTCCGCGCCACCCTCACGTAGTTTGGGTGTCTTTACTGGACGTCGAGTTTTGTCTGGCTTGTGCATCCTCCGTTGCTCGTGCCGTAGTAGCGGTCGGAAAGGACGTGTTTCCGAGCCGCCGAGCTGGGGAGTGGTTGTTGCTGCTGCCCTCATGGCTTCCTCTTCTTCCTCCTCCTCGGCTACTTGCTGCGCCCAAGACTTGGTTGTCTCGGTGAGGGTTATGGACAGCGCGTCGTCCGATATCTCTCCGGCATCCTCTCTATACGGAACCGTTGGCCGGGGGTGCGCGGGGACTTGTGCCGTGACGTCGTCCATGTGAAGGGACGTATGGTGAGGTTCGTTGCAGCGATAGCAGCGGTCCTTGCTAGGGCATATTTCCGGTCGGTGGAAAGGGGACAAGCAATTGGGGCAGTACTTATGTATAAGTACCACTCGTAGTCTCTCCTCTGCCGACATACCTCGATACTTCTGGCAAAACCGTATGCCATGGTTTTCGTTGCATAGTCGACACGGGATGGTAAAGGTGTTGGACCGCTCCGTTTTTGCGCGTGTGGCAGTAAAACGAGTCATTCTAAAATTAAACCCATTAGTAGGCCCATCATTTTTGTATGGCTGGGTGGCTTGTGAACATAACCGACTGACATTGTCGGTATTTTGGTTTGGCATATTAAATTTTTTTTTTTTTCGAAAGGATTAAAAAGGATGTTAAAAGTTTAAGCGTTTGTAAACGTTTAAGTTTGTTGCGTGAATATTTCCCTTCTGGCAGCTTTGTCACGTTTTGACACTTTCCTTCCCACCGAAAAAAGTAGAAGTGCCTTTGTAATTTATGTGTTGGGTAACTCCTTGGAAAGAGAGAGTTAACATATATTGGTGAAGCCGTTTAGAAAAGGGAGAATAGTGTGAAGGTTTCTGCCTTCACGAAATAGTTATGTGGCTGTGCAATTTTGTTTGTATAAATTTATGTGAAATGCATTCATTTATACATGCATTCCCGCTGGTTCGTGTAGTGAGGCATAATCAGCTGATTAACACCGTGGTCTGTCAGCTAGTAAATCACCCACATTTGGTGTGCTGCAGATGTAGTCAGCGATTCTGTGCTGCCTCATCCCACCGATGATGTCTGTCTCACTTGGCAATGTAGAGGCGGAGACAGATGCATCGCGAAAGATGGGGTAACACATCCATGAACAAATGTAATCGAATCGGTTGAAATTCTGCAATATGCGGTGAAAAATATTTTCCATTTTGCTGTGCCAGAAGTGGCGAGTTTTTGGCCGTGACAAATGAAAATCACTATATTTCCCCACATTATCTATCGTATTTGTGTGTTTAATTATATTTTTTTTTTCGTTTAACAACGTACTGGCATACGAATTTATTTGAAACGGCACACTTGACAATACCCTATGTATATATGTATACATACGTAGTCGTCAATATTGTACCTAGACCAAATTATATTGTATATATATAATTATATTTCGGCTTCCCCCGTACTTCGCTTAAGGTGGCGAATAAATTCCGCCGCTCAATACGGTACGCCAAAAAAATTGGGGGATTTTTGTAACGATTAAATACCCGTGTGTGCCAACTCGGATTGGCACTAATCGTTACGCGAAGTGGCTACGCTCATTCATTCAGCACTGGATACATATCTGAATGAATGTCACAATGAAAATTTTTCACGAGGTGACAGGCTTCTCAGCAAAAATTCGTCTCCTTTGTAGATACCGTTCGGAGTCGGCAAAAAACTGTAGGTCCCACCAATTTGTAGGGAAAAATTCAAATCGGCACACCACAAATTGGAAGAGAAGCTTGGCGCAAAAATCTCTTAGGAGGTTTATGATGATATACCTGTTGTATATCGCGCCATAGAGAGAGAAGGTGTATTTTTATGTTGGTAATTTTTCTTCTTATATTAATGTTTATTCTTTTCTTTTCAGGTGTAGCATGGATAAACGTGACCCGTGGGGACTCTTGGAGGTGAGTATAAATGGACGCTGGCCGAAACCCTGTATCGTTTCGGCTGGAGCCTTAAATCTACGCACACATACGCCGGCCGCCACCGCGGGTGATACATGACAACGAAAAAATATGGGTTGAAACCTGCGTACTAACAATCTTCTTTTCTTTGCAGGTTTCTGGTGAGTCTGGAACATATGTACATACACCCTAGCATAACTAGCCGTCAAGGGCAATGTGGGTAGTACATTTTCATGCCACATTACGCATGGGCGCATGGGCGGGGTGCAAATAATCATAATGCGCCGGTGGGGTTAGCAATTATTTTGCATTGTCAAAAATCTCCAAAAGAATTTGGCCAACTTCCTAATGTGAATTTGGGAGTGTTGTATTACGTTTCCATGGTGGTGGCGAATTTGAACGATCTGAACCAATGTCACTATTCACTGCAACACGGACAGCTAATGTAACACTCGAATCGCTACCGGAACTCTGCACCGACGTGAGGCTACCCGTACATAAGCCATTCGCACAAAGGAGGGATGGGGGTGGTGTTGCTTGACGCATAAGCATATGCTAATGTTGTTATAGTGCAATGGAAGAGGTGCGTTTTAGCTGAACGTAAAAAAGTGCCACCCGAAGTGATGCTGCCAGTTTTGCATTTTGGTCTCATACATTTTGTGCCGGCCAATAGTAGGGTGTGTGTGGTGATGTGCCACTGAGCACGCTTGCGACACTTGCGCATGAGGTATTCAATGAGCTATCCAAATGGGAATTGCGGGCAGAGCTGGCGAAACTCGCATCATGTGGTGGCATATAATAATAATGGGCGGTTAAAGATGACTGCCATAAAAGTGTGGTTCGGTGGCATGCAGCAGATTGACATGGGGATGTGTGGACCGAATAATTCGTGCATATTATACGTAGCATTTACAAAAGCGAGGATCAATATTTCAATTTGTTACAGTTGGAACAGTTGCGGCAGATAAAAGCCATCGTTCCTGATAATGTGGCGTAAAGTCTTCATGCACTTATATAACATAAATTCTACCAAATCTTTAAAAACCTGCATGGATTCCTACATCGAATACTATTCCATTATTGGATGGATGCACGACTTGCTCCAACTACACACCAATCTTGGGAATACCTCATGTGATATTTATGAATAGAAATTTACGGAATTACTATCGTAACAAATGGAGATTTTTGTTCCCCTCTAAAATTATGGGGAAATCTACCCTCCAGATGTTGGTGAATTTGTGTTCATCACCGATGACACGTACGTATTTGAAAAGGTGAGCGTTTGGCTTGTGTACTCCAACTGCTTGTGTTTATTAATCTCTTTGCAGTGTTGCTAAATGTGCCACAGTATATAGGGGGCCTATCACATTGGAAGCTGATCCCTATCTGCACTTCCATCCTTTATTGATTTCCGCTGCTGTACGCGCATTGGCAAGACATTTGCTGGATTATCCACTTTGGACATCAGAGTGGAAAAAGATAATGTCGTATACCTTTAATGATTGAAAGAGGTATTCTCACAGCTGAGCAAATCACACAATGCTACAACTGCACGTCAGGAAAATCGTCCCGGTGAGTAAGACACCTTATAAACCATATGTATAGAGTAAACCATATGTATAGAGATATAGTAGGTGGTTTATTTAAATCCCTTTGTCACCTTATGCTTTTCATATCACTTGCTACCAAATAAATAAATACATCCCAAATTTAACTCAATAAATTACGGACCTCTGACTGCGATGGTGTGGCATACAAGAATAAAATCGTTTCGATTTCGTATGTACAATTTTCTGACTTGTACAGAGGGAACTGCTAATTTGTGCTTATAGGGTAGCCTGATAGACCTTCCTAACATATGTCGCAGCATCCCTTGGGGTGTCCGTATGCTCCGACGACATATTTTCTTGATTTTATCAAAATTCATTGAAACATCTTCAATTTCGAAGCCAAAATGGCCTAATGTAATAGCCAAAATTTGTCATTTTGTTGAATTTTGTAAGACTCTTAAGTAACTAACACTGTAATTTAAGAGCCAAAATTTTTCATTTTGTTGAATTTTGTAAGATTCATAAGTGGCCATAAACGTTCCCATTTAAGACTCCTTGAGAATGTCTGGGGGGTATCTGTTTCACCTAGCCTTTGTGTAAGTGGGTAAAAAAATAGATATTAGTGTGTGTGTATGTGAATGCGATGTTTGACAGATTAGCGGCTTAACTTGTTGTCGGAAATTTGCAACTTTTGTGACAGACCGGTTCGCCCGTCTGCGTTAGGATTCCTGTTGACCTCGTTACGTTTGAACGAGTGCGTTTGTTTTCTTGTGATGGGTCGGTTCTTCCGATTGCGGTAGGCCTCAGTGGCCTCGTTACATTTTTAGCGAATACGTTCTGCTAAGTCGCTTCGACTAAGCCGTGACCTCCCTAATTCGGAATGTAATTAGAAGTGGAATTAGGGAGATTTAGAAGTGGAATAATATCAGTTCTCGCCATTCTTGTTACCGGATGGCAGTGGGACCAACTTCGTGATTGGTCACGATGTAGTTGGGAGATTCTTCCTAGTCTCCATTCGTTGGGAGGTAGGTTGTCCTCCTTTAGAACGACTAGGTCCCCTTGTTTCAAGTTGGATTGTGGATGTTTCCACTTTACACGTTTCTGCAGTTCGGTGAGGTACTCGGTTTTCCATCGTTTGCAAAACGTTTGGTGAAGGGACTTGAGTTTCTCCCATCGGTTGACGAGCGAGGCGCGATTCTCGCTAACGTCGATCTCCGGTGGCGCTAAAAGATGCCCTCCAACGAGGAAATGTCCCGGAGTCAGTGGCTCCAAGTTGGACGGCTCGTTGGAGGATGGACTGAGTGGTCGAGAGTTGAGACAAGACTCGATTCGACAAAGTAAAGTAGAGAACTCTTCAAGAGTAAATTTATGATCGGAAGCGATCTTTTTAAAGTGAGTTTTAAAACTCTTTACCCCTGCTTCCCACAGTCCGCCCATATGAGGAGCGCCTGCTGGTATGAAGTGCCAGGTCAGGGTTTGATGGCAGTAGGCCGACAGGGTTTGGTTGCGAGCGTCTTTTAGAAAGGCCTTGAACTCTGAGCGCAGGGCTCGGGAGGCTCCGACAAAGTTAGTTCCATTGTCGGAGTAGATGTTCTTTGGACATCCTCGTCTGGCAACAAACCTGTCCAACGCTGCTAAGAACGAGGCGGTGCTAAGATCACAAGTGGCCTCCAAGTGAATAGCCTTGGTCGTGAAGCAGACAAAGAGGCAAACGTAGTCCTTTGATAGACGACATCCTCTCCCGCTGTAGAACTTGATATCGAAAGGTCCGGCGAAATCTACACCAGTGTTTGTGTACGCGCGGGAGAAGGTGGTGCGTTCTGGTGGAAGGTCGCCCATCAGTTGGGTCGCCGCTCGTTTTCGGAACATCGTGCAGACCTTGCAGTTATGGATGGTTGACCGGATCATATTTTTCACCTTAAGAATCCAATATTGAGTGCGTAGGAGCCGCAGCATTAGTTGGTTTTCGCCATGCAAGGAGATCTTGTGGACAAACTGGACGAGCAGACGGGTGAAACAGCAGGCGTAAGGGAGGATAATTGGATGGCGTTCGTTAAAGGCGAGGTCATGGGATGCAGAGAGACGACCACCCACTCGCAAGATATTATGGCTGTCGACAAAGGGGTTCAGAGGAAGGACTTCACTTTTAGTCCCAATGGGTTTCCCGGTTTTAAAATCCCTTAGTTCTTCAGAATAATGTTTCTGTTGATATATTTTGATAAGCCGGCGAGTCGTATCCTTAATTTCGTCGGGCGAAATGAGGTATGACTCCGCTTTGAAAGAAAATTTTGTTTTGGGGTTAGTTCTTTGAGAGAACCTCATAATGTATGATATGACCCTCAAAGCCCTTGAAAAATCAGAAAACCTCGTTATCCTGTATTTGCTTAGTTGTATGAACTTGTACTCTCTTTTCTTCGATGTTTTTACCATAATATTTTTCTTGAGTTGGCCATTTTGTCTCGTCTTCTTGTAGCCAAGAAGGTCCCTGCCACCACAAAGTGTGGTTTACTATATCCTTCGCTGATAGTCCTCTGCTGGCCATGTCTGCTGGGTTTGATGCGGAATCTACGTGTCGCCAGGCTTTATTTCCCACCTTTTCCACAATTTTCGTTACTCGATGTGCCACAAATGTTGACCAAGCGCACGGTGGTTTTCTGATCCAAGCTAAAACTATAGTTGAGTCTGTCCATAGGTGAACGTTGAAGGTGCCTAAGTTAAGGTTTTCTATAAGAGATTCTATGGTTTCGGCCAACAAGACTGCACCACAGAGCTCCAAGCGGGGCAGGGAAATTGTTTTGATTGGGGCGACTCTTGTTTTCGCCATTAATAGATTGACGTAGATCTGGAAGAGTCTGGAATCGTAGAAAGATTGTGGCTGCGTAGGCTTTTTCTGATGCATCGCAGAACCCGTGTATTTCCACAACGTTGGATGGCGTGAAATGCACCCAGCGAGGTATTTGAATTTTATTGATTTCGTGGTAGTCCTGCATGAAACTCTGCCACCGATCTAGGGTTAGTGTAGACACTCTTTCGTCCCAGGCAGTCCCCTCTAGCCATATGTTCTGCATTAGTATTTTGGCTACTATGACGACCGGTGCCAACCAGCCTAACGGGTCGAAGAGTTTGGCGATGGCTGAAAGTATTGCCCTTTTTGTTATAATATCCCTATTTTCGATGGGTTTTGCCGTAAAATAAAAGGAGTCGGAATGCGCGTTCCAACGGATGCCTAGGGTCTTGACCATACTTGAGTCCTCGAACTCCAAAAAGTTCTCGTTTAGTCGATGAAGTTTGGGTATTCCATGCAGTATTTTGCTGCAGTTCGACGTCCATTTGCGTAGGGAGAAGCCTGCCGACTGTAGAACCTGCGTTATTTCATCGCGAGCTTTGATGGTTGTATCGATGCTATGCCCCCCCGCAAGAACGTCATCAACGTACATACTTGTGCGAAGAATATCTGCTGCTGTAGGGGCTGAGCTCTCCACGTCGTCCGCTAGTTGATGCAGTGTTCTTATGGCCAGATACGGGGTAATGATCGCATCCCAATTGGAAATGTCAATTTGATGACATTGGAGCGACGAAATGCAATTACTAATGTCGCGTTGCAATTTTTTAATTGCTGTACCGCATTCACTTTCGACAATAGTTAAACTAAACAATGTTTTTAATTGAGTATTGACCAGGATACGTTTATTTTCGTACCTGTCACTCAGATTTTTCCAGGCTGTTGATAAGCCTTCATTCGTCAATGGACACCTGCGCACAATTTCTTTTGCCTCCCCTTCAGTTTTCTGGTTGAGGTGATATAACTTTTCAACCGGGGTAAGGCGTTTGTTTAATATATATATGGCCGTGAACAAGTCCCTAAAGGTTGGCCAAGAAAGGTAGTCACCTTTGAACACCTCGGTGTCACACGGAGGGAGGCGAATATTATTCTCTCTGATGGAAGAGAGCGGCCGCCGTGGTGTGAAGGTAGTGTTGCCGGCCTACCACACCGAAGGTCCATGGTTCGAGCCCTGGTACAGGTAACATCAAAAGTGATTTGAAAAAAGTTTTTCAAAAACGGGGTCGCCCCTCGGCAGTGGTTTGGCAAACTCTACGAGTGTATTTCTGCCATGACAGGCTTCTCAGCAAAAATTCGTCTCCTTTGTAGATGCCGTTCGGAGTCGGCAAAAAACTGTAGGTCCCACCAATTTGTAGGGAAAATTCAAATCGGCACACCACAAATTGGAAGAGAAGCTTGGCGCAAAAATCTCTTAGGAGGTTTATGATGATATACCTGTTGTATATCGCGCCATAGATAGATAGATGGAAGATTCAGAGACTTTAGGGGCAGGTGTGGCAGGTATGGATAATTTTTCGACCTCAGCATTAATTGTGGACATGCATTTCGCGTAGCATGCGAAACAGGTCTTGTTTTTCTGACGTAAAGACTGCAAGTCATCTTTGGTTAAGTCAGCCGAGCTGAGTATACTCTCATATGTCGCTTTAGTCTTCTTCCACAACGATTTTAACTCCTCTTGCTGTATTGCAAGGGTGTGTTTATCTAATTCTCCGACTGGTGTAGAGCTGAAGTCTTGCTGAAACTCAACTATGCAGTCGGATAGTCGGATGTAGGTCTCCATTTTTCTTATTAATTTGAATATTTTGTCTCTTTAAAGGAACGAGAACAGAAGTAACGACTCAGGAATTTTGTGCTCGGAATGTAAGCGAAGTTAAGGATGACACAGATAGAAATCTGGATGCAGATTTAGTGTGTCTAAAAAATGTAAAAGTGAAGAAGTGTAATTTGAAAGTGGCACAGATAGAAATATCGGTACAGATTTAGTGTGCCTTGGGGAAAATAAACCACAGTGAATGAAATTCCCTGAATTGCCAAACCAAAATAATATAGAAGTGTTATACAAATCAATTGTGCTTTTCCAGAAATGTGGAAATGTATAAAATTGTTTATTGAAATTTATATTGATACTCCTAATAAGTTTTATAAGCAATAATATCAAAAAAAACAAGCCACCCAGTGTAGTGATACTGTCCTAAATGCGCAACGTTTTTGTATTGTTTGTAGTGAGTTTTGTGTTGGCTCTATAAAAAGCATCAATCAAGTGAGAATAAAGCGATGTAGTAACTCAAAGAATTTCCACAGTATTTGGCAAATAAGAGATATACAGTGCAGTGATGTGTATACAAAAAAAAAATAAAAAAAATTCACTGACTGCCTGCCTTGAGCTGTGTCGGATAAGTCTTACTACTGGTGAGGGACTTAACCGATAGTCAAAAGGCGAAAGTGTGCCCACGAGAACACAAATTTCTCACTTGCTTTGTTTTCCAAGACACACTCACAAAATTCACTCGATACGTTTTTCACGTATGTTAAAAAAAAGTGGTGCATGAACCAAACAAAAAAACCAACGTACCTTGTGAAATGAGTGTTATGCGTGACGATTGTTGCAATAATGTTGTTAAAGTGGACTGTGTGATGCTGTGTTAATGGACTGTATGAGCTGATATGAATATGATGATATGATATGTATGCGAAGATGTGATGTGATGTGATGATGCCAATGTTCGTATATGTGTGTGATACTGTAGCTCGCTGGTACAGCCTTTGGTAGTTTGTGAACTTTCGCTCGTTTGTTGTCACTCGCTGATATACTTTCGCTGGTTTTTTGTTTATTATCCAATTGATCTTATTATTTTAAATTAATTAAGATTGATGTGGATTTTGGATTTCTCTGTGAGTGACTGGGTGGTTAAATATTTTTGTTGTTTTCCTGGCGCGATAGGACCAATGTTTTTACGGCGGAGTCGTTCCAATGACGGGGCGCGCTCGCACGTAATAGGGGTAGGAAAGAAAAAAGGCAACGAGTTAATAAATAAATAAACACCGGAGTTCAATGTAAATAATTACAATGGATAAGTGGTTTTTATTAAAGTAGAGGTTAAATTAGATATACGACCGTATTGTGAATTTAAAGTTATGGAATCTGTATAATTACCTGGGATGGCTGCTGGTGACTCTTGTACGCTCGATAAACAAGTGTCCGAGCCCTTTCTTTTAATTTTGCTCTGTACCGCCGCCGAATGCTTACTTTCGTTAGGTTAGGAGGGGTAAGAGCTGTTATCGGTAAAAGAGATAAAACTAACCGCAGGGGCAGATACGTAAAGCTGCACAAATACGAGGGGCGACCGTGATATTTAGGCCGGTGGCCTAAACAGATATATTTATCGATAACTGAGGTACCGGTCAGGTTGGGGTTTCCCTAAAACCTCGAAATTTGAATATAATATCGGTATCAAACGAAATGGCAGGGCCATAGTTAAATTTGGGCATTGCTATATTTCGATATATTTATCGATAACTGAGTTACCGGTCAAAATGTGGTTCCCCTAAAACCTTGAAATTTGTATATAATATCGGTATCAAACGAAAGGGCAAGGCCATAGTTACATTTGGAATTTGCTATATATCGATAAATTTATCGATAACTGAGTTACCGGTCAAAATGTGGTTCCCCTAAAACCTTGAAATTTGTATATAATATCGGTATCAAACGAAAGGGCAAGGCCATAGGTTACGTTTGGATTTTGCTATATTTCGATAAATTTATCGATAACTGAGTTACCGGTCAAAATGTGGTTCCCCTAAAACCTTGAAATTTGTATATAATATCGGTATCAAACGAAGGGCAAGGCCTTAGGTTTCATTTGGACTTTGCTATATTTCGATATATTTACCGATAACTGAGTTACCGGTCAAAATGTGGTTCCCATTAAAATTTGAAATTCGCGTGCAATATGGGTATCAAACAAAAATGAAAGGCCACTACTTTCATTTGAACTTCTATATTTCGATATATTTATCTATAATTGAGTTACCGGTCAAGTTGGGGTTTCCCTAAGACCTCGAAATTTGAATATAATATCGGCATAGAACGAAATGGCAAGGCCATAGGCTTCATTTGGAATTTGCTATATATCGATAAATTTATCTATAACTGAGTTATCGGTCAAGTTGGGGTTTCCCTAAGACCTCGAAATTTGAATATAATATCGGCATAGAACGAAATGGCAAGGCCATAGGTTTCATTTGGAATTTGCTATATTTTGATATATTTATCGATAACTGAGTTACCGGTCAAAATGTGGTTCCCCTAAACCCTTGAAATTTGTATATAATATCGGTATCAAACGAAAGGGTAAGGCCATAGGTTACCTTTGGACTTTGCTATATTTCGATATATTTATCGATAATTGAGTTACGGGTCAAAATGTGGTTCCCCTAAAACCTTGAAATTTGTATATAATATCGGTATCAAACGAAAGGGCAAGGACATAGGTTACATTTGGACTTTGCTATATTTCGATAAATTTCTCGATAACTGAGTTACCGGTCAAAATGCGGTTCCCCTAAAACCTTGAAATTTGTATATAATATCGGTATCAAACGAAAGCGCAAGGCCATAGGTTACATTTGGACTTTGCTATATTTCGATATATTTATCGATAATTGAGTTACGGGTCAAAATGTGGTTCCCCTAAAACCTTGCAATTTATATATAATATCGGTATCAAACGAAAGTGCAAGGCCTTAGGTTACATTTGAACTTTGCTATATTTCGATATATTTATCGATAACTGAGTTACCGGTCAAAATGTGGTTACCCTAAAACCTTGAAATTTGTATATAATGTCGGTATCAAACGAAGGGCAAGGCCTTAGGTTTCATTTGGACTTTGCTATATTTTGATATATTTATCGATAACTGAGTTACCGGTCAAAATGCGGTTCCCCTAAAACCTTGACTTTGCTATATTTCGATATATTTATCGATACTTGAGTTACCGCTCAAAATGTGGTTCCCCTAAAACCTTGAAATTTGTATATAATATCGGTATCAAACGAAAGGGCAAGGCCATAGGTTACATTTGGACTTTGCTATATTTCGATATATTTATCAATAATTGAGTTACGGGTCAAAATGTGGTTCCCCTAAAACCTTGCAATTTATATATAATATCGGTATCAAACGAAAGTGCAAGGCCCTAGGTTACATTTGAACTTTGCTATATTTCGATATATTTATCGATAACTGAGTTACCGGTCAAAATGTGGTTACCCTAAAACCTTGAAATTTGTATATAATGTCGGTATCAAACGAAGGGCAAGACCTTAGGTTTCATTTGGACTTTGCTATATTTTGATATATTTATCGATAACTGAGTTACCGGTCAAAATGCGGTTCCCCTAAAACCTTGAAATTTGTATATAATATCGGTATCAAACGAAAGGGCAAGGCCATAGGTTACATTTGGACTTTGCTATATTTCGATAAATTGATCGATAACTGAGTTACCGGTCAAAATGTGGTTCCGCCAAAACATTGAAATTTGTATATAATATCAGTATCAAACGAAAGGGCATGGCCATAGGTTACATTTGCACTTTGCTATATTTCGATATATTTACCGATAACTGAGTTACGGGTCAAAATGTGGTTCCCCTAAAACCTTACAATTTATATATAATATCGGTATCAAACGAAAGTGCAAGGCCTTAGGTTACATTTGAACTTTGCTATATTTCGATAAATTGATCGATAACTGAGTTACCGGTCAAAATGTGGTTCCGCCAAAACATTGAAATTTGTATATAATATCAGTATCAAACGAAAGGGCATGGCCATAGGTTACGTTTGGATTTTGCTATATTTCGATATATTTATCGATAATTGAGTTACGGGTCAAAATGTGGTTCCCCTAAACCCTTGAAATTTGTATATAATATCGGTATCAAACGAAAGGGTAAGGCCATAGGTTACCTTTGGACTTTGCTATATTTCGATATATTTATCGATAATTGAGTTACGGGTCAAAATGTGGTTCCCCTAAAACCTTGCAATTTATATATAATATCGGTATCAAACGAAAGTGCAAGGCCTTAGGTTACATTTGAACTTTGCTATATTTCGATATATTTATCGATAACTGAGTTACAGGTCAAAATGTGGTCCCCCTAAAACCTTGAAATTTGTATATAATATCGGTATCAAACGAAAGGGCAAGGACATAGGTTACATTTGGACTTTGCTATATTTCGATAAATTTCTCGATAACTGAGTTACCGGTCAAAATGCGGTTCCCCTAAAACCTTGAAATTTGTATATAATATCGGTATCAAACGAAAGGGCAAGGCCATAGGTTACATTTGGACTTTGCTATATTTCGATATATTTATCGATAATTGAGTTACGGGTCAAAATGTGGTTCCCCTAAAACCTTGCAATTTATATATAATATCGGTATCAAACGAAAGTGCAAGGCCTTAGGTTACATTTGAACTTTGCTATATTTCGATATATTTATCGATAACTGAATTACCGGTCAAAATGTGGTTACCCTAAAACCTTGAAATTTGTATATAATGTCGGTATCAAACGAAGGGCAAGGCCTTAGGTTTCATTTGGACTTTGCTATATTTTGATATATTTATCGATAACTGAGTTACCGGTCAAAATGCGGTTCCCCTAAAACCTTGAAATTTGTATATAAGGTCGGTATCAAACGAAAGGGCAAGGCCATAGGTTACATTTGGACTTTGCTATATTTCGATAAATTGATCGATAACTGAGTTACCGGTCAAAATGTGGTTCCGCCAAACCATTGAAATTTGTATATAATATCAGTATCAAACGAAAGGGCATGGCCATAGGTTACGTTTGGATTTTGCTATATTTCGATAAATTTATCGATAACTGAGTTACCGGTCAAAATGTGGTTCCCCTAAAACCTTGAAATTTGTATATAATATCGGTATCAAACGAAGGGCAAGGCCTTAGGTTTCATTTGGACTTTGCTATAATTCGATATATTTACCGATAACTGAGTTACCGGTCAAAATGCGGTTCCCCTAAAACCTTGAAATTTGTATATAATATCGGTATCAAACGAAAAGGCAAGGCCATAGGTTACATTTGCACTTTGCTATATTTCGATATATTTACCGATAACTGAGTTACGGGTCAAAATGTGGTTCCCCTAAAACCTTACAATTTATATATAATATCGGTATCAAACGAAAGTGCAAGGCCTTAGGTTACATTTGAACTTTGCTATATTTCGATATATTTATCGATAACTGAGTTACCGCTCAAAATGTGGTTCCCCTAAGACCTTGAAATTTGTTTATAATATCGGTATCAAACGAAGGGCAAGGCGTTGGGTTTCATTTGGACTTTGCTATATTTCGATATATTTACCGATAACTTAGTTACCGGTCAAAATGTGGTTCCCCTAAACCCTTGAAATTTGTATATAATATCGGTATCAAACGAAAGGGTAAGGCCATAGGCTTCATTTGAAATTTGCTATATTTCGATACATTTATCGATAACTGAGTTACCGGTCAAAATGTGGTTCCCATTAAAATTTGAAATTCGTGTGCAATATGGGTATCAAACAAAAAGGAAAGGCCACTACTTTCATTTGAACTTCTATATTTCGATATATTTATCTATAACTGAGTTACCGGTCAAGTTGGGGTTTCCCTAAGACCTCGAAATTTGAATATAATATCGGCATAGAACCAAATGGCACGGCCATAGGCTTCATTTGGAATTTTCTGTATATCGATAAATTTATCGATAACTGAGTTACCGTTCAAAATGTGGTTCCCCTAAAACCTTGAAATTTGTATATAATATCGGTATCAAACGAAAGGGCAAGGCCATAGGTTACATTTGGACTTTGCTATATTTCGATATATTTATCGATAACTGAGTTACCGGTCAAAATGTGGTTCCCATTAAAATTTGAAATTCGCGTGCAATATGGGTATCAAACAAAAATGAAAGGCCACTACTTTTATTTGAACTTCTATATTTCGATATATTTATCTATAATTGAGTTACCGGTCAAGTTGGGGTTTCCCTAAGACCTCGAAATTTGAATATAATATCGGCATAGAACGAAATGGCAAGGCCATAGGCTTCATTTGGAATTTGCTATATATCGATAAATTTATCTATAACTGAGTTACCGGTCAAGTTGGGGTTTCCCTAAGACCTCGAAATTTGAATATAATATCGGCATAGAACGAAATGGCAAGGCCATAGGTTTCATTTGGAATTTGCTATATTTTGATATATTTATCGATAACTGAGTTACCGGTCAATATGTGGTTCCCCTAAACCCTTGAAATTTGTATATAATATCGGTATCAAACGAAAGGGCAAGGCCATAGGTTACATTTGGACTTTGCTATATTTCGATATATTTATCGATAATTGAGTTACGGGTCAAAATGTGGTTCCCCTAAAACCTTGCAATTTATATATAATATCGGTATCAAACGAAAGGGCAAGGCCATAGGTTACATTTGGACTTTGCTATATTTCGATATATTTATCGATAACTGAGTTACCGCTCAAAATGTGGTTCCCCTAAAACCTTGAAATTTGTATATAATATCGGTATCAAACGAAAGGGCAAGGCCATAGGTTACATTTGGACTTTGCTATATTTCGATATATTTATCGATAATTGAGTTACGGGTCAAAATGTGGTTCCCCTAAAACCTTGCAATTTATATATAATATCGGTATCAAACGAAAGTGCAAGGCCTTAGGTTACATTTGAACTTTGCTATATTTCGATATATTTATCGATAACTGAGTTACCGGTCAAAATGTGGTTACCCTAAAACCTTGAAATTTGTATATAATGTCGGTATCAAACGAAGGGCAAGACCTTAGGTTTCATTTGGACTTTGCTATATTTTGATATATTTATCGATAACTGAGTTACCGGTCAAAATGCGGTTCCCCTAAAACCTTGAAATTTGTATATAATATCGGTATCAAACGAAAGGGCAAGGCCATAGGTTACATTTGGACTTTGCTATATTTCGATAAATTGATCGATAACTGAGTTACCGGTCAAAATGTGGTTCCGCCAAAACATTGAAATTTGTATATAATATCAGTATCAAACGAAAGGGCATGGCCATAGGTTACGTTTGGATTTTGCTATATTTCGATAAATTTATCGATAACTGAGTTACCTTTCAAAATGTGGTTCCCCTAAAACCTTGAAATTTGTATATAATATCGGTATCAAACGAAGGGCAAGACCTTAGGTTTCATTTGGACTTTGCTATATTTCGATATATTTACCGATAACTGAGTTACCGGTCAAAATGCGGTTCCCCTAAAACCTTGAAATTTGTATATAATGTCGGTATCAAACGAAGGGCAAGACCTTAGGTTTCATTTGGACTTTGCTATATTTTGATATATTTATCGATAACTGAGTTACCGGTCAAAATGCGGTTCCCCTAAAACCTTGAAATTTGTATATAATATCGGTATCAAACGAAAGGGCAAGGCCATAGGTTACATTTGGACTTTGCTATATTTCGATAAATTGATCGATAACTGAGTTACCGGTCAAAATGTGGTTCCGCCAAAACATTGAAATTTGAATATAATATCAGTATCAAACGAAAGGGCATGGCCATAGGTTGCGTTTGGATTTTGCTATATTTCGATAAATTTATCGATAACTGAGCTACCGGTCAAAATGTGGTTCCCATAAAACCTTGAAATTTGTTTATAATATCGGTATCAAACGAAGCGCAAGGCGTTGGGTTTCATTTGGACTTTGCTATATTTCGATATATTTTCCGATAACTGAGTTACCGGTCAAAATGTGGTTCCCATTAAAATTTGAAATTTCCGTTCAATTTCGGTATCAAACAAATATCATTTGAAATATTTATATTTTCATATATTCATCGATAAATGAGTTATCGGTCAAGGGGTTTCCCTAAGACCTCGAAATTTGAATATAATATCGGCATAGAACGAAATGGCAAGGCCATAGGCTTCATTTGGAATTTGCTATATTTCGATACATTTGTCGATAACTGAGTTACCGGTCAAAATGTGGTTCCCATTAAAATTTGAAATTCGCGTGCAATATGGGTATCAAACAAAAAAGGAAAGGCCACTACTTTCATTTGAACTTCTATATTTCGATATATTTATCTATAACTAAGTTACCGGTCAAGTTGGGGTTTCCCTAAGACCTCGAAATTTGAATATAATATCGGCATAGAACGAAATAGCAAGGCCATAGGCTTCATTTGGAATTTGCTATATATCGATAAATTTATCGATAACTGAGTTACCGGTCAAAATGTGGTTCCCCTAAAACCTTGAAATTTGTATATAATATCGGTATCAAACGAAAGGGCAAGGCCATAGGTTACATTTGGACTTGGCTATATTTCGATATATTTATCGATAACTGAGTTACCGGTCAAAATGTGGTTCCCATTAAAATTTGAAATTCGCGTGCAATATGGGTATCAAACAAAAAGGAAAGGCCACTACTTTCATTTGAACTTCTATATTTCGATATATTTATCTATAACTGAGTTACCGGTCAAGTTGGGGTTTCCCTAAGACCTCGAAATTTGAATATAATATCGGCATAGAACGAAATGGCAAGGCCATAGGCTTCATTTGGAATTTGCTATAATTTGATATATTTATCGATAACTGAGTTACCGGTCAAAATGTGGTTCCCCTAAACCCTTGAAATTTGTATATAATATCGGTATCAAACGAAAGGGTAAGGCCATAGGTTACCTTTGGACTTTGCTATATTTCGATATATTTATCGATAATTGAGTTACGGGTCAAAATGTGGTTCTCCTAAAACCTTGCAATTTATATATAATATCGGTATCAAACGAAAGTGCAAGGCCTTAGGTTACATTTGAACTTTGCTATATTTCGATATATTTATCTTTCACTTTTTTGCTGGCTCGAGGTCTATGTTTTTCTCGCAAAAACTAATAAAAACACAAGTTTTTCGTTTTGCCAATATATTTCAATTGCCGTCGGCAATCGTCTTCAGGACAAACTAATAACAACAAAAATATTAATGTAATAAATAAGTAACATAACTAATAACAAATGGTTTTCATACATACATTTATTAACACGTTGTCACTGCTTAACGTGGAGTATCATATTAACTATTTTTTGATAACAAATGTCTATACGTCTGCGCTACTCCCTCAACATCAGATCTGTAATTTATTCTCTTTTCTGTCGGTGTGTTGATTATGTGCAGCATTTCTAATGTGTATCTCTTCTTGTATTGTTTTTCTTGCTGGAGCACAGAAGCTTCGTCAAAGTTTGGTGAGTGTTCATTGCTTGCACAGTGGGCCATTAGAGCCGTTTTATGGTTTTGTGTTTGATGACAATATTTAAAGTCAGATTTATGTTGCGCTAATCTACTTTTTAATTTTGACTTTGTAGTTCCTACATAAAACTTGTTACAGGGTTCGTTGAGATTACCTTTGCAAGGTATTTTGTATATGACATTACTTTTTTCCGCGATTGGTATTTTTGATTTGGTATTATTGAAAATGTATTTTAAAGTATTTATTGGTTTGTGTGCTATTTTTATTTTTTCATTGTTGTAGCAATCTGATTTTTTAAGCCGCTCTATTAGTAATGTTACTTATTTATTACATTAATATTTTTGTTGTTATTAGTTTGTCCTGAAGACGATTGCCGACGGCAATTGAAATATATTGGCAAAACGAAAAACTTGTGTTTTTATTAGCTTTTGCGAGAAAAACATAGACCTCGAGCCAGCAAAAAAGTGAAAGTTAAGAAGGAAAGGTCGACAAAACAGAATTTTCGATATATTTATCGATAACTGAGTTACAGGTCAAAATGTGGTCCCCCTAAAACCTTGAAATTTGTGTATAATGTCGGTATCAAACGAAGGGCAAGGCCTTAGGTTTCATTTGGACTTTGCTATATTTTGATATATTTATCGATAACTGAGTTACCGGTCAAAATGCGGTTCCCCTAAAACCTTGAAATTTGTATATAATATCGGTATCAAACGAAAGGGCAAGGCCATAGGTTACATTTGGACTTTGCTATATTTCGATAAATTTATCGATAACTGAGTTACCGGTCAAAATGTGGTTCCGCCAAAACATTGAAATTTGTATATAATATCAGTATCAGACGAAAGGGCATGGCCATAGGTTACGTTTGGATTTTGCTATATTTCGATAAATTTATCGATAACTGAGTTACCGGTCAAAATGTGGTTCCCCTAAAACTTTGAAATATGTATATAATATCGGTATCAAACGAAGGGCAAGGCCTTAGGTTTCATTTGGACTTTGCTATATTTCGATATATTTACCGATAACTGAGTTACCGGTCAAAATGCGGTTCCCCTAAAACCTGGAAATTTGTATATAATATCGGTATCAAACGAAAAGGCAAGGCCATAGGTTACATTTGGACTTTGCTATATTTCGATAAATTTATCGATAACTGAGTTACCGGTCAAAATGTGGTTCCCCCAAAACATTGAAATTTTTATATAATATCAGTATCAAACGAAAGGGCATGGCCATAGGTTACGTTTGGATTTTGCTATATTTCGATAAATTTATCGATAACTGAGCTACCGGTCAAAATGTGGTTCCCTTAAAACCTTGAAATTTGTTTATAATATCGGTATCAAACGAAGCGCAAGGCGTTGGGTTTCATTTGGACTTTGGTATATTTCGATATATTTACCGATAACTGAGTTACCGGTCAAAATGTGGTTCCCATTAAAATTTGAAATTTCCGTGCAATTTCGGTATCAAACAAATATCATTTGAAATATTTATATTTTCATATATTCACCGATAAATGAGTTATCGGTCAAGGGGTTTCCCTAAGACCTCGAAATTTGAATATAATATCGGCATAGAACGAAATGGCAAGGCCATAGGCTTCATTTGGAATTTGCTATATATCGATAAATTTATCTATTTATAACTGAGTTACCGGTCAAGTTGGGGTTTCCCTAAGACCTCGAAATTTGAATATAATATCGGCATAGAACGAAATGGCAAGGCCATAGGTTTCATTTGGACTTTGCTAGATTTTGATATATTTACCGATAACTGAGTTACCGGTCAAAATGTGGTTCCCCTAAACCCTTGAAATTTGTATATAATATCGGTATCAAACGAAAGGGTAAGGCCATAGGTTACCTTTGGACTTTGCTATATTTCGATACATTTATCGATAATTGAGTTACGGGTCAAAATGTGGTTCCCCTAAAACCTTGCAATTTATATATAATATCGGTATCAAACGAAAGTGCAAGGCCTTAGATTACATTTGAACTTTGCTATATTTCGATATATTTATCGATAACTGAGTTACAGGTCAAAATGTGGTCCCCCTAAAACCTTGAAATTTGTATATAATGTCGGTATCAAACGAAAGGGTAAGGCCATAGGTTACCTTTGGACTTTGCTATATTTCGATACATTTATCGATAATTGAGTTACGGGTCAAAATGTGGTTCCCCTAAAACCTTGCAATTTATATATAATATCGGTATCAAACGAAAGTGCAAGGCCTTAGGTTTCATTTGGACTTTGCTATATTTTGATATATTTATCGATAACTGAGTTACCGGTCAAAATGCGGTTCCCCTAAAACCTTGAAATTTGTATATAATATCGGTATCAAACGAAAGGGCAAGGCCATAGGTTACATTTGGACTTTGCTATATTTCGATAAATTTATCGATAACTGAGTTACCGGTCAAAATGTGGTTCCGCCAAAACATTGAAATTTGTATATAATATCAGTATCAGACGAAAGGGCATGGCCATAGGTTACGTTTGGATTTTGCTATATTTCGATAAATTTATCGATAACTGAGTTACAGGTCAAAATGTGGTCCCCCTAAAACCTTGAAATTTGTGTATAATGTCGGTATCAAACGAAGGGCAAGGCCTTAGGTTTCATTTGGACTTTGCTATATTTTGATATATTTTTCGATAACTGAGTTACCGGTCAAAATGCGGTTACCCTAAAACCTTGAAATTGGTATATAATATCGGTATCAAACGAAGGGCAAGGCCTTAGGTTTCATTTGGACTTTGCTATAATTCGATATATTTACCGATAACTGAGTTACCGGTCAAAATGCGGTTCCCCTAAAACCTTGAAATTTGTATATAATATCGGTATCAAACGAAAAGGCAAGGCCATAGGTTACATTTGCACTTTGCTATATTTCGATATATTTACCGATAACTGAGTTACGGGTCAAAATGTGGTTCCCCTAAAACCTTACAATTTATATATAATATCGGTATCAAACGAAAGTGCAAGGCCTTAGGTTACATTTGGACTTTGCTATATTTCGATATATTTACCGATAACTTAGTTACCGGTCAAAATGTGGTTCCCCTAAACCCTTGAAATTTGTATATAATATCGGTATCAAACGAAAGGGTAAGGCCATAGGCTTCATTTGAAATTTGCTATATTTCGATACATTTATCGATAACTGAGTTACCGGTCAAAATGTGGTTCCCATTAAAATTTGAAATTCGCGTGCAATATGGGTATCAAACAAAAAGGAAAGGCCACTACTTTCATTTGAACTTCTATATTTCGATATATTTATCTATAACTGAGTTACCGGTCAAGTTGGGGTTTCCCTAAGACCTCGAAATTTGAATATAATATCGGCATAGAACCAAATGGCACGGCCATAGGCTTCATTTGGAATTTTCTGTATATCGATAAATTTATCGATAACTGAGTTACCGGTCAAAATGTGGTTCCCCTAAAACCTTGAAATTTGTATATAATATCGGTATCAAACGAAAGGGCAAGGCCATAGGTTACATTTGGACTTTGCTATATTTCGATATATTTATCGATAACTGAGTTACCGGTCAAAATGTGGTTCCCATTAAAATTTGAAATTCGCGTGCAATATGGGTATCAAACAAAAATGAAAGGCCACTACTTTTATTTGAACTTCTATATTTCGATATATTTATCTATAATTGAGTTACCGGTCAAGTTGGGGTTTCCCTAAGACCTCGAAATTTGAATATAATATCGGCATAGAACGAAATGGCAAGGCCATAGGCTTCATTTGGAATTTGCTATATATCGATAAATTTATCTATAACTGAGTTACCGGTCAAGTTGGGGTTTCCCTAAGACCTCGAAATTTGAATATAATATCGGCATAGAACGAAATGGCAAGGCCATAGGTTTCATTTGGAATTTGCTATATTTTGATATATTTATCGATAACTGAGTTACCGGTCAAAATGTGGTTCCCCTAAAACCTTGAAATTTGTATATAATATCGATATCAAACGAAAGGGCAAGGCCATAGGTTACATTTGGACTTTGCTATATTTCGATATATTTATCGATAATTGAGTTACGGGTCAAAATGTGGTTCCCCTAAAACCTTGAAATTTGTATATAATATCGGTATCAAACGAAAGGGCAAGGCCATAGGTTACATTTGGACTTTGCTATATTTCGATAAATTGATCGATAACTGAGTTACCGGTCAAAATGTGGTTCCGCCAAAACATTGAAATTTGTATATAATGTCGGTATCAAACGAAGGGCAAGACCTTAGGTTTCATTTGGACTTTGCTATATTTTGATATATTTATCGATAACTGAGTTACCGGTCAAAATGCGGTTCCCCTAAAACCTTGCAATTTATATATAATATCGGTATCAAACGAAAGGGCAAGGCCATAGGTTACATTTGGACTTTGCTATATTTCGATATATTTATCGATAACTGAGTTACCGCTCAAAATGTGGTTCCCCTAAAACCTTGAAATTTGTATATAATATCGGTATCAAACGAAAGGGCAAGGCCATAGGTTACATTTGGACTTTGCTATATTTCGATATATTTATCGATAATTGAGTTACGGGTCAAAATGTGGTTCCCCTAAAACCTTGCAATTTATATATAATATCGGTATCAAACGAAAGTGCAAGGCCTTAGGTTACATTTGAACTTTGCTATATTTCGATATATTTATCGATAACTGAGTTACCGGTCAAAATGTGGTTACCCTAAAACCTTGAAATTTGTATATAATGTCGGTATCAAACGAAGGGCAAGACCTTAGGTTTCATTTGGACTTTGCTATATTTTGATATATTTATCGATAACTGAGTTACCGGTCAAAATGCGGTTCCCCTAAAACCTTGAAATTTGTATATAATATCGGTATCAAACGAAAGGGCAAGGCCATAGGTTACATTTGTACTTTGCTATATTTCGATAAATTGATCGATAACTGAGTTACCGGTCAAAATGTGGTTCCGCCAAAACATTGAAATTTGTATATAATATCAGTATCAAACGAAAGGGCATGGCCATAGGTTACGTTTGGATTTTGCTATATTTCGATAAATTTATCGATAACTGAGTTACCTTTCAAAATGTGGTTCCCCTAAAACCTTGAAATTTGTATATAATATCGGTATCAAACGAAGGGCAAGGCCTTAGGTTTCATTTGGACTTTGCTATATTTCGATATATTTACCGATAACTGAGTTACCGGTCAAAATGCGGTTCCCCTAAAACCTTGAAATTTGTATATAATATCGGTATCAAACGAAAGGGCAAGGCCATAGGTTACATTTGTACTTTGCTATATTTCGATAAATTGATCGATAACTGAGTTACCGGTCAAAATGTGGTTCCGCCAAAACATTGAAATTTGTATATAATATCAGTATCAAACGAAAGGGCATGGCCATAGGTTACGTTTGGATTTTGCTATATTTCGATAAATTTATCGATAACTGAGTTACCTTTCAAAATGTGGTTCCCCTAAAACCTTGAAATTTGTATATAATATCGGTATCAAACGAAGGGCAAGGCCTTAGGTTTCATTTGGACTTTGCTATATTTCGATATATTTACCGATAACTGAGTTACCGGTCAAAATGCGGTTCCCCTAAAACCTTGAAATTTGTATATAATGTCGGTATCAAACGAAGGGCAAGACCTTAGGTTTCATTTGGACTTTGCTATATTTTGATATATTTATCGATAACTGAGTTACCGGTCAAAATGCGGTTCCCCTAAAACCTTGAAATTTGTATATAATATCGGTATCAAACGAAAGGGCAAGGCCATAGGTTACATTTGGACTTTGCTATATTTCGATAAATTGATCGATAACTGAGTTACCGGTCAAAATGTGGTTCCCTTAAAACCTTGAAATTTGTTTATAATATCGGTATCAAACGAAGCGCAAGGCGTTGGGTTTCATTTGGACTTTGCTATATTTCGATATATTTACCGATAACTGAGTTACCGGTCAAAATGTGGTTCCCATTAAAATTTGAAATTTCCGTTCAATTTCGGTATCAAACAAATATCATTTGAAATATTTATATTTTCATATATTCATCGATAAATGAGTTATCGGTCAAGGGGTTTCCCTAAGACCTCGAAATTTGAATATAATATCGGCATAGAACGAAATGGCAAGGCCATAGGCTTCATTTGGAATTTGCTATATTTCGATACATTTGTCGATAACTGAGTTACCGGTCAAAATGTGGTTCCCATTAAAATTTGAAATTCGCGTGCAATATGGGTATCAAACAAAAAAGGAAAGGCCACTACTTTCATTTGAACTTCTATATTTCGATATATTTATCTATAACTAAGTTACCGGTCAAGTTGGGGTTTCCCTAAGACCTCGAAATTTGAATATAATATCGGCATAGAACGAAATAGCAAGGCCATAGGCTTCATTTGGAATTTGCTATATATCGATAAATTTATCGATAACTGAGTTACCGGTCAAAATGTGGTTCCCCTAAAACCTTGAAATTTGTATATAATATCGGTATCAAACGAAAGGGCAAGGCCATAGGTTACATTTGGACTTGGCTATATTTCGATATATTTATCGATAACTGAGTTACCGGTCAAAATGTGGTTCCCATTAAAATTTGAAATTCGCGTGCAATATGGGTATCAAACAAAAAGGAAAGGCCACTACTTTCATTTGAACTTCTATATTTCGATATATTTATCTATAACTGAGTTACCGGTCAAGTTGGGGTTTCCCTAAGACCTCGAAATTTGAATATAATATCGGCATAGAACGAAATGGCAAGGCCATAGGCTTCATTTGGAATTTGCTATAATTTGATATATTTATCGATAACTGAGTTACCGGTCAAAATGTGGTTCCCCTAAACCCTTGAAATTTGTATATAATATCGGTATCAAACGAAAGGGTAAGGCCATAGGTTACCTTTGGACTTTGCTATATTTCGATATATTTATCGATAATTGAGTTACGGGTCAAAATGTGGTTCTCCTAAAACCTTGCAATTTATATATAATATCGGTATCAAACGAAAGTGCAAGGCCTTAGGTTACATTTGAACTTTGCTATATTTCGATATATTTATCTTTCACTTTTTTGCTGGCTCGAGGTCTATGTTTTTCTCGCAAAAACTAATAAAAACACAAGTTTTTCGTTTTGCCAATATATTTCAATTGCCGTCGGCAATCGTCTTCAGGACAAACTAATAACAACAAAAATATTAATGTAATAAATAAGTAACATAACTAATAACAAATGGTTTTCATACATACATTTATTAACACGTTGTCACTGCTTAACGTGGAGTATCATACTAACTATTTTTTGATAACAAATGTCTATACGTCTGCGCTACTCCCTCAACATCAGATCTGTAATTTATTCTCTTTTCTGTCGGTGTGTTGATTATGTGCAGCATTTCTAATGTGTATCTCTTCTTGTATTGTTTTTCTTGCTGGAGCACAGAAGCTTCGTCAAAGTTTGGTGAGTGTTCATTGCTTGCACAGTGGGCCATTAGAGCCGTTTTATGGTTTTGTGTTTGATGACAATATTTAAAGTCAGATTTATGTTGCGCTAATCTACTTTTTAATTTTGACTTTGTAGTTCCTACAAAAAATTTTTTACAGGGTTCGTTGAGATTACCTTTGCAAGGTATTTTGTATATGACATTACTTTTTTCCGCGATTGGTATTTTTGATTTGGTATTATTGAAAATGTATTTTAAAGTATTTATTGGTTTGTGTGCTATTTTTATTTTTTCATTGTTGTAGCAATCTGATTTTTTAAGCCGCTCTATTAGTAATGTTACTTAGTTATTACATTAATATTTTTGTTGTTATTAAATTGTCCTGAAGACGATTGCCGACGGCAATTGAAATATATTGGCAAAACGAAAAACTTGTGTTTTTATTAGCTTTTGCGAGAAAAACATAGACCTCGAGCCAGCAAAAAAGTGAAAGTTAAGAAGGAAAGGTCGACAAAACAGAATTTTCGATATATTTATCGATAACTGAGTTACAGGTCAAAATGTGGTCCCCCTAAAACCTTGAAATTTGTGTATAATGTCGGTATCAAACGAAGGGCAAGGCCTTAGGTTTCATTTGGACTTTGCTATATTTTGATATATTTATCGATAACTGAGTTACCGGTCAAAATGCGGTTCCCCTAAAACCTTGAAATTTGTATATAATATCGGTATCAAACGAAAGGGCAAGGCCATAGGTTACATTTGGACTTTGCTATATTTCGATAAATTTATCGATAACTGAGTTACCGGTCAAAATGTGGTTCCGCCAAAACATTGAAATTTGTATATAATATCAGTATCAGACGAAAGGGCATGGCCATAGGTTACGTTTGGATTTTGCTATATTTCGATAAATTTATCGATAACTGAGTTACCGGTCAAAATGTGGTTCCCCTAAAACTTTGAAATATGTATATAATATCGGTATCAAACGAAGGGCAAGGCCTTAGGTTTCATTTGGACTTTGCTATATTTCGATATATTTACCGATAACTGAGTTACCGGTCAAAATGCGGTTCCCCTAAAACCTGGAAATTTGTATATAATATCGGTATCAAACGAAAAGGCAAGGCCATAGGTTACATTTGGACTTTGCTATATTTCGATAAATTTATCGATAACTGAGTTACCGGTCAAAATGTGGTTCCCCCAAAACATTGAAATTTTTATATAATATCAGTATCAAACGAAAGGGCATGGCCATAGGTTACGTTTGGATTTTGCTATATTTCGATAAATTTATCGATAACTGAGCTACCGGTCAAAATGTGGTTCCCTTAAAACTTTGAAATTTGTTTATAATATCGGTATCAAACGAAGCGCAAGGCGTTGGGTTTCATTTGGACTTTGGTATATTTCGATATATTTACCGATAACTGAGTTACCGGTCAAAATGTGGTTCCCATTAAAATTTGAAATTTCCGTGCAATTTCGGTATCAAACAAATATCATTTGAAATATTTATATTTTCATATATTCACCGATAAATGAGTTATCGGTCAAGGGGTTTCCCTAAGACCTTGAAATTTGAATATAATATCGGCATAGAACGAAATGGCAAGGCCATAGGCTTCATTTGGACTTTGCTATATTTCGATAAATTTATCGATAACTGAGTTACCGGTCAAAATGTGGTTCCGCCAAAACATTGAAATTTGTATATAATATCAGTATCAGACGAAAGGGCATGGCCATAGGTTACGTTTGGATTTTGCTATATTTCGATAAATTTATCGATAACTGAGTTACCGGTCAAAATGTGGTTCCCCTAAAACCTTGAAATATGTATATAATATCGGTATCAAACGAAGGGCAAGGCCTTAGGTTTCATTTGGACTTTGCTATATTTCGATATATTTACCGATAACTGAGTTACCGGTCAAAATGTGGTTCCCCCAAAACATTGAAATTTGTATATAATATCAGTATCAAACGAAAGGGCATGGCCATAGGTTACGTTTGGATTTTGCTATATTTCGATAAATTTATCGATAACTGAGCTACCGGTCAAAATGTGGTTCCCTTAAAACCTTGAAATTTGTTTATAATATCGGTATCAAACGAAGCGCAAGGCGTTGGGTTTCATTTGGACTTTGCTATATTTCGATATATTTACCGATAACTGAGTTACCGGTCAAAATGTGGTTCCCATTAAAATTTGAATTTTCCGTGCAATTTCGGTATCAAACAAATATCATTTGAAATATTTATATTTTCATATATTCATCGATAAATGAGTTATCGGTCAAGGGGTTTCCCTAAGACCTCGAAATTTGAATATAATATCGGCCTAGAACGAAATGGCAAGGCCATAGGCTTCATTTGGAATTTGCTATATATCGATAAATTTATCGATAACTGAGTTACCGGTAAAAATGTGGTTCCCCTAAAACCTCCAAATTTGTATATAATATCGGTATCAAACGAAAGCCCAAGGATTTAGGTTTCATTTGGTCTTTGCTATATTTCGATATATTTATCGATAACTGAGTTGGGGTTTCCCTAAAACCTCGAAATTTGAATACAACATGGGTGTCAAACGAAAGTGAAAAGCCACAGCTTTAATAATAATAATAATAATTCCCAACGGATTACCCACCATATCCCGCCCGACCGGCGCGAGGGGCGCATCCGCATAACGCGCGGATTATTCGTTCGTGCCGAGTCGTTGAAAGGCTTTGGTTTGTTAATCGTCGAGATCTAAAACTGCTCAGCTACAGAGAAAACCTCATCAGCTAAGTAAAGTAGATATAGGATAGATTATACATTAAGAAATAACTAGTTAACAGAATAAAATTATTGTTAAAAGTTAAAATAGAAGTCAAAGAATAAAAAACAATTAGTAGCTATGAATTTAGGACAGAAAGAATTGATTTTTTTATGCTGAAAAGTGAGTCTGAAATATCAAATCTACCAGAAAGAGAGTTATAATCTTGACACAAACAGCGAAAAGGCTCATTTAACTGAAAATTGGTTCGGCACTGTTTTAAGACTAGAGGTTTAAAATGCCTTGAAGGACGAGACGGTACATTGAAGTTCACTTCACTTAGAAGAAATGGGCTGGATAGTGAACCATTTAGCAATTTAATCATAAAAATAATTCCAAGCATTTCCCTCCGACTAGAAAGTGTGTGTAGATTAATGAGTTTTAAACGATTCGTATAGGGTGGCAGATTGTACGAGGGATCCCAATGAAAATCTCTTAAGGCAAATAGTAAAAATTGTTTTTGAACTGATTCAAGGCGATCTACATGAACCTGGTAACGCGGGTTCCAAATTATAAAACCATATTCAAGTATCGGTCTGACTAATGTAGTGAAGAGGGCTTTAGTTACATAAGGGTCGCTAAATTCTTTAGACCATCGTTTAACGAATGCTAGGACACCTCTAGCCTTATTGACTGTTGTATTAATATGGCGGTTGAAACTGAGTTTATAGTCCATAGTAACCCCCAGGTCAACAAAATCATACACTTGCTCAAGACTATAATTTTTAATTGTATAGGAAGCCGGCTGAGAAATTCCACGCGAAAAACCCATGTGTTTACATTTTTTAAGGTTAAGTGGCATATAATTTAAATCGCACCAAGTAACTAGTGCATCTAGATCTGATTGTAGCTTATTTCTATCTTCAAATGACGCGAATGACATGAAAAGCTTTACGTCGTCGGCATACATTAACATTTTTGAAAATTTTATTATTGTAGAAATATCATTTATAAACAACAAGAACAGAATCGGGCCAAGATGGCTTCCTTGAGGAACCCCCGAAGAGACATAAATGACATCGGATACTAAATTTTTAAACATTACTCTTTGTGTCCTGTCACTAAGGTAAGAAGAGATCCAGCGATTGAGACCCGGCTTTCATTTGAATTGTTCCATAATTCGATATATTTATCGATAAATGAGTTATCGGTCAAAATGTTGTTCCCCTAATTTGAATATAATGTCGGTATCAAACGAAGGCCAAGACCTTAGGTTACCTTTGGACTTTGCTATATTTCGATATATTTATCGATAACTGAGCTACCGGTCAAAATGTGGTTCCCTTAACACCTTGAAATTTGTTTATAATATCGGTATCAAACGAAGCGCAAGGCGTTGGGTTTCATTTGGACTTTGCTATATTTCGATATATTTACCGATAACTGAGTTACCGGTCAAAATGTGGTTCCCATTAAAATTTGAATTTTCCGTGCAATATCGGTATCAAACAATATCATTTGAAATATTTATATTTTCATATATTCATCGATAAATGAGTTATCGGTCAAGGGGTTTCCCTAAGACCTCGAAATTTGAATATAATATCGGCATAGAACGAAATGGCAAGGCCATAGGCTTCATTTGGAATTTGCTATATATCGATAAATTTATCGATAACTGAGTTACCGGTCAAAATGTGGTTCCCCTAAAACCTTGAAATTTGTATATAATATCGGTATCAAACGAAAGCCCAAGGATTTAGGTTTCGTTTGCACTTTGCTATATTTCGATATATTTATCGATAACTGAGTTGGGGTTTCCCTAAAACCTCGAAATTTGAATACAACATGGGTGTCAAACGAAAGTGAAAAGCCACAGCTTTCATTTGAATTGTTCCATAATTCGATATATTCATCGATAAATGAGTTATCGGTCAAAATGTTGTTCCCCTAATTTGAATATAATGTCGGTATCAAACGAAGGCCAAGACCTTAGGTTACCTTTAGACTTTGCTATATTTCGATATATTTATCGATAATTGAGCTACCGGTCAAAATGTGGTTCCCTTCAAACCTTGAAATTTGTTTATAATATTGGTATCAAACGAAGCGCAAGGCGTTGGGTTTCATTTGGACTTTGCTATATTTCGATATATTTACCGATAACTTAGTTTCCGGTCAAAATGTGGTTCCCATTAAAATTTGAAATTTCCGTGCAATATCGGTATCAAACAAATATCATTTGAAATATTTATATTTTCATATATTTATCTATAACTGAGTTACCGGTCAAGTTGGGGTTTCCCTAAGACCTCGAAATTTGAATATAATATCGGTATAGAACGAAATGGCAAGGGCATAGGCTTCATTTGGAATTTGCTATATATCGATAAATTTATCGATAACTGAGTTACCGGTCAAAATGTGGTTCCCCTAAAACCTTGAAATTTGTATATAATATCGGTATCAAACGAAAGCCCAAGGATTTAGGTTTCATTTGGACTTTGCTTTATTTCGATATATTTATCGATAACTGAGCTACCGGTCAAAATGTGGTTCCCCTAAAACCTTGAAATTTGTTTATAATATCGGTATCAAACGAAGGGCAAGGCGTTGGGTTTCATTTGGACTTTGCTATATTTCGATATATTTACCGATAACTGAGTTACCGGTCAAAATGTGGTTCCCATTAAAATTTGAAATTTCCGTGCAATATCGGTATCAAACAAATATCATTTGAAATATTTATATTTTCATTTATTCATCGATAAATGAGTTATCGGTCAAGGGGTTTCCCTAAGACCTCGAAATTTGCATATAATATCGGCATAGAACGAAATGGCAAGGCCATAGGCTTCATTTGAAATTTGCTATATATCGATAAATTAGTATTATACAAATATCATTTGAAATATTTATATTTTCATATATTCATCGATAAATGAGTTATCGGTCAAGCGGTTTCCCTAAGACCTCGAAATTTGAATATAATATCGGCATAGAACGAAATGGCAAGCCCATAGGCTTCAATTGGAATTTGCTATATTTCGATACATTTATCGATAACTGAGTTACCGGTCAAAATGTGGTTCCCAATAAAATTTGAAATTCGCGTGCAATATGGGTATCAAACAAAAAGGAAAGGCCACTACTTTCATTTGAACTTCTATATTTCGATATATTTATCTATAACTGAGTTACCGGTCAAGTTGGGGTTTCCCTAAGACTTCGAAATTTGAATATAATATCGGCATAGAACGAAATGGCAAGCCCATAGGCTTCAATTGGAATTTGCTATATTTCGATACATTTATCGATAACTGAGTTACCGGTCAAAATGTGGTTCCCAATAAAATTTGAAATTCGCGTGCAATATGGGTATCAAACAAAAAGGAAAGGCCACTACTTTCATTTGAACTTCTATATATCGATAAATTTATCGATAACTGAGTTACCGGTCAAAATGTGGTTCCCCTAAAACCTTGAAATTTGTATATAATATCGGTATCAAACGAAAGCCCAAGGATTTAGGTTTCATTTGGACTTTGCTATATTTCGATATATTTATCGATAACTGAGTAGGGGTTTCCCTAAAACCTGGAAATTTGAATACAACATGGGTGTCAAACGAAAGTGAAAAGCCACAGCTTTCATTTGAATTGTTCCATAATTCGATATATTTATCGATAAATGAGTTATCGGTCAAAATGTTGTTCCCCTAATTTGAATATAATGTCGGTATCAAACGAAGGCCAAGGCCTTAGGTTACTTTTGGACTTTGCTATATTTCGATATGTTTATCGATAACTGAGTTACCGGTCAAAATGTGGTTCCCCTAAAACCTTGAAATTTGTATATAATATCGGTATCAAACGAAAGCCCAAGGATTTAGGTTTCATTTGGACTTTGCTATATTTCGATATATTTATCGATAACTGAGTTGGGGTTTCCCTAAAACCTCGAAATTTGAATACAACATGGGTGTCAAACGAAAGTGAAAAGCCACAGCTTTCATTTGAATTGTTCCATAATTCGATATATTTATCGATAAATGAGTTATCGGTCAAAATGTTGTTCCCCTAATTTGAATATAATATCGGTATCAAACGAAGGGCGAGACCTAAGGTTTCATTTGGACTTTGCTATATTTTGATATATTTATCGATAACTGAGTTACCGGTCAAAATGTGGTTCCCCTAAACCCTTGAAATTTGTATATAATATCGGTATCAAACGAAAGGGTAAGGCCATAGGTTACCTTTGGACTTTGCTATATTTCGATATACATATTTATCGATAATTGAGTTACGGGTCAAAATGTGGTTCCCCTAAAACCTTGCAATTTGTATATAATATCGGTATCAAACGAAAGTGCAAGGCCTTAGGTTACATTTGAACTTTGCTATATTTCGATATATTTATCGATAACTGAGTTACAGGTCAAAATGTGGTTCCCCTAAAACCTTGAAATTTGTATATAATATCGGTATCAAACGAAACGGCAAAGACATAGGTTACATTTGGACTTTGCTATATTTCGATAAATTTATCGATAACTGAGTTACCGGTCAAAATGTGGTTCCCCTAAACCCTTGAAATTTGTATATAATATCGGTATCAAACGAAAGGGTAAGGCCAGAGGTTACATTTGGACTTTGCTATATTTCGATATATTTATCGATAACTGAGTTACCGGTCAAAATTTGGTTCCCCTAAAACCTTGAAATTTGTATATAATATCGGTATCAAACGAAAGGGCAAAGACATAGGTTACATTTGGACTTTGCTATATTTCGATAAATTTATCGATAACTGAGTTACCGGTCAAAATGTGGTTACCCTAAAACCTTGAAATTTGTATATAATGTCGGTATCAAACGAAGGGCAAGGCCTTAGGTTTCATTTGGACTTTGCTATATTTCGATATATTTGTCGATAACTGAGTTACCGGTCAAAATTTGGTTCCCATAAACCCTTGAAATGTGTATATATTATCGGTATCAAACGAAAGGGTAAGGCCATAGGTTACCTTTGGACTTTGCTATATTTCGATATATTTATCGATAATTGAGTTACGGGTCAAAATGTGGTTCCCCTAAAACCTTGCAATTTGTATTTAATATCGGTATCAAACGAAAGTGCAAAGACATAGGTTACATTGATAAATTTATCGATAACTGAGTTACCGGTCAAAATGTGGTTCCCCTAAAACCTTAAAATTTTTATATAATATCGGTATCAAACGAAAGGGCAAAGACATAGGTTACATTTGCACTTTGCTATATTTCGATAAATTTATCGATAACTGAGTTACCGGTCAAAATGTGGTTACCGTAAAACCTTGAAATTTGTATATAATGTCGGTATCAAACGAAGGGCGAGACCTTAGGTTTCATTTGGACTTTGCTATATTTTGATATATTTATCGATAACTGAGTTACCGGTCAAAATGTGGTTCCCCTAAACCCTTGAAATGTGTATATAATATCGGGATCAAACGAAAGGGTAAGGCCATAGGTTAGCTTTGGACTTTGCTATATTTCGATATATTTATCGATAATTGAGTTACGGGTCAAAATGTGGTTCCCCTAAAACCTTGCAATTTGTATATAATATCGGTATCAAACGAAAGTGCAAGGCCTTAGGTTACATTTGAATTTTGCTATATTTCGATATATATCGATAACTGAGTTACAGGTCAAAATGTGGTTACCCTAAAACCTTGAAATTTGTATATAATATCGGTATCAAACGAAAGGGCAAAGACATAGGTTACATTTGAACTATGCTATATTTCGATAAGTTTATCGATAACTGAGTTACCGGTCAAAATGTGGTTCCCCTAAACCTTGAAATTTGTATATAATATCGGTATCAAACGAAAGGGCAAGGCCATAGGTTACATTTGGACTTTGCTATATTTCGATATATTTATCGATAACTGAGTTACCGGTCAAAATGTGGTTACCCTAAAACCTTGAAATTTGTATATAATGTCGGTATCAAACGAAGGCCAAGGCCTTAGGTTTCATTTGGACTTTGCTATATTTCGATAAATTTATCGATAACTGAGTTACCGGTCAAAATGTGGTTCCCATTAAAATTTGAAATTCGCGTGCAATATGGGTATCAAACAAATAGGAAAGGCCACTACTTTCATTTGAACTTCTATATTTCGATATATTTATCTATAACTGAGTTACCGGTCAAAATGTGGTTACCCTAAAACCTTGAAATTTTTATATAATGTCGGTATCAAACGAAGGCCAAGGCCTTAGGTTACCTTTGGACTTTGCTATATTTCGATATATTTACCGATAACTGAGTTACCGGTCAAAATGTGGTTCCCATTAAAATTTGAAATGTCCGTGCAATATCGGTATCAAACAAATATCATTTGAAATATTTATATTTTCATATATTCATCGATAAATGAGTTATCGGTCAAGGGGTTTCCCTAAGACCTCGAAATTTGAATATAATATCGGCATAGAACGAAATAGCAAGGCCATAGGCTTCATTTGGAATTTGCTATATTTCGATACATTTATCGATAACTGAGTTACCGGTCAAGATGTGGTTCCGCCAAAACATTGAAATTTGTATATAATATCGGTATCAAACGAAAAGGCAAGGCCTTAGGTTTCATTTGGACTTTGCTATATTTCGATAAATTTATCGATAACTGAGTTACCGCTCAAAATGTGGTTCCCCTAAAACCTTGAAATTTGTATATGATATCGGTATCAAACGAAAGGGCAAGGACATAGGTTACATTTGGACTTTGCTATATTTCGATATATTTATCGATAACTGAGTTACCGCTCAAAATGTGGTAACGATAAAACCTTGAAATTTTTATATAATGTCGGTATCAAACGAAGGCCAAGGCCTTAGGTTTCATTTGGACTTTGCTATATTTCGATAAATTTATCGATAACTGAGTTACCGCTCAAAATGTGGTTCCCCTAAAACCTTGAAATTTGTATATGATATCGGTATCAAACGAAAGGGCAAGGACATAGGTTACATTTGGACTTTGCTATATTTCGATATATTTATCGATAACTGAGTTACCGCTCAAAATGTGGTAACGATAAAACCTTGAAATTTTTATATAATGTCGGTATCAAACGAAGGCCAAGGCCTTAGGTTTCATTTGGACTTTGCTATATTTCGATAAATTTATCGATAACTGAGTTACCGCTCAAAATGTGGTTCCCCTAAAACCTTGAAATTTGTATATAATATCGGTATCAAACGAAAGGGCAAGGACATAGGTTACATTTGGACTTTGCTATATTTCGATATATTTATCGATAACTGAGTTACCGCTCAAAATGTGGTTCCCCTAAAACCTTGAAATTTGTATATAATATCGGTATCAAACGAAAGGGCAAGGACATAGGTTACATTTGGACTTTGCTATATTTCGATATATTTATCGATAACTGAGTTACCGCTTAAAATGTGGTAACGATAAAACCTTGAAATTTTTATATAATGTCGGTATCAAACGAAAAGGGAAGGGCTTAGGTTTCATTTGGACTTTGCTATATTTCGATAAATTTATCGATAACTGAGTAACCGCTCAAAATGTGGTAACGATAAAACCTTGAAATTCGTATATAATATCGGTATCAAACGAAAAGGGAAGGGCTTAGGTTTCATTTGGACTTTGCTATATTTCGATAAATTTATCGATAACTGAGTTACCGCTCAAAATGTGGTTCCCCTAAAACCTTGAAATTTGTATATAATATCGGTATCAAACGAAAGCCCAAGGATTTAGGTTTCATTTGGACTTTGCTATATTTCGATATATTTATCGATAACTGAGTTGGGGTTTCCCTAAAACCTCGAAATTTGAATACAACATGGGTGTCAAACGAAAGTGAAAAGCCACAGATTTCATTTGAATTGTTCCATAATTCGATATATTTATCGATAAGTGAGTTATCGGTCAAAATGTTGTTCCCCTAATTTGAATATAATGTCGGTATCAAACGAAGGCCAAGACCTTAGGTTACCTTTGGACTTTGCTATATTTCGATATATTTATCGATAACTGAGCTACCGGTCAAAATGTGGTTCCCTTAAAACCTTGAAATTTGTTTATAATATCGGTATCAAACGAAGCGCAAGGCGTTGGGTTTCATTTGGACTTTGCTATATTTCGATATATTTACCGATAACATAGTTACCGGTCAAAATGTGGTTCCCATTAAAACTTGAAATTTCCGTGCAATATCGGTATCAAACAATATCATTTGAAATATTTATATTTTCATATATTCATCGATAAATGAGTTATCGGTCAAGGGGTTTCCCTAAGACCTCGAAATTTGAATATAATATCGGCATAGAACGAAATGGCAAGGCCATAGGCTTCATTTGGAATTTGCTATATATCGATAAATTTATCGATAACTGAGTTACCGGTCAAAATGTGGTTCCCCTAAAACCTTGAAATTTGTTATAATATCGGTATCAAACGAAAGCCCAAGGATTTAGGTTTCGTTTGGACTTTGCTATATTTCCATATATTTATCGATAACTGAGTTGGGGTTTCCCTAAAACCTCGAAATTTGAATACAACATGGGTGTCAAACGAAAGTGAAAAGCCACAGCTTTCATTTGAATTGTTCCATAACTCGATATATTTATCGATAAATGAATTATCGGTCAAAATGTTGTTCCCCTAATTTGAATATAATGTCGGTATCAAACGAAGGCCAAGACCTTAGGTTACCTTTGGACTTTGCTATATTTCGATATATTTGTCGATTACTGAGCTACCGGTCAAAATGTGGTTCCCTTAAAACCTTGAAATTTGTTTATAATATCGGTATCAAACGAAGCGCAAGGCGTTGGGTTTCATTTGGACTTTGCTATATTTCGATATATTTACCGATAACTAAGTTTCCGGTCAAAATGTGGTTCCCATTAAAATTTGAAATTTCCGTGCAATATCGGTATCAAACAAATATCATTTGAAATATTTATATTTTCATATATTTATCTATAACTGAGTTACCGGTCAAGTTGGGGTTTCCCTAAGACCTCGAAATTTGAATATAATATCGACATAGAACGAAATGGCAAGGCCATAGGCTTCATTTGGAATTTGCTTTATATCGATAAATTTATCGATAACTGAGTTACCGGTCAAAATGTGGTTCCCCTAAAACCTTGAAATTTGTATATAATATCGGTATCAAACGAAAGCCCAAGGATTTAGGTTTCATTTGGACTTTGCTATATTTCGATATATTTATCGATAACTGAGCTACCGGTCAAAATGTGGTTCCCCTAAAACCTTGAAATTTGTTTATAATATCGGTATCAAACGAAGGGCAAGGCGTTGGGTTTCATTTGGACTTTGCTATATTTCGATATATTTACCGATAACTGAGTTACCGGTCAAAATGTGGTTCCCATTAAAATTTGAAATTTCCGTGCAATATCGGTATCAAACAATTATCATTTGAAATTTGCTATATATCGATAAATTAGTATTACACAAATATCATTTGAAATATTTATATTTTCATATATTCATCGATAAATGAGTTATCGGTCAAGGGGTTTCCCGAATACCTCGAAATTTGAATATAATATCGGCATAGAACGAAATGGCAAGCCCATAGGCTTCATTTGGAATTTGCTATATTTCGATACATTTATCGATAACTGAGTTACCGGTCAAAATGTGGTTCCCAATAAAATTTGAAATTCCCGTGCAATATGGGTATCAAACAAAAAGGAAAGCCCACTACTTTCATTTGAACTTCTATATTTCGATATATTTATCTATAACTGAGTTACCGGTCAAGTTGGGGTTTCCCTAAGACTTCGAAATTTTAATATAATATCGGCATAGAACGAAATGGCAAGGCCATAGGCTTCATTTGGAATTTGCTATATATCGATAAATTTATCGATAACTGAGTTACCGGTCATAATGTGGTTCCCCTAAAACCTTGAAATTTGTATATAATATCGGTATCAAACGAAAGCCCAAGGATTTAGGTTTCATTTGGACTTTGCTATATTTCGATATATTTATCGATAACTGAGTTGGGGTTTCCCTAAACCCTCGAAATTTGAATACAACATGGGTGTCAAACGAAAGTGAAAAGCCACAGCTTTCATTTGAATTGTTCCATAATTCGATTAATTTATCGATAAATGAGTTATCGGTCAAAATGTTGTTCCCCTAATTTGAATATAATATCGGTATCAAACGAAGGGCGAGACCTTAGGTTTCATTTGGACTTTGCTATATTTTGATATATTTATCGATAACTGAGTTACCGGTCAAACCTTGAAATTTGTATATAATGTCGGTATCAAACGAAGAGCAAGGACTTAGGTTTCATTTGGACTTTGCTATATTTCGATATATTTACCGATAACTGAGTTACCGGTCAAAATGCGGTTCCCCTAAAACCTTGAAATTTTTATATAATATCGGTATCAAACGAAAGGGCAAAGACATAGGTTACATTTGGACTTTGCTATATTTCGATAAATTTATCGATAACTGAGTTACCGGTCAAAATGTGGTTACCCTAAAACCTTGAAATTTGTATATAATGTCGGTATCAAACGAAGGGCAAGGCCTTAGGTTTCATTTGGACTTTGCTATATTTCGATATATTTATCGATAACTGAGTTACCGGTCAAAATGTGGTTCCCCTAAACCCTTGAAATGTGTATATAATATCGGTATCAAACGAAAGGATAAGGCCATAGGTTACCTTTGGACTTTGCTATATTTCGATATATTTATCGATAATTGAGTTACGGGTCAAAATGTGGTTACCCTAAAACCTTGAAATTTGTATATAATGTCGGTATCAAACGAAAGTGCAAAGACATAGGTTACATTTGGACTTTGCTATATTTCCATAAATTTATCGATAACTGAGTTACCGGTCAAAATGTGGTTCCCCTAAAACCTTGAAATTTTTATATAATGTCGGTATCAAACGAAAGTGCAAGGCCTTAGGTTACATTTGAACTTTGCTATATTTCGATATATTTATCGATAACTGAGTTACCGGTCAAAATGTGGTTCCCCTAAGCCCTTGAAATGTGTATATAATATCGGTATCAAACGAAAGGGTAAGGCCATAGGTTACCTTTGGACTTTGCTATATACCGATATATTTATCGATAATTGAGTTACGGGTCAAAATGTGGTTCCCCTAAAACCTTGCAATTTGTATATAATATCGGTATCAAACGAAAGTGCAAGGCCTTGGGTTACATTTGAACTTTGCTATATTTCGATATATTTATCGATAACTGAGTTACAGGTCAAAATGTGGTTCCCCTAAAACCTTGAAATTTGTATATAATGTCGGTATCAAACGAAGGGCAAGGCCTTAGGTTTCATTTGGACTTTGCTATATATTTCGATATATTTACCGATAACTGAGTTACCGGTCAAAATGCGGTTCCCCTAAAACCTTGAAATTTGTATATAATATCGGTATCAAACGAAAAGGCAAGGCCAAAGGTTACATTTGGACTTTGCTATATTTCGATAAATTTATCGATAACTGAGTTACCGGTCAAAATGTGGTTCCGCGAAAACATTGAAATTTGTATATAATATCAGTATCAAACGAAAGGGCATGGCCATAGGTTACATTTGAACTTTGCTATATTTCGATATATTTATCGATAACTGAGTTACAGGTCAAAATGTGGTTCCCCTAAAACCTTGAAATTTGTATATAATATCGGTATCAAACGAAACGGCAAAGACATAGGTTACATTTGAACTATGCTATATTTCGATAAATTTATCGATAACTGAGTTACCGGTCAAAATGCGGTTCCCCTAAAACCTTGAAATTTTTATATAATATCGGTATCAAACGAAAGGGCAAAGACATAGGTTACATTTGGACTTTGCTATATTTCGATAAATTTATCGATAACTGAGTTACCGGTCAAAATGTGGTTACCCTAAAACCTTGAAATTTGTATATAATGTCGGTATCAAACGAAGGGCAAGGCCTTAGGTTTCATTTGGACTTTGCTATATTTCGATATATTTATCGATAACTGAGTTACCGGTCAAAATGTGGTTCCCCTAAACCCTTGAAATGTGTATATAATATCGGTATCAAACGAAAGGATAAGGCCATAGGTTACCTTTGGACTTTGCTATATTTCGATATATTTATCGATAATTGAGTTACGGGTCAAAATGTGGTTCCCCTAAAACCTTGCAATTTGTATTTAATATCGGTATCAAACGAAAGTGCAAAGACATAGGTTACATTTGGACTTTGCTATATTTCGATAAATTTATCGATAACTGAGTTACCGGTCAAAATGTGGTTCCCCTAAAACCTTGAAATTTTTATATAATGTCGGTATCAAACGAAGGGCGAGACCTTAGGTTTCATTTGGACTTTGCTATATTTCGATATATTTATCGATAACTGAGTTACCGGTCAAAATGTGGTTACCCTAAAACCTTGAAATTTGTATATAATGTCGGTATCAAACGAAAGTGCAAGGCCTTAGGTTACATTTGAACTTTGCTATATTTCGATATATTTATCGATAACTGAGTTACAGGTCAAAATGTGGTTCCCCTAAAACCTTGAAATTTGTATATAATATCGGTATCAAACGAAACGGCAAAGACATAGGTTACATTTGAACTATGCTATATTTCGATAAATTTATCGATAACTGAGTTACCGGTCAAAATGTGGTTCCCCTAAAACCTTGAAATTTGTATATAATATCGGTATCAAACGAAAGGGCAAGGCCATAGGTTACATTTGGACTTTGCTATATTTCGATATATTTATCGATAACTGAGTTACCGGTCAAAATGTGGTTACCCTAAAACCTTGAAATTTGTATATAATGTCGGTATCAAACGAAGGGCAAGGCCTTAGGTTTCATTTGGACTTTGCTATATATTTCGATATATTTACCGATAACTGAGTTACCGGTCAAAATGCGGTTCCCCTAAAACCTTGAAATTTGTATATAATATCGGTATCAAACGAAAAGGCAAGGCCAAAGGATACATTTGGACTTTGCTATATTTCGATAAATTTATCGATAACTGAGTTACCGGTCAAAATGTGGTTTCGCGAAAACATTGAAATTGGTATATAATATCAGTATCAAACGAAAGGGCATGGCCATAGGTTACGTTTGGATTTTGCTATATTTCGATAAATTTATCGATAACTGAGTTACCGGTCAAAATGTGGTTCCCCTAAAACCTTGAAATTTTTATATAATATCGGTATCAAACGAAGGGCAAGGCCTTAGGTTTCATTTGGACTTTGCTATATTTCGATATATTTATCGATAACTGAGTTACCGGTCAAAATGTGGTTACCCTAAAATCTTGAAATTTGTATATAATGTCGGTATCAAACGAAGGGCAAGGCCTTAGGTTTCATTTGGACTTTGCTATATTTCGATATATTTACCGATAACTGAGTTACCGGTCAAAATGCGGTTCCCCTAAAACCTTAAAATTTGTATATAATATCGGTATCAAACGAAAAGGCAAGGCCAAAGGTTACATTTGGACTTTGCTATATTTCGATAAATTTATCGATAACTGAGTTACCGGTCAAAATGTGGTTCCGCGAAAACATTGAAATTTGTATATAATATCAGTATCAAACGAAAGGGCATGGCCATAGGTTACGTTTGGACTTTGCTATATTTCGATAAATTTATCGATAACTGAGTTAACGGTCAAAATGTGGTTCCCCTAAAACCTTGAAATTTTTATATAATATCGGTATCAAACGAAGGGCAAGGCCTTATGTTTCATTTGGACTTTGCTATATTTCGATATATTTATCGATAACTGAGTTACCGCTCAAAATGTGGTTACCCTAAAACTTTGAAATTTGTATATAATGTCGGTATCAAACGAAGGCCAAGGCCTTAGGTTACCTTTGGACTTGGCTATATTTCAATATATTTATCGATAACTGAGTTACCGCTCAAAATGTGGTTCCCCTAAAACCTTGAAATTGGTATATAATATCGGTATCAAACAAAAGGGCAAGGACATAGGTTACATTGGACTTTGCTATATTTCGATATATTTATCGATAACTGAGTTACCGCTCAAAACGTGGTAACGTTAAAACCTTGAAATTTTTATATAATGTCGGTATCAAACGAAGGCTAAGGCCTTAGGTTTCATTTGGACTTTGCTATATTTCGATATATTTATCGATAACTGAGTTACCGCTCAAAATGTAGTTCCCCTAAAACCTTGAAATTTGTATATAATATCGGTATCAAACGAAAGGGCAAGGACATAGGTTACATTTGGACTTTGCTATATTTCGATATATTTATCGATAACTGAGTTACCGGTCAAGATGTGGTAACGATAAAACCTTGAAATTTTTATATAATGTCGGTGTCAAACGAAGGCCAAGGCCTTAGGTTTCATTTGGACTTTGCTATATTTCGATAAATTTATCGATAACTGAGTTACCGGTCAAAATGTGGTTTACATTAAAATTTGAAATTCGCTTGCAATATGGGTATCAAACAAATAGGAAAGGCCACTACTTTCATTTGAACTTCTATATTTCGATATATTTATCTATAACTGAGTTACCGGTCAAAATGTGGTTACCCTAAAACCTTGAAATTTTTATATAATGTCGGTATCAAACGAAGGCCAAGGCCTTAGGTTACCTTTGGACTTTGCTATATTTCGATATATTTATCGATAACTGAGTTACCGCTCAAAACGTGGTAACGTTAAAACCTTGAAATTTTTATATAATGTCGGTATCAAACGAAGGCTAAGGCCTTAGGTTTCATTTGGACTTTGCTATATTTCGATATATTTATCGATAACTGAGTTACCGCTCAAAATGTAGTTCCCCTAAAACCTTGAAATTTGTATATAATATCGGTATCAAACGAAAGGGCAAGGACATAGGTTACATTTGGACTTTGCTATATTTCGATATATTTATCGATAACTGAGTTACCGCTCAAAATTTGGTAACAATAAAACCTTGAAATTTGTATATAATGTCGGTATCAAACGAAGGCCAAGGCCTTAGGTTTCATTTGGACTTTGCAGTATTTCGATAAATTTATCGATAACTGAGTTACCGGTCAAAATGTGGTTCCCATTAAAATTTGAAATTCGCTTGCAATATGGGTATCAAACAAATAGGAAAGGCCACTACTTTCATTTGAACTTCTATATTTCGATATATTTATCTATAACTGAGTTACCGGTCAAAATGTGGTTACCCTAAAACCTTGAAATTTGTATATAATGTCGGTATCAAACGAAGGCCAAGGCCTTAGGTTACCTTTGGACTTTGCTATATTTCGATATATTTACCGATAACTGAGTTACCGGTCAAAATGTGGTTCCCATTAAAATTTGAAATGTCCGTGCAATATCGGTATCAAACAAATATCATTTGAAATATTTATATTTTCATATATTCATCGATAAATGAGTTATCGGTCAAGGGGTTTCCCTAAGACCTCGAAATTTGAATATAATATCGGCATAGAACGAAATAGCAAGGCCATAGGCTTCATTTGGAATTTGCTATATTTCGATACATTTATCGATAACTGAGTTACCGGTCAAGATGTGGTTCCGCCAAAACATTGAAATTTGTATATAATATCGGTATCAAACGAAAAGGCAAGGCCTTAGGTTTCATTTTGACTTTGCTATATTTCGATAAATTTATCGATAACTGAGTTACCGGTCAAGATGTGGTTCCGCCAAAACATTGAAATTTTTATATAACGTCGGTATCAAACGAAGGCCAAGGCCTTAGGTTTCATTTGGAATTTGCTATATTTCGATACATTTATCGATAACTGAGTTACCGCTCAAAATGTGGTTCCCCTAAAACCTTGAAATTTTTATATAATATCCGTATCAAACGAAAGGGCAAGGACATAGGTTACATTTGGACTTTGCTATATTTCGATATATTTATCGATAACTGAGTTACCGCTCAAAATGTGGTAACGATAAAACCTTGAAATTTTTATATAATGTCGGTATCAAACGAAGGCCAAGGCCTTAGGTTTCATTTGGCCTTTGCTATATTTTTATATATTTATCGATAACTGAGTTACCGCTCAAAATGTGGTTCCCCTAAAACCTTGAAATTTGTATATAATATCGGTATCAAACGAAAGGACAAGGACATAGGTTACATTTGGACTTTGCTATATTTCGATATATTTATCGATAACTGAGTTACCGTTAAAAATGTGGTAACGATAAAACCTTGAAATTTTTATATAATGTCGGTATCAAACGAAGGCCAAGGCCTTAGGTTTCATTTGGACTTTGCTATATTTCGATAAATTTATCGATAACTGAGTTACCGCTCAAAATGTGGTTCCCCTAAAACCTTGAAATTTGTATATAATATCGGTATCAAACGAAAGGGCAAGGACATAGGTTACATTTGGACTTTGCTATATTTCGATATATTTATCGATAACTGAGTTACCGGTCAAAATGTGGTTCCCATTAAAATTTGAAATTCGCGTGTTATATGGGTATCAAACAAAAAGGAAAGGCCACTACTTTCATTTGAACTTCTATATTTCGACATATTTATCTATAACTGAGTTACCGGTCAAAATGTGGTTACCCTAAAACCTTGAAATTTTTATATAATGTCGGTATCAAACGAAGGCCAAGGCCTTAGGTTACCTTTGGACTTTGCTATATTTCGATATATTTACCGATAACTGAGTTACCGGTCAAAATGTGGTTCCCATTACAATTTGAAATTTCCGTGCAATATCGGTATCAAACAAATATCATTTGAAATATTTTCATATATTCATCGATAAATGAGTTATCGGTCAAGGGGTTTCCCTAAGACCTCGAAATTTGAATATAATATCGGCATAGAACGAAATGGCAAGGCCATAGGCTTCATTTGGAATTTGCTATATTTCGATACATTTATCGATAACTGAGTTACCGGTCAAGATGTGGTTCCGCCAAAACATTGAAATTTGTATATAATATCGGTATCAAACGAAAGGGCAAGGACATAGGTTACATTTGGACTTTGCTATATTTCGATATATTTATCGATAACTGAGTTACCGCTCAAAATGTGGTAACGATAAAACCTTGAAATTTTTATATAATGTCGGTATCAAACAAAGTCCAAGGCCTTAGGTTTCATTTGGACTTTGCTATATTTTGATATATTTATCGATAACTGAGTTACCGCTCAAAATGTGGTTACCCTAAAACCTTGAAATTTTTATCAAACGAAGGCCAAGGCCTTAGGTTTCATTTGGACTTTGCTATATTTTTATATATTTATCGATAACTGAGTTACCGCTCAAAATGTGGTTCCCCTAAAACCTTGAAATTTGTATATAATATCGGTATCAAACGAAAGGACAAGGACATAGGTTACATTTGGACTTTGCTATATTTCGATATATTTATCGATAACTGAGTTACCGTTAAAAATGTGGTAACGATAAAACCTTGAAATTTTTATATAATGTCGGTATCAAACGAAGGCCAAGGCCTTAGGTTTCATTTGGACTTTGCTATATTTCGATAAATTTATCGATAACTGAGTTACCGCTCAAAATGTGGTTCCCCTAAAACCTTGAAATTTGTATATAATATCGGTATCAAACGAAAGGGCAAGGACATAGGTTACATTTGGACTTTGCTATATTTCGATATATTTATCGATAACTGAGTTACCGGTCAAAATGTGGTTCCCATTAAAATTTGAAATTCGCGTGTTATATGGGTATCAAACAAAAAGGAAAGGCCACTACTTTCATTTGAACTTCTATATTTCGACATATTTATCTATAACTGAGTTACCGGTCAAAATGTGGTTACCCTAAAACCTTGAAATTTTTATATAATGTCGGTATCAAACGAAGGCCAAGGCCTTAGGTTACCTTTGGACTTTGCTATATTTCGATATATTTACCGATAACTGAGTTACCGGTCAAAATGTGGTTCCCATTACAATTTGAAATTTCCGTGCAATATCGGTATCAAACAAATATCATTTGAAATATTTTCATATATTCATCGATAAATGAGTTATCGGTCAAGGGGTTTCCCTAAGACCTCGAAATTTGAATATAATATCGGCATAGAACGAAATGGCAAGGCCATAGGCTTCATTTGGAATTTGCTATATTTCGATACATTTATCGATAACTGAGTTACCGGTCAAGATGTGGTTCCGCCAAAACATTGAAATTTGTATATAATATCGGTATCAAACGAAAGGGCAAGGACATAGGTTACATTTGGACTTTGCTATATTTCGATATATTTATCGATAACTGAGTTACCGCTCAAAATGTGGTAACGATAAAACCTTGAAATTTTTATATAATGTCGGTATCAAACGAAGGCCAAGGCCTTAGGTTACCTTTGGACTTTGCTATATTTCGATATATTTACCGATAACTGAGTTACCGGTCAAAATGTGGTTCCCATTACAATTTGAAATTTCCGTGCAATATCGGTATCAAACAAATATCATTTGAAATATTTTCATATATTCATCGATAAATGAGTTATCGGTCAAGGGGTTTCCCTAAGACCTCGAAATTTGAATATAATATCGGCATAGAACGAAATGGCAAGGCCATAGGCTTCATTTGGAATTTGCTATATTTCGATACATTTATCGATAACTGAGTTACCGGTCAAGATGTGGTTCCGCCAAAACATTGAAATTTGTATATAATATCGGTATCAAACGAAAAGGCAAGGCCTTAGGTTTCATTTGAACTTTGCTATATTTCGATAAATTTATCGATAACTGAGTTACCGGTCAAAATGTGGTTCCCATTAAAATTTGAAATTTCCGTGCAATATCGGTATCAAACAAATATCATTTGAAATATTTATATTTTCATATATTCAGCGATAAATGAGTTATCGGTCAAGGGGTTTCCCTAAGACCTCGAAATTTGAATATAATATCGGCATAGAACGAAATGGCAAGGCCATAGGCTTCATTTGGAATTTGCTATATTTCGATACATTTATCGATAACTGAGTTACCGGTCAAGATGTGGTTCCGCCAAAACATTGAAATTTGTATATAATATCGGTATCAAACGAAAGGGCAAGGACATAGGTTATATTTGGACTTTGCTATATTTCGATATATTTATCGATAACTGAGTTACCGCTCAAAATGTGGTAACGATAAAACCTTGACATTTTTATATAATGTCGGTATCAAACGAAGGCCAAGGCCTTAGGTTTCATTTGGACTTTGCTATATTTTGATATATTTATCGATAACTGAGTTACCGCTCAAAATGTGGTTACCCTAAAACCTTGAAATTTTTATATAATGTCTGTATCAACCGAAGGCCAAGGCCTTAGGTTACCTTTGGACTTTGCTATATTTCGATATATTTAGCGATAACTGAGTTACCGGTCAAAATGTGGTTCCCATTAAAATTTGAAATTTCCGTGCAATATCGGTATCAAACAAATATCATTTGAAATATTTATATTTTCATATATTCATCGATAAATCAGTTATCGGTCAAGGGGTTTCCCTAAGACCTCGAAATTTGAAGGCCATAGGCTTCATTTGGAATTTGCTATATTTCGATACATTTATCGATAACTGAGTTACCGGTAAAAATGTGGTTCCCCTAAAACCTTGAAATTTGTATATAATATCGGTATCAAACGAAAGCCCAAGGATTTAGGTTTCATTTGGACTTTGCTATATTTCGATATATTTATCGATAACTGAGTTGGGGTTTCCCTAAAACCTCGAAATTTGAATACAACATGGGTGTCAAACGAAAGTGAAAAGCCACAGCTTTCATTTGAATTGTGATATATTTATCGATAAATTAGTTATCGGTCAAAATGTTGTTCCCCTAATTTGAATAAAATATCGGTATCAAACGAAGGGCGAGACCTTAGGTTTCATTTGGGCTTTGCTATATTTTGATATATTTATCGATAACTGAGTTACCGGTCAAAATGTGGTTCCCCTAAACCCTTGAAATTTGTATATAATATCGGTATCAAACGAAAGGGCAAGGACATAGGTTACATTTGGACTTTGCTATATTTCGATAAATTTATCGATAACTGAGTTACCGGTCAAAATGTGGTTCCCCTAAAACCTTGAAATTTGTATATAATATCGGTATCAAACGAAAGGGCAAGGCCATAGGTTACATTTGGACTTTGCTATATTTCGATATATTTATCGAGAACTGAGTTACCGACAAAATGTGGTTACCCTAAAACCTTGAAATTTGTATATAATGTCGGTATCACACGAAGGGCAAGGCCTTAGGTTTCATTTGGACTTTGCTATATTTCGATATATTTACCGATAACTATGTTACCGGTTAAAATGCGGTTCCCCTAAAACCTTGAAATTTGTATATAATATCGGTATCAAACTAAAAGGCAAGGCCATAGGTTACATTTGGACTTTGCTATATTTCGATAAATTTATCGATAACTGAGTTACCGGTCAAAATGTGGTTCCGCCAAAACATTGAAATTTGTATATAATATCAGTATCAAACGAAAGCGCATGGCCATAGGTTACGTTTGGATTTTGCTATATTTCGATAAATTTATCGATAACTGAGTTACAGGTCAAAATGTGGTTCCCCTAAAACCTTGAAATTTGTATATAATATCGGTATCAAAGGAAAGGGCAAGGACATAGGTTACATTTGGACTTTGCTATATTTCGATAAATTTATCGATAACTGAGTTACCGGTCAAAATGTGGTTCCCCTAAAACCTTGAAATTTGTATATAATATCGGTATCAAACGAAAGGGCAAAGCCATAGGTTACATTTGGACTTTGCTATATTTCGATATATTTATCGATAACTGAGTTACCGGTCAAAATGTGGTTACCCTAAAACCTTGAAATTTGTATATAATGTCGGTATCAAACGAAGGGCAAGGCCTTAGGTTTCATTTGGTTTTTGCTATATTTCGATATATTTACCGATAACTGAGTTACCGGTCAAAATGCGGTTCCCCTAAAACCTTGAAATTTGTATATAATATCGGTATCAAACGAAAAGGCAAGGCCATAGGTTACCTTGGGACTTTGCTATATTTCGATATATTTATCGATAATTGAGTTACGGGCCAAAATGTGGTTCCCCTAAAACCTTGCAATTTGTATATAATATCGGTATCAAACGAAAGTGCAAGGCCTTAGGTTACATTTGAACTTTGCTATATTTCGATATATTTATCGATAACTGAGTTACAGGTCAAAATGTGGTTCCCCTAAAACCTTGCAATTTGTATATAATATCGGTATCAAACGAAAGTGCAAGGCCTTAGGTTACATTTGAACTTTGCTATATTTCGATATATTTATCGATAATTGAGTTACGGGCCAAAATGTGGTTCCCCTAAAACCTTGCAATTTGTATATAATATCGGTATCAAACGAAAGTGCAAGGCCTTAGGTTACATTTGAACTTTGCTATATTTCGATATATTTATCGATAACTGAGTTACCGGTCAAAATGTGGTTCCCATTAAAATTTGAAATTTCCGTGCAATATCGGTATCAAACAAATATCATTTGAAATATTTATATTTTCATATATTCATCGATAAATCAGTTATCAGTCAAGGGGTTTCCCTAAGACCTCGAAATTTGAAGGCCATAGGCTTCATTTGGAATTTGCTATATTTCGATACATTTATCGATAACTGAGTTACCGGTAAAAATGTGGTTCCCCTAAAACCTTTAAATTTGTATATAATATCGGTATCAAACGAAAGCCCAAGGATTTAGGTTTCATTTGGACTTTGCTATATTTCGATATATTTATCGATAACTGAGTTGGGGTTTCCCTAAAACCTCGAAATTTGAATACAACATGGGTGTCAAACGAAAGTGAAAAGACACAGCTTTCATTTGAATTGTTCCATAATTCGATATATTTATCGATAAATTAGTTATCGGTCAAAATGTTGTTCCCTAATTTGAATATAATATCGGTCTCAAACGAAGGGCGAGACCTTAGGTTTCATTTGGGCTTTGCTATATTTTGATATATTTATCGATAACTGAGTTACCGGTCAAAATGTGGTTCCCCTAAAACCTTGAAATTTGTATATAATATCGGTATCAAACGACAGGGCAAGGCCATAGGTTACATTTGGACTTTGCTATATTTCGATATATTTATCGATAACTGAGTTACCGACAAAATGTGGTTACCCTAAAACCTTGAAATTTGTATATAATGTCGGTATCACACGAAGGGAAAGGCCTTAGGTTTCATTTGGACTTTGCTATATTTCGATATATTTACCGATAACTATGTTACCGGTCAAAATGCGGTTCCCCTAAAACCTTGAAATTTGTATATAATATCGGTATCAAACGAAAAGGCAAGGCCATAGGTTACATTTGGACTTTGCTATATTTCGATAAATTTATCGATAACTGAATTACCGGTCAAAATGTGGTTCCCCTAAAACCTTGAAATTTGTATATAATATCGGTATCAAACGACAGGGCAAGGCCATAGGTTTCATTTGGACTTTGCTATATTTCGATATATTTACCGATAACTATGTTACCGGTCAAAATGCGGTTCCCCTAAAACCTTGAAATTTGTATATAATATCGGTATCAAACGAAAAGGCAAGGACATAGGTTACATTTGGACTTTGCTATATTTCGATAAATTTATCGATAACTGAGTTACCGGTCAAAATGTGGTTCCCCTAAAACCTTGAAATTTGTATATAATATCGGTATCAAACGACAGGGCAAGGCCATAGGTTACATTTGGACTTTGCTATATTTCGATATATTTATCGATAACTGAGTTACCGACAAAATGTGGTTACCCTAAAACCTTGAAATTTGTATATAATGTCGGTATCACACGAAGGGCAAGGCCTTAGGTTTCATTTGGACTTTGCTATATTTCGATATATTTACCGATAACTATGTTACCGGTCAAAATGCGGTTCCCCTAAAACCTTGAAATTTGTATATAATATCGGTATCAAACGAAAAGGCAAGGCCATAGGTTACATTTGGACTTTGCTATATTTCGATAAATTTATCGATAACTGAGTTACCGGTCAAAATGTGGTTCCGCCAAAACATTGAAATTTGTATATAATATCAGTATCAAACGAAAGCGCATGGCCATAGGTTACGTTTGGATTTTGCTATATTTCGATAAATTTATCGATAACTGAGTTACAGGTCAAAATGTGGTTCCCCTAAAACCTTGAAATTTGTATATAATATCGGTATCAAACGAAAGGGCAAGGACATAGGTTACATTTGGACTTTGCTATATTTCGATAAATTTATCGATAACTGAGTTACCGGTCAAAATGTGGTTCCCCTAAAACCTTGAAATTTGTATATAATATCGGTATCAAACGAAAGGGCAAAGCCATAGGTTACATTTGGACTTTGCTATATTTCGATATATTTATCGATAACTGAGTTACCGGTCAAAATGTGGTTACCCTAAAACCTTGAAATTTGTATATAATGTCGGTATCAAACGAAGGGCAAGGCCTTAGGTTTCATTTGGTTTTTGCTATATTTCGATATATTTACCGATAACTGAGTTACCGGTCAAAATGCGGTTCCCCTAAAATCTTGAAATTTGTATATAATATCGGTATCAAACGAAAAGGCAAGGCCATAGGTTACCTTGGGACTTTGCTATATTTCGATATATTTATCGATAATTGAGTTACGGGCCAAAATGTGGTTCCCCTAAAACCTTGCAATTTGTATATAATATCGGTATCAAACGAAAGTGCAAGGCCTTAGGTTACATTTGAACTTTGCTATATTTCGATATATTTATCGATAACTGAGTTACAGGTCAAAATGTGGTTCCCCTAAAACCTTGAAATATAATATCGGTATCAAACGAAAGGGCAAGGACATAGGTTACATTTGGACTTTTCTATATTTCGATAAATTTATCGATAACTGAGTTACCGGTCAAAATGTGGTTCCCCTAAAATCTTGAAATTTGTATATAATATCGGTATCATAAGAAAGGGCAAGGCCATAGGTTACATTTGGACTTTGCTATATTTCGATATATTTATCGATAACTGAGTTACCGGTCAAACTGTGGTTACCCTAAAACCTTGAAATTTGTATATAATGTTGGTATCAAACGAAGGGCAAGGCCTTAGGATTCATTTAGACTTTGCTATATTTCGATATATTTAACGATAACTATGTTACCGGTCAAAATGCGGTTCCCTAAAACCTTGGAATTTGTATATAATATCGGTATCAAACGAAAAGGCAAGGCCATAGGTTACCTTGGGACTTTGCTATATTTCGATATATTTATCGATAATTGAGTTACGGGCCAAAATGTGGTTCCCCTAAAACCTTGCAATTTGTATATAATATCGGTATCAAACGAAAGTGCAAGGCCTTAGGTTACATTTGAACTTTGCTATATTTCGATATATTTATCGATAACTGAGTTACAGGTCAAAATGTGGTTCCCCTAAAACCTTGAAATTTTTATATATTATCGGTATCAAACGAAAAGGAAAGGCCACTACTTTCATTTGCACTTCTATATTTCGATATATTTATCTATAACTGAGTTACCGGTCAAGTTGGGGTTTCCCTAAGACCTCGAAATTTGAATATAATATCGGCATAGAACGAAATGGCAAGGTCATAGGCTTCATTTGGAATTTGCTATATATCGATAAATTTATCGATAACTGAGTTACCGCTCAAAATGTGGTTCCCCTAAACCCTTGAAATTTGTATATAATATCGGTATCAAACGAAAGAGTAAGGCCATAGGTTACCTTTGGACTTTGCTATATTTCGATATATTTATCGATAACTGAGTTACCGGTCAAAATGTGGTTCCCCTAAACCCTTGAAATTTGTATATAATATCGGTATCAAACGAAAGAGTAAGGCCATAGGTTACCTTTGGACTTTGCTATATTTCGATATATTTATCGATAATTGAGTTACGGGTCAAAATGTGGTTCCCCTAAAACCTTGCAATTCGTATATAATATCGGTATCAAACGAAAGTGCAAGGCCTTAGGTTACATTTGAACTTTGCTATATTTCGATATATTTATCGATAACTCAGTTACAGGTCAAAATGTGGTTCCCCTAAAACCTTGAAATTTGTATATAATATCGGTATCAAACGAAAGGGCAAGGACATAGGTTACATTTGGACTTTGCTATATTTCGATAAATTTATCGATAACTGAGTTACCGGTCAAAATGTGGTTCCCCTAAAACCTTGAAATTTGTATATAATATCGGTATCATAAGAAAGGGCAAGGCCATAGGTTACATTTGGACTTTGCTATATTTCGATAAATTTATCGATAACTGAGTTACCGGTCAAAATGTGGTTCCCCTAAAACCTTGAAATTTGTATATAATATCGGTATCATAAGAAAGGGCAAGGCCATAGGTTACATTTGGACTTTGCTATATTTCGATAAATTTATCGATAACTGAGTTACCGGTCAAAATGTGGTTACCCTAAAACCTTGAAATTTGTATATAATGTCGGTATCAAACGAAGGGCAAGGCCTTAGGTTTCATTTGGACTTTGCTATATTTCGATATATTTACCGATAACTATGTTACCGGTCAAAATGGGGTTCCCCTAAAACCTTGAAATTTGTATATAATATCGGTATCAAACAAAAAGGAAAGGCCACTACTTTCATTTGAACTTCTATATTTCGATATATTTATCTATAACTGAGTTACCGGTCAAGTTGGGGTTTCCCTAAGACCTCGAAATTTGTATATAATATCGGTATCAAACGAAAGCCCAAGGATTTAGGTTTCATTTGGACTTTGCTATATTTCGATAAATTTATCGATAACTGAGTTACCGGTCAAAATGTGGTTCCCCTAAAACCTTGAAATTTGTATATAATATCGGTATCATAAGAAAGGGCAAGGCCATAGGCTTCATTTGGAATTTGCTATATATCGATAAATTTATCGATAACTGAGTTACCGGTCAAAATGTGGTTCCCCTAAAACCTTGAAATTTGTATATAATATCGGTATCAAACAAAAAGGAAAGGCCACTACTTTCATTTGAACTTCTATATTTCGATATATTTATCTATAACTGAGTTACCGGTCAAGTTGGGGTTTCCCTAAGACCTCGAAATTTGTATATAATATCGGTATCAAACGAAAGCCCAAGGATTTAGGTTTCATTTGGACTTTGCTATATTTCGATATATTTATCGATAATTGAGTTACGGGTCAAAATGTGGTTCCCCTAAAACCTTGAAATTTGTATATAATATCGGTATCAAACGAAAGGGCAAGGACATAGGTTACATTTGGACTTTGCTATATTTCGATAAATTTATCGATAACTGAGTTACCGGTCAAAATGTGGTTCCCCTAAAACCTTGAAATTTGTATATAATATCGGTATCATAAGAAAGGGCAAGGCCATAGGTTACATTTGGACTTTGCTATATTTCGATAAATTTATCGATAACTGAGTTACCGGTCAAAATGTGGTTCCCCTAAAACCTTGAAATTTGTATATAATATCGGTATCATAAGAAAGGGCAAGGCCATAGGCTTCATTTGGAAATTGCTATATATCGATAAATTTATCGATAACTGAGTTACCGGTCAAAATGTGGTTCCCCTAAAACCTTGAAATTTGTATATAATATCGGTATCAAACGAAAGCCCAAGGATTTAGGTTTCATTTGGACTTTGCTATATTTCGATATATTTATCGATAACTGAGTTGGGGTTTCCCTAAAACCTCGAAATTTGAATACAACATGGGTGTCAAACGAAAGTGAAAAGCCACAGCTTTCATTTGAATTGTTCCATAATTGGATATATTTATCGATAAATTAGTTATCGGTCAAAATGTTGTTCCCCTAATTTGAATATAATATCGGTATCAAACGAAGGGCGAGACCTTAGGTTTCATTTGGGCTTTGCTATATTTTGATATATTTATCGATAACTGAGTTACCGGTCAAAATGTGGTTCCCCTAAACCCTTGAAATTTGTATATAATATCGGTATCAAACGAAAGAGTAAGGCCATAGGTTACCTTTGGATTTTGCTATATTTCGATATATTTATCGATAATTGAGTTACGGGTCAAAATGTGGTTCCCCTAAAACCTTGCAATTTGTATATAATATCGGTATCAAACGAAAGTGCAAGGCCTTAGGTTACATTTGAACTTTGCTATATTTCGATATATTTATCGATAACTGAGTTACAGGTCAAAATGTGGTTCCCCTAAAACCTTGAAATTTGTATATAATATCGGTATCAAACGAAAGGGCAAGGACATAGGTTACATTTGGACTTTGCTATATTTCGATAAATTTATCGATAACTGAGTTACCGGTCAAAATGTGGTTCCCCTAAAACCTTGAAATTTGTATATAATATCGGTATCAAACGAAAGGGCAAGGCCATAGGTTACATTTGGACTTTGCTATATTTCGATATATTTATCGATAACTGAGTTACCGACAAAATGTGGTTACCCTAAAACCTTGAAATTTGTATATAATGTCGGTATCAAACGAAGGGCAAGGCCTTAGGTTTCATTTGGACTTTGCCATATTTCGATATATTTACCGATAACTATGTTACCGGTCAAAATGCGGTTCCCCTAAAACCTTGAAATTTGTATATAATATCGGTATCAAACGAAAAGGCAAGGCCATAGGTTACATTTGGACTTTGCTATATTTCGATAAATTTATCGATAACTGAGTTACCGGTCAAAATGTGGTTCCGCCAAAACATTGAAATTTGTATATAATATCAGTATCAAACGAAAGCGCATGGCCATAGGTTACGTTTGGATTTTGCTATATTTCGATAAATTTATCGATAACTGAGTTACAGGTCAAAATGTGGTTCCCCTAAAACCTTGAAATTTGTATATAATATCGGTATCAAACGAAAGGGCAAGGACATAGGTTACATTTGGACTTTGCTATATTTCGATAAATTTATCGATAACTGAGTTACCGGTCAAAATGTGGTTCCCCTAAAACCTTGAAATTTGTATATAATATCGGTATCAAACGAAAGGGCAAAGCCATAGGTTACATTTGGACTTTGCTATATTTCGATATATTTATCGATAACTGAGTTACCGGTCAAAATGTGGTTACCCTAAAACCTTGAAATTTGTATATAATATCGGTATCAAACGAAAGGGCAAAGCCATAGGTTACATTTGGACTTTGCTATATTTGGATATATTTATCGATAACTGAGTTACCGGTCAAAATGTGGTTACCCTAAAACCTTGAAATTTGTATATAATATCGGTATCAAACGAAAGGGCAAGGACATAGGTTACAATTGGGCTTTGCTATATTTCGATAAATTTATCGATAACTGAGTTACCGGTCAAAATGTGGTTCCCCTAAAACCTTGAAATTTGTATATAATATCGGTATCAAACGAAAGGGCAAAGCCATAGGTTACATTTGGACTTTGCTATATTTCGATATATTTACCGATAACTATGTTACCGGTCAAAATGCGGTTCCCCTAAAACCTTGAAATTTGTATATAATATCAGTATCAAACGAAAAGGCAAGGCCATAGGTTACATTTGGACTTTGCTATATTTCGATAAATTTATCGATAACTGAGTTACCGGTCAAAATGTGGTTCCGCCAAAACATTGAAATTTGTATATAATATCAGTATCAAACGAAAGCGCATGGCCATAGGTTACGTTGGGATTTTGCTATATTTCGATAAATTTATCGATAACTGAGTTACAGGTCAAAATGTGGTTCCCCTAAAACCTTGAAATTTGTATATAATATCGGTATCAAACGAAAGGGCAAGGACATAGGTTACATTTGGACTTTGCTATATTTCGATAAATTTATCGATAACTGAGTTACCGGTCAAAATGTGGTTCCCCTAAAACCTTGAAATTTGTATATAATATCGGTATCAAACGAAAGGGCAAAGCCATAGGTTACATTTGGACTTTGCTATATTTGGATATATTTATCGATAACTGAGTTACCGGTCAAAATGTGGTTGCCCTAAAACCTTGAAATTTGTATATAATGTCGGTATCAAACGAAGGGAAAGGCCTTAGGTTTCATTTGGTTTTTGCTATATTTCGATATATTTACCGATAACTGAGTTACCGGTCAAAATGCGGTTCCCCTAAAATCTTGAAATTTGTATATAATATCGGTATCAAACGAAAAGGCAAGGCCATAGGTTACCTTGGGACTTTGCTATATTTCGATATATTTATCGATAATTGAGTTACGGGCCAAAATGTGGTTCCCCTAAAACCTTGCAATTTGTATATAATATCGGTATCAAACGAAAGTGCAAGGCCTTAGGTTACATTTGAACTTTGCTATATTTCGATATATTTATCGATAACTGAGTTACAGGTCAAAATGTGGTTCCCCTAAAACCTTGAAATATAATATCGGTATCAAACGAAAGGGCAAGGACATAGGTTACATTTGGACTTTTCTATATTTCGATAAATTTATCGATAACTGAGTAACCGGTCAAAATGTGGTTCCCCTAAAACCTTGAAATTTGTATATAATATCGGTATCATAAGAAAGGGCAAGGCCATAGGTTACATTTGGACTTTGCTATATTTCGATATATTTATCGATAACTGAGTTACCGGTCAAACTGTGGTTACCCTAAAACCTTGAAATTTGTATATAATGTTGGTATCAAACGAAGGGCAAGGCCTTAGGATTCATTTAGACTTTGCTATATTTCGATATATTTACCGATAACTATGTTACCGGTCAAAATGCGGTTCCCTAAAACCTTGAAATTTGTATATAATATCGGTATCAAACGAAAAGGCAAGGTCATAGGTTACATTTGGACTTTGCTATATTTCGATAAATTTATCGATAACTGAGTTACCGGTCAAAATGTGGTTCCGCCAAAACATTGAAATTTTTATATAATATCAGTATCAAACGAAAGGGCATGGCCATAGGTTACGTTTGGATTTTGCTATATTTCGATAAATTTATCGATAACTGAGTTACAGGTCAAAATGTGGTTCCCCTAAAACCTTGAAATATAATATCGGTATCAAACAAAAGGGCAAGGACATAGGTTACATTTGGACTTTTCTATATTTCGATAAATTTATCGATAACTGAGTAACCGGTCAAAATGTGGTTCCCCTAAAACCTTGAAATTTGTATATAATATCGGTATCAAACGAAGGGAAAGGCCATAGGTTACATTTGGACTTTGCTATATTTCGATATATTTATCGATAACTGAGTTACAGGTCAAAATGTGGTTCCCCTAAAACCTTGAAATATAATATCGGTATCAAACGAAAGGGCAAGGACATAGGTTACATTTGGACTTTTCTATATTTCGATAAATTTATCGATAACTGAGTTACCGGTCAAAATGTGGTTCCCCTAAAACCTTGAAATTTGTATATAATATCGGTATCAAACGAAGGGCAAGGCCTTAGGATTCATTTAGACTTTGCTATATTTCGATATATTTACCGATAACTATGTTACCGGTCAAAATGCGGTTCCCTAAAACCTTGAAATTTGTATATAATATCGGTATCAAACAAAAAGGCAAGGTCATAGGTTGCATTTGGACTTTGCTATATTTCGATAAATTTATCGATAACTGAGTTACCGGTCAAAATGTGGTTACCCTAAAACCTTGAAATTTGTATATAATGTCGGTATCAAACGAAGGGCAAGGCCTTAGGTTTCATTTGGACTTTGCTATATTTCGATATATTTACCGATAACTATGTTACCGGTCAAAATGCGGTTCCCCTAAAACCATGAAATTTGTATATAATATCGGTATCAAACGAAAAGGCAAGGTCATAGGTTACATTTGGACTTTGCTATATTTCGATAAATTTATCGATAACTGAGTTACCGGTCAAAATGTGGTTCCGCCAAAACATTGAAAGTTTTATATAATATCAGTATCAAACGAAAGCGCATGGCCATAGGTTACGTTTGGATTTTGCTATATTTCGATAAATTTATCGATAACTGAGTTACAGGTCAAAATGTGGTTCCCCTAAAACCTTGAAATATAATATCGGTATCAAACGAAAGGGCAAGGACATAGGTTACATTTGGACTTTTCTATATTTCGATAAATTTATCGATAACTGAGTTAACGGTCAAAATGTGGTTCCCCTAAAACCTTGAAATTTGTATATAATATCGGTATCAAACGAAGAACAAGGCCTTAGGATTCATTTAGACTTTGCTATATTTCGATATATTTACCGATAACTATGTTACCGGTCAAAATGCGGTTCCCTAAAACCTTGAAATTTGTATATAATATCGGTATCAAACGAAAAGGCAAGGTCATAGGTTACATTTGGACTTTGCTATATTTCGATAAATTTATCGATAACTGAGTTACCGGTCAAAATGTGGTTACCCTAAAACCTTGAAATTTGTATATAATGTCGGTATCAAACGAAGGGCAAGGCCTTAGGTTTCATTTGGACTTTGCTATATTTCGATATATTTACCGATAACTATGTTACCGGTTAAAATGCGGTTCCCCTAAAACCTTGAAATTTGTATATAATATCGGTATCAAACGAAAAGGCAAGGCCATAGGTTACATTTGGACTTTGCTATATTTCGATAAATTTATCGATAACTGAGTTACCGGTCAAAATGTGGTTCCGCCAAAACATTGAAATTTGTATATAATATCAGTATCAAACGAAAGCGCATGGCCATAGGTTACGTTTGGATTTTGCTATATTTCGATAAATTTATCGATAACTGAGTTACAGGTCAAAATGTGGTTCCCCTAAAACCTTGAAATTTGTATATAATATCGGTATCAAACGAAGGGCAAGGCCATAGGTTACATTTGGACTTTGCTATATTTCGATATATTTATCGATAACTGAGTTACCGGTCAAAATATGGTTACCCTAAAACCTTGAAATTTGTATATAATGTCGGTATCAAACGAAGGGCAAGGCCTTATGTTTCATTTGGACTTTGCTATATTTCGATATATTTACCAATAACTGAGTTACCGGTCAAAATGCGGTTCCCCTAAAACCTTGAAATTTGTATATAATATCGGTATCAAACGAAAAGGCAAGGCCATAGGTTACATTTGGACTTTGCTATATTTCGATAAATTTATCGATAACTGAGTTAACGGTCAAAATGTGGTTCCGCCAAAACATTGAAATTTTTATATAATATCAGTATCAAACGAAAGGCCGCGGCCGCCGTGGTGTGAAGGTAGTGTTGCCGGCCTACCACACCGAAGGTCCATGGTTCGAACCCTGGTACAGGTAACATCAAAAGTGATTTGAAAAAAGTTTTTCAAAACGGGGTCGCCCCTCGGCAGTGGTTTGGCAAACTCTCCGAGTGTATTTCTGCCATGACAGGCTTCTCAGCAAAAATTCGTCTCCTTTGTAGATGCCGTTCGGAGTCGGCGAAAAAACTGTAGGTCCCACCAATTTGTAGGGAAAATTCAAATCGGCACACAACAAATTGGAAGAGAAGCTTGGCGCAAAAATCTCTTAGGAGGTTTATGATGATATACCTGTTGTATATCGCGCCATAGAGATAGATCAAACGAAAGGGCATGGCCATAGGTTACGTTTGGATTTTGCTATATTTCGATAAATTTATCGATAACTGAGTTATGTGGTTCCCCTAAAACCTTGAAATTTGTATATAATATCGGTATCAAACGAAAAGGCAAGGCCATAGGTTACATTTGGACTTTGCTATATTTCGATCAATTTATCGATAACTGAGTTACCGGTCAAAATGTGGTTTCATTTGGACTTTGCTATATTTCGATATATTAACCGATAACTATGTTACCGGTCAAAATGCGGTTCCCTAAAACCTTGAAATTTGTATATAATATCGGTATCAAACGAAAAGGCAAGGTCATAGGTTACATTTGGACTTTGCTATATTTACATAAATTTATCGATAACTGAGTTACCGGTCAAAATGTGGTTCCGCCAAAACATTGAAATTTTTATATAATATCAGTATCAAACGAAAGGGCATGGCCATAGGTTACGTTTGGATTTTGCTATATTTCGATATATTTATCGATAACTGAGTTACCGGTCAAAATGTGGTTCCCCTAAAACCTTGAAATTTGTATATAATATCGGTATCAAACGAAGGGCAAGGCCATAGGTTACATTTGGACTTTGCTATATTTCGATATATTAACCGATAACTATGTTACCGGTCAAAATGCGGTTCCCTAAAACCTTGAAATTTGTATATAATATCGGTATCAAACGAAAAGGCAAGGCCATAGGTTATATTTGGAGTTTGCTATATTTCGATAAATTTATCGATAACTGAGTTACCGGTCAAAATGTGGTTCCGCCAAAACATTGAAATTTGTATATAATATCAGTATCAAACGAAAGCGCAAGGCCATAGGTTACATTTGGACTTTGCTATATTTCGATATATTTATCGATAACTGAGTTACCGATCAAAATATGGTTACCCTAAAACCTTGAAATTTGTATATAATGTCGGTATCAAACGAAGGGCAAGGCCTTAGGTTTCATTTGGACTTTGCTATATTTCGATATATTTACCGATAACTCAGTTACCGGTCAAAATGCGGTTCCCCTAAAACCTTGAAATTTGTATATAATATCGGTATCAACGAAAAGGCAAGGCCATAGGTTACATTTGGACTTTGCTATATTTCGATAAATTTATCGATAACTGAGTTACCGGTCAAAATGTGGTTCCGCCAAAACATTGAAATTTTTATATAATATCAGTATCAAACGAAAGGGCATGGCCATAGGTTACGTTTGGATTTTGCTATATTTCGATAAATTTATCGATAACTGAGTTACAGGTCAAAATGTGGTTCCCCTAAAACCTTGAAATTTGTATATAATATCGGTATCAAACGAAAAGGCAAGGCCATAGGTTACATTTGGACTTTGCTATATTTCGATCAATTTATCGATAACTGAGTTACCGGTCAAAATGTGGTTCCGCCAAAACACTGAAATTTGTATATAATATCAGTATCAAACGAAAGGGCATGGCCATAGGTTACATTTGGACTTTGCTATATTTCGATAAATTTATCGATAACTGAGTTACCGGTCAAAATGTGGTTCCGCCAAAACATTGAAATTTGTATATAATATCAGTATCAAACGAAAGGGCATGGCCATAGGTTACGTTTGGATTTTGCTATATTTCGATATATTTACCGATAACTGAGTTACCGGTCAAAATGCGGTTCCCCTAAAACCTTGAAATTTGTATATAATATCGGTATTAAACGAAAAGGCAAGGCCATAGGTTACATTTGGACTTTGCTATATTTCGATAAATTTATCGATAACTGAGTTACCGGTCAAAATGTGGTTCCCCCAAAACATTGAAATTTGTATATAATATCAGTATCAAACGAAAGGGCATGGCCATAGGTTACGTTTGGACTTTGCTATATTTCGATAAATTTATCGATAACTGAGTTACCGGTCAAAATGTGGTTCCTCTAAAGCCTATAAATTTGTATATAATATCGATATCAAACGAAGGCCAAGGCCCTTTGCTATATTTCGATATATTTACCGACAACAGAGTTACCGGTCAAAATATGGTTCCCATTAATATTTGATATTTCCCTGCAATATCGGTATCAAACAAATATCATTTGAAATATTTATATTTTCATATATTCATCGATAAATGAGTTATCGGTCAAGGGGTTACCCTAAGACCTCGAAATTTGAATATAATATCGGCATAAAACGAAATGGCAAGGCCATAGGCTTCGTTTGGAATTTGCTATATTTCGATACATTTATCGATAACTGAGTTACCGGTCAAAATGTGGTTCCCCCAAAACTTTGAAATTTGTATATAATATCAGTATCAAACGAAAGGGCATGGCCATAGGTTACGTTTGGATTTTGCTATATATCGATAAATTTATCGATAACTGAGTTACCGGTCAAAATGTAGTTCCCCTAAAACCTTTAAATTTGTATATAATATCGGTATTTAACGAAGGGCAAGGCCTTAGGTTTCATTTGGACTTTGCTATATTTCGATATATTTACCGATAACTGAGTTACCGGTCAAAATGTGGTTCACCTAAAACCTTGAAATTTGTATATAATATCGGTATCAACGGAAAGGGTAAGGCCATAGGTTACCTTTGGACTTTGCTATATTTCGATATATTTACCGATAACTGAGTTACCGGTCAAAATGTGGTTCCCCTAAAATCATGAAATTTGTATATAATATCGGTATCAAACGAAAGGGCAAATCCATAGGTTATATTTGGACTTCGCTATATTTCGATAAATGTATCGATAACTGAGTTACCGGTCAAAATGTGGTTCCCCTAAATCTTTGAAATTTGTTTATAATATCGGTATCAAACGAAAGGGCAAGGCCTTAGGTTTCATGCGGAATTTGCTATATTTCTATATATTTATCGATAACAGAGTTATCGGTCAAAATGTTGTTCCCCTAAAACCTTGAAATTTGTATACAACATGGGTATCAAACGAAAGTGAAAAGCCACAGCTTTCATTTGAATCGTTCCATAATTCGACATATTTATCGATAAATGAGTTATCGGTCAAAATGTGGTTCCCCTAAAACCTTGAAACTTGTATACTATACGGTTACATACGCAAAACGTCAAGCTGTGTAGTTCTGTTTATATTTTTCTCTGTGATTATATTTAATAAATTAATAATATCTTTGATATTCTAAAGTTATTATTAAAGTTAATAGAGATAAATACCTAATTGTGCTTCACTACTTGGTGTGAATAGTGCTAAAAAGTTTTGATAGTGATTCATTATTATAAATTCATTTTGTTGAATTTGTGTGTGCCGAGTTTTTTGCATATTTTATTTGTTGCTATTGAAAGGCTTTATTTCATATTGCAATTGTTGTTGTGCTCTGACTTGCTTTTCTTATTTCTTTTTCGTTACAGCTGTTTTGCGTGGTTTATTGAACGTCAGATACAGTGTGTTTAAAACTGTTCGCTCAGTACTGTGTCATTTAAACTGTCAGGGTTGTTTTTCTTTAATCCGCAAAATTTTTTTTTAACATATAATTTTTCTTATAAATTTATATAAGTATTTATACGAAAATGTCGTGCATGATAGCTCACTGCCAGGTAAAAAGCGAGTCCGAACGCTTTGTAGTATGCTGGCTGTGTGATGGACTTGTCCACGCCAAGTGCACTGGGTAAACCGGTAGAAGAGCTGACCTGCTTAACGAAGGAAAAGGCCTGCGCTGTTCCAAATGCCGGTCGACGGAAGTTGATCTCTGTAAAATCTTTAGGCATATCAGAAACGGGTATTCTGAAATAAGCAAAGATTTTTCATTGCTGACTGAAAAATTCAAAAAATATGAAAATATTTTCAAAACCTTGGAAACATTGGAGAATTCGCCTCATTTTGAATGCCCTGATAATCGCGAAAACAAGCGCAGGCGTACGGATGATCGGCCTACTACCTCAACAGTCCCGAACTTGCCTCAACCCCTTGAACTTATCGATTTGGCTTCTCCAATTCCCAGTACGGTTGTCCGAGCAACGTCGAAGAACGCCCCTTCAAAAATGTCCACTAGGAAAAACGCGGAAACTCCAACTATTGCAATGGAGTCTGAACCAATGGTTGGTAAGCTGGTTGTGGTTCCTCGCAAAAAATCTATATTTGTGTCTAGGTTCCATCCAGACACTACCGAGGATCATTTGATGTACCATATTTCTTCTAAAGTTAAAGATCAAAGCGTAACTGTTAGAAAATTTAATTTCACATATCAAAGAAATATGTCTTCGTTTAAGATTGAGGTATCTGGGAAAGATTTCGATACTCTTTTGGACAGCTCTTTTTGGCCTCCCGGGGCTCTTGTGCGAGAGTTTGAATACAGACCGAATAGGAATGTTCAAAATGTAGCGAAAATTTCTCGTAATAACGTTGAGTCAAAAAACTGAGCACTAAATCCGTGAATATCTTTTATCAAAATGTCAGAGGTTTAATCGATTTACTTATCGACAACTCAGTTACCGGTCAAAATGTGGTTCCCCTATAAACTTGAAATTTGTATATAATATCGGTATCAAACGAAAAGGCAAGGCCATAGGTTACATTTGGACTTTGCTATATTTCGATAAATTGAAATTGTATATAATATCAGTATCAAACGAAAGGGCATGGCCATAGGTTACGTTTGGATTTTGCTATATTTCGGTTAATTTATCGATAACTGAGTTACCGGTCAAAATGTAGTTCCCCTAAAACCTTGAAATTTGTATATAATATCGGTATCTAACGAAGGGCAAGGCCTTAGGTTTCATTTGGACTTTGCTATATTTCGATATATTTACCGATAACTGAGTTACCGGTCAAAATGTGGTTCACCTAAAACCTTGAAATTTGTATATAATATCGGTATCAACGGAAAGGGTAAGGCCATAGGTTACCTTTGGACTTTGCTATATTTCGATATATTTACCGATAACTGAGTTACCGGTCAAAATGTGGTTCCCATTAAAATTTGAAATTTCCGTGCAATATCGGTATCAAACAAATATCATTTGAAATATTTATATTTTCATATATTCATCGATAAATGAGTTATCGGTCAAGGGGTTTCCCTAAGACCTCGAAATTTGAATATTATATCGCCATAAAACGAAATGGCAAGGACATAGGCATCATGTGCAGTTTGCTATATTTCGATAAATTGATCGATAACTGAGTTACCGGTCAAAATGTGGTTCCCCCAAAACATTGAAATTTGTATATAATATCAGTATCAAACGAAAGGGCATGGCCATAGGTTACATTTGGACTTTGCTATATTTCGATAAATTTATCGATAACTGAGTTACCGGTCAAAATGTGGTTCCTCTAAAGCCTATAAATTTGTATATAATATCGATATCAAACGAAGGCCAAGGCCCTTTGCTATATTTCGATATATTTACCGACAACTGAGTTACCGGTCAAAATATGGTTCCCATTAATATTTGATATTTCCGTGCAATATCGGTATCAAACAAATATCATATGAAATATTTATATTTTCATATATTCATCGATAAATGAGTTATCGGTCAAGGGGTTTCCCTAAGACCTCGAAATTTGAATATAATATCGGCATAAAACGAAATGGCAAGGCCATAGGCTTCGTTTGGAATTTGCTATATTTCGATACATTTATCCATAACTGAGTTACCGGTCAAAATGTGGTTCCCCCAAAACTTTGAAATTTGTATATAATATCAGTATCAAACGAAAGGGCATGGCCATAGGTTACGTTTGGATCTTGCTATACTATATTTCTATAAATTTATCGATAACTGAGTTACCGGTCAAAATGTAGTTCCCCTAAAACCTTGAAATTTGTATATAATATCGGTATCTAACGAAGGGCAAGGCCTTAGGTTTCATTTGGACTTTGCTATATTTCGATATATTTACCGATAACTGAGTTAGCGGTCAAAATGTGGTTCACCTTAAACCTTGAAATTTGTATATAATATCGGTATCAAACGAAAGGGTAAGGCCATATGTTTCATGTGGACTTTGCTATATTTCGATAAATTTATCGATACCTGAGTTACCCGTTAAAATGTGGTTCCCCTAAAATCATGAAATTTGTATATAATATCGGTATCAAACGAAAGGGCAAATCCATAGGTTATATTTGGACTTCGCTATATTTCGATAAATGTATCGATAACTGAGTTACCGGTCAAAATGTGGTTCCCCTAAATCTTTGAAATTTGTTTATATTATCGGTATCAAACGAAAGGGCAAGGCCTTAGGTTTCATGCGGAATTTGCTATATTTCTATATATTTATCGATAACAGAGTTATCGGTCAAAATGTTGTTCCCCTAAAACCTTGAAATTTGTATACAACATGGGTATCAAACGAAAGTGAAAAGCCACAGCTTTCATTTGAATCGTTCCATAATTCGACATATTTATCGATAAATGAGTTATCGGTCAAAATGTGGTTCCCCTAAAACCTTGAAACTTGTATACTATACGGTTACATACGCAAAACGTCAAGCTGTGTAGTTCTGTTTATATTTTTCTCTGTGATTATATTTAATAAATTAATAATATCTTTGATATTCTAAAGTGATTATTAAACTTAATAGAGATAAATACCTAATTGTGCTTCACTACTTGGTGTGAATAGTGCTAAAAAGTTTTGATAGTGATTCATTATTATAAATTCATTTTGTTGAATTTGTGTGTGCCGAGTTTTTTGCATATTTTATTTGTTGCTATTGAAAGGCTTTATTTCATATTGCAATTGTTGTTGTGCTCTGACTTGCTTTTCTTATTTCTTTTTCGTTACAGCTGTTTTGCGTGGTTTATTGAACGTCAGATACAGTGTGTTTAAAACTGTTCGCTCAGTACTGTGTCATTTAAACTGTCAGGGTTGTTTTTCCTTAATCGGCAAAATTTTTTTTTAACTTATAATTTTTCTTATAGATTTATATAAGTATTTATACGAAAATGTCGTGCATGATAGGTAACTGCCAGGTAAAAAGCGAGTCCGAACGCTTTGTCGTATGCTGGCTGTGTGATGGACTTGTCCACGCCAAGTGCACTGGGTAAACCGGTAGAAGAGCTGACCTGCTTAACGAAGGAAAAGGCCTGCGCTGTTCCAAATGCCGGTCGACGGAAGTTGATCTCTGTAAAATCTTTAGGCATATCAGAAACGGGTATTCTGAAATAAGCAAAGATTTTTCATTGCTGACTGAAAAATTCAAAAAATATGAAAATATTTTCAAAACCTTGGAAACATTGGAGAATTCGCCTCATTTTGAATGCCCTGATAATCGCGAAAACAAGCGCAGGCGTACGGATGATCGGCCTACTACCTCAACAGTCCCGAACTTGCCTCAACCCCTTGAACTTATCGATTTGGCTTCTCCAATTCCCAGTACGGTTGTCCAAGCAACGTCGAAGAACGCCCCTTCAAAAATGTCCACTAGGAAAAACGCGGAACCTCCAACTATTGCAATGGAGTCTGAACCAATCGTTGGTAAGCTGGTTGTGGTTCCTCGCAAAAAATCTATATTTGTGTCTAGGTTCCATCCAGACACTACCGAGGATCATTTGATGTACCATATTTCTTCTAAAGTTAAAGATCAAAGCGTAACTGTTAGAAAATTTAATTTCACATATCAAAGAAATATGTCTTCGTTTAAGATTGAGGTATCTGGGAAAGATTTCGATACTCTTTTGGACAGCTCTTTTTGGCCTCCCGGGGCTCTTGTGCGAGAGTTTGAATACAGACCGAATAGGAATGTTCAAAATGTAGGGAAAATGTCTCGTAATAACGTTGAGTCAAAAAACTGAGCACTAAATCCGTGAATATCTTTTATCAAAATGTCAGAGGTTTAATCGATTTACTTATCGATAACTCAGTTACCGGTCAAAATGTGGTTCCCCTATAAACTTGAAATTTGTATATAATATCGGTATCAAACGAAAAGGCAAGGCCATAGGTTACATTTGGACTTTGCTATATTTCGATAAATTTATCGATAACTGAGTTACCGGTCAAAATGTGGTTCCGCCAAAACATTGAAATTTGTATATAATATCAGTATCAAACGAAAGGGCATGGCCATAGGTTACATTTGGACTTTGCTATATTTCGATAAATTTATCGATAACTGAGTTACCGGTCAAAATGTGGTTCCGCCAAAACATTGAAATTTGTATATAATATCAGTATCAAACGAAAGGGCATGGCAATAGGTTACGTTTGGATTTTGCTATATTTCGATATATTTACCGATAACTGAGTTACCGGTCAAAATGCGGTTCCCCTAAAACCTTGAAATTTGTATATAATATCGGTATTAAACGAAAAGGCAAGGCCATAGGTTACATTTGGACTTTGCTATATTTCGATAAATTTATCGATAACTGAGTTACCGGTCAAAATGTGGTTCCGCCAAAACATTGAAATTTGTATATAATATCAGTATCAAACGAAAGGGCATGGCAATAGGTTACGTTTGGATTTTGCTATATTTCGATATATTTACCGATAACTGAGTTACCGGTCAAAATGCGGTTCCCCTAAAACCTTGAAATTTGTATATAATATCGGTATTAAACGAAAAGGCAAGGCCATAGGTTACATTTGGACTTTGCTATATTTCGATAAATTTATCGATAACTGAGTTACCGGTCAAAATGTGGTTCCCCCAAAACATTGAAATTTGTATATAATATCAGTATCAAACGAAAGGGCATGGCCATAGGTTACGTTTGGACTTTGCTATATTTCGATAAATTTATCGATAACTGAGTTACCGGTCAAAATGCGGTTCCCCTAAAACCTTGAAATTTGTATATAATATCGGTATTAAACGAAAAGGCAAGGCCATAGGTTACATTTGGACTTTGCTATATTTCGATAAATTTATCGATAACTGAGTTACCGGTCAAAATGTGGTTCCTCTAAAGCCTATAAATATGTATATAATATCGATATCAAACGAAGGCCAAGGCCCTTTGCTATATTTCGATATATTTACCGACAACTGAGTTACCGGTCAAAATATGGTTCCCATTAATATTTGATATTTCCGTGCAATATCGGTATCAAACAAATATCATTTGAAATATTTATATTTTCATATATTCATCGATAAATGAGTTATCGGTCAAGGGGTTTCCCTAAGACCTCGAAATTTGAATATAATATCGACATAAAACGAAATGGCAAGGCCATAGGCTTCGTTTGGAATTTGCTTTATTTCGATACATTTATCGATAACTGAGTTACCGGTCAAAATGTGGTTCCCCCAAAACTTTGAAATTTGTATATAATATCAGTATCAAACGAAAGGGCATGGCCATAGGTTACATTTGGACTTTGCTATATTTCGATAAATTTATCGATAACTGAGTTACCGGTCAAAATGTGGTTCCTCTAAAGCCTATAAATTTGTATATAATATCGGTATCTAACGAAGGGCAAGGCCTTAGGTTTCATTTGGACTTTGCTATATTTCGATATATTTACCGATAACTGAGTTACCGGTCAAAATGTGGTTCACCTAAAACCTTGAAATTTGTATATAATATCGGTATCAAACGAAAGGGCAAGGCCATAGGTTACATTTGGACTTTGCTATATTTCGATAAATTTATCGATACCTGAGTTACCCGTTAATATGTGGTTCCCCTAAAATCATGAAATTTGTATATAATATCGGTATCAAACGAAAGGGCAAATCCATAGGTTATATTTTGACTTCGCTATATTTCGATAAATGTATCGATAACTGAGTTACCGGTCAAAATGTGGTTCCCCTAAATCTTTGAAATTTGTATATAATATCGGTATCAAACGAAAGGGCAAGGCCTTAGGTTTCATGCGGAATTTGCTATATTTCTATATATTTATCGATAACAGAGTTATCGGTCAAAATGTTGTTCCCCTAAAACCTTGAAATTTGTATACAACATGGGTATCAAACGAAAGTGAAAAGCCACAGCTTTCATTTGAATCGTTCCATAATTCGATATATTTATCGATAAATGAGTTATCGGTCAAAATGTGGTTCCCCTAAAACCTTGAAACTTGTATACTATACGGTTACATACGCAAAACGTCAAGCTGTGTAGTTCTGTTTATATTTTTCTCTGTGATTATATTTAATAAATTAATAATATCTTTGATATTCTAAAGTTATTATTAAAGTTAATAGAGATAAATACCTAATTGTGCTTCACTACTTGGTGTGAATAGTGATAAAAAGTTTTGATAGTGATTCATTATTATAAATTCATTTTGTTGAATTTGTGTGTGCCGAGTTTTTTGCATATTTTATTTGTTGCTATTGAAAGGCTTTATTTCATATTGCAATTGTTGTTGTGCTCTGACTTGCTTTTCTTATTTCTTTTTCGTTACAGCTGTTTTGCGTGGTTTATTGAACGTCAGATACAGTGTGTTTAAAACTGTTCGCTCAGTACTGTGTCATTTAAACTGTCAGGGTTGTTTTTCTTTAATCCGCAAAATTTTTTTTTAACATATAATTTTTCTTATAAATTTATATAAGTATTTATACGAAAATGTCGTGCATGATAGCTCACTGCCAGGTAAAAAGCGAGTCCGAACGCTTTGTAGTATGCTGGCTGTGTCATGGACTTGTCCACGCCAAGTGCACTGGGTAAACCGGTAGAGTAGCTGACCTGCTTAACGAAGGAAAAGGCCTGCGCTGGTCCTGTTCCAAATGCCGGTCGACGGAAGTTGATCTCTGTAAAATCTTTAGGCATATCAGAAACGGGTATTCTGAAATAAGCAAAGATTTTTCATTGCTGACTGAAAAATTCAAAAAATATGAAAATATTTTCAAAACCTTGGAAACATTGGGAATTCGCCTCATTTTGAATGCCCTGATAATCGCGAAAACAAGCGCAGGCGTACGGATGATCGGCCTACTACCTCAACAGTCCCGAACTTGCCTCAACCCCTTGAACTTATCGATTTGGCTTCTCCAATTCCCAGTACGGTTGTCCGAGCAACGTCGAAGAACGCCCCTTCAAAAATGTCCACTAGGAAAAACGCGGAACCTCCAACTATTGCAATGGAGTCTGAACCAATCGTTGGTAAGCTGGTTGTGGTTCCTCGCAAAAAATCTATTTTTGTGTCTAGGTTCCATCCAACACTACCGAGGATCATTTGATGTACCATATTTCTTCTAAAGTTAAAGATCAAAGCGTAACTGTTAGAAAATTTAATTTCACATATCAAAGAAATATGTCTTCGTTTAAGATTGAGGTATCTGGGAAAGATTTCGATACTCTTTTGGACAGCTCTTTTTGGCCTCCCGGGGCTCTTGTGCGAGAGTTTGAATACAGACCGAATAGGAATGTTCAAAATGTAGCGAAAATTTCTCGTAATAACGTTGAGTCAAAAAACTGAGCACTAAATCCGTGAATATCTTTTATCAAAATGCCAGAGGTTTAATCGATATATTTATCGATAACTCAGTTACCGGTCAAAATGTGGTTCCCCTATAAACTTGAAATTTGTATATAATATCGGTATCAAACGAAAGGGTAAGGCCATATGTTTCATGTGGACTTTGCTATATTTCGATATATTTATCGAGAGCTGAGTTACCGGTCAAAATGTGGTTCCCCTAAAACCTTGAAATTTGTATATCATATCGGTATCAAACGAAAGTGCAAGGCCTTAGGTTTCATTTGAACTTTGCTATATTTCGATATATTTATCGATTACTCAGTTACCGGTCAAAATGTGGTTCCCCTAAAATCTTGAAATTTGTATATAATATCGGTATCAAACGAAAGGGTAAGGCCATATGTTTCATGTGGACTTTGCTATATTTCGATATATTTATCGATAGCTGAGTTACCGGTCAAAATGTGGTTCCCCTAGAATCTTGAAATTTGTATATAATATCGCTATCAAACGAAAGGGTAAGGCCATATGTTTCATGTGGACTTTGCTATATTTCGATATATTTATCGATAGCTGAGTTACCGGTCAAAATGTGGTTCCCCTAAAATCTAGAAATTTGTATATAATATCGGTATCAAACGAAAGTGCAAGGCCTTAGGTTTCATTTGAACTTTTCTATATTTCGATATATTTATCGATAACTAAGTTACCGGTCAAAATGTGGTTCCCCTAAAATCTTGAAATTATATATATATATTTCGATATAATTATCGATAATTAAGTTACTGGTCAAAATGTGGTTCCCCTAAAACCTTGAAATTTGTATATAATAGTGGTATCAAACGAAAGGGCAAGGCCATAGGTTACATTTGGACTTTGCTATATTTCGATATATTTATCGATAACTCAGTTACCGGTCAAAATGTCGTTCCCCTATAAACTTGAAATTTGTATATAATATCGGCATTAAACGAAAGGGTAAGGCCACATGTTTCATGTGGACTTTGGTATATTTCGATATATTTATCGATAACTGAGTTACCGGTCAAAATGTGGTTACCCTAAAACCTTGAAATTTGGATATAATGTCGGTATCAAACGAAAGTGCAAGGCCTTAGGTTTCATGTGGACTTTGCTATATTTCGATATATTTATCGATAATTAAGTTACCGGTCAAAATGTGGTTCCCCTAAAACCTTGAAATTTGTATATAATATCGGTATCAAACGAAAGGGCAAGGCCATAGGTTTCATGTGGACTTTGCTATATTTCGATATATTTATCGATAATTAAGTTAGCGATCAAAAGGTGGTTCCCCTATAAACTTGAAATTTCTATATAATATCGGTATCAAACGAAATGGTAAGGCCATATGTTTCATGTGGACTTTGCTATATTTCGATATATTTATCGATAACTGAGTTACTGGTCAAAATGTGGTTCCCCTATAACCTTGAAATTTGTATATAATATCGGTATCAAACAAAAGTGCAAGGCCTTAGGTTTCGTTTGGAACTTGCTATATTTCGATATATTTATCGATACCTCAGTTACCGGTCAAAATGTGGTTCCCCTAAAACCTTGAAATTTGTATATAATATCGGTATCAAACGAAAGTGCAAGGCCTTAGGTTTCATTTGAACTTTGCTATATTTCGATATATTTATCGATAACTGAGTTACCGGTCAAAATGTGGTTCCCCTAAAACCTTGAAATTTGTATATAATATCGGTATCAAACGAAAGTGCAAGGCCTTAGGTTTCATTTGAACTTTGCTATATTTCGATATATTTATCGATAACTCAGTTACCGGTCAAAATGTGGTTCCCCTAAAATCTTGAAATTTGTATATAATATCGGTATCAAACGAAAGGGTAAAGCCATATGTTTCATGTGGACTTTGCTATATTTCGATATATTTATCGATAGCTGAGTTACCGGTCAAAATGTGGTTCCCCTAAAATCTTGAAATTTGTATATAATATCGCTATCAAACGAAAGGGTAAGGTCATATGTTTCATGTGGACTCTGCTATATTTCGATATATTTATCGATAGCTGAGTTACCGGTCAAAATGTGGTTCCCCTAAAATCTAGAAATTTGTATATAATATCGGTATCAAACGAAAGTGCAAGGCCTTAGGTTTCATTTGAACTTTTCTATATTTCGATATATTTATCGATAACTAAGTTACCGGTCAAAATGTGGTTCCCCTAAAATCTTGAAATTTGTATATAATATCGGTATCAAACGAAAGGGTAAGGCCATATGTTTCATGTGGACTTTGCTATATTTCGATATATTTATCGATAGCTGAGTTACCGGTCAAAATGTGGTTCCCCTAAAATCTAGAAATTTGTATATAATATCGGTATCAAACGAAAGTGCAAGGCCTTAGGTTTCATTTGAACTTTTCTATATTTCGATATATTTATCGATAACTAAGTTACCGGTCAAAATGTGGTTCCCCTAAAATCTTGAAATTTGTATATAATATCGGTATCAAACGAAAGGGCAAGGCCTTAGGTTTCATTTGAACTTTGCTATATTTCGATATATTTATCGATAACTCAGTTACCGGTGAAAATATGGTTCCCCTAAAACCTTGAAATTTGTATATAATATCGGTATCAAACGAAAGTGCAAGGCCTTAAGTTTCATTTGAACTTTGCTATATTTCGATATATTTATCGATAACTGAGTTACCGGTGAAAATGTGGTTCCCCTATACACTTGAAATTTGTATATAATATCGGTATCAAACGAAAGTACAAGGCCTTAGGTTTCATTTGAACTTTGCTATATTTCGATATATTTATCGATAACTCAGTTACCGGTCAAAATGTGGTTCCCCTAAAATCTTGAAATTTGTATATAATATCGGTATCAAACGAAAGTACAAGGCCTTAGGTTTCATTTGAACTTAGCTATATTTCGATATATTTATCGATAACTGAGTTACCGGTCAAAATGTGGCTCCCCTAAAATCTAGAAACTTGTATATAATATCGGTATCAAACGAAAGGGCAAGGCCATAGGTTTCATGTGGACTTTGCTATATTTCGATATAATTATCGATAATTAAGTTACTGGTCAAAATGTGGTTCCCCTAAAACCTTGAAATTTGTATATAATAGTGGTATCAAACGAAAGGGCAAGGCCATAGGTTACATTTGGACTTTGCTGTATTTCGATATATTTATCGATAACTCAGTTACCGGTCAAAATGTGGTTCCCCTATAAACTTGAAATTTGTATATAATATCGGCATCAAACGAAAGGGCAAGGCCTTAGGTTTCATGTGGACTTTGCTATATTTCGATATATTTATCGATAACTGAGTTACCGGTCAAAATGTGGTTCCCCTAAAACCTTGAAATTTGGATATAATATCGGTATCAAACGAAAGTGCAAGGCCTTAGGTTTCATGTGGACTTTGCTATATTTCGATATATTTATCGATAATTAAGTTACCGGTCAAAATGTGGTTCCCCTAAAATCTTGAAATTTGTATATAATATCGGTATCAAACGAAAGGGCAAGGCCATAGGTTTCATGTGGACTTTGCTATATTTCGATATATTTATCGATAATTAAGTTACCGATCAAAATGTGGTTCCCCTATAAACTTGAAATTTCTATATAATATCGGTATCAAACGAAATGGTAAGGCCATATGTTTCATGTGGACTTTGCTATATTTCGATATATTTATCGATAACTGAGTTACTGGTCAAAATGTGGTTCCCCTATAACCTTGAAATTTGTATATAATATCGGTATCAAACAAAAGTGCAAGGCCTTAGGTTTCGTTTGGAACTTGCTATATTTCGATATATTTATCGATACCTCAGTTACCGGTCAAAATGTGGTTCCCCTAAAACCTTGAAATTTGTATATAATATCGGTATCAAACGAAAGTGCAAGGCCTTAGGTTTCATTTGAACTTTGCTATATTTCGATATATTTATCGATAACTGAGTTACCGGTCAAAATGTGGTTCCCCTAAAACCTTGAAATTTGTATATAATATCGGTATCAAACGAAAGTGCAAGGCCTTAGGTTTCATTTGAACTTTGCTATATTTCGATATATTTATCGATAACTCAGTTACCGGTCAAAATGTGATTCCCCTAAAATCTTGAAATTTGTATATAATATCGGTATCAAACGAAAGGGTAAGGCCATATGTTTCATGTGGACTTTGCTATATTTCGATATATTTATCGATAGCTGAGTTACCGGTCAAAATGTGGTTCCCCTAAAATCTTGAAATTTGTATATAATATCGCTATCAAACGAAAGGGTAAGGCCATATGTTTCATGTGGACTCTGCTATATTTCGATATATTTATCGATAGCTGAGTTGCCGGTCAAAATGTGGTTCCCCTAAAATCTAGAAATTTGTATATAATATCGGTATCAAACGAAAGTGCAAGGCCTTAGGTTTCATTTGAACTTTTCTATATTTCGATATATTTATCGATAACTAAGTTACCGGTCAAAATGTGGTTCCCCTAAAATCTTGAAATTTGTATATAATATCGGTATCAAACGAAAGGGTAAGGCCATATGTTTCATGTGGACTTTGCTATATTTCGATATATTTATCGATAGCTGAGTTACCGGTCAAAATGTGGTTCCCCTAAAATCTAGAAATTTGTATATAATATCGGTATCAAACGAAAGTGCAAGGCCTTAGGTTTCATTTGAACTTTTCTATATTTCGATATATTTATCGATAACTAAGTTACCGGTCAAAATGTGGTTCCCCTAAAATCTTGAAATTTGTATATAATATCGGTATCAAACGAAAGGGCAAGGCCTTAGGTTTCATTTGAACTTTGCTATATTTCGATATATTTATCGATAACTCAGTTACCGGTGAAAATATGGTTCCCCTAAAACCTTGAAATTTGTATATAATATCGGTATCAAACGAAAGTGCAAGGCCTTAAGTTTCATTTGAACTTTGCTATATTTCGATATATTTATCGATAACTGAGTTACCGGTGAAAATGTGGTTCCCCTATACACTTGAAATTTGTATATAATATCGGTATCAAACGAAAGTACAAGGCCTTAGGTTTCATTTGAACTTTGCTATATTTCGATATATTTATCGATAACTCAGTTACCGGTCAAAATGTGGTTCCCCTAAAATCTTGACATTTGTATATAATATCGGTATCAAACGAAAGTACAAGGCCTTAGGTTTCATTTGAACTTAGCTATATTTCGATATATTTATCGATAACTGAGTTACCGGTCAAAATGTGGCTCCCCTAAAATCTAGAAACTTGTATATAATATCGGTATCAAACGAAAGGGCAAGGCCATAGGTTTCATGTGGACTTTGCTATATTTCGATATAATTATCGATAATTAAGTTACTGGTCAAAATGTGGTTCCCCTAAAACCTTGAAATTTGTATATAATAGTGGTATCAAACGAAAGGGCAAGGCCATAGGTTACATTTGGACTTTGCTGTATTTCGATATATTTATCGATAACTCAGTTACCGGTCAAAATGTGGTTCCCCTATAAACTTGAAATTTGTATATAATATCGGCATCAAACGAAAGGGCAAGGCCTTAGGTTTCATGTGGACTTTGCTATATTTCGATATATTTATCGATAACTGAGTTACCGGTCAAAATGTGGTTCCCCTAAAACCTTGAAATTTGGATATAATATCGGTATCAAACGAAAGTGCAAGGCCTTAGGTTTCATGTGGACTTTGCTATATTTCGATATATTTATCGATAATTAAGTTACCGGCCAAAATGTGGTTCCCCTAAAATCTTGAAATTTGTATATAATATCGGTATCAAACGAAAGGGCAAGGCCATAGGTTTCATGTGGACTTTGCTATATTTCGATATATTTATCGATAATTAAGTTACCGGTCAAAAGGTGGTTCCCCTATAAACTTGAAATTTGTATATAATATGGGTATCAAACGAAATGGTAAGGCCATATGTTTCATGTGGACTTTGCTATATTTCGATATATTTATCGATAACTGAGTTACTGGTCCAAATGTGGTTCCCCTATAACCTTGAAATTTGTATATAATATCGGTATCAAACAAAAGTGCAAGGCCTTAGGTTTCATTTGAACTTTGCTATATTTCGATATATTTATCGATACCTCAGTTACCGGTCAAAATGTGGTTCCCCTAAAACCTTGAAATTTGTATATAATATCGGTATCAAACGAAAGGGTAAGGCCATATGTTTCATTTGAACTTTTCTATATTTCGATAAATTTATCGATAACTGAGTTACCGGTCAAAATGTGGTTCCCCCAAAACATTGAAATTTGTATATAATATCAGTATCAAACGAAAGGGCATGGCCATAGGTTACGTTTGGACTTTGCTATATTTCGATAAATTTATCGATAACTGAGTTACCGGTCAAAATGTGGTTCCCCCAAAACATTGAAATTTGTATATAATATCAGTATCAACGAAAGGGCGTGGCCATAGGTTACATTTGGACTTTGCTATATTTCGATAAATTTATCGATAACTGAGTTACCGATCAAAATGTGGTTCCTCTAAAGCCTATAAATATGTATATAATATCGATATCAAACGAAGGCCAAGGCCCTTTGCTATATTTCGATATATTTACCGACAACTGAGTTACCGGACAAAATATGGTTCCCATTAATATTTGATATTTCCGTGCAATATCGGTATCAAACAAATATCATTTGAAATATTTATATTTTCATATATTCATCGATAAATGAGTTATCGGTCAAGGGGTTTCCCTAAGACCTCGAAATTTGAATATAATATCGGCATAAAACGAAATGGCAAGGCCATAGGCTTCGTTTGGAATTTGCTATATTTCGATACATTTATCGATAACTGAGTTACCGGTCAAAATGTGGTTCCCCCAAAACTTTGAAATATGTATATAATATCAGTATCAAACGAAAGGGCATGGCCATAGGTTACATTTGGACTTTGCTATATTTCGATAAATTTATCGATAACTGAGTTACCGGTCAAAATGTGGTTCCTCTAAAGCCTATAAATTTGTATATAATATCGGTATCTAACGAAGGGCAAGGCCTTAGGTTTCATTTGGACTTTGCTATATTTCGATATATTTACCGATAACTGAGTTACCGGTCAAAATGTGGTTCACCTAAAACCTTGAAATTTGTATATAATATCGGTATCAAACGAAAGGGCAAGGCCATAGGTTACATTTGGACTTTGCTATATTTCGATAAATTTATCGATACCTGAGTTACCCGTTAAAATGTGGTTCCCCTAAAATCATGAAATTTGTATATAATATCGGTATCAAACGAAAGGGCAAATCCATAGGTTATATTTTGACTTCGCTATATTTCGATAAATGTATCGATAACTGAGTTACCGGTCAAAATGTGGTTCCCCTAAATCTTTGAAATTTGTATATAATATCGGTATCAAACGAAAGGGCAAGGCCTTAGGTTTCATGCCGAATTTGCTATATTTCTATATATTTATCGATAACAGAGTTATCGGTCAAAATGTTGTTCCCCTAAAACCTTGAAATTTGTTTACAACATGGATATCAAACGAAAGTGAAAAGCCACAGCTTTCATTTGAATCGTTCCATAATTCGATATATTTATCGATAAATGAGTTATCGGTCAAAATGTGGTTCCCCTAAAACCTTGAAACTTGTATACTATACGGTTACATACGCAAAACGTCAAGCTGTGTAGTTCTGTTTATATTTTTCTCTGTGATTATATTTAATAAATTAATAATATCTTTGATATTCTAAAGTTATTATTAAAGTTAATAGAGATAAATACCTAATTGTGCTTCACTACTTGGTGTGAATAGTGATAAAAAGTTTTGATAGTGATTCATTATTATAAATTCATTTTGTTGAATTTGTGTGTGCCGAGTTTTTTGCATATTTTATTTGTTGCTATTGAAAGGCTTTATTTCATATTGCAATTGTTGTTGTGCTCTGACTTGCTTTTCTTATTTCTTTTTCGTTACAGCTGTTTTGCGTGGTTTATTGAACGTCAGATACAGTGTGTTTAAAACTGTTCGCTCAGTACTGTGTCATTTAAACTGTCAGGGTTGTTTTTCTTTAATCCGCAAAATTTTTTTTAACATATAATTTTTCTTATAAATTTATATAAGTATTTATACGAAAATGTCGTGCATGATAGCTCACTGCCAGGTAAAAAGCGAGTCCGAACGCTTTGTAGTATGCTGGCTGTGTCATGGACTTGTCCACGCCAAGTGCACTGGGTAAACCGGTAGAGTAGCTGACCTGCTTAGCGAAGGAAAAGGCCTGCGCTGGTCCTGTTCCAAAAGCCGGTCGACGGAAGTTGATCTCTGTAAAATCTTTAGGCATATCAGAAACGGGTATTCTGAAATAAGCAAAGATTTTTCATTGCTGACTGAAAAATTCAAAAAATATGAAAATATTTTCAAAACCTTGGAAACATTGGGAATTCGCCTCATTTTGAATGCCCTGATAATCGCGAAAACAAGCGCAGGCGTACGGATGATCGGCCTACTACCTCAACAGTCCCGAACTTGCCTCAACCCCTTGAACTTATCGATTTGGCTTCTCCAATTCCCAGTACGGTTGTCCGAGCAACGTCGAAGAACGCCCCTTCAAAAATGTCCACTAGGAAAAACGCGGAACCTCCAACTATTGGAATGGAGTCTGAACCAATCGTTGGTAAGCTGGTTGTGGTTCCTCGCAAAAAATCTATTTTTGTGTCTAGGTTCCATCCATACACTACCGAGGATCATTTGATGTACCATATTTCTTCTAAAGTTAAAGATCAAAGCGTAACTGTTAGAAAATTTAATTTCACATATCAAAGAAATATGTCTTCGTTTAAGATTGAGGTATCTGGGAAAGATTTCGATACTCTTTTGGACAGCTCCTTTTGGCCTCCCGGGGCTCTTGTGCGAGAGTTTGAATACAGACCGAATAGGAATGTTCAAAATGTAGCGAAAATTTCTCGTAATAACGTTGAGTCAAAAAACTGAGCACTAAATCCGTGAATATGTTTTATCAAAATGCCAGAGGTTTAATCGATATATTTATCGATAACTCAGTTACCGGTCAAAATGTGGTTCCCCTATAAACTTGAAATTTGTATATAATATCGGTATCAAACGAAAGGGTAAGGCCATATGTTTCATGTGGACTCTGCTATATTTCGATATATTTATCGATAGCTGAGTTACCGGTCAAAATGTGGTTCCCCTAAAATCTTGAAATTTGTATATAATATCGCTATCAAACGAAAGGGTAAGGCCATATGTTTCATGTGGACTCTGCTATATTTCGATATATTTATCGATAGCTGAGTTACCGGTCAAAATGTGGTTCCCCTAAAATCTAGAAATTTGTATATAATATCGGTATCAAACGAAAGTGCAAGGCCTTAGGTTTCATTTGAACTTTTCTATATTTCGATATATTTATCGATAACTAAGTTACCGGTCAAAATGTGGTTCCCCTAAAATCTAGAAATTTGTATATAATATCGGTATCAAACGAAAGTGCAAGGCCTTAGGTTTCATTTGAACTTTTCTATATTTCGATATATTTATCGATAACTAAGTTACCGGTCAAAATGTGGTTCCCCTATAAACTTGAAATTTGTATATAATATCGGTATCAAACGAAAGGGTAAGGCCATATGTTTCATGTGGACTCTGCTATATTTCGATATATTTATCGATAGCTGAGTTACCGGTCAAAATGTGGTTCCCCTAAAATCTAGAAATTTGTATATAATATCGGTATCAAACGAAAGTGCAAGGCCTTAGGTTTCATTTGAACTTTGCTATATTTCGATATATTTATCGATAACTCAGTTACCGGTCAAAATGTGGTTCCCCTAAAATCTTGAAATTTGTATATAATATCGGTATCAAACGAAAGGGTAAGGCCATATGTTTCATGTGGACTTTGCTATATTTCGATATATTTATCGATAGCTGAGTTACCGGTCAAAATGTGGTTCCCCTAAAATCTTGAAATTTGTATATAATATCGCTATCAAACGAAAGGGTAAGGCCATATGTTTCATGTGGACTCTGCTATATTTCGATATATTTATCGATAGCTGAGTTACCGGTCAAAATGTGGTTCCCCTAAAATCTAGAAATTTGTATATAATATCGGTATCAAACGAAAGTGCAAGGCCTTAGGTTTTATTTGAACTTTTCTATATTTCGATATATTTATCGATAACTAAGTTACCGGTCAAAATGTGGTTCCCCTAAAATCTTGAAATTTGTATATAATATCGGTATCAAACGAAAGGGTAAGGCCATATGTTTCATGTGGACTTTTCTATATTTCGATATATTTATCGATAGCTGAGTTACCGGTCAAAATGTGGTTCCCCTAAAATCTAGAAATTTGTATATAATATCGGTATCAAACGAAAGTGCAAGGCCTTAGGTTTCATTTGAACTTTTCTATATTTCGATATATTTATCGATAACTAAGTTACCGGTCAAAATGTGGTTCCCCTAAAATTTTGAAATTTGTATATAATATCGGTATCAAACGAAAGGGCAAGGCCTTAGGTTTCATTTGAACTTTGCTATATTTCGATATATTTATCGATAACTCAGTTACCGGTGAAAATATGGTTCCCCTAAAACCTTGAAATTTGTATTTAATATCGGTATCAAACGAAAGTGCAAGGCCTTAAGTTTCATTTGAACTTTGCTATATTTCGATATATTTATCGATAACTGAGTTACCGGTGAAAATGTGGTTCCCCTATACACTTGAAATTTGTATATAATATCGGTATCAAACGAAAGTACAAGGCCTTAGGTTTCATTTGAACTTTGCTATATTTCGATATATTTATCGATAACTCAGTTACCGGTCAAAATGTGGTTCCCCTAAAATCTTGAAATTTGTATATAATATCGGTATCAAACGAAAGTACAAGGCCTTAGGTTTCATTTGAACTTAGCTATATTCCGATATATTTATCGATAACTGAGTTACCGGTCAAAATGTGGCTCCCCTAAAATCTAGAAACTTGTATATAATATCGGTATCAAACGAAAGGGCAAGGCCATAGGTTTCATGTGGACTTTGCTATATTTCGATATAATTATCGATAATTAAGTTACTGGTCAAAATGTGGTTCCCCTAAAACCTTGAAATTTGTATATAATAGTGGTATCAAACGAAAGGGCAAGGCCATAGGTTACATTTGGACTTTGCTGTATTTCGATATATTTATCGATAACTCAGTTACCGGTCAAAATGTGGTTCCCCTAAAACCTTGAAATTTGGATATAATATCGGTATCAAACGAAAGTGCAAGGCCTTAGGTTTCATGTGGACTTTGCTATATTTCGATATATTTATCGATAATTAAGTTACCGGTCAAAATGTGGTTCCCCTAAAATCTTGAAATTTGTATATAATATCGGTGTCAAACGAAAGGGCAAGGCCATAGGTTTCATGTGGACTTTGCTATATTTCGATATATTTATCGATAATTAAGTTACCGGTCAAAAGGTGGTTCCCCTATAAACTTGAAATTTGTATATAATATCGGTATCAAACGAAATGGTAAGGCCATATGTTTCATGTGGACTTTGCTATATTCCGATATATTTATCGATAACTGAGTTACTGGTCCAAATGTGGTTCCCCTGTAACCATGAAATTTGTATATAATATCGGTATCAAACAAAAGTGCAAGGCCTTAGGTTTCATTTGAACTTTGCTATATTTCGATATATTTATCGATACCTCAGTTACCGGTCAAAATGTGGTTCCCCTAAAACCTTGAAATTTGTATATAATATCGGTATCAAACGAAAGGGTAAGGCCATACGAGGTGTGTTCAAAAAGTATCGCGAATTTTGAATTTTCGCTGGTTACGTATATTCGAATTTCGAATTTTTTGTGGCGTTATGTTGGTACTCTTGTCTCTCACTTATGCCGACAAGCTCGGCCATTTTGAATGTTCAGTTAATTGTTGACAGCTGCTTTGCTTGCACGTGTTTTGGATCGTCTTCGATTTTTACGCGAAATTCGTACCAAAATTGCTCAATTGTGACCAAAAACAGCATCGCATGAACATTGCTAATGAGATGTTAAACTCTGTCCGTGACGACCCAAATTTGCTCCAGAGGGTCATAACTGGTGACGAATCGTGGGTTTATGGTTATGACGGGGAAACCAAAGCTCAATCATCTCAATGGAAGCTGCCGCACGAACCAAGACCGAAAAAAGCGCGCCAAGTTCGGTCGAATGTGAAAGTTTTGCTGACAGTTTTCTTCGATTGCAGGGGCGTGGTGCATCATGAGTTCTTGCCACGGGGAAGAACGGTCAATAAGGAATATTACCTGTAAGTTATGCGCAATTTGCGCGAAGCAATCCGCCAGAAACGCCCGGATTTGTGGAAGAACAAAAATTGGCTTTTGCACCACGATAACGCCCCTGCTCACGCATCGTTGCTTGTGCGCGACTTTTTGGCCAAAAAAAACACACTAATGATGCCGCAGCCACCGTATTCCCCAGATCTGGCCCCCTGTGACTTTTTCTTGTTCCCTAAACTAAAGAGGCCCATGAAAGGACGACGTTACGCTTCTCTTGACGAGATAAAGACGGCATCGAAGGAGGAGCTGAACAAGATACAAAAAAATGATTTTTTGAAGTGCTTCGAAGATTGGAAAAACCGTTGGCACAAGTGTATAATATCTCATGGGGATTACTTTGAAAGGGACAAAATAGATATTCATGAATAAATAAATAATTTTTGAAAAAACACAAAATTCGCGATACTTTTTGAACACACCTCGTATGTTTCATGTGGACTTTGCTATATTTCGATATATTTATCGATAGCTGAGTTAATGGTCAAAATGTGGTTCCCCTAAAATCTTGAAATTTGTATATAATATCGGTATCAAACGAAAGGGTAAGGCCATATGTTTCATGTGGACTTTGCTATATTTCGATATATTTATCGATAGCTGAGTTACCGGTCAAAATGTGGTTCCCCTAAAATCTAGAAATTTGTATATAATATCGGTATCAAACGAAAGTGCAAGGCCTTAGGTTTCATTTGAACTTTTCTATATTTCGATATATTTATCGATAATTAAGTTACCGGTCAAAAGGTGGTTCCCCTATAAACTTGAAATTTGTATATAATATCGGTATCAAACGAAATGGTAAGGCCATATGTTTCATGTGGACTTTGCTATATTTCGATATATTTATCGATAACTGAGTTACTGGTCCAAATGTGGTTCCCCTATAACCTTGAAATTTGTATATAATATCGGTAGCAAACAAAAGTGCAAGGCCTTAGGTTTCATTTGAACTTTGCTATATTTCGATATATTTATCGATACCTCAGTTACCGGTCAAAATGTGGTTCCCCTAAAATCTAGAAATTTGTATATAATATCGGTATCAAACGAAAGTGCAAGGCCTTAGGTTTCATTTGAACTTTGCTATATTTCGATATATTTATCGATAACTCAGTTACCGGTGAAAATATGGTTCCCCTAAAACCTTGAAATTTGTATATAATATCGGTATCAAACGAAAGTGCAAGGCCTTAAGTTTCATTTGAACTTTGCTATATTTCGATATATTTATCGATAACTGAGTTACCGGTGAAAATGTGGTTCCCCTATACACTTGAAATTTGTATATAATATTGGTATCAAACGAAAGTACAAGGCCTTAGGTTTCATTTGAACTTTGCTATATTTCGATATATTTATCGATAACTCAGTTACCGGTCAAAATGTGGTTCCCCTAAAACCTTGAAATTTGTATATAATATCGGTATCAAACGAAAGGGTAAGGCCATATGTTTCATGTGGACTTTGCTATATTTCGATATATTTATCGATAGCTGAGTTACCGGTCAAAATGTGGTTCCCCTAAAATCTTGAAATTTGTATATAATATCGCTATCAAACGAAAGGGTAAGGCCATATGTTTCATGTGGACTCTGCTATATTTCGATATATTTATCGATAGCTGAGTTACCGGTCAAAATGTGGTTCCCCTAAAATCTAGAAATTTGTATATAATATCGGTATCAAACGAAAGTGCAAGGCCTTAGGTTTCATTTGAACTTTTCTATATTTCGATATATTTATCGATAACTAAGTTACCGGTCAAAATGTGGTTCCCCTAAAATCTTGAAATTTGTATATAATATCGGTATCAAACGAAAGGGTAAGGCCATATGTTTCATGTGGACTTTTCTATATTTCGATATATTTATCGATAGCTGAGTTACCGGTCAAAATGTGGTTCCACTAACCCTTGAAATTTTTATATAATAGCGGTATCAAACGAAATGGCAGGGCCATAGTTAAATTTGGGCATTGCTATATTTCGATATATTTATCGATAACTGAGTTACCGGTCAAAATGTGGTTTCCCTAAAACCTTCAAATGTGTATATAATATCGGTATCAAACGAAATGGCAAGACCATAGGTTACATTTGGACTTTGCTATACTTCGATATATTTATCGATAACTGAGTTACCGGTCAAAACGTGGTTCCACTAACCCTTGAAATTTTTATATAATAGCGGTATCAAACGAAATGGCAGGGCCATAGTTAAATTTGGGCATTGCTATATTTCGATATATTTATCGATAACTGAGTTACCGGTCAAAATGTGGTTTCCCTAAAACCTTCAAATGTGTATATAATATCGGTATCAAACGAAATGGCAAGACCATAGGTTACATTTGGACTTTGTTATACTTCGTTATATTTATCGATAACTGAGTTACCGGTCAAAACGTGGTTCCACTAAAACCTTGAAATTTTTATATAATAGCGGTATTAAACGAAATGGCAAGGCCATAGGTTACATTTGGACTTTGCTATACTTCGATATATTTATCGATAACTGAGTTACCGGTCAAAATGTGGTCCCCTAAAACCTTGAAATTTGTATATAATATCGGTATCAAACGAAATGGCAAGACCATAGGTTACATTTCGACTTTGCTATACTTCGATATATTTATCGATAACTGAGTTACCGGTCAAAATGTGGTTTCCCTAAAACCTTCAAATGTGTATATAATATCGGTATGAAACGAAATGGCAAGACCATAGGTTACATTTGGACTTTGCTATACTTCGATATATTTATCGATAACTGAGTTACCGGTCAAAACGTGGTTCCACTAAAACCTTGAAATTTTTATATAATAGCGGTATCAAACGAAATGGCAGGGCCATAGTTAAATTTGGGCATCGCTATATTTCGATATATTTATCGATAACTGAGTTACCGGTCAAAATGTGGTTTCCCTAAAACCTTCAAATGTGTATATAATATCGGTATCAAACGAAATGGCAAGACCATAGGTTACATTTGGACTTTGCTATACTTCGATATGTTTATCGATAACTGAGTTACCGGTCAAAACGTGGTTCCACTAAAACCTTGAAATTTTTATATAATAGCGGTATTAAACGAAATGGCAAGGCCATAGGTTACATTTGGACTTTGCTATACTTCGATATATTTATCGATAACTCAGTTACCGGTCAAAATGTGGTCCCCTAAAACCTTGAAATTTGTATATAATATCGGTATCAAACGAAATGGCAAGACCATAGGTTACATTTGGACTTTGCTATACATCGATATATTTATCGATAACTGAGTTACCGGTCAAAACGTGGTTCCACTAAAACCTTGAAATTTTTATATAATAGCGGTATTAAACGAAATGGCAAGGCCATAGGTTACATTTGGACTTTGCTATACTTCGATATATTTATCGATAACTGAGTTACCGGTCAAAATGTGGTTTCCCTATAACCTTCAAATGTGTATATAATATCGGTATCGAACGTAATGGCAAGACCATAGGTTACATTTGGACTTTGCTATACTTCGATATATTTATCGATAACTGAGTTACCGGTCAAAATGTGGTTCCACTAACACTTGAAATTTTTATATAATAGCGGTATCAAACGAAATGGCAGGGCCATAGTTAAATTTGGGCATTGCTATATTTCGATATATTTATCGATAACTGAGTTACCGGTCAAAATGTGGTTTCCCTAAAACCTTCAAATGTGTATATAATATCGGTATCGAACGAAATGGCAAGACCATAGGTTACATTTGGACTTTGCTATACTTCGATATATTTATCGATAACTGAGTTACCGGTCAAAATGTGGTTCCACTAAAACCTTGAAATTTTTATATAATCGCGGTATTAAACGAAATGGCAAGACCATAGGTTACATTTGGACTTTGCTATACTTCGATATATTTATCGATAACTGAGTTACCGGTAAAAACGTGGTTCCACTAACCCTTGAAATTTTTATATAATAGCGGTATCAAACGAAATGGCAGGGCCATAGTTAAATTTGGGCATTGCTATATTTCGATATATTTATCGATAACTGAGTTACCGGTCAAAATGTGGTTTCCCTAAAACCTTCAAATGTGTATATAATATCGGTATCAAACGAAATGGCAAGACCATAGGTTACATTTGGAATTTGCTATACTTCGATATATTTATCGATAACTGAGTTATCGGTCAAAATGTGGTTCCCTTAAAAACCTCGAAATTTGTATATAAGATCGGTATTAAACGAAATGACAAGACCATGGTTACATTTGGACTTTGCTATACTTCGATATATTTATCGATAACTGAGTTACCGGTCAAAATGTGGTTCCCCTAAAACCTTGAAATATGTATATTTATATCGGTATCAAACGAAAGGGCAAGGCCATAGGTTTCATGTGGACTTTGCTATATTTCGATATATTTATCGATAACTGAGTTACCGGTCAAAATGTGGTTCCCTTAAACCTCGAAATTTTTATATAAAATCGGTATTAAACGAAATGGCAAGACCATAGGTTACATTTGGACTTCGCTATACTTCGATATATTTATCGATAACTGAGTTACCGGTCAAAATGTGGCTCCCTTAAAACCTCGAAATTTGTATATAAAATCGGTATTAAACGAAATGACAAGACCATGGTTACATTTGGACTTTGCTATACTTCGATATATTTATCGATAACTGAGTTACCGGTCAAAATGTGGTGCCCCTAAAACCTTGAAATTTGTATAGAATATCAAACGAAAGGGCAAGGCCACAGGTTTCATGTGGACTTTGCTATATTTCGGCATATTTATCGATAACTGAGTTACCGGTCAAAATATGGTTCCCCTAAAACCTTGAAATTTGTATATTTATATCGGTATCAAACGAAACGGTAAGGCCATAGGTTTCATGTGGACTTTGCTATATTTCGATATATTTATCGATAACTGAGTTACCGGTCAAAATATGGTTCCCCTAAAACCTTGAAATTTGTATATAATATCGGTATTAAACGAAATGGCAAGATCATAGGTTACATTTGGACTTCGCTATACTTCGATATATTTATCGATAACTGAGTTACCGGTCCAAATGTGGTTTTCCTAAAGCCTTAAAATTTGTATATAAAATCGGTATTAACCGAAATGACAAGACCACTTCGATATATTTATCGATAACTGAGTTACCGGTCAAAATGTGGTTCCCTTAAAACCTCGAAATTTGTATATAATATCGTTATCAAACGAAATGGCAAGACCATAGGTTACATTTGGACTTTGCTATATTTCGGCATATTTATCGATAACTGAGTTACCGGTCAAAATGTGGTTCCACTAAAACCTTGAAGTTTTTATATAATATCGGTATCAAACGTACTGGCAGGGCCATGGTTACATTTGGACATTGCTATATTTCAATATATTCATCGATAAATGAGTTATCGGTCAAGATGGGGTTTCCGTAAAACCTCGAAATTCGTATATAATATCGGCATGAAACGAAATGGCAAGACCATAGGTTACATTTGGACTTTGCTATTGTTCGATATATTTACCGATAACTGAGTTACCGGTCAAAATGTGGTTCCCCTAAGACCTTGAAATTTGTATATAATATCAGTAACAAACGAAATGGCAAGACCATAGGTTACATTTGGACTTTGCTATACTTCGATATATTTATCGATAACTGAGTAACCGGTCAAAATGTGGTTTTCCTAAAGCCTTAAAATTTGTATACAAAATGGGTGTCAAAGGAAAATGCAAGGCCCCAGCCTTCATTTGAATTATTCTATATTTCGATATATTTATCGATAAAGGAGTTATCGGTAAAAATAAGGATCCCATTAAACTTTGAAATTTGCGTGCAATATCGGTGTCAAACAAAAGGCCAAGGCCACAACTTTAATTGTTACATCTGCTCCAAACGACGCCCTACTGGTAAAGCATGCACATTATGCAACAAACCAGTGTGCGCAGAGCATTCCAAAGACTTGCCGCAATGCGATAGATGTAATTGAATTTCCATAATTTTAAATTTTTTCGTAGTTTTTTTAATATTTTTTTCATAAGTATTTTATAATTTATAATCATTTTTATGCCATAAGTATTTTTTTCACTCAAAATAAACTAAACTTTTCAAATATTATCATATTTGCATGCGATTTACTATACATATGGTATGGCATACCTAGGTATGTATGCTGTTGACGTAAGGGTGCAACTTTGTAAATGGGCTTTATCTACCAAACGGATGATCCAATCCTAAATAAAATTGGGACTATTGCGTAAAACAGTTTTCGCTAGGATATCACGAAATTTCAAGTCGATCCGATTATCCAGTTCAGAGCTAGAGCGTTTTGAAAACGCAAAACTTGGCATTTGGATGCCAGGTATCATAACTTGACCACTTTTTTCTCTGTGATATTTAAACATAATTCTGTAAAAATCTTTGGGTCAAATACAGCGTTGTGCTGGAATACGTAGGTGTAAAAAAATTAAGTTACACTTTCATACATTTTTAATGCAAATGAAATAATACTAAATGTTGCCTTAAGAAATTTTCCACGACGGATATGTATTTTGCGTGAAAAATCGTTCAGGAAACATTTGGTTTTTTTTTAGTTTGCATTAAAAATAGAGGGAAGTGTAACTAGCGTCTGAAACAAGAATAAATTATTTAATTTAGTAGTAGTTTGCCAATGTTTTTTAAAGGTATAGTTTTCGTCGATATATGTAAGTAATAGACCCGTCCACACCAACAAATGCAAAAAAGCTTTTGTTGTAGAGATTTTTTGATCAAATGTATCCTTTTGTGGTGCTTGAGAAGGTTGACCCTTTCGAGAAAACGAAAGGTCGCGATTTCTCGGAAAACGCAATTTGATACTATGGATGACGCTTTTCGTGGCCAGTTTTTTACACTTAATTATTCCAGCAGAACACTGAGAACGGCCAGAGCGATTCTTCTGCATGCGGTTCAAGCAGCTCACTACTTCCGGGCGCTTGCGTCCACCTATCCTCTGGATAGCCACTGAACACCCGTTCGGTGGTGAACTAAACGTGAGAAGGCGACAACGTGGCAAGGCCACTCCAAATTGATTGGTTTAAGGTGCGGCTGCAAGCGGGCGTCTGTCTTGGAACAAGCGGCTCGCTATACAAATGTGTTGTAAGAAATCCTTCCCCACAAAGTGGTTTGTGCGCTGGGTTTGGGACCCGCCACGTAAAAACAAGCTCCAATGAAACCACAAGCAAAGCCGCGGATAATGAGACAACCCAATTTTGATGACGACCCCGGCAAACGTCTTAAGGCTTATGAATTGAGGGCATGCACCTAGAGCGTTCGATCCCTTAATGGGGAGGGTGCCGCTGCCCGGCTGGTTGATGTCCTCGTTAACGTAAAAGTTGACATCACCGTCATACAAGAGATGCGATGGACGGGGCAAGGTAATAAGACCGTTACATTTTGCGACGATGTGGTAAAAGACGCATTTTACGAGCGCTTAGAAAACACATACACGTAGTTTCGGTTCAAAGAGAGTATAGGCGCACGTTTGGCGGCAATCCTCCGAGCAGATGGACCATAATAAGACTTGTAAACAATTTTGCCGAGCATGGGACAGTCAACAGAAGACCTTACCATCGAAACCCTTTAGTTCGAACGGAGGAAACAATCGCTGCTGTAGCTGCTGCCATACAAAACAATCCACGTGTTTCGACAAGAAGCTTATCTGCTCAAATGGGTGTAAGCAGACAGTCATTACAGTCAATTATGCACAAAGATTTGGACTTATTCCCATATAAAATTCAAATGGCCAACAAACTGAACGCTGCAGACTTGCCGATTCGCTTGGAATTTTGCCAGAAGATGCTTCAAATGGTGGAAGAGGATGGAAACATGTTGAACTGTCTTTTCATGTCTGACGAGGCCCATTTCGATTTAAACGGCAACATAAACAAACAAAATTGTCGAATATGGAGTGCTTCCAACCCACAGATACTCCATGAGACGGAATTGCATCCACTTGGTGTCACAGTGTGGTGTGCAGTTTCATCACGCTGCATTGTCGGGCCCTACTTCTTCGAAGAAAACGGTCACACCGTTACGGTTACTGGAGACCGTTACTTGAGCATGTTGAGAGAGTTTTTCTATCCAGAATTACGCCGAATGAGAATTTCTTTCAACTCTGTGTGGTTTCAGCAAGATGGTGCAGCTCCTCATATAGCCCATCCTGTTATGACAGAATTGCGACGAAAATTTCCAAATCAGCTGATATCCAGAAACTCCACATTCCGTTGGCCACCCAGGTCGCCTGACCTTACTGCACCTGACTTTTTCTTGTGGGGTTATTGCAAACAGGAAGTCTTCAAAGCAAAACCAACAAATTTGAATGAACTAAGGCAATCCATTCGAGAAACAATTGCGGCTATTCCTGTCTCAACTCTCCAAGCAGTAATGAACAACTTTTTGGTAAGATGCCGCACATGCATCGACGAGCAGGGGGGCATTTAAATTCCATTATTTTTAAAACTAATTAAGCTATATTTAATAAAATTTAATGAGCTTTAACATGAATAAAAGAAAAATAAATTCCATACACTGAAAAAAAATTAGTTGAGTTTCTTAATGTAGCAAAATTCATCAGCCACCCTGTATGAGCGCTGCCCCTGATGTGATATCAAAGTCTTGATGGGCGACTTTAACGCCAAGGTGTTTGGACTCACAGTCGGACAATTCGGTCTCCATGGTGAGACTGCGTCGAATAGATACAGGCTTGTTTGTTTTGCCGGTGCCTGAAACATGGTCATATCCATGGAAAACTGGACGTAGAAAAACTGCAATCGCAACGGAACCTGCCCTCTGAGAGCACAACTGAACATGTTGGGGTATGCGAGCAGTGGAGCATATCTCTGGAGCGCTCCGTACCGCCGCCGATGAAGTAATTGGATACCGGAACGATTTTTCGTCATCCCTTGTCAAATTTGGTTTTGAGACAAACCGGTTTCGGCGTTGTGCCATCATCAGTGTCGATTTTCGTTCTCAAAAATCGACACTGATGATGGCACAACGCCGAAACCGGTTTGTCTCAAAACCAAATTTGACAAGGGATGACGAAAAATCGTTCCGGTATCCAATTACTTCATCGGCGGCGGTACGGAGCGCTCCAGAGATATGCTCCACTGCTCGCATACCCCAACATGTTCAGTTGTGCTCTCAGAGGGCAGGTTCCGTTGCGATTGCAGTTTTTCTACGTCCAGTTTTCCATGGATATGACCATGTTTCAGGCACCGGCAAAACAAACAAGCCTGTATCTATTCGACGCAGTCTCACCATGGAGACCGAATTGTCCGACTGTGAGTCCAAACACCTTGGCGTTAAAGTCGCCCATCAAGACTTTGATATCACATCAGGGGCAGCGCTCATACAGGGTGGCTGATGAATTTTGCTACATTAAGAAACTCAACTAATTTTTTTTCAGTGTATGGAATTTATTTTTCTTTTATTCATGTTAAAGCTCATTAAATTTTATTAAATATAGCTTAATTAGTTTTAAAAATAATGGAATTTAAATGCCCCCCTGCTCGTCGATGCATGTGCGGCATCTTACCAAAAAGTTGTTCATTACTGCTTGGAGAGTTGAGACAGGAATAGCCGCAATTGTTTCTCGAATGGATTGCCTTAGTTCATTCAAATTTGTTGGTTTTGCTTTGAAGACTTCCTGTTTGCAATAACCCCACAAGAAAAAGTCAGGTGCAGTAAGGTCAGGCGACCTGGGTGGCCAACGGAATGTGGAGTTTCTGGATATCAGCTGATTTGGAAATTTTCGTCGCAATTCTGTCATAACAGGATGGGCTATATGAGGAGCTGCACCATCTTGCTGAAACCACACAGAGTTGAAAGAAATTCTCATTCGGCGTAATTCTGGATAGAAAAACTCTCTCAACATGCTCAAGTAACGGTCTCCAGTAACCGTAACGGTGTGACCGTTTTCTTCGAAGAAGTAGGGCCCGACAATGCAGCGTGATGAAACTGCACACCACACTGTGACACCAAGTGGATGCAATTCCGTCTCATGGAGTATCTGTGGGTTGGAAGCACTCCATATTCGACAATTTTGTTTGTTTATGTTGCCGTTTAAATCGAAATGGGCCTCGTCAGACATGAAAAGACAGTTCAACATGTTTCCATCCTCTTCCACCATTTGAAGCATCTTCTGGCAAAATTCCAAGCGAATCGGCAAGTCTGCAGCGTTCAGTTTGTTGGCCATTTGAATTTTATATGGGAATAAGTCCAAATCTTTGTGCATAATTGACTGTAATGACTGTCTGCTTACACCCATTTGAGCAGATAAGCTTCTTGTCGAAACACGTGGATTGTTTTGTATGGCAGCAGCTACAGCAGCGATTGTTTCCTCCGTTCGAACTAAAGGGTTTCGATGGTAAGGTCTTCTGTTGACTGTCCCATGCTCGGCAAAATTGTTTACAAGTCTTATTATGGTCCATCTGCTCGGAGGATTGCCGCCAAACGTGCGCCTATACTCTCTTTGAACCGAAACTACGTGTATGTGTTTTCTAAGCGCTCGTAAAATGCGTCTTTTACCACATCGTCGCAAAATGTAACGGTCTTATTACCTTGCCCCGTCCATCGCATCTCTTGTATGACGGTGATGTCAACTTTTACGTTAACGAGGACATCAACCAGCCGGGCAGCGGCACCCTCCCCATTAAGGGATCGAACGCTCTAGGTGCATGCCCTCAATTCATAAGCCTTAAGACGTTTGCCGGGGTCGTCATCAAAATTGGGTTGTCTCATTATCCGCGGCTTTGCTTGTGGTTTCATTGGAGCTTGTTTTTACGTGGCGGGTCCCAAACCCAGCGCACAAACCACTTTGTGGGGAAGGATTTCTTACAACACATTTGTATAGCGAGCCGCTTGTTCCAAGACAGACGCCCGCTTGCAGCCGCACCTTAAACCAATCAATTTGGAGTGGCCTTGCCACGTTGTCGCCTTCTCACGTTTAGTTCACCACCGAACGGGTGTTCAGTGGCTATCCAGAGGATAGGTGGACGCAAGCGCCCGGAAGTAGTGAGCTGCTTGAACCGCATGCAGAAGAATCGCTCTGGCCGTTCTCAGTGTTCTGCTGGAATAATTAAGTGTAAAAAACTGGCCACGAAAAGCGTGAATGAGGTCTTTTCCGCGAGCATCCATAGTATCAAATTGCGTTTTCCGAGAAATCGCGACCTTTCGTTTTCTCGAAAGGGTCAACCTTCTCAAGCACCACAAAAGGATACATTTGATCAAAAAATCTCTACAACAAAAGCTTTTTTGCATTTGTTGGTGTGGACGGGTCTATTACTTACATATATCGACGAAAACTATACCTTTAAAAAACATTGGCAAACTACTACTAAATTAAATAATTTATTCTTGTTTCAGACGCTAGTTACACTTCCCTCTATTTTTAATGCAAACTAAAAAAAAACCAAATGTTTCCTGAACGATTTTTCACGCAAAATACATATCCGTCGTGGAAAATTTCTTAAGGCAACATTTAGTATTATTTCATTTGCATTAAAAATGTATGAAAGTGTAACTTAATTTTTTTACACCTACGTATTCCAGCACAACGCTGTATTTGACCCAAAGATTTTTACAGAATTATGTTTAAATATCACAGAGAAAAAAGTGGTCAAGTTATGATACCTGGCATCCAAATGCCAAGTTTTGCGTTTTCAAAACGCTCTAGCTCTGAACTGGATAATCGGATCGACTTGAAATTTCGTGATATCCTAGCGAAAACTGTTTTACGCAATAGTCCCAATTTTATTTAGGATTGGATCATCCGTTTGGTAGATAAAGCCCATTTACAAAGTTGCACCCTTACGTCAACAGCATACATACCTAGGTATGCCATACCATATGTATAGTAAATCGCATGCAAATATGATAATATTTGAAAAGTTTAGTTTATTTTGAGTGAAAAAAATACTTATGGCATAAAAATGATTATAAATTATAAAATACTTATGAAAAAAATATTAAAAAAACTACGAAAAAATTTAAAATTATGGAAATTCAATTACATCTATCGCATTGCGGCAAGTCTTTGGAATGCTCTGCGCACACTGGTTTGTTGCATAATGTGCATGCTTTACCAGTAGGGCGTCGTTTGGAGCAGATGTAACAATTAAAGTTGTGGCCTTGGCCTTTTGTTTGACACCGATATTGCACGCAAATTTCAAAGTTTAATGGGATCCTTATTTTTACCGATAACTCCTTTATCGATAAATATATCGAAATATAGAATAATTCAAATGAAGGCTGGGGCCTTGCATTTTCCTTTGACACCCATTTTGTATACAAATTTTAAGGCTTTAGGAAAACCACATTTTGACCGGTTACTCAGTTATCGATAAATATATCGAAGTATAGCAAAGTCCAAATGTAACCTATGGTCTTGCCATTTCGTTTGTTACTGATATTATATACAAATTTCAAGGTCTTAGGGGAACCACATTTTGACCGGTAACTCAGTTATCGGTAAATATATCGAACAATAGCAAAGTCCAAATGTAACCTATGGTCTTGCCATTTACATCAATCATTCACCCTGTCGGAAAAACAACAAAACAAAATAAAAATAATTGGATACCGGCGAACCCAGAAACCCGAAAACACCCCTGGTACGACGAAGAATGCAGCGCTGCAACGGAAAAAAAGGATGCTGCCCATAAGGCTACGTTGAGGTCAAATGCAACGCGAAGATTAAGCGAACGCTACCAACGGTTGAAGAAAGAAGCGAAATAGGGCAAATGAAGTAGGGATTTCAGACCGGAGCGAACACGTGCAAGGACAAAAATGGCGACATTGTTTAGCTGTCTAAATGGAATAGCTAAAGAACTAGGAAAACAATATCAGAAACTGTTCTGTTCAAAAAGTTCTGGAGTTTCTGAAAAGTAAGAAAATGTAAAATATCTGTTTTTAAAATTTTGTATGCCAAGTTCACGCAGCATACGATATATCGAAAAACGAAGTTTTTAAAACTGTTCTGGGTAGCAAACAAAAAGTTCTAGAGTTCCTGAGAAGAAGAAAAAAAGTCTGCAAATTTGGCTTTAGAAAATTTTTTTTTGTTTTTAACTTGACCCAAAAACTAAAAAGTTTTAAATTTTCGAAAAACGGAAATTTTAAAAATGTTCTGGCTAGCATTCAAAAAGTTCTGGAGTTCCTGAAAAGAAGAAAACCAAAATTGGACCTAAAAAGAGGTTTTTAAACTTTCAATTCAAAACTTCCTCTTCTCTTCCCTTTCCTCTTCCTCTCCTTGTTTTCCCCTTTCTCTCTTTTTTGCTTCCCAATCCCCTCTCGCCATTTCTCTCTTTTTCTCTCTCTCTCTGTTCTTATCATCTGAACTATGGCCTTTTTACTACACGGCTTAACCATATCCTATAGAGATTTCAATTTATATATGATATCTTTGAAGAAGTAAGATTTAACCCTTTCGGCCCTGAATTCATATCTTTCTTATTTGAGTAAACAACTGATTTTGTATAGCTAAACCCTTCAGTTCGAACGGAGGAAACAATCGCTGCTGTAGCTGCTGCCATACAAAACAATCCACGTGTTTCGACAAGAAGCTTATCTGCTCAAATGGGTGTAAGCAGACAGTCATTACAGTCAATTATGCACAAAGATTTGGACTTATTCCCATATAAAATTCAAATGGCCAACAAACTGAACGCTGCAGACTTGCCGATTCGCTTGGAATTTTGCCAGAAGATGCTTCAAATGGTGGAAGAGGATGGAAACATGTTGAACTGTCTTTTCATGTCTGACGAGGCCCATTTCGATTTAAACGGCAACATAAACAAACAAAATTGTCGAATATGGAGTGCTTCCAACCCACAGATACTCCATGAGACGGAATTGCATCCACTTGGTGTCACAGTGTGGTGTGCAGTTTCATCACGCTGCATTGTCGGGCCCTACTTCTTCGAAGAAAACGGTCACACCGTTACGGTTACTGGAGACCGTTACTTGAGCATGTTGAGAGAGTTTTTCTATCCAGAATTACGCCGAATGAGAATTTCTTTCAACTCTGTGTGGTTTCAGCAAAATGGTGCAGCTCCTCATATAGCCCAACCTGTTATGACAGAATTGCGACGAAAATTTCCAAATCAGCTGATATCCAGAAACTCCACATTCCGTTGGCCACCCAGGTCGCCTGACCTTACTGCACCTGACTTTTTCTTGTGGGGTTATTGCAAACAGGAAGTCTTCAAAGCAAAACCAACAAATTTGAATGAACTAAGGCAATCCATTCGAGAAACAATTGCGGCTATTCCTGTCTCAACTCTCCAAGCAGTAATGAACAACTTTTTGGTAAGATGCCGCACATGCATCGACGAGCAGGGGGGCATTTAAATTCCATTATTTTTAAAACTAATTAAGCTATATTTAATAAAATTTAATGAGCTTTAACATGAATAAAAGAAAAATGAATTCCATACACTGAAAAAAAATTATTTGAGTTTCTTAATGTAGCAAAATTCATCAGCCACCCTGTATGAGCGCTGCCCCTGACATGATATCAAAGTCTTGATGGGCGACTTTAACGCCAAGGTGTTTGGACTCACAGTCGGACAATTCGGTCTCCATGGTGAGACTGCGTCGAATAGATACAGGCTTGTTTGTTTTGCCGGTGCCTGAAACATGGTCATATCCATGGAAAACTGGACGTAGAAAAACTGCAATCGCAACGGAACCTGCCCTCTGAGAGCACAACTGAACATGTTGGGGTATGCGAGCAGTGGAGCGCTCCGTACCGCCGCCGATGAAGTAATTGGATACCGGAACGATTTTTCGTCATCCCTTGTCAAATTTGGTTTTGAGACAAACCGGTTTCGGCGTTGTGCCATCATCAGTGTCGATTTTTGAGAACGAAAACCCAAGAAACCCGAAAACACCCTTGTACGACGAAGAATGCAGCGCTGGAACGGAAAAAAAGGATGCTGCCCATAAGGCTACGTTGAGGTCAACTGCAACGCGAAGATTAAGCGAACGCTACCAACGGTTGAAGAAAGAAGCGAAATAGGGCAAATGAAGTAGGGATTTCAGACCGGAGCGAACACGTGCAAGGACAAAAATGGCGACATTGTTTAGCTGTCTAAATGGAATAGCTAAAGAACTAGGAAAATAATATCAGAAACTGTTCTGTTCAAAAAGTTCTGGAGTTTCTGAAAAGTAAGAAAATGTAAAATATCTGTTTTTAAAATTTTGTATGCCAAGTTCACGCAGCATACGATATATCGAAAAACGAAGTTTTTAAAACTGTTCTGGGTAGCAAACAAAAAGTTCTAGAGTTCCTGAGAAGAAGAAAAAAAGTCTGCAAATTTGGCTTTAGAAAATTTTTTTTTGTTTTTAAATTGACCCAAAAACTAAAAAGTTTTAAATTTTCGAAAAACGGAAATTTTAAAAATGTTCTGGCTAGCATTCAAAAAGTTCTGGAGTTCCTGAAAAGAAGAAAACCAAAATTGGACCTAAAAAGAGGTTTTTAAACTTGCAATTCAAAACTTCCTCTTCTCTTCCCTTTCCTCTTCCTCTCCTTGTTTTCCCCTTTCTCTCTTTTTTGCTTCCCAATCCCCTCTCGCCATTTCTCTCTTTTTCTCTCTCTCTGTTCTTATCATCTGAACTATGGCCTTTTTACTACACGGCTTAACCATATCCTATAGAGATTTCAATTTATATATGATATCTTTGAAGAAGTAAGATTTAACCCTTTCGGCCCTGAATTCATATCTTTCTTATTTGAGTAAACAACTGATTTTGTATAGCTAAATTCAATTCATATTTACCCTTTAACCTTTATGCCAACAGCAGAACTTTTTTACGCACGTCAACAGCAACCCACCCATGTATGTACATACGTTTTGTATGGCAAATGGCATGCCGTTATAACCCGGCAGGTACACATCTCTGAAAAAATCGATAGTACCTGCGTTAATCACTTGCGCTAAAAAGTATAAAATAGGATTTACCAGTATTACGGATTTTATCATCACGTTTCTGTTTATTTTGTGGAAATAAAAAAATAAAATCAAAGTGAAATGGCAGATGGTAAATGGTTTACTCCACGACAACTAAGCGCACTTTCGTACGAAGAACAGCAAGCATATATTCGTCAAACGCTTGAAGAGAGCCAAGAAGAAATAAGTGACCACGATTCAGTAGTTGGTGACGAGGCTTTAGATGAATGTGTAGGTGATATTGGTGGTGATGTCTCAGACTTAGAAGAGCCCACGTTACCAGAATATGACCCAGAGGACGGCAGTGATTCTGATGAAGAACTTGAAGATGCACCAATTGAAACTGGGGAATATTTTACTGCCAGAGATGGTAATGTTTGGTCTTCGATACAACCACAACCTGTAAGATTCCGTACGCACAACATTCTAAGAAGTGCACAATCTGGACCAGTACGGGCAACGCAAGGTTTGACCATTTCAGAAACGTTCAAATTGATAATGTCAGACGAAATATGCGACATAATTATTCGTGAATCAAATCGAAAGGCAAGGCAATTCTTTGATGATGACAATGCAAAACCTCCAACAAGAGAACCGAGATCATGGATTCCCATAACAGAAAGTGAATTTGATGCATATTTGGGCGTACTTTTGCTAAGTGGCGTTACACATTCTGGTTACGTGCATACGAAAGATTTGTGGAATACTAAATCACATCCATTATATCGTGCTGCAATTAGTGTACGACGATTTTGGGAAATTAGCCGCTTCATTCGTTTTGATATTGGAAACACACGCCAGCAACGCTAACAAACTGACAAAGCAGCATCAATATCGGACGTTTTTTTGATGCTAAACAGCTGTCTTCGTAGATATTACGTGGCAGGAGCCAACGCCACCGTAGATGAACAATTGTATGCTTATCGTGGTGGAACTGGCTTCACGCAATACATACCATCAAAACCTGCCAAATATGGGATAAAAGTGTGGTGGGTGTGCGACTCCATTTCGTTCTATCCATTGCAGGTACTATCAATATTGTTGAAAATTGTTGAAGGTATAAATAACTAAATTGAATTTAATTTTTCAATGCAGGGACAAATCTATACAGGAATGGCACCGTCTGGTGAACGTGAAAGAAACGTTGGTGAAAGAATAGTCAAAGATTTATGTATCAACCTTTTTGATGGAAGTGGAAGAAATATTGTATGTGACAACTTTTTCACTAGCTACAACTTGGCAAAATCTTTGATGATAGACAATAATTTATCTATATTGGGTACTTGCAACAAAAGGCGTACATTCGTGCCAGCAGCATTTGCCAACCCCAAGGGACGTGAAGCTGAATCGTCAATGTTTGGGTTCTATAATCACGTTACGATGTGCTCGTACGTGCCCAAGAAAAACAAGGCAGTTTTATTATTGTCCACTTCTCATTATACAACAGAAACGTCCGGTCCTAAGAAGAAGCCATTGCTTATATTGGACTACAACAAAACCAAAGGTGGAGTTGATAGCATGGACATGTGCTTGTCCGAATATAGTACCAAGCGGCGCACAAATAGATGGTCTTTGGCTTTCTTTTATAATATTGTGGACGTTGCTGCGTTTGCTGCATACATAATATACGTTGACAACAACACTCACCTGAAGTCATATACAAGCCGCCGTAGGATGTTTCTCCATCAGCTAAGTGAGCAACTATGCAAGCCAGAAATAGAGAGAATGGCGAATAACAGCAGAATATCCAGAGTTTTTTCAACGCGCAACGCCATCGAAGCCATGATAGGTAGGCCCATCCGAGTTGTGGATGCTGGAGCACATGAAGCGGAGGAGCGTGATAGTACGGGACGCCTAAAAGTAAAGGGGAATTGCTACATCTGCTCCAAACGACGCCCTACTCGTAAAGCATGCACATTATGCAACAAACCAGTGTGCGCAGAGCATTCCAAAGACTTGCCGCAATGCGATAGATGTAATTGAATTTCAATCATTTTAAATTTTTTCGTAGTTTTTTTAATATTTTTTTCACAAGTATTTTATAATTTATAATAATTTTTATGCCATAAGTATTTTTTTCACTCAAAATAAACTATACTTTTCAAATATTATCATATTTGCATGCGATTTACTATACATATGGTATGGTATACCCAGGTATGTATCCTGTTGACGTAAAGGTGCAACTTTGTAAATGGGCTTTATCTACCAAACGGATGATCCAATCCTGAATAAAATTGGGACTATTGCGTAAAACAGTTTTCGCCAGGATATCACGAAATTTCAAGTCGATCCGATTATCCAGTTCAGAGCTACAGCGTTTTGAAAACGCAAAACATACCCAGGTATGTTGCCGTTGACATAAGGGTTAAACTGTAATAATTGAGGTGGTTGTTGGGCAGGGTCCTTGGGCGGGAAAAGGGGGGGTGGTACATATGTTTACCATCAGGGTTTTTGTGTTGTACATATTTGTACCAACAGGTTTGAAATAATAAAGACTAACTGAAATGATTTTCTCTGCTATCACTGTTTTTCGCAAAACATATCTACAGGGTGGCGCAAAAGTTATCCTCCTATCAGAAAATGCTATAAATTTTGCGATTGGCCCCTAAAGTCAGTTCTGTTTTGACATTTGTGTAGTAAACACATGCGTAATACACGTTAATAAACAATGTTACGCTACACTGCTCCAGAACGCGGAATATTGCTGACTATTTATTTGACCAATAATCGGTCGGGGCCAAACGGTTACTGTGAATGGTGAGCGCTACAGAGCAATGATCAACGAGTTCTTTTTGCCGCAACTTGATGATGTGGTTCCAACAAGACGGTGCAACAGCACACACTGCACGTGCCACAACCGATATGCTGAACATCGGAAGCTTACTTTTGCGCCACCTTGTATTTCATGTGATAAAGCTTGAAACAATCTTTACATAAAGGCACTTTCATTTGTGCATATCGAGTACAACGTCTTCTTGTGTCACCTTCTACAGGAAGATGTAATTTTGATCCAAAAAATTTTCTCTTCTTTGAAATCGCACCTCTATTTAGCTCAGGTAATTTCGTAGATTTTTTTCCTTCCGCAATCAGTTCCTCGGCCAGAGCCACCACATACGTTAGATAAGGAATTTTCTCATTTTGTTGTCTCAAGTCGTTGTAAAGTATCCATGCGATCCTTGTACACATTGAAAGGCAAGTATAAAAACTTTCTTCCACCATTTTGCTGAGTTCCTCCCGTAATTGTAAAGATTCATGAATTGATCAGCGCGATCAACTCCGCAAATTTTTTGTCGATAGAATGAAATTGCTTCCGGGCAGGCAATTTCCACTCGCGCTGCAAAATTTGATAATTTCCAATAAAACAACACTGGTAAAAAAGCGATCAAAGCACAGCAATACATCCGGAACTTTTATTGTTTCTGCTAGTGTCTTAACCACTTTTTCTCCAAGAGTGAGAGCATCATCACTCACCTCTGAACCCTTTTCCGATATACACATTGAGGTCAAATGTATACCCAGAATCGGCATCACAACGAAGCCATAATTTGATTCCCCGCTTGATAGGCTTCAAGGGCATATATTGGTTCAAAGAAGAACGATCTTTATGTTTACTTATGCTATCATCAATACTTTGATATGGACTATCTTCACGACTTTTACTAATGCTGTGCTTCAAACAAGAAATGAAGTCATAGACATAATAAGACATTGTCGCATGTTCTGGTTTACTTGGTTTGGCAAAGTAAAGCTCTATCACGAGAAATAAATTTTTCGACTGTTCGAATTCCCATGGTTTCGGGTTGACTCCAATAGTGCTTTAGACCTGGAAGCCTATTGTACGACATGGCTAGCATACATCCTACAACTTTTTGGATTTCACCCTTATCGGAAAATTTTACAAACTTCTTTTTATTTGCTTTGGTCCTGTTCAACGTCTTCAAACGCTTATTAGTACACTCCACTACATGTAAATATAATGAATGTGGAAACATTTTATGAAAAATTTCCATTGCAGTGGATTGCTTTGATATATCTACAAGAATTGTACAAGGTCTTTCCGAAGGAATAGTTTTGGCAGAGCTGAAAGAATCATTAAGAACTATCCAATTGATAATCCGGTTGACAGAGGCATTATTGTGAAAGTTTTCCGTTTCAGACTCACAAGGCGAGTTTTCAGATTCGTTTTCATCTTGCTGTGCTGCCTTAGATGTGGAAGGTTTTACAAAATCGTCCTTATCAGACTCCCATTCACTTTCGTCCTCTATTTCCATTTCTTGGTGGCTACCCTCAAAAGATGATTATGCTTCATATTCACTAGGTTGGTAGTTTTCAGACTAACCTGCAGAAAAATCTGACATATCTTCGATCAAGCTTTCCAGCTCATTTCGACTCAGCGAACGTTTGTTAATTTTTATCCTGGAATAAAAGTAGATTTGTTACTAGAAAGTACGACTGGTACATATTTGGACCACAAACTAAATTCGCCAACGAAATTTTTATACATACCAAAAGCTACTGGTACATATGTGTACCAACCGGAACGAAGGAGTTAAAAAAGTGGAATATGATATACATATATATTTGTTTGAAACATTATACATTTTCGTACTTACTATGTTTGAAAAAAATAAATACACTTCGTTTCGCATTAAATGTAAATATATATATTATACGTAGACCAAAACATGGAAGCCAAATTTGAAGTAATTTTTATTATAAAGTTTATGTCTGACTTTCTCTAATGATTTTCTTTATAAAATATCTTTGAATATGTGCATACCGCATGATCAGATCCGAGTCAGGAAGGTTTTCTTGAGTACTTCTTGAAGGGAACAACCAAGATTTGAAACTCCTTATCATCAGCTTAGTCTGTCATTAGTGCAAATACCCCACGCTCGTATTTCTAATTCCTCACCAACACTCGTCACATTTTTTCGGGATCTGTGCGTGTCGTGAGTATCTGCTACTCAAAAACTTGCCAACAACGGTTTGTGTCTATGTTTTCTATTTGATTTCCATTATTTGGCAATTTCTATTATTTCATTAAAAGGCTTGCAAGATGACGTCTGAGTTCCCATATTAGTTGACCAAAAAAAAACGTTATTTTTGTAGGAATTGAGTTGAAATGAATATTAAATATTCAGTTATTTTGTTGCGTAATTTTCTTAAATTTTAGGTTAAATTTTGCAGAATGCTAGCCAGAACAAATTTGAAATTTTGAACATTTTAGAAACTTTCAAATTTTTGGTCAATTTAAAAAACACTTTTTTAGGTCCAATTTTGCAGAAACTACCCAGAAAGCACTTTTTAAGTCCAATATTGCAGAACTTTTTTTTGTTCTTTTCAGGAACTTCAGAATTTTGAAATCTTCAGTTTTCGGGTTATTTTAAAGAACCCCTTTTTTTAGGTCTAATTTTGCAGAACTTTTTTTCTTCTTTTCAGGAACTCTAGAACTTTTGAAATGCTACCCAGAACAGTTTTAAAACATTTTGGAAATTTGCAGTTTTTTGGTCAACTTTAGAAAAAAAAACTTTTTAGGTCCAAATTTGCAGAAATTTTTCTCTTCTTCTCAGAAACTCTAGAACTTTGTTTGCCACCCAAAACAGTTTTAAATATATCGTATGCTGCGTGAGCTTGGCATACAAAATTTTAAAATCATATTTTTTGGACTAATTTTGCAGGACTTCATTTTTTCTTTTCAGAAACTCCAGAACTTTTTGAATGCTACCCAGAACAGTTTCTGATTTTGTTTATTGTGAACCTTTTTATGCCAACTTTACAGACGTACTAATTAGTGATATGATAAGTTGTAAAAGAGAAAACTTCTATTTTATACTACCTCTTCCTGATGATGTTGAAAAACTTGTGTTAGTGAGGACGATGACGCCATTGGGTTCGTTCTTGACAAATCATTGTTATCGTCGGTAGTGCCGCTAAGTGAAGTAACTACTGAAGTAGCAAAAGCATGAGCATGCGTAATATTTTCCAACTCTATTTTTAACTGCTCCAAAGTATTATTAGTTGGATTGATTGCGGCAGGGGCAGTCAATATTGGAAGTGTTGTGGATATAATGCCGCTGCATGTTACGATAGGTGTCGGTATAGTTAATCCAGTAGTACTGAGATGCGAGCAAGTAGCTATTGCGCTGTTACATGTGGTACACTCTAAAGTATTGGTGCTTTGTGTTGTTGTGAAGCTTTCTGACTTCATTTTTTTCAATGCATTTTTGGCCACTTTTAATCTACCGTCGCATGATGAAATTACAGGGTTAACAAGAAACCGTGAAATTTTTCGTCCCGGTGGTGAAGGCGATATCGGAATTTCCATTTGTTTAGGAGGATACTTTGTCTGTAATTTGTTTTCATTATAGCCTTTATGTTTCTTTATATATTCTTTGTCGGATTTTTCTGCGGTTGACGAATCCATTTCTCGTTTCTCTTCTTTGGAAATATTTGCAGTTTCACCGACTTCAATCCCAGTTTTAATAACAGGTTTGCAAACACCCACTACTTCGTAACATATTTCTGATTCGTTATTAACATCATTTCCTGGATGGTCCATGGTAAATACTGATGTAGATGATGTAATGGTATTATCAGGTGTGTAATCAGACGAAAGCGATGTGTATTCAGAAGCAGTGCTGGTTTTTCGCGAATCTGATCCAGATTCAATAATATTTTCGCTGCTGTTGGACGTTTCTTGTGCCGTAGTAGTAGATGGCGATGTCAACGTAGTGTTCGTGACATTGACATTATTATTATTGCCTCCTAACTCGATTCCTTCTAAAAATGATTGTTGTGGGACTGTTTGATGCTCATAAGAACACTCCTCCACAGCCGATGTCAGAGAAGACTGAACGATATAACTAATTTTTGCAATAGGAAGCGCATCAAAGCTTGAGGAGAGTGGATCCGTAACCAATATGTTAGCCTCATATATTTTAGGCAAATCAGTGGAAGGTTCATCCCGCTAAAAGTATTGTTTTAATAATTTGTAATTAAGAGTAAAGTGAATGTGAAATTTCGTATTATTTATATAAGTGTATCTAACTTAAATATATTTTAAATATGCCTCATTGAGTACGTATTTAGTATGTATATTAGGATAAGCCACAGAAATTCGATTTTCGTTTTTTTTAGTGGTATACGCAAAACTTTATTCTCAGTCAAAACTTAATAATAGTGACCAAAGATGGGTTTTTTTTATATTAATAGGAAGGGCGTGCTAGTCGCCGTTTTTTTTTCGCTATAGGCTTCTTTGGAAATAAATATATCGTACAGCCAATTTCTTTTCCAGTATTTGCAGGAAATTGAACGCCCCTTAATAAAAACCCTAATCTGTGCGGTGCAAGAGAAGTGTAACATTCTTAAACTTCTACAAAGGATACGAATGGCTTATGATAACTAAACACATATTTATTTCGATTTCGATTTTATCAATATTCTTTTCAAACACAGATGCAACGCTGTAGATTCGCTACGACTTCTGCTCAGTTCTACATAAAATTCGGTGCCAGGAAATTCTATTAATGACATTAATATATCCTAGGCAAGATCTACTCTTATTCCCACTTAAAATCATCGGCATTTGGTGATAGCCTTTTTTAAGCATCAGTGATATCTTCAGTGTGTTTTAACTATTAAACTGTGGTAAATGAATTCAGTAACGTTATTTATTGTTTTAACGGAAGAGATATAAATTGCTACAATTATAACATCCGCATAAATTTTGGCTATTAAAAGTGAATAATGACAATCCATTTATTAAATCATAATAATAAATTGTTTAGTGTATTAATTAGACTCAGATTAATCCTTTGAAATTTAGCCTTTGGCACGATTTTGGGGCGTGTGGCAACCTCGCATATATCACCCCACACCCGTTCGCCGCATTACCGACAGCTGGCATGTGGGCGGCTCTAATTTCTTTATTATCATTGTTTCCTTTCGAAAACCAAAAAAGAAACCTGTGCGAATTGTTTTAAACCAATAACTGTTCCTAAATATACCTTTAAGATTTAGTGAGAAATTTAAGTGTTTTTTTGCAACGATATTTATTCGATTGCGCAAGTAGTCTGCTTGACCATTTTAGGTGCCAAAATTACCAATTATTCTGCTCATGGGCATAAGCACAAAATACAAGACGAAATTTAAAAAGACTCTATCAACTCATTTTGGATTAAGGTGCACATTGGTGGAGTTCCCTAGCAATTCAAGCCAATTCCTGCTGATTTCCATCGGAATAGTCACCAACAACCGTGAGTACTACCCAAATTAACTAATCCTCCTTCTTTTTCTTTGAAGAAACCAGCCCCTGCCCACATAATATATAATAATACAACATTAGAGTCCCCAAATTTCAATTCGTTGGCTGCCACCAAAAACAATTTTCTCGGTAAACCAAATACCACGGCGAATATCCACCTAAACGGTGGTACAATACTGCTATATCCCCCATAAAATTTGTTTTTCGGAAGCAGCAGTCCGTTTAAAAACTTCCCAAAATTACCACCATTAAAATAAGTAAATTCTTTTTCGAATATCCACCTGAACGGTGGTACAAGACTGCTAAATCCACCATCAAATTTCTTTTTCGGAAGCAGCAGTCCCTTTAAAAACTTCCCAAAACTACCACCATTAAAATAAATAAATCCTTTTTCAAAATGACTACCGTAGCCGAAAATAAATTTGTTTCCGCAACGGATATCTTTACGGATTACTGCACAGGGTTCCGCTCATCCCGGTTCAAGATAATACCGAGGCAGCCCTAAAATTAAAAGATAAAAATATCGATGTATTCTGGTCAAGAGTCAAATAGTGGAACAATTCCATTTAAGCGACGACAGTTTCGCCCTAGAATGGGAAGCTCTCAAGTCGTGTTATGAAAATAAACAAGTCCTGGTCGACAATCAAATCAGTTCTGGGACATCTGCAGATGAGATGTGCGAAGAATTTTATCAAAGCACAACCACTCGAATGGATGATGGTCGATATATGGTTCGCCTCCCGTTTAAATCATCATTCCCGAACAATATCGACCTAGGCCAATCCCGTACTGCAGCCCTACGACAGTTCCATGCTTATTCTATCTCCCTCACCATGCGGTCGTAAGGCCCGATAAAAAGACTACAAAAGTCAGAGTTGTGTTCAATGCTTCCAAAAGCAGGTTCCGGTCACTACCTTAACGATATTTTATGCACCGGACCAACCCTCCAACCCGATCTCCAACTTATGCTGCTAGAACACGGGACATATAAATATGTGTTTAATAGCGATGTAGAGAAGATGTACCGCCAGATTCTCTTACACCCCAATTACCAAGACTATCAACGGATAAAATTGCGAATTCCCAAAGACAGTCCAATAAAGGACTTCAAATTCAAAACGGTCACCTTTGGGGTGAACTGCGCTCCCTTCTTGGCTATTCGCACGAGCTGTCCAAAGATATAGCCGATCCCATCCACGCGCAGCCCCAATATTAAAGTCCGAGGCGTATGTTGACGATATCTTATCCGGAGGTCATGATCTTCCATCAGCCGAGCAATGCCTAAAAGAGACAAGTGATGCTCTCAACTCAGCCAGCTTCCCCTTAAAAAAAATCGCGGAAAACCATCGGGGCATACTCAAACGCATTCCTAAGGCGGACTTTCTCGAAATCTACTTCCTCGAATTTGAGAAAAGTAGTACCGCCAAAACCCTAGGAATTCAATAGAATGCGCTCTCGGACACATTTTCATACACTGTGGACTTAGACCTAGCCTCAACAGCAGCCACCAAGCGGCAAATTCTCTCCTCTATCGCAAAACTTGTCGATCGTGGCTGACGCCAATCATGATACAGGCAAAAATCCTGATGCAAGAATTGTGGTTGGACGGGACTGATTGGGATGAACGGGTCAAGCCGATACGTCTCGTAAAATGGACGCAATTTTCAAGAAATCTGCAGTCACTCTCAGACAATCAGGAATGCCTATGGATAAACTTCAGAGTGGAATTCCATACCCCCCGAAGATTGGCCTCAACCAACACTTCGCAACGTCAACCCCCTAGGGTCACATAAAGTAGAAGCCCTACATCCTACGGAAGAGAATGAGGATATCTTAGATCGTTTCTCTTCGTACCCTCGCGCTTTACGTATGATAGCATACGTTCTCCAAGCGAAAGAAGCGTTGAACCGCATTAGGAGCATTCCATTCCCTTTCTTTACAACAAAAGCAAGTCATAAAATGTTTATTTCATTTTATCGATATTTGGTCACATTCAAACATTTCATTCCCATTAAGTATGACCTATAGTGTTAAACTGATCCTTATTAATAAAAGAAGCCACTTTTATGTTTTAAAGTCTAATGTTACACAAAAAAGTTTTTTTTCGAACAACGTAGAATAACCCTTTAAAAAATTTGTTCAATGATGTCCCGTACAAACGCACTTAATCATGTAAGTTGTTTTTGTGTTCATCCAATTAACCGTTTTATTTTGATTACTTTTCTTTTAAAGCTAATTACTTGTGCTCTTTTTAAATGTGTAGCATTTATTTCAGTTAGCATTGCAAGAAAGGTCAAATCTTAGTCATTTATTTTTGTCCCGTACAAACACTACATATAAGGTGTTCGCTTAATTAAAAAATGGAGAAAATTTCTAAAAATATTAGTACGCCGCGTTATAGGAAATGGAGAAACGAGAAGGTAAAAAATGATCATAATTTCAAGAACAAGGAAAAAGCACGAGTAAAAGAGTGGAGAAAAAGAAAAGTTGAGGTCATGACACAAGGAGAAAGGCGGAAGCGGAGAAGGTATGAGAAAGAAAGAAAAAACTGCAAAGAGCCAAAAAATTAGTAGCAAAACAGGATAGTTTGGCCAGTTCTACCATTGTAAGTAATTGCAACGAAAATAGTTCTTCAGGAATTTCTGAATATTTTCCATACAAGTGCAAACAAACTGTAATGTGTGTGTGAGAGTGCCCAGAACACCACGTTCTAAAACTTCACGAATAACTTCATTAATGATATATTTTTACTCAAGATTGGCTTCCGAATATATTTGCAGAAATCTTTCTTTTCGTTTCTAAAGTCAAAGAGTCTTTTGGAAGTGAGTAAAATAGAATTTGGTTTCGGTACACCAATAGATTCTCAATTCATATGAGTCATCAGCATCTCCTCAATTTCTAGTTAACCTCTATTGAATGCAATATCTGCATCAAAATTTATTAAAAAGTCGTCATTAGGCATGGGATTTTTTTCGAAAAAACACTATTCGAATAAACGAATAAAAATATTCGTTTAAAAAAATTCGATAATATTTATTCGTTTATTCGAATTGTGGTATTTGAATAGTTGTATTGAACTTTAGGAGACTTAGAAAGCGAAACTCAATATTTTCATCGCTTGTACAAGGTGGCGCAAAAGTAATCCTCCTATCAGAAAATGCTATAAATTTTGCGATTGGCCCTTAAAGTCAGTTCTGTTTTGACATTTGTGTAGTAAACACATGCGAAATACACGTTAATAAACAATGTTACGCTACACTGCTCCAGAACGCGGAATATTGCTGACTATTTATTTGACCAATAATCGGTCGGGGCCAAACGGTTACTGTGAATGGTGAGCGCTACAGAGCAATGATCAACGAGTTCTTTTTGCCGCAACTTGATGAATTGGGATTGGAAAACATGTGGTTCCAACAAGACGGTGCAACAGCACACACTGCACGTGCCACAACCGATATGCTGAACGTCGGAAGCTTACTTTTGCGCCACCTTGTACCTATGCGCATGCACGCCTTGTATCTACATATGTATGAATGTATGGTTGCGTGTAGAAATGTGTGCATAAGCAATTGTGATATTTGTTTAACTATTCGAGTACTTATTATTCGAATATGTATGTGCTTGATACCTAGCTCTGTCAGGAAGGCGTTAAAGTCGTTAGCCTTAAACTGCGTTCCATTATCACTGACAATGGTTTCAGGTACACCGAAGCTGTGGAAGATATTCTTTAAGAGGAACTCTTGCACTGCGATAGACGTAAATTTTTTCAGTGGTTGTATCTATTGAAACTTGCTAAAGTGGTCTAACACAATTAATTTACCTATATGGCCAGTTTTGCTACGAGGGTACGGTCCAAGTAAGTCAATATATGGACGTTGGAAAGGTCTACACGTCGGACTATGCGCTCCCATGGGCGGAGGAACGTCGATAGTTTTCAAGCTATGACTAACATCTAATCCAGACGACTGCATTGCGCCTGCCTCATCGTTACGTTGCTCTTTTAAATCGGGGGGTTGTGAAGTCTGACCTTGATTCATAGCACTAGTCAAGCTTCGAGTCATTATTCTTTCATCAGTTGTAGATGCAGAAGGGACCTTTGGAATTGCTCCTGGTGAGCAGTTTCCTACAACTACTTTTAAGTCTCTTTGACTTATTTCTTTGTTACAGATGTAACAAACATTGTGGTCTTCTAACCAACTTTCAAAACAAAGTTTATGAAAAATGTGTTTGCATGGTAGCAAGTATTGCTTACTTCCTGGCTACAAATAGCACATTGGTTCTCTTGTGAAAGTCCTAACGATTTTGCTTGTTGGGGACTTCTTTGTATAGGCATTATAACAAATAACTAAACTCTTCCTGGGTACGATATAGGTTGATAACACAAAAAGGTGGTATTTCTAACCAATAAGATAGAAAAACCTGATGACAGTGGTATTTGAAATTGGGTTATTGTAACTAAAACAGAGAGGATACTAGGTAGATTGAGTTCGAAATTTTTACAAGGCTAATTGTTCGGCAAGTGGACGCAAGGCTGCATGCTCACAAGTTCCAGACAACAATTTGAACGATGTCAAATGACGATTAAATCTTCATGTAAACCTCTCGAAGTTTATGACAGTTGGAAGATACAGTCTCTCAAATAGTTCAACAAGGAAAAATATATTTCAGGGACAATCAGTACTGGTATCCAGTCTTTCCCAAATACGCAATATTCTGAAATTGAATTAAACAGTATTTCCAAGCAACCACCCAAAGAGAAATAATACTTCCAATGCATAAGAACGTTTGTGGGAGTTGAAGTTGGGTTTGTAGCGGGTGTTAGTTCCTATATTCTGAATCGATGAAGAAAAGGAAAGAATGATAAATTTCTCGCTTGGTATCCAGCCTGAATCACCAGCATAGTAGACTTATCAAACTCAGCTATACAATCCAAAATCTCCATATGCGGAAGTTAGACGAAACCCATCTAAACGACGTCAGCATATGTGAAGCGATATCAGATCCAATGTAAAGATTCTAACACTTCAACACATCCAAAGGGTGTATGACAACTAACGAATACTAAATTATTGATCCTACCTATGTGTATGTAAGTACACACTATGATAAGAAATCAACAGAGACTTGATGGTAGCATCTCAATTTCTATATTTTAAAACGTTAGATGCCCCACGTTGGGCGCCAAAAATTTATGTAAAATGTGTGTGAACATCAATGTATGTACCTAAAGTGAATGAAATACAGTTGGATATGTATCGGAGGTTACCATTGGGTGGAAGACGGTATGCGGGCATATCATTATACCTTCCTCAATTCTTTTCACTAAGGGCAGTTGAGAGGTCAAGACGGAGGAGTCCTCTGGACCGTAGCTCTTTCGGGATGGGGTGGGTTGTTGCCTTTGTTGTTACATAAACTTTAATTTTAGGACTCCTGATCTGAATCTAAACTCGGGAGCTTTACTCCCTTAACTCAAAAATCTCGAAATCATACTCAAAAAAGACTGCAAATGGGAAAACTAACATCACTCTATGGTGTATCTGTCATCGATTTAGGTTCCTATTGGGGCGAGGTCTGAGGTGGTAATCGACACTCGCTTTCTTTACCCTATCCTACCATGATCTTCGGTGCGAATGATTCGAAGATCCCAATACACATTTCCAAGCTTTTAAGTCATCAACATATTTGCCTCCAGGAACATACTAATAACTTGAGTCATGATTTTCAATGACTAATAGAAATCTTTATTAAACATTCTTATTTACTAACAAAATAGATTTTATGCACTAACAATAATTCCTAGGGGGTATTTTTTTGGTTTGCTAGTATAATTGAACATTCGAACTAATTTAGGTAATTTGAAAAAAGTTACAAAAATGCTATATGAGGATTAGGTTAAACTAACCTATTAAGCTAACCTCAGGTTAAAATGAACCGAACAATATTTAATTCCTGTAAATATTGGCTGCCATATCAGGGGATCATAATTATAGCATAATCAATTTTGATTTTACTATTTCGTTTTGTTTTTAATATTTGTTTGTTTAATATTTCAGCAATATGCAATATGCAACATTTCCTCAGTGTTAGACCGCTCAATGCTTAACGCCGTCAAGCCAAGGTTATCGGCGCTGCATTTCTAAGTTCTCATTATGCTGCTTTGTTTATGCTGTGTATTGCATACATGCACAATAGAATTCCTTCTTTTGTGCTGCTTCGTTTTTACATAGCTGTCAAATAAACTTTGTTCTACTTACTTTATAATTCGTTCTTTTGGATTCTAACGTGATTGGAGAAAGGTGCCTTTTAGCGCGAAGAAATATAAGTGTAAGAATTTTCATCTTTGTCTCTACAATTATACTTATATATATATATATATGTCCGAATTCAAAACTAATAAAATAAATATAGATTTTAGCAATTACTACCAGCGACTGGATTAGCTGAAAATACGTTTTTTCATTTGGTTCGCACCTTCTTCAATAAACTAAAATACTTTGGCGTTTTACTTGGAAGCGATCGAATAGACACGTGTGATCATAACCTGAAAATGGATATGCAGGAAGAACACAACACGGTCGACCAAGGGGCAGCCGCTGTTAACTTGACTGGCCAAATCGCTCCGACCGGCGCCACAGCCCTGATTACTGGTTGCGCGTCCACTGAAGCACAGGTGCCTGCTAAAACAGTGGCTGGTACTCGTACAACCCAAAACTATATTACGTCTACTCCGATGCCCTCACACGCAAACCCTGCTATATACCCTGTGGCAGACGGGTCGCCACGTGATCCTTCACCGCCGCGAACTCGTGCGGGAACTTTACGCAAAGAAAAACCTAGGAAACGTGCACGGCCTGCACAAACGATTACTGTTGCTGACAACGAAAATATAGAAAATAATCTTCAAGTTAGATGGGGCACCAGTTCCAGTAACTGCGTTCCGAGTTCACTTCCGCCCATAACCACTAGCAATGAAGCATCGCAAGAACTGAGAACACAATTGTCGCAAATGGGGTTGCATGATAAAGCTAATGTAAGTATATTTCACCAGCCGTCCTTGGCTGGCGGTCCGTCACAAAGCATCTGTTTACCCCATGAATCAACCAGTTACGGTCTTGCTACTAGTTTTCCCGCAACAACTGCAATGATTGGTCAAAGTTATTCCCATCAAATGCATGAGCCCACCCGTTCTTCTGGAATATTTTCGGGAGGCCTGTCTTCGCGAAGTACTGCATGTAGCGTAGGCAACGTATCGAATGCGTTTGCTCCCAACTTAGCACCTCTGTTCAGTATTTCGGGGGAGCGTCGGGGAGATATCTCCTCCTTTTCTGGTATACAGAGTTGCGAAATTAATTCCAATCGATTTCACGCAGGCATGCCGACGGCTTCAATACATCACCCGGTAAGACCTTCACAAGCATGGGGTAACCAAACCCATGGTTTTCAGAGTTTCGGGGCGCGTTCTAACCAGTATGACCATGCCCTGCCGCCAGCGTCGTGTTATAACCCATCCAATTTTTCTACAACTTCCTTCGGCCATCAGCTACACGGACCGACCTCGGAGAGCAACATAACGTTGTCAACGTCTCATATTTCTGCGCGGCACGTAATGTCGAAGGACCTACCGCTATTCTCGGGAAACCCCGAAGAATGGCCCGTTTTCATAACAAATTTCCAACAATCTACTGAGCGCTGCGGCTTCACCAATCAGGAGAATTTGATTCGCCTACAAAAATGCCTGAGAGGACAGGCCCTAGAAGCTGTGCGTGGAAAGCTCATGATGCCGAGCACTGTTCCTTTTGTACTTGAGACCTTGCGCATGTTATATGGTCGAGCCGACATAATACAACAAACACTTCAAGCTAAGCTAAGGCAATACCCAGAGGTAAGAATGAACAAAATGGAAACCTTAATTAATTTTGCACTAGCCGTTCAAAATTATAGAACAACTATGCAGGCTATCGGGTTAGAAAATTATTTAAATGATCCAATGTTGCTCAACGATTTGTTGACTAAGCTGCCTTATGATCTTAAGCTAGATTGGGGACGTTGTAGGTTAATGCACCAACGAATTGACATGATTGCATTTGATGAATGGTTATTCCCTTTAGCAACATGTGCCAGTCAGGTTACTCCCTTCGGTAGCTCCGGGGTATCTTCGTCTCGCGTAGAAGAGAAAAAAGGTAGTCGCAAGCAGCAACGCGAAATCCTTATGACACATGACGTAGTGGGAGGCGAACGCAAGCAGACCGAATGTCCTAAATGCCAGGATAATCATCTATTGGTATGCTGTAATGATTTTTTGGCTATGCAAAAGGAGGCTAGATGGGAGTTTGTTCGTAAGGAACGGCTATGTATTCGCTGCCTTAAACGGCACTTTATTAGAAATTGTAATTCAAAGAAGAAATGCGGGGTTGACGCTTGTCAAATGGCGCATAACCCCCTTTTGCACACTATACGTAAAACTGGTGGGGACATACAGGGGAAAACAGTCGATCAACAAGATACTAAAAGGCAGGTGACGTCATCCGTTTTGTGTCATATAAAAAATAGTAAACGTACTCTGTTTCGCTATATACCTGTGACGTTGCACGGTCGCCATGGTGTTGTAAATACATATGCATTCGCTGATGAAGGATCAGCGTGTTCCCTTATTGAGAGTAGTTTAGCAAACGAATTAGGGTTAGATGGTCCCAGAAAAGAGCTTTGCCTACAATGGACTGGCGACATAACTCAGAGTGAACTAGAATCGAAGACAGTCAGAGTGAAAATATCTTCACAAGATAGAGGAGCGCGAGGCTTCTATATAGAGAATGCTCGTACAGTGTCAAAACTGAATTTGCCACTACAATCTCTTGAGCGAAAAGATATATCTCAACGTGAATATTTAAAGAATATACCGGTGTACCCTTACGAAGCTGTACAAGCTCGGATTCTGATTGGTTTAGACAATATTAAGCTTTGCGTGCCTAGAGAGATCCGGCAATCGGAGAAGGATAACGTCATTGCAGTTAGGTGCGTGCTGGGATGGTCGGTATTTGGCAAAGATGATAACAACGAAAGTACCACGCAGAGAGTAATGCATGTCTGCGAGTGCGGTAGCAACATCCGTTTAGAGGAGCTCCTAAAATCATACTTTTCGTTAGATTCGGTAGGCATTAGAGCAGTTAAACCCCTCGTCTCTGCGGAAGACGAACGGTCTCTTCGAATTATGGAGTCTACCACCAGATATCTTCCTGAGCAAAAAAGATGGGAGACGGGCCTTTTGTGGAATGCCGATAACGTTAAGCTACCCGACTCATTTCAAATGGCACGTCGCAGGCTTCAGTGTCTGGAGGCGAAAATGGCACGTGATCCTGATTTGAAACAGTTTCTTTTGACTACCATGGCGGATTACGAGCGCAAAGGCTACGTGAGGATGCTCGATAAGCCCGACTTATGCCTTAGTGATAAATCATGGTATATTCCAATTTTTACGGTCACTAACACCAACAAGAACAAAACTCGGCTGGTCTGGGACGCGGCCGCAACTGTTAATAATATGTCACTAAATTCCTTTCTTATGAAAGGTCCGAACTTTACAAAGTCTCTTGTGGGTATTCTAATTCGCTTCAGGGAAAAACCCATCGCCTTATGTGGCGATATTCGTGAGATGTACCATCAGGTACTAGTAAATAAGGGCGATCAAGCTGCGCAAAAGTTTCTATGGCGTGGAGGAGAGACAAGAAGGGAACCCGATACCTATGTTATGCAGGTAATGACATTTGGAGCCTCTTGCTCGCCTTCGTCAGCCAATTACGTGAAAAATAAAAACGCTGAGCGATTCCGAGACCAACATCGTGCCGCGGTAGATGCAATCATAGAAAACACCTTCGTAGATGACTGGCTTCAAAGCGCGCGTAATGAGGAAGAAATGATTCACCTTGGTTTAACTGTGCGGAGCATCCATGCCAGCGGAGGCTTTGAAATGAGAAGCTGGAAATCAAATTCGACAGCCGTGTTACGTGCCCTAAGCGGACAATCCCAGCAGGAGGACAAACGTATTGAAAATCCGAGCACATACCAAGAGAAAGTCTTGGGAATGTGGTGGTCCCCGGTAGACGATGTGTTGACGTTTTCTGAAAACTTTTCGAAGGAACTTTTTCACGAGGATAAAACTCCAACCAAACGCCAAGTACTTCGAGTAATAATGACCATATTTGACCCGCTAGGGCTTTTGGGATTCTATTCCGTTTTCGCGAAGGTGCTAATGCAAGAGATCTGGCGATCAGGTATCTCTTGGGATGAGACTATAAAAGCGGAACAAGAGGAAAAGTGGCGGACGTGGTTACGTCACATACGCTTAATACCGACTGTGCGAATTCCTCGCTGCTATCCTTTAGTCAACTACGCCGAAAGCCTCTAGCTGCACGTATTCGTCGACGCTAGCATTGATGCCTACGCGGCGGTTACATATTTACGCGCCGAAGGGAGTGACGTGTTTTCTTGTAGTCTGGTGGCCTCAAAAACAAGGGTAGCGCCTTTGAAGCCTATTTCCATTCCCAGGTTGGAGTTAATGGCCGCGATTCTTGGCTTGCGGTTAGCAAAATTTTTATCAAAGGAGCTTTCGGCTTCCGTTCAGCGCAGAGTATTCTGGTCCGACTCAAAAAATGTGTTGTACTGGATCCGTTCAGATGCAAGAAAATTCCAGCAGTTTGTAGCTGTAAGGGTAGGCGAAATATTACAAGATTCTTCAGTAGAAGAATGGAGATGGGTTCCGACATCAGAAAATGTGGCGGACGAAGCAACCAAATGGTCGAAGGAACCGCTCTTCGACTCGGATACACGATGGTTTATAGGCCCATACTTTTTGACGCTCTCAGAAAATGAATGACCGAAGGAAAGCCTGGACGGAGAGTCGGTGATGGCATTGCATGTCGAGTCGAAACGAAAATTGCCGTCAAATTTAAAAGTTATTAGCCCTGACTCTCATCGGTTCAGTAAGTGGGAGAGGCTGCGAAGCGCGCAAGGTTATGTTCTACGTTTTATAAACAGAATAGCGTCAAAGCTATTGCATATTTCTAACGTGTTTAACCTCATAACCAAGCTAGACGTCGAAGGATACGAATACGTTATAATTCGCAACTGTCAAGAAGAAATATATTGCGACGAAATCTTGAATATCCTTGCCGGTGAAAATATATCCAGCAATAGTACCATTCACAAATGCTCTCCTTATTTAGACGAATATGGGATTCTGAGAATGCGAGGAAGAATAGATGCGATAGAGGGTGTAAGTTTTTCGGTAAAGCGCCCTATCATTTTGCCTCGCCATCATCAGGTGACACGTCTCATAACGGACTTTTATCATCGTAAGTTTCATCACCACCATAATGAAATCGTAGTGAACGAAATGCGACAAAGGTATTGGATACAAGGCTTGAGGGCATTAATAAGGGACACCGCGAAAAACTGCCAACTCTGTCGCAACAGTCGCGCAACCCCGTATCCGCCGGAAATGGGAGGCTTGCCAGCAGAGAGACTTGATTCCTTTACCCATCCTTTCACAAACACCGGTGTCGACTACTTCGGTCCAATTGAAGTGGCAGTTGGACGGCGCCGAGAGAAACGTTGGGGAGTCCTCTTCACATCTTTGACAGTCCGTGCCGTGCATATCGAGCTGGCTTCATCACTCTCGACAGATTGCTTCTTACTTGCGCTGAAACAATTTGTTTCGCGTCGTGGTGTACCGGCATGCATATGGTCAGACAACGGTACAAATTTTCGCGGGGCCAGTCGCATACTCGTGGACGAAATAAAGAAGTTATCATCCGAAGAACTCGAAGGTCGCCGTCCGGACATCAAATGGAAATTTATACCGCCTGCATCTCCTCATATGGGGGGCTGTTGGGAAAGAATGGTGCGCTCCGTTAAATCCGTTCTTATGGACATTCTACCGCCGGCTAATTTGCGAGAAGATATACTTAGAGCGGCTTTAGCAGAGGTGGAATTCATTTTAAACTCCAGGCCACTTACATACGTTCCGCTTGATTCGCCGGAGGCTGAGGCGATAACACCCAACCATTTTCTTCTTGGTAGTTCAAATGGAGAGAAGAAATTCAGCTTTGGTGAGACTAATTATTCAACGCTAAATAAAAACCTTCGAGTGTCCGAACAAATGGCTGACTATTTTTGGAGAAGGTGGTTGCGCGAATATTTGCCGTGGTTAACGAGGAGGACAAAATGGTTCGACAAGACCGCTGATCCCATGCGTGCAGGAGATGTTGTTATAATCGTTGACGAAAACGTCAAACGAAATACGTGGAAAAGAGGGATCATTGTAGACGTTACTCAGTCAGCTGATGGCGGAGTTCGAAGTGCTGTCTTCAAAACTAGTGAAGGATTATATACGAGGCCAGTTGTAAAGCTTGCCAAGCTTGATGTTCGAACTGAACCACGTACAGCGAAGCAGCACGAAGTTCATGGAAGGGGGTATGTTAGACCGCTCAATGCTTAACGCCGTCAAGCCAAGGTTATCGGCGCTGCATTTCTAAGTTCTCATTATGCTGCTTTGTTTATGCTGTGTATTGCATACATGCACAATAGAATTCCTTCTTTTGTGCTGCTTCGTTTTTACATAGCTGTCAAATAAACTTTGTTCTACTTACTTTATAATTCGTTCTTTTGGATTCTAACGTGATTGGAGAAAGGTGCCTTTTAGCGCGAAGAAATATAAGTGTAAGAATTTTCATCTTTGTCTCTACAATTATACTTATATATATATATATATGTCCGAATTCAAAACTAATAAAATAAATATAGATTTTAGCAATTACTACCAGCGACTGGATTAGCTGAAAATACGTTTTTTCATTTGGTTCGCACCTTCTTCAATACTCAGAGTGGGGCATTTGGAAATATTTTTATAAACAAATGAAAAAATACTCTTATACTTTATGGAATTAATATTTTAAACTAGTATTTAAACTAGGAACCAAAAAAAACAAGTACAATGAACGGTTTACTTAAAATTTCTTTAAATTCGTCTAAGTTGAATATATTTATTTTTGTTATTAAACAATTTGTTTTTCTTAATTGACAGAAACTTTATTATATTCATTCTAAAATTATTTAGTGAGAACAAATCAAATTTCTAATAATTTTTACATGATATGAAAAATTAATTTATTAAATTTTGAAAACTACGTTTGCCTAACTCTGATCTACATACATAGCTATGTAGACCTTTTTATCTGCACCCATATGTTACAGAAATACATACATATTTTTGTGCCAAATATGTACATCCTTATGCACATACATTTTACCTATAATAGGAATACAATAATAATGCAAAGTCAAATCTTTGCTTAGAGAAAATCAAAGCGTACAAGAAAAATCGAAAACAATAAAATAATTAGCAACAACAATATTACTTACATGGGTATGTTGGGACAATTGTATGTATGTATGTTATGCACTCCAGTGATGAAAGGCCCTTCAGCGATGCGACTGCGGTTAGCTACACTCTTGATAAGTTGTTTTTGGCAATATTCTATTGTCTTCATGCTTTGATTTTTTATGATAAGAGATTTCGAATATGCTCGTGGACAGTGGCACATTATAGAGTCGTAAATTTCGCATTAGCAATAGTATCCAATATTTAACAAATTTACTGTTGTTAATTAACAAAACTCTTTAATGCGAAAACATAATTTCAATTAAATTCTTTTTGTTGTTGTTTCTTTCTCTCTCTATGGCGCGATATACAACAGGTATACCATCATAAACCTCCTAAGAGATTTTTGCGCCAAGCTTCTCTTCCAATTTGTGGTGTGCCGATTTGAATTTTCCCTACAAATTGGTGGGACCTACAGTTTTTTGCCGAACGGCATCTACAAAGGAGACGAATTTTTGCTGAGAAGCCTGTCATGGCAGAAATACACTCGGAGAGTTTGCCAAACCACTGCCGAAGGGCGACCCCGTTTTGAAAAACTTTTTTCAAATCACTTTTGATGTTACCTGTACCAGGGCTCGAACCATGGACCTTCGGTGTGGTAGGCCGGCAACACTACCTTCACACCACGGCGGCCGTTTTCTTTCGATTAAATACAATTTTGTAGTTTTCGCTAAACGTTAACGTAATAGAAATTCTGGTGCTTCATGCCCTTTCTATAACTTAAGCTATTAAGTTATTATAATTTGTTATTTTTATTTTTTTGTTTCTTTGAATTTCGGAACACTAAATTTTTCTCGTTTTTTTTTCTAATTTTTCGATTTGCTGTATGTGCTAATTGCATAAAAATTTTCAAATTTTAATTTTTACATTAGTTAATTTTGCACATCACGGTTCTAAATTAGAGATAATTTTATCTCTAAATATTTTTTTTTTTTAAATAAACCATATGTATTGGGTTTCAATTAACAAAAAAAAACCTGCGGTTTAGAAAAATCTGCGTTTGATGCCTGTATAAACTATCACAAAATAGGGCTTTTAATCACAAACAATTAGGGTTTTTAAGCACTGTGCACTATATTGCGTCGATGTTGTTGGTAGCAGGAACTTTTTTGGACGTGCTGCTGCTAACTTTATGGGCGCCTGGATGGAGGATTCTGCGGAAGAAGCTCCGATGGCTGCTAGTAGCCAGGTCCACTGATTGTGCTCTAAGATGGGTGTTTCTGGACACGATTTGTAGGGATGTATGAGGAGCTTTGGCCCAATCACTATCCCAAGGAAAAAATATTACCACACCCACACCTATGCTTGATAGAGCTTAACTTCTCCAACTGGCTTTTAGCTACGTTTGATGGTGATGGGTGTGGTCGAAGATTATGGTTCCAAGAGGATTTGATAGCACTCTAAGGGACAAAAAAAAACTTTATGCTACATTTGGAATAGACTTCCTAAATTTAAATTGTCTTACCTTGTCTACTATGCAGAAACCACGAGTTTCCTAGTATTGGGGATAATTGTGTGTACTTGGACTGTCCGTCCACTCCTATGGTCTGATGAAAATTTCCGCAAAGAGGCTAACTGTAGCTACGCATGCGCTTTTATACCCTCGGATTTGCCTTTAAGCTTATATTTTTTGACAAATCAACAACTTAAAGTTAGTCGCATTTCCGTGTGAAATAAGTGCGACATTTCTTTTATTAATTTTCGGATTTACTATAAAAACTGAGGGATTAAAGAGCTTGATACGACGACAATCTTAAGACAATTGTATCGCATGCGACAAATTTTGTTGCAAGCGGAATGCGGTACAATTCTAAATAGGTAAAGGCATTAGGCTGACCATTACAAAACTTACGCAAAAGCTATCCAGAAATGTATGCGAAGTCTGCCGAATTCACCCACTAAACAAAGAGCTATAGTGACGGGCGTGGCAGAAAAAATAAGACTCAAAATTGAAAACGAAATAACTAAATCTACAAATATATCGATAAATGATAATGAAACAGACAGAATGGTGAAAGGTTTTTGCTTGCGTCCAGATATTGTGTATACGTGCCCAGGTATGAATGACACAATGGTATCTTGGATTAATGGTCAAAAACTGACATTACAGAAGCATTACCTTACGTTGTTTCTGAAAGAAGCTTTTTATATATTTAAGGGTGAGTTTCCAAATATAAAGATAGAGTTTTCTAGATTTTGTGCATTGCGACCGATAAATGTTTTCCTATTAAAAGACACTCCATCAGAACAGTGCAAATGTGTAATTCACGAGAATTTTATTCTGAAATTGAAATGTTTGAAAACTAGCTACAATAACTCCTACTGGACCAACATTCTCTGTGATACGGCACTAAATTCAAGCTGTTGGAGAAATACCTGCGATGCATATAAAAATGGAAGTAATATAACAATACCTGATGACCCATCAAAAAATATAATTTATAGACAATGGAAAAAAAGAGATGATCAACGAGTTAAATTGAAGATAGAAGAAATCAGTTGTGGAGAGTAACACGGGAACTTAATTTCCGATTTACCATATGTCATGAATCATATCAACATAAAAATAATACAAGAACAAGAATTTCAAAGTAATAAAAACAATGAACATGTAAGAATGCTTCAAATCGATTTTGCTATGCCTTATTCTTGCGCATATCAAAACGAGGTACAGACAGCTTTATGGAGCACGGAAAGTGTTACTCTTTTTACTGCTGCATCATTTTTTATGTCACAATGTAAAACCTTTGTGATTTGCTCTGATACAAAGCAAAAAGATAAAAACAGTATATTCACATTTTTCACATATTTATGTGATAAAATTTTTTCAGCAGATGCTGGAGAAACAATTAAAGAAGTTATATGGAGTGATGGTCCTTCTTCTGAATTTAAAAATCGGTTTATGGTCACGTTATTGATATTTCTTTCCGAAAAATATAATAAGTAATTTGAATGGAAATATTTTGCAACTTCCCATGGCACAGGAGTTGTAGACGGAGTCGGCGGCAATGTAAAACGGCTTGTAAGTCAAAAATCCCGTAGCGAAGGGAGCGATACCGTTGTCCAAAATGCAAACGATTTCGCAACATTAGCTGTCAGCTTAGTTCCTTCAACAGCCATTTTCTTTATTTCTGAATCCGAAATAGCTGACTAAATTGGAGATATTCGACCTTGGGAAACAACTAAGCCTGTATCCGGAATATCTAAATTTCACGTAATATCAGCAAATGGGCGTGAAGTTACATGCAAAAGTCATGCTCAAGATAACAATAGCATCAACTTTTCTCTATAAAGGACGTGAAAAGCATAATTTTAGAACGGAATATCGTACGTGCCCCGTACAAACACATTGTGTCCCGTACAAACAATTTCATTATTATACTATAAGTCTTTTGAACTAAATATATTTTAAAGGTTTTTTTAATAAACTCTAATATAATTGCAACCAAATGTAATTTCTGTTTTCTTTTAAATATTGTTACTTTCGCTGAAATTTCACTTAACTCACTATAACTCAGAGTCATGGTAGACTGGAGCGGTCCCGTACAAACATATCAGTTTTTTTTTTGGATTTTTCACATATATGCGAATATTTTAAAACCAAGTTTCTATTTTTGGTTAGATAATTAACACACAATATTAATGCACAAAATACTTTGTTTGATAAAGTTATAGTTTGCCTTTAGTTTAGGATGTAAACTGAAAAAAATCGTACGATTTGTCCCGTACAAACAATGGAATGCTCCATTAAAGGCCCAGCCGAACCCTCGCAAACTCATGCCGATCTCAAAAGATCGAAACATCATCCGATCATATGGGCCCAAACTCGATACTTCGCTCTTGAAAGCTCATGTCTAGAGGACTCAAAACCCATTGGGAAACGGAGCTCCCTACTCGTACTCAATCCCTTCCTAGACAAGAGCAGAGTCCTCCGAGTGAATGATCGACTAGCCCATGCAACCCTAACCTACAACGAGCGTCATTCCATTATCCTACCCGAAAAGTCTCGGCTCTGTACTCTTTACAAACGATTCCTTCATGCAACAAATCCTAAGGCAAGAATTTTACATTGCCCGTCTCAAACCACTTATCAAAAAGTGCATATTCCAGTGCAAAGTATGCACCACTCACAAACAACAAACGCGATCATAAATAAAGGCAGCCTTAGATGCTGTACTCAACTCTCGTCTCGTCGCATCGAACGGACGTGTGTTGGCTCGGGCGCGCATTCTGCTACCAATGCTAATTTATAAAAAATAATATTTGAATTATAAAAAAATCACCAAGAACGGGATAGAGACTCAACAAAGGGATAATAATGAAAATTATTGTTCGAATATAAGTTTGATAGTGTAAAAATCTAATAATTTATTTCCAAATTAATAATAACTGTGAGAAAGTGACTCTGAATAAGCAAATTAAAACACACTAATATAAATAAACGGAAAAGAAAAAAAGCTCAATACGGCTTAAAATGATCGTGTGAAATACAATAATGATGTCCATAGTTATAACACAAGAAATAGAAATGATTTTCATTTGCCAGTTGTAAGATCTGAATTTGATAAAAAAGTATATATTTCGAAGGAGTAAGAGAATATAATGAATTACCTAGAGAATTAAAAGACTGTAAAAATATGAAAAATTTTAAGATGTTATTACATATTTATTGTAGAGGTGTAAATATAAGATAATCCAAACCCAAAGCATATATACAAAACCAAATGCAATGTAATACATAAAATAGTTAAATTATAGTATTTATTTTGATCTCATAGATTTAATCTAAGTCCACAAGACTGTAATAAATAAAATAATAATAATAATCTCCCAGCTTTCTCAGGACCCGAATGACCTCACCGCCCTCACGCCAGGTTATTTTCTTCGAGGAGCACCAATGTTCTCGCTTACCGAACCAAATCACGAAAATCTCTCAATGATAAACAGGAGGGACTGGAACGACTGAAAGTTCTTTACCATCAGTTCAGGAAACGCTGGAAAACTGATTACCTCACCGACCTTTATAAGCGCTATTGATAGTAAAACGCCCAAACTCCCCCGAAAATTGGCGATCTAGTCATCATTAAAGAAGAGAACTTTCCTCTCACCGAGTGGCGACTAGGTCGATTAGAAAGCACCCGCGGTCGCCAACCCGCGTACATCGCATCACATGTAGCGGAAGTACCGCCGCCACCACGCCGCCAGGAGCCGTGCCGTCAAGCAGCAACTCATCATCGTCGTCCTCAATTAAAGCCTCCCATGGCTAATGATCGTGCTACAACGACACAACGACGTGTGGCAACCGCGCGTAAATCACCCCACCCAATTCGCCGCATGACCGACAACTATCATGAGGGCGGCCATCATTTTTTTATTATCATTCTTTTCTACTTTTTGCACCGGAAAATACAATATATTTCTCCACCGAAAACAAAAAAGAAACTGAGAAAGAAATTTTAGTGTTTTTTTCAACGATATATATTCGATTGCGCAAGTAGTCTGGTGGATCATTTTAGGTGCCAAAATTTGCCAATTATTCTGCTCATGTGCATAAGTACGAAATACAAGACGAAATTTAAAAAGAATCCATCAGCTCAATGTGGATTAGGGTGCACGTTGACGGAGTTCCCTAAGCCATTCAAGCCAATTCCTGCGGATTTCCATGGAAATAGTCACCAAGCTCAGGCAAAGGGTTCCAAACAACCGTGAGTACTACCCAAACCAAATAATGCACTAGAAAAAAACCGATTCTCTACCGTTTTACTAGAGTTGTACGAGATCAACCTCATGTAACCCTTCAAAATCTTAAGTAGGATACCTTGAATACTTCTAGAGATATGCATTATGGAATTTGTGTGGGAGGTGCACTGCTCCCTTTTTAATGATATTCCGTTTTTCTGGAGTTGTCGGAGGTCAACCTCATTCAACTCTTTCAAAACTTTAAATTGAGTGGAAGGTTCACCTCCCTTTTTTAATTATCTTCAGTTTTTCTTTTAGAAAAATGCAATATGAAAAATCCATTGTGTATGGCAGGTGCACTGCTCCTTTTTTAATGATCTCCCGTTTTTCTGGAGTTGTCGGAGGTCAACCTCATTCAACTCTTTCAAAACTTTAAATTGAGTAGCATGAATACCTCCAGAGATATGCACTATAGAGGAACCGATTTGTGTCGGAGATCAACCTCAAATAACCTTTTAAAAAATTTTAATCCAGAGATATGCACTATAAAAACTTTTTCTAGACTTGTAGGAGATCAACCTCATAAAACCTCCAAAAATTTAAATAGGGTATCATGAATACTTCTAGAGACATGCACTATGAAAAATCAAATTTGTATGCGCGGCTCCCTCTTTAAGTACTTCCCGTTTTTCTGGAGTTTTTGCTGATCAACCCCATATAACTCTTTGAAAAATGTAAACCGTGTACGATGAATATTTCTAGAGATATGCACTATGGAAAATAGAACTTGGAGGGCGCGGGAATTGATAAATTTAGCTCAAAAGTATTAGGAGAAAGAAATATGGTACGCCTAATGTGTGATGAGTGTGTAACATAACAAAATATCGACTTGGTAATGCAAGATATGCAGATGAGTGTGAAGAAAAATAACTCAATATTAAATGAGTATAAACAAGAATTTGAAGATATAATGAAAACAAGCCAAAATGAAATTAAAGCTCTATTGGAAGCTGTTGAGAGTCGATACTTCCAACGTATTGCGACAATCGAAAAATCACAAAAGTTGTTCGAAAAGAAAATTGGGCAAATGAAAAGCTTATTTGATATGGTTGAAGAAGTGAGAAATAAAACTGAGACAATTGGAACAGACAGTGAGAAGGTACAAAGTGAAATAAAAAAAATAACCAGCAACAAAGTTGATAAACAAATATCATATGCTGAAGCTATGAATCATAATAAGAGAAAAGAAGAGGTTCCGCATTTAAAAAAGGATGTGACAATAATCGTGAAACCTAGAGCAAAACAAACAGTAGAAAAAACAAAACAAGACTTAAATAACAAGTAGATTGAAACCAATATTGGGAAAGAATATGAAATAAAGGTGCCAGAAATGGTTCGCCCAAGCTTCATGGTGAAAGGCGTGAATTTCAAAAGTGAAGAGGCTACATTGATTGACACAATAAAAAAACAAAATGTACATATAAGCGGAGAAACTGAAGAAGATGACTTTACCAAGATTCTAGCTGCGGAACGAATTAATATCGGCTGGGAAATATGTAAAGTGTACGATGCGATCAGTGTACTAAGGTGTTATAAATGTAAAGGTTTTAACCATAAAGCGTCGGAATGCAAAAATGAAGAAGTCTGCCACAAGTGCCATGCGAGCCATAACTCGAAAACGTGTAATGAAAATCCAATAAATAAATGTTTAAATTGCATTAAAGCGAAGGAAAAGTTAAACCTGCCGTTGGAAATAAATCACGACACATTTGACAAGGAGTGTCCATGTTATATGAATAAGTTGCAAGTAAAAAAGCATAAGCTTGGATATTAGCAATTAAACAATGATGAGACATTCAGTTTGAAAAATAACAATAAAAAACATAAGAAGCGGAAAAATAACATAAAGTGCATATACCTCAATACAAACAGTATTACATCCAATTAGGAAGAAGTTGAGAGAATGATAGAAGAAGAAACTCCAAATTTTGTTTTCTGTGCCGAGACTCATACCATAGAGAATATCAGTGACTCGGAGCTAAATATTACGGGATATAACCATATAAGGTGCGATTCATACAGTCGACACACAGGTGGTGTACTGATATATATTCATCAATTGATCGAGTTCAAAGTGATTTATAACGACAATATAAACAATAATTAATGGTGTGTTGTGCTAAAAACAACAAAAAGCACGATTAGATGGCGAATTGGTGTAGTATACCATTCACCGAATACAAGCGACGCTGAGTTCATTAGATATATGGGTGAAGTGATGGAAGAGTATTTTATTGAAATAATGTTGTAGTTGGCGATTTCAACATAAACATGAATACACAATCAACGTACTCGAACCAACTAAGCCAAACATTCGCATCAAGGTCAATGAGACAATTAATAAATTTTAATACAAGAATTACTGAATCATCGCAAACCAAAATAGATCTTCTCTTCAGCAATAGTGATGACATAGAAATACAAAACTTAGATTACCAAAAAATATCAGACCACGAAACAATCTGCTTCAAATTGCCTGTCCAAAAAAGTTACAAAATGAGAATGTATGATAATCGCTTATGCTGGGATAAGTACACGGAGGAAAACTTATTAAATCTTCTTAGGAGTTACAATCTTGCAAACTTAACCAACTGTGACACTGAAGAGAAAGTGATAATAATAAACAACATCCTAAAAGACGCAATGGCAATGATAACATATGAAAAGCTAATTGAAATCAAATTAATGAATAAATGGTATGACCGTGAGCTAACAGAACTAAACAAGCTAAAATATGAACTTTTCAAATTGGCAAAGATATCGAACTCGTGGGAGGATTATAATAATGCGAAGCGGCACTACAAAAAAGTGATCAAGATAAAAAAGAAGAAATACATGGAAAATAAAATTATAATCAACAGTCAAAACCAAAGACTAATGTGGAAATGTCTAAAAGATGCTGTAAATATGAACAATGAGACCTCTCAGTTAAAAAGAGTGGTTATAAATAACATCCTTGTTGAGGAAGATTATGAAATTGCAAGGCAATTGAATCAGTTTTTTGTTGAGAGTATAATAAATATTCGTAATAGTATTGAAACCATTATGCCAGTTGAAGCTGAGGTAGAAATAAATAGAAGTTTATTTGAATTTAAAAATATAAATATAGAGCAGGGCATGAGAAAAGTGGCGACACTAAAAAATAAATACGGAGGGAAGAAATTAGTAACAGAAGGTGTTTTCAAAGATAGTATGGTGTACTTGGGATACACTTATACTTGTATAATTAATGAAAGTTTAAATAGTGGAGTTTTCCCATCATGCTGGAAAACGTCGACAATTGTCCCCGTTGAAAAGGTTAAAGGAACAGTAAAACCAGAAGAGATCCGTCCAATAAATACATTGCCTAGTGATGAGAAAATATTAGAGAAAATAGTTAAAGAACAGCTGCTCGAATATGTAAACAAATATGAAATTATTATTAGCGAGCAATCAGGGTTTAGAGCAAAACACTCCTGTGAAACCGCACTCAACATGGTGATAGCAGAGTGGAAAGAAGGCATGACGTGCAAACTGGTAACAGTCTCTATTTTTCTTGACTTAAAGCGAGCATTTGAAACTATTGACAGGGATATGATGTTGAAGAAATTGTATAGCATCGGGGTACGGAATACAGCACTAAAGTGGTTCAAAAGCTACCTTTCGGGAAGAAAACAGCAAACTGTTATTAGAAACACGGTATCACCTGAAATAGATGTTGAAATAGGTTTACCGCAGGGATCAGTAATGGCTGTGATACTCTTTATAATTTATATAAATGATATTAAAAGTTGTTTAAAACATTGTAAGATAAGACTGTTTGCAGATGATGCATTGTTGGCGGTAAGCTGTCCGTCAATATCACACAGTGAAGATACAAGCAGACATAAGCTCTGTCTATAAATGGCTATGCCAAAACAAGCTCAAAATTAATATAGATACAACAAAATAGATGGTTATGAGGAATTGACAATGAGTCTCTAAAAATAGCAAATATACAGTTAGAAAGAGTAAACGAAATAAAATATTTAGGAGTGATAATAGACGACAGGCTTAAGTTTGATGAGCATCTTAAATACATAGAGGAGAAAGTATCAAAAAAGATAGGTTTTATGTTTCGGACATGCAAGCACATAATCAGATATTTTAAAACAATAGTTTATAGGTCTATCATTGAGCCTCATTTTATATATTGCCCAACGATTTTGTTTACAATGGCTGATTCAAACATAGCTAGGTTACAGGTAAAACAAAATAAGGTGATGCGATTTATACTAAAAAAACGTTTCGATACTCCCATACAGGATCTCCTAAACAGCTTGAACTGGCTTAGTGTGAAGCAACTTGTGTTATATTATACATTAAAATTTATACATAATATAAAATTAGGAAACCTGCCGAATTATCTAAATGATCGTGTGAAATACAATAATGATGTCCATAGTTATAACACAAGAAATAGAAATGATTTTCATTTGCCAGTTGTAAGATCTGAATTTGATAAAAAAAGTATATATTTCGAAGGAGTAAGAGAATATAATGAATTACCTAGAGAATTAAAAGACTGTAAAAATATGAAAAATTTTAAGATGTTATTACATATTTATTGTAGAGGTGTAAATATAAGATAATCCAAACCCAAAGCATATATACAAAACCAAATGCAATGTAATACATAAAATAGTTAAATTATAGTATTTATTTTGATCTCATAGATTTAATCTAAGTCCACAAGACTGTAATAAATAAAATAATAATAATAATCTCCCAGCTTTCTCAGGACCCGAATGACCTCACCGCCCTCACGCCAGGTTATTTTCTTCGAGGAGCACCAATGTTCTCGCTTACCGAACCAAATCACGAAAATCTCTCAATGATAAACAGGAGGGACTGGAACGACTGAAAGTTCTTTACCATCATTTCAGGAAACGCTGGAAAACTGATTACCTCACCGACCTTTATAAGCGCTATTGATAGTAAAACGCCCAAACTCCACCGAAAATTGGCGATCTAGTCATCATTAAAGAAGAGAACTTTCCTCTCACCGAGTGGCGACTAGGTCGAGTAGAAAGCACCCGCGGTCGCCAACCCGCGTACATCGCATCACATGTAGCGGAAGTACCGCCGCCACCACGCCGCCAGGAGCCGTGCCGTCAAGCAGCAACTCATCATCGTCGTCCTCAATTAAAGCCTCCCATGGCTAATGATCGTGCTACAACGACACAACGACGTGTGGCAACCGCGCGTAAATCACCCCACCCAATTCGCCGCATGACCGACAACTATCATGTGGGCGGCCATCATTTTTTTATTATCATTCTTTTCTACTTTTTGCACCGGAAAATACAATATATTTCTCCACCGAAAACAAAAAAAGAAACTGAGAAAGAAATTTTAGTGTTTTTTTCAACGATATATATTCGATTGCGCAAGTAGTCTGGTGGACCATTTTAGGTGCCAAAATTTGCCAATTATTCTGCTCATATGCATAAGTACGAAATACAAGACGAAATTTAAAAAGAATCCATCAGCTCAATGTGGATTAGGGTGCACGTTGACGGAGTTCCCTAAGCCATTCAAGCCAATTCCTGCGGATTTCCATCGAAATAGTCACCAACCTCAGGCAAAGGGTTCCAAACAACCGTGAGTACTACCCAAACCAAATAATGCACTAGAAAAAAACCGATTCTCTACCGTTTTACTAGAGTTGTACGAGATCAACCTCATGTAACCCTTCAAAATCTTAAGTAGGATACCTTGAATACTTCTAGAGATATGCATTATGGAATTTGTGTGGGAGGTGCACTGCTCCCTTTTTAATGATATTCCGTTTTTCTGGAGTTGTCGGAGGTCAACCTCATTCAACTCTTTCAAAACTTTAAATTGAGTGGAAGGTTCACCTCCCTTTTTTAATTATCTTCAGTTTTTCTTTTAGAAAAATGCAATATGAAAAATCCATTGTGTATGGCAGGTGCACTGCTCCTTTTTTAATGATCTCCCGTTTTTCTGGAGTTGTCGGAGGTCAACCTCATTCAACTCTTTCAAAACTTTAAATTGAGTAGCATGAATACCTCCAGAGATATGCACTATAGAGGAACGGATTTGTGTCGGAGATCAACCTCAAATAACCTTTTAAAAAATTTTAATCCAGAGATATGCACTATAAAAACTTTTTCTAGACTTGTAGGAGATCAACCTCATAAAACCTCCAAAAATTTAAATAGGGTATCATGAATACTTCTAGAGACATGCACTATGAAAAATAAAATTTGTATGCGCGGCTCCCTCTTTAAGTACTTCCCGTTTTTCTGGAGTTTTTGCTGATCAACCCCATATAACTCTTTGAAAAATGTAAACCGTGTACGATGAATATTTCTAGAGATATGCACTATGGAAAATAGAACTTGGAGGGCGCGGGAATTGATAAATTTAGCTCAAAAGTATTAGGAGAAAGAAATATGGTACGCCTAATGTGTGATGAGTGTGTAACATACATACAAAATATCGACTTGGTAATGCAAGATATGCAGATGAGTGTGAAGAAAAATAACTCAATATTAAATGAGTATAAACAAGAATTTGAAGATATAATGAAAACAAGCCAAAATGAAATTAAAGCTCTATTGGAAGCTGTTGAGAGTCGATACTTCCAACGTATTGCGACAATCGAAAAATCACAAAAGTTGTTCGAAAAGAAAATTGGGCAAATGAAAAGCTTATTTGATATGGTTGAAGAAGTGAGAAATAAAACTGAGACAATTGGAACAGACAGTGAGAAGGTACAAAGTGAAATAAAAAAAATAACCAGCAACAAAGTTGATAAACAAATATCATATGCTGAAGCTATGAATCATAATAAGAGAAAAGAAGAGGTTCCGCATTTAAAAAAGGATGTGACAATAATCGTGAAACCTAGAGCAAAACAAACAGTAGAAAAAACAAAACAAGACTTAAATAACAAGTAGATTGAAACCAATATTGGGAAAGAATATGAAATAAAGGTGCCAGAAATGGTTCGCCCAAGCTTCATGGTGAAAGGCGTGAATTTCAAAAGTGAAGAGGCTACATTGATTGACACAATAAAAAAACAAAATGTACATATAAGCGGAGAAACTGAAAAAGATGACTTTACCAAGATTCTAGCTGCGGAACGAATTAATATCGGCTGGGAAATATGTAAAGTGTACGATGCGATCAGTGTACTAAGGTGTTATAAATGTAAAGGTTTTAACCATAAAGCGTCGGAATGCAAAAATGAAGAAGTCTGCCACAAGTGCCATGCGAGCCATAACTCGAAAACGTGTAATGAAAATCCAATAAATAAATGTTTAAATTGCATTAAAGCGAAGGAAAAGTTAAACCTGCCGTTGGAAATAAATCACGACACATTTGACAAGGAGTGTCCATGTTATATGAATAAGTTGCAAGTAAAAAAGCGTAAGCTTGGATATTAGCAATTAAACAATGATGAGACATTCAGTTTGAAAAATAACAATAAAAAACATAAGAAGCGGAAAAATAACATAAAGTGCATATACCTCAATACAAACAGTATTACATCCAATTAGGAAGAAGTTGAGAGAATGATAGAAGAAGAAACTCCAAATTTTGTTTTCTGTGCCGAGACTCATAACATAGAGAATATCAGTGACTCGGAGCTAAATATTACGGGATATAACCATATAAGGTGCGATTCATACAGTCGACACACAGGTGGTGTACTGATATATATTCATCAATTGATCGAGTTCAAAGTGATTTATAACGACAATATAAACAATAATTAATGGTGTGTTGTGCTAAAAACAACAAAAAGCACGATTAGATGGCGAATTGGTGTAGTATACCATTCACCGAATACAAGCGACGCTGAGTTCATTAGATATATGGGTGAAGTGATGGAAGAGTATTTTATTGAAATAATGTTGTAGTTGGCGATTTCAACATAAACATGAATACACAATCAACGTACTCGAACCAACTAAGCCAAACATTCGCATCAAGGTCAATGAGACAATTAATAAATTTTAATACAAGAATTACTGAATCATCGCAAACCAAAATAGATCTTCTGTTCAGCAATAGTGATGACATAGAAATACAAAACTTAGATTACCAAAAAATATCAGACCACGAAACAATCTGCTTCAAATTGCCTGTCCAAAAAAGTTACAAAATGAGAATGTATGATAATCGCTTATGCTGGGATAAGTACATGGAGGAAAACTTATTAAATCTTCGTAGGAGTTACAATCTTGCAAACTTAACCAACTGTGACACTGAAGAGAAAGTGATAATAATAAACAACATCCTAAAAGACGCAATGGCAATGATAACATATGAAAAGCTAATTGAAATCAAATTAATGAATAAATGGTATGACCGTGAGCTAACAGAACTAAACAAGCTAAAATATGAACTTTTCAAATTGGCAAAGATATCGAACTCGTGGGAGGATTATAATAATGCGAAGCGGCACTACAAAAAAGTGATCAAGATAAAAAAGAAGAAATACATGGAAAATAAAATTATAATCAACAGTAAAAACCAAAGACTAATGTGGAAATGTCCAAAAGATGCTGTAAATATGAACAATGAGACCTCTCAGTTAAAAAGAGTGGTTATAAATAACATCCTTGTTGAGGAAGATTATGAAATTGCAAGGCAATTGAATCAGTTTTTTGTTGAGAGTATAATAAATATTCGTAATAGTATTGAAACCATTATGCCAGTTGAAGCTGAGGTAGAAATAAATAGAAGTTTATTTGAATTTAAAAATATAAATATAGAGCAGGGCATGAGAAAAGTGGCGACACTAAAAAATAAATACGGAGGGAAGAAATTAGTAACAGAAGGTGTTTTCAAAGATAGTATGGTGTACTTGGGATACACTTATACTTGTATAATTAATGAAAGTTTAAATAGTGGAGTTTTCCCATCATGCTGGAAAACGTCGACAATTGTCCCCGTTGAAAAGGTTAAAGGAACAGTAAAACCAGAAGAGATCCGTCCAATAAATACATTGCCTAGTGATGAGAAAATATTAGAGAAAATAGTTAAAGAACAGCTGCTCGAATATGTAAACAAATATGAAATTATTATTAGCGAGCAATCAGGGTTTAGAGCAAAACACTCCTGTGAAACCGCACTCAACATGGTGATAGCAGAGTGGAAAGAAGGCATGACGTGTAAACTGGTAACAGTCTCTATTTTTCTTGACTTAAAGCGAGCATTTGAAACTATTGACAGGGATATGATGTTGAAGAAATTGTATAGCATCGGGGTACGGAATACAGCACTAAAGTGGTTCAAAAGCTACCTTTCGGGAAGAAAACAGCAAACTGTTATTAGAAACACGGTATCACCTGAAATAGATGTTGAAAAAGGTTTACCGCAGGGATCAGTAATGGCTGTGATACTCTTTATAATTTATATAAATGATATTAAAAGTTGTTTAAAACATTGTAAGATAAGACTGTTTGCAGATGATGCATTGTTGGCGGTAAGCTGTCCGTCAATATCACACAGTGAAGATACAAGCAGACATAAGCTCTGTCTATAAATGGCTATGCCAAAACAAGCTCAAAATTAATATAGATACAACAAAATAGATGGTTATGAGGAATTGACAATGAGTCTCTAAAAATAGCAAATATACAGTTAGAAAGAGTAAACGAAATAAAATATTTAGGAGTGATAATAGACGACAGGCTTAAGTTTGATGAGCATCTTAAATACATAGAGGAGAAAGTATCAAAAAAGATAGGTTTTATGTTTCGGACATGCAAGCACATAATCAGATATTTTAAAACAATAGTTTATAGGTCTATCATTGAGCCTCATTTTATATATTGCCCAACGATTTTGTTTACAATGGCTGATTCAAACATAGCTAGGTTACAGGTAAAACAAAATAAGGTGATGCGATTTATACTAAAAAAACGTTTCGATACTCCCATACAGGATCTCCTAAACAGCTTGAACTGGCTTAGTGTGAAGCAACTTGTGTTATATTATACATTAAAATTTATACATAATATAAAATTAGGAAACCTGCCGAATTATCTAAATGATCGTGTGAAATACAATAATGATGTCCATAGTTATAACACAAGAAATAGAAATGATTTTCATTTGCCAGTTGTAAGATCTGAATTTGATAAAAAAAGTATATATTTCGAAGGAGTAAGAGAATATAATGAATTACCTAGAGAATTAAAAGACTGTAAAAATATGAAAAATTTTAAGATGTTATTACATATTTATTGTAGAGGTGTAAATATAAGATAATCCAAACCCAAAGCATATATACAAAACCAAATGCAATGTAATACATAAAATAGTTAAATTATAGTATTTATTTTGATCTCATAGATTTAATCTAAGTCCACAAGACTGTAATAAATAAAATAATAATAATAATCTCCCAGCTTTCTCAGGACCCGAATGACCTCACCGCCCTCACGCCAGGTTATTTTCTTCGAGGAGCACCAATGTTCTCGCTTACCGAACCAAATCACGAAAATCTCTCAATGATAAACAGGAGGGACTGGAACGACTGAAAGTTCTTTACCATCAGTTCAGGAAACGCTGGAAAACTGATTACCTCACCGACCTTTATAAGCGCTATTGATAGTAAAACGCCCAAACTCCCCCGAAAATTGGCGATCTAGTCATCATTAAAGAAGAGAACTTTCCTCTCACCGAGTGGCGACTAGGTCGATTAGAAAGCACCCGCGGTCGCCAACCCGCGTACATCGCATCACATGTAGCGGAAGTACCGCCGCCACCACGCCGCCAGGAGCCGTGCCGTCAAGCAGCAACTCATCATCGTCGTCCTCAATTAAAGCCTCCCATGGCTAATGATCGTGCTACAACGACACAACGACGTGTGGCAACCGCGCGTAAATCACCCCACCCAATTCGCCGCATGACCGACAACTATCATGTGGGCGGCCATCATTTTTTTATTATCATTCTTTTCTACTTTTTGCACCGGAAAATACAATATATTTCTCCACCGAAAACAAAAAAAGAAACTGAGAAAGAAATTTTAGTGTTTTTTTCAACGATATATATTCGATTGCGCAAGTAGTCTGGTGGACCATTTTAGGTGCCAAAATTTGCCAATTATTCTGCTCATGTGCATAAGTACGAAATACAAGACGAAATTTAAAAAGAATCCATCAGCTCAATGTGGATTAGGGTGCACGTTGACGGAGTTCCCTAAGCCATTCAAGCCAATTCCTGCGGATTTCCATCGAAATAGTCACCAACCTCAGGCAAAGGGTTCCAAACAACCGTGAGTACTACCCAAACCAAATAATGCACTAGAAAAAAACCGATTCTCTACCGTTTTACTAGAGTTGTACGAGATCAACCTCATGTAACCCTTCAAAATCTTAAGTAGGATACCTTGAATACTTCTAGAGATATGCATTATGGAATTTGTGTGGGAGGTGCACTGCTCCCTTTTTAATGATATTCCGTTTTTCTGGAGTTGTCGGAGGTCAACCTCATTCAACTCTTTCAAAACTTTCAATTGAGTGGAAGGTTCACCTCCCTTTTTTAATTATCTTCAGTTTTTCTTTTAGAAAAATGCAATATGAAAAATCCATTGTGTATGGCAGGTGCACTGCTCCTTTTTTAATGATCTCCCGTTTTTCTGGAGTTGTCGGAGGTCAACCTCATTCAACTCTTTCAAAACTTTAAATTGAGTAGCATGAATACCTCCAGAGATATGCACTATAGAGGAACGGATTTGTGTCGGAGATCAACCTCAAATAACCTTTTAAAAAATTTTAATCCAGAGATATGCACTATAAAAACTTTTTCTAGACTTGTAGAAGATCAACCTCATAAAACCTCCAAAAATTTAAATAGGGTATCATGAATACTTCTAGAGACATGCACTATGAAAAATAAAATTTGTATGCGCGGCTCCCTCTTTAAGTACTTCCCGTTTTTCTGGAGTTTTTGCTGATCAACCCCATATAACTCTTTGAAAAATGTAAACCGTGTACGATGAATATTTCTAGAGATATGCACTATGGAAAATAGAACTTGTATGGGAGGTGCGGTTCCAATTTTTCAATTAGAGTTGTCGACGATCACCCTCATATAACTCTTTCAAAATTTTAAATCGTTTATCACGAATACTTCGAGAGATATGAACTATGAAAACGAGGATTTGTATGGTAGGTGCACCGCTCCCTTTTTAATTATCTCTCGTTTTTCTGGAGTTGTCGCAGATCAACCCCATGGAACCCCTTAAAATATTTAAATCGTACAGGGTGAATACTTATAGAGATATGCACTACGGAAAATAGAATTTGTATGGGAGGGCACCTTTTTATTTATCTCCTTTATTTCCAGAGTTATCGAAGGCAACCCTCATATAACTCTTTCAAAAATTTTATTCGTGTAACATGAATCCTTTTACAAAAATGCAACATAAAAAACCCGATGTCTATGGCTGGTGCATTGCTCGCTTTTTAATTACCTCCCGTTTTTCTGGAGTTGTCGAAGATAAACATCATATAACTCTTTCAGAAATTTAAATCATGTAACATGAAGCCTTTTAGCGAAATGTACTATGAAAAACCCGATTTGTATGTATAGGGTGTTTTTTTTAGGGGTATAGAACTTCGAATTGAAATAAAACACAAGAAAATCGTTTTAAGGTCCATCAATTTGGCTTTATTGGAAGGATAATTTTATGCCATTAATGTTTAAATATGATTTCGGGCATGTGGTCGCCGCGGCTGGCTCGAATAAAGCCAATTCTACAGGTCCAATTTTCAACCACTTTTTCGAGCATATGGGGCCGTATGTCGGCAATAACGCCACGAATGTTGGCTTCCAATTCCCCTAACGTTTCTGGTTTGTTGGTGTAGACGAGCGACTTCACATATCCCCAAAGAAAATAATCCAATGGTGTCAAATCACACGACCTTGGTGGCCAATTGACAGGTCCATTCCGCGAAATTATGCGCTCATCGAATGTTTCCTTCAATAAATCGATTGTGACGTGCGCTGTGTGGCATGTAGCGCCGTCTTGTTGGAACCACAACTCATCCACATTCATGCCATCCAATTCGGGAACAAAATAGTCGGTTATCATGGCTCTATACCGGTCTCCATTAACGGTAGCTGCCTCTCCAGCATTATTGCGGAAGAAGTATGGCCCAATGACTCCACCAGCCCATAGAGCACACCAAACAGTCAGTTTTTGTGGATGTAATGGCGTTTCAAGGGTCTCATGTAGATTCTCTTCACTCCAAATGCGGCAATTTTGCTTGTTGACGTAGCCATTCAACCAAAAATGAGCCTCATCACTAAACAAAATTTTGCGATGAAAATCAGCATCGAAATCAATCTCATTTTCGGCCCATACACCAAAATCACGACGCATTGCATGGTCTCGCGGCTTTAATTCTTGCACAAGCTGGATCTTGTAAGGTCGCAAGCCAAAATCTTCCATAAAGTTGATGGACAAAGCTCCAATTGCTGTGCACGGTGGCGAATCGATTCATTCGGGTCCTCTTCAACACTTTGCTCTACAGCGGCAATTGTTTCTTCGGTGCGCACTGTTCGACGTCTCTGCGGATGCGTATTATCACATAGAGTAAACGTAGTGCGAAAACGATCCATGGTTAACCGAATTAATTGCTCTGATGGACGATTATGTCGACCATAAAATGGAAGGAGCTCACGGTAAACTTCGCGAACTGAACCATTATTTTCGAAATAAATTTGCACGATTTGCAAGCGTTGTTCTTTTGTCAACCTGTTCATGATGAAATGGCAAACCAAACTGAACATAAATGACATTAGAGTTGCCAGATTTGACCACAAAATGCCAGTTTTATCTCTATTCGAAAAACAAACCTGTAAAAAAAACACCCTATATATAACTCATGTGACTTCTTCAAAAAAAAGAAAAAAAGCCTGAATCCTTTTAGAAAAATGCAATATGAAAAATCCAATTTGTATGGTAGTTGCTCTACTCCCGTTACAACTATCTTCCTCTTTTTAGAGTCGAAGATAAACCTCACATAACACTTTCAAAAAATTAGATCGTGTAGCATGAATCATTTTCGAGAAATGAGCTATGAAAAATCCGATGTGTATGGCAGTGCACCGCTCCCTTTTCCTTGGAGTAGTCGAAGATAAACCTCATATAAATCTTTCAAAAATTTAAATCGTGCAAAACAATTTGTATTAGGGGTGCACTGCTCCCGTTTTAATTATCTCTTTTATATCTAGAGTTATCGAAGATCAACCTCATAAAACTCCTTAAAAAATTTAAATCGTGCAGCATGAATACTTCTAGAGATATTCCTTATGTAAAATCCGATTTTTATGTTTTGTGAGTTTTTTTGGAGTTGTCGGAAATCCAATTCAAACAACTCTTTCAAAAATTTCTATCGTTTAGCAGGAATACTTCCAGAGATAAGCTCTAAGAAAAGCCCGATGTATTGGAGGTGCACCGACCTGTTTTTAATTAGCTCGCCGTTTTTCTGGAGTTGTCGGAAATTAAAGTCATATTACTACTTAAAAAATGTAAACCATGAAGGATGAATACCTCTACTCCTTTTTCAGATGTACTTCAGAACTCATTAAAGGTACTTCAGAATAGTCAGATGTACTTCAGAATGCGTAAAACTAATTTCAGAATAGTCAGTTGTATTTCAGAAAATGTATTTTATAATAGTCCATTGTACTTCGGTTACATTAAAATGTATTTCGGAATAGTCAATTGCACTTCAGAAACCGTATAATAAATTTCAGAATTAATAATTGTATTTCAGAAACCATTAATTGTGCTTCGGAAACGGTAAATTGTAGTTCACAATAATCATTAGCAGTTCGGAGTTTATGGTTCCTGAAATACATTTTACAGCTTCTGAAGAATTACAGTTTCTGAAATACAATTAGTTGTTCTTAAATTTGGTTATGGCGTCTGAAGTGCAACTGACTATTCCGTAATACATTTTACAGTTTCCAAAGTACTCACCTTATGCTTTCTGAAGTACACCTGGAAAAGGTTTAGATATGTGCGCATTGAATAATGAGATTTAAAGCACCGCCAATTTTTAATTATCTCGAGGTTTTTTGGAGTTGTCGGAGATCCACCTCTAAATGTACTAAAGAATGTAAAACGGAATAATGGAAAAATGGCACATTAGAGGAAAATTGCATTGTGACGCTTCAGGGGACGATAGCTTAGTTGTTAGACAATTCTATCAGCGGCTTTGATGCAGCCACTTGGGTTCGTATCCCAGTGTCCCAGAAGGGGTCTGATGAGAAGTTGGTGACTTCTAAACATGTCGCTGCGCAAATCTATGTAATTTTTCTATAATATCAATTAACAATTAAACATAAAAATTCTAGCACTGTACCAAAAACAATTACCTTAATGTTCTTTTTGATTTTGAAGATTTTTGAACTCGAAGTATTTCTGAGGTATATTGGCGTACTTAAAATAATCTTTGTTTAAGCCGGATTTCTTGTATAACTTGAATGAACGGTTCTTTTTATTTTTCCATGCTTTCAGCTATTTAGCAAACCAGGCTTGCGCTTGTTCATCAAAGATTTACGTTTAGGTATATACTTTTCAAACAGGTAACAGTAGTGTTTAGACGCGATGCCTAAATTCCTAAAAAATGTGCTAGCCTAATGTCACATTGAGCACCCTTTCCAAAGCACCAAACCACCCACCTGTATTTGCATGCAGGCATATTCATGTTTTGTCAGCACACATATACATGAATGTGGCTGTGCATGTGTAGATTCACCTCCCCTTAAAACCGGAGGATGAATGTTCGGATTCAAAGATTGTCCTCGATTGGACAACCGTCTACTTTTTCAGCAACCGCGCGAGAAGACACAACCACGTCACGACCGCCCTAGGTATTTCCCTCACGTCAACACCAAAATATAGCACATTACATTGCAAAAATTCATTTTCTAATACCAAATATGCGGCCACAATTTACAAGAATTATTCTCGTTTGTTTTCTTTTTATTTCATTAACAATAGAATTCGACCGCGGTGCGTTCCAGCCACGGCCGCTCCTCAAGAAGCACCACAGCCGAATTTACATGGTCCATCTCCCCGTACAGAGGAACCAGTCCGAATACAGTCCACATATAACACCATTACAGAATACCCAGCCGCATTGTCTAAAATTATATTTGGAAAAAAACTCAATATTTTTTAACACTTCTGCACAGGGATCAGCCACATTACACTCTGCCGCACACATATTACAACAAAACCAATACAACTCGCTGCCTGCTTCAGCTGCCACATATTACGGCGCCTGCCACTTACCCAAAATCAACAAATTCTGCCTATCACCACATTAAAGCACGTAAATTGTATATTTCTTGCCGCTTATTTTTTGGTGTTGCAAATAATGTGTTTAAAAGTGCAGCGAGTGTAATCAAAACATAAGTGCGTTAAGTGAATAATAATAGTGACTTTTTTGGTTCATTTAACTTCGTTTTTTTTTTCTTTTTAAAATTTATCCTAAGCCAAACGTTTTCAACAGCTTTGAGATCCCCCCACCTGTGGTAAGGGTTTCCAGACAAAGCGCAAGGCAAGAGGTAACATAACCTCACTTTCAGATCAAATTCACTTAGCCCGTCGATCATTCGTTTTGTTGTTGGTTTTTCGCCACTTTTTTTTTGTAACAAACGCACGCAGCACTTGAATCAAAGGCTAGTTTTATTAAATTCAATAAATTTTATCACATTTGTTATTTATTATCAAAATTTGCATTTATTATTCGCTCGTTTCGATACACCGCGCACTTTATCTGAGGTTTGTTTTTTTTTTGAATATATTTATTTAACACATAGCTTTGTGTTTATTTTTTACGGCCAAGTCTGCAATAAATAAATAAAGAAATAATAATTAAAATACAAATCTACTTAACGTTGAAAAATTTATTGACTTGGGTTTTTTGCATCTTCCTAGGTAAAAGACTTCCTTACCTTTTCTAATAGACATTTATTTTTGTACAATCGAGCCTTTGATCTGCTTCTGTTTGATTCCGTCTATCCACTCAGTTCAAAATATGGAAAGTTTCATTAGGCTAGCTGATTCGATAGTTGAATTCGAATCAGACTACATTGAAGTTGAGGAGTCAGTCCACAGCAAGTATACTCTTCGACTCCAACAAGAGGACTTGAAGGCAATGTGGAGAAAACCCAAGACGGCTTATGATGAGTTATTAAACTCAGATAAGCTAGAATCCACTGGTTTAGTTTCTGTCAAACAGAAATATAAAAAAGCAGACGCAGTTTATTTACGCTGCATGTCAGCCATGGCTACACGCCAACCGACGTATATTAAGCCAGAAAAAAATCTGAAGAACAACCCAAATTTGAACACAGTATCCGCCTGCCTTCAGGCGATACTGAAGTCTTCAAGGGCGATTATTTGTCATGGTCAACTTTTCGGCTATATACGAGGTGTGTTCAAAACGTATCGCGAATTTTGAATTTTCGCTGGTTACGTATATTCGAATTTCGAATTTTTTGTGGCGTTATGTTGGTACTCATGCCTCTCACTTATGCCGACAAGCTCGGCCATTTTGAATGTTCAGTTAATTGTTGACAGCTGCTTTGCTTGCACGGGTTTTGGATCGTCTTCGATTTTTACGCGAAATTCGTACCAAAATTGCTCAATTGTGACCAAATACAGCATCGCATGAACATTGCTAATGAGATGTTAAACTATGTCCGCGACGACCCAAATTTGCTCCAGAGGGTTATAACTGGTGACGAATCGTGGGTTTATGGTTATGACGTGGAAACCAAAGCTCAATCATCTCAATGGAAGCTGATGGAATGTGAAAGTTTTGCTGACAGTTTTCTTCGATTGCAGGGGCGTGGTGCATCATGAGTTCTTGCCACAGGGACTAACGGTCAATAAGGAATATTACCTGCAAGTTATGCGCAATTTGCGCGAAGCAATCCGCCAGAAACGCCCGGATTTGTGGAAGAACAAAAATTGGCTTTTGCACCACGATAACGCCCCTGCTCACGCATCGTTGCTTGTGCGCGACTTTTTGGCCAAAAACCACACACACTAATGATGCCGCAGCCACCGTATTCCCCAGATCTGGCCCCCTGTGACTTTTTCTTGTTCCCTAAACTGAAGAGGCCCATGAAAGGACGACGTTACGCTTCTCTTGACGAGATAACGACGGCATCGAAGGAGGAGCTCAACAAGATACAAAAAAATGATTTTTTGAAGTGCTTCGAAGATTGGAAAAACCGTTGGCACAAGTGTATAATATCTCATGGGGATTACTTTGAAGGGGACAAAATAGATATTCATGAATAAATAAATAACTTTTGAAAAAACACAAAATTCGCGATACTTTTTGAACATACCTCGTATATATGAACAAACGCTTAATACCGGTTGAGAAACTATTCCATCTCTACCACAAAACACAAGGTGACGGAAAGGATATTATTAAAAAATGTCCCTCACAAATGAGGGATTTGATACCGCTTGAAGAAATTTATTCGAGAGATACGAAAATAAACGTATCCTAGTCAACTCGCAGCCCCAAATTATGTTCAATTCAAAAAAGGTAGAGAGTGAGTGTGGTAGCGAGATTAAAACCTTGCAAAGCGAGATAAATAATTGCCTTTCGTCGCTCTGAAGTCATAAAATTAATACTTCGAATTGGGATGCAATTATAACGTACTTGCCTTCGACTAAAGTACGCTTGGTCTATGTGAGCAAAGCATAGACCACAAAGTGGAAATATCCAAATGGGAGGATATGGACCAATTTTTGTCCAACCGCTTCCAACACTCGAGACAGTGTCTGCTTTTATGGGGAGTTCAATTTCAAATGTGCAAAAACCGCAAAGTACGTGAATTGCCAGTGAACCCCATGCAAAAAGACTTGATGCATACCAAGCAAATGTCACAAAAGGACTGTGTACTCGTACAAAATGCAAATCTAACGATTCTATATCAACGAGGAAGTTAATATCATATTTGGCGGAGATGTATATCCGCAAATTTTACTGAGTGGGCTGAAAAATAATGTACTTAGTATAATTTTGGCCCAAGAAACGGTATTCGGTTGGATTCAACCGGTCGTATAGAAGCACCGAATCCAACTAGGAATATAGTGTCCTTTTTTTCGCGACAACAAGCGCAAACAGCTTACAGCATTCTAGGAATGAAACGCGCTTATCAAAGAACCCGGAATTAGTGAGAGAATATATGAGGGTCCTGTCTGAATATGAGACATGGGGGCATATGAGAAAAATTAATGCAGTGGTACCAGCAGATTCGGCGGACAACTACTTTCTGCCCCATCACGCCGCAGTTAAGGCGGAGAATACCACTACTAAAGTGCGGGTAATTTTCAATGCGTCAAGTACAACGGCAAATGGCACATGTTTGAACGACATTCTCCTGCCAGGCCCAGTACTTCCGTGAGATCTTCCAGTACTTACAATTCGGTGGAGACTATATCGTTTCGTTTTCAATAGTGACATCGAAAAGAAGTAAGTATAAGCAAATTTGGATGAGCGAGGATACGTAAAATTCCAGCTAATTGTTTACCGAACATGGCCTCAGGAACCCATAAGCTTTTACCGAAAATTGTCACTTTCATTGTGAATTGCGTGCCCTCTTACCCAAAAGCATCTAGCATCTGACACACTCGCATCGGCCATTAAGGCGAGGAATGAGATTCGCCAAGTTTTTCACTCCGCTGGCTTCCCACTACGGAAATGGACATCGAATTCGGAGGAAATTCTCAACGACATCCCAAAATCGGATCGGCTGACATAGGACTTTCTGGCATTCGAAGATAAAAGCACCGTTAAGGCATTGGGCATAAGATGGAATGCCCATTCCGACCTATTTTACTTTGAAGCAGAGTCACTGAAAGAAAGTGAAAAGCTGACGAAACGAGCGATTCTATCCGCTATCGCCAAGCTCTTCGACCGTTTAGGATGGCTCGCACCAATGGTCATTGTGGCCATTTTATGCAGAACATCTGGTTAGAGGGCACTGATTGGGATGAGCCAGTCAGGTCCAATACATTGGAACGATGGAAAAACTTCACACACCGATATCATGAGATGGATAAAATAGGGATACCACGATGGGTAAACTCCCAATGGCCAGAACAAGAGAACGAGTATAATACATCCGTGGAGGAAAAGAGAGCGCAAACCTACGCAATATCAACGCCGTTCAGAGAAGAAACCGCAAAGAACTTACACAAAAGATGCAAAATCAACTTAGCGGCAAACAGGCCATAATTTGCGAATTCCTACCAGTACCCAATTTGGCAAAAATCTTCAGAACAGTGTGTATGAAAACACCTCGTATTTCCACCTCTCGAGGATCCCCAGTCCTTAATTTAGTATCTTTTTTCAAAATATCAAGCAACTCGGATGTGGCAAGCTACTGAAGTGAATAAGTACTTGTGGTAGGCGATAGTCTGCAGACATTGTTATCTTCTCACTATCATGAAATGCCCCAATATTCTTGCCATCAAAACCATATACCACCGCTAAAAATCTGTGCACCCTTATGCGGTGACGCACGATGTCCACAAAAAATCGGCTTCATCACGAAAGCAAGGAAATTCTTTGACCACCATACCCAGCAAACTCTCCGCCAAGTTTTGGGCACCAAATACAACATTCTCAAACTTGCCATGCCATTTTTCAACAATCGTTTGTGAACTTCGTGCAAGCAAGCAATTCAAAGAGTGGGACAGATGTGACTCCATCACCGAGCGAAATTTGTGTCGCATTGAATCGGCGCTAATTTTTGAGTAATATTCAGCATTTATCAGGTCAATGTCTTCCTCCATTGTTCGGTTAATAGCAGCGCAGAGTGCAAAATAGCCAGTATAACCATTTACCTTCTATGTTTGTAGTCACTTGTCGTCCAGAAACAAAAGTTCAGCGTATCAACAACAAAAGAAAGTCTTACAATAGCACACAATTCGTGTTACTAGATAGGAAAGCCAAATTTAATGGTATCCAACCAAAATTGTCCGTTTCTTGGAGCTCAACGCCTGAATACATAAGTAAACGCATCAGATCTGCATGCCCCTTGCAAACTTCCCAATGCAATGCTATTCCATTCATATATGGTTTAAAGTTAAGCAAATTTGGCGGCCGCCGTGGTGTGAAGGTAGTGTTGCCGGCCTACCACACCGAAGGTCCATGGTTCGAACCCTGGTACAGGTAACATCAAAAGTGATTTGAAAACAGTTTTTCAAAACGGGGTCGCCCCTCGGCAGTGGTTTGGCAAACTCTCCGAGTGTATTTCTGCCATGACAGGCTTCTCAGCGAAAATTCGTCTCCTTTGTAGATGCCGTTCGGAGTCGGCAAAAAACTGTAGGTCCCACCAATTTGTAGGGAAAATTCAAATCGGCACACCACAAATTGGAAGAGAAGCTTGGCGCAAAAATCTCTTAGGAGGTTTATGATGATATACCTGTTGTATATCGCGCCATAGAGATAGAGAAACAATTTGGTATTACAGCTGATGAGCGTTTAATTCGCCCACGAAAACAAAAGGAGTATTCGCACACAAAACTGCCACTGCAGTTTTGGTGGCATCTTAAAAATAAGTGGATTTCATTTTATGGATGTGGTTATTGCAAACAAAAAAAAATTGCAGTTGAGTAATAAAAAACCAAGCTAAAATTTTAACTATTCATGTATTATAGTAAATAGCTTTAATGACACCGTGGCTGCTATGGATCACCTGCAAAGAAAATAAAGAAACCCATTACTATACAAAAAAAAAATTTGTCGCCACAGCGTGTGAGACACATTCTTTTGTTAAGTAATTTGCGCTGCTACCGAACCGACACAGGATTTCGGGCAGCGCGAATATATACTTACCATGTCCATGTCGTGCGCCCGCCAGGCAATCCTTTATGGCTGCAGCTCTATTTATCCATGATCATCTGAAAAGAAAAGAATAAATTTACTAAGGTTATACACATAATTTTTAAATATAAATCTAAAATTTACTTACCTTTGCAGCTGCTGACCCACGCATCCCGAAACTAAAGAAATAATGAATTGTTCTATTTTTCTCCACTACGCTAGTGCAGAGAAAAATTATCAATGAATTTTTTTCGTTTCTTTCTCAATGTGCTCAGTGAGTGAAAATATGTCCACCGTTTAGACCTAGTTGCCATATTGTAATTTTTTGGTTATTAGTATAACTACAGGCAGTGCTTTTTGTAATCCATTTACCGGGAGTAAATTACAAATTCAATTTAGCAATTCCGACTCAACGACGCACCTTTTTATTTTGACTGCTTTCTTTTTGATCTGAAATTTTGAATTATAAGGCAGCCATGGCTAGTTTGGAATCCCGTTTAAATATTGGAGTTTTATGAACAGTAAAAATTTACATTTAATTATAAACACTTAGGTTTTCAGGATTCAGGAATACCTTTGAATCTCATTTTAATTATGGAATTTTAACAAAAGGTTAAGTTTGATTGCGCAAGGAAGAAAAAAAATTTTGAATTATATGGACAGGGGGCGACTATGGTTGTTTTTGAACCTCATTTTTATAATGGAGTAAAAATTTTAATTTTGAACTATTGTTTGCAATAAAACGTGCGAGATATGTTGAAAACAAATATTTTACGATGCATCTAAATAACCGACCGAAAATAGTGGCCATGAATACCTTTGAATCTCATTTTCAAAAATGATTGCGTTTTAAAAAAAATTTTTATTTGAATTATGTGAACAGCAGCGACTTTGGATGCTTTTAAATCTCATTTTTATAGTAGAGTTCTATTAAAAAAATTTACCTTTTATTGTATTTCCCCTTAAAATTTTAATTTTGAACTATTGCTTGCAATAAAACGTGCGAGATATGTTGAAAACAAATTGGTATTTTTTTTTAAGATTTTGGTACAGTTTAACCCAATTTACTTAATGAGTAAGAGAATGAAAATATTTGTACCTTTTGGAGAGCAAATTAAATATGAGTTGGACGCACCGACGCCACTACTTTAACTCAATATGCTCAATGAGTAAGAGAATGAAAATATTTCACCGTTAGAGTGAAACATATACATATTTTGATTGGAAATGAATTTAGCGTTTATTTTGAAGTTCCTTAAATTTCTCAATATGAGCATGATGCCAGTTTCCATTTTGGGTTTTTTGTTTTGGATATACAGACAGTGCTGTCAATTTAGCAATTTTCCTTTAGATCTGGGTTTTTTGAAACCCATTTAGCGGGGGAAAATTACAACTTCAATATATGGTTTCCTGGTTTTTATCCTTAACCACAATTTAGACTTTCATAGCATTTCAATAATATTTTGTGATATATACCTGAACTTAAATATAAAATTGAAGAAGCTACAAACTATGTTTTCGGTTTTTTGTATTTCGTCTCATCGAAAAAACCGAATAAAAATAATGAAAATTATCGAAATTATCTACCGAACTCTGATAAATTTCGAGATTTCTATCGAGCTTCTCGTTTCGATTGAATTGGGTTGTGATATATATGAATATTCTAATATTATGAGGTCTTAAACCGCAAAATATTAGGTTAAAAATCTAAATTTAAAAAAAATTAAGATAAGAAGTTTTCATATATTTAAAAACAAACTTAATTTGATAAAAAAAAACGAAGTCGTACAGAGAACTTGTACTCGAACCTTGGAACACACGCGTTCTACCTCAGACGCTTACCACCTGCGCTACTTCGATATGTAGAACAACGCAGTCAGATACTGTAGTTAAGCGCCATGGCTTTATGCAGAGAACTTTAGTGAATTATTACAAATAAATGAAGCACTATTTGTTAAAGAAAATATGCCTAGGAAGATATCGAAATACATTTAAATAGGAATTATGCATGTTTAGGTAAGATATACTCTGGCCATTGATTGTATGGAGAAAATGTTAGCCTATTAATATATAGATAATTATTTCGAAATCACTACGTTATTTTTAGATTATATATTTGTGAGCCCTGTGCTGTAAAGGCCTCAAACCCCTTTTTTAATGCGTGCGCATGGCGGCGACAAGTTGCCTCACGGCACGATCACGACAGGTTGCTTGCTTGCATTCATCATCGTTTAGTTCGTTTTCTACTGGGTATTATGCAGAGATTGTTTTCTAATTCTCTCTGGCCTGTTCGCCGTCATAAGTGGACTTAGTGCCGTGAACACAGACATTTTCGTTTTACGTATACGTTTTCGCTTTTTTCGGTACTCGGTTTTCGGTAACGAGTCGGCTAGAGAGAAGGTGGGAGTGGTGAATGTTTTGGGTTTATTTGTTGTTTTGTGGTGCAGGACTCCATCCAGTGACGAGATCTTAGTACTAATAATATGTGTGCACTTAGTCATGAGCCATAACAATTAGTGCAAATGTGTACTTAGTCATAATAACTACGACTAACTAACTAACACACAAATACCGAAAACAAACGAGCACTTGATACATACTTGTGCCACACACATATAACTATGTTCAGCGTGAACTAATAACCAATTTCACTATGTGTACTTAGTGCATTAAGTTTTGTGTGGTGTACTATGTTTTTTGTGTGTACTATGCGTACTTTGTATACTTTGTATGTGTAGAAAACTGGTTAGTTCAGTTATCCTTAAGTGGGATTATTTTAGAACCCTTTGGGGATAATTTTGCAATCATTTTGAGATAATTTTGGATATTTTTGAGATTATTTTAGGATAATTTTGATACTTACATACTCGAAATACTTAAATGACTATAGTCATTCCACTTAACACATAGTGTTTCGCTATAACACAGTTCCACTAACTTACTCAACAAGTAATTTGTGTACTTAGTGCTCGTGTCGCTTGACTAATTAGTTACTGTACGAAGCATGACTATGTAAATGTGTATTAGTGGATCTTAGTGCGGTGCGTTCGTGTACTGCATACACACTAAGACTATTTTTTGGTTAGTTAATTAAGTACTTAAAAATATGAGTAATTGCAGGTCACTGACTCCATCCGAAAACAAACAAAACCCACAAAGATAACCAATGATTATTAAAAAAATTGTTCTTATTTTTTTTCTTTCAAAAGCTGTATGGCTATTATTTATTTAGCCATATTTAGGTAGTCGGCATCTTCGCCGATCGGGTACGAACGTAGATTTCGCCACCCTTCTTAGCCCGCAGTAAGCGGTACCGATTTGTGCACATGGGAGTTTTCGGGACCCGTTGCCCAGAAATATAGCATCACTAACTCCATGGTGGTTGATTTTTTGCACACAACCATATGTATTGTATTTTGCAAAATCGTGAGAAAGAAACGAAAAAAATTCATTGCTAATTTTTCTCTGCACTAGCGTAGTGGAGAAAAATAGAACAATTCATTATTTCTTTGGTTTCGGGATGCGCGGGTCAGCAGCTGCGTTTGTTTTCGGTATTTGTGTGTTAGTTAGTCGTAGTTATTAGTCTGTGCTTGACTAAGTACACATTTGCACTAATTGTTATGGCTCATGACTAAGTGCACACATATTATTAGTACTAAGATCTCGTCACGGGATGGAGTCCTGCACCACAAAACAACAAATAAACCCAAAACATTCACCACTCCCACCTTCTCTCTAGCCGACTCGTTACCAAAAACCGAGTAACGAAAAAAGCGAAAACGTATACGTAAAACGAAAATGTCTGTGTTCCCGGCACTAACTCCACTTATGACGCCGACCAGGCCAGAGAGAATTAGAAAACAATCTCTGCATAATACCCAGTAGAAAACGAACTAAACGATGATGAATTCAAGCAAGCAACCTGTCGTGATCGTGCCGTGAGGCAACTTGTCGCCGCCATGCGCACGCATTAAAAAAGGCCTTCACAGCACAGGGCTCACAAATATATAATCTAAAAATAACGTAGTGATTTCGAAATAATTATCTATATATTAATAGGCTAACATTTTTTCCATACAATCAATTGCCAGAGTATATCTTACCTAAACATGCATAATTCCTATTTAAATGTATTTCGATATCTTCCTAGGCATATTTTCTTTAACAAATAGTGCTTCATTTATTTGTAATAATTCACTAAAGTTCTCTACATAAAGCCATGGCGCCTAACTACAGTATCTGATTGCGTTGTTCTACATATCGAGGTAGCGCAGGTGGTAAGCGTCTGAGGTAGAACGCGTGTGTTCCAAGGTTCGAGTACAGGTTCTCTGTACAACTTCGTTTTTTTTTTATTAAATTAAGTTTGTTTTTAAATATATGAAAACTTCTTATCTTGATTTTTTTTTAATTTAGATTTTTAACCTAACATTTTTCGGTTTAAGACCTCATAATATTAGAATATTCATATATATCACAACCCAAATCCATCGAAACGAGAAGCTCGATAGAAATCTCGAAATTTATCAGAGTTCGGTAGATAATTTCGATAATTTTCATTATTTTTATCCGGTTTTTTCGATGAGACGAAATTCTTCAATTTTATATTTAAGTTCAGGTATATACATATTAGGGCGGGTCGATTTTAAAATCGCTCATTGCTTTGTGAAAATCGTATTCTAGGGATCAAAATAAGAAACTTTGCCGAAGGAACCATACCTCTAAAACAAATTCTGATGTCCCCCAATTTCGGTCGAACTTTTGGGTAGGGGCAAATTTTGAAAAATCCCACTTTGACCCATTTAGAGTGCTCTAATCCAGTCCAAATGTATGACCGACCCCCACTAACTTGGGGGCCCGACCCACCGATGCCAGTGGCACACCCCCTGGAACCGCCTTGGGGGTTTACCATACAAACATTTAAAAAAATCGCAGGTTTTGCCCTTTACATGAAAAAATCAGCGATATGACTATGTTTTTTCTTTATTTTTATTTATTTATTTATAATAATATTTATTATTTATTTGTAATAATATCTATTTTTTCTCTTAAGAAATTTATTAAGTCAGAACATATGTAAATGAAAAAATTAATTTAAGTGGGTTATAGAAAAGAAACTAAAAAAATTATTGTTTGAAGTCTTTTTTACTTTCAAGTCTGGGCAATTTCGCACGGCTCTCTAATGTCGTTGCCATAGCAGCCTCTACATTTTCCGGTATAACACGTTTGGAAACGCTAGCTAGCAATTGAACATGTCGTTCCGTTCCTTGTATGTGTGATGGAATTTTTGGATCATTAAACGGTGGATCATCTTGATTTAAATATTCTTTCAATGTATCGTACGGAATGCTTCGCGTGATACGATATTTATATCATACAAATTGATCATTTCCGTATAACTTGTGCAATTAAAGTTTATATCTGGTTTTTTATCAACTCTAAGTTCCATTGGCTCGTCAACATCGGTTAGATAGCGTAGAATTTTCTTGATGACACAGTCGCGCTTTTCTTTCCTATAGTCAAGCAACATTGATGACAAGATATTTTCCGAATGCGCATAATATGAATTATCTTTAATTACTTGATTGACAATTTTGCGTAAACGAGGTTGTAGAAATCGTGACCAACCAATGAACTTGAAAAATAATGCACTGCCGTACACGACAGAGCTGTAATACTTGATATTGAAGTACATTGGCACATACATAACATTTAATTATAAATTCAACCAGAATTCTTAAATTTGCATCTGGATTTTCCGTTGTCACATATAATCGCAATAATCTAGCGGCCTTGGTGAGCCACCGAGAATGTACAATTCTCCCTGGTTTGATGTTAGCCAGATCCACCGGAACCATGGGCCATGTCGTATAAGTACTCCGAATCGGTGGAAAATTCAATTTTTTCTGGAGCAGGGGGCATATTTTGCAACTCAATTTTCTGGAAGCCGTCCACCACCTGAAAATATATAATAATAAAATAATTAAAAATGGTTGACAGTTATAATAAATGAGTGATGGCAATAACTTACCGGAAGAGTTTCACAAGTTTCGATTTGACGGCTCAGTTTTCCGGTTGCCGATCTTGGTCCAGTGCTGGTTGATTTATCCAAAGCTTCAAACAAATGCCGAAACGGAAGTTCGTTGAAGTGTAGAAGGCAAACGAACCAATGCAGTGGTCTTTTTAACAGCAATTCGAATCGTCGTATAATTCCACTGTGTGGGCCAGTGTTTGTTACCTCACCGTCAGTGCATATTCCAATTAATGCATCCAGTGATATATTTTTGTCGTTGAAAAAACCATTTAATTTGGTTGTTTTGTATTCAGCAATTTCATGTTCTAGTCTTACGTAACCAATCAATTCAGAATTGGGTTCTCTCAAAATAACAAGATGAGGTTCTTTTACCATCCTAGTATGCTACTTCTCATCAATTTTATCTATCGTTAAAGTATCATCTTTTCTGCCATCGAATGGAAACGCTAACAACTTGGTATCATCAAACCGTTTGCGAAGCACTTCTTGTCTGCATTTCTCTTTTTCTCTGCGAACTTTCGATTTATCCATGATGAGAGGTTTCCCATGCTTATCTTTAATTTTAAAATCTTGCAAAAGAGCGGTTCCCATTGCTGGTGCTAATCTGTCAGGCACACCAAATCTGTCACACACCAAGGCAAAGTTAAAACAATCGTATCTCTCTGTGTATTGTGAACTTGTGCTTCTATCCATATCTTCTTGAACCGGTGGCGGTGCGTATGTTGAATCATCGGGATCTTGGTATGTTGGCATTGATGACATAGACGTTGCTCCTTTTCAGTTTCCATCATAAATGCATCCATTGTTAGTATTCTCTGATTATGTTGATCGTGCATGAACTCTTCGAGGCGTTCGGGAACCCAGCCTTCAAATCGCATTTACATGTTCCAATGTAAAAAATTGTTTCCAGAGATTTTACATACTCTGTAAATTGTTGGGTGTTGTTTCTTCTCTTGATTTGCTCTTGATACTTGTCAAGCAATTTATTCAATTTATTAAATACACTTTTTTTCAGCATTATTTCCATACCAAGTTTTTCCCAAATTCCAATCAACTTATCTTGTACTTGAATAGTGAATGATTTATGGGAAAACTTTTTTTGTTCTGTTTTAGCACGTTCGCTTGAGTAAAAATAATATCTCAAGATATCCAGATGGGTTGGTAAATTAAGATCAGTTAAATCAGTAGACACACCAAAAACAGTATCATCATGCTTGGGTATATGACTCATTTGGTTTTCGATAGTTGTTGATGTAGTTGCTTCATCTTGCGGTGTAGAGGATGGTGGATTCATTGTAAACTTTTTGATTTGGAATGGTCACTTCACTTATTATTTTTTTTTAAATATTTTTTTATCTGAAATTAGTACTTCACACTTTGAGTTCTTCACAACGACTTAATGCATTCACAAAAACTATTGCGTTATATATGGTCTACGAGACGAGGTAATAAGAATGAAATGGTAATTTCACCTGCTGTGTCTTGTGGTGGCTTAAAAAAACAACACAAGCAATTTTACGATCTGTAATTGTGTCACAGTGATACCTTCATTTTTTAAAACGGTTGAATAAAAAAACCCACACAACTATGCTTACGACATGCAAAAGCATCACAGTGATGCCTTGGTTTTAAAAATGTTATAAAAACGCTAATTTCTAATAATTTTTTTTAATTTCTTTTCTATTACTAAGTTAAATTCATTTTTTCATTTACATATGTTCTGACTAAATAAATTTCTAAAGAGAGAAAGTTCGACTTAAATTGGGGGGCATCAGAACTCGTTTTAGAGGTATGGTTCCTTCGGCAAAGTTTCTTATTTTGATCCCTAGAATATGATTTTCACAGAGCAATGGGTGATTTTTTTGCCTCCCCACAAATCGACCCGGCCTAATACATATATATCACAAAATATTATTGAAATGCTATAAAAGTCAATATGAAATGTCTTTATACGTTTCTAAATTGTGGTTAAGGATAAAAACCAGAAAACCATATATTGAAGTTGTAATTTTCCCCCGCTAAATGGGTTTCAAGAAACCCAGATCTGAACGAAAATTGCTAAATTGACAGCACTGTCTGTCTGCGTCCTAAAATCCTGAAAACCTAGGTGTTTAAAATTAAATGTAAATTTTTACTGTTCATAAAACTCCAATATTTAAACGGCATTCCAAAGTAGCCATGGCCGCCTTATAATTCAAAATTTCAGATCAAAAAGAAAGCAGTCAAAATAAAAAGGTGCGTCGTTGAGTCGGAATTGCTAAATTGCATTTGTAATTTTCTCCCGGTGAATGGATTACAAACAGCACTGCCTGTATACTAATAACCAAAAAATTACAATATGGCAACCATGTCTAAACTGTGGACATATTTTCACTCACTGAGCACATTGAGTTAAAGTAACTATTATATATATTATAAGTCTAACTACATACGTTGTATCTACGAGTATATGTCCAACAAATCCAAGTTTTTTTTTGTTGAAATATTGACCGAATCTGAAAGGCGTGGTGGCTCTGATGGTGGACTTTCAAATAGGGACACGATGTCGAATGCAAAGTATCGATGCTGTACTCATTTGCAGTATTGCTGTACAAGTATCGGGTATCCGATAGTATCGAAACAAAAAGACTCGATACTCAAAGTATGGATTCTAAATTTGTACATAAATAAGCAGTTCAATCATACAAAGTTGTATCTTAACATACGTATGTTCTGCCAGAATTTAAAGTTGTGTCTTACTCTGGAATTCTAGATATCCTAACATTGAAAATACTAATTTATATGTACATACATATTTATTTCGATCATATATTGCTTATTTATAATGAATAAAATTACACATATTGATATGTACCTACATTTTAAGTTAACAATGGCTTGGATCTAAATACACTAAGCAGAATAAGTGCGCGTTCAGGTAGTTTTTTGCCATGTTCACCAATTTTGGCTTTAGGGAAAATTTGTAAAATGATTTTCTCCAAATATATAGTATGATATTAAATACGAAAAATGTAAATTATGTTATAGAAATGTTTTCAGAATTCGCGAAATGTCAACGAATTTTCATAAATATTTTCAGGTTTTTTTTAGAATTTTTAAATTTTTTTGGAGTGTGTAATATATGTGTCTTCTCATTACTTTTTTTCTTTTTTCGCAGTAGAAATTCAAAACGAAATAAGAACATGTTGCAATAAGAATGATCATCGATCAACAGAAAATCTTAGATATTTTCCATCGATTCCGCCACAAGTTAGAAAGGGACAATCAACAGAGCAGTGTCTTTGATCTAATAGTGTTTTCCTTAGTCAATTGCCCTGATGTTAATACTCGATGCCAAAAAGTATCGCTACAAAAGTCTCGAGTACAAAATATCGGTACCGAAGGGATATAGTATCGATATGGTATCGTATTCGTGTCCCTCTTTTCAAACATTCTTAAGGACTGTTTTTGCCATCTCCTATTAATGGACTGATTTTTTTTGGTTAGTTGTCAAATTACCCGCCGTTTAGTGTGAACCCACTTTTATATATATAATTAATTTCAGTAACAAAAATTTCTCAAATATTTCGGCCTCTAGGCAGTGCTGGAAAAAATATGAACAGAGGATTTAATAATTTACACTAATTGAAGGTGGTCGAAACACGGGATATAATAGTACAATATTAACAGCTATGCAATAATACATGACCATACCGAGAGCTACTCGCCACCCACGTATACGGGCGTCCGTATACATCTTTTCAAAATATTTTTTTTTTCTTTTCTTTTTCGGTCCTTTGTAGCATGACTCGCTAGGCTCACCGTGCCAGGGAGTGCACATGCGACGGTGCCCTCATTGATGCGTGCTCCGCACGCACAGCTATCGACCAAAGCTTGGCGGAAGAGTTAGGATTGCATACGCCCCACTCTGGCAGAGAGCGCGGGAGACATGGCAACCCGAAAACCATAGCGGCGAACGCGTGAAGAATTTTCAGCAAATCAGCTCATGCCAGAACGTCGATGCGCGAATTGCAGTTCCTTATGAGCATATTCGACTGGCTGATCCGCCGTTTTATCAAGCCGCACCGATCCACCTGGTATTCGGTGGCGACTTGCCAGCGCCATCCGGCACTCACCAGTCTAGGTTAAGACTGTAGAAGTAAGAGAAGGCGTGGTTGGAAATTCTGGGGCGGGTCAAGATGTTGCGTATCACAAGGGGGCCGGCAACCCCTAATGTCACGTTTAGCGCCCTTTCCAATCACCCACACCAAGCCACCTACCTGTATGTGCATGCATGTATATTCGTCTACTTTTTTAGCAACCGCGCGAGAAGACACAACCACGTTACGACCACCCCAGTATTTTCCCTCACGTCAACACCAAAAAGTAACACACTACATTGCAAAATTTCATTTTCTAATACCTAATATACGGTCACTATTTACAACAAGAATTCTCGTTTGTTTTCTTTTTATTTCAAGAAGCACCACAGCCGAGCTCAATGTCATTTTTAAATTGAATTAAAATGACATTGAGATTTTTAAATTCTGGCCGGGTTAATTTTGTCAACTCTTTACCTAATTTTTTTGAATTCATCCCAGCAAAATCAAACTTAAAGTTACTTCTAGTTTCACATGGTTTATTATCACAGTAGTTATAACTTCGTAAACAATCTCAAAAGAAGGATGGTAAAAATCCTCCGGTAAAACTAGTGGAGTACATCCCCTTAAACAGAATTTAAGTGTTACACTAACGTAAGATAAATCCAAGACATTCCCGAACTTATTAGAGGTAACAGTAATCTGATTAAACCAAAGGTCCGACATTTCATCCAAAAAGTCATTGTACCCCAGTTTGAATGGAATTGGCACAATATATGCGGCAAGGTAAAATCTCCCAAAACAATCGCAGAATCGGCTGATTTAGTCATTCTGCTTATAAGCAAAGAAACATGCTGCATATAGACTAAAATATCAGAAGTGGTAGCTATGTATAAAAGAATATGCGGACGCACTTGAATTCAGATGCATTGGCGACAGATCCATGAACCTCCTCAGAAGGTAGTGATGAGTAAACGTCTATCAGAACGATCACTTCTAAATACCTGATAAGCATCACACAATATGTCTTCAATAAAAATATAGGGTTTATCCAAGTTTCGGTAAAGGAAATTATGTTATAATTACAGAGATTTTGAATTAACTTCACCTAATTTTATATTTAAAACTCTGACGTTATGATAGTGAAAATTTTCAGACTTTACACTTAATTTTTTGGTACAATATTATCACGTGGGACCCTAGCTACATCCTGGACGTTTTTCTTCGGTCTATGATCAAATTCACGCACGAAAGCGCTAGTGACCCAAACGATCTGTTTAGGATTGTCTCAAAATCACTTAAAGAAACATCCATTCTAAAGGAGGAGATATTTATTTCGTAACTAGCTTTTGATTCAAAGTTTTGTAGAATTTTAGGTCCTGCACTGTGGGTATCCTTCTCAAAGCGAGACATAAAAATGTATTTTCCTTGCGGAACCACAACCAGATTATCAATGGTGATATTAGACCCCACCCTAAGACAGGGAGGCTCGGTGATTTTCATTGAAGTATTCTTTGAGCTGATGAATTGAGAGTTGCTAAATCAATAAGTTCAAGCATTGAAATCAGATCTAAAGTACCATAACGAGGGGAATCGTCGGTACGCTTTATTTTCACGACCATCGTAGTGAGCGTAATTTCGACGTAAAAGTATTTTTTGAACTTTTCATTAAGTAATTCCACATCTTTCGCAATTTCAGAAAACCCATCCTGCATGCTTCTGAAAATTTTACAAAGGTCGACCTCAGATAAACGGCATTATAAGCATGCCCAACGTAGTCCCCTGCCATCGTTGGTAATGTCAAGAATCCCGCCAGCACTCTTTCTGTGGGCAAGCCCAATTTTGAAAAATGCAAGACATTTCTAATAACAAATTAAGAAAGTCAGTTAAAAAATAATAAATAAAAATAAATAAAAAATAAGAATCAACACTGGGTGTACAAAAGTAAAGCAGGGAGCAGTTTGAGACAATCCGTATTATGTCACTTAATAAACACAAACGCGAACAGCTGTGATAAAAGAAATAGATAATAATAAGACGTCCAAACAAAAACAAAAGCAAAAATAAACACAAGCCATTCAGTGCCACAAATACATTATGCAAAATTACTCGGCAAATGAGATGAAAAACAAATTAAATGGAATTACTTGTATTCACAAAATATTAGTCTAACAAACAAACCAATTTTATTTGTTGTCAGAGATCCACCTAAATAATTAATACTTCCAGAGATATGGACTATAAAAACCCCGATGTGAGAGGTTCGGCGCCCTTTTCTAATTATCTCTCGTTTTTGTGGAGTTGTAGAAGATCAACCTCATATAACTCTTCAAATATACATATGCTGCATAACTACTTCTAGAGATATGCACTATGAAAAATTATGTATCGTTATCTCCTGTTTTTCTATAGTTGTAGCAGACTACATCTCCTTAAAAACGTGTTTCCAAGTATCTCTTGTTTCAAAAATTTACTTTATTAGTTTTAGATTTGCAAACTCCGATCAACACAGTGAAGGCTCCAAATTTGTTAGGAGGTTGGAAAGAACGTGTTTACAATCCTTACTTATTTCACAAATTATCTTTATTTGTTTTACCTTTATCATATTAGCTGTCGGAATGCAACATATTTCGATCAACAGAGTAAATACTTCAGTTTTGTAGGGAGGTTATTTCAGCAACTCGATATACAGCAAAGTCAGCAAGAAATTATTTCAGGCTAGATATGCAGGTATATCGTTACGTGAAGTGGCAAATGGAAGCCTATACAGCCTTACAAGTTGTAGTGCGAACACCCAATGCGCAAAGGGATATTTTTTGCGAAATTTAGACGACAAAAAAGGGAAATTAAAAGGCACGTAGCGTCTAAACAATATAGCAGGAACAGCAAAATTCAGTTAGCCGATTAATTCAGAATAGTCAACCTCACCGATAATCAGCTTATATTCGTTTTACTTGTTTTTGAAAAACGGGGTACCAAAGACATGAGCAATACTCATGAACCAACGATGTGTAGAGATTCTTTGTTAGATATGGATCATCAAACTCTTAACCCACCTCTTATCGATGACTCTTGAGCCCACTTTGGTCGACACAGTTTGGGATCAAAAAGGACGCCTAAATCAATTGGAAGAGATATACTTTTTAAAGGGGCATTATTTAATAAATACAAGGTGGCGCAAAAGTAAGCTTCCGATGTTCAGCATATCGGTTGTGGCACGTGCAGTGTATGCTGTTGCACCGTCTTGTTGGAACCACATGTTTTCCAATCCCAATTCATCAAGTTGCGGCAAAAAGAACTCGTTGATCATTGCTCTGTAGCGCTCACCATTCACAGTAACCGTTTGGCCCCGACCGATTATTGGTCAAATAAATAGTCAGCAATATTCCGCGTTCTGGAGCAGTGTAGCGTAACATTGTTTATTAACGTGTATTTCGCATGTGTTTACTACACAAATGTCAAAACAGAACTGACTTTAGGGGCCAATCGCAAAATTTAAAGCATTTCCTGATAGGAGGATTACTTTTGCGCCACCTTGTAGCATGTTTAAACTGGCTTCACTCGATGAAATGTCATTTGCTTACATTTAGAGCAATTCAAAGTAAGTAGATTTCCTATGCACCAGCATATTGGAATCAGCCCAAATCAGCCTGAAGAAGATCTCTGGAAGGCTTGTCAGCGGGACAGTACCTAAAGCAAAGTTTTACATTATCCTCACACATTAAAGTTTTGGAATACAAGATAATCTGCGGTAAATCGTTTATGAACAGGTTAAACAGAAATGGGCCCAAATCGCTCCCCTGAGGCACACCTGAAGTTACGTCAGTCGTTTTAGAAAGTGTGTGACTGAACAGAACCCTTTAGAGTCCTGTGTGTAAGACAGCTTTTGAGCCATAAATCACATCGGTTTGATTATTACTCAAAAACCCGTCGACTACTAAGGATGAAAACTCAAGCAAGTAAGTAGTGGCGGGCCTACGGTATATAAAAACCTGCTGATAAGGAGATTATAAAGAAGTGCAATGATATTGAAGTTGTTCAGTAATGATCTTCTCAAAGATTTTATTAATAACTGAAAGCTTAGCGATGCCCCTGTAGTTCTCAATATCTGTAAGAGTGAAACTACTAAGGAAAAAAGTATATAAAGTTGATCTGTATTTCTGATTGAGCAGCTCTTGCGGCTTTCTGGTGAAGAAATTTACTACAGTAAGGCCCGGCCGAAAAGAGGGATCAAGCACGCTATCAAGGCAAGAATCAGAAACCGTTATTTTGGAAAGGAAATGTCTCTCACATTTAAAGCTAAATTTTTAAACATTTATGTTATTAGTGGGAAACACCAAGCCTACAAATTTCCCTTTCTTTCAACGAACAATGGAGTCTTGACACGAAAATTTCCTCACCAGGCGGCACAGCAGTCACCACCCTTGCAGCTTCAGACTCAGCACCAGCATCTCGCGGACGAGGTATAGGTACGAGGGGTCGTACTTTTCGCAGCGAACTGGTTTTAGAGGTAATTTTAAGGAAATCCGGTTAGAATTGCAGAAGAGGCACTCCAATGCTTAACAAAGCTTCGACAAAAATAATCACCGGTGCCGCGGAAGCATCAGAACTATCCGCAGCTAATATGGCCCCGTATTGGTCTGCAACTACAGGTAAATCGGTAGCAGGTACAATAGAGGGACCTCAAGGAAGTTCTTTAGGGATCTCATTTCCTCAATCTGTTGCCGGACTGCACAGGTAAACTAAAGCGCCGGATGTAGTTGGCGTATTAGTAGACCCCTGTACCTGACTTGCGACCAAACCGGAATTCGGCTGTTTGTCTAACAAGCACTTCTCCCGTTTGAGCGATTCCGAAATGACTTTCAGTTTTTTGAAGTGGTTTTCCATCAATTTAAATCTTTCGTGAAGGTCACAAAAACCAATGAAGAGATTAATAAACGTTTAATGGGATTGTCTTATGAAAGCCCACATATCATTTTCACAAGTGCGGTATTCAGTACACGTCCAGTTCAGTCCAATTTCACTTGATATTAAGTCGACAGCACGCCCACCAATGTCAGCGTCAACACCAAAAGATAACACATTGCATTGCAAAATTTCATTTTCTAATACCAAATATACGGTCACTATTTACAACGCGAGTTCTCGTTTGTTTTCTTTTTATTTCAAGAAGCACCACAGCCGAATTTACAAGTAGTGTTAGTAAAATATCGAATATTGAGCTCAATTCCTGTTTAGGCCACAGGACTAAATATTAAGGCACACCCTAATGTTCAAAGCGTTTCTTATAATTTATCTCGTTGAAACCGATAACCGTTTACCCCGCCGGATAATAGCGAGAGCTAGGTCTGATTTAACGAGTTTTATTTCTTTCCTTTTTGCACTTATTACGAGCGACTATAACTTGTTATTCGACATACCAAGTGAAAACGCCTTAACATTTGGTCCACCTCGCCCGAAAACAAAATTAGAGGATTAATCATCGCAATATATTATTTCAACAAAATACCAGCGCCAATATAATTAAAATTCACCGAGATCAACAAATAAATAACGAGACACTTACAAAATTCACAATGTATATCGCATACATCACATCATCAACATATCACATACATCACATCATTAACAGTTCATATCACACATCACATTAGTTGCACATATTAAACCTCCAAAGTTCATCAAGGTAATTGGTTGATTTTAGTGCACAATTTTTTTTTAAGTGCGCATTAACGTACCACGAGTGAAATTGTGATATAGCTCCAGTGGTGAGGGCTCCTCGAGACAGCTCAAGGCAGACAGGCAGCGGCTCAGTGTATTTTGTTTTTTTTATTTTTTAACACATTACCACAGCACTGTACTATTCCTTCTAATATAAATTTCTTTGTCTGTTGATTTTCAACAAGAATTTACACTTCCACTTAGTTCACGCATTTGCAAATAAATACCACAATATTCACTCACTTAAATACTGTCGTAAACCGTACATAATACGTGCCACTACATAATTATCACTTGCGTTGGGTGGCTAGTGGTCATTAATTCGCTTAGTTCGAAAGATATACATATATAAACTTTGTTTACCAGTAAATCATTTTGTAATAAATACTACACTGTATTTATTTCGTTCATTTGATTTTAAACAAATTCGTTTTGTCTATTCAGCGGTGTACACTTTCATAAGACACATTAAATCCCTATCCAGATTTCTATCTGTGTCACACATATGTACCATTGCACGATACAATAAATCTTCAGAAGAATTTCTATCTGTGTCACTTTTCGGTAATTGCGCTTATATTCAAAGCATTTTACATCTCCTAGTCATTACAGTCGGCTATTGTTTCACTGTAAAGAATCAAAATTTTTAAAATCATCAAAAAAGTGGAAACATATATACGATTCTTAGATTGCATAATAGAGTTTGATCAAGACTTCGGCCCTCAAGAGCAAGATAAGCACACCCTTGCGCTACAGCAAGAGGAGTTAAAGTCATTGAGGAAAAAGATAAAAGCTGCCTACGAAAGTCTTCTGAGCTCACCAGACTTGTCCAAGGAAGATCTGCTGTCCTTGAGACAGAAAAATAAGACTTACTTCGCATGTTACGCTAAAGTCATGGTTGCAATCAATGCTGAAATTGAAAAGCTAACTGTGCAAGCAACACCAACAGCTATAGTCTCTGAAACCTTCAGGCGTGGACAACAACATTAAACCTCCACCTTGTGACACCGATGTGTTAAAGGGCGACTACCTATCCTGGCCGACCTTTAGGGACATGGTCACCGCACATTAAATAAACGAAAGAAGCGCAACTTCTAGGGAAGGGCCTGAAGCACAACATCGCGGATAGCAATGAAGCAAAAAGAACTGAGCAAGCGATAGTAGATGCAAGGGTTGCAATATCGCTTCTTCCATATAAGGAACAGGAGCACGCAAGGCACATGTGCAGAGAAATCATAAGCAAGGAAGTAAGAGCCCAGGAAGCACAAAAAGGAAATAAGGAGCTGAAAATATTGAAAAGGCTACAACGAAAGCTAAAAAATAACAACATCGTCACAACGAAGGCAGACAAAGGAAACACAACGGTGCTAATCAGTAAGGATGAATATATAGCAAAGACAGAGAAGCTCATCGAGGAAATGAAATGCCGCATTATTAGGGATAACCCCACGGATAAATACCAGACCGAAGTTAAAGAGGTTATAAAAAATGCTACCAAAATAATAGACGAGAGGATGGCATATACCCTAACACAAATGAATCCATCTGCTCCTCCACTCATTGCGTTACCTAAAATCCACAAGCAGGATACGCCGATGAGACCTATAATTAATTTTAAGTCCGCGCCGGGTTATAAACTATCGAAACATCTAAAAACGATTTTAAAGGACACTCTGAAACTAGGGCACGAATACACAATAAGCAGTACGATAGAACTACTACCGTTAAACTCACAAGGAGCAGTAAACTCGTATCCTTTGACATAAAGGACTTATACCCGTCAATACCACTAACAGATACAATGGATATAGTCAACGAAACACTACTGGACAGAACTGAAGATAAGGTAAAAACTGCGCAAATTACCAACGCGCTAAGAACAACGCTGCGGCAAAACTATTTCCGGTTGAACAACAAAATATATAGACAGACAAACGGACTAGGAATGGGTAACCCAACATTGGCCATTCTCATGGAAACATTCATGCAAAACTTGGAAGGAAAATATATACAGGAGTTAAAAACCAAGTTAGGCGTGGCATTCTACGCTAGATACGTGGATGACATCATCTGCATCCTAAATGACGATAACGAAGAGCAAATACTCGAGTTCCTCAACAGGCAACATAGCAACATAGAGTTCACAATGGAAGTAGAAAAAGATGGAATAATGAACTACCTGGACCTAACTATAGGGATTGACAAAATAACAATAGGTTCAACTACGGCATTTATAGAAAACCGACTGCCACGGACACCATTATACACTCTACATCAAACCATCCGCAACAGCACAAAAATGCAGCATTGAGGCACTTAGTGGATAGGCTTCAGAGAACGCTGCTCCCACAGGAAGCATACTGGAGAGAGCTTAATACAATATATAACATAGCGGCAAATAATGGATACAAGAAAGCACTTGTGGATAAACTCAGAAGTAGCCATGGAACACAAAAAAGAGTAAACGTAGAGGAAAATCCAATGGTTTGGACGGCAATGACATACACTGGAAAAGCGACGTACAAATTAGCAAAGTTCTTTAAAAGATATAACATCAACACAGCATTCAGAACATCTAACAACGTCGGACAAAAACTAAGAACCGACACTAATTCTGATGACCCATTCAACAGACACGGAGTGTATAGGCTTACCTGTTGTTATGGTTTACTTTCAATTGATCGTCATTTTTATTTGGTTCAATGCGGTTGGTTGGGTGACAGTTTTGATTCACCTTCCGGTTTGACGTTTAGCTACGGGAAAGTGCGTGATTTTTGCTGAAGTGGCAGCACAAATATTCCCATAGAATGGAAAAGGCACCAATAACGGAACTTTTAATCTCCAGACAAACAAGTGTTTGGTGTGTTCTTCGTGTGCCCAGAGTTAAATTGCGGGTAACCCAGGGCGCCCGAAAGTGTCAGAAAAAAGGGAAATGGGCAATTGTTATCAAAAAGGGTTTTTCCTTTGGAGGGTGAATTCAAAGTAATTATGTTGGTAAAAGTGCACGAGTACAAAGTATGCACGGAATAAACAATGCCGTTTTTGTAATGCAATATCTTGAAAAACAAAAACCAATACATTTCCAAAACCACCAAAGTGAAGGATACACCCCCAAAATGCCATATTGTCCAGGGTGGGAGACACATGGAATCCTGTCCTGATCCCTGACTTTAACACGGCTGACATCAAATCTGCAACCGAACGCGAGTAAAATTAGGTACATTGCCAGAATACATTTTAGCAGCAAATGGCCATCTATTATTAGTCAACTTGTAAAGTATGGTATAATTATGCTTAAATGTGCTTTATCAACGAAACCTGTAGATCGGAATATTGTTGTCAATGGCTAGGTCGGATGGGGAGCTCCATGTGTCTCCTATTCCAAACCCAGTAACGCACCAAACGCATGATCTAGAACCTTCCTATTTTTGCGCGCCGACGAAAGCGTGCCTTCAGGGTTCGGACTTGATCAAAATTGCAGTAATTTTAATACCTACTGCACTTTATAGAAATAAAAAAATTTACCTTCAATAAAAATATCCACTGAGTGAAAAAGTAAGAGTACTAAAATCATTTTTATTTATGCCTCAAATCAAAGCGTAATTACAGTACTTTGTGTTTTAAGTAATTCCTGCAGTGCGATGCAAAAGCAAAGTCATATCTTTAACGTTAGTTTCAATAATATATATTATCCTTTTTTTTTTTGTTTTGAAATGCGTGCTGTACTTTTACGAAGATCGGTAGTAGTGAAAAGGTATTTAAAATAAAAGTAAAAGTCCGAGCCCTGATGGCAGCCACCAACCCGAGTGGCAAAAATCATGCCACGTCAGACTCGGTAGCGGAACTTTTCCATTGCGCAGTCGCCGTTGATTGACGATTTTCAAGCATAGCGGCGTCACCGGCATTCGACCAAATCAAACGTACGAGGTGTGTTCAAAAAGTATCGCGAATTTTGTGTTTTTTCAAAAATTATTTATTTATTCATGAATATCTATTTTGTCCCCTTCAAAGTAATCCCCATGAGATATTATACACTTGTGCCAACGGTTTTTCCAATCTTCGAAGCACTTCAAAAAATCATTTTTTTGTATCTTGTTAAGCTCCTCCTTCGATGCCGTCTTTATCTCGTCAAGAGAAGCGTAGCGTCGTCCTTTCATGGGCCTCTTCAGTTTAGGGAACAAGAAAAAGTCACAGGGGGCCAGATCTGGGAAATACGGTGGCTGCGGCATCATTAGTGTGTTGTTTTTGGCCAAAAAGTCGCGCACAAGCAACAATGCGTGAGCAGGGGCGTTATCGTGGTGCAAAAGCCAATTTTTGTTCTTCCACAAATCCGGGAGTTTCTGGCGGATTGCTTCGCGCAAATTGCGCATAACTTGCAGGTAATATTCCTTATTGACCGTTCTTCCCTGTGGCAAGAACTCATGATGCACCACGCCCCTGAAATCGAAGAAACTGTCAGCAAAACTTTCACATTCGACCGAACTTGGCGCGCTTTTTTCGGTCTTGGTTCGTGCGGCAGCTTCCATTGAGATGATTGAGCTTTGGTTTCCACGTCATAACCATAAACCCACGATTCGTCCCCAGTTATGACCCTCTGGAGCAAATTTGGGTCGTCGCGGACAGAGTTTAACATCTCATTAGCAATGTTCATGCGATGCTGTATTTGGTCACAATTGAGCAATTTTGGTACGAATTTCGCGTAAAAATCGAAGACGATCCAAAACACGTGCAAGCAAAGCAGCTGTCAACAATTAACTGAACATTCAAAATGGCCGAGCTTGTCGGCATAAGTGAGAGACATGAGTACCAACATAACGCCACAAAAAATTCGAAATTCGAATATACGTAACCAGCGAAAATTCAAAATTCGCGATACTTTTTGAACACACCTCGTATAACTGAGTTGGACACGAGCGGTCATGTGCGAGTGAAGTGAACAAAAAAAAAAAAATAATAAAAATTGTATATAGCAAAGAAAACTGTGACTTGTGAAACAAATTTGTGTATAACACCATTCATATGCGTACTGTTGACCACTAAAACTGATGTCGGTTGGTTATCGCTTTGCTATAATCGAAACATAATAGACTACGATAGCTATTAAATTGAAATTATTTGTTCGCATTCAGCTTACTGTATATGTGCGTAGTTCTGTGTAGTAATGGCAATAATCGTATTTTGATAATATTTGCCAAACATAGCTCTATCGTTTATCATCAAAATGTATACCTTTATGTGTAAAAGAAAAAATTTTATTAATTCCGGATTAAATATGTGGAGAGAATACCAATAGAGAGACCAAAAGAACACCAGTAAAAGGGGAAAGTCCTATCGGGTAAGTAAACTGACATATATATAAATGATTTACGAAATATCCATGATTATTTTTCCTGTGCCAACTGGAGTGAGTATACCAGATTTCGTTCCATCTCCATCCAAACGCTACCTACTGAAATAAGCTGGTTTTTTTGCGGCATTAGTTACGGTTGCGATCATCTATGTTTCGAAACGTTTTGAACCAAGTTTAGTTTAATTTTAATCGCACGTTTATGTTTAGTTAGAAATTTTCGTGGTTGTTATAAAACTGGGAGGGTGTCGAGCGACGCGTTTGATATCTTTAACGGTGGTCCGAGGGAGGAAATTAAAGAATTTGTTTCAGTGAAAAGTTATTAGCAAAAAAAACTCTAAAATGGCCTAGGTTCGATCCCAAATAAGAGGCTTTATCCAAGGTATTTAGGTGCATAACACTTTTCTGCGTAGGCGGCCTTCGGCCGCGCTTCAAAAAACTAACCCTTAGCCTGTCCAACACCGGCTACACGGTCCACAATATTTCTGCGCAGAGCACATTTCTGCACTTTTCGGTACACCCTTATCTGTAATTAAATAACCACATGGAAATGACAGAAAAATTTCAACTTTAATTGCAAATATATCGGGACAGACATAGGATAGGACCCGTCGTTTGATACCTTCCCCGATATTTTTGGACGTGTATTAGCAGTTGCGTGCGGTCGTATAGAATTACCCTAATTTTGTTCCGGCACTAAAATAATTTTTTTTTGGTCTGCCTATTGCTGGGCAATAAGTAGGTGGAGAGAGAAAAATTTTTTCGGTCAGTGGTTATTGTCTTGGATATTACGGGGTAAAGATAATTTGTTGAATTGGTTACCGATGTAGCTAAGATATGGATAATTTTATTAGCTAAATTATTATTATACCGGTCATTGCCAATCAAACGATAGCTTTAAATTTTTCCAAGGAAATTTAATCAATTTTAATATTCATATAGATACAGCTGCCTGTGCAACAAATAATAACAGCCTATCTGAGGTTTGGCTGTTAATGCTACTGGCATAAGCAAAGACTTTTGCCTTAGCAACAACCTGATCTTTAAGGCCCGGTTTCACCAACTCGACTTAACTTAGCTAAGTAGCGATTTTCACTTTTTCAGTTTCACCACCTAACTTAGCTAAGTCACAACTTAGTCAACTTGCCAGCTGACTTATTCTCGACTAAGCAGTGTTGCTGTGGTTCAAAACCTAAATGTCAGTAATGTTGCTAATTTGTTTTGTGCAACGCCCCAGTCGGAAACTTTACCATGCTTGACTTTAACACGGTAAGCGTAGATGCATGTGAACGCTTGTTTTCTAGCATGCAACCATTACGAAACTATCGTTTTCAATTAACCGCTAAATTTAGTACCTTCCAACTAAAGAGCAGTGGGTGTAATATCAATACATTCCTTCGTGTATGTCCATAAATGCCCATTTCGCACTGGGGTATTGGGATGTGCAGAGTTGTCTGGTATGAAAAAATACTACTATGCATAAAACAGCTGATCGGGTTGTTGTGTTCAGAATTATTTAAGTCGCTCAGTTGGTGAAACCCAAAATTAAGTTAGTCTCGAATCTGTGCTAACTTAAGTCACGACTTAGTTTTAGTCTTAGTCGCGTTGGTGAAACCGGCCCTAAGTCTTTATAGTTTTAATGATTTTATATATATATATATAAAAGCAAATTGTATTTACCTTTTTTTGTTTGCAGAACGCATCAACGCCCACCGCACACGGCGCTAGACAAACAACCGGTAACTAAACCGGCAACAATAAGACCGGCAACAACAACCACCACCACCAACAAAACCGGTAACAACTAGGTGGCAATAACCACTTGGTAATAACAGAGCCCGGCAACAAACAATCCGGCAGTAACACCGGCGGCAACAACAAATCCGGTAACAAAAAAACCCGGTAACAACATAAAAGCAGTGACCACAGCAGGGGCCGCTTCTTTTAGGCCCCTGCACTAACAGTAACCACCGGTAACAACAACTCTTCTAGGCCCACTGCACAACCACCCGGATCGACCACAACAACACAGCAGTGACAACAGCGGGGGCCGCCATGATATGGGCCCGCCGCACTAAGCATCAGCAAGAACAACAATAACAACCGGTTACAACAAAACCGGCAACAACACAGAAGTAACATCAGCGAGGGCCGTCCTATCATAGACCCGTCGCACCACCAGCAACAACATGACCAGCAGAGACAACAACAACAGTAGCGCCCTACTAACGGCCTACTACAACCACCGGGTGAGAAAAAACTAATGTAGTAGCTAGTTCTGTTGTTTTTTTATAAACTTAGTTGAAATAAAGTTTAATTATAAACATTTCAGAGTTAAGGAAAATAAAAATACTAAACTAAAACAAACTCAATTTATATGAAAGAAAAGATTAAAGAAACAATAAATTTTTTAAGGTATAGGGAGAAAAGAAGAAAAAGAAAAGAAAAAACATTTTTATAAAAAAAAAATTTATAAGTTAGATTGAGGTTGGATAGGCAAACTCAGAATAACGAAGAAGATAACTAACAGAATTGTTAGAGTAGAATAAGGAGGGAGAGAAGAAGTGGTCCTCCAACGCAATGAAAGAGCCTAGAACATAAGATATAAGATAAAAGATAGAAATAAGTCAATTTAAAAATTGAATTAAAAAAGAAGGTATGATTAACTTAAAGATATAGTAGAAATACAGATTTGAGAAAGCAATCAGGGAAGACAATAATAACCACATCTACCATAAATAAATAAACCATATATATATATATATGCACATAAATAAATAAAATATAGATATTTACTTATTTCGTAAAATATTTTGTAAATAAATTTATAAAATATTCCATAAATAAATATTAATATGCATTAGGTAAATAACGATAATTTCCTACAACATATAAAATGGCCAATTAATAAAATATATAACAATTAATAAACAATAAACCAATCAATACCTATAAAGAAATGTACACACAACGGAAACCATAGGATGCTTTTAGCAACCCAACAAGCGTTCCCGTAAATTTTTTTTAAGTATTTTTTTTTACTTTTATACTAGGCAATATATACACTTCCAGTTTTGATGTATTTGAAAGTTTAAAGTAACCCTTTATGGAGTTCCAGAAAACAGTTATTCACTTAAAATATTTCACATTCATTTAAGGAAGATTGATAGGATTTATTACTGCTCCATTTTGTTGCGAATCCATAACAGATGGCGCCCAACGTGGGGCCCTGAAGCGCTGACCGTGATGACTTTTCTGGTCGGCTTGTGAGGTTTCACCATCCCGTAAGTCCGTGGTAGGCAGGCCCAGGAGCCGCCACCTGCGTTGCGACGGGATGGTGGGACTGATCAAGTTGTCCGGATGGGTCTTCGTGTTCAGTAGCTAAGGGCTCCACGAGACTGAACGTCATGTCCACCGGAAGTTTTCATTTCACCCGGTGAGGCAGTGCTAAACGCACTTAGTTTTTTTGTAGTGATTAATTTTTTTTTGTCCCGGGTCTGTGGTCCGATGTCGGCTTCGGGAAAAATATATATGTCCGCTAAGTGGGGGTTAGTTTTCTTTTGGGATTATGAATATTTATATTTTGCCGAACGTGATGTTTTGTTTTGTCTTCGTTTTTTTGTATGTATTTTTTTTAGGGATCCCTAATTCTCCAACCAGTCTCAGGGAGGCAGCCCTTAGCAGCGCCTGCATTGCGGGAGGAGGAGTAGGGACCCAAAAGCCACCCGTTTCCAACTGCGCAAGTCTGGGGAAAAGCGGTACCAAACCGCATCCTTTCATTGCGGCGTGGTTGAGGAGGGGTGTTTCAAAAAAATAAATATATAAAGTTTTGACGTTTTTGATCGCTGGTATCCAGTGCTCCGACCAGTCTCACGGAGGCAGCCCTTAGCAGCCCCTGCATTGCGGTCCGGAGTACTGGAGTCCAAATAAGTTTAAAATTTTGCCAATTTTCGCCATGGTACACCAACATGTCTCAGGGCGAGGTGTCTTATAACCACCCCTGCATTGCGGTAGGTGTACCTGGAAGAATGTCCTTGTCTAGTGTTATTTCGTTTTTTTTGTTATACCTATGCCTTCTAGTCATGGGATGTCAGCATTTCCATTAAATATATAAATACACAACTAGCTTTTGCCAAACCTTATACCGTCTTTGCTTTTATATATTTACATTTCAACACGTATATATACTAATAATCAATTTCTTTCAGCATATGTATATTTGTATGTATATATTTATTTTTTTTGACATATCCGCGGTAATTAGTTGATGCAAATATCGGTTAGGAAAATTTGCATTAACTCAATTTTTATTTTTCAAAACTTTGCAATCGTCGGTATTATAGGGTGGGGGAGTGAATCTTGACTTGTTATACCTTCCAACCGCCCCTTGTAACCGAATACTTTTTTTTATATTTTTTTGTTTATCTAACGTGGTTAGAAGATTTTTTTTTTCAATATGGATCAGTCGGCTGACCGCATGACTACTAGGAACTCTGTACGAGGAAGTGGGGGCAAGCCTTGAGGTCAGGGTAGAGGGGCGCTTCCGAAACAACCCACCAATCGGCCTTTGGTACTGCATTCTCCAATAGGTAGTCCGGGCGGAGGAGATCCGACCAGGATCGTATTGAATTCTGCCTCCAACCAGAAAATTGATAGACTAGGTAGTACTAATATCCTTGACTCGTCCATGCCAGCAGAGCCAATGCAGAATCTCTTCGATCCCCCGAATAACGTGTTGACAGGTATGCAGGGGGGAGCTAATGGTTTGCTAGAAAACCCTATACCTCCTAACACTTTAGGTGATAGGATCGCTACTCAGAGGAATATGGCTGAGGCCCCTCCTGGAGACTCGTGGGTGAACGTGCTACATCAGCTGTTCAGGACTTCTCAGGAGGAGATGAGAAACGAGATGAGGACGATCAGGGAAAACATGGACTTACTTAACGCGGCAGCAACCTCATCACAAGCCGGTGCTAGCTACACAAGGAATATCAACAGGATGGAAGCAAACCAAGCCCAGAAATTCGTGAATAACCAGGCCAGGATCGTTCCCAGTGGCATCGCAGTCAAACCACAGGATTGGAAGGTTTCCTTCGATCTGGAACTGGAAGCGTCGCGGACTTCCTGTTCAAGTTGGACACTTTATGCGAGCGGACCCAATGTTCTAGCGATCAGTTAATGGCAAGTTTTCACTTATTTCTGTCCGGGCGGGCTGAAGAATGGTACTGGCTTTTTACCAGGCAGAATCCCAACGGGAACTATCCCTTCCTGTGCTACTCACTGAAGCGTGAGTTTGGTACCCTAAAAAGTGACCACGAGATCATGATGGAGATCTCTCACACGGACATAGTCTCATTAAATGCGCGCCTTAGGGAACCAATGTCAGAGGTCCTCCTGATTGACATTATAAAGAGAAACGTCAACAGGCGCCTTAAGCTGATGCTTTTCAACACGGATGTGAGAACGTTGCATGATTTACGTGATGTAGCACGAAGAGGGGAACAAGTTTTGAAGGAAAGCAAAATATTGGGAACCACTTACCATGGACGTCAGGTCAACGAGGCCCGCACGATAGCACCGGACATGAGGATGGAAGGCGAAGCTGACCCGCAGATAGAGGCGTTGGAGTACCGACGTAATAGGAAACCGGACTATTCAGGCATCCAGTGTTGGAATTGTCAGGCCATGGGCCATTCGTATATTTATTGCGAGGAACCCATCCGGAATCCGTTTTCCTTTAAGTGTGGGAATAGGGGAGTCTTTACTCCAAAATGCCCTAGGGACCATCGCAGGCAGGGAAAGCAGTACCCGAGCGAGAAGATGGGGGAAACTTGTTCGACACTATAGCACCCATATCAGCCAGTGCTCGAGTCGTCTCGTGCGCTAAACCAAGTGAGTCCTTCGAGGGTATGCATGGAGCTAGTGAGCTTCCGAGGAGTAGTGGCACCTTGGCGAAGGAGTACCCAAATATGATATTAACTTTCCCTGACAGTACAGACAATTCCAATAGTTCAGATTCAGATAGTTCAACGTCCTCTTCCGCGATAGTTAAACCGATCAGAATTTTGCAACGTCTGAATAGGGACGTCGCCTGCCAGACGCATTTTCCACTTAGTTTAAAAGAGAGGGAACATAGGTATGAGCGAGTACGGTATTCGATTTTTGAACAGTCACCGGTGTCGGTAAATATTTTGAAGTGTAGGCAGAGATATAGTCAGCGGGTTCAGGAGCGCAGGATGTTGCAAACCACTACGCTAATGCTGACGGTATCTTTACCTGTCACTTTGAAAAATGTTACTAAGTCTATTCGGTTTTACCTTGTTCCTTCGCTTCTTCAAGAAGCCTACTTCGGGGTTGATTTTTGGAGAGCCTTTGCGCTGGCGCCCGAAATATTTCCCAGTGTGGAGTGCCTAGACTTTAGTAATGAAAAGGATGACGAAATAAATTATCATCATTTGTCACCAACCCAGAAAGTCAATTTGCAGAAGGTCATAGAGACGTTTCCTTCCTTCGAAAAGTTAGGAATGGGGCAAACGAGATTGGTTGAGCATCATATTGATAGTGGTGATGCAGTCCCAATCAAAAGTAAACATTTTCCTCTTTCGCCACCGAGGCAAGCCGAAGCTTTTAGCGAAATAGATAGGCTGCTAGAAATGGGAGTTATAGAAGAGTCAAACCCGCCTTGGTGTAGTCCAGTTGTTCTAGTTCGGAAGCCAGGGAAGGTCAGGCTCTGCATAGATTCCAGAAAGGTCAACGCGGTAACTAAAAAGGACTCGTACCCGTTGCCTCATATCAATGGCCTATTGAGCAGACCGAAGGACATGCACTTCATTAGTGGCATTGATCTGAAGGACGCGTTCCTTTTAGATCCAGCTGACAGAGGCTTCCAAGGAAAAAACGGCATTCGCAGTTCCTGGGAAGCCTCTGTACCACTTTAAAGTGACGCCCTTTGGTCTGTGCAATGGACCGCAGACTATGAGCCGCCTGATGGACAAGGCAATTCCCTCGCGTTTGCGGGAGAATGTCTTCGTCTACCTGGATGATCTAATGGTATGCAGCACTAACTTTGAAGACCACCTAAAGTTGCTGGCGGAAGTGGCGAATTGTTTGAGGGACGCGGGCCTCACAATCAATGTGAAGAAGAGAAAATTTTGTCAGAAGGAAATTCGGTATTTAGGGTACTTGATAGGTAGCGGGTGCTTGAAGGTGGATCCTGGGAAAATAGAAGCAATGCAGAACTTTCCGATCCCTAAATCTCCGCGACAGGTTCGTAGGTTTGTGGGCATGGCAAATTGGTATAGAGCATTCATTACCAATTTTGCTGACTTAGCAGGTCCTCTGACCGATTGTCTTCGCAAGTCAGCAGGCCCATTTAAACTTACCCCTGAAGCGGTAGAAGCATTCGAAAAGTTAAAAGAAGCCTTGAGCTCCGCTCCTGTCTTGGCCCAACCCGATTTCTCGAAGGAATTTGTTATTCAGTGTGATGCTTCAAAAATAGGCGTAGGGGGCGTGTTATTCCAGGTCAATGACGAGGGCACTGAGCATCCAATCGCGTTTATTTCAAAGAAACTTAACAATGTTCAGCGCAATTATACTGTAACCGAACTGGAATGCCTCGCCGCCATTATAAGTGTCAAGCGTTTTAGACCATACATAGAGGGTTTGCCATTCCGAATCATAACCGACCATTCAAGTCTCAAGTGGTTGATGACTCAGAAGGACTTGAGTGGCAGGCTGGCTCGATGGTCACTCTTACTGCAAAGATACGATTTTGCAATGGAGCATCGCAAGGGAACCCTGAATATAGTACCGGATGCCCTCTCGCGTTTTGATGTAGACGAGCTAATGTTCTCCGCCCTACCTCACGAAATTGACTTAGCATCGCCGGAATTTGAAAGCGCGGAATACTTAGATCTTTGCAGAACCATTTTGGAAAACAAAGATGTGCTACCAGATTTGAGTGTAAATGATGGCGTGGTTTTAAAAAGGGTTAAATTTCGTAAGGGTGTGGCGGATAAGGAGGACTCGTTATGGCGGGTGTGGCTACCGACAGGGTTAACTGGGAAAGCGATAAGTCTTGCACATGATGCGAATAGGGGTTACCATGGGGGTTGGCAGAAAACTTTAGAGCGTGTTAGACAAAATTACTTCTGGCCTAGGCAAGCTAAAGACGTTAGAGACTATGTACAGAAATGCGACACGTGTAGGGCTGTTAAGTCAACAAATCAGCAGTCAAGACCACCTATAGCGAACACTTCTGCCTCAGAAAGACCATTTCAGCGGTTCTATTGCGACTTTCTAGGACCTTACCCGCGATCTAAGCGGCGCAATCAGTTTCTCTTCATTGTTCTGGACCATTTTGCAAAGTATGTTTGGTTGAAGACCATGCAGAGAGCAACAACTGTTAATGTTATGAATTACTTTACTTCTGAAATTTTTCCATCGGTTGGGGTTCCTGAATATATCCATAGCGATAATGGTAAACAGTTTATCTCTAAAGAAATGAAACAATTTCTCGAGAATTATGGGGTGACCCATATAAGGACGGGGTTATACTCGCCGCAGGCAAACGCGTCGGAACGCGTAAATAGAGAAATTGTTTCAAAAATAAGAATTTTCCTTAAAGATAAACAGGATCATACCGACTGGGACAAGCATATACCCGAAATTTTAGCGTTGTTAAGAAGCGATTTTCATACCTCAATTCAGTGCTCTCCATACTTTGCCTTATACGGTCAGAACATGGTCTAACACGCCTCAGCCTATAATATATTAGATAAACTCGGTACTCTTAGGGAAGATGACATTCCAATAGTAACTAGGGCGGATGAGTTGTCCAACATTCGCGAGCAAATTCGTAGGAATTTAGATCAGGCGAAGGATAGGGGAAACAACGTTTATAACAAACGCTCTAGGCAAGTTAACTATAGGGAAGGTCAGGAGGTTTTTAAGAAAAATTTTGCTTTGAGTAACTTTAAACAAGGCATAAACGCCAAATTCTTGCCGAAATACCTCAAGTGCCGAGTTCGTCGAAAAGTAGGCAATGCGTTGTACGATCTAGAGAACCTGACAGGGAAACTGATAGGTCGCTTTCACGCTTCGGATATTCGCCCACAATAACAGTTTTGATTTTTTTTCCATATATACATTTTGACATTCGGAACCGTAACTTGGCGTTTTGGCGGTTGGGAACAACTCGCCCAGTATCCTCCCCGAGCATTGACTTAATAGGGTATTTACATACGCTTCCATCGGAAGTAGTGGATAACCTGGCAATCCTCGGTTATGCGGATTGTCTTTCGGAGTTTGGACGAGTTCTCCTTAATTAAAATGTCTACCGGGTGAAAAGCTTATTTACCATGAAACCAGCTTCTCCGGTTATTTTTTTGTTAAACCTTTTCTGTGGGTGAAACCACTAGCACCAAAATTTTCGGAGTTTTGACGAGTTCTCCTATAACAAATGTCTAACGCCGTGAAGCAGTTAAACTAGAAACAAAAAGTAATTCTCCGTTTGCCTCGGAGTTTTGACGCGTTCTCCGATATCAAAATGTCTAACTAAATGACACGTTTTTCTTATAAGCCTATTTCGGTGGGGGTAAAGCCACTTAACAAATTTCCATTTTCCGCAAAGCCTACTAAACTATGAAACAAAATACTTCAAAAATTTTCCTTTACTGGCGGATCTTCTTGCCCGGCTAGCTCGTGGTAGAACTAGAGACTCTTATCTAGGGGTGAGTCGGGCCCCACGTTTTTACCCCGAAATGGCTTCTTTGCAAATAAACCTTCTTCCTGTTCGCTTCATCGACCGGTCTTCGAAGCGAAGCAGGCCTGTTATGGTTTACTTTCAATTGATCGTCATTTTTATTTCGTTCAATGCGGTGGGTTAGGTGACAGTTGTGATTCACCTTCCGGTTTGACGTTTAGCTACGGGAAAGTGCGTGATTTTTGCTGAAGTGGCAGCACCAAATATTCCCATAGAATGGAAAAGGCACCAATAACGGAATTTTTAATTTCCAGACAAACAAGTGGTTGGTGTCGTTTTTGTAATGCAATATCTCGAAAACCAAAAACCCATACATTACCAAAACCACCAAAGTGAAAGATACGCCCCCAAAATGCCATATTGTCCAGGGTGGGAGACACATGGAATCCTGTCCTGATCCCTGACTTTAACACGGCTGACAACAAATCTGCAACCGAACGCGAGTAAAACTAGGTATATTGCCAGAATACATTTTAGCAGCAAATGGCCATCTATTATTAGTCAACTTGTAAAGTATGGTAAATTTAGGCTTAAATGTGCTTTATCAACGAAACCCCTAGATCAGAATATTGTTGTCAATGGCTAGGTCGGATGGGGAGCTCCATGTGTCTCCTATTCCAAACCCAGTAACGTGGGGTCCCGCGGGCCACCAAGGGAACGCACCAAACGCATGATCTAGAACCTTCCTATTTTTGCGCGCCGACGAAAGCGTGCCTTCAGGGTTCGGACTTGATCAAAATTGCAGTAATTTTAATACCTACTGTACTTTATAGAAATAAAAAAATTTACCTTCAATAAAAATATCCACTGAGTGAAAAAGTAAGAGTACTAAAATCGTTTTTATTTATGCCTCAAATCAAAGCGTAATTACAGTACTTTGTGTTTTAAGTAATTCCTGCAGTGCGATGCAAAAGCAAAGTCATATCTTTAACGTTAGTTTCAATAATATATATTATCCTTTTTTTTTTTGTTTTGAAATGCGTGCTGTACTTTTACGAAGATCGGTAGTAGTGAAAAGGTATTTAAAATAAAAGTAAAAGTCCGAGCCCTGATGGCAGCCACCAACCCGAGTGGCAGAAATCATGCCACGTCAGACTGGGTAGCGGAACTTTTCCATTGCGCAGTCGCCGTTGATTGACGATTTTCAGGCATAGCGGCGTCAGCGGCATTCGACCAAATCAAACGTATAACTGAGTTGGACACGAGCGGTCATGTGCGAGTGAAGTGAACAAAAAAAAAAAAATTAAAAAAATTGTATATAGCAAAGAAAACTGTGACTTGTGAAACAAATTTGTGTATAACACCATTCATATGCGTAAAAAACTGATGTCGGTTGATTATCGCTTTGCTATAATTGAAACATAATAGACTACGATAGCTATTAAATTGAAATTATTTGTTCGCATTCAGCTTACTGTATATGTGCGTGGTTCTGTGTAGTAATGGCAATAATCGTATTTTGATAATATTTGCCAAACATAGCTCTATCGTTTATCATCAAAATTTATACCTTTATGTGTAAAAGAAAAAATTTTATTAATTCCGGATTAAATATGTGGAGAGAATACCAATAGAGAGACCAAAAGAACACCAGTAAAAGGGGAAAGTCCTATCGGGTAAGTAAACTGACATATATATAAATGATTTACGAAATATCCATGATTATTTTTCCTGTGCCAACTGGAGTGAGTATACCAGATTTCGTTCCATCTCCATCCAAACGCTACCTACTGAAATAAGCTGGTTTTTTTGCGGCATTAGTTACGGTTGCGATCATCTATGTTTCGAAACGTTTTGAACCAAGTTTAGTTTAATTTTAATCGCAAGTTTATGTTTAGTTAGAAATTTTCGTGGTTGTTATAAAACTGGGAGGGTGTCGAGCGACGCGTTTGATATCTTTAACGGTGGTCCGAGGGAGGAAATTAAAGAATTTGTTTCAGTGAAAAGTTATTAGCAAAAAAAACTCTAAAAGGGCCTAGGTTCGATCCCAAATAAGGGGCTTTATCCAAGGTATTTAGGTGCATAACACTTTTCTGCGTAGGCGGCCTTCGGCCGCGCTTCAAAACACTAACCCTTAGCCTGCCCAACACCGGCTACACGGTCCACAATATTTCTGCGCAGAACACATTTCTGCACTTTTCGGTACACCCTAATCTGTAATTAAATAACCACATGGAACTGACAGAAAAATTTGAACTTTAATTGCAAATATATCGGGACAGACATAAGATATCGAATTTCCGCTTTCGGATTGTTGGTACGGAGGTTAGGACCCGTCGGTTGATACCTTCCCCGATATTTTTGGACGTGTATTAGCAGTTGCGTGCGGTCGTATAGAATTCTCCTAATTTTGTTCCGGCACTAAAATAATTTTTTTTTGGTCTGCCTATTGCTGGGCAATAAGTAGGTGGAGAGAGAAAAATTTTTTCGGTCAGTGGTTATTGTCTTGGATATTACGGGGTGAAGATAATTTGTTGAATTGGTTACCGATGTAGCTAAGATATGGATAATTTTTTTAGCTAAATTATTATTATACCGGTCATTGCCAATCAAACGATAGCTTTAAATTTTTCCAAGGAAATTTAATCAATTTTAATATTCATATAGATACAGCTGTCTGTGCAACAAATAAAAACAGCATATCTGAGGTTTGGCTGTTAATGCTACTGGCATAAGCAAAGACTTTTGCCTTAGCAACAACCTGATCTTTAAGTCTTTATAGTTTTAATGATTTTATATATAAAGGGTGTTTTTTTTAGGGGTATAGAACTTCAAATTGAAATAAAACACAAGAAAATCGTTTTAAGGTCCATCAATTTAACTTTATTGGAAGGATAATTTTATGCCATTAATGTTTAAATATGATTTCGGGCATGTGGGCGCCGCGGCTGGCTCGAATAAAGCCAATTCTACAGGTCCAATTTTCAACCACTTTTTCGAGCATATGGGGCCGTATGTCGGCAATAACGCCACGAATGTTGGCTTCCAATTCCCCTAACGTTTCTGGTTTGTTGGTGTAGACGAGCGACTTCACATATCCCCAAAGAAAATAATCCAATGGTGTCAAATCACACGACCTTGGTGGCCAATTGACAGGTCCATTCCGCGAAATTATGCGCTCATCGAATGTTTCCTTCAATAAATCGATTGTGACGTGCGCTGTGTGGCATGTAGCGCCGTCTTGTTGGAACCACAACTCATCCACATTCATGCCATCCAATTCGGGAACAAAATAGTCGGTTATCATGGCTCTATACCGGTCTCCATTAACGGTAGCTGCCTCTCCAGCATTATTGCGGAAGAAGTATGGCCCAATGACTCCACCAGCCCATAGAGCACACCAAACAGTCAGTTTTTGTGGATGTAATGGCGTTTCAAGGGTCTCATGTGGATTCTCTTCACTCCAAATGCGGCAATTTTGCTTGTTGACGTAGCCATTCAACCAAAAATGAGCCTCATCACTGAACAAAATTTTGCGATGAAAATCAGCATCGAAATCAATCTCATTTTCGGCCCATACACCAAAATCACGACGCATTGCATGGTCTCGCGGCTTTAATTCTTGCACAAGCTGGATCTTGTAAGGTCGCAAGCCAAGATCTTTGCGCAAAATCTTCCATAAAGTTGATGGACAAAGCTCCAATTGCTGTGCACGGTGGCAAATCGATTCATTCGGGTCCTCTTCAACACTTTGCTCTACAGCGGCAATTGTTTCTTCGGTGCGCACTGTTCGACGTCTCTGCGGATGCGTATTATCACATAGAGTAAACGTAGTGCGAAAACGATCCATGGTTAACCGAATTAATTGCTCTGATGGACGATTATGTCGACCATAAAATGGACGGAGCTCACGGTAAACTTCGCGAACTGAACCATTATTTTCGAAATAAATTTGCACGATTTGCAAGCGTTGTTCTTTTGTCAACCTGTTTATGATGAAATGGCAAACCAAACTGAACATAAATGACATTAGAGTTGCCAGAGTTGACCACAAAATGCCAGTTTTATCTCTATTCGAAAAACAAACCTGTAAAAAAAACACCCTATATATATAAAAGCAAATTGTATTTACCTTTTTTTGTTTGCAGAACGCATCAACGCCCACCGCACACCGCGCTAGACAAACAACCGGTAACTAAACCGGCAACAACAACCACCACCAACAACAAAACCGGTAACAACTAGGTGGCAATAACCAGTTGGTAATAACAGAGACCGGCAACAAACAATCCGGCAGTAACACCGCCGGCAACAACAAATCCGGTAACACAAAAACCCGGTAACAACATAAAAGCAGTGACCACAGCAGGGGCCGCTTCTTTTAGGCCCCCTGCACTAACAGTAACCACCGGTAACAACAAAACCGGCAAGACACCCAGCATTGACATCAGCAGGGGCCGCCCTCTTCTAGGCCCACTGCACAACCACCCGGATCGACCACAACAACACAGCAGTGACACCAGCGGGGGCCGCCATGATATGGGCCCGCCGCACTAAGCATCGGCAAGAACAACAATAACAACCGGTTACAACAAAACCGGCAACAACACAGAAGTAACATCAGCTAGGGCCGTCCTATCATAGACCCGTCGCACCACCAGCAACAACATAACCAGCAGAGACAACAACAACAGTAGCGCCCTACTAACGGCCTACTACAACCACCGGGTGAGAACAAACTAATGTAGTAGCTAGTTCTGTTGTTTTTTTTATAAACTTAGTTGAAATAAAGTTTAATTATAAACATTTCAGAGTTAAGGAAAATAAAAATACTAAACTAAAACAAACTCAATTTATATGAAAGAAAAGATTAAAGAAACAATAAATTTGTTAAGGTATAGGGAGAAAAGAAGAAAAAGAAAAGAAAAAACATTTTTATAAAAAAAAAATTTATAAGTTAGATTGAGGTTAAGTAAAATCAGAAAAAAAAACTTATAACAATTATAAGTTAGATTGAGGTTGGATAGGTAAACTCAGAATAACGAAGAAGATAACTAACAGAATTGTTAGAGTAGAATAAGAAGGGAGAGAAGAAGTAGTCCTCCAACGCAATGAAAGAGCCTAGAACATAAGATATAAGATAAAAGATAGAAATAAGAGTCAATTTAAAAATTGAATTAAAGATAGAAGGTATGATTAACTTAAAGATATAGTAGAAATACAGATTTGAGGAATCAATCAGGGAAGACAATAATAACCACATCTACCATAAATAAATAAACCATATATATATATATATGCACATAAATAAATAAAATATAGATATTTACTTATTTCGTAAAATATTTTATAAATAAATTTATAAAATATTCCATAAATAAATATTTATATGTATTAAGTAAATAACGATAATTTCCTACAACATATAAAATGGCCAATTAATAAAATATATAACAATTAATAAACAATAAACAAATCAATACCTATAAAGAAATGTACACACAACGGAAACCATAGGATGCTTTTAGCAACGCAACAAGCGTTCCCGTAAATTTTTTTTAAGTATTTTTTTTTACTTTTATACTAGGCAATATATACACTTCCAGTTTTGATGTATTTGAAAGTTTAAAGTAACCCTTTATGGAGTTCCAGAAAACAGTTATTCACTTAAAATATTTCACATTCATTTCAGGAAGATTGATAGGATTTATTACTGCTCCATTTTGTTGCGAATCCATAACAGATGGCGCCCAACGTGGGGCCCTGAAGCGCTGACCGTGATGACTTTTCTGGTCGGCTTGTGAGGTTTCACCATCCCGTAAGTCCGTGGTAGGCAGGCCCAGGAGCCGCCACCTGCGTTGCGACGGGATGGTGGGACTGATCAAGTTGTCCGGATGGGTCTTCGTGTTCAGTAGCTAAGGGCTCCACGAGACTGAACGTCATGTCCACCGGAAGTTTTCATTTCACCCGGTGAGGCAGTGCTAAACGCACTTAGTTTTTTTTGTAGTGATTAATTTTTTTTTGTCCCGGGTCTGTGGTCCGATGTCGGCTTCGGAAAAAATATATATGTCCGCTAAGTGGGGGTTAGTTTTCTTTTGGGATTATGAATATTTATATTTTGCCGAACGTGATGTTTTGTTTTGTCTTCGTTTTTTTTGTACGTATTTTTTTTAGGGATCCCTAATTCTCCAACCAGTCTCAGGGAGGCAGCCCTTAGCAGCGCCTGCATTGCGGGAGGAGGAGTAGGGACCCAAAAGCCACCCCTTTCCAACTGCGCAAGTCTGGGGAAAAGCGGTACCAAACCGCATCCTTTCATTGCGGCGTGGTTGAGGAGGGGTGTTTCAAAAAAATAAATATATAAAGTTTTGACGTTTTTGATCGCTGGTATCCAGTGCTCCGACCAGTCTCACGGAGGCAGCCCTTAGCAGCCCCTGCATTGCGGTCCGGAGTACTGGAGTCCAACTAAGTTTAAAATTTTGCCAATTTTCGCCATGGTACACCAACATGTCTCAGGGCGAGGTGTCTTATAACCACCCCTGCATTGCGGTAGGTGTACCTGGAAGAATGTCCTTGTCTAGTGTTATTTCGTTTTTTTTGTTATACCTATGCCTTCTAGTCATGGGATGTCAGCATTTCCATTAAATATATAAATACACAACTAGCTTTTGCCAAACCTTATACCGTCTTTGCTTTTATATATTTACATTTCAACACGTATATATACTAATAATCAATTTCTTTCAGCATATGTATATTTGTATGTATATATTTATTTTTTTTGACATATCCGCGGTAATTAGTTGATGCAAATATCGGTTAGGAAAATTTGCATTAACTCAATTTTTATTTTTCAAAACTTTGCAATCGTCGGTATTATAGGGTGGGGGAGTGAATCTTGACTTGTTATACCTTCCAACCGCCCCTTGTAACCGAATACTTTTTTTTATATTTTTTTGTTTATCTAACGTGGTTAGGAGATTTTTTTTTTCAATATGGATCAGTCGGCTGACCGCATGACTACTAGGAACTCTGTACGAGGAAGTGGGGGCAAGCCTTGAGGTCAGGGTAGAGGGGCGCTTCCGAAACAACCCACCAATCGGCCTTTGGTACTGCATTCTCCAATAGGTAGTCCGGGCGGAGGAGATCCGACCAGGATCGTATTGAATTCTGCCTCCAACCAGAAAATTGATAGACCAGGTAGTACTAATATTCTTGACTCGTCCATGCCAGCAGAGCCAATGCAGAATCTCTTCGATCCCCCGAATAACGTGTTGACAGGTATGCAGGGGGGAGCTAATGGTTTGCTAGAAAACCCTATACCTCCTAACACTTTAGGTGATAGGATCGCTACTCAGAGGAATATGGCTGAGGCCCCTCCTGGAGACTCGTGGGTGAACGTGCTACATCAGCTGTTCAGGACTTCTCAGGAGGAGATGAGAAACGAGATGAGGACAATCAGGGAAAACATGGACTTACTTAACGCGGCAGTAACCTCATCACAAGCCGGTGATAGCTACACAAGGAATATCAACAGGATGGAAGCAAACCAAGCCCAGAAATTCGTGAATAACCAGGCCAGGATCGTTCCCAGTGGCATCGCAGTCAAACCACAGGATTGGAAGGTTTCCTTCGATCTGGAACTGGAAGCGTCGCGGACTTCCTGTTCAAGTTGGACACTTTATGCGAGCGGACCCAATGTTCTAGCGATCAGTTAATGGCAAGTTTTCACTTATTTCTGTCCGGGCGGGCTGAAGAATGGTACTGGCTTTTTACCAGGCAGAATCCCAACGGGAACTATCCCTTCCTGTGCTACTCACTGAAGCGTGAGTTTGGTACCCTAAAAAATGACCACGAGATCATGATGGAGATCTCTCACACGGACATAGTCTCATTAAATGCGCGCCTTAGGGAACCAATGTCAGAGGTCCTCCTGATTGACATTATAAAGAGAAACGTCAACAGGCGCCTTAAGCTGATGCTTTTCAACACGGATGTGAGAACGTTGCATGATTTACGTGATGTAGCACGAAGAGGGGAACAAGTTTTGAAGGAAAGCAAAATATTGGGAACCACTTACCATGGACGTCAGGTCAACGAGGCCCGCACGATAGCACCGGACATGAGGATGGAAGGCGAGGATTGCGAAGCTGAACCGCAGATAGAGGCGTTGGAGTACCGACGTAATAGGAAACCGGACTATTCAGGCATCCAGTGTTGGAATTGCCAGGCCATGGGCCATTCGTATATTTATTGCGAGGAACCCATCCGGAATCCGTTTTGCTTTAAGTGTGGGAATAGGGGAGTCTTTACTCCAAAATGCCCTAGGGACCATCGCAGACAGGGAAAGCAGTACCCGAGCGAGAAGATGGGGGAAACTTATTCGACACTATAGCACCCATATCAGCCAGTGCTCGAGTCGTCTCGTGCGCTAAACCAAGTGAGTCCTTCGAGGGTATGCATGGAGCTAGTGAGCTTCCGAGGAGTAGTGGCACCTTGGCGAAGGAGTACCCAAATATGATATTAACTTTCCCTGACAGTACAGACAATTCCAATAGTTCAGATTCAGATAGTTCAACGTCCTCTTCTGCGATAGTTAAACCGATCAGAATTTTGCAACGTCTGAATAGGGACGTCGCTTGCCAGACGCATTTTCCACTTAGTTTAAAAGAGAGGGAACATAGGTATGAGCGAGTACGGTATTCGATTTTTGAACAGTCACCGGTGTCGGTAAATATTTGCAAACCACTACGCTAATGCTGACGGTATCTGTAGTAGCATTGCGTGCGGTCGTATAGAATTACCCTAATTTTGTTCCGGCACTAAAATAATTTTTTTTTGGTCTGCCTATTGCTGGGCAATAAGTAGGTGGAGAGAGAAAAATTTTTTCGGTCAGTGGTTATTGTCTTGGATATTACGGGGTGAAGATAATTTGTTGAATTGGTTACCGATGTAGCTAAGATATGGATAATTTTATTAGCTAAATTATTATTATACCGGTCATTGCCAATCAAACGATAGCTTTAAATTTTTCCAAGGAAATTTAATCAATTTTAATATTCATATAGATACAGCTGTCTGTGCAACAAATAATAACAGCCTATCTGAGGTTTGGTTGTTAATGCTACTGGCATAAGCAAAGACTTTTGCCTTAGCAACAACCTGATCTTTAAGTCTTTATAGTTTTAATGATTTTATATATATATATAAAAGCAAATTGTATTTACCTTTTTTTGTTTGCAGAACGCATCAACGCCCACCGCACACGGCGCTAGACAAACAACCGGTAACTAAACCGGCAACAATAAGACCGGCAACCACAACCACCACCAACAACAAAACCGGTAACAACTAGGTGGCAATAGCCACTTGGTAATAACAGAGACCGGCAACAAACAATCCGGCAGTAACACCGCCGGCAACAACAATCCGGCAGTAACACCGGCGGCAACAACAAATCCGGTAACACAAAAACCCGGTAACAACATAAAAGCAGTGACCACAGCAGGGGCCGCTTCTTTTAGGCCCCCTGCACTAACAGTAACCACCGGTAACAACAAAACCGGCAAGACACCCAGCAGTGACAACAGCGGGGGCCGCCATGATATGGGCCCGCCGCACTAAGCATCAGCAAGAACAACAATAACAACCGGTTACAACAAAACCGGCAACAACACAGAAGTAACATCAGCGAGGGCCGTCCTATCATAGACCCGTCGCACCACCAGCAACAACATACCCAGCAGAGACAACAACAACAGTAGCGCCCTACTAACGGCCTACTACAACCACCGGGTGAGAAAAAACTAATGTTGAAATAAAGTTTAATTATAAACATTTCAGAGTTAAGGAAAATAAAAATACTAAACTAAAACAAACTCAATTTATATGAAAGAAAAGATTAAAGAAACAATAAATTTTTTAAGGTATAGGGAGAAAAGAAGAAAAAGAAAAGAAAAAACATTTTTATAAAAAAAAAATGTATAAGTTAGATTGAGGTTGGATAGGTAAACTTAGAATAACGAAGAAGATAACTAACAGAATTGTTAGAGTAGAATAAGGAGGGAGAGAAGAAGTGGTCCTCCAACGCAATGAAAGAGCCTAGAACATAAGATATAAGATAAAAGATAGAAATAAGAGTCAATTTAAAAATTGAATTAAAGAAAGAAGGTATGATTAACTTAAAGATATAGTAGAAATACAGATTTGAGAAAGCAATCAGAGAAGACAATAATAACCACATCTACCATAAATAAATAAACCATATATATATATATATGCACATAAATAAATAAAATATAGATATTTACTTATTTCGTAAAATATTTTGTAAATAAATTTATAAAATATTCCATAAATAAATATTAATATGTATTAAGTAAATAACGATAATTTCCTACAACATATAAAATGGCCAATTAATAAAATATATAACAATTAATAAACAATAAACAAATCAATACCTATAAAGAAATGTACACACAACGGAAACCATAGGATGCTTTTAGCAACCCAACAAGCGTTCCCGTAAATTTTTTTTAAGTATTTTTTTTACTTTTATACTAGGCGATATACACTATTCCAGTTTTGATGTATTTGAAAATTTAAAGTAACTCTTTATGGAGTTCCAGAAAACAGTTATTCACTTAAAATATTTCAGATTAATTTCAGGAAGATTGATATGATTTATTACTGTTTCATTTTGTTGCGAATCCATAACACTGTGAATGTCAATACAGCTACATAGGACAAACAGGAAGAAACATAAGCACAAGATTCCGAGAGCATATCAGGGACCACAACAAAAAAACACGAAAACCCACCATAATACCAGAATATAATTTCGCGAATCACATGTTTGAGAACAACTGCACCCCAGCTAACATAAAAACAACTGCTCGAATACTTCACGTACAAGGAAAAGGCCGGCGGCTTAATGTACTTGAGAACATGGAGATATACAAGTTAAAAACATTTGACGGCAGGATCATAAACGAACAAACCAACACTATCTCTGACGAAATATTTGAACCCTTAAAACTAGTTTACAAAAAACAGCACAAGCCAGCAGGTACAGCAACCAAACACGTAACAATGAACAAGCAAAAACGACATATGAACCAAACTGCAAAAATCACCGATGTCTACCTACATCAACCTACCGCTTAACTAACAAGCGGTATGTCTACATACCTACAAAAACAACCCTTGGGACAGATAACAATTCCGACGTATCAATACCGCACACACACACACGCATATTAACGTTATCTACCACGAACACATAGATTGACATTACCTGCCACAGCACCCTCTCTCTCTATGGCGCGATATACAACAGGTATATCATCATAAACCTCCTAAGAGATTTTTGCGCCAAGCTTCTCTTCCAATTTGTGGTGTGCCGATTTGAATTTTCCCTACAAATTGGTGGGACCTACAGTTTTTTGCCGACTCCGAACGGCATCTACAAAGGAGACGAATTTTTGCTGAGAAGCCTGTCATGGCAGAAATACACTCGGAGAGTTTGCCAAACCACTGCCGAGGGGCGACCCCGTTTTGAAAAACTTTTTTCAAATCACTTTTGATGTTACCTGTACCAGGGCTTGAACCATGGACCTTCGGTGTGGTAGGCCGGCAACACTACCTTCACACCACGTCGGCCGCCACAGCACCCACGGACTATAAAAACAACGCAGCGGATAGACACAGACCAGAACGAAACTAGGCATTGAAAATGGCAGAACGCCGAAACCGGTTTGTCACAAAATCAAACTTGACAAGGGATGACGGAAAATCGTTGCAACAAAAATCAGCTCACTACCCTGTCGGAAGATCAACACAACAAAATAAATCATTAAATAAACGCTTTACCGTGGTTGAAAAACTATACCACCTCAATCAGAAGACACAAGGGGAAGCGAATGTGCCCCCTAACCAACTAAGGTTTTAACACAGCCTGGAAAAATTTAAGCGATAGGTATGAGAATAAGCGTCTCCTTGTTAATACGCAAATAAAATCCCTGTTTAGTTTGACGTCAGTCGAACAAGAATGCGGAACAGCAATCAAAAAGCTTCAACGCGACATAAATAATTGCATCTCGGCACTTCAGTGTCATCAAATTGATATATCCAACTGGGATGCAATTATCACATATCTATGTTCTACAAAACTTCCCGAATGTACTCTGGCTTTATGCGAACAAACCATAGAAACCAAAACAGAGATACCGAAATGGGAGGGCATGGACAAATTCCTTTCCAACCGTTTCCAAACGTTGGAAACTGTTTCTGACCTCAGGGGTAGCAAATCATTTAAGGCATCCAAGAGTCAAAACAACACAAGAGAAACGCCTGCGAAACTTCGAGTATATCAAGCCAGCCTGCCAAAAGCATCTTCTAAAATGTAATAAAAAAATAAATAAAATAAAATAAATTTCGACGGCTAACCATTGCAGATAGACCAGCCTTCATCAAGAACAACAGTTGTTGCTTGAACTGCCTGTCGGCTGGACATACTGTGACACGATGCACTAGTTCATTTAATTGTAGCTCGTGTCACGCAAGGCACAACACCTTACTCCACCTGGCAACAGCGCAGCCAAAAGCAACGGCCCAGAGGTTACGTCAAAACACCACACATGAAAGCCCCCGGACCTCACAGCAGGCTAGGGAAAGGCTGGAATCTGCAAACAAAAAAGAAAATGTAAGTAATGTCTCATCTTGTCACGCAAATACAACTACGGGGGTTTTATTAGGAACGGCACGGGTCAACATTAACCATAACGGAGTCAATTTATGGCCAGAGCTCTGATTGACTCCGACTCGGAGTGCTCTTTCATAACAGAAAGGCTAAAGGAAAGAATGAACCTGCAATCAAAGCATACATGTCCAAGTTTCGGGCATCAATAATACGCCATCAGCGCAGGTTAGAGAGTCGTGTCACATCCAATTAGGTTCCCTCACAAACCCCTTAGTGCGTTTTGATACACTTGGCCTTTGTCCCACCACAACTTACAGGGGAGCTTCTGACTTTTCAGGTAAGCGCAATTACCCGTCAGGTATTCCCTGACTTAATCCTGGCGGATAAAAGGTTCTTCATTAATGAACCAGTTGACCCCATCCTAGGAGGCGACATTTATCCCCTAATTATTCTGAACGGTATACGGAAAAACGTTCTAAATACGCTTCTCGCCCAAGAAACCGCCTTCGGTTGGATTTTAACCGGTCGTGCGGACGCACATCACCCTACAAATACCCGGCTATCATTTTTGAATGAGATAGCCCTTAACCAACAGTTAACTTCGTTTTGGGAATTGGAAAATGTGCCAAAGAAAAGGGCATTTAATGAAGATAATGCCTATTGCGAGGCACTCTCCACGGCCATAACGACCAGAAACTCCGGCGGAAAAAATGCAGTCGCCCTCCCCTTCAAACAGGATTTTCCTAACAACATCTGCTTAGGCCTTCTCTAAAGGGCGTTTGCTCTCAATTCTACCGGAATGAGATGCGCTTATCAAAGACACTGGCCGTACAGACAGAGTACAATAGGGTAGTATCGGAATATGAGACATCATAACACCTCAATCTACATATTGCTACTTCTTGCCCACCATGCACTTATAAAGAAAGAAAATACCACCACCAAAGTCCGAGTGGTATTCAACGCGTCGTGCCCTACCGCCAATGGCGCAAGCTTGAACGACGTGCTACATACAGGCCCCGTTCTCTAGGCCGATTTAACAATTTTTCTACTGCGCTGGAGGTTTTTCAAATATGTTTTCAACAGCGTCATAGAAAAGATGTACCGACAAATATGGGTAGAGTCCAATCATACAAGATACCAAAGGATCGGTTTTCGTACCAATCCCAAGGATCCGATCAGCGCCTGCGAGTTGAAGATGGTAACCTTGCGTGTGAATTGTGCCCCATATCTGGCGATAAGGGCACTGCACCAACTAGCAGATGACGTGGAGCCTTCGTTATCAATAGCTGCAAATATGCTGCGGACAAGTATGTACATCGACAACGTCTTGGCAGGAGTTCACAGCATCGATTCCGCGATTAAAGCCCGAGATGAAATCACGCAAGCACTGCAGTCAGCAGGATTTCCCCTTAGAAAATGGACTTCGAATTGCAGTAAAATACTCAAGGGATTACCCAAACAACATCTGCTAAGTGAAGATTTTCTGGAGTTCGAAGACTCCAGTACTGTAAGAACCCTAGGCATACGTTCTGACTATTACTACTTCATAGCGAAACCAATCGAGAATCAAGATATTTTAACCAAAAGGGCAATACTTTCAGCTATCGCCAAACTGTTCGACCCCCTAGGTTGGCTAGCCCCAATCATCATCGTAGCAAAAATCTTAATGCAAAACATCTGGTTGAAAGGGACAGACTGGGACGAGTCAGTGTCGGCAACTACCTTGGAACGATGGCAAACCTTTATGTAATATTACCCCGCAATTGACAACATACGTGGTAGACGATACTTTACGCCAACGAACGACTAAATACATGGGGTTTGCGACGCTTCAGAGAAGGCTTAGCGCCCGTGAAAACAATTTCATTACCACGACTTGAGCTATGCGGGGCTGTCTTGTTGGCCGAAACAATAGAATCCGTGCGCGAAAGCCTGAACTTAGGAAATTTTAACACACATCTATGGAGAGACTCAACGATTGTTCTAGCATGGATCAAAAACTCCCCTGCCCCTGGTCGATTTTCGTCGCTCACCGGGTAACGAAAATTGTTAAGAAAGTTGGAAACAAAGCTTGGCACCATGTCGAGTCCGCATACAATCCAGTAGATTTGGCCAGCAGAGGGCTTTCAGCGAAGGATTTAGTAGACAACGCTCTGTGGTCGCAGGGACTTGGTTACAAGATGGCAAGACAAAATGGCCTACCCAGGAAAAGGAGCATGGGCCAAACATCGAAGGAAAGAGGATACAAATTCCCGCAACTAAGCAAGTAAATGATACAGAGGACATCCTAGATAGATTTCGCTATTTTGCAAGGCTTTGAGAGTTACATCGTATGTCATGAGGTTCTCCCAAAAAACTAATCCTAGAACCAAATCTTCATTCGACTCGACGTCTAATAGAAATTTATCAAAGGAAACATTATCCTAAAGAATTGGTTAACATAACAGCAGTACGGGATCCCGATGGTAAAAAATCTTATCCGTTCCGTCATCCACAATTGGAAGGTGTGCACTATTTACCGAAAGCGCTCCCAAACCCAACTTATGGGGAACATTCCGCGGGAACGGACCACTTTTTCTCGAGCATTTACGAATACCGGAGGGGATTTTACCGGACCATTCGACATCAAATCCTACAGCGGTAGAGAATGTAGTCTTTCAAAGGGCTACGTTTGCCTCTTCGTGTGTTTTTCTACCAAGGCTATTCATTTAGAGGCCACCAGCGACCTGAGTACTGCCTCTTTCCTGGCAGCATTCGATAGCTTCGTTGATAGACGGGGATGTCCGAAGAACATCTACTCCGACAACGGAACTAACTTTGTCTGAGCAACCAGGGCGCTCCGTTCAGAGCTTAAAGCCTTTCTAGCAGACGCTCGCAACCAAATCCTGTCCAAATACAGCCAGCAAACCCTGACATGACATTTCATCCCAGCATGCGCGGATTATGGGAGGCAGGGGTCAAAAGTTTCAAGCATCACTTCAAAAGGATCGCTTTAGATCACAAATTTACTCTGAAGAGTTCAGCACCCTACTTTGTAGAATTGAATCGTGTCTCAATTCTCGACCATTAAGCCCCTCCTCCAATGATCCATCTAAACTGGAGCCACTCACTCCAGGACATTTCCTCATTGGGGGCCCCACCAGAGGTCGACGTCAGCGATAATCGTGCCTCCCGCGTCATCCGCTGGGAAAAGCTGAAAGCCTTACATCATGGGTTTTGCAAACGGTGGAAATCCGAATATCTCACCGAATTGCAGAAACGTGTCAAATGGAAACACCCACAATCGATCTTGCAACAACGGGACCTAGTAGTGATCAAGGAGGGCAACTTGCCTGCCAACGAATGGAGAATGGGAAGAGTCGCCAAACTACATCCTGGTACGGATAATCGAGTTCGAGTCGTCGAACTCGACACAGCCAGAGGCCGAACAACTAGACCAATTCCGAAATTGGTTCTGCTGCCCCCCAGCGGGGAAGACGGAGCGAAGCAGTAGTTTCTACTCCTCTCGCTCCCCACTTCCACGTCTAGTTCCATCGAGTGCTTTCTTAATGAAGTAGGCGGTTCCTTCTACCCGAAAGTGAAACCTGCCACACAAAACGTATAAACGAAAGAGCAAAATGGCGTTCTTCGTTTTATAATCATAAATAATATCCAGCCTGTTCTTTGCTTTTTGCTCCTTCAACATTTACCAGAATGGAAACAGGATAGTTGGAATTTTTTTCCGAATCTAAACTGGACTTGTATGAAATCTCAAAATTACTTCTATATGAAGTCACCAGGACAAACTGATGTATCCACCCCCTTTAAAGCGTTCCTACAGGGATGTAATGAAGCTGGCTTACAATGAGGATGAACTGACAAAATTTTATATGCAACATTGTAGTTGATTGCACTTGTAAAAATTTGAAGGTGCCCGAAAAAAAATTTTTTTTTTTAATTTGACAATATTAGTTGAGTAACAATGCACAACACAAAATAGATTTTTTACCCGAAAAATAAATGAAGAAAAATATATCAAAAATAATTATCGGAAATTCTCTCAGTGTCTTCGAGCAAGTGCACCATCTTGCTGTGCCCTCGTGCGATCAGCTGCTGCTTTGGTCCCTACGCTGGGTTTGGTAAAACTCACACAGCAGCTCTCCCGAATATAAGATCCTTTATAGCTGGCGGGATGACCCTGTCCAAATCCTTGAGATAGGCACTAGCATCCCCCTAAACACCTGCTCAGTACATATGAATACATGTAAGGGTTTTATTTACAAGCAGAGTTGCAGCAGGTATTTACATTGTTAAGACTATAGTCTCGACAAATAGGCAACTAAATGGAAGATCACTCTGTTTGAAATATTTTCAATAATGGTCTACTTCAAAACTTGGTCGACAAACCTCGTATCTCAGAATGAGTTTCAAAATGCCATATTTGAATGAAATTCGATACATACATATCTGCTGAGATAGCGCGTTGTTTAACAAATGTTAAATTGAAATGCAGAATTCATAACATACCTTTCTACTGTATAATGAACTTGTGCTTATAACTAAAATATAAACGATTTCATTTCATTTATCATTTCTATATACGAAACTGGAAACATTGAAACGCACTATATGTACACGCGTGATATCAGTATTTAAAGAGCTGTATACTAAACCACTAAAAAGCTTGAACTGCATAACGGAGTTCATGAAAAGTTTCTGAAGAGTCAAAATTTGTTTTAGACTATAATTGATAGAGTTCTACATTTATTCCATAAAGTACCCTATCAAAACGTTTTGTTTTAGTCAGCAATGTTTAATTAGTTTGTTCTCTTCTTTTATGTCCCTTTTATGTTTGTTTGAATCGTTTTACTAAGCCCTAGGCTTATAATCCCGTTAGCATTCAAACACGGATAAAATTTATTACCGAGCACAGAACATACTGGGAGGTAATCATACTTTTTAAAAAAGTAGTAAAAAAACAAAAAGTTCATTATTTTCACTAATTTACGTTGCAAATCATCTTCCTCTTCTCTATTTTACTCAGTTGAAGTTGTTGTTTTTGAACTAGCGAATTATTTAAAAATCGGTCCCATCAAACAACAGCGTAGGCTTTTCATAAATGCCACCATGGGTTGTAATTTTTTATGAAAGCAATGTCAGGGGCTAATTGATTGCGTGAAGACCGATAAAGAATTGCTACTATCTGAACTACTGGGGCCGTCTTCATATTTCGAATATATGCCATGTGTAGTATTTATTTTATCCGTATCAGAGAGTAAAGGTGAGGATACATTTATTCAGCAACTTTAATACCCGAGGCACTTCTTTACCAGCCGAACGGTCAGCTAACGAAGCTTTCACAGGTCCTGTTGCACCCATACCAATGGCACCACTTTACTAATACGAATTATCCAGAATAATTCTGCCAAGTGCAGCCGTGAATGTGCCATGCTCACGCTGTAATAAAGAAAACGGAATGAATTACTTTATTTTCTTTACTATCTCCCTATTCTATGTTTTTGAAATTGAATTGTCAAATGAATGAGAAATGGCGTGATTTTGAGTATGGATAATATCAACTGCATTATCGAGTTCTTATCGCACCATACTAGTGATGTTGATTTTGTCATAGACGTGTACCGAAGACCCGATCTCTCAAAATCGGTATGGGTTACCCGTTAGAAGTCACACCGGAATACTAAGCCGGTTCCCATGCGTAACAGTGCTGGCAGTGCGTTTGATGAAAGCAATGATAAATTTACCCGTTTACCATCAGAACGCCGTACTGAACGTTTATTAACATTCAACACGCGATGGCAACAAGCACCTGAAGTGTACAACGTTTCGGATCTTGGGATATGCGTGTGGATACAAATTTGCTTGAAACCCCAAGTCGTATTATACCATCATGTAATATTGGGTTAAATTTATATCATTCTTTGGTATACTAAATACACGGGCCAAACAAAGTCTGCCGACTTTAAGGCTCCATGCTTATTTATAAGTATATTTGCAGCGTTCATATCAAGGGGCCGAATCTTATTGCTATGCACGCAATAAAGTCCAATTAGCAACTGCTGCATAACCGTCTTGATTTCACCAAGATTAATTTTCCCACTCAAAGATAATGACAAAATCTCCCAACTGAAAACTTTAATTTCAATTCCATTTCTTTCGGTTCTTGGTTTTTCAACAACAACAAGCTTATCAAAGTCTAATTTTTTCGGTAAAGACAAATTAAATCCAAGAATCCGAATACAGAGCTATGAGTACTCTCTTGAAAATAAATTTTTTTGTACAGTACTAGCACTTGTTGCAACGAGTTGTACTCGGCGTTGAAATCCGAATACTGTGATATGAGTACTTTCTTGAAAATAAAGTTTTTGCACAGCATTAGTACCCGTCGACGAGGCAGGGTTGTATGTGAGCATAGGCATAATGTATGAGCAGATACCCGGCCACGCTGGCAAAGATGTTCGGTTGAGCATGATGATTAGCAAAATACCGAAAACTACACAGCGGTCGCTGTCGAATTAAGGCACGAATAAGCCAAAATCAAATGTATTTATGTGAATGACCCATAAGCCACCCGACATGCGGAAATCTCCATCCGTAACACATTAATACTCCACAACTTAATATTCCAGAATGACTGGTTTTAGCGTCAAACGCAACAAAACAGAGACACGGGGCACCACGTTCACCATTCCGTGCCGCCTTTGTCAGAAGTTGCACAGCATTCGGCTGTGCCCAATTTATCGCGGCATGTCGAACACATACCGACTAAGGGTGGTCACCGACGCGCGGTACTGCAATAATTGTTTGTCGTCCTTTCACCAGAGGAGATCATACCCCAGCGAAGACCGTTGCCACAACATCAAAATCGCCGCGATACAAGAGACAAAATTGAACACGAGATCGGACTTACGAACTTATGATGGGTATAATGTACATCGAAAAGACCGTCCCAGCGGCCTTGGGGGTGGCCTTGCGTTCATTACACATCACTCTGTACAATATAATCTATTTTCCCCTGACGGCGACCCCAGGGACTCTACCTTAGAATGCCAAGGCATAGCAGTCCGGTCAGGAGACGCCGACCTGCAAATCATAAACATCTACAAGGTGGCGCAAAAGTAATCCTCCTATCAGAAAATGCTATAAATTTTGCGATTGGCCCCTAAAGTCAGTTCTGTTTTGACATTTGTGTAGTAAACACATGGGAAATACACGTTAATAAACAATGTTACGCTACACTGCTCCAGAACGCGGAATATTGCTGACTATTTATTTGACCAATAATCGGTCGGGGCCAAACGGTTACTGTGAATGGTGAGCGCTACAGAGCAATGATCAACGAGTTCTTTTTGCCGCAACTTGATGAATTGGGATTGGAAAACATGTGGTTCCAACAAGACGGTGCAACAGCACACACTGCACGTGCCACAACCGATATGCTGAACATCGGAAGCTTACTTTTGCGCCACCTTGTATATTCCTCCTGTCACGTGCTGTCCGTCTCGTCCTTCAAGGCATTTTAAACCTCTAGTCTTAAAGCAGTGCCGAACCAATTTTCAGTTAAATGAGCCTTTTCGCTGTTTGTGTCAAGATTATAACTCTCTTTCTGGTAGATTTGATATTTCAGACTCGCTTTTCAGCATAAAAAAATCAATTCTTTCTGTCCTAAATTCATAGCTACTAATTGTTTTTTATTCTTTGACTTCTATTTTAACTTTTAACAACAATTTTATTCTGTTAACTAGTTATTTCTTAATGTATAATCTATCCTATATCTACTTTACTTAGCTGATGAGGTTTTCTCTGTAGCTGAGCAGTTTTAGATCTCGACGATTAACAAACCAAAGCCTTTCAACGACTCGGCACGAACGAATAATCCGCGCGTTATGCGGATGCGCCCCTCGCGCCGGTCGGGCGGGATATGGTGGGTAATCCGTTGGGAATTATTATTATTATTATTATTATAGAGATTATCATCCCGACATTAGTGCGTTGCTAAGGGGCTATAACCGTCTAATCGTAGGCGACTTCAACGCGCATCACGATCTCTGGCACTCCAACTTGCCAGCAGACAGCAGAGGACACTCAATTGCAGACCAAATAGATAACTCAGCATTCTGTACAGTCAATGGAGATGCCCCCACCAGGGTGGCAGGTAACTGTCACAGTTCGCCAGACATCTCCATAACGAGCGCGGGCCTTATTAACTTTGTCATCTGGCGACCGATGCTTACATTAGCTTCAGACCACCTACCCATCTTACTCTCTGCTGAACGACCGACTGACTTCATAACGACTGATAAAATAACATACATCAACTTCACCAAAGCGGACTGGGACCGCTTTACTGAATATACAGAGCGCTCCTTCGCTGCCTTACCCACTCCTGCGGACGTACGCAAAGGCGAAAGAGAGTTTCGTAAGATCATTGATTCAGCTTCATACCGCTACATTCCTGCTGGCAGTATACCAGAAATTCGTCCGAATTTCCCGGCAGAAGCTGCGGCGATGACAAGAGAATCCGCATCAATCCCGCAGATCCCAGAATAAAAGATCTCAATGCGGAAATTCGTAGGATTGTCAACGAACACAAGCTGACCAAGTGGAAACAACACCTTGAGACATGCAACCTCTCCGGCGGAGTCGGCAAATTATGGTCGACTGTCAAGGCCCTATCCAATCCGATCAAACACAAAGACAAGGTCGCCATTGCTTTCGGTGACAGCGTCAAATCGGACGCCAGGAAATGCGCGAGCTCCTTTTGCCGGCTGTTTATAATGCATCCACCTGCGGATAGGACTAAGAGAAGATCCTTCCGACGTGCGCGCATACACAAACACTCTACTGCGCCCATTGCCGTCTCAGTCGCAGAGGTTAAGGAAGCCATAATGAAGGCCAAACCCTCAAAATCCATCGGACCCGACGAAATCGCCATGAAGATGATCAAACACCTTGGCCACGAAGGACAGAGTTATTTAGCTGCTCTCTTTAATCTCTCTCTAACTACCTTCGTTATACCTGAGATATGGAAGCAAGCGATTGTAGTTCCTCTACTAAAACCAGGGAAGCCGGCGAACCTAGGAGAATCTTATCGCCCGATATCCCTCCTTTCGCCGGTAGCGAAACTACTAGAGTCCATTCTGCTTCCTTACTTCGTTACAAATCTAAAATTGGCCGATCATCAACATGATTTCCGCAAAAATCACAGCACGACATCCGCTTTGAACGCCATTACAACGCAGATTAACAACGGTTTGAATCAACATCCACCAAACCATAGGACGGTTCTCGTGGCACTTGACCTGTCAAATGCATTTGACACGGTCAATCACGCCACACTCCTCCGAGATCTGGACGAGACACCGCTCCCTGCGGCCTTAAGAGATGGAACGCTAATTACCTCAATGGTCGACAGGCAACAGTCAAATTTAGGAACAAGAAATCTAGACCACGAAGAATAAAACAAGGGGTGCAGCAAAGTGGTGTTCTCTCTCCCCTTTTGTTTAATTTCTATATTTCGAGACTCCCCCCCCCCTCCCCCAGAGGGAGTCTCCATTGTTTCCTACGCTGACGACTGCACGATAATGGCCTCGGGCAAGGGTCCCTCCATTGATGAACTCTGTATTAGAATCAACAGTTACCTCCATGACCTTTCCAGCTTCTTCACCGAGCGTAATCTGACCCTATCTCCGACTAAATCGACGGCGACCCTGTTTACTACATGGAATGCGCAGATGGGGCAAGAGTTAAATGTCCACGTAGACGGAGTACCTCTACCTACTGTCAACCACCCAAAAATCTTGGGAGTGACATTTGACAACGGCCTCACCTTCGCTGGTCATGCCACCGCAATAGCCTCAAAGGTACAGAGCCGCAATAAGATCGTCAAGTCACTGGCCGGCAGTACTTGAGGAAAAGACAAAGAAACATTGCTACATATAAGGCTATTGGCCGGCCGGTTATTGACTATGCTGCGCCTATATGGTCGCCCAATCTTTCTGACACCAACTGGAGGAAATTGCAAGTCTGCCAAAACACCGCCATCAGAACTGCTACGGGAGGTCTACTTATGTCATCTGAGTCTCACCTCCATCAAGAGGCAAAATTGCTCAATGTTCAAGAGCACGCGGAACTCTTGAGTAGACAGTTCCTTCTGAACTGTGATAAACCTAGTCATCCAAACCGACATCTTTTGGATGTAGCACCGCCCCCCAGAGACATAAGGAGACATCTCCGTAAGCATTACGATGAGATCCGGCATCATATTTCTTTGCCGTTTGATCTGCGGAACCATAGACGGGCTCTAAATGACCTCCACACTGAGTCGGTAGATAGATCTCTCAGATCTCGGCCTGTGAATCCCGTTACTAATACTTAACCACCGGAATTGGCTGAAGAGGAGCGTGTACTTCCGAGGGAGACTAGAGTCATACTATCACAACTTCGCTCTGGATATTGTAATGGGTTAAACTCTTACTTATCCAGACTGAGCCCCAACATACCAAATACATGCCCTGCATGTGGTATGACCCCTCATGATACCATACATCTCCTCTCCTGTTCAGTTGAACCCACTCTTCTAACACCTACATCACTCTGGTCAAACCCTGTGGAAACTGCGCGTTTCCTCGGACTTCCGTTAGAAGAGCCTGATGACAATTTAGAGTGATCGAGCCCATTGGGCAGGGCGAAGCACTGTTATCAACAACAACAACAACAACCGTTGCCACCAGTGCAACGAACAGAACCATACCTCGTCACACCGACGAGGCACCACCAACTACCAACGAAACCGACGACGATGAAATAAGCTCAGATGGAGCACTATCAATCCACATTGCGGAGCAAACAATGACACAGGCGGAACAAGTAGCTGGACTCTTGCCGACGACTGCATTGATGGACTGCTTCGACCACAAAGAGACGGGAATCAAACGCGAACTGCAACGCAAATATGAAAAACTGAACCGAAAATTGGACCAGTTAACGGTCCGACGCGATCACAGTAACAGTCAACAAACACACGAATTTAACAAAAGGTTCGTAAACCTAACAACAGTGGCCATTATCAACGAAGAAGCGCACCTTCTAGGGAAGGGCCTGAAGCACAACATCGCGGATAACAATGAAGCAAAAAGAACTGAGCAAGCGATAGTAGATGCAGAGGTTGCAATATCGCTTCTTCCATATGAGGAACAGGAGCACGCAAGGCACATGTGCAGAGAAATCATAAGCAAGGAAGTAAGAGCCCAGGAAGCACAAAAAGGAAATAAGGAGCTGAAAATATTGAAAAGGCTACAACGAAAGCTAAAAAATAACAACATCGTCACAACGAAGGCAGACAAAGGAAACACAACGGTGCTAATCAGTAAGGATGAATATATAGCAAAGACAGAGAAGCTCATCGAGGAAATGAAATGCCGCATTATTAGGGATAACCCCACGGATAAATACCAGACCGAAGTTCAAGAGGTTATAAAAAATGCTACCAAAATAATAGACGAGAGGATGGCATATACCCTAACACAAATGAATCCATCTGCTCCTCCACTCATTGCGTTACCTAAAATCCACAAGCAGGATACGCCGATGAGACCTATAATTAATTTTAAGTCCGCGCCGGGTTATAAACTATCGAAACATCTAACAACGATTTTAAAGGACACTCTGAAACTAGGGCACGAATACACAATAAGCAATACGATAGAACTACTACCGTTAAACTCACAAGGAGCAGTAAACTCGTATCCTTTGACATAAAGGACTTATACCCGTCAATACCACTAACAGATACAATGGATATAGTCAACGAAACACTACTGGACAGAACTGAAGATAAGGTAAAAACTGCGCAAATTACCAACGCGCTAAGAACAACGCTGCGGCAAAACTATTTCCGGTTGAACAACAAAATATATAGACAGACAAACGGACTAGGAATGGGTAACCCAACATCGGCCATTCTCATGGAAACATTCATGCAAAACTTGGAAGGAAAATATATACAGGAGTTAAAAACCAAGTTAGGCGTGGCATTCTACGCTAGATACGTGGATGACATCATCTGCATCCTAAATGACGATAACGAAGAGCAACTACTCGAGTTCCTCAACAGGCAACATAGCAACATAGAGTTCACAATGGAAGTAGAAAAAGATGGAATAATGAACTACCTGGACCTAACTATAGGGATTGACAAAATAACAATAGGTTCAACTACGGCATTTATAGAAAACCGACTGCCACGGACACCATTATACACTCTACATCAAACCATCCGCAACAGCACAAAAATGCAGCATTGAGGCACTTAGTGGATAGGCTTCAGAGAACGCTGCTCACACAGGAAGCATACTGGAGAGAGCTTAATACAATATATAACATAGCGGCAAATAATGGATACAAGAAAGCACTTGTGGATAAACTCAGAAGTAGCCATGGAACACAAAAAAGAGTAAACGTAGAGGAAAATCCAATGGTTTGGACGGCAATGACATACACTGGAAAAGCGACGTACAAATTAGCAAAGTTCTTTAAAAGATATAACATCAACACAGCATTCAGAACATCTAACAACGTCGAACAAAAACTAAGAACCGACACTAATTCTGATGACCCATTCAACAGACACGGAGTGTATAGGCTTACCTGTTGTTATGGTTTACTTTCAATTGATCGTCATTTTTTTTTGGTTCAATGCGGTTGGTTGGGTGACAGTTTTGATTCACCTTCCGGTTTGACGTTTAGCTACGGGAAAGTGCGTGATTTTTGCTAAAGTGGCAGCACAAATATTCCCATAGAATGGAAAAGGCACCAATAACGGAACTTTTAATCTCTAGACAAACAAGTGTTTGGTGTGTTCTTGGTGTGCCCAGAGTTAAATTGCGGGTAACCCAGGGCGCCCGAAAGTGTCAGAAAAAAGGGAAATGGGCAATTGTCATCAAAAAGGGTTTTTCCTTTGGAGGGTGAATTCAAAGTAATTATGTTGGTAAAAGTGCACGAGTACAAAGTATGCACGGAATAAACAATGCCGTTTTTGTAATGCAATATCTTGAAAAACAAAAACCAATAAATTTCCAAAACCACCAAAGTGAAGGATACACCCCCAAAATTCCATATTGTCCAGGGTGGGAGACACATGGAATCCTGTCCTGATCCCTGACTTTAACACGGCTGACATCAAATCTTCAACCGAACGCGAGTAAAACTAGGTACATTGCCAGAATACATTTTAGCAGCAAATGGCCATCTATTATTAGTCAACTTGTAAAGTATGGTATAATTATGCTTAAATGTGCTTTATCAACGAAACCTGTAGATCGGAGTATTGTTGTCAATGGCTACGTCGGATGGGGAGCTCCATGTGTCTCCTATTCCAAACCCAGTAACGTGGGGTCCCGCGGGCCACCAAGGGAACGCACCAAACGCATGATCTAGAACCTTCCTATTTTTGCGCGCCGACGAAAGCGTGCCTTCAGGGTTCCGACTTGATCAAAATTGCAGTAATTTTAATACCTTTATAGAAATAAAAAAATTTACCTTCAATAAAAATATCCACTGAGTGAAAAAGTAAGAGTACTAAAATCATTTTTATTTATGCCGCAAATCAAAGCGTAATTACAGTACTTTGTGTTTTGAGTAATTCCTGCAGTGCGATGCAAAAGCAAAGTCATATCTTTAACGTTAGTTTCAATAATATATATTATCCTTTTTTTTGTTTTGAAATGCGTGCTGTACTTTTACGAAGATCGGTAGTAGTGAAAAGGTATTTAAAATAAAAGTAAAAGTCCGAGCCCTGATGGCACCCACCAACCCGAGTGGCAAAAATCATGCCACGTCAGACTGGGTAGCGGAACTTTTCCATTGCGCAGTCGCCGTTGATTGACGATTTTCAGGCATAGCGGCGTCACCGGCATTCGACCAAATCAAACGTATAACTGAGTTGGACACGAGCGGTCATGTGCGAGTGAAGTGAACAAAAAAAAAAAATTAAAAAAATTGTATATAGCAAAGAAAACTGTGACTTGTGAAACAAATTTGTGTATAACACCATTCATATGCGTAGTGTTGACCACTAAAACTGATGTCGGTTGATTATCGCTTTGCTATAATTGAAACATAATAGACTACGATAGCTATTAAATTGAAATTATTTGTTCGCATTCAGCTTACTGTATATGTGCGTGGTTCTGTGTAGTAATGGCAATAATCGTATTTTGATAATATTTGCCAAACATAGCTCTATCGTTTATCATCAAAATTTATACCTTTATGTGTAAAAGAAAAAATTTTATTAATTCCGGATTAAATATGTGGAGAGAATACCAATAGAGAGACCAAAAGAACACCAGTAAAAGGGGAAAGTCCTATCGGGTAAGTAAACTGACATATATATAAATGATTTACGAAATATCCATGATTATTTTTCCTGTGCCAACTGGAGTGAGTATACCAGATTTCGTTCCATCTCCATCCAAACGCTACCTACTGAAATAAGCAGGTTTTTTTGCGGCATTAGTTACGGTTGCGATCATCTATGTTTTAGTTTAATTTAGTTTAATTTTAATCGCAAGTTTATGTTTAGTTAGAAATTTTCGTGGTTGTTATAAAACTGGGAGGGTGTCGAGCGACGCGTTTGATATCTTTAACGGTGGTCCGAGGGAGGAAATTAAAGAATTTGTTTCAGTGAAAAGTTATTAGCAAAAAAAACTCTAAAAGGGCCTAGGTTCGATCCCAAATAAGGGGCTTTATCCAAGGTATTTAGGTGCATAACACTTTTCTGCGTAGGCGGCCTTCGGCCGCGCTTCAAAAAACTAACCCTTAGCCTGTCCAACACCGGCTACACGGTGCACAATATTTCTGCGCAGAACACATTTCTGCACTTTTCGGTACACCCTAATCTGTAATTAAATAACCACATGGAAATGACAGAAAAATTTCAACTTTAATTGCAAATATATCGGGACAGACATAAGATATCGAATTTCCGCTTTCGGATTGTTGGTACGGAGGTTAGGACCCGTCGGTTGATACCTTCCCCGATATTTTTGGACGTGTATTAGCAGTTGCGTGCGGTCGTATAGAATTCTCCTAATTTTGTTCCGGCACTAAAATAATCTTTTTTTGGTCTGCCTATTGCTGGGCAATAAGTAGGTGGAGAGAGAAAAATTTTTTCGGTCAGTGGTTATTGTCTTGGATATTACGGGGTGAAGATAATTTGTTGAGTTGGTTACCGATGTAGCTAAGATATGGATAATTTTTTTAGCTAAATTATTATTATACCGGTCATTGCCAATCAAACGATAGCTTTAAATTTTTCCAAGGAAATTTAATCAATTTTAATATTCATATAGATACAGCTGTCTGTGCAACAAATAATAACAGCATATCTGAGGTTTGGCTGTTAATGCTACTGGCATAAGCAAAGACTTTTGCCTTAGCAACAACCTGATCTTTAAGTCTTTATAGTTTTAATGATTTTATATATATATATAAAAGCAAATTGTATTTACCTTTTTTTGTTTGCAGAACGCATCAACGCCCACCGCACACCGCGCTGGACAAACAACCGGTAACTAAACCGGCAACAACAACCACCACCAACAACAAAACCGGTAACAACTAGGTGGCAATAACCACTTGGTAATAACAGAGACCGGCAACAAACAATCCGGCAGTAACACCGCCGGCAACAACAAATCCGGTAACACAAAAACCCGGTAACAACGTAAAAGCAGTGACCACAGCAGGGGCCGCTTCTTTTAGGCCCCCTGCACTAACAGTAACCACCGGTAACAACAAAACCGGCAAGACACCCAGCATTGACATCAGCAGGGGCCGCCCTCTTCTAGGCCCACTGCACAACCACCCGGATCGACCACAACAACACAGCAGTGACAACAGCGGGGGCCGCCATGATATGGGCCCGCCGCACTAAGCATCGGCAAGAACAACAATAACAACCGGTTACAACAAAACCGGCAACAACACAGAAGTAACATCAGCTAGGGCCGTCCTATCATAGACCCGTCGCACCACCAGCAACAACATAACCAGCAGAGACAACAACAACAGTAGCGCCCTTCTAACGACCTACTACAACCACCGGGTGAGAACAAACTAATGTAGTAGCTAGTTCTGTTGTTTTTTTTATAAACTTAGTTGAAATAAAGTTTAATTATAAACATTTCAGAGTTAAGGAAAATAAAAATACTAAACTAAAACAAACTCAATTTATATGAAAGAAAAGATTAAAGAAACAATAAATTTTTTAAGGCATAGGGAGAAAAGAAGAAAAAGAAAAGAAAAAACATTTTTATAAAAAAAAATTTATAAGTTAGATTGAGGTTAAGTAAAATCAGAAAAAAAAAACTTATAAAAATTATAAGTTAGATTGAGGTTGGATAGGTAAACTCAGAATAACGAAGAAGATAATTAACAGAATTGTTACAGTAGAATAAGGAGGGAGAGAAGAAGTGGTCCTCCAACGCAATGAAAGAGCCTAGAACATAAGATACTCGTATAAGATTAAAGATAGAAATAAGAGTCAATTTAAAAATTGAATTAAAGAAAGAAGGTATGATTAACTTAAAGATATAGTAGAAATACAGATTTGAGAAATCAATCAGGGAAGACAATAATAACCGCATCTACCATAAATAAATAAACCATATATATATATATATGCACATAAATAAATAAAATATAGATATTTACTTATTTCGTAAAATATTTTATAAATAAATTTATAAAATATTCCATAAATAAATATTAATATGTATTAAGTAAATAACGATAATTTCCTACAACATATAAAATGGCCAATTAATAAAATATATAACAATTAATAAACAATAAACAAATCAATACCTATAAAGAAATGTACACACAACGGAAACCATAGGATGCTTTTAGCAACCCAACAAGCGTTCCCGTAAATTTTTTTTAAGTATTTTTTTTACTTTTATACTAGGCGATATACACTTTTCCAGTTTTGATGTATTTGAAAATTTAAAGTAACTCTTTATGGAGTTCCAGAAAACAGTTATTCACTTAAAATATTTCAGATTAATTTCAGGAAGATTGATAGGATTTATTACTGCTCCATTTTGTTGCGAATCCATAACACTGTGAATGTCAATACAGCTACATAGGACAAACAGGAAGAAAAATAAGCACAAGATTCCGAGAGCATATCAGGGACTACAACAAAAAAACACGAAAACCCACCATAATACCAGAATATAATTTCGCGAACCACATGTTTGAGAACAACTGCACCCCAGCTAACATAAAAACAACTGCTCGTATACTTCACGTACAAGGAAAAGGCCGGCGGCTTAATGTACTTGAGAACATGGAGATATACAAGTTAAAAACATTTGACGGCAGGATCATAAACGAACAAACCAACACTATTTCTGACGAAATATTTGAACCCTTAAAACTAGTTTACAAAAAACAGCACAAGCCAGCAGGTACAGCAACCAAACACGTAACAATGAACAAGCAAAAACGAAATATGAACCAAACTGCAAAAATCACCGATGTCTACCTACATCAACCTACCGCTTAGCTAACAAGCGGTATGTCTACATACCTACAAAAACAACCCTTGGGACAGATAACAATTCCGACGTATCAATACCGCACACACACACACGCATATTAACGTTACCTACCACGAACACATAGATTGACATTACCTGCCACAGCACCCACGGACTATAAAAACAACGCAGCGGATAGACACAGACCAGAACGAAACTAGGCATTGAAAATGCAGAACGCCGAAACCGGTTTGTCACAAAATCAAACTTGACAAGGGATGACGGAAAATCGTTCCAACAAAAATCAGCTCACTACCCTGTCGGAAGATCAACACAACAAAAACAATCATTAAATAAACGCTTTACCGTGGTTGAAAAACTATACCACCTCAATCAGAAGACACAAGGGGAAGCGAATGTGCCCCCTAACCAACTAAGGTTTTAACACAGCCTGGAAAAATTTAAGCGATAGGTATGAGAATAAGCGTCTCCTTGTTAATACGCAAATAACATCCCTGTTTAGTTTGACGTCAGTCGAACAAGAATGCGGAACAGCAATCAAAAAGCTTCAACGCGACATAAATAATTGCATCTCGGCACTTCAGTGTCATCAAATTGATATATCCAACTGGGATGCAACTATCACATATCTATGTTCTACAAAACTTCCCGAATGTACTCTGGCTTTATGGGAACAAACCATAGAAACCAAAACAGAGATAACGAAATGGGAGGGCATGGACAAATTCCTTTCCAACCGTTGGAAACTGTTTCTGACCTCAGGGGTAGCAAATCATTTAAGGCATCCAAGAGTCAAAACAACACAAGAGAAACGCCTGCGAAACTTCGAGTATATCAAGCCAGCCTGCCAAAAGCATCTTATAAAATGTAATAAAAAAATAAATAATAAAATAAATTTCGACGGCTAACCATTGCAGATAGAATAGCCTTCATCAAGAACAACAGTTGTTGCTTGAACTTCCTGTCGGCTGGACATACTGTGACACGATGCACTAGTTCATTTAACTGTAGCTCGTGTCACGCAAGGCACAACTCCTTACTCCACCTGGCAACAGCTCAGCCAAAAGCAACGGCCCAGAGGTTACGTCAAAACACCACACATGAAAGTCCCGGACCTCACAGCAGGCTAGGGAAAGGCTGGAATCTGCAAACAAAAAAGAAAATGTAAGTAATGTCTCATCTTGTCACGCAAATACAACTAAGGGGGTATTATTAGAAACGGCACGGGTCAACATTAACCATAACGGAGTCAATTTATGGCCAGAGCTCTGATTGACTCCGACTCGGAGTGCTCTTTCATAACAGAAAGACTAAAGGAAAGAATGAACCTGCAATCAAAGCATACATGTCCAAGTTTCGGGCATCAATAATACGCCATCAGCGCAGGTTAGAGAGTCGTGTCACATCCAATTAGGTTCCCTCACAAACCCCTTAGTGCGTTTTGATACACTTGGCCTTTGTCCCACCACAACTTACAGGGGGCTTCTGACTTTTCAGGTAAGCGCAATTACCCGTCAGGTATTCCCTGACTTAATCCTGGCGGATAAAAGGTTCTTCATTAATGAACCAGTTGACCTCATCCTAGGAGGCGACATTTATCCCCTAATTATTCTGAACGGTATACGGAAAAACGTTCTAAATACGCTTCTCGCCCAAGAAACCGCCTTCGGTTGGATTTTAACCGGCCGTGCGGACGCACATCACCCTACAAATACCCGGGTATCATTTTTGAATGAGATAGCCTTTAACCAACAGTTAACTTCGTTTTGGGAATTGGAAAATGTGCCAAAGAAAAGGGCATTTAATGAAGATAATGCCTATTGCGAGGCACTCTCCACGGCCATAACGACCAGAAACTCCGGCGGAAAATATGCAGTCGCCCTCCCCTTCAAACAGGATTTTCCTAACAACATCTGCTTAGGCCTTCTCTAAAGGGCGTTTGCTCTCAATTCTACCGGAATGAGATGCGCTTATCAAAGACACTGGCCGTACAGACAGAGTACAATAGGGTAGTATCGGAATATGAGACATCATAACACCTCAATCTACATATTGCTACTTCTTGCCCACCATGCACTTATAAAGAAAGAAAATACCACCACCAAAGTCCGAGTGGTATTCAACGCGTCGTGCCCTACCGCCAATGGCGCAAGCTTGAACGACGTGCTACATACAGGCCCCGTTCTCTAGGCCGATTTAACAATTTTTCTACTGCGCTGGCGGTTTTTCAAATATGTATTCAACAGCGTCATAGAAAAGATGTACCGACAAATATGGGTAGAGTCCAATCATACAAGATACCAAAGGATCGGTTTTCGTACCAATCCCAAGGATCCGATCAGCGCCTGCGAGTTGAAGACGGTAACCTTGGGTGTGAATTGTGCCCCATATCTGGCGATAAGGGCACTGCATCAACTAGCAGATGACGTGCAGCCTTCGTTATCAATAGCTGCAAATATCCTGCGGACAAGTATGTACATCGACGACGTCTTGGGAGGAGGTCACAGCCTTCGTTATCAATAGCTGCAAATATCCTGCGGACAAGTATGTACATCGACGACGTCTTGGGAAGGGGTCACAGCATCGATTCTGCGATTAAAGCTCGAGATGAAATCACGTAAGCACTGCAGTCAGCAGGATTTCCCCTTCGAAAATGGACTTCGAATTGCAGTAAAATACTCAAGGGATTACCCAAACAACATCTGATAAATGAAGATTTCCGGAGTTCGAAGACTCCAGTACTGTAAAACCCCTAGGCAAACGTTAGAACGCCCATTCTGTTTATTTCCACTTCATAGCGAAACCAATCGAGAATCGGGATATTTTAAGCTATCACCAAACTTTGCGACCCCCTAGGTGGGCTAGCCCCAATCATCATCGTAGAAAAAATCATAATGCAAAACATCTGGTTGAAAGGGACAGACTGGGACGAGTCAGTGTCGGCAAATACTTTGGAACGATGGCAAACCTTTATGTAATATTACCCCGCAATTGACCACATAAGACTACCACGATACTTTACGCCAACTAACGACTAAATACATGGGTTTTGCGACGCTTCAGAGAGGGCTTAGCGCCCGTGAAAACAATTTCATTACCACGACTTGAGCTATGCGGGGCTGTCTTGTTGGCCGAAACAATAGAATCCGTGCGCGAAAGCCTGAACTTAGGAAATTTTAACACACATCTATGGAGAGACTCAACGATTGTTATAGCATGGATCAAAAACTCCCCTGCCCCTGGTCGACTTTCATCGCTCACCGGGTAACGAAAATCGTTAAGAAAGTTGGAAACAAAGCTTGGCACTATGTCGAGTCCGCATACAATCCAGCATATTTGGCCAGCAGAGGGCTTTCAGCGAAGGATTTAGTAGACAACGCTCTGTGGTCGCAGGGACTTGGTTACAAGATGGCAAGACAAAATGGCCTACCCAGAAAAAGGAGCATGGGACAAACATCGAAGGAAAGAGGATACAAATTCCCGCAACTAAGCAAGTAAATGATACAGAGGACATCCTCGATAGATTTCCCTATTTTGCAAGGGCTTTGAAAGTTATATCGTATGTCATGAGGTTCTCCAAAAAAACTAATCCTAGAACCAAATCTTCATTCGACTCGACGTCTAATAGAAATTTATCAAAGGAAACATTATCCTAAAGAATTGGTTAACATAACAGCAGTACGGGATCCCGATGGTAAAAAATCTTATCCGTTCCGTCATCCACAATTGGAAGGTGTGCACTATTTACCGAAAGCGCTCCCAAACCCAACTTATGGGGAACATTCCGCGGGAACGGACCACTTTTTCTCGAGCATTTACGAATACCGGAGGGGATTTTACCGGACCATTCGACATCAAATCCTACAGCGGTAGAGAATGTCGTCTTTCAAAGGGCTACGTTTGCCTCTTCGTGTGTTTTTCTACCAAGGCTATTCATTTAGAGGCCACCAGCGACCTAAGTACTGCCTCTTTCCTGGCAGCATTCGATAGCTTCGTTGCTAGACGGGGATGTCCGAAGAACATCTACTCTGACAACGGAACTAACTTTGTCGGAGCAACCAGGGCGCTCCGTTCAGAGCTTAAAGCCTTTCTAGCAGACGCTCGCAACCAAATCCTGTCCAAATACAGCCAGCAAACCCTGACATGACATTTCATCCCAGCATGCGCGGATTATGGGAGGCAGGGGTCAAAAGTTTCAAGCATCACTTCAAAAGGATCGCTTTAGATCACAAATTTACTCTGAAGAGTTCAGCACCCTACTTTGTAGAATTGAATCGTTTCGCAATTCTCGACCATTAAGCCCCTCCTCCAATGAACCATCTAACCTGGAGCCACTCACTCCAGGACATTTCCTCATTGGGGGCCCCACCAGAGGTCGACGTCAGCGATAATCGTGCCTCCCGCGTCAACCGCTGGGAAAAGCTGAAAGCCTTACATCAGGGGTTTTGCAAACGGTGGAAATCCGAATATCTCACCGAATTGCAGAAACGTGTCAAATGGAAAAACCCACAATCGATCTTGCAACAACGGGACCTAGTAGTGATCAACGAATGGAGAATGGTATAAATGTATTTTGTTGTTGGTTTTACGGTCTGTTCATTTTACATTTTTTTGTAAGTATAACGAGCTCAAGACCAGTTGATAATAATTCTTAGTTAATTATTATTATTTTTGATTAGAGGAAAAATTGAGAGCAACAAACATATACAGGCTATAGTTATAGTACTATTTCGAAAACAGCCACGATTTCTCGTCAGAGTGAGTGGGTTCGATCTCCACAAGATCCTCTGAAAATAGCAAAAAACTATACGAATTAGTCTGACGAGAAATCGTGGCTGTTTTCGAAATAGTACTATAACTATATCCTGTATATGTTTGTTGCTTTCAATTTTTCCTCTAATCAAAAATAATAATAATTAACTAAGAATTATTATCAACTGGTCTTGAGCTCGTTATACTTACAAAAATATGTAAAATAAACAGACCGTAAAACCAACAACAAAATACATTTATACCGGAGCACGCGGTTATGTACAATAACTATCTTCTAAAAATAGAAAGAAGAATGTACACAAACAAAGTCCAACATACACGATTTACATAGAGACAGAATGTCTAAAAATATTGTGTATACCGTTGGCAAGATAACAAACAACAATTAGAGGAAAACGTGAATTAAGCAGCTTGCAAAACTACACGCAGCATAGCCTATGGGTTAGGCGGCTGCGCTGGCAATCAGAGTGAGTGGGTTCGATCTCCACAAGATCCTCTGAAAATAGCAAAAAACTATACGAATTAGTCTGACGAGAAATCGTGGCTGTTTTCGAAATAGTACTATAACTATAGCCTGTATATGTTTGTTGCTTTCAATTTTTCCTCTAATCAAAAATAATAATAATTAACTAAGAATTACTATCAACTGGTCTTGAGCTCGTTATACTTACAAAAATATGTAAAATGAAGAGACCGTAAAACCAACAACAAAATATTCCATAAATAAATATGTATTAAGTAAATAACGATAATTTCCTACAACATATAAAATGGCCAATTAATAAAATATATAACAATTAATAAACAATAAACAAATCAATACCTATAAAGAAATGTACACACAACGGAAACCATAGGATGCTTTTAGCAACCCAACAAGCGTTCCCGTAAATTTTTTTTAAGTATTTTTTTTACTTTTATACTAGGCGATATACACTTTTCCAGTTTTGATGTATTTGAAAATTTAAAGTAACTCTTTATCGAGTTCCAGACAACAGTTATTCACTTAAAATATTTCAGATTCATTTCAGGAAGATTGATAGGATTTATTACTGCTCCATTTTGTTGCGAATCCATAACACTGTGAATGTCAATACAGGTACATAGGACAAACAGAAAGAAAAATAAGCACAAGATTCCGAGAGCATATCAGGGACTACAACAAAAAAACACGAAAACCCACCATAATACCAGAATATAATTTCGCGAACCACATGTTTGAGAACAACTGCACCCCAGCTAACATAAAAACAACTGCTCGAATACTTCACGTACAAGGAAAAGGCCGGCGGCTTAATGTACTTGAGAACATGGAGATATACAAGTTAAAAACATTTGACGGCAGGATCATAAACGAACAAACCAACACTATTTCTGACGAAATATTTGAACCCTTAAGACTAGTTTACAAAAAACAGCACAAGCCAGCAGGTACAGCAACCAAACACGTAACAATGAACAGGCAAAAACGAAATATGAACCAAACTGCAAAAATCACCGATGTCTACCTACATCAACCTACCGCTTAGCTAACAAGCGGTATGTCTACATACCTACAAAAACAACCCTTGGGACAGATAACAATTCGGACGTATCAATACCGCGCACACACACACGCATATTAACGTTACCTACCACGAACACATAGATTGACATTACCTGCCACAGCACCCACGGACTATAAAAACAACGCAGCGGATAGACACAGACCAGAACGAAACTAGGCATTGAAAATGGCAGAACGCCGAAACCGGTTTGTCACAAAATCAAACTTGACAAGGGATGACGGAAAATCGTTCCAACAAAAATCAGCTCAGTACCCTGTCGGAAGATCAACACAACAAAATAAATCATTAAATAAACGCTTTACCGTGGTTGAAAAACTATACCACCTCAATCAGAAGACACAAGGGGAAGCGAATGTGCCCCCTAACCAACTAAGGTTTTAACACAGCCTGGAAAAATTTAAGCGATAGGTATGAGAATAAGCGTCTCCTTGTTAATACGCAAATAAAATCCCTGTTTAGTTTGACGTCAGTCGAACAAGAATGCGGAACAGCAATCAAAAAGCTTCAACGCGACATAAATAATTGCATCTCGGCACTTCAGTGTCATCAAATTGATATATCCAACTGGGATGCAATTATCACATATCTATGTTCTACAAAACTTCCCGAATGTACTCTGGCTTTATGCGAACAAACCATAGAAACCAAAACAGAGATACCGAAATGGGAGGGCATGGACAAATTCCTTTCCAACCGTTTCCAAACGTTGGAAACTGTTTCTGACCTCAGGGGTAGCAAATCATTTAAGGCATCCAAGAGTCAAAACAACACAAGAGAAACGCCTGCGAAACTTCGAGTATATCAAGCCAGCCTGCCAAAAGCATCTTCTAAAATGTAATAAAAAAATAAATAAAATAAAATAAATTTCGACGGCTAACCATTGCAGATAGACCAGCCTTCATCAAGAACAACAGTTGTTGCTTGAACTTCCTGTCGGCTGGACATACTGTGACACGATGCACTAGTTCATTTAACTGTAGCTCGTGTCACGCAAGGCACAACACCTTACTCCACCTGGCAACAGCGCAGCCAAAAGCAACGGCCCAGAGGTTACGTCAAAACACCACACATGAAAGCCCCCGGACCTCACAGCAGGCTAGGGACAGGCTGGAATCTGCAAACAAAAAAGAAAATGTAAGTAATGTCTCATCTTGTCACGCAAATACAACTAAGGGGGTATTATTAGGAACGGCACGGGTCAACATTAACCATAACGGAGTCAATTTATGGCCAGAGCTCTGATTGACTCCGACTCGGAGTGCTCTTTCATAACAGAAAGACTAAAGGAAAGAATGAACCTGCAATCAAAGCATACATGTCCAAGTTTCGGGCATCAATAATACGCCATCAGCGCAGGTTAGAGAGTCGTGTCACATCCAATTAGGTTCCCTCACAAACCCCTTAGTGCGTTTTGATACACTTGGCCTTTGTCCCACCACAACTTACAGGGGGCTTCTGACTTTTCAGGTAAGCGCAATTACCCGTCAGGTATTCCCTGACTTAATCCTGGCGGATAAAAGGTTCTTCATTAATGAACCAGTTGACCTCATCCTAGGAGGCGACATTTATCCCCTAATTATTCTGAACGGTATACGGAAAAACGTTCTAAATACGCTTCTCGCCCAAGAAACCGCCTTCGGTTGGATTTTAACCGGCCGTGCGGACGCACATCACCCTACAAATACCCGGGTATCATTTTTGAATGAGATAGCCCTTAACCAACAGTTAACTTCGTTTTGGGAATTGGAAAATGTGCCAAAGAAAAGGGCATTTAATGAAGATAATGCCTATTGCGAGGCACTCTCCACGGCCATAACGACCAGAAACTCCGGCGGAAAATATGCAGTCGCCCTCCCCTTCAAACAGGATTTTCCTAACAACATCTGCTTAGGCCTTCTCTAAAGGGCGTTTGCTCTCAATTCTGCCGGAATGAGATGCGCTTATCAAAGACACTGGCCGTACAGACAGAGTACAATAGGGTAGTATCGGAATATGAGACATCATAACACCTCAATCTACATATTGCTACTTCTTGCCCACCATGCACTTATAAAGAAAGAAAATACCACCACCAAAGTCCGAGTGGTATTCAACGCGTCGTGCCCTACCGCCAATGGCGCAAGCTTGAACGACGTGCTACATCCAGGCCCCGTTCTCTAGGCCGATTTAACAATTTTTCTACTGCGCTGTAGGTTTTTCAAATATGTTTTCAACAGCGACATAGAAAAGATGTACCGACAGATATGCGTAGAGTCCAATCATACAAGATACCAAAGGATCGTTTTTCGTAACAATCCGAAGGATCCGGACAGCGTCTACGAGCTGAAGACGGTAACCTTTGGTGTGAATTGTGCCCCATATCTGGCGATAAGGACACTGCACCAACTAGCAGATGACGTGGAGCCTTCGTTACCAATAGCTGCAAATATCCTGCGGACAAGTATGTACATCGACGACGTCTTGGGAGGAGGTCACAGCATCGGTTCTGCGATTAAAGCTCGAGATGAAATCACGCAAGCACTGCAGTCAGCAGGATTTCCCCTTCGAAAATGGACTTCGAATTGCAGTAAAATACTCAAGGGATTACCCAAACAACATCTGATAAATGAAGATTTCCGGAGTTCGAAGACTCCAGTACTGTAAAACCCCTAGGCAAACGTTAGAACGCCCATTCTGTTTATTTCCACTTCATAGCGAAACCAATCGAGAATCGGGATATTTTAAGCTATCACCAAACTTTGCGACCCCCTAGGTGGGCTAGCCCCAATCATCATCGTAGAAAAAATCATAATGCAAAACATCTGGTTGAAAGGGACAGACTGGGACGAGTCAGTGTCGGCAACTACTTTGGAACGATGGCAAACCTTTATGTAATATTACCCCGCAATTGACCACATAAGACTACCACGATACTTTACGCCAACTAACGACTAAATACATGGGTTTTGCGACGCTTCAGAGAGGGCTTAGCGCCCGTGAAAACAATTTCATTACCACGACTTGAGCTATGCGGGGCTGTCTTGTTGGCCGAAACAATAGAATCCGTGCGCGAAAGCCTGAACTTAGGAAATTTTAACACACATCTATGGAGAGACTCAACGATTGTTATAGCATGGATCAAAAACTCCCCTGCCCCTGGTCGACTTTCATCGCTCACCGGGTAACGAAAATCGTTAAGAAAGTTGGAAACAAAGCTTGGCACTATGTCGAGTCCGCATACAATCCAGCATATTTGGCCAGCAGAGGGCTTTCAGCGAAGGATTTAGTAGACAACGCTCTGTGGTCGCAGGGACTTGGTTACAAGATGGCAAGACAAAATGGCCTACCCAGGAAAAGGAGCATGGGACAAACATCGAAGGAAAGAGGATACAAATTCCCGCAACTAAGCAAGTAAATGATACAGAGGACATCCTCGATAGATTTCCCTATTTTGCAAGGGCTTTGAAAGTTATATCGTATGTCATGAGGTTCTCCCAAAAAACTAATCCTAGAACCAAATCTTCATTCGACTCGACGTCTAATAGAAATGTATCAAAGGAAACATTATCCTAAAGAATTGGTTAACATAACAGCAGTACGGGATCCCGATGGTAAAAAATCTTATCCGTTCCGTCATCCACAATTGGAAGGTGTGCACTATTTACCGAAAGCGCTCCCAAACCCAACTTATGGGGAACATTCCGCGGGAACGGACCACTTTTTCTCGAGCATTTACGAATACCGGAGGGGATTTTACCGGACCATTCGACATCAAATCCTACAGCGGTAGAGAATGTCGTCTTTCAAAGGGCTACGTTTGCCTCTTCGTGTGTTTTTCTACCAAGGCTATTCATTTAGAGGCCACCAGCGACCTGAGTACTGCCTCTTTCCTGGCAGCATTCGATAGCTTCGTTGCTAGACGGGGATGTCCGAAGAACATCTACTCCGACAACGGAACTAACTTTGTCGGAGCAACCAGGGCGCTCCGTTCAGAGCTTAAAGCCTTTCTAGCGGACGCTCGCAACCAAATCCTGTCCAAATACAGCCAGCAAACCCTGACATGACATTTCATCCCAGCATGCGCGGATTATGGGAGGCAGGGGTCAAAAGTTTCAAGCATCACTTCAAAAGGATCGCTTTAGATCACAAATTTACTCTGAAGAGTTCAGCACCCTACTTTGTAGAATTGAATCGTTTCTCAATGCTCGACCATTAAGACCCTCCTCCAATGATCCATCTAACCTGGAGCCACTCACTCCAGGACATTTCCTCATTGGGGGCCCCACCAGAGGTCGACGTCAGCGATAATCGTGCCTCCCGCGTCAACCGCTGGGAAAAGCTGAAAGCCTTACATCAGGGGTTTTGCAAACGGTGGAAATCCGAATATCTCACCGAATTGCAGAAACGTGTCAAATGGAAAAACCCACAATCGATCTTGCAACAACTGGACCTAGTAGTGATCAAGGAGGGCAACTTGCCTACCAACGAATGGAGAATGGGAAGAGTCGCCAAACTACATCCTGGTACGGATAATCGAGTTCGAGTCGTCGAACTCGACACAGCCAGAGGCCGAACAACTAGACCAATTCCGAAATTGGTTCTGCTGCCCCCCAGCGGGGAAGACGGAGCGAAGCAGTAGTTTCTACTCCTCTCGCTCCCCACTTCCACGTCTAGTTCCATCGAGTGCTTTCTTAATGAAGTAGGCGGTTCCTTCTACCCGAAAGTGAAACCTGCCACACAAAACGTATAAACGAAAGAGCAAAATGGCGTTCTTCGTTTTATAATCATAAACAATATCCAGCCTGTTCTTTGCTTTTTGCTCCTACAACATTTACCAGAATGGAAACAGGATAGTTGGAATTTTTTTCCGAATCTAAACTGGACTTGTATGAAATCTCAAAATTACTTCTATATGAAGTCACCAGGACAAACTGATGTATCCACCCCCTTTAAAGCGTTCCTACAGGGATGTAATGAAGCTGGCTTACAATGAGGATGAAATGACAAAATTTTATATGCAACATTGTAGTTGATTGCACTTGTAAAAATTTGAAGGTGCCCGAAAAAAAATTTTTTTTTTTAATTTGACAATATTAGTTGAGTAACAATGCACAACACAAAATAGATTTTTTACCCGAAAAATAAATGAAGAAAAATATATCAAAAATAATTATCGGAAATTCTCTCAGTGTCTTCGAGCAAGTGCACCATCTTGCTGTGCCCTCGTGCGATCAGCTGCTGCTTTGGTCCCTACGCTGGGTTTGGTAAAACTCACACAGCAGCTCTCCCGAATATAAGATCCTTTATAGCTGGCGGGATGACCCTGTCCAAATCCTTGAGATAGGCACTAGCATCCCCCTAAACACCTGCTCAGTACATATGAATACATGTAAGGGTTTTATTTACAAGCAGAGTTGCAGCAGGTATTTACATTGTTAAGACTATAGTCTCGACAAATAGGCAACTAAATGGAAGATCACTCTGTTTGAAATATTTTCAATAATGGTCTACTTCAAAACTTGGTCGACAAACCTCGTATCTCAGAATGAGTTTCAAAATGCCATATTTGAATGAAATTCGATACATACATATCTGCTGAGATAGCGCGTTGTTTAACAAATGTTAAATTGAAATGCAGAATTCATAACATACCTTTCTACTGTATAATGAACTTGTGCTTATAACTAAAATATAAACGATTTCATTTCATTTATCATTTCTATATACGAAACGCGTGATATCAGTATTTAAAGAGCTGTATACTAAACCACTAAAAAGCTTGAACTGCATAACGGAGTTCATGAAAAGTTTCTGAAGAGTCAAAATTTGTTTTAGACTATAATTGATAGAGTTCTACATTTATTCCATAAAGTACCCTATCAAAACGTTTTGTTTTAGTCAGCAATGTTTAATTAGTTTGTTCTCTTCTTTTATGTCCCTTTTATGTTTGTTTAAATCGTTTTACTAAGCCCTAGGCTTATAATCCCGTTAGCATTCAAACACGGATAAAATTTATTACCGAGCACAGAACATACTGGGAGGTAATCATACTTTTTAAAAAAGTAGTAAAAAAAACAAAAAGTTCATTATTTTCACTAATTTACGTTGCAAATCATCTTCCTCTTCTCTATTTTACTCAGTTGAAGTTGTTGTTTTTGAACTAGCGAATTATTTAAAAATCGGTCCCATCAAACAACAGCGTTGGCTTTTCATAAATGCCACCATGGGTTGTAATTTTTTATGAAAGCAATGTCAGGGGCTAATTGATTGCGTGAAGACCGATAAAGAATTGCTACTATCTGAACTACTGGGGCCGTCTTCATATTTCGAATATATGCCATGTGTAGTATTTATTTTATCCGTATCAGAGAGTAAAGGTGAGGATACATTTATTCAGCAACTTTAATACCCGAGGCACTTCTTTACCAGCCGAACGGTCAGCTAACGAAGCTTTCACAGGTCCTGTTGCACCCATACCAATGGCACCACTTTACTAATACGAATTATCCAGAATAATTCTGCCAAGTGCAGCCGTGAATGTGCCATGCTCACGCTGTAATAAAGAAAACGGAATGAATTACTTCATTTTCTTTACTATCTCCCTATTCTATGTTTTTGAAATTGAATTGTCAAATGAATGAGAAATGGCGTGATTTTGAGTATGGATAATATCAACTGCATTATCGAGTTCTTATCGCACCATACTAGTGATGTTGATTTTGTCATAGACGGGTACCGAAGACCCGATCTCTCAAAATCGGTATGGGCTACCCGTAAGAAGTCACACCGGAATAATAAGCCGGTTCCCATGCGTAACAGTGCTGGCAGTGCGTTTGATGAAAGCAATGATAAATTTACCCGTTTACCATCAGAGCGCCGTACTGAACGTTTATTAACATTCAACACGCGATGGCAACAAGCACCTGAAAGTGTACAACGTTTCGGATCTTGAGATATGCGTGTGGATACAAATTTGCTTGAAACCCCAAGTCGTATTATACCATCATGTAATATTGGGTTAAATTTATATCATTCTTTGGTATACTAAATACACGGGCCAAACAAAGTCTGCCGACTTTAAGGCTCCATGCTTATTTATAAGTATATTTGCAGCCTTCATATCAAGGGGCCGAATCTTATTGCTATGCACGCAATAAAGTCCAATTAGCAACTGCTGCATAACCGTCTTGATTTCACCAAGATTAATTTTCCCACTCAAAGATAATGACAAAATCTCCCAACTGAAAACTTTAATATCAATTCCATTTCTTTCGGTTCTTGGTTTTTCAACAACAACAAGCTTATCAAAGTCTAATTTTTTCGGTAAAGACAAATTAAATCCAAGAATCCGAATACAGAGCTATGAGTACTCTCTTGAAAATAAATTTTTTTGTACAGTACTAGCACTTGTTGCAACGAGTTGTACTCGGCGGTGAAATCCGAATACTGTGATATGAGTACTTTCTTGAAAATAAAGTTTTTGCACAGCATTAGTACCCGTCGACGAGGCAGGGTTGTATGTGAGCATAGGCATAATGTATGAGCAGATACCCGGCCACGCTGGCAAAGATGTTCGGTTGAGCATGATGATTAGCAAAATACCGAAAACTACACAGCGGTCCATATGTGACCCATAAGCCACCCGACATACGGAAATCTCCATCCGTAACACATTAATACTCCACAACTTAATATTCCAGAATGACTGGTTTTAGCGTCAAACGCAACAAAACAGAGACACGGGGCACCACGTTCACCATTCCGTGCCGCCTTTGTCAGAAGTCGCACAGCATTCGGCTGTGCCCAATTTATCGCGGCATGTCGAACACATACCGACTAAGGGTGGTCACCGACGCGCGGTACTGCAATAATTGTTTGTCGTCCTTTCACCAGAGGAGATCATATTCCAGCGAAGACCGTTGCCACAACATCAAAATCGCCGCGATACAAGAGACAAAATTGAACACGAGATCGGACTTACGAACTTATGATGGGTATAATGTACATCGAAAAGACCGCCCCAGCGGCCTTGGGGGTGGCCTTGCGTTCATTACACATCACTCTGTACAATATAATCTATTTTCCCCTGACGTCGACCCCAGGGACTCTACCTTAGAATGCCAAGGCATAGCAGTCCGGTCAGGAGACGCCGACCTGCAAATCATAAACATCTACAAGGTGGAGCAAAAGTAATCCTCCTATCAGAAAATGCTATAAATTTTGCGATTGTCCCCTAAAGTCAGTTCTGTTTTGACATTTGTGTAGTAAACACATGGGAAATACACGTTAATAAACAATGTTACGCTACACTGCTCCAGAACGCGGAATATTGCTGACTATTTATTTGACCAATAATCGGTCGGGGCCAAACGGTTACTGTGAATGGTGAGCGCTGCAGAGCAATGATCAACGAGTTCTTTTTGCCGCAACTTGATGAATTGGGATTGGAAAACATGTGGTTCCAACAAAACGGGGCAACAGCACACACTGCACGTGCCACAACCGATATGCTGAACATCGGAAGCTTACTTTTGCGCCACCTTGTATATTCCTCCTGTCACGTGCTGTCCTAGAGATTATCATCCCGACATTAGTGCGTTGCTAAGGGGCTATAACCGTCTAATCCTAGGCGACTTCAACGCGCATCACGATCTCTGGCACTCCAACTTGCCAGCAGACAGCAGAGGACACTCAATTGCAGACCAAATTGATAACTCAGCATTCTGTACAGTCAATGGAGATGCCCCCACCAGGGTGGCAGGTAACTGTCACAGTTCGCCAGAAATCTCCATAACGAGCGCGGGCCTTATTAACTTTGTCATCTGGCGACCGATGCTTACATTAGCTTCAGACCACCTACCCATCTTACTCTCTGCTGAACGACCGACCGACTTCATAACGACTGATAAAATAACATACATCAACTTCACCAAAGCGGACTGGGACCGCTTTACTGAATATACAGAGCGCTCCTTCGCTGCCTTACCCACTCCTGCGGACGTACGCAAAGGCGAAAGAGAGTTTCGTAAGATCATTGATTCAGCTTCATACCGCTACATTCCTGCTGGCAGAACACCAGAAATTCGTCCGAATTTCCCGGCAGAAGCTGCGGCGATGGCAAGAGAACGTGACCAGGTGAGACTCATCAATCCCGCAGATCCCAGAATAAAAGATCTCAATGCGGAAATTCGTAGGATTGTCAACGAACACAAGCTGACCAAGTGGAAACAACACCTTGAGACATGCAACCTCTCCGGCGGAGTCGGCAAATTATGGTCGACTGTCAAGGCCCTATCCAATCCGATCAAACACAAAGACAAGGTCGCCATTGCTTTCGGTGACAGCGTCAAATCGGACGCCAGGAAATGCGCGAGCCCCTTTTGCCGGCTGTTTATAATGCATCCACCTGCGGATAGGACTAAGAGAAGAGCCTTCCGACGTGCGCGCATACACAAACACTCTACTGCGCCCATTGCCGTCTCAGTCGCAGAGGTTAAGGAAGCCATAATGAAGGCCAACCCCTCAAAATCCATCGGACCCGACGAAATCGCCATGAAGATGATCAAACACCTTGGCCACGAAGGTCAGAGTTATTTAGCTGCTCTCTTTAATCTCTCTCTAACTACCTTCGTTATACCTGAGATATGGAAACAAGCGATTGTAGTTCCTCTACTAAAACCAGGGAAGCCGGCGAACCTAGGAGAGTCTTATTGCCCGATATCCCTCCTTTCGCCGGTAGCGAAACTACCAGAGCCCATTCTGCTTCCTTACTTCGTTACAAATCTAAAATTGGCCGATCATCAACATGATTTCCGCAAAAATCACAGCACGACATCCGCTTTGAACGCCATTACAACGCAGATTAACAACGGTTTGAATCAACATCCACCAAACCATAGGACGGTTCTCGTGGCACTTGACCTGTCAAATGCATGTGACACGGTCAATCACGCCACACTCCTCCGAGATCTGAACGAGACACCGCTTCCTGCGGCCTTAAGAGATGGAACGCTAATTACCTCAATGGTCGACAGGCACCAGTCAAATTTAGGAACAAGAAATCTAGACCACGAAGAATAAAACAAGGGGTGCCGCAAAGTGGTGTTCTCTCTCCCCTTTTGTTTAATTTCTATATTTCGAGACTCCCCCCCCCCCCCCTCCCCCAGAGGGAGTCTCCATTGTTTCCTACGCTGACGACTGCACGATAATGGCTTCGGGCAAGGGTCCCTCCATTGATGAACTCTGTATTAGAATCAACAGTTACCTCCATGACCTTTCCAGCTTCTTCACCGAGCGTAATCTGACCCTATCTCCGACTAAATCGACGGCGACCCTGTTTACTACATGGAATGCGCAGATGGGGCAAGAGTTAAATGTCCACGTAGACGGAGTACCTCTACCTACTGTCAACCACCCAAAAATCTTGGGAGTGACATTTGACAACGGCCTCACCTTCGCTGGTCATGCCACCGCAATAGCCTCAAAGGTACAGAGCCGCAATAAGATCGTCAAGTCACTGGCCGGCAGTACTTGAGGAAAAGACAAAGAAACATTGCTACATATAAGGCTATTGGCCGGCCGGTTATTGACTATGCTGCGCCTATATGGTCGCCCAATCTTTCTGACACCAACTGGAGGAAATTGCAAGTCTGCCAAAACACCGCCATCAGAACTGCTACGGGAGGTCTACTTATGTCATCTGAGTCTCACCTCCATCAAGAGGCAAAATTGCTCAATGTTCAAGAGCACGCGGAACTCTTGAGTAGACAGTTCCTTCTGAACTGTGATAAACCTAGTCATCCAAACCGACATCTTTTGGATGTAGCACCGCCCCCCAGAGACATAAGGAGACATCTCCGTAAGCATTACGATGAGATCCGGCATCATATTTCTTTGCCGTTTGATCTGCGGAACCATAGACGGGCTCTAAATGACCTCCACACTGAGTCGGTAGATAGATCTCTCAGATCTCGGCCTGTGAATCCCGTTACTAATACTTAACCACCGGAATTGGCTGAAGAGGAGCGTGTACTTCCGAGGGAGACTAGAGTCATACTATCACAACTTCGCTCTGGATATTGTAATGGGTTAAACTCTTACTTATCCAGACTGAGCCCCAACATACCAAATACATGCCCTGCATGTGGTATGACCCCTCATGATACCATACATCTCCTCTCCTGTTCAGTTGAACCCACTCTTCTAACACCTACATCACTCTGGTCAAACCCTGTGGAAACTGCGCGTTTCCTCGGACTTCCGTTAGAAGAGCCTGATGACAATTTAGAGTGATCGAGCCCATTGGGCAGGGCGAAGCACTGTTATCAACAACAACAACAACAACCGTTGCCACCAGTGCAACGAACAGAACCATACCTCGTCACACCGACGAGGCACCACCAACTACCAACGAAACCGACGACGATGAAATAAGCTCAGATGGAGCACTATCAATCCACATTGCGGAGCAAACAATGACACAGGCGGAACAAGTAGCTGGACTCTTGCCGACGACTGCATTGATGGACTGCTTCGACCACAAAGAGACGGGAATCAAACGCGAACTGCAACGCAAATATGAAAAACTGAACCGAAAATTGGACCAGTTAACGGTCCGACGCGATCACAGTAACAGTCAACAAACACACGAATTTAACAAAAGGTTCGTAAACCTAACAACAGTGGCCATTATCAACGAAGAAGCGCACCTTCTAGGGAAGGGCCTGAAGCACAACATCGCGGATAACAATGAAGCAAAAAGAACTGAGCAAGCGATAGTAGATGCAGAGGTTGCAATATCGCTTCTTCCATATGAGGAACAGGAGCACGCAAGGCACATGTGCAGAGAAATCATAAGCAAGGAAGTAAGAGCCCAGGAAGCACAAAAAGGAAATAAGGAGCTGAAAATATTGAAAAGGCTACAACGAAAGCTAAAAAATAACAACATCGTCACAACGAAGGCAGACAAAGGAAACACAACGGTGCTAATCAGTAAGGATGAATATATAGCAAAGACAGAGAAGCTCATCGAGGAAATGAAATGCCGCATTATTAGGGATAACCCCACGGATAAATACCAGACCGAAGTTCAAGAGGTTATAAAAAATGCTACCAAAATAATAGACGAGAGGATGGCATATACCCTAACACAAATGAATCCATCTGCTCCTCCACTCATTGCGTTACCTAAAATCCACAAGCAGGATACGCCGATGAGACCTATAATTAATTTTAAGTCCGCGCCGGGTTATAAACTATCGAAACATCTAACAACGATTTTAAAGGACACTCTGAAACTAGGGCACGAATACACAATAAGCAATACGATAGAACTACTACCGTTAAACTCACAAGGAGCAGTAAACTCGTATCCTTTGACATAAAGGACTTATACCCGTCAATACCACTAACAGATACAATGGATATAGTCAACGAAACACTACTGGACAGAACTGAAGATAAGGTAAAAACTGCGCAAATTACCAACGCGCTAAGAACAACGCTGCGGCAAAACTATTTCCGGTTGAACAACAAAATATATAGACAGACAAACGGACTAGGAATGGGTAACCCAACATTGGCCATTCTCATGGAAACATTCATGCAAAACTTGGAAGGAAAATATATACAGGAGTTAAAAACCAAGTTAGGCGTGGCATTCTACGCTAGATACGTGGATGACATCATCTGCATCCTAAATGACGATAACGAAGAGCAAATACTCGAGTTCCTCAACAGGCAACATAGCAACATAGAGTTCACAATGGAAGTAGAAAAAGATGGAATAATGAACTACCTGGACCTAACTATAGGGATTGACAAAATAACAATAGGTTCAACTACGGCATTTATAGAAAACCGACTGCCACGGACACCATTATACACTCTACATCAAACCATCCGCAACAGCACAAAAATGCAGCATTGAGGCACTTAGTGGATAGGCTTCAGAGAACGCTGCTCCCACAGGAAGCATACTGGAGAGAGCTTAATACAATATATAACATAGCGGCAAATAATGGATACAAGAAAGCACTTGTGGATAAACTCAGAAGTAGCCATGGAACACAAAAAAGAGTAAACGTAGAGGAAAATCCAATGGTTTGGACGGCAATGACATACACTGGAAAAGCGACGTACAAATTAGCAAAGTTCTTTAAAAGATATAACATCAACACAGCATTCAGAACATCTAACAACGTCGGACAAAAACTAAGAACCGACACTAATTCTGATGACCCATTCAACAGACACGGAGTGTATAGGCTTACCTGTTGTTATGGTTTACTTTCAATTGATCGTCATTTTTATTTGGTTCAATGCGGTTGGTTGGGTGACAGTTTTGATTCACCTTCCGGTTTGACGTTTAGCTACGGGAAAGTGCGTGATTTTTGCTGAAGTGGCAGCACAAATATTCCCATAGAATGGAAAAGGCACCAATAACGGAACTTTTAATCTCCAGACAAACAAGTGTTTGGTGTGTTCTTCGTGTGCCCAGAGTTAAATTGCGGGTAACCCAGGGCGCCCGAAAGTGTCAGAAAAAAGGGAAATGGGCAATTGTTATCAAAAAGGGTTTTTCCTTTGGAGGGTGAATTCAAAGTAATTATGTTGGTAAAAGTGCACGAGTACAAAGTATGCACGGAATAAACAATGCCGTTTTTGTAATGCAATATCTTGAAAAACAAAAACCAATACATTTCCAAAACCACCAAAGTGAAGGATACACCCCCAAAATGCCATATTGTCCAGGGTGGGAGACACATGGAATCCTGTCCTGATCCCTGACTTTAACACGGCTGACATCAAATCTGCAACCGAACGCGAGTAAAATTAGGTACATTGCCAGAATACATTTTAGCAGCAAATGGCCATCTATTATTAGTCAACTTGTAAAGTATGGTATAATTATGCTTAAATGTGCTTTATCAACGAAACCTGTAGATCGGAATATTGTTGTCAATGGCTAGGTCGGATGGGGAGCTCCATGTGTCTCCTATTCCAAACCCAGTAACGCACCAAACGCATGATCTAGAACCTTCCTATTTTTGCGCGCCGACGAAAGCGTGCCTTCAGGGTTCGGACTTGATCAAAATTGCAGTAATTTTAATACCTACTGCACTTTATAGAAATAAAAAAATTTACCTTCAATAAAAATATCCACTGAGTGAAAAAGTAAGAGTACTAAAATCATTTTTATTTATGCCTCAAATCAAAGCGTAATTACAGTACTTTGTGTTTTAAGTAATTCCTGCAGTGCGATGCAAAAGCAAAGTCATATCTTTAACGTTAGTTTCAATAATATATATTATCCTTTTTTTTTTTGTTTTGAAATGCGTGCTGTACTTTTACGAAGATCGGTAGTAGTGAAAAGGTATTTAAAATAAAAGTAAAAGTCCGAGCCCTGATGGCAGCCACCAACCCGAGTGGCAAAAATCATGCCACGTCAGACTCGGTAGCGGAACTTTTCCATTGCGCAGTCGCCGTTGATTGACGATTTTCAAGCATAGCGGCGTCACCGGCATTCGACCAAATCAAACGTACGAGGTGTGTTCAAAAAGTATCGCGAATTTTGTGTTTTTTCAAAAATTATTTATTTATTCATGAATATCTATTTTGTCCCCTTCAAAGTAATCCCCATGAGATATTATACACTTGTGCCAACGGTTTTTCCAATCTTCGAAGCACTTCAAAAAATCATTTTTTTGTATCTTGTTAAGCTCCTCCTTCGATGCCGTCTTTATCTCGTCAAGAGAAGCGTAGCGTCGTCCTTTCATGGGCCTCTTCAGTTTAGGGAACAAGAAAAAGTCACAGGGGGCCAGATCTGGGAAATACGGTGGCTGCGGCATCATTAGTGTGTTGTTTTTGGCCAAAAAGTCGCGCACAAGCAACAATGCGTGAGCAGGGGCGTTATCGTGGTGCAAAAGCCAATTTTTGTTCTTCCACAAATCCGGGAGTTTCTGGCGGATTGCTTCGCGCAAATTGCGCATAACTTGCAGGTAATATTCCTTATTGACCGTTCTTCCCTGTGGCAAGAACTCATGATGCACCACGCCCCTGAAATCGAAGAAACTGTCAGCAAAACTTTCACATTCGACCGAACTTGGCGCGCTTTTTTCGGTCTTGGTTCGTGCGGCAGCTTCCATTGAGATGATTGAGCTTTGGTTTCCACGTCATAACCATAAACCCACGATTCGTCCCCAGTTATGACCCTCTGGAGCAAATTTGGGTCGTCGCGGACAGAGTTTAACATCTCATTAGCAATGTTCATGCGATGCTGTATTTGGTCACAATTGAGCAATTTTGGTACGAATTTCGCGTAAAAATCGAAGACGATCCAAAACACGTGCAAGCAAAGCAGCTGTCAACAATTAACTGAACATTCAAAATGGCCGAGCTTGTCGGCATAAGTGAGAGACATGAGTACCAACATAACGCCACAAAAAATTCGAAATTCGAATATACGTAACCAGCGAAAATTCAAAATTCGCGATACTTTTTGAACACACCTCGTATAACTGAGTTGGACACGAGCGGTCATGTGCGAGTGAAGTGAACAAAAAAAAAAAAATAATAAAAATTGTATATAGCAAAGAAAACTGTGACTTGTGAAACAAATTTGTGTATAACACCATTCATATGCGTACTGTTGACCACTAAAACTGATGTCGGTTGGTTATCGCTTTGCTATAATCGAAACATAATAGACTACGATAGCTATTAAATTGAAATTATTTGTTCGCATTCAGCTTACTGTATATGTGCGTAGTTCTGTGTAGTAATGGCAATAATCGTATTTTGATAATATTTGCCAAACATAGCTCTATCGTTTATCATCAAAATGTATACCTTTATGTGTAAAAGAAAAAATTTTATTAATTCCGGATTAAATATGTGGAGAGAATACCAATAGAGAGACCAAAAGAACACCAGTAAAAGGGGAAAGTCCTATCGGGTAAGTAAACTGACATATATATAAATGATTTACGAAATATCCATGATTATTTTTCCTGTGCCAACTGGAGTGAGTATACCAGATTTCGTTCCATCTCCATCCAAACGCTACCTACTGAAATAAGCTGGTTTTTTTGCGGCATTAGTTACGGTTGCGATCATCTATGTTTCGAAACGTTTTGAACCAAGTTTAGTTTAATTTTAATCGCACGTTTATGTTTAGTTAGAAATTTTCGTGGTTGTTATAAAACTGGGAGGGTGTCGAGCGACGCGTTTGATATCTTTAACGGTGGTCCGAGGGAGGAAATTAAAGAATTTGTTTCAGTGAAAAGTTATTAGCAAAAAAAACTCTAAAATGGCCTAGGTTCGATCCCAAATAAGAGGCTTTATCCAAGGTATTTAGGTGCATAACACTTTTCTGCGTAGGCGGCCTTCGGCCGCGCTTCAAAAAACTAACCCTTAGCCTGTCCAACACCGGCTACACGGTCCACAATATTTCTGCGCAGAGCACATTTCTGCACTTTTCGGTACACCCTTATCTGTAATTAAATAACCACATGGAAATGACAGAAAAATTTCAACTTTAATTGCAAATATATCGGGACAGACATAGGATAGGACCCGTCGTTTGATACCTTCCCCGATATTTTTGGACGTGTATTAGCAGTTGCGTGCGGTCGTATAGAATTACCCTAATTTTGTTCCGGCACTAAAATAATTTTTTTTTGGTCTGCCTATTGCTGGGCAATAAGTAGGTGGAGAGAGAAAAATTTTTTCGGTCAGTGGTTATTGTCTTGGATATTACGGGGTAAAGATAATTTGTTGAATTGGTTACCGATGTAGCTAAGATATGGATAATTTTATTAGCTAAATTATTATTATACCGGTCATTGCCAATCAAACGATAGCTTTAAATTTTTCCAAGGAAATTTAATCAATTTTAATATTCATATAGATACAGCTGCCTGTGCAACAAATAATAACAGCCTATCTGAGGTTTGGCTGTTAATGCTACTGGCATAAGCAAAGACTTTTGCCTTAGCAACAACCTGATCTTTAAGGCCCGGTTTCACCAACTCGACTTAACTTAGCTAAGTAGCGATTTTCACTTTTTCAGTTTCACCACCTAACTTAGCTAAGTCACAACTTAGTCAACTTGCCAGCTGACTTATTCTCGACTAAGCAGTGTTGCTGTGGTTCAAAACCTAAATGTCAGTAATGTTGCTAATTTGTTTTGTGCAACGCCCCAGTCGGAAACTTTACCATGCTTGACTTTAACACGGTAAGCGTAGATGCATGTGAACGCTTGTTTTCTAGCATGCAACCATTACGAAACTATCGTTTTCAATTAACCGCTAAATTTAGTACCTTCCAACTAAAGAGCAGTGGGTGTAATATCAATACATTCCTTCGTGTATGTCCATAAATGCCCATTTCGCACTGGGGTATTGGGATGTGCAGAGTTGTCTGGTATGAAAAAATACTACTATGCATAAAACAGCTGATCGGGTTGTTGTGTTCAGAATTATTTAAGTCGCTCAGTTGGTGAAACCCAAAATTAAGTTAGTCTCGAATCTGTGCTAACTTAAGTCACGACTTAGTTTTAGTCTTAGTCGCGTTGGTGAAACCGGCCCTAAGTCTTTATAGTTTTAATGATTTTATATATATATATATAAAAGCAAATTGTATTTACCTTTTTTTGTTTGCAGAACGCATCAACGCCCACCGCACACGGCGCTAGACAAACAACCGGTAACTAAACCGGCAACAATAAGACCGGCAACAACAACCACCACCACCAACAAAACCGGTAACAACTAGGTGGCAATAACCACTTGGTAATAACAGAGCCCGGCAACAAACAATCCGGCAGTAACACCGGCGGCAACAACAAATCCGGTAACAAAAAAACCCGGTAACAACATAAAAGCAGTGACCACAGCAGGGGCCGCTTCTTTTAGGCCCCTGCACTAACAGTAACCACCGGTAACAACAACTCTTCTAGGCCCACTGCACAACCACCCGGATCGACCACAACAACACAGCAGTGACAACAGCGGGGGCCGCCATGATATGGGCCCGCCGCACTAAGCATCAGCAAGAACAACAATAACAACCGGTTACAACAAAACCGGCAACAACACAGAAGTAACATCAGCGAGGGCCGTCCTATCATAGACCCGTCGCACCACCAGCAACAACATGACCAGCAGAGACAACAACAACAGTAGCGCCCTACTAACGGCCTACTACAACCACCGGGTGAGAAAAAACTAATGTAGTAGCTAGTTCTGTTGTTTTTTTATAAACTTAGTTGAAATAAAGTTTAATTATAAACATTTCAGAGTTAAGGAAAATAAAAATACTAAACTAAAACAAACTCAATTTATATGAAAGAAAAGATTAAAGAAACAATAAATTTTTTAAGGCATAGGGAGAAAAGAAGAAAAAGAAAAGAAAAAACATTTTTATAAAAAAAAATTTATAAGTTAGATTGAGGTTAAGTAAAATCAGAAAAAAAAAACTTATAAAAATTATAAGTTAGATTGAGGTTGGATAGGTAAACTCAGAATAACGAAGAAGATAATTAACAGAATTGTTACAGTAGAATAAGGAGGGAGAGAAGAAGTGGTCCTCCAACGCAATGAAAGAGCCTAGAACATAAGATACTCGTATAAGATTAAAGATAGAAATAAGAGTCAATTTAAAAATTGAATTAAAGAAAGAAGGTATGATTAACTTAAAGATATAGTAGAAATACAGATTTGAGAAATCAATCAGGGAAGACAATAATAACCGCATCTACCATAAATAAATAAACCATATATATATATATATGCACATAAATAAATAAAATATAGATATTTACTTATTTCGTAAAATATTTTATAAATAAATTTATAAAATATTCCATAAATAAATATTAATATGTATTAAGTAAATAACGATAATTTCCTACAACATATAAAATGGCCAATTAATAAAATATATAACAATTAATAAACAATAAACAAATCAATACCTATAAAGAAATGTACACACAACGGAAACCATAGGATGCTTTTAGCAACCCAACAAGCGTTCCCGTAAATTTTTTTTAAGTATTTTTTTTACTTTTATACTAGGCGATATACACTTTTCCAGTTTTGATGTATTTGAAAATTTAAAGTAACTCTTTATGGAGTTCCAGAAAACAGTTATTCACTTAAAATATTTCAGATTAATTTCAGGAAGATTGATAGGATTTATTACTGCTCCATTTTGTTGCGAATCCATAACACTGTGAATGTCAATACAGCTACATAGGACAAACAGGAAGAAAAATAAGCACAAGATTCCGAGAGCATATCAGGGACTACAACAAAAAAACACGAAAACCCACCATAATACCAGAATATAATTTCGCGAACCACATGTTTGAGAACAACTGCACCCCAGCTAACATAAAAACAACTGCTCGTATACTTCACGTACAAGGAAAAGGCCGGCGGCTTAATGTACTTGAGAACATGGAGATATACAAGTTAAAAACATTTGACGGCAGGATCATAAACGAACAAACCAACACTATTTCTGACGAAATATTTGAACCCTTAAAACTAGTTTACAAAAAACAGCACAAGCCAGCAGGTACAGCAACCAAACACGTAACAATGAACAAGCAAAAACGAAATATGAACCAAACTGCAAAAATCACCGATGTCTACCTACATCAACCTACCGCTTAGCTAACAAGCGGTATGTCTACATACCTACAAAAACAACCCTTGGGACAGATAACAATTCCGACGTATCAATACCGCACACACACACACGCATATTAACGTTACCTACCACGAACACATAGATTGACATTACCTGCCACAGCACCCACGGACTATAAAAACAACGCAGCGGATAGACACAGACCAGAACGAAACTAGGCATTGAAAATGCAGAACGCCGAAACCGGTTTGTCACAAAATCAAACTTGACAAGGGATGACGGAAAATCGTTCCAACAAAAATCAGCTCACTACCCTGTCGGAAGATCAACACAACAAAAACAATCATTAAATAAACGCTTTACCGTGGTTGAAAAACTATACCACCTCAATCAGAAGACACAAGGGGAAGCGAATGTGCCCCCTAACCAACTAAGGTTTTAACACAGCCTGGAAAAATTTAAGCGATAGGTATGAGAATAAGCGTCTCCTTGTTAATACGCAAATAACATCCCTGTTTAGTTTGACGTCAGTCGAACAAGAATGCGGAACAGCAATCAAAAAGCTTCAACGCGACATAAATAATTGCATCTCGGCACTTCAGTGTCATCAAATTGATATATCCAACTGGGATGCAACTATCACATATCTATGTTCTACAAAACTTCCCGAATGTACTCTGGCTTTATGGGAACAAACCATAGAAACCAAAACAGAGATAACGAAATGGGAGGGCATGGACAAATTCCTTTCCAACCGTTGGAAACTGTTTCTGACCTCAGGGGTAGCAAATCATTTAAGGCATCCAAGAGTCAAAACAACACAAGAGAAACGCCTGCGAAACTTCGAGTATATCAAGCCAGCCTGCCAAAAGCATCTTATAAAATGTAATAAAAAAATAAATAATAAAATAAATTTCGACGGCTAACCATTGCAGATAGAATAGCCTTCATCAAGAACAACAGTTGTTGCTTGAACTTCCTGTCGGCTGGACATACTGTGACACGATGCACTAGTTCATTTAACTGTAGCTCGTGTCACGCAAGGCACAACTCCTTACTCCACCTGGCAACAGCTCAGCCAAAAGCAACGGCCCAGAGGTTACGTCAAAACACCACACATGAAAGTCCCGGACCTCACAGCAGGCTAGGGAAAGGCTGGAATCTGCAAACAAAAAAGAAAATGTAAGTAATGTCTCATCTTGTCACGCAAATACAACTAAGGGGGTATTATTAGAAACGGCACGGGTCAACATTAACCATAACGGAGTCAATTTATGGCCAGAGCTCTGATTGACTCCGACTCGGAGTGCTCTTTCATAACAGAAAGACTAAAGGAAAGAATGAACCTGCAATCAAAGCATACATGTCCAAGTTTCGGGCATCAATAATACGCCATCAGCGCAGGTTAGAGAGTCGTGTCACATCCAATTAGGTTCCCTCACAAACCCCTTAGTGCGTTTTGATACACTTGGCCTTTGTCCCACCACAACTTACAGGGGGCTTCTGACTTTTCAGGTAAGCGCAATTACCCGTCAGGTATTCCCTGACTTAATCCTGGCGGATAAAAGGTTCTTCATTAATGAACCAGTTGACCTCATCCTAGGAGGCGACATTTATCCCCTAATTATTCTGAACGGTATACGGAAAAACGTTCTAAATACGCTTCTCGCCCAAGAAACCGCCTTCGGTTGGATTTTAACCGGCCGTGCGGACGCACATCACCCTACAAATACCCGGGTATCATTTTTGAATGAGATAGCCTTTAACCAACAGTTAACTTCGTTTTGGGAATTGGAAAATGTGCCAAAGAAAAGGGCATTTAATGAAGATAATGCCTATTGCGAGGCACTCTCCACGGCCATAACGACCAGAAACTCCGGCGGAAAATATGCAGTCGCCCTCCCCTTCAAACAGGATTTTCCTAACAACATCTGCTTAGGCCTTCTCTAAAGGGCGTTTGCTCTCAATTCTACCGGAATGAGATGCGCTTATCAAAGACACTGGCCGTACAGACAGAGTACAATAGGGTAGTATCGGAATATGAGACATCATAACACCTCAATCTACATATTGCTACTTCTTGCCCACCATGCACTTATAAAGAAAGAAAATACCACCACCAAAGTCCGAGTGGTATTCAACGCGTCGTGCCCTACCGCCAATGGCGCAAGCTTGAACGACGTGCTACATACAGGCCCCGTTCTCTAGGCCGATTTAACAATTTTTCTACTGCGCTGGCGGTTTTTCAAATATGTATTCAACAGCGTCATAGAAAAGATGTACCGACAAATATGGGTAGAGTCCAATCATACAAGATACCAAAGGATCGGTTTTCGTACCAATCCCAAGGATCCGATCAGCGCCTGCGAGTTGAAGACGGTAACCTTGGGTGTGAATTGTGCCCCATATCTGGCGATAAGGGCACTGCATCAACTAGCAGATGACGTGCAGCCTTCGTTATCAATAGCTGCAAATATCCTGCGGACAAGTATGTACATCGACGACGTCTTGGGAGGAGGTCACAGCCTTCGTTATCAATAGCTGCAAATATCCTGCGGACAAGTATGTACATCGACGACGTCTTGGGAAGGGGTCACAGCATCGATTCTGCGATTAAAGCTCGAGATGAAATCACGTAAGCACTGCAGTCAGCAGGATTTCCCCTTCGAAAATGGACTTCGAATTGCAGTAAAATACTCAAGGGATTACCCAAACAACATCTGATAAATGAAGATTTCCGGAGTTCGAAGACTCCAGTACTGTAAAACCCCTAGGCAAACGTTAGAACGCCCATTCTGTTTATTTCCACTTCATAGCGAAACCAATCGAGAATCGGGATATTTTAAGCTATCACCAAACTTTGCGACCCCCTAGGTGGGCTAGCCCCAATCATCATCGTAGAAAAAATCATAATGCAAAACATCTGGTTGAAAGGGACAGACTGGGACGAGTCAGTGTCGGCAAATACTTTGGAACGATGGCAAACCTTTATGTAATATTACCCCGCAATTGACCACATAAGACTACCACGATACTTTACGCCAACTAACGACTAAATACATGGGTTTTGCGACGCTTCAGAGAGGGCTTAGCGCCCGTGAAAACAATTTCATTACCACGACTTGAGCTATGCGGGGCTGTCTTGTTGGCCGAAACAATAGAATCCGTGCGCGAAAGCCTGAACTTAGGAAATTTTAACACACATCTATGGAGAGACTCAACGATTGTTATAGCATGGATCAAAAACTCCCCTGCCCCTGGTCGACTTTCATCGCTCACCGGGTAACGAAAATCGTTAAGAAAGTTGGAAACAAAGCTTGGCACTATGTCGAGTCCGCATACAATCCAGCATATTTGGCCAGCAGAGGGCTTTCAGCGAAGGATTTAGTAGACAACGCTCTGTGGTCGCAGGGACTTGGTTACAAGATGGCAAGACAAAATGGCCTACCCAGAAAAAGGAGCATGGGACAAACATCGAAGGAAAGAGGATACAAATTCCCGCAACTAAGCAAGTAAATGATACAGAGGACATCCTCGATAGATTTCCCTATTTTGCAAGGGCTTTGAAAGTTATATCGTATGTCATGAGGTTCTCCAAAAAAACTAATCCTAGAACCAAATCTTCATTCGACTCGACGTCTAATAGAAATTTATCAAAGGAAACATTATCCTAAAGAATTGGTTAACATAACAGCAGTACGGGATCCCGATGGTAAAAAATCTTATCCGTTCCGTCATCCACAATTGGAAGGTGTGCACTATTTACCGAAAGCGCTCCCAAACCCAACTTATGGGGAACATTCCGCGGGAACGGACCACTTTTTCTCGAGCATTTACGAATACCGGAGGGGATTTTACCGGACCATTCGACATCAAATCCTACAGCGGTAGAGAATGTCGTCTTTCAAAGGGCTACGTTTGCCTCTTCGTGTGTTTTTCTACCAAGGCTATTCATTTAGAGGCCACCAGCGACCTAAGTACTGCCTCTTTCCTGGCAGCATTCGATAGCTTCGTTGCTAGACGGGGATGTCCGAAGAACATCTACTCTGACAACGGAACTAACTTTGTCGGAGCAACCAGGGCGCTCCGTTCAGAGCTTAAAGCCTTTCTAGCAGACGCTCGCAACCAAATCCTGTCCAAATACAGCCAGCAAACCCTGACATGACATTTCATCCCAGCATGCGCGGATTATGGGAGGCAGGGGTCAAAAGTTTCAAGCATCACTTCAAAAGGATCGCTTTAGATCACAAATTTACTCTGAAGAGTTCAGCACCCTACTTTGTAGAATTGAATCGTTTCGCAATTCTCGACCATTAAGCCCCTCCTCCAATGAACCATCTAACCTGGAGCCACTCACTCCAGGACATTTCCTCATTGGGGGCCCCACCAGAGGTCGACGTCAGCGATAATCGTGCCTCCCGCGTCAACCGCTGGGAAAAGCTGAAAGCCTTACATCAGGGGTTTTGCAAACGGTGGAAATCCGAATATCTCACCGAATTGCAGAAACGTGTCAAATGGAAAAACCCACAATCGATCTTGCAACAACGGGACCTAGTAGTGATCAACGAATGGAGAATGGTATAAATGTATTTTGTTGTTGGTTTTACGGTCTGTTCATTTTACATTTTTTTGTAAGTATAACGAGCTCAAGACCAGTTGATAATAATTCTTAGTTAATTATTATTATTTTTGATTAGAGGAAAAATTGAGAGCAACAAACATATACAGGCTATAGTTATAGTACTATTTCGAAAACAGCCACGATTTCTCGTCAGAGTGAGTGGGTTCGATCTCCACAAGATCCTCTGAAAATAGCAAAAAACTATACGAATTAGTCTGACGAGAAATCGTGGCTGTTTTCGAAATAGTACTATAACTATATCCTGTATATGTTTGTTGCTTTCAATTTTTCCTCTAATCAAAAATAATAATAATTAACTAAGAATTATTATCAACTGGTCTTGAGCTCGTTATACTTACAAAAATATGTAAAATAAACAGACCGTAAAACCAACAACAAAATACATTTATACCGGAGCACGCGGTTATGTACAATAACTATCTTCTAAAAATAGAAAGAAGAATGTACACAAACAAAGTCCAACATACACGATTTACATAGAGACAGAATGTCTAAAAATATTGTGTATACCGTTGGCAAGATAACAAACAACAATTAGAGGAAAACGTGAATTAAGCAGCTTGCAAAACTACACGCAGCATAGCCTATGGGTTAGGCGGCTGCGCTGGCAATCAGAGTGAGTGGGTTCGATCTCCACAAGATCCTCTGAAAATAGCAAAAAACTATACGAATTAGTCTGACGAGAAATCGTGGCTGTTTTCGAAATAGTACTATAACTATAGCCTGTATATGTTTGTTGCTTTCAATTTTTCCTCTAATCAAAAATAATAATAATTAACTAAGAATTACTATCAACTGGTCTTGAGCTCGTTATACTTACAAAAATATGTAAAATGAAGAGACCGTAAAACCAACAACAAAATATTCCATAAATAAATATGTATTAAGTAAATAACGATAATTTCCTACAACATATAAAATGGCCAATTAATAAAATATATAACAATTAATAAACAATAAACAAATCAATACCTATAAAGAAATGTACACACAACGGAAACCATAGGATGCTTTTAGCAACCCAACAAGCGTTCCCGTAAATTTTTTTTAAGTATTTTTTTTACTTTTATACTAGGCGATATACACTTTTCCAGTTTTGATGTATTTGAAAATTTAAAGTAACTCTTTATCGAGTTCCAGACAACAGTTATTCACTTAAAATATTTCAGATTCATTTCAGGAAGATTGATAGGATTTATTACTGCTCCATTTTGTTGCGAATCCATAACACTGTGAATGTCAATACAGGTACATAGGACAAACAGAAAGAAAAATAAGCACAAGATTCCGAGAGCATATCAGGGACTACAACAAAAAAACACGAAAACCCACCATAATACCAGAATATAATTTCGCGAACCACATGTTTGAGAACAACTGCACCCCAGCTAACATAAAAACAACTGCTCGAATACTTCACGTACAAGGAAAAGGCCGGCGGCTTAATGTACTTGAGAACATGGAGATATACAAGTTAAAAACATTTGACGGCAGGATCATAAACGAACAAACCAACACTATTTCTGACGAAATATTTGAACCCTTAAGACTAGTTTACAAAAAACAGCACAAGCCAGCAGGTACAGCAACCAAACACGTAACAATGAACAGGCAAAAACGAAATATGAACCAAACTGCAAAAATCACCGATGTCTACCTACATCAACCTACCGCTTAGCTAACAAGCGGTATGTCTACATACCTACAAAAACAACCCTTGGGACAGATAACAATTCGGACGTATCAATACCGCGCACACACACACGCATATTAACGTTACCTACCACGAACACATAGATTGACATTACCTGCCACAGCACCCACGGACTATAAAAACAACGCAGCGGATAGACACAGACCAGAACGAAACTAGGCATTGAAAATGGCAGAACGCCGAAACCGGTTTGTCACAAAATCAAACTTGACAAGGGATGACGGAAAATCGTTCCAACAAAAATCAGCTCAGTACCCTGTCGGAAGATCAACACAACAAAATAAATCATTAAATAAACGCTTTACCGTGGTTGAAAAACTATACCACCTCAATCAGAAGACACAAGGGGAAGCGAATGTGCCCCCTAACCAACTAAGGTTTTAACACAGCCTGGAAAAATTTAAGCGATAGGTATGAGAATAAGCGTCTCCTTGTTAATACGCAAATAAAATCCCTGTTTAGTTTGACGTCAGTCGAACAAGAATGCGGAACAGGAATCAAAAAGCTTCAACGCGACATAAATAATTGCATCTCGGCACTTCAGTGTCATCAAATTGATATATCCAACTGGGATGCAATTATCACATATCTATGTTCTACAAAACTTCCCGAATGTACTCTGGCTTTATGCGAACAAACCATAGAAACCAAAACAGAGATACCGAAATGGGAGGGCATGGACAAATTCCTTTCCAACCGTTTCCAAACGTTGGAAACTGTTTCTGACCTCAGGGGTAGCAAATCATTTAAGGCATCCAAGAGTCAAAACAACACAAGAGAAACGCCTGCGAAACTTCGAGTATATCAAGCCAGCCTGCCAAAAGCATCTTCTAAAATGTAATAAAAAAATAAATAAAATAAAATAAATTTCGACGGCTAACCATTGCAGATAGACCAGCCTTCATCAAGAACAACAGTTGTTGCTTGAACTTCCTGTCGGCTGGACATACTGTGACACGATGCACTAGTTCATTTAACTGTAGCTCGTGTCACGCAAGGCACAACACCTTACTCCACCTGGCAACAGCGCAGCCAAAAGCAACGGCCCAGAGGTTACGTCAAAACACCACACATGAAAGCCCCCGGACCTCACAGCAGGCTAGGGACAGGCTGGAATCTGCAAACAAAAAAGAAAATGTAAGTAATGTCTCATCTTGTCACGCAAATACAACTAAGGGGGTATTATTAGGAACGGCACGGGTCAACATTAACCATAACGGAGTCAATTTATGGCCAGAGCTCTGATTGACTCCGACTCGGAGTGCTCTTTCATAACAGAAAGACTAAAGGAAAGAATGAACCTGCAATCAAAGCATACATGTCCAAGTTTCGGGCATCAATAATACGCCATCAGCGCAGGTTAGAGAGTCGTGTCACATCCAATTAGGTTCCCTCACAAACCCCTTAGTGCGTTTTGATACACTTGGCCTTTGTCCCACCACAACTTACAGGGGGCTTCTGACTTTTCAGGTAAGCGCAATTACCCGTCAGGTATTCCCTGACTTAATCCTGGCGGATAAAAGGTTCTTCATTAATGAACCAGTTGACCTCATCCTAGGAGGCGACATTTATCCCCTAATTATTCTGAACGGTATACGGAAAAACGTTCTAAATACGCTTCTCGCCCAAGAAACCGCCTTCGGTTGGATTTTAACCGGCCGTGCGGACGCACATCACCCTACAAATACCCGGGTATCATTTTTGAATGAGATAGCCCTTAACCAACAGTTAACTTCGTTTTGGGAATTGGAAAATGTGCCAAAGAAAAGGGCATTTAATGAAGATAATGCCTATTGCGAGGCACTCTCCACGGCCATAACGACCAGAAACTCCGGCGGAAAATATGCAGTCGCCCTCCCCTTCAAACAGGATTTTCCTAACAACATCTGCTTAGGCCTTCTCTAAAGGGCGTTTGCTCTCAATTCTGCCGGAATGAGATGCGCTTATCAAAGACACTGGCCGTACAGACAGAGTACAATAGGGTAGTATCGGAATATGAGACATCATAACACCTCAATCTACATATTGCTACTTCTTGCCCACCATGCACTTATAAAGAAAGAAAATACCACCACCAAAGTCCGAGTGGTATTCAACGCGTCGTGCCCTACCGCCAATGGCGCAAGCTTGAACGACGTGCTACATCCAGGCCCCGTTCTCTAGGCCGATTTAACAATTTTTCTACTGCGCTGTAGGTTTTTCAAATATGTTTTCAACAGCGACATAGAAAAGATGTACCGACAGATATGCGTAGAGTCCAATCATACAAGATACCAAAGGATCGTTTTTCGTAACAATCCGAAGGATCCGGACAGCGTCTACGAGCTGAAGACGGTAACCTTTGGTGTGAATTGTGCCCCATATCTGGCGATAAGGACACTGCACCAACTAGCAGATGACGTGGAGCCTTCGTTACCAATAGCTGCAAATATCCTGCGGACAAGTATGTACATCGACGACGTCTTGGGAGGAGGTCACAGCATCGGTTCTGCGATTAAAGCTCGAGATGAAATCACGCAAGCACTGCAGTCAGCAGGATTTCCCCTTCGAAAATGGACTTCGAATTGCAGTAAAATACTCAAGGGATTACCCAAACAACATCTGATAAATGAAGATTTCCGGAGTTCGAAGACTCCAGTACTGTAAAACCCCTAGGCAAACGTTAGAACGCCCATTCTGTTTATTTCCACTTCATAGCGAAACCAATCGAGAATCGGGATATTTTAAGCTATCACCAAACTTTGCGACCCCCTAGGTGGGCTAGCCCCAATCATCATCGTAGAAAAAATCATAATGCAAAACATCTGGTTGAAAGGGACAGACTGGGACGAGTCAGTGTCGGCAACTACTTTGGAACGATGGCAAACCTTTATGTAATATTACCCCGCAATTGACCACATAAGACTACCACGATACTTTACGCCAACTAACGACTAAATACATGGGTTTTGCGACGCTTCAGAGAGGGCTTAGCGCCCGTGAAAACAATTTCATTACCACGACTTGAGCTATGCGGGGCTGTCTTGTTGGCCGAAACAATAGAATCCGTGCGCGAAAGCCTGAACTTAGGAAATTTTAACACACATCTATGGAGAGACTCAACGATTGTTATAGCATGGATCAAAAACTCCCCTGCCCCTGGTCGACTTTCATCGCTCACCGGGTAACGAAAATCGTTAAGAAAGTTGGAAACAAAGCTTGGCACTATGTCGAGTCCGCATACAATCCAGCATATTTGGCCAGCAGAGGGCTTTCAGCGAAGGATTTAGTAGACAACGCTCTGTGGTCGCAGGGACTTGGTTACAAGATGGCAAGACAAAATGGCCTACCCAGGAAAAGGAGCATGGGACAAACATCGAAGGAAAGAGGATACAAATTCCCGCAACTAAGCAAGTAAATGATACAGAGGACATCCTCGATAGATTTCCCTATTTTGCAAGGGCTTTGAAAGTTATATCGTATGTCATGAGGTTCTCCCAAAAAACTAATCCTAGAACCAAATCTTCATTCGACTCGACGTCTAATAGAAATGTATCAAAGGAAACATTATCCTAAAGAATTGGTTAACATAACAGCAGTACGGGATCCCGATGGTAAAAAATCTTATCCGTTCCGTCATCCACAATTGGAAGGTGTGCACTATTTACCGAAAGCGCTCCCAAACCCAACTTATGGGGAACATTCCGCGGGAACGGACCACTTTTTCTCGAGCATTTACGAATACCGGAGGGGATTTTACCGGACCATTCGACATCAAATCCTACAGCGGTAGAGAATGTCGTCTTTCAAAGGGCTACGTTTGCCTCTTCGTGTGTTTTTCTACCAAGGCTATTCATTTAGAGGCCACCAGCGACCTGAGTACTGCCTCTTTCCTGGCAGCATTCGATAGCTTCGTTGCTAGACGGGGATGTCCGAAGAACATCTACTCCGACAACGGAACTAACTTTGTCGGAGCAACCAGGGCGCTCCGTTCAGAGCTTAAAGCCTTTCTAGCGGACGCTCGCAACCAAATCCTGTCCAAATACAGCCAGCAAACCCTGACATGACATTTCATCCCAGCATGCGCGGATTATGGGAGGCAGGGGTCAAAAGTTTCAAGCATCACTTCAAAAGGATCGCTTTAGATCACAAATTTACTCTGAAGAGTTCAGCACCCTACTTTGTAGAATTGAATCGTTTCTCAATGCTCGACCATTAAGACCCTCCTCCAATGATCCATCTAACCTGGAGCCACTCACTCCAGGACATTTCCTCATTGGGGGCCCCACCAGAGGTCGACGTCAGCGATAATCGTGCCTCCCGCGTCAACCGCTGGGAAAAGCTGAAAGCCTTACATCAGGGGTTTTGCAAACGGTGGAAATCCGAATATCTCACCGAATTGCAGAAACGTGTCAAATGGAAAAACCCACAATCGATCTTGCAACAACTGGACCTAGTAGTGATCAAGGAGGGCAACTTGCCTACCAACGAATGGAGAATGGGAAGAGTCGCCAAACTACATCCTGGTACGGATAATCGAGTTCGAGTCGTCGAACTCGACACAGCCAGAGGCCGAACAACTAGACCAATTCCGAAATTGGTTCTGCTGCCCCCCAGCGGGGAAGACGGAGCGAAGCAGTAGTTTCTACTCCTCTCGCTCCCCACTTCCACGTCTAGTTCCATCGAGTGCTTTCTTAATGAAGTAGGCGGTTCCTTCTACCCGAAAGTGAAACCTGCCACACAAAACGTATAAACGAAAGAGCAAAATGGCGTTCTTCGTTTTATAATCATAAACAATATCCAGCCTGTTCTTTGCTTTTTGCTCCTACAACATTTACCAGAATGGAAACAGGATAGTTGGAATTTTTTTCCGAATCTAAACTGGACTTGTATGAAATCTCAAAATTACTTCTATATGAAGTCACCAGGACAAACTGATGTATCCACCCCCTTTAAAGCGTTCCTACAGGGATGTAATGAAGCTGGCTTACAATGAGGATGAAATGACAAAATTTTATATGCAACATTGTAGTTGATTGCACTTGTAAAAATTTGAAGGTGCCCGAAAAAAAATTTTTTTTTTTAATTTGACAATATTAGTTGAGTAACAATGCACAACACAAAATAGATTTTTTACCCGAAAAATAAATGAAGAAAAATATATCAAAAATAATTATCGGAAATTCTCTCAGTGTCTTCGAGCAAGTGCACCATCTTGCTGTGCCCTCGTGCGATCAGCTGCTGCTTTGGTCCCTACGCTGGGTTTGGTAAAACTCACACAGCAGCTCTCCCGAATATAAGATCCTTTATAGCTGGCGGGATGACCCTGTCCAAATCCTTGAGATAGGCACTAGCATCCCCCTAAACACCTGCTCAGTACATATGAATACATGTAAGGGTTTTATTTACAAGCAGAGTTGCAGCAGGTATTTACATTGTTAAGACTATAGTCTCGACAAATAGGCAACTAAATGGAAGATCACTCTGTTTGAAATATTTTCAATAATGGTCTACTTCAAAACTTGGTCGACAAACCTCGTATCTCAGAATGAGTTTCAAAATGCCATATTTGAATGAAATTCGATACATACATATCTGCTGAGATAGCGCGTTGTTTAACAAATGTTAAATTGAAATGCAGAATTCATAACATACCTTTCTACTGTATAATGAACTTGTGCTTATAACTAAAATATAAACGATTTCATTTCATTTATCATTTCTATATACGAAACGCGTGATATCAGTATTTAAAGAGCTGTATACTAAACCACTAAAAAGCTTGAACTGCATAACGGAGTTCATGAAAAGTTTCTGAAGAGTCAAAATTTGTTTTAGACTATAATTGATAGAGTTCTACATTTATTCCATAAAGTACCCTATCAAAACGTTTTGTTTTAGTCAGCAATGTTTAATTAGTTTGTTCTCTTCTTTTATGTCCCTTTTATGTTTGTTTAAATCGTTTTACTAAGCCCTAGGCTTATAATCCCGTTAGCATTCAAACACGGATAAAATTTATTACCGAGCACAGAACATACTGGGAGGTAATCATACTTTTTAAAAAAGTAGTAAAAAAACAAAAAGTTCATTATTTTCACTAATTTACGTTGCAAATCATCTTCCTCTTCTCTATTTTACTCAGTTGAAGTTGTTGTTTTTGAACTAGCGAATTATTTAAAAATCGGTCCCATCAAACAACAGCGTTGGCTTTTCATAAATGCCACCATGGGTTGTAATTTTTTATGAAAGCAATGTCAGGGGCTAATTGATTGCGTGAAGACCGATAAAGAATTGCTACTATCTGAACTACTGGGGCCGTCTTCATATTTCGAATATATGCCATGTGTAGTATTTATTTTATCCGTATCAGAGAGTAAAGGTGAGGATACATTTATTCAGCAACTTTAATACCCGAGGCACTTCTTTACCAGCCGAACGGTCAGCTAACGAAGCTTTCACAGGTCCTGTTGCACCCATACCAATGGCACCACTTTACTAATACGAATTATCCAGAATAATTCTGCCAAGTGCAGCCGTGAATGTGCCATGCTCACGCTGTAATAAAGAAAACGGAATGAATTACTTCATTTTCTTTACTATCTCCCTATTCTATGTTTTTGAAATTGAATTGTCAAATGAATGAGAAATGGCGTGATTTTGAGTATGGATAATATCAACTGCATTATCGAGTTCTTATCGCACCATACTAGTGATGTTGATTTTGTCATAGACGGGTACCGAAGACCCGATCTCTCAAAATCGGTATGGGCTACCCGTAAGAAGTCACACCGGAATAATAAGCCGGTTCCCATGCGTAACAGTGCTGGCAGTGCGTTTGATGAAAGCAATGATAAATTTACCCGTTTACCATCAGAGCGCCGTACTGAACGTTTATTAACATTCAACACGCGATGGCAACAAGCACCTGAAAGTGTACAACGTTTCGGATCTTGAGATATGCGTGTGGATACAAATTTGCTTGAAACCCCAAGTCGTATTATACCATCATGTAATATTGGGTTAAATTTATATCATTCTTTGGTATACTAAATACACGGGCCAAACAAAGTCTGCCGACTTTAAGGCTCCATGCTTATTTATAAGTATATTTGCAGCCTTCATATCAAGGGGCCGAATCTTATTGCTATGCACGCAATAAAGTCCAATTAGCAACTGCTGCATAACCGTCTTGATTTCACCAAGATTAATTTTCCCACTCAAAGATAATGACAAAATCTCCCAACTGAAAACTTTAATATCAATTCCATTTCTTTCGGTTCTTGGTTTTTCAACAACAACAAGCTTATCAAAGTCTAATTTTTTCGGTAAAGACAAATTAAATCCAAGAATCCGAATACAGAGCTATGAGTACTCTCTTGAAAATAAATTTTTTTGTACAGTACTAGCACTTGTTGCAACGAGTTGTACTCGGCGGTGAAATCCGAATACTGTGATATGAGTACTTTCTTGAAAATAAAGTTTTTGCACAGCATTAGTACCCGTCGACGAGGCAGGGTTGTATGTGAGCATAGGCATAATGTATGAGCAGATACCCGGCCACGCTGGCAAAGATGTTCGGTTGAGCATGATGATTAGCAAAATACCGAAAACTACACAGCGGTCCATATGTGACCCATAAGCCACCCGACATACGGAAATCTCCATCCGTAACACATTAATACTCCACAACTTAATATTCCAGAATGACTGGTTTTAGCGTCAAACGCAACAAAACAGAGACACGGGGCACCACGTTCACCATTCCGTGCCGCCTTTGTCAGAAGTCGCACAGCATTCGGCTGTGCCCAATTTATCGCGGCATGTCGAACACATACCGACTAAGGGTGGTCACCGACGCGCGGTACTGCAATAATTGTTTGTCGTCCTTTCACCAGAGGAGATCATATTCCAGCGAAGACCGTTGCCACAACATCAAAATCGCCGCGATACAAGAGACAAAATTGAACACGAGATCGGACTTACGAACTTATGATGGGTATAATGTACATCGAAAAGACCGCCCCAGCGGCCTTGGGGGTGGCCTTGCGTTCATTACACATCACTCTGTACAATATAATCTATTTTCCCCTGACGTCGACCCCAGGGACTCTACCTTAGAATGCCAAGGCATAGCAGTCCGGTCAGGAGACGCCGACCTGCAAATCATAAACATCTACAAGGTGGAGCAAAAGTAATCCTCCTATCAGAAAATGCTATAAATTTTGCGATTGTCCCCTAAAGTCAGTTCTGTTTTGACATTTGTGTAGTAAACACATGGGAAATACACGTTAATAAACAATGTTACGCTACACTGCTCCAGAACGCGGAATATTGCTGACTATTTATTTGACCAATAATCGGTCGGGGCCAAACGGTTACTGTGAATGGTGAGCGCTGCAGAGCAATGATCAACGAGTTCTTTTTGCCGCAACTTGATGAATTGGGATTGGAAAACATGTGGTTCCAACAAAACGGGGCAACAGCACACACTGCACGTGCCACAACCGATATGCTGAACATCGGAAGCTTACTTTTGCGCCACCTTGTATATTCCTCCTGTCACGTGCTGTCCTAGAGATTATCATCCCGACATTAGTGCGTTGCTAAGGGGCTATAACCGTCTAATCCTAGGCGACTTCAACGCGCATCACGATCTCTGGCACTCCAACTTGCCAGCAGACAGCAGAGGACACTCAATTGCAGACCAAATTGATAACTCAGCATTCTGTACAGTCAATGGAGATGCCCCCACCAGGGTGGCAGGTAACTGTCACAGTTCGCCAGAAATCTCCATAACGAGCGCGGGCCTTATTAACTTTGTCATCTGGCGACCGATGCTTACATTAGCTTCAGACCACCTACCCATCTTACTCTCTGCTGAACGACCGACCGACTTCATAACGACTGATAAAATAACATACATCAACTTCACCAAAGCGGACTGGGACCGCTTTACTGAATATACAGAGCGCTCCTTCGCTGCCTTACCCACTCCTGCGGACGTACGCAAAGGCGAAAGAGAGTTTCGTAAGATCATTGATTCAGCTTCATACCGCTACATTCCTGCTGGCAGAATACCAGAAATTCGTCCGAATTTCCCGGCAGAAGCTGCGGCGATGGCAAGAGAACGTGACCAGGTGAGACTCATCAATCCCGCAGATCCCAGAATAAAAGATCTCAATGCGGAAATTCGTAGGATTGTCAACGAACACAAGCTGACCAAGTGGAAACAACACCTTGAGACATGCAACCTCTCCGGCGGAGTCGGCAAATTATGGTCGACTGTCAAGGCCCTATCCAATCCGATCAAACACAAAGACAAGGTCGCCATTGCTTTCGGTGACAGCGTCAAATCGGACGCCAGGAAATGCGCGAGCCCCTTTTGCCGGCTGTTTATAATGCATCCACCTGCGGATAGGACTAAGAGAAGAGCCTTCCGACGTGCGCGCATACACAAACACTCTACTGCGCCCATTGCCGTCTCAGTCGCAGAGGTTAAGGAAGCCATAATGAAGGCCAACCCCTCAAAATCCATCGGACCCGACGAAATCGCCATGAAGATGATCAAACACCTTGGCCACGAAGGTCAGAGTTATTTAGCTGCTCTCTTTAATCTCTCTCTAACTACCTTCGTTATACCTGAGATATGGAAACAAGCGATTGTAGTTCCTCTACTAAAACCAGGGAAGCCGGCGAACCTAGGAGAGTCTTATTGCCCGATATCCCTCCTTTCGCCGGTAGCGAAACTACCAGAGCCCATTCTGCTTCCTTACTTCGTTACAAATCTAAAATTGGCCGATCATCAACATGATTTCCGCAAAAATCACAGCACGACATCCGCTTTGAACGCCATTACAACGCAGATTAACAACGGTTTGAATCAACATCCACCAAACCATAGGACGGTTCTCGTGGCACTTGACCTGTCAAATGCATGTGACACGGTCAATCACGCCACACTCCTCCGAGATCTGAACGAGACACCGCTTCCTGCGGCCTTAAGAGATGGAACGCTAATTACCTCAATGGTCGACAGGCACCAGTCAAATTTAGGAACAAGAAATCTAGACCACGAAGAATAAAACAAGGGGTGCCGCAAAGTGGTGTTCTCTCTCCCCTTTTGTTTAATTTCTATATTTCGAGACTCCCCCCCCCCCCCCTCCCCCAGAGGGAGTCTCCATTGTTTCCTACGCTGACGACTGCACGATAATGGCTTCGGGCAAGGGTCCCTCCATTGATGAACTCTGTATTAGAATCAACAGTTACCTCCATGACCTTTCCAGCTTCTTCACCGAGCGTAATCTGACCCTATCTCCGACTAAATCGACGGCGACCCTGTTTACTACATGGAATGCGCAGATGGGGCAAGAGTTAAATGTCCACGTAGACGGAGTACCTCTACCTACTGTCAACCACCCAAAAATCTTGGGAGTGACATTTGACAACGGCCTCACCTTCGCTGGTCATGCCACCGCAATAGCCTCAAAGGTACAGAGCCGCAATAAGATCGTCAAGTCACTGGCCGGCAGTACTTGGGGAAAAGACAAAGAAACATTGCTACATATAAGGCTATTGGCCGGCCGGTTATTGACTATGCTGCGCCTATATGGTCGCCCAATCTTTCTGACACCAACTGGAGGAAATTGCAAGTCTGCCAAAACACCGCCATCAGAACTGCTACGGGAGGTCTACTTATGTCATCTGAGTCTCACCTCCATCAAGAGGCAAAATTGCTCAATGTTCAAGAGCACGCGGAACTCTTGAGTAGACAGTTCCTTCTGAACTGTGATAAACCTAGTCATCCAAACCGACATCTGGATGTAGCACCGCCCCCCAGAGACATAAGGAGACATCTCCGTAAGCATTACGATGAGATCCGGCATCATATTTCTTTGCCGTTTGATCTGCGGAGCCATAGACGGGCTTTAAATGACCTCCACACTGAGTCGGTAGATACATCTCTCAGATCTCGGCCTGTGAATCCCGTTACTATTACTTAACCACCGGAATTGGTTGAAGAGGAGCGTGTACTTCCGAGGGAGACTAGAGTCATACTAGCACAACTTCGCTCTGGATATTGTAATGGGTTAAACTCTTACTTATCCAGACTGAGCCCCAACATACCAAATACATGCCCTGCATGTGGTATGACCCCTCATGATACGATACATCTCTTCTCCTGTTCAGTTGAACCCACTCTTCTAACACCTACATCACTCTGGTCCAACCCTGTGGAAACTGCGCGTTTCCTCGGACTTCCGTTAGAAGAGCCTGATGACAATTTAGAGTGATCGAGCCCATTGGGCAGGGCGAAGCACTGTTAACAACAACAACAACAACAACCGTTGCCACCAGTGCAACGAACAGAACCATACCTCGACTCACACCGACGAGGCACCACCAACTAACAACGAAACCGACGACGATGAAGTAAGCTCAGATGGAGCACTATCAATCCACATTGCGGAGCAAATAATGACACAGGCGGAACAAGTATCTGACGAAGAAGTCAATAGAAGGGAGGACATTACCCCACTTACGTCAAGGGTTCAACAGGTTGCGTCGGGACCTCGCCGTTTTCGACCGCTACTAAATCACGAGAATCCCTCAAGCCATCCACGCGGGGATGGCGCTGAGACACGTCCTTTCCGCCTATCGCCGCGGAACCACGCCCGTTCCGCTTGTTACGACGTTCCGCTGGCAGGGCGGCCCCGTATCCATCACGTACGCAAGGCGCAGCTCTCGCGCTACACGAGAGGACTCCGCCTGGTTTCCGAACAGGACGCCTAGGAGAGGCGCCTTTAATGATCACGCGAGCCTTTGTAGCCATCGCTTCAACGACCATGGTCCGACTCGCGGTGGGGGGCGAACTCCACATAGTGAGCACCCTCATCGATCCGTGCGCTCCCAATTCAATGATCGACGCGAACCTAGCCAAGGATCTCCATTTAGAGGGTACCGGCAAGTACTTTGCGGGAAATATGGGGTAATCGGAGAAGTGACGACCCAGGCCACAGTCGTGGCTCGTTATTCGCGGCTCAGTCGGACAACCTCACTCGATCCGTTAGTAGCGACGCCGTTCCAATTCATGAAGCTGGCGGATCCTACTTTCTACTACGGCTTAAATTGGGCGCCGATGTCTACGCCAACATTATGGTCAGCAGCGCACCGCCATCGACTGTAGGGGGGCTGCTGACCCAGGCAACCATATTTGGCTTGATGGTTTCGGGAGCCCACCAGCAACAAACTTGTACATAACCTAAAATAAGTAAAGTGCACTAAAGTTAATCCACGTTCATAACTACTAACCGTTTCTTTTCACCCACAGAACCGCATACAGGACAGCTGCGCTGGGGTGACGATCGGAAATAGGAATCCACGTAATTTTAAGTCCTAAATGTAATTTCTTGCCTCTACGGGACTGGCTGACCGCGTTTGGCCTAAATACTAAGGCACACCCTAATGTTCAAAGCTTTTTTTATAATTTATCTGGGTCAAAACCGATAACCGTTTACCCCGCCGGAAAATAGCGAGAGCTAGGATTCGGCGGTGGGTACGACCTAATTTATTAATTTTCACCTTGTCACTTCTTTTCCAAGTTACCAAAGGTAAGTCTTGTTCCTATCCACCAAATTTCATTTAACTTCCATATCATTTAAATAATCTCAATAACTTTGAATTTCCATAACTTGGAACTTAATAAACGTTGCTAATCATTGTTCTTATATCTGAATTAATGAGTTTTATTTTTTTCTTTTTTACACTTATTACGAGCGGCTATAACTTGGTATTCGACATACCAAGTGAGAAACGCCGTAACAATGTCATTTTTAAATTCTGGCCGGGTTAATTTTGTCAACTCTTTACTTAATTTTTTTAAATTCATTCAAGCAAAATCAGCCTTAAAGTTACTTCTAGTTTCATATGTTCATTATCACAGAAGTTATAATTTCGTAAACAATCTCAAAAGAAGGATGGTAAATATCTTCCGGTAAAACTAGTGGATTACATCCCCTTAAACAGAATTTAAATGTTACACTAACGTAAGATAAATCCAAGACATTCCCGAGCTTATTAGAGGTAACAGTAATCCGATTAAACCAAAGGTCCGACATTTCATCCAAAAAGTCATTATACCCCAGTTTGAATGGAATTGGCACAATATATGCGGCAAGTAAAAATCGCCCAAAACAATCGCTGAATCGGCTGATTTAGTCATTCTGCTTACAAGCAAGGAAACATGCTGCATATAGACTAAAATATCAGAAGTGGCAGCTATGTATAAAAAAATATGCGGACGCACTTGAATTCAGATGAATTGGTGACAGCTATATGAACCTCCTCAGAAGGTAGTGATGAGTGAACGTCTATCAGAACGATCACTTCTAAATACCTGATAATCATCATACAATATGTCTTCAATAAAAATATACGGTTTTATCCAAGTTTCGGTAAAGGAAATAATGTTATAATTACAGGAAAGAGATTTTGAATTAACTTCACCTAATTTTATATTTAAAACTCTGACGTTATGATAGTAAAAATTTTCAGACTTTACACTTAATTTTTTGGTACAGTATTATCACGTGGGACCCTAGCATATAACTCTTGAAATATATGCTGCATAACTACTTCTAGAGATATGCACTATGAAAAATTATGTATCGTTATCTCCTGTTTTTCTAGAGTTGTCGCAGACTACATCTCCTTAAAAACGTGTTTCCAAGTATCTCTTGTTTCAAAAATTTACTTTATTAGTTTTAGATTTGCAAACTCCGATCAACACAGTGAAGGCTCCAAATTTGTTAGGAGGTTGGAAAGACCGTGTTTACAATCCTTACTTTTTTCACAAATTATCTTTATTTGTTTTACCTTTATCATATTAGCTGTCGGAATGCAACATATTTCGATCAACAGAGTAAATACTTCAGTTTTGTAGGGAGGTTATTTCAGCAACTCGATATACAGCAAAGTCAGCAAGAAATTATTTCAGGCTAGATATGCAGGTATATCGTTACGTGAAGTGGCAAATGGAAGCCTATACAGCCTTACAAGTTGTAGTGCGAACACCCAATGCGCAAAGGGATATTTTTTGCGAAATTTAGACGACAAAAAAGGGAAATTAAAAGGCACGTAGCGTCTAAACAATATAGCAGGAACAGCAAAATTCAGTTAGCCGATTAATTCAGAATAGTCAACCTCACCGATAATCAGCCTATATTCGTTTTACTTGTTTTTGAAAAACGGGGTACCAAAGACATGAGCAATACTCATGAACCAACGATGTATAGAGATTCTTTGTTAGGTATGGATCATCAAACTCTTAACCCACCTCTTATCGATGACTCTTGAGCCCACTTTGATCGACACAGTTTGGGATCAAAAAGGACGCCTAAATCAATTGCAACAGATATACTTTTTAAAGGGGCATTATTTAATAAATAGGATGTTTAAACTGGCTTCACTCGATGAAATGTCATTTGCTTACATTTAGAGCAATTCAAAGTAAATAGATTTCCCATGCACCAGCATATTGGAATGAGCCCAAATCAGCCTGAAGAAGATCTCTGGAAGGCTTGTCAGCGGGACAGTACCTAAAGCAAAGTTTTACATTATCCTCACACATTAATGTTTTGGAATACAAGATAATCGGCGGTAAATCGTTTATGAACAGGTTAAACAGAAATGGGCCCAAATCGTTCCCCTGAGGCACACCTGAAGTTACGTCAGTCGTTTTAGAAAGTGTGTGACTGAACAGAACCCTTTAGAGTCCTGTGTGTAAGACAGCTTTTGAGCCATAAATCACATCGGTTCATTATTACTCAAAAACCCTTCTAATGAGGAGATTATAAGGAACTGCACTGATATTGAAGTTGAACAATTACGATAGTGGTGCTTCGCTGGAGCGGCCGTGGCTCGAAAGCACCGCGGTCGAATTGTGATTTTGATAAAAGGAAAGAAATAAGAAAAAATGAGAATCCTCGTTATAATAAAGGCCGTATATTTGTGTAAAATATAATTATAAACAATTGGTTACCTTTAAGAATATTTGATAAGGTCGAAAATCCTGGGGGGCCTTGATGTGTTACTGCGTCGAAGTTCGCTGAAGAAGTAGACGGTTTTGCAATCGAGAACAACCGTTGAACCTGAAAATTATCTTCCGGTTTTAAGGGGAGGTGACCCACACATGCACACCCCATGCATGTATATGTGTGCTGACAAAACACGAATATGCATGCATGCCCACACAGGTAGGTGGGTTGGTGTGAGTGATTGGAAGGGCGCTAAAGTTACATTAGGGTGGCACATTTTTTAAGACTTTAGGCATCTCGCCTAAACATGCCGGCCCCCTTGCGGTACGCAACATCTTACCCCGCCACAGAATTTCCCACCACGCATCCTTTTAAGCTACGGACTTAAACTAGGATGGTGAGTGCCGGCTGGCGCTGTCACTGCCGTATGCCTCCGAACGGCCTCCCGACGTTTGAAGTTTGGAGGCTCCATCGTATCGCACCTAGAGCTAAGAAATAGGAGGAAGAAACTTTAGAAAATAAGAACGCTGTATATTTCTTGCCAGGAAATGGTTTATATTTATTTTTATGAAATAAAATAAGAAAAAAAAAATATGTTAATTTTACACTTAAATCTAATCTTACATGCTACAGGCCCCCGACAGCACAAAGCCAAAAATAGTGCTTTGGGCAAACAAGGAGCCGAAAGACGATGGTAGCGTGCCCGAGGTTACGGCGTCGGCATATACGTCGCTTCCGAGCACGAGCTGTATCGGCGCCGTCTTGTAAAAATGGGGATCTGCCAACCGGATGTGCTGGTACGGAACAGCAATCTGGGCGTCCGCGTTATGCACCGGACTTATTCGGCACATTTGGTTCACGCACAATGCGTGGGCGGTGACCGTTTTATTGTTCCCGTGGTTGCCGCGGATTCGGGGGAAACAACCGCGCTCTCCGCCCGAGTAGGTGGTGTGCAGCCCTAGCTCTTCCGCCAGCCCGCGGTCGATGACTGTGCGAGGGGAGCATGCATCGAGAAGCGCACGGATGCGCAGTAGTCCCCCCCGGCTTCCAGTTTCACGATCGCGGTTGGCGCAAGAGCAATCATGGGGCGTAGCGATGCACCTACCCGGGCGAGAGCGCGGCTGAGACCGTCCCGGAAACCAGTATTTTGTGGTAGCTGGCGCGGCTGTAGGCCCAGTCTACCGTCGGTGGGAGCGTTGGTGCGGAGCTGTCGCGGCTGGGAGGCCAGTCTACGGTCGTCTGTAGGTGTGCGGCGATTGTGGGTGAGACGTCCCTGGTGCGGCTGAGTGGCCAGTCGATGTTTGCCGCTATTTCGGTGGGCGCGTCGTGGAGTACGGTTGCCCGTGTTGTCATGATGGCCGGCGTTGTGGGTGTTGCGTCGCGGTGACCACGGGGTGCGCCGTTGGAAGGCGCGCCGCTCGTGGGATAGAAGGGGCCGGAACGGCAGTGACTCCGATACCCCTTCTGCCGGTCGGAACGGCCGTGGTTTCGGAACCGGCTCGGTGATCTCGCCTTCTTCTGGCGACCAAGCTGTCTCCGATGCATGGAGTGACAGCATCTCCTCCTCAATCGTGTCCACTGTAGCTGCTTCCCGTTCGGCCTCTTCTACTTGTTGGGCCCAGCTTTTATAGGCCGTCGGCGCGCGTGGTGGATCGTCCATGGGCGTGTGTTGTGGATCGTCCATGGGCAGATGGAGGGTGGTGTGGTGTTTTCCACCACATCGTCGGCATCTGACGTCGCTGGTGCAGTCCCTGGCGCTATGGACCATCGACAAACAGTTTTCGCAATAGCCCGCCCGGATAACCTCCTTAAGGCGCTGCAGAGGTTCCATCCCCTGGTATCGGGTGCACGCACGCAGTGGGTGGCTCTCGCCACACAGCGGGGATGGCTTTGGGTACCGGGCGGCTAGGCGGTCGGCCCTCTTGCGCAAGGATGCGTAGCGAGTCATACTAAAGAGAAGAGAAAGAAAAGAAACAAAAAAAGAATCCCCTTGAATATTTGTATATTTGTATGGACGCCCATATACGTGCGTGGCGAGCGACCTCGTTCGGGGTTTATAAATGCCATATAATGTGGCATTATTTTCTATTCTACGGAGAAATTTTATAATAACGATGCATATTATTAATCTATGGGAATTAGTTATTCTTTCCCACACGGCACGGTAGCGACAAGTGGATTGCGTTTATCACCTTGTATTTCGATTCGCCACTGGCCCTAATGCAGAGATTTTATTTTTCATTCGCACTTGCCTGGTCGCCGTTATAAGTGGCGTTAGTGCCTCGCACACAGCGACATTTTCGCTTTTTTCGGTACTTGGTTTCGGTACCGAACTGGGTAGAGAGTGCGAATGTGGTGAGTGTTAGGGTTGCTTTTTCGTTATTTTGTGGGCAAAACAGTCCTGCCCCTCCGAAAACAAACAAAACCCGAGAAAAAAGAACAACAAAAAAACAAATAAAAAATTTTCTCAGCGTGAACCAAAATGTCTCTTTTTTTCAAATTTTTTGAAAATTTATCCAGCCGCTTTAGGTTTGCTTTTTAATATAATTTAATATAGTCGTCGATCGGGTACGAATGTAGATTTCGTTACCCTATTGATCCCGCAGTGAATGGTGCCGATTTTGGTAGATCGGGATTTCGGTACCCGTTGACTAAAATATAGCATCACTAGCGTGGTGGTAAATTATACATATATACACGCGTGGGCAGCAGCAGTCAAGGGTAGGGAGCAAAATTGGATATTTTTATAGATTTCTATATATACCTCACTTTAACCTTTTTTTCTTTTTCAGGTGGCGATGGACATATGAGTGTGCAGACAGGAGGATTGCCTGGACGGCGTTTGGACAGTGGACGTGATTGGTAAGTATTTAATAGCGCTTTACTTAACCACAAAATATGTATCAAAAGCTGTGGCGGCCGGCGCATGCTTTGAGGCATATTTTGTGTATATGCAAGTTAACACACGCCAATCTCACCCCTTGCAACGCTCCCACGTTTGATCGCAACACATTCTGCCTACTTATCACAATTGTATTTCACAACATACAACGGTCCCATATTCACCCATCACACGTGCCGCAGTGTCAGCATAAGTACGTTCCCACGTCGCACGGTAGCGTAACACCCAAATTCAAGGCCATGGTCAATACCCGCAGTTAATACGTAAGCTACTGCATTACTCCAGACGCACCGTCAGCATAATTCTATTTCACATGCTTATGAAATAGAATCAATGCATAACGCACCTGTGGGAACAAACGGCGGAACATATTCACAAGCAACGCGCCGTCAACAATTGCGCAACACGCACGCCGCTGCTGGACATTGGCTATAAAGGGAAGCAGCGGCCACGGAACCTGTTAGTGGAATCCGGAACAAGGAACGGTTGCGATCGGTTAGATAACTAAAGTAGTGTTAAATAAAGTAGTGTTTAATAAAGTGCTTATTGTAAAACTTAATTTTGTGTTTCCTTTCCAGGGCAAGTTGGCCCTTTCAATTTTTTGTATCAACGGACATTAAGTCCGTTTCTGGCGCCCGAGCAGGGACCAGGAAGTGAAAGTGAAAGAGTGAAAGCAAAAAGTTGCCAAAAGGCAATATAAGGATTAAGTGAAAAATAAATAGCTCAAGCTATCCAGCTAGTGTGTGTATAAGAGCTTTAGGAAAAAGCGAGAAAGCAAGAAATAGAAAAGCCAGAAAGCTAAGGAAAAGCTAAGGCATAAGTGAAACTAGTGAGCCACTAAAAGGCGAAGAAATAAAGAAGCCATCAAGGCTAAAAGGCAAATCCGTGAAAAAAGGAAAAGGCTCTAGGGCCACAGCTAAAGTGAAAAACGAAAGACCAAACAACTAGTAGTGTGAGTAAACTTGAAACTGTCTGTGCCTTTCTTATTTTCTTTCAGAATGGATGACCTCAGGGCCACAGTTACCAATCCAACAGGCGCTGTTAATGCCCTGCTTGAGAAAATGAACACCCTTGAAAGATGGGTCGCGCACATGGATACAATAAGCTCAAGGATGGCCACGTCATTAAACTCCAGCCATCCAGAACCAACTGAGGAGGTAATTGCACACGGTCTCACAACTGAAGCCGAAATAAGGGACATCAGTCGACTTCCTGACTGCGTCAAGGAGTTGCAGGTCTTCGACGGAAACCCTGTGCAATATGTATCGTGGGAACATTCCGTAGAGGTAATTCTCTCAGACTTCGATATTGTTAAGGGCAAGCCCCCGTACCGGGCAATTCTACAGCACATTAGGCAAAAAGTGAGGGGTGCTGCCGATTCCGCTTTAATTTCGTATAATATTTTCGATAGCAATTGGGGGAAAATTAAAGAGTGCCTTTCTCTGCATTATGCAGACAAGAGGGATGTCCGCACCCTCGAATACCAACTGCACCAACTCCGGCAGAACGGAAAGGGAATTGATGAGTTCTACGCTCAGGTGAACCATCAGTTCTCTCTAATCATTAACAAAATAAAAACCGACTCCTACACGGACGACACGGTAAAAGTACTGATAGAGACGCACCGCAACCGCGCATTGGATGTGTTCATCCGCGGCCTAAATGGAGATTTGTCAAGGCTTTTGCTTATACAGCGCCCTAAGACCTTGCCGGAGGCCTATACAGCGTGCCTGGAGATACAAAACGGCGATTTCAGGAATTTCTCCATTCGCACCCCCACCAGCAGTAATCGGGTGGGGGTACCTATCAATAACTTACCAAGCACACCTTACTCTTCAAATAAACCTCCGCAATTGCCACCAAAGCCTACTTGGCGCTCTCAAGACCATCGTCCGGTATATCCCAGAAACGATCGTCCGTTCGGAAAAAATGACAATCAAAGTTCCTCGTCACGCCCACCAGTAGAGACGATGGAGGTGGATCCTTCAGTCCAAACACGCAAAGTAAATTACATGAATCGCCCCAACCCCTTCAAACGTGGGGCAGGATCCGATAATCTCCCAAGAAAGCAACAAAGGCTTTTCCATACAGTACAGGAAGTAGACGAGGGGAAGGAGGAGCAGACTAGTGAAAGGGAGATAGTAGATGAGGAGAGACCCGAGGATTTTCTATCCTCAGGTCATCTAGCGTTCCATACCTAGAATATACGTTGCCAGATGGCCGCGTACTAGATTTTTTCGTGGACACTGGCGTTAACAAAAACTTTAGTAAGCAGGACATTACAACAAAAACAACTCCAGTAGATAAACCCTTTAACGTAACTTCAGTAGGCGGTGTTGTACCAATAAAAGAAAAGGTACGATTAAAATTATTTAAAAGTATCGACAATCCTAGTGACTTTGAGTTCTTCGTGCTTCCCACATTAAGTGGATTCTTTTTGCAAAATGTGGAAAAAGCATTTGCGAGATTGCTAGAGGCTAATCTAAAGGTAAATTTAAAAAAAACGTGTTTCCTTCAGACAGAAGTCGAGTTCCTAGGCTACGTTATTACACCCGGTGGTGTGCGTCCTGACCCAAAGAAGGTTGCGGCAATGAACTCTATTCTGCCGCCTGAGAACTTGAAGGATCTCAAGAGTTTCCTAGGGATGACGTCGTACTATAGGAAATTTATTCGTGACTACGCTAAACTAGCGAAACCATTAACTAATCTCACACGCGGCGAACACGCGCAAGTAAGAGCCAACGCATCTAAAAAGGTAAATATAAATCTTGACGAGGAAGCCCTTCGGGCCTTCCAAGACTTAAAGAAACTTTTAGTGTGCGCTGATGTATTGGCGTTCCCTGATTTCGACAAGCCATTCAACCTCACTACCGATGCTTCGAACTTCGCCATCGGTGCAGTGCTATCTCAGGGTGATATAGGCAAAGATAAACCCATAGCATTTATTTCTCGTTCCCTTAACAAATCAGAGGAGAACTACGCAACCAACGAGAAGGAAATGCTTGCGATCGTATGGGCGCTCGACAACCTAAGATCATATTTATATGGCGCGAAAAAGATTAGAATCTATACTGATCATCAGCCTCTAACGTTTTCTTTGAGCTGTCGTAACTACAACGCGAAACTAAAGCGCTGGAAGGCTCGCATAGAGGAGTACAACTGTGAGATTATTTACAAACCGGGGAAATCAAACTTAGTGTCTGATGCCCTCTCCAGACTCAAAACAGAAGTTAACGCGCTAACGGATTCCATCATAGCTCAGCCCGCCGACAGCGAAGCAGGAAATCCTCTTGAAATCGCCCCTTCTGAAGGAACCATGCATTCATCCGAACAGGATAACACCGATCTCATACCTCATGTAGAGGCTCCCTTAGGGTAGGTCGGGAATCCCGATGCCACGAAGAGCCACATCCTGGCTACCACAGGCATTTCATATCCCTGCCAAATTTTAAGATTGACAACCTCACCAATACATTAAAAGAATGTCTCAATTCCAACGTTATAAACGGGATAAAAATACCCGAAGAACTTCTCTACTTATTACAAAACGTTTATGTCAATAGCTTCAGTAGGTACAAGATAAGAATCACACAACGAATCGTTGAAGATGTAACAATAGCGGACAGAATTTTTAATATAATTGAACAAGAGCACCGTCGAGCTCACAGGAATGGCAGGGAAAATAGGGAGCAAATTCTGGAAAAATACTATTTCCCTGCGATGGCTCGCCAGATTAGAGAATACATCGCTCAGTGTGATGTCTGCAAACTAAACAAATATGACAGACACCCAGCAAAACCCTATATTCAACCCACACCAATACCAACCTGTCCTTGCGAAATTTTGCATATCGACGTATTTGAAATTGAGAAGCAGAAATTTTTAAGCTGCATAGATAAATTTTCAAAATTTGCCAAATAATTTCCAATTAAAAATAAATCTTCAATATATCTTCGCAGGAAACTCACAGATGTATTACATTATTTTTCAGTTCCAAGGATGTTGGTAATGGATAACGAGAGAGGTCTTCTTACTCCTTTGGTGTTGAATTATATAAGGTCTCTTGATATAGAAATATATCAAACCCCAACACAGCGAAGTGAAGCAAATGGCCAAGTCGAAAGACTACACTCCACCATAATCGAAATATATCGCTGCATTTCAGGCGACAACACCAGACTTTCTCCTAAAGAAAGAGTTTCCATCGCTGTTGAAAGATATACCAATTCTATACATTCAGTCACCAAAAAGAAGCCAGTTGACATATTTTTTAATAGAACTGCCCGAATAAACTACCAGAATTTAACAAATTTTAGAGAAGAAACTCATGAAAAAATAAAAGCCTTGTTATTGCATGAGCAAGAAACAAGGAATGCCAGGCTTAATGCTCGTCGCACAGAGCCCAGAAACTTTGAAACTGGAGATGGCGTATTCATAGCCAATAAACAATTTAAAGGCAAACATAACCCAATTTACAAACGAGAAAATGTTGCAAATAATAGAAATGCAACCATTATAACCGAAAGTGGAAAGAAATTCCATAAAATTGACGTTAAAAACGTCTGAGATAACATTGGTCATAAGGCAAATCCTATGCTTAGATCCTTTGGTCCCAGGGCTTGGGGGAAAATCCTTTTGCAGCCGATCCAAGTCAAATGTTGGTTCAATTCCAAATAGCTCGGTGGTCCGGATGACGACGATCGGTGTGGTTCAACTCCACCACAAGGTGTTTGCTTTAATTGACGTGAAGCGCTCGTACCATGAGTAGGCCATTTGCAATCAACGCTTATGGCTAAAAGGGATCACCGCGACCCTTCCGCCAGCTGGGAAATCGCCTATATTCCGATGCAAAATTAAACATTTTACTTATTATATGGTGTACGCACTGCTCAAAATAAAAAAATTATAATAAAAAAATTAAATAAATAAAAAAAATAATGAAAAAGAAAATATAAAGAAAAAAAAGGGGAAGGAAAAAAAAGAAAAAGAAAAAAAGCAAGGAAATAAAAAAAAAAAAAAACAAGAAGGGGGGGAAAAAAAAAAGGGGGAAACATTCCTCGAAAAAAGAGAAAACTTACTAATACTAACAAACTAAACTAAAAAGCTAACATACTAATCCGCAACAGAAAAAACAAAAAACCAATACTAATCTAACAAAACACTATTAACTTACTAATGCTTTCTAATAAACTAACAGTAACTGAAAAACTAATTGTCAGAAACTTCCACTCCCAACATCACTTCCTGGTCCCGTATAAACCCTTCATGGCCCTTAACTTCCCGGACTCCACTCATTAGTAATAATATTAGAACTTAAGAAATTTTCATTAATTGCAAATCGCTAAACAAGTTAAATTTGAAAAAATGGTATTAAAAATTAAAGAATTTCTCCATCGCTAAATAAGAAGCATGTACACAAAAATATATATGTCAAGTAATTCCCGCTAGTAACTCAAACATGTAGAACACGTAGTTTCTTTTATACTAATATTTTTTGCTATTGTTCATTATTTTGTATACTAACGTTGATTTCTATCTAATTTTACAGTAAGAATTTGATAACCGAATTTTAATAATGTTCAATCCAAAGCATATCGAAAATAAGAATAATATTAAACTAAACATTTTCGTATTCCTTGTACTCGGAGCAACCGCCGAAGCATATAGCTTATTCAGCATCGATTCACCGATTGTAACGATCCGCGATGGATATGGCTGGATTATAGACGGGCATTTTAAACTCATCCACAGCATAGATCTGGAGAAATGCGACAGAATTTTTGACAAATTAAAATATGCTATCGCCAACCTCAATGAAACCGATCCAATGACCGATGTGCTAAATTATCACCTATCAAAAATAAAGACGTATCTGCAAGATTTGAGAGGTCCTGAGCTGACCCGAACAAAACGATCAATCAACTGGATTGGCTCGGCATGGAAATGCAACTGACTGGAACCAAGTACTCCAAAGGCAGGACACCCTTTTGAGCAACAATGAACAGCAATATCAGGTAAACTCTGAAATATTTCAAACGACTCACGAGTTGTTGCAGGTGATCAACGCAGCCGTCTCTGTTACGAATGATGTCCATGAACGTACCAGGATGGGAAAAATCATGCAGGAAATCCAAGGGAAAATAATGATCCTCAAAGAAGACATTTACGAGCTTGTCCGTGCTTGTCAAATGGCCAAGGCCGGCGTAGTTAATACTAACCTATTAAGCAAAGAGGAAATTAACAGGCTCATAAGCGAGGTCGATGTCCTTCCTTACAGCAACGTGATCGAGGCCATAGAATATAGCAAACCCTCAATCTTCACGAACGGCGCCCTCCTAATCTACGTTGTGTCGATGCCAAAGGTCACAGAAACAAGGTACAATCATCTAATCGCCCGAGCTATCACACAACACGGACATCAAGTTGACTTAAACTACTCAACAATCCTGGTAAACCAACAGCGAACATATGGCATCAAGGGAAACTGCTTATATCTTACAGCAGCTACGACCTACTTTCAGAAGAAGATTGTTTCCATCAAAGGGGGAGATGCTAATTGTCGTTACCTTACCTACAACGAGTCCACAATTGAAGTTATAAAAGAAGACACTATTTTCCTCAACAATTTCAATGGTAGCATAGGATCAGGTAAAACCTCTGAGTACTTAACTGGTTCTTTCATATTACAGATGAACAACGAATCCGTTACAATTAACAACCAAACCTTTTGGAGTACTTAATAAAAACTTAATTTTGTGTTTCCTTTCCAGGGCAAGTTGGCCCTTTTAATTTTTTGTATCAACGGACATTAAGTCCGTTTCTTGCATATATGTGCCAGGATAATTAGGAAATTATTGATATAACTATTGGGACAGCTTGCTGGCAGGACTTATTGTTGCTGATTGGTAGTACCGAATCGCGCCAAGTAACTATAACATTGGGTGAAATACTAAAGCGTGGCCCAGCCACTATTGGCGGATCTGGTTCCATTCATTGTTTTGTGCGCGAAGCTTACCTCTGTTTTAACAGCCAGGGACACGTTTGTTATCGACGATTAAATGATAAGACAGTAGCCAAGTAATCGTGTGGATTACTGCCTACCAATGCGTTATGCACTTCGGCCTACTTTACAAAAACCGTGCCACAAACTTAAACCACTAAAACTTTGACAATGAAATCCGAGTTCGAGCAATCCTTGGAGAAGGCAGTCAGGCCGTTTGATTTCTTCCATAGCCACGCGTTTTGGTGTAGCTACTTTCAACGTTTGGCATACAATATTCACCATTTGTTTATTCAAATACCCTGTGGTAGGGACAGTACCGGGTGATTTGAAGAAAGAGTGTAGGTACCTGTCAGTCATCGAATGGGAGTCTGCCGTACAATAGTGTATAGGGTAAACCACCGCTTGACCATATTTACAATTCAGACCCGACGTACAAATTGCTAGAGATTAGTTCAGGCGCTTCGGAGTTGGGTCACCGCACGACGTGTGTAGAAACTGGCGCTTCAACCGATAAGTCTGTCGTCGGGAAATCGCGATGCCACACCATGTGGCAGAAACAACAGTCCACACCGGGTATGTTTTGTGGGATCCTATTCTGTATCTGAAGGTACTTTGGTACACCAATTATACACATGTGTATGCATCCGTAGAAGTCGATGGCGGGAGAGATGCATGGGATGAAGCGGTAGCCCAAACATCTGCCACCGGAAATATGGTAAGGTTAGCATTTACCATCTTCATTTTGAGAAATGGGTGAAACATTTTGGTTTTAGTAAAACCTGTCTACCATATGTTATCGCGATATCCGTATGCGTATTTTATTTATTTCGTATTTTATTTTTTTTTGATAGCCGGAGCATCTTGTCTCCCAATATGCTAACAAGGTGGTTTTACTAAACAATTTAATGGAAGTTCCGCAGGTGTTAAATTAATGAAAAGAATATGCAACGGCGAAGGATATAGGTTTCGTGCGCAAGACTGTATGCCCCTTGGACAGAGTACTATCAATATTGGACTCTTTGCCTAACGTTGCGTTCCTAAGCCACTTTACTTGATTCACCTAGGCAATTGTTGTAATAAGGAACGTTTTCTGCAAGGACCCGAACTAGTATGATCGCAGTATGCGAGCTTATTGAGATTATGGATCCAGATTGCGTCGTGCTAGGGAGATCCGTCAATCGTTTGCCTAACGATCCCGGTCTGCATTGACCCAGCACGCAATGGTGAGTTTTATGCTAATTTTGTAGTTCGTGATATGTATATGTATTCCATAATTAGCTTACGTTGTACTCGTCAGGGGATAGTATTGTAACGCACGTTACCACCACCTGGGATGGCCACTAGACAATACGGGAATCGCGTTGGAGACGTTCGACCTTGAGAAAAACAAACAGGGGTGAGTGACTACTATTTATTCAACCTATAATTTCGAGTGCATAACGCTTGTTTCCAAACGTGTTTGCCGACCACTAACGGCATTTGCAAAGCCAAAAAAATGAATTTTACTAAGAAGCCTTCTATGGCCGAAATACCCTCGGACTCCGTTTAGAAAAACCTTTTCAAACTCCCTTTTGATGTTACCTGTCTCAGGACTCGAACTTTTGGGCTTTTCGATGTGGTAGGCCGGCAGCAATACCGCTGTGCCACGTTGGCCATATAATAAAGTTCATATAAATCAAGTAGGTAAATTATGTAGCGTTATTTTTTAAACCTGCCAAACTTCACCTCAAGTAAAGCCCCCAAAGCTGCCATGCAATTGTGAAAACATATTTAAATTTTTGGGAAATTTTTTTTTTTTTACAAACACGGTTGGAAAACGTAGGTTTAATTAATAAGCCTTTTAATAACGTTTTACTTAAAATACAATATAATATAATTGTTAATAACGTTTTTATTGTGGAGGATAGCCTGGCCGGCGCATGGACAATGGACGTGGTTTGGTAAGTATATATTAGCGCTGCCCGAAATTCTGTATCGATTCGGTAGCAGCGCAAATTACTTAGGAACCAAACAAATGTGTCTCACAAGCTGTGGCGCATGCTTTGAGACACATTTTGTATGTATATGCATATATGTACATATAGTTCTATGCAAATTCTATTGGTTTTCTTTCTTTCTTTTCGTTGCAGTTTAAGAAGAATCCTTGTCCACAGCCCATTTTGGTTGGTTCTCTGAATCCCGAGCAAGAAGCTTTATATGGCGGAATTTTGGCAACCTATTTTACAGATCCGCAAAATTTATTTGTGATATCATCAGAATTCTGTCATTGGGGTCATCGTTTTAATTATACGAGGTGTGTTCAAAACGTATCGCGAATTTTGAATTTTCGCTGGTTACGTATATTCGAATTTCGAATTTTTGGTGGCGTTATGTTGGTACTCATGTCTCTCACTTATGCCGACAAGCTCGGCCATTTTGAGTGTTTAGTTAATTGTTGACAGCTGCTTTGCTTGCACGTGTTTTGGATCGTCTTCGATTTTTACCTATTCAATAAAATGGATCAAAGAACCTGTATCAAATTTTGTGTGAAAAACGAAATTAAGTGCGCGGATGCATTCCGAATGTTGACTGTGGCATACGGAGAAGCTACGTTGGACCGAAGCAACGTTTATCGGTGGTACAAAATCTTCTCAGAAGGCCGAGAAGATGTGCAAAGAAGAACAAAAATTGGCTTTTGCAGCACGATAACGCCCCTGCTCACGCATCGTTGCTTGTGCGCGACTTTTTGGCCAAAAACAACACACTAACACACATACGGCAGCCACCGTATTCCCCAGATCTGGCCCCCTGTGACTTTTTCTTGTTCCCTAAACTGAAGAGGCCCATGAAAGGACGACGTTACGCTTCTCTTGACGAGATAAAGACGGCATCGAAGGAGGAGCTGAACAAGATACAAAAAAATTATTTTTTGAAGTGCTTCGAAGATTGGAAAAACCGTTGGCACAAGTGTATAATATCTCATGGGGATATAATAAATAATTTTTGAAAAAACACAAAATTCGCGATACTTTTTGAACACACCTGGTACATATATGATCGCTCTTGCGGTCAAATTTATTCATCAATTGAAAACCTAGATAAGCAAGGCATGGCGCTAATTGAGACCCTAAACCCAAATACATTTACTGAATATCTACGAAAGTACAATAATACAATATGTGGCCGACATCCGATTGGAGTGATGCTTAACTCAGTAAAAACATTACAAAATCAAGACTACAGATATGTGAGTTTTAAACTTCTTAAATATGCACAAAGTAGCCAATGCAAGGATATGGATGATTCAAGTCTTAGTTACGCATCCGGTTCATTGGTATTTGAATCTTAGGGCAATGTGAAAAAAATATATAGCCTTGGGATATATTGTGTACTACAAGTGTATATTTACGTATGTGGAAACTTGCATATGAAAACCCAATGAGTTTAATTAACATTTTTTCATGATTCGAAAATGTGATGTGTTTTGTTATCGAGTTTCTTATATACATTTGTATGTATGTACAAACATACGTACTAAAATCTTTCTGACAGATTAAATACAATTTTCCATTTATAATAATTTTTAGTAGTTCACTGCATTTGGATCAATACGTCCTAGCATCAAAAATACGTGCAGAATTTGGTAATTTTAATCGTTGGTTTGTAACAATTTTAAATCAGCCACAAGTTAAAGCAGTTGTAAAGAAATTGAGATTTGAGCGCCGGTTTTTAATATGTTGACAGACGTTTCGTGAATTGTGTTTTGCTTCAAATTTAAATTAACTAACTCCATACATGCATAGTATACCCTTTCCCGATCATTCGTAACAACAATAAATATCCAAGCTCACTAGAAATCGAACGCCTTCTGTGTTATTATACAAATTATAGGGCTTTGGCTTTGCAAGCGTAGTTTTGTAAAACTAGCCGTTCGAAAATGGAAACTTCCTAACGAACGTGTGTGTCGAAACAGAATTACTATCGTTCAGATGTATTGTTTGAGTCGCGCTTCAAAAAAATAACCCTTAGTCGCGCAGAACACACCTTTTGCATTTTTCGGTACACCCTAATCTGTGATTACAACAACCATATGAAATGACAGAAAATTTCCAACTTTGATTTCGCATATCTCTTCACTGAGACGAAAACTCGAAAGTCCGCTTCCGGATTATTGGTACCGAGGTCGAAACGCATCTTTTGATACCTTTCCCGATAATTTCGGACGTGTTTTAGTAGTTGTCTCCTCAAGGTAACAATTACCAAAATTCACTTCACGTTCGCCATATCCTGGCTTACCGAACGATTTTCTCGGCTGAAGATGAATATTGACGTTGTTGTTGCATATAGATATCAATCCCCTTGGAATATATGTACTAATGTTGTCCTACTTTCAGGTACTTTGTAACAATTGCGATAGAGGGGGTGGTTATGAACGCTACTAGACCATATGGGATTAGCGCTATAGGCGATGCGCACCGTAGGAAGAGGGTAAGTCTATTATATTATTACATAGATATATGTGCACCCAACAAACATCCCAACAATCCTTTCTGTAAATGTTTTTCAAAATAAATTTGCTACAATAAGCGATATGTAGGCTTTTTTCGTTTCAATTTCTTTGAAAGTTTCAAGTAAACTTTCTATAAACTTCAAGAAAAAACAGTTACAAATTATTTAAATTTTAAAGTGAAATGCAATTGTTTATAAAAATTCAATTCAATTCAAATTGTAATTTGTTTGTTCAACTTAAATTATTTCCAATTCTTTCCAAACAAGCTTTTATATGAGAATGACTGCGAAAAAACATTGGTCGTGGCTGCATCTTAACCAGTTCCAAAAACTGGTAATAGTTGGTTTAAGTTGCAGCATTCAATGTATGACTAGGACTTAGTTACTTATTTTATTGCAATAGCTAAATAATATACAAAATCTGGTTTGAATAAAGTTTAAAAAAAAACTTTTAGAAAGCTTTCTTTAAAATATTTTTTATTGGTTTAACTTAATAAGCTTTTATCAACGTGTCGTTTCAAGTACACAACGTTTAATTTCAAACGCTTTACAAACGAAAAATCTGTGGTAGAATTTCGACCACGGATATACAAGTATATATTATAAGTCTAACTATGTTGTTGGTATATGTCCATCAAATCCAAGTTTTTTTATTGAAATATTGACAGAACCTGAAGGAGTGGTGGCTCTGGTGGTGGACTTTCAAACATTCCTAAGGACTGGCTTTGACATATCTTATTAATAATTACCGGTCTTTAATGGACTGATTTTCTATGGTTAGTTGTCAAATTACCCGCCGTTGGGTGTGATCAGACTTCTATGAAAGCGGCCCTAAATTGCTCACCTATATATAATAAATTTCAGTAAAAAAAAATTCTGAAATATTTCGGCCTCTAGGCAGTGCTGAAAAAAATATGAGCAGAGGATTTAATAACTTAAACTAATTTAAAGTGGTAGAATTTCGACCACGGATATACAAGTATATATTATAAGTCTAACTATGTTGTTGGTATATGTCCATCATATCCAAGTTTTTTTATTGAAATATTGACAGAACCTGAAGGAGTGGTGGCTCTGGTGGTGGACTTTCAAACATTCCTAAGGACTGGCTTTGACATATCTTATTAATAATTACCGGTCTTTAATGGACTGATTTTTTTTGGTTAGTTGTCAAATTACCCGCCGTTTAGTGTGAACCGACTTCTATGAAAGCGGCCCTAAATTGCTCAACTATATATAATAAATTTCAGTAAAAAAAAATCCTTAAATATTTCGGCCTCTAGGCAGTGCTGAAAAAAATATGAGCAGATGATTTAATAACTTAAACTAATTTAAAGTGGTAGAATTTCGACCACGGATATACTAGTATGTTTTATAAGTCTAACAATGTTGTTCGTATATGTCCATCAAATCCAAGTTTTTTTATTGAAACATTGACAGAACCTGAAGGAGTGGTGGCTCTGGTGGTGGACTTTCAAACATTCCTAAGGACTGGCTTTGACATATCTTATTAATAATTACCGGTCTTTAATAGACTGATTTTTTTTGGTTAGTTGTCAAATTACCCGCCGTTTAGTGTGAACCGACTTCTATGAAAGCGGCCCTAAATTGCTCAACTATATATAATAAATTTCAGTAAAAAAAAATCCTTAAATATTTCGGCCTCTAGGCAGTGCTGGAAAAAATATGAACAGAGGATTTAATAACTTAAACTAATTTAAGGTGGTCGAATTTCGACCACGGGATATACTAGTATGTTTTATAAGTCTAACAATGTTGTTCGTATATGTCCATCAAATCCAAGTTTTTTTATTGAAACATTGACAGAACCTGAAGGAGTGGTGGCTCTGGTGGTGGACTTTCAAACATTTCTAAGGACTTTGTTGGCCATCTCTTATTAATGATTACCAGTTTTTAATGGAGTGATTTTGTTCTGTTAATATTTGGACTTTCAAACAGTCCTAGGAACTGTTTTTGCCACCTCCTATTAATAATTACCGGTCTTTAATGGACTGATTTTTTTTTGGTTAGTTGTCAAATTACCCGCCGTTTAGTGTGAACCGACTTCTATGAAAGCGGCCCTAAATTGCTCAACTATATATAATAAATTTCAGTAAAAAAATACTTAAATATTTCGGCCTCTAGGCAGTGCTGAAAAAAATATGAGCAGATGATTTAATAACTTAAACTAATTTAAAGTGGTAGAATTTCGACCACGGATATACTAGTATATACAGGGTGTTTTTTTTACAGGTTTGTTTTTCGAATAGAGATAAAACTGGCATTTTGTGGTCAAATCTGGCAACTCTAATGTCATTTATGTTCAGTTTGGTTTGCCATTTCATCATGAACAGGTTGACAAAAGAACAACGCTTGCAAATCGTGCAAATTTATTTCGAAAATAATGGTTCAGTTCGCGAAGTTTACCGTGAGCTCCGTCCATTTTATGGTCGACATAATCGCCCATCAGAGCAATTAATTCGGTTAACCATGGATCGTTTTCGCACTACGTTTACTCTATGTGATAATACGCATCCGCAGAGACGTCGAACAGTGCGCACCGAAGAAACAATTGCCGCTGTAGAGCAAAGTGTTGAAGAGGACCCGAATGAATCGATTCGCCACCGTGCACAGCAATTGGAGCTTTGTCCATCAACTTTATGGAAGATTTTGCGCAAAGATCTTGGCTTGCGACCTTACAAGATCCAGCTTGTGCAAGAATTAAAGCCGCGAGACCATGCAATGCGTCGTGATTTTGGTGTATGGGCCGAAAATGAGATTGATTTCGATGCTGATTTTCATCACAAAATTTTGTTAAGTGATGAGGCTCATTTTTGGTTGAATGGCTACGTCAACAAGCAAAATTGCCGCATTTGGAGTGAAGAGAATCCACATTCTTGTGCAAGAATTAAAGCCGCGAGACCATGCAATGCGTCGTGATTTTGGTGTATGGGCCGAAAATGAGATTGATTTCGATGCTGATTTTCATCGCAAAATTTTGTTCAGTGATGAGGCTCATTTTTGGTTGAATGGCTACGTCAACAAGCAAAATTGCCGCATTTGGAGTGAAGAGAATCCACATGAGACCCTTGAAACGCCATTACATCCACAAAAACTGACTGTTTGGTGTGCTCTATGGGCTGGTGGAGTCATTGGGCCATACTTCTTCCGCAATAATGCTGGAGAGGCAGCTACCGTTAATGGAGACCGGTATAGAGCCATGATAACCGACTATTTTGTTCCCGAATTGGATGGCATGAATGTGGATGAGTTGTGGTTCCAACAAGACGGCGCTACATGCCACACAGCGCACGTCACAATCGATTTATTGAAGGAAACATTCGATGAGCGCATAATTTCGCGGAATGGACCTGTCAATTGGCCACCAAGGTCGTGTGATTTGACACCATTGGATTATTTTCTTTGGGGATATGTGAAGTCGCTCGTCTACACCAACAAACCAGAAACGTTAGGGGAATTGGAAGCCAACATTCGTGGCGTTATTGCCGACATACGGCCCCATATGCTCGAAAAAGTGGTTGAAAATTGGACCTGTAGAATTGGCTTTATTCGAGCCAGCCGCGGCCGCCACATGCCCGAAATCATATTTAAGCATTAATGGCATAAAATTATCCTTCCAATAAAGCCAAATTGATGGACCTTAAAACGATTTTCTTGTGTTTTATTTCAATTCGAAGTTCTATACCCCTAAAAAAAACACCCTTTATATGTATACGAGGGTGGGACCATCTGCTACCAACTTGTCGTGGCAGATGGCTAGATTTTCAGTGGCAGATTGGTTCGCCTTTCTGCGTTAGGTTTTCTTTGGGCTCGAGTGCAATTGCGTGTTAAGGGTAGCGAGTGAAGGGTGGAGTCAAAACGGCTGGGAGGTGATGGAAGGGGATGGTTAAGATGAGGCCCCGGCCCTCTCGCCAGCCATTCCCTCCATAGGGAGCAGAATCAGCTTGACCAACGGTCTTCTGATCTGACCCTTCTCGGTAATGAGGTCCCCTACACGAACTCGGTTATCTTCGCCAGGGTGTACGTGGGTAACTCGGCCGAGCCTCCATTCATTGGGAGACAAGTTGTCTTCTTTGATGACAACGAGATCCCCCACCTTAATATTGTGTTTTGGATGCTTCCACTTCACTCGCTTTTGAAGTTCGGATAAGTATTCCACTTCCCGTCGCCTGCAGAAGGTTTGATGAAGAGCCTTGAGCTTCTGCCACCTATGGATAATGGGGGCAGGGCTCTGATTCTCAGGAGATGACTTCCAGTCAGGAAGTGCCCAGGGGTCAAGGGTTCCAGGTCCGCGGGCTCATTTGAGGCTGGACTAAGTGGCCGCGAGTTGAGGCATGCCTCAATCCGGCACAATAGCGTATGAAATTCCTCATGCGTGAATTTATGAGGCGAGGCTAATTTCTTGAAGTGGCTTTTGAAGCTCTTCACTCCCGCCTCCCAGAGTCCCCCCATATGTGGAGCCCCGGAATAGTATGCCATGTCATGGCTTGATGGCTATATTTGGAAATAGTCGTATCTCGGGCTTCCGAGATAAATGCTTTAAATTCAGATCTCAAAGATCGTGAAGCGCCGACAAAGTTAGTACCATTGTCGGAGTAAATGTTTCTCGGACATCCTCGTCTAGCGATAAAACGCGAAAACGCTGCTAGAAAGGATGGGGTGCTAAGATCACTGGTCGCTTCCAGATGGATCGCTTTAGTCGTGAAGCAAACAAAGAGGCAAACGTAGCTATTTGATAATCCACATCCTCTACCGCGGTAACTTTTAATGTCGAAAGGCCCGGCAAAGTCCACCCCGGTATTGGTAATCGCGTGGGTGAACGTAGTGCGTTCGCAAGGAAGGGTAGCCATAAGTTGGGTTTGCGCTCTTTTTTTATAAATGGTGCAGACCTTACAGTTATGGATGGTGGCCCTAATCATGTTCTTAATATTCGGAATCCAATATTGGGTGCGGATGAGACGGAGCATTAGTTGGTTTTCCCCATGGAGGGAGATTTGATGTATCATTTGTACAGTCAGACGCGTCAACCTACAATTGTACGGCAGTATGACTGGGTGGCGCTCGTTATAAGCGAGGTCTTGACACGCTCTAAGACGACCACCCGCCCTAATAATATCATCTTTGTCGATACCTGCCCCTTCTTCAACTTTACATATTCCTCATTATAATGTTGCTTCTGATAGAGTTTAATCAAGAGTTGCGTCGCGGTCTTGATCTCACCGCATGAGATTAGGCACGATTTTTCCTGAAAGAAATCTTTTGTCTTGGGATGAGTTCTTCGAAAGAATCTCATAATATATGATAGTACCCTCAAAGCCCTCGGTAAATTCGAAAACCGGTCAAGAATCAAGATCTCTTTTTGCGTTGATATTGCGTAGGCTTGCGCTCTCTTTTCCTCCACGGATGTATTATACTCCTTTTCTTGTACTGGCCATTGGGAATTGTCTTCTTGCCACCACAAAGAATTGTTTACCAAATCCGATGCCGGTAGTCCTCTGCTTCCTAAGTCTGCTGGATTCGTTTCCGAGTTGACATGAAGCCAGTCCTTGCTGCCGACTAGGTCAGGGTGGTTTCCTTATCCATGCCAAAACGATGGTGGAATCCGTCCATAGATACTGTTTCACTGGTCCCAGTTTGATGTTTCGGAATATTGATTCCATCATTTCCTCTAACAGTACTGCTCCGCAAAGTTCCAAGCGCGGAAGTGAGATGGTCTTCACTGGTGCTACTCTGGTTTTGGCAAGGAGTAGATTAGCGAAGATATCATTGCTTTTGACTCGCATGTAGACAGCTGCAGCGTATGCCTTTTCCGAAGCATCGCAGAATCCATGTATTTCGACATCATCTTCTGGTGAAAAGTTTACCCATCGTGGTATCTTTATGTTGTCGATTTCGTGGTATTGATGACTGAAGTTTTGCCATCGTTCCAAAGTATTGGACGAAACTGGCTCATCCCAATCGGTGGCCTCTAACCAGATGTTCTGCATCAAAATTTTGGCCACAATGACCATTGGTGCAAGCCATCCTAAAGCGTCGAAGAGTCTGGCGATGGCGGATAGAATCGCTCGTTTTGACAACTTTTCACTTTCTTTTAGTGACCCTGCTTTAAAGTAAAACAGGTCTGAATGGGCATTCCATCTTATGCCCAATGCCTTAACGGTGCTGGTATCTTCGAATGCCAGAAAGTCCTCGGTCAGCCGATCCGATATTGGGATGTCGTTGAGAATTTCCTCATTATTCGAAGTCCATTTTCGTAGTGGGAAGCCCGCGGAGAGTAAGACTTGTCGAATCTCATTCCTCGCGTTAATGGCCGATGCGAGTATGTGCCCCCCGCTAGTACGTCATCTACGTACATGCCTTCCCTTAATATGCTAGATGCTGTAGGGTGAGAACTCTCTACTTCATCTGCTAGTTGCAAAAGGGTTCTAATTGACAGATAAGGCGCACAATTAACCCCGAAAGTTACCGTTTTTAACTCGTAAAGGCTTATGGGTTCCTGAGGCGATGTTCGATAAATAATCCGTTGGAATTTTACGTGATCATCGCTCATCAAAATCTGCTGATACATCTTTTCGATGTCACGATTGAAAACGAAGCGATAAAGTCTCCATCGCAATATAAGTACTAAAAGATCTGACTGAAGTACTGGGCCTGGCAGGAGAATGTCATTTTAACTTGTACCATTTGCCGTCGGGCTTGACGCATTAAAAACAACGCGTACCTTTGTGGTGGTACTCTCCGCCTTTACTACGGCGTGATGAGGCAAAAAATAGTTGTCCGCCGAATCGGCTGGTACAATGGCATTCACTTTTCGCATATGCGCTAATGTCTCGTATTCAGACAGGACCCTCATATATTCGATGCCTATTTAATAATAATAATTCCCAACGGATTACCCACCATATCCCGCCCGACCGGCGCGAGGGGCGCATCCGCATAACGCGCGGATTATTCGTTCGTGCCGAGTCGTTGAAAGGCTTTGGTTTGTTAATCGTCGAGATCTAAAACTGCTCAGCTACAGAGAAAACCTCATCAGCTAAGTAAAGTAGATATAGGAAAGATTATACATTAAGAAATAACTAGTTAACAGAATAAAATTATTGTTAAAAGTTAAAATAGAAGTCAAAGAATAAAAAACAATTAGTAGCTATGAATTTAGGACAGAAAGGATTGATTTTTTTATGCTGAAAAGCGAGTCTGAAATATCAAATCTACCAGAAAGAGAGTTATAATCTTGACACAAACAGCGAAAAGGCTCATTTAACTGAAAATTGGTTCGGCACTGTTTTAAGACTAGAGGTTTAAAATGCCTTGAAGGACGAGACGGTACATTGAAGTTCACTTCACTTAGAAGAAATGAGCTGGATAGTGAACCATTTAGCAATTTAATCATAAAAATAATTCCAAGCATTTCCCTCCGACTAGAAAGTGTGTGTAGATTAATGAGTTTTAAACGATTCGTATAGGGTGGCAGATTGTACGAGGGATCCCAATGAAAATCTCTTAAGGCAAATAGTAAAAATTGTTTTTGAACTGATTCAAGGCGATCTACATGAACCTGGTAACGCGGGTTCCAAATTATAGAACCATATTCAAGTATCGGTCTGACTAATGTAGTGAAGAGGGCTTTAGTTACATAAGGGTCGCTAAATTCTTTAGACCATCGTTTAACGAATGCTAGGACACCTCTAGCCTTATTGACTGTTGTATTAATATGGCGGTTGAAACTGAGTTTATAGTCCATAGTAACCCCCAGGTCAACAAAATCATAGACTTGCTCAAGACTATAATTTTTAATTGTATAGGAAGCCGGCTGAGAAATTCCACGCGAAAAACCCATGTGCTTACATTTTTTAAGGTTAAGTGGCATATAATTTAAATCGCACCAAGTAACTAGTGCATCTAGATCTGATTGTAGCTTATTTCTATCTTCAAATGACGCGAATGACATGAAAAGCTTTACGTCGTCGGCATACATTAACATTTTTGAAAATTTTATTATTGTAGAAATACCATTTATAAACAACAAGAACAGAATCGGGCCAAGATGGCTTCCTTGAGGAACCCCCGAAGAGACATAAATGACATCGGATACTAAATTTTTGAACATTACTCTTTGTGTCCTGTCACTAAGGTAAGAAGAGATCCAGCGATTGAGACCCGGCTGGAAGCCCAACTGATCGAGTTTATGAATAAGTAATGAGTGACACACTTTGTCAAAAGCTTTGCTGAAATCCGTATAAATAACGTCGGTTTGCAGATTTTTTCTAAAGCCATTTGAGACATGACTGGTAAACTCGTAACTGTGGACTTTCCCTTACTGAACCCGTGTTGGCAGTCAGCTATCAAAGTAGAGATCGGACCCGTAAGTTGATTTGTAACAATAGCTTCAAACAATTTTGGGATAGCAGAAAGCTTTGCGATGCCACGATAGTTCTCTATAGAAGACCTACTCCCGCTTTTATGCAGCGGTAAAAGAAACGATTCTTTCCACGCAGTTGGAAAAACACCACACTTTAGTGATAGATTGAACAAATTGGTAAGGGGTTGGTAAATATGGTTCGCACACTTTTTCAAGAAACATGTAGGAATCCTATCAGGACCATATTTAAAAGATTCTTTTAAGGGTTTAAGGTAAATTAGAACATCTTTGGCGCATATAATTGGTGAACTAATTGAATTTGTCCCGTGTAGCTTATAGGGATAGTTTTGAAAGTTTGAATTGGTGACAGCAGAATAGTTAGAAGTGAAAAATTGAGCAAAAAAATTTGCGATACATTGATTATCGCTAGATATAATGTCTTGATATTTCATGGCTGAGGGAAACCCTGATACTTTACGTTTAGAATTTACGAAACCATAAAATGACTTAGGATTGAGAATAATGTCTCTTTTCGTTTTAGAGATATAAGCTTTATAGCACTTCTTATTTAAATCTATGTACTTCTGACGTAGAATGGAATACAGTAGGTAATGTTTATTTAATCCGGATTTCTTATATAAATTAAATGATCGCGTTTTCCTATTTTTAAGAGCCTTAAGCTCTTTAGTAAACCAAGCTTGCGTAGGATGATCATAAGTTACTTTACGTTTAGGAATAAACTTCTCAAATAGGCAGTAAATAGTGTGATTGAAATGTGAGACGTTTAGATCGATATCACAACCAAATTCAGGCCAAGTTAATTTAGACAGTTCTTTATTTAATTTCTTGTAGTTTGCTTTGGAAAAGTTATTATCAAAGCTACTACATGAGTAGCATTGAGTGCCTTGGCCATTACTTATGGTTTCGTAGACTATTTCCATAGAAGGGTGGTAAAGGTCTTCTGGTAAAACCAACGGATCACAACGATTTACAGAAAATTGGTTTATATCATTAACATACACTAAATCTAAGACTTTCCCAAACTTGTTAGCGGTAACATTTATTTGATTAAGGCAAAGATCGGAAATTCCATCTAAAAAGTCATTGAACCCCAGTTTGGACGGATTTGGAATAATGTTACCATCAGATATGTTCCACGATATATGAGGTAAGTTAAAATCACCCAAAACAATAATTGAATCTGAAGCTTTAGTCATAAGGTTAACAGTTTTGAGCAGAGAGACATGTTGCATGTAGACTGAAAAATCTGATGCTGGAGGGATGTAGCAAACATATAAGTACATAGAGACGTTGTCTAGTTGAAGGCGGATGCATTTGAACTCAATGAAATCGATGTTAGGAATATTAACCTCTTCTGAAGGGATGGAGGAATGAACGGCAAGTAGAACACCACCCCCGACTCTGTTCAAGCCTAATTCCGGGTTCTTTGCTAAACGCGTTTCGTTTCTAAAAAATTGTGAACACGCCCGCCTAAGAGACCCTCCTATGTTTATCCTATCTGGGTAGTCCTGTCTGAATGGAAGACATACGACATATCTCCCATCCTCTCTACGACTTGTAGTTTCCCTATATAAATCTTCGCAGTACTTGTCACCTGCGTTTGGGCTTTTATTTCTGGGCAGATTTGCCAACTCCCAGAATGCTGTAAGCTGTTTGTCCAAAGCAACTTCGCTGTAAAAGGACACTATATTTCTGGTTGGGTTCGGTGCTTCTATGCGCCCGGTTAATATCCAACCGAACACCGTTTCTTGGGCGAGAAGTGTACTAAGTACATTCTTTTTCAGCCCACTCAATATAATTTGCGGATATACGTCTCCGCCGAGTATAATATCAACTTCCTCGTTGATGTAGAATCGCTTATCTGCCAAGACTAAGTCTGGGAAAGCCTGCATAGTCGTAGCATCGATATGGCAGGATGGCAGATTCCCAGTTAGTTTGGCTAGAATTAGAACAGAAGTTGTTGTTAGGCTGAAGCAAGGGTCCACTGGTGAATGGAGTTCAATATTGGATGCCTCCTTGACTTGAGCCGAGACGGCATTAGTGATGCCCGAAACTTGAGCATGCATCCTTTTTGCCGGTAATTTGATTCTGCGTTTGAGTCGTTCTGTCATAAATGAGCATTTTGAACCAGAATCAATCAGTGGTCTTGCTGGGAAGTCTGTACCATTATGATGAATGGTTACTCGAGCTGTCCCTAGCAGCACACCTGCGCTTGAATGCACATGGCAGGATTTAACATTTCGGTTTACGGCCGAAACAGATTTTTCAGCTTCCCGTCTCTCTTGTGCCTGTTTTGAAGTTGAGGCAGCATTATCAGCATGATACTGATTAGGGCTGATGGTTACCTGCGTCTGAAGAGACTCCCCATGCAGGAGCGTATTATGTCGAGAGTGGCACTTGTTGCAGTCATAAGAACTGGTGCACTTCGACACGGTGTGTCCTGGGGATAGGCAGTTCAAACAGCCCTTGGTGGATTTGACAAAATTAATTCTCTCCACCTGAGTTAATTTGAGAAAACGAGGACAGTTTCGTAATCTGTGGGCATTCGATTTGCACTTTGTGCACAGTAGTTTAGTCACATTTGCTTGGTATGTACCAAGTCTTTTGGCAGGGGTTTCGTTGTGTAGTGTAGCCAAAATAAATACATACATAAATGCATGCATACTTACAAACAGTCGGCACGCAGCTATTAAAAACTGTCGAATACGCTTTGTCAGCAAAGTCACACGCTATGAGGCGATGCCCACAAATGCGTTGCAATCATACGAATATATGTATGAACATATGTGCGAATGCACAAGCCAATGTTTGTGTATGAATGTAGGTGTGAATGTACCAGCGAGCGTTTGTATACGCTGGCTTACATACTTTGGCTAGGCTTAGAATTTAGGTAAATATGTATTATAGTAAATAAGTAGTATATAGGAATTTATTGTATAAATAAAAGGAAAATATGTTGAATAAATTAATTCATGTTTGGTGCCGAATGATGGCACTACACGAACCTATTTCACTTTAAATAGTTTTATTACATGGCGATCCTGCCTGTTTAGATCCTGCCTGTTTAGATGCTGCCAACAATTTTTCATCAAGGCAGCTATCGATGATATCACTAGTTACAGTAACACCAATGGTTTCGAATTTTGTTTTATGCCACCACGCGCCCCACATTTTGGAGGCCTATGGGAGTCAGCAGTAAAATCGATGAAAACGATCATTATCAAAAATATTACAAAGGCTCACATAACATACGAAGAACTGCAAACCGTCCTAATAGAAGTCGAACCGATTCTTCATGCTGAATTCGCGAGGCATTCCCCAACGAATTTCATCGGAGCTCAGGCCAAATTGAAGAAGTTACAACGTTAAGAATCGAACATCAGAACGATACGATTCAACCATACCACATATGCATAAGCGAAGTGGAATAAGGATTCTGGACTTAACAAACAAAGCAAATCCCGCAGCAAGGGAAGGACACATCAGGAGGAAAAAAGGAAAAAATTATATAATTTAAGTATTTTAATATTTATTTAGAAGCATATAGCAACTTAACGGCTGCTGCCATTAAGGGCAAAAAGTAGATTTTTGCTTGTAAAGTAAGAATTTTTTTTTCCCCTCCTTCTGTACTTAAATTTTTCAAATGAATGAGGAACTAGATATAATAAGTCAGGCAGAATTTGACGCAATATTCTTGCGTTACAGTAAATTAATAATAGAAAAAAAGGATATAGTAGAAATAGATATAAAAACAAAAGAAGTAGGTGAAATAGTAAGGATAGAAGAACCAGAAATAATTAAACAAGGCCCTAAAGCAATAACCATAGAGGAATATAGGCGTAGGACGAAACCAATAAAGGTAGAGGAACCTAAGATTCCCAAACCTATTAGCAGCAAAAGAAAGAGAGGAGGAAAAAGATTCAACTACAGAAGGGCAGTAGCAATACTGTACCAACAAATTAATCTAACTACTAACACGGAGGAAAGAATCCGTTTAAAAAATGAAATAAAAAAGATCAAAAAAATATAAAAAAAAAAAAAAAAGTATTTTCTATTGCAGTGCTAAAATGTTTTCCCTATGGAGGGCGCTTTGCCTAATGATCTTGATTACGAGACTATCGACAGTGTCGTTAATAATTTGGAAAGTGAAAGCGCAATTGAGGCCCGTATAGAAAGGGAAAGATTAAGACCTTACAGTGTGGAGGAAATAAAAACACTAGTTTGGCTTAAAAGTCATTGGGAATATATAGGAATGTCTAGGGAACCAACCCTTGAAGATGTTAGGTATAACACAGCAATGGAAGAAGTAACAGTCCGAGCTCTAATAAAATTTGGCCTAAGAGAACTGTAAATAAGAAGGGAAAAATATATGTAAAAAGTAAAATTTTTTTTAAATAAAGAAAATACCAAAAATAAAATAAATCAGTGCATTTATAGTTTTTCTTACAATGGGAGGCCAAGAATCCAAAGTGGAAGAGCCTAATGCTAATGTGATTAACTCAATCCAAATAGCCGACCACACTGAGGCACTAGAATTTATTAAAATCTTATTAATAATATTGGCAATCTGCACTTGCCTCAATTTGTTTCTCAAATTATACTCAGCTCACAACAAATTTTTAAAGAAAAAATACATGAGCCGAGCAGATGGTCTAGACAAGGTCTAAACCCAAGGAAAACTATATACCCCAATGGACAAATGGGAAACCATTCTGAATACATTGGTGGAAGAGAAAATTTTGGCGGAAAAGTCATATAAGTGTATTAACAAAAATACACCCATACAAAGAGTAACGGTATTGAAACATCTCACGGCAATATTACAGTCATTGAATAATATAGGAAAAGCCACACAAAAGGTGTATAGCAAGTTGACAGCTAAGCATCAGCTAGAGGTACAACAAATATTTTCCAGTGTCAGGGATAAATTGGTATCCTTACTGGCTAGATATAACATTGAGGCATTGGTCCCAAATTCATTTGAAAAAAAAATAGAACTAGATTTTGCCATCTTATTACCAGAGGCACAACCCAATCTGGAGAAAGCCGTAAAAATTGAAATTACTGAAAAAGAATCACAAACAGAAAACGCCAAAATGCCACTGACAAATGTAGATTTCATTAAACCTGCATCATCGATCTTACCAGATTTTGATGGAAAATCAGAAAATCTGTCCAGTTTTCTCGATGCCCTTGATATACTGGAGCAAATCAAGGATAGTCACGAGGCTATCGCGGTATCCATGATAAAAACAAAACTCAAAGGGACAGCTAGAAACATAATAAGCACTGAATCCTCTATTCAGGAAATTAAACAAAGATTGAAGTCACAAGTTAAGGGTGAATCAGTAGAAGTTTTGTCGGCAAAACTCCTGAACATCCAACAACGCAGTAAAACTGCAAATCAATACACTGCTGAGATTGAAAAACTCACAAAATCATTGGAAGGAGCATACATATCTGACGGACTAACACCGGAGTTAGCTACCAAGTATGCTACACAGTCAGCTGTAAAAGCTATGTGTAAAAATTGCTCCAACGATAAAGTAAAGACTATAATGCAGGCTGGAACGTTCACCACGATGAACGAAGCCATATCAAAATTCACTAACAGTTGCACAGAAGTAACTGGAAATCCAAATTCACTGTTACATATTCGCCAACAAAATCATTTCCGAGGTAACTTCCGCAGGAGTTACCAAAACAATAACTATAGAAGAAATCAGAGGCGTACATTTAACAATTACGGCAATAACAACAATAATAATAATAATAGTAATAACCGAGCAAATAATCAAAGATCTGGTCGAAACTTTGGATCAAGAGGTTATAACCGTAATAATACCAGAAATGTAAGGAATGTTAGCCAACAGGAAAACCAGCAAACTCCACCTCAATAAATAAAAAATTATATGTTTTCAATTTACACCTAAATAGCTACATAACTTCCAAAACAACTCAGAATGATTCCATTTCAACCCTCCTAATCGATACAGGAGCGGATATATCAATTATAAAAAAGGGTCAAATTGACAGTCATGTCACTATTAATAATTCACAAAAAACAGATTTAAGAGGAATTGGTCAAGGCATAACGAGCACTATAGGCACAGTTAAAACAGATTTAAAGGATGATTACCTATTGATTAGACACAAGTTTCATGTAGTAGACGACAATTTTCCAATCCCATGTGATGGAATACTGGGTTTGGATTTTATTAATAAATATACTTGCATTTTAGATTACTAAAAAGATGGGGATACCCTAATATTAAGACCATATGATTATCCAGAAAATATAATAATTCAAATGACTAATAAACCGACTGTAAATAGTATATCAATTCCCGCAAGATCGGAAGTAATTCGACAAATCCACATTAAAATTAAAAATTCTGATTTATTAATTCCACAACAAGAATTGTCTGAAGGCATATTTGTTGCAAACACCCTAGTAGATTCACAGCAAACATTCGTCAGAATTATAAATACAACAGATGAAAATGTAATACTTCATGATTTTAATATAACAACAGAAAATTTGGATAATTATTCAATAGTTAAATATAATAATCTAAAAAATGAGCAGAACAGTAAAGAAAAATTAGAAAGATTAAATGAAAACTTTCCACACTTTGCCCGTGAATCTCTTAATGCATTATGTGCAGAATGCATTGACATTTTCTCATTGGAAACAGAACCAATTACCACTAATAATTTTTACAAACAAAAACTTCGTATGAAGGACAATAACCCAGTTTACGTAAAAAACTACAGAATACCAGAAGCCCACAAGAGCGAAATAAATAAACAAATAAATAAATTAATTAAAGACGACATAATAGAACCTTCAATGTCAGAATTTAATAGTCCAATTTTATTAGTACCCAAAAAATCACTCCCTAATCAGCAAGAAAAAAGATGGAGAATGGTTGCCGACTACAGACAAGTAAATAAAAATTTAACCGCAGATAAATTCCCGCTGCCAAGAATTGATGACATACTAGATCAATTAGGAAGAGCTAAATATTTCTCGTGCTTGGATTTAATGTCCGGTTTTCATCAAATAGAACTCAGTTCAGAGTCAAGGGATATCACATCCTTTACAGCAGATAATGGCACCTATCCATTTAAAAGACTACCTTATGGCCTTAAGGTTGCCCCAAATTCATTTCAGAGAATGATGACATTGGCATTCTCAGGTTTAAAACCTTCACAAGCATTTCTATACATGGACGATTTAGTCGTATTAGGATGCTCCGAAAAACATATGATTAAAAACTTACGGGACGTATTTGAAACTTGTAGGAAGTATAATTTAAAATTACATCCGGATAAATGCATATTTTTCAATCAAGAAGTAACATACCTTGGTCATAAGTGTACAAGCAAAGGAATTTTACCAGGTCCCAGTAAATTTGAAACTGTTAAAAATTATCCAACCCCTAAAAATGCAGATGAGGCGAAACGATTCGTCGCATTTTGCAATTATTACAGAAGATTTATTCCAAACTTCGCAGAGTATTCTAGGATAATAACAAGGCGTTGCAAGAAAAATTAAGTTTTCGACTGGACAGAGGATTGTAAAAAATCCTTTGACTATTTAAAGGCTGCGTTAATAAGCCCTAATATCTTACTATACCCCGATTTCAGTAAACACTTTTGTATAACAACTGGCGCAAGTGGATATGCTTGCGGAGCAGTGCTAAGCCAAGAGTATGAAGGAAAATAATTGCCAATTGCCTATGCATCAAGATCATTCACAAGAGGAGAAATTAACAAAGCAACAATTGAAAAAGAACTAGCGGCCATTCATTGGGCCATAACATATTTTAGACCATATGTTTATGGTAGAAAATTTTTAGTCAAGACAGACCATAGACCTTTAACATTCCTATTTTCTATGAAAAACCCCTCATCAAAATTAAATAGAATCAGACTAGATTTGGAAGAATATGACTTCGAGGTGGAGTATATAGCAGGAAAACAAAATTATGTAGCAGACGCATTATCACGCATAGATATCAAAGATCTTAAAGAAATTTCAGTAGAAGCGTGCAAAATATTAAAGGTTGCAACCAGATCTGAAACAAAACAAAAAACCGGTAATATATCCAGTAATAATACAAAAGAAAAACAAAGTCACAATGAGAACCCTATAATATATGAAGCGCTTAATAAATACGAAGTTAAAAGACATGTCAAGCTCGTTTTCAATCCTCCGAAATTATATTTCAAAAAAGGAAAGAAAATTTGTAGTGAAATAAATATAAAAAACCAAATTGTTGAGGCGAAGATTGACTTAGGACAATTCTTTACCAGGCTAATGAAAGAAGCCGGCAATTTGAAAATTGTAAAAATACAGTCCAGTACAGTTGTCCTTAGGAGACAAATTGTTTAAAGATAAGTATACTCGAGTAGATGAATTTAAAGAAATAGGTACCCAAGTTCTCAAAAATCTAACTATAGCATTAACTCCGGAGGTTATGCATGTGACGAATAACAAAGAAATTAAAGAAATTCTTTATAAATATCACGACGATCCTGTTTTTGGTGCCCACCCAGGAATAAATCGTACGTCAAATAAAATAAGACAAAAGTATTACTGGAATAATATGAAAAATTACATAAGAAAACATATCAAAAATTGCATTCACTGCAATAAAAATAAAACCAATAAACACCTGAAAGAACGAATGACTATAACGGAGACGCCTCCAAAGGCTTTCGATATAGTACAAATCGATACAATAGGACCATTTCCAAAATCGATACAGGGAAATGAATATGCAATTACTATTGTATGTGACCTAACCAAATACTTGGTTACAGTACCCGTCCAAAACAAACATGCCGTAGCAGTTGCTAAGGCAGTATTTGAACATTTCATTCTAATTTATGGTTGTATGAAAACCATTATAACGGATATGGGAACCGAATACAAAAATAGTTTATTTGAGGAATTGTGCAAGCTCTTAAAAATAGCGCATAAAACCTCAACACCCTACCACCATCAAACTGTAGGTACTGTCGAACGCAGTCATAGAACATTCAATGAATATTTGCGTTCCTACATATCAATTAACAAAGACGATTGGGATGAGTACCTTAAATACTTTTCGTATTGTTACAATACAACACCTTCAACAGTTCACGGCTATTGTCCTTTTGAACTAGTTTTTGGAAAGACACCTCTGACTTACGAATTTTTAAAAGAAAATGTAATTAGCCCAGTATATAATCATGAGGCTTACGACAAGGAAATAAAGTATAGGTTACAGTTAGCACAAGAAAAAGCTAGAAAATTAGTACAGGAATCTAAGCAAAAACAAAAAGTTAGCTATGATAGGAAAATACAGTATAAGGAAATAAATATAGGAGATTTAGTATTAGTCAGAAATGAAGCAGGTCGTAAGTTAGACAATAGGTATAAAGGGCCCTATAAGGTAGAAAATATTGATATAAATAATAATTTTACTCTAATTCCTTATAAGGTAGAAAGCATAGATAGAAATGATAAGTATATTATAAGTAATGAGAATAAGAAAATCTTAATACACAAAAATAGGCTTAAATTGTTAGAATAAATACACTGCATTTTGACTCACATGTTTACTCATAAATTTTTATTGTACACTTACAAACAAACCCATAAATTAGGAAATTTATTGTATACAAATAAAAACTCAAAAGAAAAGTCGTAAAAATACACCAATGTACAAACAAGCATATTACTGAAATAAATTATTTAGTCCACTTGAAAATAAAGTAAACAAAGAAAAAAATTTTGTCACATAAACAAACCAAAACAAAAAAAAAAAAAAAAAAAAAAAAAAACTGTATCAACTTATACTTAAGAAATAAAGTGAATAAACACAAAATCTAAGCAAGTTATAAAAATTAATCAAATTAGAGTTTTACATATTTATATATATATAAAACCTTTTGAAAGGGTAGATGTAGTGTAGCCAAAATAAATGCATACATAAATGCATGCATACTTACAAACAGTCGGCACGCAGCTATTAAAAACTGTCGAATACGCTTTGTCAGCAAAGTCACACGCTATGAGGCGATGCCCACAAATGCGTTGCAATCATACGAATATATGTATGAACATATGTGCGAATGCACAAGCCAATGTTTGTGTATGAATGTAGGTGTGAATGTACCAGCGAGCGTTTGTATACGCTGGCTTACATACTTTGGCTAGGCTTAGAATTTAGGTAAATATGTATTATAGTAAATAAGTAGTATATAGGAATTTATTGTATAAATAAAAGGAAAATATGTTGAATAAATTAATTCATGTTTGGTGCCGAATGATGGCACTACACGAACCTATTTCACTTTAAATAGTTTTATTACAGTTGGCATTCCGCGTACTTTACGGTTTTTGCACTTTGGAAGAACTCCCTATGAACCCAGACACTGTTTCGAGTGTCTGGAAGCGGGTGGACAAAAATTTGTCCATATCCTCCCACTTGGATATTTCCACTTTGTGGTCTATGCTTTGCTCCCATAGACCAAGCGTACTCTCCGGCAATTTCGTCGAACACAAATACGTTATAATTGCATCCCAGTTCGAAGTGTCAATTTTATGACTTCGCAGGGACGAAAGGCAATTATTTAGTTCGCGCTGAAGGGTTTTAATCGCGCTACAACACTCACTCTCTACCTTTTTCAAATTAAAAAAAATTTGGAGTTGCGAGTTTACTAAGATACGTTTGTTTTCGTATCTCTCGCATAAATTTCTCCAGGCCGTATCAAATCCCTCATTCGTGAGCGGACATTTTTTCACAATATCTTTTGCCTCACCTTGTGTCTTATTGTTCAGATGGAACAATTTCTCCACGGTGTTAGGCGTTTGTTTAAGATATATATGGCCGTGAACATGTCACGAAATGTTGGCCATGACAGATAATCGCCCTTGAAAACTTCAGTATCACATGGAGGCAGGCGGATACTGTGTTCCAATTCGGGCTTTTCTTCAGATTTATTTTCTGGTTTGTTGTATGTCGCTTGGCGTGTAGCCATGTCTGACATGCAGCGTAAATATACTGCATATGATCTCTTATATTTCTGTTTGGCAGAAGCTATACCAGTGGCCTCTAACTTATCTGAATTAAGTAAGTCGTCATAAGCCGTTCTGGTTTTTCTCCACATTGCTTTCAAGTCCTCTTGTTGAAGCCCAAGAGTGTACTTGCTGTGGACTGAATCCTCTAATTCATTGTAGTCTGATTCGAATTCAAAAATCGAATCAGCCAGCCTAATGAAACTTTCCATATTTTGGACTTAGAGGATCTGTAGAATCAAAACAAAACCGAAAAAATATAGCTGAAGGTACGATGAAATGCTCAATCGTACAAGATAAATGCTGAATAGAAAAGGCAAAGGCAGTATTTTACCCAGGAAAATCAAAACAACCCAACTCAATAAAATTGCAATCAACTCAATTATTGTACATTTTTAACTCAATTAGATTTATTTATAGTTTATTTTTGAATTATATTGCAGACTTGGCCGATTTGTCTTACGAATATTTGTTTTCTACAGAAGCAAAAATTTCAACAAAATCTTTGTGACTTACTCGCCACCCACACGTATAAGGGGAATACAGGGTGGCTGATGAATTTTGCTACATTAAGAAACTCAAATAATTTTTTTTTCAGTGTATGGAATTCATTTTTCTTTTATTCATGTTAAAGCTCATTAAATTTTATTAAATATAGCTTAATTAGTTTTAAAAATAATGGAATTTAAATGCCCCCCCTGCTCGTCGATGCATGTGTGGCATCTTACCAAAAAGTTGTTCATTACTGCTTGGAGAGTTGAGACAGGAATAGCCGCAATTGTTTCTCGAATGGATTGCCTTAGTTCATTCAAATTTGTTGGTTTTGCTTTGAAGACTTCCTGTTTGCAATAACCCCACAAGAAAAAGTCAGGTGCAGTAAGGTCAGGCGACCTGGGTGGCCAACGGAATGTGGAGTTTCTGGATATCAGCTTATTGGGAAATTTTCGTCGCAATTCTGTCATAACAGGTTGGGCTATATGAGGAGCTGCACCATCTTGCTGAAACCACACAGAGTTGAAAGAAATTCTCATTCGGCGTAATTCTGGATAGAAAAACTCTCTCAACATGCTCAAGTAACGGTCTCCAGTAACCGTAACGATGTGACCGTTTTCTTCGAAGAAGTAGGGCCCGACAATGCAGCGTGATGAAACTGCACACCACACTGTGACACGAAGTGGATGCAATTCCGTCTCATGGAGTATCTGTGGGTTGGAAGCACTCCATATTCGACAATTTTGTTTGTTTATGTTGCCGTTTAAATCGAAATGGGCCTCGTCAGACATGAAAAGACAGTTCAACATGTTTCCATCCTCTTCCACCATTTGAAGCATCTTCTGGCAAAATTCCAAGCGAATCGGCAAGTCTGCAGCGTTCAGTTTGTTGGCCATTTGAATTTTATATGGGAATAAGTCCAAATCTTTGTGCATAATTGACTGTAATGACTGTCTGCTTACACCCATTTGAGCAGATAAGCTTCTTGTCGAAACACGTGGATTGTTTTGTATGGCAGCAGCTACAGCAGCGATTGTTTCCTCCGTTCGAACTGAAGTGTTTCGATGGTAAGGTCTTCTGTTGACTGTCCCATGCTCGGCAAAATTGTTTACAAGTCTTATTATGGTCCATCTGCTCGGAGGATTGCCGCCAAACATGCGCCTATACTCTCTTTGAACCGAAACTACGGACTCCAGTGCGTGATAGCGGCGGACAATCCAAATTCTTGTTTCAGTGTCCCAGTTATCCATTTTTGTTAAATGTAAAAGTCAATCTGCAAAATAAAAAAAAAATTAACCAGATTCATTAAATAGAAAAAAAGTTATTTAATTTTTTTTTGGTAGCGGCTTTCATCAGCCACCCTGTATGTATATATAAATATGTGTATGTGTTGCCGCAATAAAGAAATACACAACAAAACACAGATAAAGTGCGCGGTGTATCAAACGAGCGAAAGTGAATATTAAATGAAAAAATGTGAAAACAAAGGAAAGTGCTATAAAAATAGTGAATTTTATAAGAAAATAATAAACTGGCCTTCGATTAAAATTCTGTTCTGTATATTACCGAAAAAAAAAACAAGTGGAAAAAACAAAAACAAACTAAAGATCGAAAGGCTAAGTGAACTTATTGTGAAAATGAGGTTATGTTACCTCTTGCCTTGCGCTCTGTCCAAAAAACCCTACCACTGGTGGGGGGGATAATCCGGATAGTCACAAGGATTTTTAAGCGTTTAATTTAATTTAAAATTTAAAGAAAAGTATAGCAGTTAACTGTTAAAAAAAAAATCACTATTATTAAATATTCACTAAACGCACTTATGTTTGATTACACTCGCGAGCGGCACTTTTATACAATTGTTTGCAACACAAAAAAAAACTAAGTGTCAAGAAATATACAACTTACGTGCTTTGATGTGGTGATTGGCCGAATTTGTTTTATATAGTTTGTGTTGGTGATTGTGGTATGTGGCAGAGTTGTTTGTTGTTGTTTGCGTTGATATTGCGGCAGTGTTGTTTGTTGTTTGTAATTGCGGCAGAGTTGTTTGTTGTTTGTAATTGCGGCAGTGCGTGAACAATATTGAGTTTTTTCTAATTTCCTTATGTGGCAGCTTCTGGTTGTTGTTGTCTAATCCAAATGATGATAATTAATGCTTGTGTTGTGGACTGTATAGGCGGGCTGGTTCCTTTCTACGGGAGAAGGACCATGAACAAAAGTCGACAATGGTGCTTCGCTGGAGCGGCCGTGGCTCAAGAGCACCGCGGTCGAATTGTGATTTTGATAAAAGGAAAGAAATAAGAAAAAACGAGAATCCTCGTTATAATAAAGGCCGTATATTTGTGTAAAATATAATTATAAACAATTGGTTACCTTTAAGAATATTTGATGAGGTCGAAAATCCTGGGGTGGCCGTGATGTGTTACTGCGTCGAAGTTGGCTGAAGAAGTAGACGGTTTTGCAATCGAGGACAACCGGTGAACCTGAAAATTATCCTCCGGTTTTAAGGGGAGGTGACCCACACATGCACACCCCATGCATGTATATGTGTGCTGACAAATATGCGACGAATATGACGAATATGCATGCATGCCACACAGTAATGATCTCTTCAAAGCTTTTATTAATAACTGAAAGCTTAGCAATGCCCCTGTAGTTCTCGATATCTGTAAGAGTGAAACTACTAAGGATATTTCTGATTGAGCAGCTCTTGCGGCTTTCTGGTGAATAAATGTACTACAGTAAGCTCCGGCCGAAAAAAAGGATCAATCACGATAACAAGGCAAGAATCAGCAACCGTTATTTTGAAAAAGAAATATCTCTCTCATATGTAGAGTTAAATTTGTAAACATTTATGTTATTATTGGGAAACACCAAGCTTACAAATTTCCCTTCCTGTCAACGATGAATGAGTTTTAACACGAAAATTTCCTTACCAGGCGGCACAGCAGTCACCGCCCTTGCAGCTTCAAACTTAGCACCAGCAACTCGCGGACGAGGTATAGGTACGAGGGGTCGTACTTTTCGCAGCGAACTGGTTTTAGAGGTAATTTTAAGGAAATTGCAGGAGAGGCACTCCAATGCTTAACAAAGCTTCGACAAAATTAATCACCGGTGCCGCGGAAGCATCGGAACTATCCGCAGCTAATATGGCCCCGTATTGGTCTGCAACTACAGGTAAATCGGTAGCAGGTACAATAGAGGGACCTCAAGGAAGTTCTTTAGGGATCTCATTTCCTCAATCTGTTGCCGGACTGCACAGGTAAACTAAAGCGCCGGATGTAGTTGGCGTATTAGTAGACCCCTGTACCTGACTTGCGACCAAACCGGAATTCGGCTGTTTGTCTAACAAGCACTTCTCCCGTTTGAGCGATTCCGAAATGACTTTCAGTTTTTTTAAGTGGTTTTCCATCAATTTAAATCTTTCGTGAAGGTCATGAAAACCAATGAAGATATTTCTAAACACTTTAAGGGGCTTGTCTTATGAAAGCCCGCATATCACTTCCACAAGTCCACACGCCCAGTTTAGTCCAATTTCACTTGATATCAAGTCGACAACACGTCCACCAATGTGAGCCATGCCTGCACAAATAACGCCATATTCTCGCACCGCCAGCAACAGACATACCTATCGCCTAGGGATCTTGTCTTTTGGCTGGAGCACGTCTTTATACAAAAATCCAGCATGTTGATAGGCGAATTGTTGGGCAGGAAACTGCGACAAGTACAAATAAGTATCTTTTGAAATAACCTGGAGCCTGAGTGTTGTTTTCGTTTGATCTTTAAGAGGCAAAAACACTCCCCGAAGGTTTTGCGGAGTGTTGTTGGTAGTGGCAGTCCTTTGCCGGATATAAACGCGGTACGCTCCTGCGGTACTGCCCTACTAGCATGGTAGCGATTTGGCATGAACAGTGGGTCCTTCTAGGTCATGTCAAGAAGGGTAATGAGAGGTGAGAGGCATCATATCCGTCGATCAACCATCGAGTTGCGCGTCATTACCTTTGTGCATATTAGTCGCCTCTTACGACCGATATGCCTACCTCGGGCATTCTCTAACCCCCTAACCCGCAGGGCGAAAACTTGAATGTTATTCAGCAGCACTGGACCGTGAGTTTTTTGGAGGTACAGGATTAAAAGTTATTCAGGAGCACTGAATTAAAGAAATTATCCAGGAACACTGAAAACCTATAGCAGTCAGCAAATCCGGTAGAAAAGAGTTATGCTGGAACTTTAACGAAGAATGTGCAGTCGGCAAAAAATTAGTGCAATAGGTTTGCAAACAGCAACACACAAACTGTTACTCAGTCCGAAACTTAAAAATAAAAATTAATGTGTGTTTGTGTGTCTGTATGTCCTCTATAGGCTTCCAAAGTACTCAACCGATCTTTATGAAATTTTGACAGTATATTCTTGGGTTCACTTTTTACATTATAGGCTATATATAGTTTTGTAAAAGTGGGCTGCGCCACACCCCTAGGCCATATAAATTTCAATTCGTCATAAATCTGGACGTATTTGGTCTAAATAAATTTTGTTTGAATATATGTGTCAGTTGGTGAAGATTACCATAATTTTGGAAAAGAAATCAGAACGTATTTGGACTAAATTAATGACCATTCTTTATGAAATTTTGACAGTATATTCTTGGATTCACTTTTTACATTATAGGCTATATATAGTTTGGTAAAAGTGGGTGGTGCCACGCCCCAAGGCTATATAAAATTTCAATTCGTCATAGCTCGGAAGGTATTTGGTCCAAATTAATGATGTTTGGACATATGTGTCAGTTGGTCAAGATTTACATAATTTTGGAAAAATAGGCGGTGCTACGCCCAAATATTTTGTGTTTTCCATGTGCATGAAACTTTCACGATAGGTTTAGGAGTTAACTGGGTACGACACAGGCTGTATATATTTTTTGGATAAGTGGCGGTGCTTTGCCTCAGGCTATATAAAATTTCAATTCGTCATAACTCTGAACGCATTTGGTCTAAATTAATGATATTTTAATGTGTGTATCACTTAGTCACGATTTACATAGTTTTGGAAAAAGTGGGCGGTGCCACACCCACATATTTTGTGTTTTGGTTGTGCTTCAATTATATCCACAGTTTATTGTCGATGTCTCTGAAACTCTCACGGTAGGTTCAGGAGTTCGTTGGGCACGACGCAGGTATATAGTTTTTGCAAAAGCTGCCAGGTTATATAAAGTTGCAATTCGGTATAGCTAGGAATTTATTTGGTTCAAGTTGATGATATTTTATACATATATATGTGTTCTATGTGTCAAAAAAACCTTAGAAAAAATAAGCGGCACCAAGACCACAAAGAAAGTTAAATAGCTATACTCGTATCTTCGAAACTATATACATACCAGTACACGCGGAGGAAAAGAGAGAAGAAGGGGAGTAGGAATAGAAAATTGGAAAATTAGAGGTGTTAGAGGCAAATGAAGAGGGAAAATTAAACTAACGGGATATGGGGGTGGGGAAAAGCAAAAGTAAAAAGAAAAATAAACATATAGAAATAAATTAGTAGGAAGCGCCAAGTGTAGGAAACTCAAATTTTAGGCAGGACAACGTCTGCCGGGTCTGCTAGTTTATTATAAAAGCTCAAATAATCGCTATATTAATTTGTACTGAGAGCCATTTTTTTTTTTGGTTTTATGTAGTTTTAATAGATAATTAATTGGCTATTGTTCATGATAGGTGAAATTATTGAAGATTTTATTAAGGACTAGCTGACTCGCCGAACTTTGTCCCGCCTTAAAAGCAATAAATGAGCAGATATTGGATTTTAATTTTATTAGAATGATAAATGTAAATTAAAAATCAATTATTTTTACGTTTCTTTTTTGGTCATGTATTTTGGTGCATGGATTGTACTCTTCAATCAACCACCTTGTGATAGACGACATTTTTCGTTTTATTATCAGGCGCAAGAACAAATAACGCAGATGGTCTTCCGACCCGTGAGCATGCCACACATGAGAAAAACATGGATTTTCTAGATTCAGACCACAAACTTTCAAGAATTGGCCTTGTCATTTGTTAATAGTCATGGCAAAACAACGTCCATTTGCCCAATGTCAACGCTAGAATGCAAGCAGTAACACAGGCCGACAAGAAATTTGACCATAAACCAGACCATACTTTCCTAAAGGTTTTCGATGCGCTGAATTCAAATCTGGACGCAGATATCCTAACCTAAATGTGCAAAAAACACCGTTTTTGCCTCTTTTTGAGGTTATATGTAAACGACAGTTTTTGTTTTTTTAAAAGCACACATAGCATCTTAAAGAAGAAGTCTTTCTCTTACGTTGAGTTTGCTCAAATATATTTTTTTTTTCGCTTAGATAGAGCAATTTAAAGTTTATAAATTTGCTAATTTTCCTATAGCTGAAAAACCACTGAATTAACGTAGGTATGATGCTGTAGAACACATACCTCTTACGATAAGTCTACTTTAAATTACTCTATCTTAGCGAAAAAAAAAGATATTTGAGCAAACTCAACGCCATTCGTAAGAGAAAGACTTCATCTTTAAGATGCCATGTATGCTTTTAAAAAAAAAATCTGTCGTTTATATATAACCTCAAAAATAGCAAAAACGGTGTTTTTTGCACATTTAGGTTAGGATATCTCAAAATCCTGACGTGATAGAGCAATTCTGCGTCCAGATTTGAATTCAGCGCATCAAAAACCTTTAGGAAAGTATGGTCTGGTTTATGGTCAAAAAAATCGGTCTCATTTTGTCGGCCTGTGTAATCAGTGCTGCAATCGTATCGAAACGCCGCTCGATTCAAAACAGTACTTAATAAATTTCTTACTGTGCGTCGGAAATTATCTAGTTGACGAATTATCTAGACGATTTCGCATTGCCAACCGAGCCGTTTCTCGGGCTGCCTCCCTTTGCTCATGTAATTGGGAAGCACGAAGTCGAACCATGCTAACGCGGCGCTCTTCACGTGCAATTTCTTGCTCTTCTTCAGTCGTTTCATTAGCAACTTTTCGAATCCCACTTGTACTACGGATTTTTCGTGAAAGATTTGATCATCTTGTTGGCGAGATGACATGGTCAATGATAATATTGGCACAATACACTTATAGAAACTCGAAATACACACATCAGCCGGTCGACTTTAAAATATCAAATTTTTAAAACTTTCAAAGAAGTGCCAGTAAAATGAGAATGACGAAAAACTATCTCGAAACGCAAAAAGTTTCCGCTTAACAGAAATCAGTAAATACTTGCAAGCAAAACTGCTTTTGGATTTTTCATTGGTTAATAGCTTAAGTTTTTAAGATTTTGTTGTTGCTTTCCTATGTCAAGACCATTTATTTTTCACTTGCAAGTTTTACTGAGTGAATTTCCCCCCAGCAACTCTCTCTACCTGAAAATCTTTTTTGTCGCAACATAAATAAAAGAAAATTAGAATAGGTCGGTCCCTGGTCCACTTCCCGAAAAAAAGAATATTAAATATCAACAAAAGCAAAGTGTTACCAAGAAAATACTACCATAAATAAAAAGTTTTCGAATAGGATGGTCCCTGATCTACCTCCCGGAAAAAACCAATGTTTTAGTTGTTGTGGTAACCAATCGTAAATTTTAATAAAAGTAAAAGCCTAGCAATGTACCAAATTTCAAGTAAATGTCAAAATATATCAAAAAATGTTGGAATAGATCGGCCCCCGGTCCACTTTCCGGAAAAAAGTATCCTATGTCTTTTTCCTGGTTCCAAGCTACTTCCCCACCAATTTTCAGCCAAATCAGTCCAGCCGTTCTTGAGTTATAAAAATTGTAGGGTCACCTTGGTCCACAAATCGACGAAACCGTTCAAGCTATCGGAACAAATGATATCTTAAATTTTAAATTAAACGTCTAGTAATACAACGGCTAAAAATCCATTCAATTCCATTCAGACAGACAGACGGACAAAAATTCTAAAAACATTTGATTTGGCTTCTATTGGCCCAATAATGATCCCTGCTATCGATTTTTTTTAAATATGTGCAATGTACAGACATCGACCTTTTCTTTAAATGGTCATCTAACCGCCTGGGCGATTTTGACCGTCCAACATAGCTCGCCAGTCGTTTCTTCGTTGCGCCAACTGGCGCCAATTGGAAACAACGCGGGATCGCAAATCGGTCTCCACTTGGTCCTTCCATCGGAGTGGTGGTCTCGCTCTTCCTCTGCTTCCACCGGCGGGTGACGATAAGAATACCTTCTGGGCACTACGTGGCCTAGCCAGCGAAGCCGCTGTGTTTTAATTCGCTGAACTATATGGGCGTCTGCGTCAAGTTCATACAGCTCATCATTAAATCTTCTTCGGTACTCGCCGTCGCCAACGCGTAGAGGTCCTCAAATCTTTCGAAGAAACTTTCTCTTGAATACTCCCAGAGCCGACCTTTTACAATTTTATTATGTGTAGAGATTAAAGTCGACGATGAGGAGGTAAGAAACCACTTTAAAGGAGCTATCAAAACCTCGTCCGTACCCAACAACGAAGGCTGAAAACATGGATGAATACTTCCAGAGATATGCACTATGATCCGATTTGTTTGGCGGTGCACCAAACAATTTTAATCGTGCAGCATGAACAGTTCCGATTTTTATGGGATGTGAATATAAAGAATATAAAAGATATGTACTATGAAAAATCCGATTTGTATGAGGGGTTCGCCGCCCCCTTTCTAGTTATCACCCGTTTTTCTGGAGTTGTCGAAATCAACCTTATATAACTTTAAGAAAAGTAAACCGTGTAGGATGAATACTTCTAAGAAAAATCGGACACCGTTAACTCTTGTTTTTCTAGAGTTGCCGGAGATTGACCTCATATATCTCCCGAAATTTATAAACGGGGTAGGAGCAATACGCTATGCAAAATCCGATTTGTATTTGTATTGTAGGTGCACCGCTCCCCTTTTAATGATTTTCCGTTTTTCTGAAGCCGATTTTCCTAGATCCCGCTTTTCTGGAGATCAACCTCATATAACCCCTTAAAAAATTTTAATCGCGCAGCATGAATTCTTGCAGAGATATGCAGTTTATTATATGCATACTATGCACTACTAAAAAACCGAATTGTATTGCAGGTGGACACCTTGCGATATAAAATTTAAATCGTGTAGCACAGGGATGGACCAATATTTGGCTCCTAAATCTCTTTCAGAGATATATTATATTATATTTCGCGGTTCCAGAGGAGTAAAATTACATATAAAACATCAAATTATATTCATCGCAACTAGGTTGCGGAAATACTAAAGATTTAAAAACGGAAATCAAATCTCAACTGTTAAGCACTGCAGTTTTGCCATTAATTTGGCCTTTGCATATATTCATTATATACAAGCCAATTTATTTTTTCATATATTTATATAAATATTTAAAGAACTATTGTAAAAGAAGTAGTATTAGAGGAAGTAAAAGTAGAAAATCGTACTAAAGCGCATTTTTCATACAATCGTGTGAAAACGAAACTCTCTTCAGAGTTGTTGGCAGTGTTGCCGCGACCTGGAAGAAAATATATTAGGCTCCAAATAAAATAAGGTACAAAACGCATAACTAGTTTTACCAGTGTTTCATGTGGTACCCACAAATATAGCGAGAAAGACATCCTGCCCTAGGATTATCGAATGTAAGTTCGATCACATTTCTTATATGAATGAATATTAGTTTTGGGTAGTCATTTAAACATTCATTGAATTCGGGCTTTTACCAAGAGCTCGGCTGCTTTATAAAAGTAAAATAATAAACATATTTACATATACGGATACAGCAGCTGAAATCCAATTTTGTTTGTAGATACATTTGTAGAATTTTTTCCAAAAAAAGAAAATGGCCACTTTTGATTAAGTCAAATTTATAAATGTTATTAACCCTAAATCAAACACCGTTCAAGATAGCAGGTTTCCAGGTGTGCAAGGAATGTTCGAGAAAAAAATGGGCGAAATCGGTTAAGGTCCACGGCCACTTTTATATGAAAGATTTTGAAGAGGATGGTAGATATATTAAATAAGCAATAACTTTGCATAAAATAGCTTTACATCATTTATATTTCACTTTTATAGTTTCCGTAAACTAAGAAATCCAAAAAATAAGAATTTTCGAAAATGGGCGGGCCCCTCTTTTATAGTGAATCATTCCACAATACTTTTTATGCCATAACTCCGCCAAAAATTGATTTGTCGAAACGAAATTTGGTGATAATGTTCAATATATAAAGGTAACTGTTTGTTGTAAAAATGAGCGAAATCGGTTGATGTCCACGCCCAGTTTTTTAACATAGTTATGAAAACGTTAACTATGAAGATCTATCAGAAATTCCATTAGAACCTGCCGCCAATCAACAGTTGTAATATAATTTCGTGATCATGAGCATTTCACCAATGGCCAGGGGCCTTAAGTTTTAACGGAATTGCTGATAGACCCAGTTAATATAAAAGTAGCTCTCCTTTTTGATTTTTTAATTCTGACACTATGTTGTGATTGAGTTATAAGCGTGCATATGTTTTTCCAGTTGACAGTTTAAATTTTAAATAGAGCTATTCTACTATTATTGTATACGGAACATAATCATACATAACAATGTTAAAGCAAGAAAAACTGTTGTTGATGGTATTGGTTTTTAGGTTAAGTAAGCAGAGCAGAATATCAACATACAGCATTTAACATTACTGTTACGGTTTACTTACAGCAGCGGTGATTGCTGGTTGTGTAAAGGTTATTTTCTTGTTGCTGTCAATACCATTTCACCAGCTGGTTTTGAAAAAACAAATTTCGTCTTCTTTGAAAGTTCAAGTGAAAAGCTGTGTGCCGATTTGGGAAAAATTTAATTTAAAAACTGTGTTTACTTAATAAAAAGATATCTGTAAAATTATAAAATGGTGCGGTACATATACGAGTAGTTTTATTTAAAAGTTTTAAAATACCGAAAGTGCGTACAAGACTATAACTAAAAACATCACATACGCGAGTTCAAAAGATCTTAACAAAGGCAGAATGGAGACAGTTTGCGGGCATTGCAATGACAAAAAATGGAATAGCGAGGCGCCAAGTATGTTCAAGAGGAAAGGTAACTCTTCCCAATCTTCGGGAGCAGCCGGAACAACTCAAGTCGTTAATTATTGGAAACATCCGCTATCCAATCATTTCCTGGATAATACTAGGAAATATAATATCCTATTTTAAATGACCTATTTTGGTACCCAAGAGATACGGGAGGGGAATTTTATGCCCCTAATTGGGCCATTACTTCCAAATTAAAATAGAGATGCGAGGAAGGAATACAAAAATCAAATTTACAATAGAACAAGAAAAAAACAACAGGTTACCCTTTCTAAGCATGCAAATCATAAACTCGAACGGAAAAATGCCAAACCCGTATCGTCATCCAAAATGGTAAATTATCATTCCAATCATCCATTTATGCAAAAAAAAAACACGGTAATAAATTTTATAAGTAAAATATCCAACCCGAGCGAGCAGGAGCTCATGAAATCGAACATAAAAAATACTAAACATATTTTGTACAAGAAATACATTAATAAACGAATGGATAACAACAACTTTCGAAAATAACTACGAGCGAAGCAACACTGAACAAGAAAAGGAAACCGCAAAACAAATATACGCAGAAGTTACATATATACCAGGGCTAACAGACAACAAAACACAAGGTAGCATTACACGAAGCAACAACATAAAATTTGCATACAAACCTAAGAAAACTTTAAACACAGTATTTACTCAAACAAAAGGCAAAATTCAAAAAGCACAAAACACAATGTGGTGTTCGAAATTAAATGTAATGGGAGTGCAGAAGAAAACTGCAACACAATCTATATCGGAAAGAAAACAACAACATCACTGGCAGAACATTTAACGAATAAAGGACACACAGCGGACTTAGAAAATGCAACAATTTAAGTTATTCAAAAAAGGGAGAGAACAAGACTTACGCTGGAAGGTTGCGCATACAAGAGAAAATACATAGCGCAATGAATTTTAAAGAAGACGTCGACAACATAAACTGCGCATAGACAACAGCAAGAAAAGCATTTGGACGGGGCTTTCGACGCTGATGGATGCAGAAATGTATTAATAACTTTTAGTAATGTTGCAGTTTTACTTAAGTGAAATGTTAAATGGTTAATGTAACTGCAATGTCTAAAAGTAGTACCATGTGTATTTCGTGTTGGAAAATTAATTGTTAATGTTTATTTTGTTTTATGTTATATATTTTATGAAAATATACAGTCTCCCTGATGAAGATGCGATAATGCATCAAAACGCGTAGGAGAAAAGGAAAAACCTTTGTTCGGATCGGCCGTAAACCATAATAGCAACTACACATTGGCCCAAAATAAATACAAAGAGATGCTCAATATTTGCAAATACATTTCATTTTCGAAGATGACCAAACATCGTTACGATCAAATAAGTTCTTTCGATAAGTTATTGAACAACTTCAGAATTTGTTAAACAGATATAATTGCTTTATTTTGAGTTTGAAATATAATTTGGAAATGTTGTTCGGATCATGGGTCTGCAAATGACTTTCGCTTGGTTATTCATGCCGATAAGTCACCTCTCAATGAGAACAGATGGCGATATACATAATGCACCAACAGTGAACGAGGTAGCTGGTGTGATGATAGACGAAGAAAAAGGACCGAGAGATATTGTATTGCACAGTCGCACTGGATAGGTTCAACGAGTGTCAGAGCTTCATCAAGCATATGATCCAATACAGTTCCCGCTTACGTTCGTAAGAGAATATGGATACCTTGTGAACATACCTAACAATAATCAAAGTTTATCTCCTGTATGTAATTTTACGCTTACCGGTTTATAATCCGGGATAACTGTCTTAATCATGTCCATTACTTTAGAAACTTACTAAATCTGCCCGACGCTATTAATGAAGACTCTCGAATAAATGTTTTAAGTATCGGACAAAAAGTCATACTTCCATCTTCGTTTACTGGCTCAGCACGTGATATGCAAGAAAATGACATATGTGCGCCACTATGGGCGCCCAGACCTTTTTATAACGCTTACCTGTAATCCGGAATGGCCGGAAATAACGGCGAAACTTTTAAGTGGCCAAAAGGCTCATAACTGGCATGATGTTGTGGCTAGAGTATTCCATTTAAAAATAAAAAAGGTTATATTTATTTTAACGAGAAAGTACATATTTGGAGAAGTAAGATGCCACAAGCTATCTGTAGAAGAGAAAAAACGTGGGTTCCCGTATTGCCATATATTGCTCTGGCTTCAAAAGAAAATTCAGCCGCAGGAGATGGACAATATTATTTGTGCTGAGATATCTGAACATAATGTTGACCCAGTTTTGTACGATATCGTTTGTAAAAATGTGATACATGAACCGTGTGGCCAACATAACATCTTCTCGCCATGTATGGCAGAAGGTAAGTGTCTGATGAAGTATCCTCGCAAATTTTGTATACAGACGCAGTCTGGTGAAGACGTATATCCATCGTATTCTAGACGGTCTCCTGAAAATGGAGGGAAGACAGCTTCCCTAGGTGTACGAGGCGTAAGCCCACGATAGATAATAGATAGGTAGTTCCTTATTGTCCTATACTTTTGTGAAGCTTCTCAGCGCATATAAATGTAGATTACTGCCACTCGGTTAAAGCTATTAAATACATATGCAAGTATATAAATAAAGGCACAGATCAAACATTTTCTGTCCAGAGCAATTCTGATGAAATTCAAAAATACCTTAATGGTCGTTACATTAGCACTTTTTGGCGTTTTTTTGATCTCCGAATACACGAACGATATCCAACTGTTGTGCACCTAGCTGTGCATTTAGAAAACGGCCAACGGGTTGGCCTTTCCGAAGAAAATGTTCCCAAATTCTTGAAAATCCAAGAAAAACAACATTGATGTCGTTTTTCGAATTATGTAGCACGGACCCTTTTGCGAAAACGCTGCTCTACCATGCAGCAGCTTCATATTGCACATGTGGCATTAATAGATTTATTATTATATTAAAAAAGAGTTTGCCCTCTCAGACGTCAGATATCCAATCATTATGGAGCACATTCAAAAATGACTTATGTGAAAACTTCCTCTTCAATTAACTTAGACGACTTGATGATCCTAATCTAGAAATTTCAGAAGGTTTGTTCAATTTCTAATACAGATTTAATAAGTCGTTGTTCTTTAGCACTTTTAAGGTTTGATTGAAATAGAAGATAAAGTTATAGGCGTCTGCGAGAAATACTTGACAAGCTTTGGTTTACTTTCGCCAAATCGCAATCTAAATCGAAGTGAATACCCATTTGAGGCAATATTCAGACGTCCATGTGATCTTAATTATTTAAATGACTACCTACAACTAATGTACCGAAAATGGTTTGCAGGTCAGCAGCAAACGTATGACAAAGTTGTTTACAGTGGTAAAACTTTTTTACTAAACCTTCTGCTTGCTTATGCCAGATTTAAAGGTCATGTAGCTTTGGCTGTAGCTTCATCCGGTATCGCAGCCACCCTTCTCTTCGGTGGTCGGACAACTCACTCGGATTTTAAATTGCCTTTAAATGTTTTAAATGTGTTTCTGCAAGAGAAACAAATGTGCTTCATTCGAAAGAGAGGGTACCTTGCTAAAATCTTACAAGAAGAAAAAATAATAGTTTGGGATGGATACGATGACCCATCGCGCGCATATTGAGACAGTAGATCATACCTTAAAAGACCTAAAATCTAACAATGCTTTTCCCAGGAGATTTTCGTCAGACATTGCTTGTCGTGGCGAAAGGGACTCGCGCTGACCGTCACTACATTTCCCCAGGACTTACTTAATATATGAGATGGTAAAATTTCAACAGATACTTTAGAATTTATTCAAATCTTGGGAACATCGTGTATAATGTCGACGAATTAGTGTCGAAGTTTACCCGAATATAGAAGAACTGTCCAGCAAGCCGTATACTTGGCTACGTCAACGGGATATCGTTGCACCAAGACACAACACGGTCACCGAAATTAATAACACTATCCTTGATAAAGTTTCCGCCGAAGTCAGAAAGTATATGCAAAGTGACACTGTCATTAATAGCGAAGATGCAGTACATTAGCCAACGGAGTTTTTGAATTTCCTAAAACCGTCTGGCTTACCACCTTATAAATTAAAATTAAAACCAAATATTCCAATTGTATTACTGCGCAACCTTAAGGTCCCGAGTCTATGTAATGGAACGGGATTGCAAATAAAACGTATGCATAATAATATATTAGAGTCAACAATCCTTAAGGGTCCTGCGGCTGGAGAGTTGGCATTCCTAACTCGCATACCAATGATTCCACCGGATATGCATTTTCAATGCAATTTCCTGTAAAGGTATCCTTTGCAGTAACAATCAACAGATCACAAGGCCAAACATTTAGCCATGTTGGTATTGACTTTCGCGCAGAGTTCTTTACACAAGGGCAGTTATATGTTGCAGTCTCCAGAACTGGAAACCCTCAGGGTCAAACTATACTGCTGCCTTCAGATAATAAAACTAAAAATGTACTGTATTCTGAAGTACTTTAAGCTACATATTATAGACTTTTACTTAACATTTTTTAAATCACATTCAGAATTTTTAAAATCAAATTCAGAAGTTTGCATACACGGAGTTTCTTAAATCAAAATCCAAACTACTCATACCAATTTCAAACATCTTATGTAACTTAACAAATCCAAAGTCCTTTGGATTAAAAAAATACACGGGCCAACTCGCCCTTAAAGAAAACACAAGTTTCAAGTTCACAAGTTTATTCCTTATTAATAAGTAGACTAAGCTAACTGTTTACGCGACCCAGGTAGCCACACGTCCTAATCCCCAAAACGAATACTCAATATTATTATTATATAGTTCATGAATTATTCGACCTACTCGTATTTACCCCTGAAGTGTACATACATTTATTATAGGTATCATTGTATATCGTGTATATAACTTTACGTATACATTATATTATTATATTTAATCACCACAACATATGAACTCGCCCTTAGATTTAATTGAAGGGACGTGTGGCAACCCTTGCCGCGTAAATCACCCCACACCAATTCGCCGCACAGCTGACAGCTAGTCGGCTATAATTTTTCTATTATCATTTTTTCCTTTCTTTAAAAAACACCGGCTTTTCTTCTTTTATACATATTGAAACCGGAGAAAATAAAAGTTATAATTAACCACCGACGTGAAATAATAAACAATCGTGAACCCAAATCTGCTACCGAGTTTAATATAAAGCCTATTCGAGCTGTAAGTGAAATATTGCAACGTGAAATATATTCCTTTGGGTTGCTCCTATGTTTTCCTGACGTTATCCAAATTATATACATATATAAATACCTCTCAATAAAGGTGCAATTCGTTCCTGGTTCTTTCCTTAATCTATTAATCAACATATAACTGCGTCGCTGAAAGTGTAGAAGGTGGACTCGAGACGCAGCTGGCTTAATCTCCCAAAACCGTGAGTATACCATCACATTTGTACATGGTCCTTCTTCGCCATTGAAGAAACCAGCCCCTGCCCATATAATATATAATATATAAAATTATAATCTCCAAATTTCCTTGTTGGCTCCCGCCAAAAAAATAAATTGTCCCGCCAAAAGTGTCAAGAAAGTCAAAGGCAAATCCCATAAAGTGAAATTTTACATACACATATGTACATATTCTCACAAAGCTAAAACATTGCCCTTTATAAACCTGTGTCCCTTGCGGTATAACTTGGACATATATATACATACGTTTATATAATTGGCCACAACCCAGCAGTAAATTGTCACGTGCATTCCAAAGTTGCGATACCCAGTAGTAAAAAATTCTCGTCCGGCCCAACTAATCCCAGACTACGCCCTTTTGGATCATAGAAAAAAAACTCCCTTTTGTCACTTTCTTTCAAAAAAAAAAAAGCAGCGGTAGCTAACAACTAGCCCCAAACTAATCCATTTGACCAATCTCTTGTGAATATAATTAGCGGCAGCTAAAAAATTTCCCAAAATTCCAAAAATTAAATTAGGCAAGTCCCTATTTAGAATGACTACCGTGGCTGAAAATAAGTTTATATCCGAAACCGATAATTTTACGGATTACTGTACTCGGTTCCGCTCAACCCCTATACAAGATAATACCGAGGCAGCCCTAAAATTGAAAGACAATAATATCGATATATTTTGGTCTAGAGTACAGAGCGCTTACGACGTGGTAGTATAGACAGACGACCAGGACCTTCCCGACGACTTCAAGTCCGCCGCTTTCGGTAAATACCGAGCCTGCCTCATAGCTTATGAGGACACTAAAGCACAAATAGGCGGCCAAATCCAACTCAAGGAATTGAGTAATCCCGCGCCTCCTGTGCAAACCCAACCCCCCTCAGAGTCCTCCCATATGAACCTGAAAGTCCCCCCATGTGATACAGAAGTATTTTATGGAGGGTATGATCAATGGCCGTCTTTCCGTGACATGTTCACGGCGGTGTACATCAACCACTCCAAACTCTCAAGTGCCCAAAAACTGTATCACCTCAGACAGAAGACTAAAGGTAAGGCAGGCCAAATAGTGGAACAATTCCCTCTAAGTGACGACAACTTTGCCCATGGGAAGCCCTCAAGTCACGCTATGAAAACAAAAGAGTCCTGGTCGATAATGAAATCCGAGTCCTCATGAATCTAAAAGCGATTCAATCGGAGAATAGTGAGGATATTAAAAAATTACAATCCTCTGTAAACAACGCTCTCCAAATCTTAGCGACACAACAAGTCGAGACCTCTAGTTGGGATCCCATATTAATATATCTGGTAACCTCAAAGCTTCCAGCAAATACAGTTGCCCTGTGGGAGCAATCATTAAGCTCTAGAAGAGACCTTCCGAACTGGTCCCAAATGAACCAGTTTCTGACTACTCGCTACGAGATAGTGGAAAGGGTGGATCAATGGCGCCCGGCCAAACCCCGATACAATCCACCCTCCACAAACTTCTCAAGGCCTCTCCCCAGTCAGAACAACCCCCAGTTCAGGCAGTCTCAACCCCAAAACCACAGCAACAAACCTCCGACACATACAAAATCCCACGCTACAGAACAGCAGCGATTTTATACCTGCAAATTATGCAGACAGTCCACTCATACCCTACAAAGCTGTTTGCGGTATAAAAAGTTGCCAATCTCAGAACGCAGAAAATTCGTAAGAGACAATAATATCTGCGAGAATTGTTTAGCCCAAACCCATCTCTCAAAAGACTGCCAAAGCACAAGAACGTGCATGCACTGCCAAGGCCGGCATAACACCACCCTTCACGACACAGCACACCCCAGTACCAGATCCCAGGTAGCAACGATAGGAGCCAGCCCTCCAAGGCTTCAGGACGTCGGCCAAGCGGTACCCCAGGAAGGAGATCCCTCTGCACCCAACGCATCCCAAGTACAATCATTCCATGCTGAAAATGATAGCAAAATTATACTCCCTACAGCAATTGTCTTGGTAGAAAATAGAGGGGACCTATTCAAGCTTCGAGCCTTAGTTGACCAAGGCTCCGAAAGAAGGTTCATAACCGCCAAAGCTCAGACGAGACTCGGGCTTCCTTATACCCACTCCCTGTTTGAAATATCGGGTATGGGAGGCGGAGTGGTACAGACCTCTAATAAGCTGTGCTCGTTGACACTCGTCTCAAATGACAAAAAGGTGAAGATAAACGCCCAGGCAATAGTGCTCCCCCGGCTAACTAGGCAACTCCCAACCCTCAGGCTAAATGAGAACCAAATGCGCAAATGGTCCCATCTCAAACTAGCGGACCAGAACACTCAGAACCCATCCCAAATCGATCTGGTATTGGGCAGTGATCTAATCCCAAAAATAATGCTGAATGGCATCGAAAAGATCTCTCCCAGCCTGCTAGCCCAAAACACAATCTTTGGATGGATCATAAGTGGCCAAACTCTCGAGAAGGTTGGAGCCCATTCCTCCCAAGTGTGGGAAATCTCAAACGTTCAGCTGAATGAACAGCTTAGACAGTTCTGGGAAATCGAGGAGATACCCAGAACCCGAGTGGAAACCCCCGAAGATCAAATGTGCGAAGTTTTATAAAAGCACAACCACTCGAATGGATGACGGTCGATATATGGTTCGGCTTCCTTTTAAACCATCATTCCCGAACGATATCGACCTAGGCCAATCTCGTACTGCTGCCCTACGACAGTTCCATGGCATGGAACGCTCTCTCTCAAAAAACGGCGAGCTCAAACAGCAGTACGACCAGGTACTCGAAGAATACCTGTCCCTAGGCCACATGGAAGAATGCAGTCCCAATGAGATGGAATCTCGAGGAAAATACTGCTCTTTCTATCTCCCTCACCATGCAGTCGTAAGGCCAGACAAAAAGACAACAAAAGTCACGTTTGTGTTCAATGCTTCTAAGAAGTCAGGGTCCGGTCACTCCCTTAATGATGTTCTATGTACCGGCTCAACTCTCCAACCCGATATCCGACTTATGTTGCTCAAGTGGCGGACATATAAATATGTGTTTAATGGCGATGTTGAGAAAATGTACCGCCAGATTCTCTTACACCCCGATGACCAAAACTACCAACGGATAATATTCCGAACTCCCGAAACCAGTCCAATAAAGGACTTCAAATTGAAAACGGTCACCTTTGGGGCGAACTGTGCTCCTTTCCTCGCTATTCGCACTCTACACGAGCTGTCGAAAGACATAGCCAACTCCTATCCCCGCACAGCCCCAATACTAAAGTCCGAGACGTATGTAGACGACATTTTATCCGGCAGCCATGATCTCCCATCAGCCGAGCAATCCCTAATGCAATCCCTATTAATGCTCTCAACTCAGCCGGCTTCCCCTTGAAAAAGATCACGGCAAACCATCCGGAAATACTCAGGAAAATTCCCAAGGCGGACTTACTTGAAACCGACTTCCTCGAATTCGAGAAAAGTAGTACCGCCAAAACTCTCGGACACATTCTCATATACTGTGGACTCAGATCCAGCCTCAACGGCAGCCACCAAGCGGCAGATACTCTCCTCTATTGCGAAACTTTTCGACCCCGCGGGGTGGCTGACGCCAGTCATGATACAGGCAAAAATCCTGATGCAAGAATTGTGGTTGGACGGAACTGATTGGGATGAACGGGTCAAACCGATACGGCTCATAAAATGGACGCAATTCTCAACAAATCTGCAGTCAATCGCAGAGATACAAATCCCCCGATGGATTAATTTCGCCCCGGCCCACATAGTCGAGCTCCATGGCTTGCGTAACCCTTTATGTGCGAACTAGTGTCGGCACCCAAGTTCTCTCACCTCCTTGTGTCCAAAGGCAAAGTGGCTCCTCTCAAAACTATAAGTCTACCACGCCTGGAACTATGCGGAGCTCTCCTATTAGCCAAATTAATCGCGGTAGTTCAACCCCATCTCGGCCTCACTCGAAGAAAGTTGACTATGTGGTCTGACTCTGAAATCGTGTTAGCCTGGCTCGAAAAGCCACCTCACTCATGGAAGACCTATGTCTCCAATCGAACCGCCCAGATTATAGACCTCGTAGGTAATGAACCCGAGGTTGTACGCCAGGCGATCTCGCCAAGTCTGCCCTCTGGTGGAATGGTCCAGAGTGGCTTTCACAACCCCCCGAAGCCTGGCCCCAACCAACAGTTCGCAACGTCGCCCCCCCAGAGGCACGTAAAATAGAAGCCCTCCATGTTACGGAAGAGAGTGAGGATCTCTTAGATCGATTCTCTTCCTACCCTCGTGCTTTACGTGTCATAGCGTATGTTCTCAAGTTTGTACGTCGGCTAAAAGACGCGGTGAACGGTATTAATGACCCCACCGAACCCTCTCTAACTCATGCCGATCTCAAAAGATCGAAACATCGTCTGATCATAATGGCCCAAACTCGATACTTCGCTCTTGAAAGATCATGTCTGGAGGACTCAAAACCAACCTCGAAACGAAGCTCCCTACTCGTACTCAATCCCTTCCTAGACAAGAGTGGAGTCCTACGAGTAAATGGCCGATAAGCCCACGCAACCCTCACTTACAATGAGCGCCATCCCATTATCCTACCCGAAAAGTCGCGCCTCTGTACTCTATATATGCGATTCCTTCACGAAATGCTCCTACATGCGGAGGCTCGTCTCATGCAACAAATGTTAAGGCAAGAATTCTACATTGCCCGTCTCAAACCCCTTATCAAAAGGTGCATTTTCCTGGAAAACTTACTACCTCACCGATCTTCAAAAGCGTTACAGATGGAAAAACGCTCAAACTCCCCCAAAAATTGGCGATCTAGTCATCATCAAGGAAGACAACTTACCTCCCACGGAATGGCGACTAGGTCGACTGGAAACCTTACGCCCAGGACGAGACGGACACATTCGTGTCGTAGACGTCCGTACCCAGAATGGGATTCTGACCAGACCTCTCACGAAACTATGCTTTCTACCGTCATCGGAGAGTGACGAGGGCTCTCAGAGCCCATTCCCATCTCACTAACTTAATACAGTCCATAATGCTCGTGCTATCGTAAACTCTCAGACAACAACTTAAGCACTCCCAAAACTTATGCTTACTCCCAAGCGTATAACTAATATCCACATGTCTTACCCTCTCTCTTCTACAGATGGATCGTCAACGCCCTCCGGTTCCAACCCCACGCCGCTCATTGGCATCGCAGGTGACACTGCCCGCAGGCCGGCCGCGCCGTAGCGAACCCATACCGGATTACCGGAAATGTAGGTTGTGCATGCGTCATCACGCGCTGCTGATGTGCCCTGTGTTCACGGCCATGCAGCCGCAGCAACGCTGTTTAGTCGCCAGAGCACATCAGTATTGCACCAACTGCCTCGCGCTGTCTCATCGCACCAACCAGTGCACCTCCACAAAAAGCTGCCGGGTCTGCGGGCAGCATCACCACACATTTCTCCATAAGGACACCGGGGGTCGCCAACCCGCGTATGTCGCACCACCTGTGGCGGAGGTACCTCTCCCACAACGCCGCCAGGAGCTGCGCCGCCGAACATCAACTCATCGTCGTCGCCCTCAACAGCAGCCTCCACGGTCTCCTGGTCGCGCTCCCACCGCACGCCAACCAGCACGACCAACCAGCGTCGGCGATCGCACCATCCGATGCACCGCAACCGGCTTCCGCACCGCCACCTACAAAAATAAGGTGGGACGGATCCTGATCCAAGAAGCAGTTCGGGCTCTGCAAGAGCTACAGCATACACTAGGCGCTTAGTACGCCTAGGGGAGGCAGAATGTTTACGCGACCCAGGTAGCCACACGTCCTAACCCCCAAAACGAATACTCAATATTATTATTATATAGTTCATGAATTATTCGACCTACTCGTATTTACCCCTGAAGTGTACATACATTTATTATAGGTATCATTGTATATCGTGTATATAACTTTGAATTTACGTATACATTATATTATTATATTTAATCACCACAACATATGAGCTCACCCTTAGATTTAATTGAAGGGACGTGTGGCAACCCTTGTCGCGTAAATCACCCCACACCAATTCGCCGCACAGCTGACAGCTAGTCGGCTATCATTTTTCTATTATCATTTTTTCTTTTCTTTAAAAAACACCGGCTTTTCTTCTTTTATACATATTGAAACCAGAGAAAATAAAAGTTATAATTAACCACCGACGTGAAATAATAAACAATCGTTAACCCAAATCTGCTACCGAGTTTAATATAAAGCCTATTCGAGCTGTGAGTGATATATTGCAACGTGAAATATATTCCTTTGGGTTGCTCCTATGTTTTCCTGACGTTATCCAAATTATATACATAAATAAATACCTCTCAATAAAGGTGCAATTCGTTCCTGGTTCTTTCCTTAATCTATTAATCAACATATAACTGCGTCGCTGAAAGAGTAGAAGGTGGACTCGAGACGCAGCTGGCTTAATCTCCCAAAACCGTGAGTATACCATCACATTTGTACACTAACAACTAAAATACCGATCATTGGTAAACCCCAACATAACTGCAAAAACTTTCTTGACTGTGAGCCCAAGAAACCGCAGCGTCGGCAGCAGCGGCGCAACCCTTACGCAATTGTGCATAAGCTATAAGTGGGTGCGGGGTTGCGCAGCAGATGCTGTGGGGTTAAATTTATTTTGAATATATTTAATTCTATGTTTTACCCCACTTAGTAAAAAGGAATTTACTGCTAAGTAGTTATAACTTAAAATTCGATTTCAAAGTGTGGAGATTTTTCTGCATTATTTTTATACCTAGTAGTGCTTTGCACACAAGGTATATTAACTTTAGTCGCCTAAGGACAGTACGTAACGGCATAAACGGATCGAGATAGATATTGACCTAGATATATCAAAATGTTCGACGAAAAGAGAAATTGATTAAGCCATGTTCGCCCGTCCGCCTGTGAACACGATAACTTGAGATATCTTAATGAAATTTGGTATGCAAGTTCCTTGGCACTCATCTCGAGCTCTATTTAAAATGGGCGGAATCGAATAATAGCCACGCCCACTTTTTATATATAGAATATTTTCGAAAACACAGAAAAAGTGATTATTCAGTACATTACACACCTATAAGCATAAATTTGGTGTATACATTGAGCTTGAGGCATAAAATAAATTCTAAGAGAAAATTTTTGAAAATGGGCACTTTTGATTAAGTAAAATTTAGAAATGTTATTAATCATAAATCAAACACCGTTCTAGATATCAAAACGAAATTCAGTAAGCAGGTTTCCAGGTGTGCAACGAATGTTCGAGGAAAAGATGGGCGAAATCAGGTAAGGTCACGCCCACTTTTATATGAAAGATTTTGAAGAGGATCATAGATATATTAAATAGTCAGTAACATAGCTTAACATTACTTATATTTCACTTTTAAGGTTTCCGTAAACTAAAAAATTCACAAAATAAAAATTTTCGAAAATGGGCGTCGGCCCGCCCCCTTTTATAGTGGATTATTCCACAAAACTTTTCATGCCAAAACACCCCTAAACATTGATTTGTCGAAACGAAATTTGTTGATAATGTTCAATATATAAAGGTAACTGTTTGTTGTAAAAATGGGCGAAATCGGTTAATGTCCACGCCCGGTTTTTTAACATAGTTCTGAAAATTTTTTTATTAAATTTAAAAAGTGATATTTCTACAACTAAGCAAGTTATACCAATCAGATTTTTAAGGAAAACTCGACCGCAAAAAAATTTTGGTAATTTTGAAGAAGTAGGCGTGGCGCCGCCCACTTTTCAGCATAAAATTTCTGATATTTCAATGAAAATTGGTCAGCTTCTTCTTAGTAGTATGTATTATACTCCTGCTAAAAATTAGCCAAATCGGAAAACACACAAGCAAAATATTCGGGCACGTAGCTAATAGCCCACTGCAATAGCGAAGTTATAGATCTGTTTTGATTTTCATACGTTTCATAAACATTAAATGTATGTAAGTATGAGAAGAAGAGAAGGGTGCACTAAAATGATCAGCGCGAACGATGAGCGGAGGTGATTTAGCCATGTCCGTCTCTCCGTCCGTCTGTCTGTCTGTCCGTCTGTATATTTGAACGCAAACTAGTCTTTCAGTTTTACAAAAAAATGCTGAAATTCGTTGTTTGCTTTCGCCATTTTATAATTTACTAGCAAACCTGGTAGACGTTGTTTTGACGTTTTGAGACATAGAACATAGCTATACCGAACTGCAGCTTTATATAACCTAGGGGATTTTCCAAAAGCAATATACAGACTGCGTCGTGCCCAGCGAACTCTTGAAACTATCGTGAAAGTTCAAGAGGAAAAACAAAATACCAAATATCCGGGCAAGTAGTTAATACCCCACTGCAGAAGCGAATTTGTATAACTTTTTTTGATTTTCACACCTTTCATGAACATGAAATGTTTGTACGTATGAGAAGAAAAAGGGATAGTCCCATCAAAAAGTATACTGATATGATCAGGAGGATGAGCTGAGTCGATGCAGCCATGTCTGTCTCCCGATACGTCTATCTGTCTGTCCGTCTGTCTATTTGAACGCAAATACGAATTGAAAGTATTAAAATAGACTTGCGTAAATTGGGATGCCATAATAGATCACTACTACGTATATAATGTTCGATTCCACCCTAACTTAGACTTTCTTACTTGTTTTTTAATTAAGTGTTTATAATAAAATGTAAATTGTACCGAAGTGTTTATAATAAAATGTAAATTTTTACTGTTTATAAAACTCCAATATTAAAACGGGATTCCGAACCAGCCTTGGCCGCCTTATAATTCAAAATTTAAAATCAAAAAGAAAACAGAGTCAAAATAGGAGGGTGCGTCGTTAAGTCGGAATTGCTAAATTGAATTAGTAATTTTCTCCCGGTAAATGAATTACAAAAAGCACTGCTTGTATACTAATAACCACAAAATTACAATATGGCAACATTCCTAAGGACTGTTTTGGCATCTCCTATTAATGATTACCGGTCTTTAGTGGACTGATTTTTTTCTGCTAGTTGTCAAATTACACCCGCCGTTTAGTGCGAACCGACTTTTATTAAAGCGGTCCTTAATTACTCAACTATATATAATTAATTTCAGTAACAAAAATTTTTCAAATATTTCGGACTCAAGGCAGTGCTGGAAAAAATACGAACAGAGGATTTAATAACTTAAACTTATTTTAAGTGGTCGAATTTCGACCACGGGATATACTAGTTCTAGTCATTAAACTACCGATCGTCGGTAAACCCAAACAGCAGCTGACCAAACGTTCTTGGCTGTTAGCCCAAGAAACCTCGGCGGGAGCGGCGCAACCCTTACGCAATTGTGCATTACAGGATATTGCGTTTCATTGTGAAATGCAAATATGCTGACGTTGCGGCTCGTGCAACGATCGATGGTGGACGAATGTGTTGACGTTGCGGCTAGTGTGTTGATCGAACGTGGGAATGGTTTGACGGGGCAGCGGCTGAATGTGTTAACTCCCCCATTCAAGGATCTGCGTCCCGTAGATTTGGTGGTTGGGGGGAATCCTCGCGCCTATGCCCACGGAAGCTCTTATTCAGCAATGAAATATTCAAACTCCGAATACTTAATTTTTCAGTTATCCTATTCCAGATTAACCAGATAGTTATGACCAAAACGGCAAAGCCTATGACCTCCGAAATGATAAGCAAGTTTGTTTTTCTTTTGAGGTAGTGAAGGAGTCTGACGTTTCCTGTTGTCATCCCGTGGACAAGATAAATGTCTACTACGAGGGTTTTGTTTTTCACGCTTGTCAGGACAGGAGGTAGAAGTTGGACTCCTGAACTATTCTCGCTCCGGTAAGTTTGGTTGTTTATTTCTATAGTATCCTTCTACATCTGTAGGATAAAGGAACTCAAAAGAAAATTAGTGGAGTTGTCTGATCTTACAATGCCGTTGAAGTTGCTGAGAAATATGGAGTCGTCTTTGATTATTGATATTACCATGGATTCATTACAAGTCAAGTATGGACAGCTGGCTTCACCTGCTTTGAGTTGTGGCGGGAAGCAATCTTCCTCTTTAAGTAGGACGTTAGTTGTAAGCATTGATCTTTGATACCATATGTTTGGTGTATGTTAGATAAGATGGTTGAATATATCATGTCTACACGATGACCGCCCTGGATGTTGGGGCGAGCTATCAGGTGATTGTACCTCGTTTCCGTTACCTTAGGCATGGATAAGACCTAAAGCAAAAGCGAGCCATTGGTGTAGATCGATGGTTTGCTGTATTCGATAGCTTCCACTACATTAATGTAAGGAAGGATTCAAATCTCGCTGATAAGTCGATATGATTTTTCCTTGCTTAGTAGAATGGCGGCCGCCGTGGTGTGAAGGTAGTGTTGCCGGCCTACCACACCGAAGGTCCATGGTTCGAGCCCTGGTACAGGTAACATCAAAAGTGATTTGAAAAAAGTTTTTCAAAACGGGGTCGCCCCTCGGCAGTGGTTTGGCAAACTCTCCGAGTGTATTTCTGCCATGACAGGCTTCTCAGCAAAAATTCGTCTTCTTTGTAGATGCCGTTCGGAGTCGGCAAAAAACTGTAGGTCCCACCAATTTGTAGGGAAAATTCAAATCGGCACACCACAAATTGGAAGAGAAGCTTGCCGCAAAAATCTCTTAGGAGGTTTATGATGATATACCTGTTGTATATCGCGCCATAGAGATAGAGAATGACGTTTGGATTAAGTATTTCCTTGAGGATTGCGGTCAATGCATCTGCATCGTGTTCTGGTAATGAGACATAAATCCCTCGATAGCTTTGATGAGGTTCCTCAAGGCATCGAAGCCTATCCCCTTCCCTAAAAATGATTTGGTTCCTAAATACATTGATAGGAGCTCCTACATGTGGCATTTGCTCCGGGATCCTGGCCTGAAATGTATGGGGGTGAGCGGCAACTGAATCAGTCAAAGCGTTAACTTCAGTTTTGAGGCGAGAAAGAGCATCGGCAACCAAGTTCGATTCACCTGGTTTGTAAGTTAGTTCGCAATTGCAGCTTGGCGTTGTAGTTTCTGCAGCTCAGGGAAAACGTTAGTGGCTGGTGATCGGTGTATATTTTGATCTTTTTGGCACCATATAGATAAGCTCTCAGCTTGTCGAGTGCCCAAACTATGGCGAGGAGCTCCTTCTCATTAGTGGCGTAATTTTCCGGCGTCTGTTGCGAGATTCAACGGCTTTTCGAAATTAGGGAACGCAAAGACATCTGCAGATACCAGTAGTTGTTTTATCTCGGAGAAGGCCTCCAGAGAAACATTGTCTAGTTCAATAGCTACCTTTCTGATGCATTAGCTTTTACCTGAGAATTTTCGCCACGTGTAAGGTTTATCAAAGGCTTAGCAACTTTGGCGCAGTCCCTTATGAGTTTCCTGTAGTATGAGGTCATCCCCAGGAAACTCTTCAAATCCTTCAAGGAGGTGAAATAAGCTTTATAGCTTCCACCTTCTTTGGGCCAGCGCGTACTCCATCAGGAGTAATTATGTAGCCAAGGAATTGAACTTCCTTTTCGAAGAAACATGTCTTTTCTAAATTTACCTTCAGATTCGCTTTTCGAAATGTTGCAAAGACCTTCTCCACGTCATCAAGATGTTCTTTTGCGTCCCTACCGAAAAGTATTACGTCGTCAATGTAGACGTAACATATTTTCCCGATGTACTTTTTCAGGACATCATCAATCATTCTCTGGAAGATGGCGGGCGCATTTTTTAGACCGAACGGCATCGTAGAAGGCTGTCTTCAGGATGTCGGAATCTTTCATTGGGATTTGATGGAATTCGGAGGTCGAATCGATTGTTGTATAAAAGTTGGCTTGGCCAAGACTACATAAGGTTGCGTTTATGTCAGGAATGGGATAGGTGTCGGCAATCGTTACAGCATTCAACCGCTTGTATTCGATCACCATGCGATACTGTTTTTCCCTATACGGTTTCGGTACTGCCCAAATCGGGGAATTGTAAGGACTTTTAGATGGCCGTATTACACCTTCACCAAGCAGCTCATATATTTGCCTATCTACTTCCTCTATCATGCAAGTTAACAGTACACTGCCCACAGTGCTCTTATGGCAATTATAGACAAATATTCCACTTCTCAAGCCACTGGCATTTCATTAGAGAAACTGATGCAATGCCAAGTGAAATGGTTATAAACAAATACTCCATTTCTAACGCATCGGGTTTCATTGGTTTCCGATGCAATGCTTATGCTAAGTGTCCAGTTATTGTAAACATTAAAGTAAGTTAGGCTTCAAATTCAAAAAGCTAAAATTAAGTTATAAATAAGAGTAATTGAAATGAATAAAGGCAGTTTGGTGTCAACGTTACTGTCGGTAACTAACCACTCGAAAACAGATTTTATTATTTTTTAAAAACACCTCCTAAAGTAGGAGGCTGTTAATTGGCGCCCAACGTGGGGCACGCGTTGTAAATTTTCCCAAATATCCTCACGGGAGGAGAAAATTAAAGAAAGTATAAGTATCGCCACGGGACGAGAAAAAACAAAAAAACACAAGAAACAACTTGTCATAAAATTTAGTGAAACCGCAATCAGCAACGGTAACAAAATTGCTACAGCAAGACTTATAAAAAAATTAAATAAAAGAACTGTGCTAAAAAATTAAGCAGATTTGTGTACACGGTGTCCAAAAGTTCAAATACGAAAATAAAGCAAAGGATATGACAGAAGTCGTGACTCAAAGTGAAACATTTTATACTCTGCCAAATATGGAAAACGGTAGATAGCACAAAAAAATTTGTTATAGAAAGAATTATTTGTGGGTGTTAAAAGCTTGTAGCGCACATATTTTTATCTTTAATATGTAACTACACTTTTTACAATCATAAATCAAAAGGTACACATAATTTCGTATATTTCTAATTTATAGTACAGCCACCCTGTATGCTATTTTGTTCTCTATTCAATAGTATGTACCTACATAGATATGTACATAGGGACACGGGTATAGAAGTACATAAATGCATTGATATTAACTTGCATAGCTACTTGGTGTTCTCACTAACTCAATGCCGTTAGGCAAAATTACTGTTCAATTTAGTTTTGTTTACGATTTAGTATTTAAGCTAAAAATGAAGGAAATAAAAAACAGTTCGTTGTCAACCAGCATATTGAGCTTAATTATTTCGGACGGTTAAGGCCTCCAAACTGGTGACCCCGACGCTAGTACACATTTTTATACAATTTTTCACGGATTAAGTTATCAAAGTAATGACGAATGGTACGGGTGAAACCGCAACCGGCAGCCAATCAAATACAGCTGGAATGCCGCAACGTGAACAGCAAATCACCGAGCAGCCATGATTTTCTGGCGAAATTTTCCGTGTCGGTATCAAGCCACCTGTTTTCTGTAAAGAGCAACCGGACCTCTACTTCATCCAAATGGAATCTCAGTTTGCAGTAGCAGGAATCACAACGGACCAAACAAGATACAACCATGTTATATCGTCGCTCGATGTTCAGTACCTAATGGAAGTAGGTGACATCGTTCGCAACCCCCCAGAAACTGGGAAGTACGAAGCCGTAAAAAAATCTCTGATATCAGAATTCACTGACTCACATCAAAAAAAGTTACGCAGACTGGTAAAAGAAATCGAATTAGGGGACCTAAAACCGTCTCAGCTTTTAAAGCGTATGAAAGAGCTGGCGAACGGCAAGATAAACGACGATGTATTGAAATCACTATGGATGGAACGTCTGCCCGATTCTATACGCTCAGTTATCACTATTGTTGACGGCGATTCAACGCAAATGGCATTGCAGGCTGACCGCATGATTGAGATGCAGAGTTTTCCTTGCGTATCGGCTGTCCAAGGCAACACGCAATCCATTGCAGCAGAAATTGACGCTCTACGAAAGGAAATCGCCGAATTAAGATGTGGTAGGTCCAACCATCAGCGCACTCACGATCGAATCCGAAACCGCAGCCAGAGTAAAAAACGTTTTGCGTTCTGCAAGTATTTACCACCATAGGTTTGGTGACAAAGCCAGAAAATGCCTCGGAAAACTAACCGCAGCTCTGTCCCAAACGGCGCGCAGAGCAGGCGTAAGCAGAAGCCGTCGTTTATACGTCACTGATCGTAAAACCAATATCCAATATCTCGTGGATACTGGAGCCGACTTTTCAGTCATTCCGCCAACCAGCCGCCCCTCGGGTACAAAAACTTCTACTTTATATGCAGCAAATGGTTCAACCATCAACGTGTATGGTACAAAAATACTGCCAATCGACCTCGGTTGTCGAAGACATATGGATTGGGAGTTTGTCGTAGCGGATGTGACTAACCAATATCGGGTGCAGATTTCTTGTTCGAATATAATCTGCTGGTCGACGTGCGCAAACAAAAGCTTATTGACGACAAAACGAAGTTTTAAATCAATGGTAAGAATTGCAATGACTACATAGAAAAGATTTTTACATTCTCACCAGGTACAACCGCGTTCACAAAGTACTTGCTGGAGAAGTACAAAGACCTGACGCAACCAGTAAAAGCAACATTGTCTACACCAACTACCACGGTGCAGCATCACATTATTACCTCAGGTCCGCCCGTCTATGCAAAAGCACGTCGGCTCAACGCGGAAAAATACGCCATAGCAAAAAGGGAGTTCGACTACATGTTGAAGCAAGGCATTTGTAGCCCTAGCAGCAGCCAGTGGGCTCATCCGTTACATATGGCCCCAAAAAAATCAGCAGGTGAGTGGCGCCCATGCGGAGATTATCGTCGCTTGAATGCAGTATCTAAGCCAGATCGCTACCCCATCCCGCACATCAAAGACTTTTCACAAAGAATGTGTGGAAAAAGCATATTTTCCTTAATCGACTTAGAACGGGCCTACCACCAAATTCCGATCGCTCCGCAAGATCGCGAAAAGACAGCAATCATCACGCCGTTCGGCCTGTATGAATTCAACGTCATGACCTTCGGCTTGAGGAACGCTGGACAGACCTTTCAGCGCTACATGAACCAAATTTTTTTCGATCTGGATTTCGCTATCGTTTATATTGACGATATTTGCGTAGCATCATCTACAATGGAAGAGCACAAGGACCATGTAGAAATCGTCTTGCAGCGCTTACGTAAGCATGGTCTAAAAATAAACGCTTCAAAATGCGTGTTTGCCCAAACCGAGGTGACGTTCTTGGGCCACCGCATGACAAAGGATGGCGTCTCACCCACTGAGGAAAAAGTAAATGCCATAGTAAATTTTCGAAAACCTACGGTCGCACACGAGCTACGCAGCTTTATGGCGATGCTTAATTTTTACCGCCGCATGCTCCCCAATGCGGCACACACGCACGGCAAGCTACAAAGGCTCATAAAAGGGAACAAGAAAAAGGATTGTTCAGTAATCGTCTGGGACGCCGAGGCCGACGAAGCTTTCAAAAAGTGCAAAAAGGACTTGGCCGAGGCAACAATGTTAGCACACCCTTCACCAAACGCTCACCTGGTACTAAACGTCGATGCAAGCAATTTCTGCGTGGGTGCAGCTATACACGAAATGGCTGACGGGAAGCTCAAGCCTCTGGAATTTTTTTCAAAGCGAATGTCCGATTCGCAAAAGAAGCAAAGCACCTACAACCGAAAGTATTTAGCGATGTACCTGCCTGTTAAACACTTTCGCTACCTAATCGAAGGCAGAAAGTGCACAGTTCTCACCGACCACAAGCCGTTAACCTTCGCTTTCGACCAAAACCCTGAGAAAACTGATCCTGTTCAAACACATCAACTAAACTATATTAGCCAGTTCACCACAGATGTGCAGCATGTGGCCGGGAAGGACAATGTAGTGGCCGACCTACTCTCACGCATCGAATCCATTTTCAGCGGAGAACAAATTGATTTTGAAAAACTTGCTATTAGTCAAAAATCAAGCGCCGAATTAGAGGAACTGAAAAAAAGCGACAAGCTTCAATTTAAGTTGATCGACATACCAAGTACAAGCAGTGCATTATGGTGTGATCTCAACCGGTCTCACGCGCCCTTTTGTAACAGGTGATTTTCGAACACAAGTTTTTAATTCTTTGCACAATTTATCCCATCCAGGTATACGAGCCACCGTAAAAATGGTATCGGAACGTTTCATATGGAGAGACTTAAAAAAAGACGTCGCAAGAATGGCTAAACACTGCATCAGTTGTCAAAAGTCCAAGTTGGTAGACACAACCGCGCCGAAATCGAGACATTTAAAATTCCTGACACACGGTTCAAGCACGTTAACATCGACTTAATCGGGCCTCTTCCCTTGTCTGGCGGATTTAAATATTGCTTGACGTGTATCGATAGGTTTACGCGATGGCCAGCAGCGATACCCATTCAAGACATTACCGCAGAAACTGTCGCTCAAGCTTTCGTGTCTGGATGGGTCGCAAACTATGGTGTACCAAGAGCCATTACAACCGATCAGGGTAGGCAGTTTGAGTCCAAACTTTTTAAAGAACTATCTCAACTTACAGGGTCTAAGCATTTACGCACTACTGCATACCACCCGCAAGCCAATGGCCTCGTCGAACGAATGCATCGAACATTGAAAAGTGCTATAAAATGCCATACGTCAGCAGACTGGGTCAGCAGCCTCCCTTTCGTCCTGCTGGGACTCCGCACTACTTATAAAACCGATATGCTTGCCTCACCTGCAGAAATGCTGTACGGGACAACATTATCGCTACCTGGAGAATTTTTCGATCAATCGAGTAGAGAGTACACTCAGAGCGATTTTGTAAATGCATTACGTAAAATCATGACCAAATTGAAGGCTGTTCCCGCTTCGAATCATTCGACTCACACCGCTTTTATTCATAAAGAACTGCCAAGGTGCACTCACGTATTTGTGAGGGATGATAGCGTCCGCCCACCATTAAAATCACCATTCGACGGACCTTTTAGAGTAGTGAAACGCCAAACAAAATACTTTGACGTCCAAGTGGGAAACAAGGTACAAAAAATAAGCATAGACCGTTTGAAGCCTGCTTTTATCATAACAGACGAGCATAAGCACACAGAAAAAGCACAGCACCAAGAACAACAACAAGAACAATCGCTATCCAACAAGCCCGCCAAAGCAAAACCTGAAGCAGTAGTTAAAACAAAGAGTGGACGAACAGTTCGCTTTCCGAAAAGGTTTTCGTAACATATGCGGGACGGTGTTATTCGAGGGGGAGTGTATGTAGCGCACATATTTTTATCTTTAATATGTAACTACACTTTTTACAATCATAAATCAAAAGGTACACATAATTTCGTATGTTTCTAATTTATAGTACAGCCACCCTGTATGCTATTTTGTTCTCTATTCAATAGTATGTACCTACATAGATATGTACATAGGGACACGGGTATAGAAGTACATAAATGCATTGATATTAACTTGCATAGCTACTTGTTGTTCTCACTAACTCAATGCCGTTAGGCAAAATTACTGTTCAATTTAGTTTTGTTTACGATTTAGTATTTAAGCTAAAAATGAAGGAAATAAAAAACAGTTCTTTGTCAACCAGCATATTGAGCTTAATTATTTCGGACGGTTAAGGCCCCCAAAAGCTTTTCAAAGCTGGCCAAGCAAAAATAATAGTTAAATACAACGAGAATTCAAATTAGCAGAGGAAGCAATAACTGCACTGGGAACTAGAGCAGGAGCAGGAAACACGAGGATATAATAGATTCAACCATTATTAGAATTGCATTTACGGAACCAGTAAAAGCAGCAGTGGGCGGAGAAGAACGAGTAAAATAAGGCATTAAAGTAAGATTAATTTTTATGTGTACTATGTTTAGTGACTAAGAATTCCCAGTTGTACTTACGCTGTTTAAAAATAATTATTAAAAATTTAAGTGTGGATTCGTTAATACAAGTTTTTAGAAATATGTCATTGGAAAATGAAAATGAAGCCATAGTGGCTAGGTTAATAGCCGCAACTAACGCTTCTTTGAAGTTAGAAGTAGCGGAGTTGCGCAGGCAAATAGAGGGGTTAACTCAGGCAACTACCATTGCGGAATACAAGCCTGAGGTTATTAACCAACAAATTAAACGCGAGGAGTCTTTAGAAATAGTAAAATCTTTGCCCGAATTCACGGGCAAGCAAAACAAATATGTTAGTTGGAGGGAATATGCTAATAATACTATGAGTTTGTACGTTAGAGGCAGCCGCAGGTATTTTGCTGCACTAACGATATTAAGAAACAAGATTACCCAGAAAGCCAATGATTTGTTATCAAACCATGGCACAGTCCTTAATTTTGATGCCATTTTGGCACGGTTAGATTTTGCATATGCCGACAAGAGGCCAGCTCACATCATTGAGCAAGATATGAGCTTTCTGAGACAGGGCTCAAACTCAATAATTGAATATTACAATACGGTTAATGGAAAATTAACCTTGCTTATTAATAAAACAATCATGACCTACGGTACTGACAGTTCAGTCACTAAGGAAATTAATGCAAAGAATAGGCGAGATGCTTTACGCATATTTATAACAGGACTGAATGGGAATTTATCTAATATCCTATTTTCATTGTCGCCAAGCGATTTACCGAACGTTTAGGCAAAGGCCCAAGAGTTGGAGTCGAACAATATGCGAGCAAATTTGGCATTACAGTTCGGTAGACCAACTCATTCAACCAATTTTTCGCCCTCAGCAAATAATGGGCAAAATAATTGTAGCCATAAAAATAATTTCAATAATAATCTGAGGTTTGCACAAGCACAGCCTCAACGAAATTTTAACCAAAGAATTGATAGAGCGCAACCCGACCGACCACAATAGATGTTGATTCCAGCATCAGGGTACAAAATCGGCCGCAGCTCAAACCTGCTTATAATTATCAAAATAGTAACAATCAAAGTGGTAATATAGAAAAAAGACCACATGGCAGCACGCAGCAGACCGTGCAACCGCCCAATAAAACATTACGTGTTAACAATATTAAGGAGGATAATTTTTTAGATCAAAATTAGCTTTGCCATACATTTTCTTGTATGACAGGGCAATAGGCAAACATTTTTTAAATCTTAGTTGATACAGGAGCAACTAGCTGCTATATAAAGTCAGGTATTTATGAGAATAGAAATGAATTGGCTGTACAGAAAGGAGTTAAAACAATTAATGGCTATTCTATAATACGTTACTATCATTTTATAGCATTGTTCGGTAAAAAGCAAATTTTTTATGAAATTGAAAATTTAGAAGCAGATTTATTAATTGGATATACGTTTTTTAGAGATATTAAAGCGGTAATTAATCTTGAAAAGAAGAGGTTGGTATTAAATAATGATATAGAAGGAGAAATATTTAGCTTGGGAAGTGAATCCGAGCGACTGGAAAGTTTAGAAAATGAAAATACTCTGGGACAAGGCCTTCTAAAGTGCCAGCCGATGGTAATACCGGCAAAAGGAATGAAATTAAAAGCAAAAAAGAAAACATACGGGACAAAGAAATCCTGAAACGCCAGCCGACGGGAATTCCGGCAAATTATAAAGTATAAAACGTTAATAGAAATAATTTTAATACAAAAAATTCGGGAGAAGATCCGGAAATTACAGTCGAAGAATTATCCGACAGGATAATTAGTGGAAAAGGGGCATTGAATGCAATTACTTTGGAGGAAGAATCTTTGGAAGCACTAGCCGATGTATTGTTCCGGCAATATAGAAAATAATTACAAACCGTGTAGTAAGGAAGAGTCAAATAAATTTATTGTTAGGGAAAAGGAAATAATAGCGGAAATTAAGAAAACTCATGCTGGAGTAGATATGAATTTACCGTTTAGAACAGATGTTATAGCGGAGATTCGGACTACGACTAATACTCCGGTTTGGAGTAAGCAGTATCAATATCCGCTAGCTGCAAATAGCTTTGTTAATGAGGAGATTAGGGTTTTGTTGCAAAATGGTGTGGTTTGTCCAAGTAAAAGCCCATACAATTCACCTATCTGGGTTGTACCGAAAAAAGGCATAAATGAAGATGGTACGCAAAAGTTGAGGATGGTTGTGGACTTGAAAAAATTTAATAAATAAATATCCAATTCCAGACACAAATGTCATACTGTATAGTTTGGGGGGCTCAAAATATTTTTCTACAATTGATCTTGAGTCGGGATTTCACGAAATTTTGATGAAGGATAGTGACATGGAAAAGACAGCATTTTCAGTTAATAACGGGAAATATGAATTTCTAAGAATGCCTTTTGGACTGAAAAACGGACCTAGTATTTTTCAAAGAGCTATGGATAACGTTCTTAGGGATTACATTGGCAAATTTTGTCACCTATATATAGATGATGTCATTGTGTTTTCCAAAACATTTAAGGAGGACACGGAGAATTTAAAGACGGTTGTTGATACATTGAAGAAAGCAAATATGAAAATTTTATTGGAAAAATCGAAATTTTACAGAAAGGAAGTAGAATTTTTGCGGTATATTGTGGCAAACAATATTATTAAAACTGATCCGGAAAAGATTGAAGCGATTTCTAGGTATCCATTACCTAAAACAGTGAGACAACTTCGTAGTTTTCTGGGGATGACAGGTTATTATAGAAAATTTATTAAAGATTATGCAGCGATAGCGAAGCCATTGACGAAGCATTTATCAGGGAAAAATGGACATGTTTCACAGCACATGTCTAAAAAAATTAAGGTAAGATTAGAACAGGACGCAATTATGCCTTTTGAAAAATGAAAGAAATTATTTGCAAACCAAGTCGAACTAACTCAGCCAGATTTTACAAAAAAATTTATATTGGCAACAGATGCTTCAAATGACGCATTGGGAGGAGTATTAAGTCAGGAAGGAAAGCACATTACTTTTATATCGAAAACATTGAATTCGACAGAAAAAAATTATGCAACAAACGAAAAGGAGCTTTATGGAAATTCACACAGATCATCAACCATTATCTTTTGCGGTTTCTCCAAGAAACCCTAATATTAAAATGAAAAGATGGCATGCTATAATCGAAGAATATGCCCAAAAAATAATTTATAAGCCAGGTAAAGTGAATATAGTAGCGGATGCATTATCTAGGCAACATTTGAATCAGGTATCTGATGACTCATCAGATCGTGCTACACAGCATTCTGCACAAAAACTCAGATGGTGTGGAAATTCCGGAAACAAAAAACCTTTGAATCAGTTTAAACAGCAGATATTGCTGAGTAAAGGACGTTTTACCATACATGAGTCAGTGGTAAACTTTGGCAAGACAAGACACCTTATTGAATATGATACGGTGGAAAATTTAATAACAATTTTAAAAGAATTTATACAACCAAATCTTGTGACTGCAATTCACTGTACACCAGAGGATCTTTATGCGATTAAAACTAAACTAAGAGAACCGTTTACAAATAAATTTTTGTATGCTAGAAATTTTCCTATGGATGTAACAAATAGGGAGGACCAAGGTGCGATAATATAACAAACACATAACAGAGCACACAGGAGTTTTGAGGAAAATATAAAACAAATTGCATAAGCAATTCAGAGAATATATTAGAAACTGCGATATTTGTAATAGAAATAAATATGACAGACACCCGAACAAAATACCGATAGGGGAGGCTCCTATACCTAGCGAAGAAGGAATGCAGGTTCATATGGATATATTTTATGCTAAATCTTTGAAATTTATAACGTGCATTGACGCATATTCAAAGTTTTTGGTAATTAAACAAATTGAGGATAATATTAATTTGGAAGATAAAGTATTAGAGATATTACAGGGTTTTCCTAATGTAAAGATGATAACACTAGATAATGAACCAGGATTTACTACTGTGCAATTTAAAACTTTGATGCAAAGACTTCATATTGAGGTATATTTTTGTAACCCAAATCACAGTACAGCAAATGGACAGGTTGAAAAAGTTCGTTCAACGATAATTTAGATTGCAAGATGTATGAAGCAAGAATATGATTTCATCAGTTTTTCTGAATCGATATATAGAGCGGTTCATCAATATAATAAAACAATACACTCCGTAATTGAAAATAAACCTTTTGAGGTACTTTACAATAAGGTTGAACATGATACTGTGCCACCAAAATTACTATTAGCGCAAGAAAAGATGTTAAATGGACAAAACAAAAACAGGAAAATGAAAACTTATTCATGTGGCGATGTTATATACGAGAAAATAATAGGAGAGAGAAATAAACTAAGACCTAGGTATAAGAAACAGATAGTAAAGGAGGATTTAGGCAATAGGGTTAAAATTAATCAAAGAAACAGAATAGTGCACAAAGATAATATAAAATCTTAATTATATATTTTTAGATGATACCAGTAATAATTTTATCACTAATTGCTCTAGCGATATCAGACATAGTAGACTATACACGGGAGGATTATATACTAATAGAAGATGGTGATGTTGCCTTATACCGCAGTTTTGGAACAATTTTTCATATAACCAATTTAACTTATTTTGAAAATCTATTAATGCCAGATAAAAAATTATACAATAAAAAATTTGGATATAATAATTTACAAGAAACGTATGAAGTAACAGATATTAAAATTTCAGACTAAGAATTTGAAACTGATTTAATAGAAACTTTATTGGGGCAACTACAAAGAAAGAATGGAAGAAATAAAAGGGGTATTAATGAATTAGGGACAATATGGAAATGGATAGCAGTATCACCGTACATGATGATTTGGTGCTAGTAAATAATAAATTAAACAAATTAGCTGAGAATAATGATAAACAGTACACTACAAACTCGGAAATTTTTGAAGAAATTTATAAAGCAACAGAAAAAATAAGAAGTTTGAATGGAGATGAACATGTTAAATCACTTATAAAACGAAGAAATTAATTTTTAATGTCAGAATTACAAAATCTTGTTAATACTATAGCAATGGCAAAAGTAGGAATTTTAAATCCTGTAATTTTATATTTTGACGAAATAAAAAATATAACCGAAAATGAGCACGGACGAATGTCTATATCAGATTTAATAGACATATCTACTTTTAAAATATTGCAAAATGAAGATTAAGTAGTTATTTACATAAAATGTCCAAAAATTATATTTGATTGTAAATTGTTTGAAGTAAGGCCAATTGCTCAAATAGATGGTAAGCTATTAATTGCTAGAGAAATTGCAAAATGTAAAAATAAAGACGTAAATGTTGAAAATTGTAAAAAAGAATTAATAAACACATATTGTAAAATTAATGATACAAATAGTTGTTTGTCAGATATTTTAACTGGAAATAAAGCTTAATGTAAAAAAATTAAAGAAAACAATAAGCAAATAGATAATCAGGAAGTACATTTGAAAATCAAACAAATATTGACAATGTTACATAAGAAAATATAGATTCAAGAATTTGGCAGTATGTCAGGAATAGTAAAGTAAATAATTTTGAAATTGAAGATTACATTGAGTCAAAAGACTACAATTTAAAATTTGAAAACATTAATCTGATCAACCATGAAAAAAAATTAAATACAACCACACCTTGTATATTGGATTGTTATTGTATTAGCATGTAGTATAATTATAATATATATATTTTTTAAGATTAAAAAAATGGTTGAGAGATGGAAAATAAATAGACAGTTAATAAAACAAGAAGACATTTTTAATGAGTTAACTGTTAAAATTAATAAACTTACAAACAAAATTACAGAATCGGGACGATTCTCTTAAAGAAAGGGGGGAGTTAACACTACACTTCCCACAGTGCTCTTATGGCAATTATAAACAAATATTCCATTTCTCAAGCCACTGGCATTTCATTAGAGAAACTGATGCAATGCCAAGTGAAATGGTTATAAACAAATACTCCATTTATAACGCATCGGGTTTCATTGGTATGCTAATTGTCCAGTTATTGTAAACATTAAAGTAAGTTAGGCTTCAAATTCAATAATCTAAAATTAAGTTATAAATAAGAGTAATTGAAATGAATAAAGGCAGTTTGGTTTCAACGTTACTGTCGGTAACTAACCACTCGAAAACACATTTTATTATTTTTTAAAAACACCTCCTAAAGTAGGAGGCTGTTAATTTGCACACCGGGTAAGGGTAGCTTTTACTGTAAATAGATTCAGGGGTGGTGGTCCGCATTTCCGCTCGAACACCCGTAACCACAAGTTCATTGCCGTCAAGGGGAAGGAAAAGATCTGAATATTTTTCTAATAATTTGTCTACTTGTTGTCTAGTATTGTCAGAGACATCTTTACCCATGGAATAATTAACTTGGTTAGAAATTTTGGCTTGAAATTTAAGGACAAGTTAAAGTCATTGACTTTAAGGTTTTTTGCCTGTCAACAATGGCTCCTAACATCCTTAAAGTAACATCGTCAATAATGCCGGCGAAGGATTTTAGTCCTGGGAGGATGAAGAACACTATTTTGGAACGGAATCCTATATCCTTAAAAATTCTTAGTCCTATTTTATTGTTAATCTGGTGATGCCAGTGATCGAATGGAAGAGCCACTGTTGCTTCCTAGAAATGTTTTCTGAACTAGCCGCCCGTTTGAAAGGATTAGGGCGATTTATATAATTTGCGACTCGTGATTGGGTAGAGCCGTCGGCCTCCATATTTTCAATGGGGGGGTTTTTAGCTGGAGTAAATGATGGAGAACGATTATTTACTGAAAAGCGCTGGTATTTGTTATAATGTGACCTACGATCTTGCTGACGCCAGGTGGGTGGGATCGCCGGTGGTTTCGCTTCGAAGGATGGTCTAGCTTCATTCATATAATAAATTGGGACAACTCGGTTGTTACTCTGGCTAGAGTGCAATAAAAAGTTTTGATAGGTGACGTTCTGTAGTTCCAAACGAGCCGAATAGGCCTCCGGGAGAGTCGTGGGGCGTTGGACAAGGAGCATTTTAGATAGATCTCCATTTAGCCCACGAATGAAAACGTAAAACTCATCAATTCTGGAACCTCTCTGTTGCAATTGGTGCAGCTGGTGTTCAAGGTACCGATATCGCGTTTGTCCGCGTACTGTATTTTGAGACACTCTTTTATCTTTGCCCAATTGTTGTCAAAGATATTGTAAGACACCAAAGCAGAATCTGCCGCACCATGCACTTTTTGTCGAATATGGTGCAGTATGCATTGCTAAAGGGGTTTCCCTTTCACTACTTCAAAATCCGGAATGCACCCAGGACACTTAGTGTACACTGCTTCCGTCAAAAACCTGAAGCTCTTTGACACAATCAGGCAGACGGCTTATCTCGCGCAAGTCCATCTCCACCACTTTTCCCTCGTTGGCTTGAGATGGTACAATGGGAGTATTTCTGGCACGGTCCAAATTTGTAACGCGCCTTTCTAGTGTGCTCATTTTTTCTAGCAGAGCATTGATGGCCCCCGTTAGGTTTGTGACATTGGTTTTAAGGTCCTCCATCTGTAAATAATCAAAAATATTTAATATACAGTTTTTAGATTATACTCACAATACTGCAAAGTTCATGGGTATCAAGTTGTTTCGCCTAAATATAATGTTCACTTAATGGCTTTCAGTTGGTTTTTCACTTTATTGCTTTGTACACTCTTTTGTGCTATAAACTTTATTTTGTTTTTTTTTCTTCACTTTCACTAGTGATCCCTGCTCGGGTGCCACTTAACAAATCCAAAATCTTTTGGATTAAAAAAAATACACTAGGGCAAACTCGCCCTTAAAGAAAACACAAGTTTATAGCTCACAAGTTTATTAACTAGTAGACCCCTACCCCAGTTAACAACTAAACTACCGATCATTGATAAGCCCAAGCAGCAACTGCGCAAACTTTCTTGGCTGTTAGCCCAAGAAACCTCAGCGCCGGCGGCAACGGCGCAACCCTACGCAATTGTGCATAAGCTACAAGTAGGAATGACCGTGGCCTTGATTTCCCACATTACAGGTATTGCGTTTCATTGTGAAATGCAAAGGTGCTGACGTTGCGGTTCGTATGTTGATCGAACGTGGGAATGAATAGACTGGGCAGCGGCTGAATGTATTAACTTGTGTATTAGGTGTTTCGCTTCACACGATATTTTTTTCTTTAGCCTACCCAAAAACCTGATAGTCTATAGAAAATAGATAACTATGATACAAATGTGTTCTTAACCAACATATGTAGCTCACGAAAAATTATATTTTTCATGCAAATTACAGGCGAAATAATTTTTTTTTTTAACAAGGCTTTGTGGTATTAATAAATTTTGCAAATGTTATAAAGCATGCAATCTGCGCCATTTCATAAAAAAGATATTTCAGCTACAACAACACCTGCGCACTTAATTGATTTACATAAAGGAATATTCAAAACCGAAAACCTTATTGAAGCAAAAGATATATTTTCATAATTATCATCTTTCTACAGGGTGTCAGATTTAAGGATAGGACAGATAACAAATGAAACGAAACACCCTAATATATATTATCTTAGAATATGGAAATTGGATCTATGAAAATTGTGATACGCAAAGCTTTGTTGGATTTTTAAGTTATTTTATTTAATGACTTTTTTGCTTTTTAAAGATAGATTTAAACTAAACATTAAAAACGACTCATTAAGAGAAATCAATAAATAAGAAATATGCAATGCACTCCTTTTCCCTCTGTACACATACATATGTACATATTCATGAATTAATCTTATTCTGATTCGAAAATTACTATACTTGGTTAAAAAAATTGGTATTTAATTTTTAAAAACCAACAATTAGTGTAATAGAAGGGACACACATTGTAGTATAGTATCAATATCACGATCTATACCACATATGTATCACCTATATACCACGAGTAGTTGTAGACTGGTTGTAGTATACTCTAAACTACAGTATCGATATTGTGGTATCTATACGACATGTGTATCATGGGTATAAGTAAATAATGATTTGAGCCGGTAAATTCTGGTTTGGATATAAAAAGTTCGAATTTGAAGTGAGACACCTTTATACAATGTAAACATTTTCAACTTAATATGTATCTTATCATCATATTTATTATTTCTGTAAGGTATTTTTGTGTTAGTTCCTAATTTTCTGCTCTCATTTGGAACCAATATTAATAAATAAGGTATCGTTTTAAAGGTGGGGGTTAGCTCTACATGCAAAATCATATTTAAATTACCGGAGTGCTTTTGTTTAAGCGTATTTTATAAAAATGAATTCTTTAAAATAAAGGATTGTAAATGCACAAAAAAATCAATTTGTACTGCAACGCTATTGTGACTGTGGCATTCACATACCTCGCGACATCTACATTTGAATACCAAGCCTGAAAAGTGCTAGAATAATTAAAGGCATTGCGAATATCACAGCGCTCAACCCACTGCGAGCGCGTCATCTACACTTGAACATTGCTAAAATAAGTGAATAAGACTGCGTTCACATTGGGTCATAAACTCGAGTTTAAGGGACATTTTTTGAGTTAATTCATATTGATGTTGTCAATCAACTCAAGTTTATGGCTCAATGTGAATGTAATATAAGTGGTGGAATTTCAAATAGCTGTTTGCTGCTAAAATTTGAGAAAAAGGTTTGAAAAATCCTGGACCTGGACTAATAAAAGGTTTCAAACCATTTTTGTTTTTTTTTTTGCGCAAGGCGCGCACGAGTCCAGCTAGTATATAATTTTATTTTCACTTCGTTCAACAATAAACATTCTATCTATTAACCAAACACAATGGTATTGCGAGCAATGTCGCACACGGGCAGCTCGTTACAAATATGTCGTCTATACATACGCTGACCATCCAGTTCTGTTTTTGAAGCGCTTGTTCTGCGTATTTTTTTTTCTATGGAAAGTTACGAAAATGTTCTGTTTTTCGCAATTGTTATGTTTTTTGTTCTGCTTTCATGAACTAGCCAATCAAACACTTTGCTGATCAAATGTCCGACAGATTACCTTTGTTCCCCTACGGATACGGTCGGTTCCCCTACATCGAAAAGTAGGCTACAGAAATTAAAATCTACTTATCCCAACTAAGCCTATAACGGAATCTTCCTTCTTCTTTTATAAATGGTCATCTAACCGCCTGGGCGATTTTGACCGTCCAACATAGCTCATCAGTCGTTTCTTCGTTGCACCAACTGGCGCCAATTGGAAACACCGCGGGATCGCAAATCGGTGTCCACTTGGTCCTTCGATCGGAGTGGTGGTCTCCCTCTTCCTCTGCTTCCACCGGCGGGTGCAGATAAGAATACCTTCTGGGCTGGAGCATCTTCGCTCATTCGCACTACGTGGCCTAGCCAGCGACGCCGCTGTGTTTTAATTCGCTGAACTATGTCGGCATCTGCGTAAAGTTTATACAGCTCATCATTAAATCTTCTTCGGTACTCGCCGTCGCCAACGCGTAGAGGTCCACAAATCTTTCGAAGAACCTTTTTCTCGAATACTCCCAAAACCGCCTCATCAGATGTTGTTAGTGTCCACGCTTCTGCACCATATAGCAGGACGGGTGCGATTAGTGACTTGTAGAGTGTTGTTTTCGTTCGTCGAGAGAGGACTTTACTTTTCAATTGCCTACTCAGTCCGAAGTAGCATTTGTTTGGAAGAGTAATTCTTCGTCGGATTTCTAGGCTAACATTATTGTTGGTGTTAATGCTGGTTCCCAGGTAAACGAAGTACTTTACTATTTCGAAATTATTGCTGCCAACAGGGGCGTGGTTGCCAAGGCGCGAATGCGCTGACTCTTTCCATGATGACAGAAGGTACTTCGTTTTGCCCTCGTTCACCACCAATCCTATTTTCTCCGCTTCTTTTTCTAATTTGGAGTAAGCAGAAGTTACGGCGCGGTTGTTAAGGCCAATGATATCACAATCGTCAGCATATGCCAACAGTTGCACGCTTTTATAAAATATTGTTCCAGCGCGGTTAAGTTCTGCAGCTTGTATTATTTTCTCCAGCATTAGGTTGAAGAAATCGCACTATAGGGGGTCACCCTGTCTGAAACCTCGTTTAGTTTCGAACGGCTCGGAGAGGTACTTCCCAATTCTGACCGAGCTGGCGGTGTTGCTCAAGATCATTTTGCATAGCAGTATAAGTTTTGCGGGGAAACCAAATTCAGACATAGCGGCATATAGGCAGCTCCTTTTCGTGCTATCCAAAGCGGTTTTACAATCAACAAAGATATGATGTGTGTCGATTCTTTTTTCACGGGGTTTTTCCCAGATTTGGCCTATTGTAAAAATCTGGTCGATGGTAGGTTTACCAGGTCTGAAGCCACACTGATAAGGTCCAATCCAGGCTTCAGTCTTTCGCCCAATACGCTTGATAGGACCTTATATGCGATATTCAAAAGGTTGATTCCGCGATAGTTGGCGCAGTTTGCAGGATCTCCCTTTTTGTGGATTGGGCAGAGAACACTTAGATTCCAAACTTCAGGCATGCATTCATCCAACCATATTCGGTATAGAAGCTGATGCATGCGCCTTACCAGCTCCTCGCCTCCGTGTTTGAATAGCTCAGCAGGCAAACCATCAGCGCCAGCTGCTTTATTGTTTTTCAATCGGGATATTGCTATTCGCACCTCATTATAGTCGGGTTGTGGAACGTCAATTCTTCGATTGTGCGCTCGGGTTCGGCATCTTCTCTGGTTTCTTGCTCAGTTTCTCCATTTGAAAGGGCAGAGAAGTGATTCCTCCATATTCTGAGTGCTCTCTGAACATCGGCCACCAGGTCGCCGTTCTCATTCTTACAGGGTTTAAAACCTTCTGTCATTAGCCGAATTTTTTGATAGAATTTTCGGGCATTATTCCTGTTGGCCAGCATCTCAAGCACCTTTATTTCACGCTTTTCTGCCTCTCTTTTTTCGACCGGAAAAGCCGCCTCGCTTCCCTCTTCAACTCGCGGTAAAGCTCACACACACTCCTCGTTGCATTCGATCTCAGCGTTGCCTTGTAGGCTTCGTCCTTTCTTTTCGTTGCAGCGCGGCACTCTTCATCATCATACCAGTTGTTTTTTCGCGTTCGCCGGAATCCAATTACTTCTTCGGCTGCGGTAGGGAGTGCTCCTGAGATATGATCCCACTGCTCATGCATGCCACTAGGTTGAATTGTGCTCTCGGAGAGCAGGTGTGAGAGGCGATCTGCGAAATAATTGGCGGTCTGTTGCGATTGCAGCTTTTCGACGTCCAGCTTTCCCTGCGTTTTTGTTGCACCTGTTTTGTCGTACAGAGGCGGGTACGAATCTTGGCTGCTACTAGGTAGTGATCAGAGTCGATGTTAGGTCCTCGTATTGTGCGAACATCTAAAACGCTGGAAGCATGGCGTCCGTCTATCACAACGTCGTCGATCTGGTTGCGTGTTTTTCGATCGGGGGACAGCCATGTAGCCTGATGGGTCTTCTTGTGCATAAACCTACTTCTGATTTGGCCATGTTTCGGGCACCGGCGAAGTCGATCAGCCTGAATCCATTTGGCGAAGTCTGATCGTGGAGACTGAACTTCCCGACAGTGGGGCCAAATACACCCTCCTTACAGACCCTAGCGTTAAAGTCGCCAAGCACGACTTTGATATCATGACGGGGGCAGCGCTCGTATGCTTCTTCCAGGCGCTCGAAGAATGCATCCTTTTCCACGTCGTCCTTCTCTTCCGTCGATGCATGAGCGCAGATAAACGATATGGTGTAGTGTGACGAACAGGCTGTTGACTTCAGAATATTTCGTCACAATAAACAAACACTACTGACCTAGATAAATCATGAACTCAGCGGGAGTTCAACTTCACTAAGCACATGCCGCATATTTGGTTACATATGACAGCACTTGATCGCAAAATGCTGACGCTAGACATTTCCACATATTATACATATTTACACATTAGGAAAGTAGTTTGTAAGTATTAGTGTTTAAGCTTATACGTGTAAGTCAATAATTTGTATAAAAAGAGAAAGAATTTTTAATAAACATTCACTTCTTGATCACACGCTAAACTTGATTCATTTCTTGATCACACGCTAAACTTGCTTCACTTACATGGCGATCCTGCCAGGCTTTATATCAGCCAGTCATAATCCCGCCAGGACAGTAGGCGAGAAGCAAATTTTATTGGCGTTGACAAGTGTTGCGGCCATATTTGGACTTCTTTTCGGCAAATGTTTTTGGATGAAACCTCCAACACCAAACAGAAGACATCCAGAAGAAGCATAAAAAGGGTGGAATAACCATGGACAAACCATACATCCTGAAAAAAGAGACTGGCAGCTGGACATTGGCAGACATTATTTGTATAAACATACATTAGAAATTTGGTAGGCACGCCTCTACGGCCGCTAAGCTAAGAGCAATTTAATTTGCTTAGGAATTTTTTTATAAGCACATGTTGCTTAAAGTTTAACATTACAAACAAAAAATTAAAAATCAAGTTAGTATGCCAGAAATAAAAACCAAAGAAGAATTTGATAGAATTTTTAACAAGTGTCGCGATACTATCAAAGAGCTAATTGCCATTTCTGAAAAAATTTTAAAAGATCGTGACACCGAAAAGCAAGGGCCTACACCGATCACCATAGAGGAGTATCGGCGCAGGAATAAGCTTGTCAAAAAGGAGGAAACTCCCAAAATTCCTACACCCGTAATAATCCATAAAAGGAAACGAGGTGGTAGACAGGTTAGGAAGCGAAAAGAAATCGCTGAAGCTTTTAGGCTACTTAATTTAACCGTAGACATTAACCATAGGCAGAAACTAAAAGATAAAATTAAAATGTTAAGAAATAACTTGTAAATAAAAACAAACAAACTGAGTAAATTGGAGTGGTAAATATTATTAAATTTTAAATTTTTATTAAATACACGTTAAAAAGAAAAATTTTAAAATGGCATGGTGGAAAGTTGCACTTAACGGTATACTGATAGGAATAGCAGGGTACGAGGTAGGTAAAGAAAGTTCAGCAGATCAAAAATCTGAAAATCGATTAGCCCAATACGAGCCACATCCTATTAGTGAACAGAAAGAAGAGATCACCGATAAATGGTTAACAATTTTTGCTTGTTTGGCTACATGTTTAATTGTCGCAATTGCAATTTTATTCAAAAATTATATAAAAAATATGTTAAGACGATTGAATAATGTACAACAACGCATTTAAACGAAAAAAAAAAATTGTAAACTAAGATATGAATAAATGGCAGGAAATATATGATACCCTATATGAAGAAAAACTAAAAGCTGATAAATCTTACAAATGCATAAATAAAAATATTAATATAAAAACAGAAACTATCGTAAAGCATTTTAAGATAATTTTAGAAGCTCTAAATAGCATAGGACAGGTGATCAAAGCGGTAAATAACATACTTACCAAGGAACACCAAGTAGAGTCTTACCAATTTTTCTCTGCCGTAAGGGACAAACTAGTATCTTCTTTAGCAAGATACAATATAGAAGTCAATGTACCAACCACAGTAGAGGAAGACCTACAAATAGATTTCAATGCGCTTTTGGCAGAACGTGCTCAGAGCCCATTGATAGAAGAAAATATACCAAACCTTCAACCAATAGATATACCAGGTATAAGCGTCACAATGGTGCAAACGGTAGTTGAGTTCATTAAAACTGCTTCGTCACTATTACCAGAGTTTGATGGTAAACCAGAAAACCTAAACAGTTTCCTAGATGCACTCGATATACTTGAACAAATCAAGGATACACACGAGGCATTGGCCATTACCATGATTAAGACCAAGCTAAAAGGCACAGCAAGAAATTTCATAAGCAACGAAAGCACAATAGAACACATCAAAACAAAACTCAAAACCGCGATTAAGGGTGAATCAGTAGAAGTTTTAACAGCTAAGCTCCTGAACAGCTGCTAACCAGTACACTGCGGAAGTAGAAAAAATAACAAGGTCACTGGAAGGAGCGTATATCTCAGATGGATTAAAACCAGACTTAGCCACAAGATATACAACACAGGCAGCAGTCAAAGCCATGTGCAAAAACTGCTCCAACACCCAAGTTAAGATGATAATGCAAGCGGGAACGTTCGCAACAATGAACGACGCAATCTCCAAATTCACAAACAGCTGTACCGAAATTACAGGCAGCTCTAACACAATTTTAAATGTACGACAACAAGGTCAATACCGAAGTAATTTCCGTGAAGGTTACAGAGGTAACAACTATGGGAACTACCAAGGCAGGAGATTCAGAACGCAACGAAGATACAACAATAACTTTAGACAAAACAACAATTCTCAGAGAGGAGCACAAGCACAGAATGGCAACAGACGCTACAGCCAGACACGTAATGTGCGCAGTTGTACCGAAACGGAAAACCAGGAAACTCCACTTCAAAATTAACAACACGAAAAATATGCGTACTTAATCTAAACTTAAACAACTATATATCTACAAGGACATCGTTAAACAATTCATACTCAAATTTTTTAATTGATACTGGAGCCGATATCTCCATAATAAAAAAACAGCAAATAGATAATAAAGGAAAAATTAATACTGAACAAATCACAGATTTGAAAGGCATTGGTCAGGGAATAACTAGCACTTTAGGCACAATCAAAGCAGATCTAAAAGGCGATGACATTCTAATTTATCATAAATTTCATGTTGTAGAAGACAACTTTCAAATTCCATGCGATGGAATAATAGGCCTAGATTTCATAAAGAAATACAATTGTATTCTAGATTACGGAAAAACAGAGGACAAACTAATTTTAAGACCATATGATTTTCCTCAAACAATAACTATGAATCTAACAAACTGTCTGTCCGTCAACACAATCACAATTCCATCTAGATCTGAAGTCATTAGACAAATTAAAGTAAATACCGATAACAAAAACATTTTTATCCCACACCAAGAATTATCTGAATGCATTTTTATAGCAAATACAATCACAAACAAGGATCAAACTTTTGTTAGAATCATTAATACTACACATAAAAACACAACTATCCAAAATTACAAAATCCAGACCGAAAACTTAGATGATTACACACTAATTAAAACAGAAAAGCACAGTAAAAATGGCAACGATACAGAAAAATTAAAACGATTAACAAAAAATTTTCCAAAATTCGTCAACCCTCAATTAACAACACTATGCACAGAATTTATAGACATATTTGCACTAGAAACCGAACCAATCACCTCCAATAATTTCTATAAACAGAAATTATATATGAAGGATGACACCCCAGTTTACGTAAAAAATTACAGATTACCTCAAACCCAGAAGGGAGAAATCAGCAAACAAGTAAACAAGCTAATAGAAGACGATATAATAGAACCCTCCATATCGGAATATAATAGCCCAATCCTACTAGTCCCTAAAAAATCACTTCCAGGAAACACAGAAAAAAGATGGAGACTAGTAGTCGACTACAGACAGGTAAACAAAAAGCTAGCAGCAGACAAATTCCCAGCAAAATATTTTTCATGCCTAGACCTTATGTCAGGTTTTCATCAAATTGAACTACACCCAGATTCAAGGGATATAACTTCATTTACAGCCGAAAATGGCACATACAGATTCAAAAGACTACCTTATGGATTAAAAGTAGCACCAAATTCATTCCAAAGAATGATGACCCTAGCATTCGCAGGGCTCAAACCATCCCAAGCCTTCCTCTACATGGATGACTTGGTTGTATTAGGCTGTTCTGAAAACCACATGCTAAAAAATTTAAGAGACGTGTTCTCCACTTGTAGAAAATATAATCTAAAACTGCATCCAGACAAATGTCTATTTTTCAACCAAGAAGTAACTTATTTAGGCCATAAATGTACAAACAAAGGAATATTGCCTGACCCAAGCAAATTTGAAACAGTTCAAAAGTATCCAACGCCAAAAACAGCAGATGAAGTTAAAAGATTCGTAGCCCTCTGCAATTATTACAGAAGATTTGTTCCGAATTTTGCAGAACATTCTAGAAAATTAACTAGGCTTTGCAGAAAGAATGTTTACTTCGAATGGACAGAAGAATGTCAAAAAGCTTTTGTCTACTTAAAGGAAGCATTGATTAGTCCAAAACTCTTGCAATACCCAGATTTTGAAAAAGAATTTTGCATAACAACAGACGCTAGTGGATACGCTTGTGGAGCAGTTCTGAGCCAAGAACATGATGGCAAACAGTTACCAATTGCCTACGCTTCAAGGTCCTTTACAAAAGGCGAAACTAACAAAGCTACAATAGAAAAAGAATTGGCCGCGATTCATTGGGCCATAACCTTCTTCAGACCATACGTATATGGCAGAAAATTCCTAGTTAAAACCGACCATCGCCCATCAACATACTTATTTTCAATGAAAAGTCCTTCCTCAAAGCTGACACGAGTACGACTAGACTTAGAAGAGTACGATTTTGAAGTGGAGTACATAGCTGGTAAAGAAAACCATATAGCGGACGCACTATCCCGCATAACTATAACAAATCTGAAAGACTTGTCAGTGGAAGCAAGCAGAATATTAAAAACAACCACCAGATCAGCAGCTAAAAATATCAGTAATAAAACTTAAATTAAAGAAAGTCACAAAGAGAACCCCAAAATATATGAAGCGCTAAATAAATTTGAAGTAAAAAGACTAGTCGAGCTCGTTTTCTCTCCTCCGAAATTATATTTCAAAAAAGGAAAGAAAATTTGTAGCAATATTGATACAAGCAACCTAATTGTTGAGGATAAGATTGACTTAGGACAATTCTTTACCAGGCTCGAAAACGAAGCCGGCAATTTAGGACTTGTACAAATACAGTTGACCTTAGGGGACAAATTGTTCAAAAATAATTATACTGCAGTAGGAAAATTCATTGAAATGGGTAATAAGATTCTCAAAAAGTTAACAATAGCACTAACCCCAGAGGTTATAGATGTGACAGATCCCGGGAAAATAGAAGAAATCCTGCAAAAATATCATGACGATCCTATTAGTGGTGGCCACCCAGGAATAAATCGCATGACAGACAAGATCAAGCAGAGATATAGCTGGCTGAATATGAAAAATGACATAAGAAAATATATAAAGAACTGCATCCACTTCAAGAAAAATAAAACAAATAAACACATAAAAGAGCCAATGACAATAACGGAGACACCTCCGAAGGCATTTGACATTGTACAAATCGATACAGTCGGACCATTACCGAAATCGATAAATGGAAACGAATATGCAGTTACCATTATATGCGATCTAACAAAATACTTGGTAGCGATTCCAGTCCCAAGCAAACACGCAACAACAGTTGCTAAGGCCGTGTTTGAAAATTTCATTTTGATTTATGGACGCATGAAATCAATTATGACAGACATGGGCACCGAATACAAAAACAGCTTATTCAAAGAACTTTGTAAACTACTAAAAATTGAGCATAAAACCTCAACACCCTACCACCATCAAACCCTGGGTACAGTAGAACGCAGTCACCGAACATTCAATGAATATGTACGGTCGTACATATCCAGTGACAAAGACGATTGGGATGAATACCTTAAGTACTTCGCGTATTGTTACAATACGACGCCATCTACCATACATAAATATTGCCCGTTTGAGCTCATATTTGGGAAAACCCCACCAAATTACGAATTTTTAGAAGAAAATAAAATCAGCCCACTGTACAATCACGAGGCTTATGACAAAGAAATAAAATATAGACTCCAGATAGCACAGCAGAGAGCTAGAAAATTAGTCCAAGAGGCTAAAGTAAAACAAAAGTTTAATTATGATAAAAGTAGTTATAGTAAGGAGATAAATATAGGAGATTTAGTATTAGTTAGAGAAGAGGCCTCCCATAAGTTAGATAGTAGATATAAAGGAAAATATAAAGTTAAAAGTATAGATATAAATAATAATTTTACATTAGTACCACATAACATAGGCGATAGTAAAAAACAAATAATAATTCATAAAAATAGACTTAAACCAGTATAACACCGTAGTAATAAAAAAAAAAAAAAAAAAAAAAAAAAAAAAATTCTAAAATAAAGCACTCCCGATTACTCAAAGTAATATATGTAAATATGCACACGAACACACATAAACAAAGTCAGTATGTTGGAAAAAAAAAAACAAAACACAAAAGGTTTGTAAACACTCCACTCATAATGATACAAATATACACATAGAAAAAAAAAATATTCAAAAAAAATATATATGTACGCGCAAAGCGAATGTAACCAAATAAACAAACAACGCGAGCAATATCAAAAAATTATGTACAGCAAGAAATTACAATAAAACACAAAAAGCACTTATTAATAGTCATATCCAATTTCAACCAATTATATATGACTATTCTTAAGGTGGATGGTGTAGTGTGACGAACAGGCTGTTGACTTCAGAATATTTCGTCACAATAAACAAACACTACTGACCTAGATAAATCATGAACTCAGCGGGAGTTCAACTTCACTAAGCACATGCCGCATATTTGGTTACATATGACAGCACTTGATCGCAAAATGCTGACGATAGACATTTCCACATGTTATACATATTTACACATTAGGAAAGTAGTTTGTAAGTATTAGTGTTTAAGCTTATACGTGTAAGTCAATAATTTGTATAAAAAGAGAAAGAATTTTTAATAAACATTCACTTCTTGATCACACGCTAAACTTGATTCATTTCTTGATCACACGCTAAACTTGCTTCACTTACAATGGTGAAAAATCGTACTTTTATGCCGATTGCAGCGAAACGCTCGGTCACGGGTGTGAACGACAGTACTCGGTGACGGAGTCTCTCTCCCACCACAAATCCCACGCCGAATCTACGCTTGTCTTCATGTCCACTCCAGTAGATGTTGCAAGGTGTTTTGATCGTGTTTCCTCGCCTCGTCCATCGCATCTCTTGTATGGCGGTGGTGTCAGCTTCTGCTTTCCTCAGGACCTCAACCAGCTGGGCAGCGGCACCTTCCCCATTAAGGGACCGGACATTCCAGGTGCATGCCCTTATCTCATAAACCTTATTTCGTTTCCGTGTGTTGTCATCTAAAAAAGGGGTTCTCATATCCGAGGCTTTGTTGTTTAATTTCATTGGAACGTTGTTTTATGTGGTGGGTCCCAAACCCAACGCACAACCCGTTTGACGGGAGGTTGAATTTTATTACACGTTTGTATAGTGAGCTGCTTGATCCAAGACAGACGCCCGCTTGCAGCCGCACCACATGGTGATCAGACGCAGCTGTTTGAACCCCCCAGCAAACCCTTAAGCCGATTATATCGGAGTGGCCTTACCAGGTTGTCGCCTTCTCACAATTAGCTCACCACCAAACGGGTGTTCGGTGGTTACCCAGAGGATACTTGGGCGCAAAGCCCGGAAGTAGTGAGCTGCTTGAACCGCATGCAAAAGAATCGCTCTGGCTATTCCCAGGTGAATGGCGATCAGAAACTTTCCCCACTTGCGTGGGGATGAATTATGGTGGGTTTGAAAAAAATGTCACCTTTATTTAATTCAAGAAGTTTTTTCTTAATTATTTGATTTGAATATTTTTTTCGTAGTATGATTAAAAATAAATGTCAGAAAAATACTGTTTGAAAATATTTTCGCTAAATGCTGTAGCTCATATAAAAACCACTTTTTTTGTAACCTGTCCCAGGACTCGAACCTACACGACCGCTACACCACGTCGCCCATATAATAAAGTTCATATAAATCCAGTAGGTAAATTATTTAGCATTATTTTTGAAAACTGTCAAGCTATTCACCTCGCAGTTCACCTCAAGTTAATTTCCCAAAGCTACCATACAATTCTGAAAACATTAAACGTTTCTGAAATGTTTTAGTTAGAAACTCGTTTGAAAAACATTGATTTTAACGTTTGGAAAATATTGTTTAATAAACTAGCTTGCTTCATTGTTTATTGGATTAATAAAAAACACGTTCCTATAAAAACAAAATGTTCTGTTTTTTCTAAATAAATTTATAGTAACCGTATCTATACATGATCTTGTACCTCTTTTTATGTCCACTCTTGTCAACTCGCTTATGACCCTCTGCATACCACGAGCTGCTAACATATCTAAGGAGCTATCAGTATTACTGCTTTCGTCTTGGATAATATTTAGATTCACGTCGCTTATTAATATTGAGCATTCATGTGAGTTATCGTTTTTTAAAATACCATCGAGTTCGTTTATAAGCGCCAAATCCGCTGATAAATCTGTCAGTTTTAGTCCAATTACAATTTCAGTGGACTTCTGACGGATTTAAGTGAGAATTTTAACAATGATAAAACAGAGCTAGTCCCCTTCACGAGTAGGTACAAAACACCGAACCTAACAACGCCAAGAATTGGGGGCACGATAAAGTTAAGTATTTAGAAGTCATCCTAGATAGGAAGTTCCCCTGGAGTGACAACATAATATAAGGGAGCGATAAAGTTAAGTATTTAGGAGTCATCCTAGATAGGAAGTTCCCCTGGAGTGACAACATAATATAAGGAGCCAAGAAAGCAGCAGTTTTGTTTTCCTGTAAGAGGGCCTTTGGTGCATCCTGGGGGTTGTGACGACAGCAGTTGAGGAACTTCTCTGACTACGCGCTAGCGGGTATATGAACAGATGTGTAAGCAACTCTAACCTGATTATCTTCCCCACATTTACGATATTAGAAAAACGGAAGTTCGTTTGTGTGAGTAGGTTGAACGGTTGCTTGTTCATATGTATGTATGCAGGCCGCTTTTGGGTCGAACGCGGATTGGAGGCAGAAAGGCTATTCGTGCCTCACGGTGACTTAAGTGCAGCAAGCCTAAATAGGGTATAAAAAGAGGGTCCGCTTATCGACCGCAATCAAAAATCGAAAAGTCGCAGTCTGAAGTGCAGTGCCAAAAGTATTATTTTGAAAAGTGTAAGTGTTGGTGCGCGAGTGCAAGTATTCTTATGAAGTGCGGTTTCTCCGCTAAGTAACGCGCGATTCAAATAAAAGAATAGAGAAAAATAGTGTTCCTTCTGATACCTGGGAATTCTCCTAAGGGGTACCACCACAGCAGGACAGTGAAAATCTCGTCCGGTAGCAGAGAAATATTTAGTAAGGTTAATGCATCATGTAAATATATAGGGATAAGGATATCGGTATGTATGCCAGATACTGATATCTTGAATTTAAATACTTATATGAAATTTTTATTGAAATGGTGGTAAAATATAGATTTTTTGTTTTCATTAATTTAAATTCAAGTCAACAGAATCGGCAACAGCAATCTTCAAATAATTTAAGAATATGTATATAAACTATAAACATGTATAGAGGCGCGGTAAAGTATGTATGTATGTAGGTACACACATACGTACACATGTAGCTTAGGTTGTACTGTATTCCACTACTAAGCGCCATTTCTTTGTATCATTTTCGCTTTTCTTGGGTACCAACAGTAGTGGGGAGTTATTGACTGATGGTTCTATTACATCGCTGTCAATCATCCCCTGTACTTGTTTCTTTATTTGCTGTTGATTCCAAATGCTTTTAATATTTTCTATATTTATAAACAAGTTATTCAGGTGATTTTTATTGTTTCATGCTGCCTTTTTATATTTGTACTCAAGCATTTGTGAGACTTATTCAACTCGTCTTTAAAGGATTTTAATTTATCTTCTATTTGGACCCATTTGTCCGTGTTATAAATTTGCTCATTTTCTATATATTTTTGCTGATAGCTTTTTTTAACCGACTTCTGTGTAATGAATAAATTTTTATTATAAAATTTATTATTAAAATAGCCGTTATGACAATGAGTAGGCTCTCTATAAGAGGATTATCATTAACTTGCTTATTGTCAAGTACTACTTCGTTAACTAACTTGGCTTTTGAGTCACTTATTTTAGATTTGTGTGACCCCATATTTCATAAAAATCTTGATCCTTCATGTTCGTTTTTCAAAAAAATTTTTTTTTTATTTTCCCAATTTTTTTTGCTTATTTTCTATGTCCTTTTTTTATTTATTATTTTGAGTTTTACCTCTTTTCTACTTTGTAAATTTAGGCCCAAACGGAATCGCCTTTCTTTTCCTGGCCTGGTATTGCTTCCGTTTTTTGTTTTAACGCTTTTTCGGCAGCTTGTGTTTTATGCTGCTGGCGTGGCCTGTACTCTTCTAGTGTGAGTTTTTTGGGCCAGTGTTGATGAGTGTAGCAGTATATTTTGGCCAGTTCTCTGATTTTATATCTCCGGGAACACATGGCTCTATTCGAGTTTATTTGTCAAAAATGCTGTTAAACTCAGCTTTGCTGATTATTACTTTGAAATCGCTCATTTAGCTCACGATTCTGTAAGTTAATGGTCCTGCAACGCATTTTCGTGATCGATTATTTTGCCAAAATTGGGAAGGATTCCTAGTTCATGATCCTAAAAAGATGATCATGAGGATATTATTTTAGTCCTATTTTGATTTATATAATGAAAGAATATATCATTCGTGTGCCTAATTCATTCTAATCTTTATTTCTAAAACTTACAGCTATTTATACAACTTTTAATCACTGATAGTGATTTTCATAACTCCTCCTCTTTGCGTTCTATTTCCATATTCTAGTAGCTGAATTTCAAATTCAGCTGCTAATGCTAATACAACAAATAGCAACGTTTTGCTGAGATAGGCATGTTTTTACATGTTCTGCCAGCGTCGCGCCAGTCTTATTGCGCTATGCAATTGGTTATTGGTATCAATTTTATTTTTTGGGTATTTATGGGTATTTATAGGTTAAATTATATAAAATAGACATCATTATTAATGTTTTAATTATTTATTTATCAAATGACAAGTTTCATGGAAAGTTATTGCAATACCACAGAAGGTGTCAAATAAAATACATTATTTGAACAAAAAAAAATATTTAGTTCAATTAATAATCTTACGTCAATAAGAACTAAAGCAAAATTAATCAAATTAAAGGAAAGAATTACAAATATTCATTATCTGATGAATCAGATTCGTTAGGTTGGGCCGGAATGAGTAAACTTAACGTTTCAAGTAAATACGATTTTAATTTTCCTCTTTTCACATTTCTAGTGCTGCTAAATAAAGGGTCTAAACTTAAAAAAAGTCGATTAAAAATTTCTCTTTTGCAGTTTTCTCGGGAAAATTTTCTTGCGAAGTCTTGGCGGTAAGTTATAAAATGTTTATTCCTTGATTCTGCAGCCTCCTCCGAAAGTTGCCCAATGGGCACCAATGCATTTTTTATGATTAATGCACCATGCACAAGTATTTTGTGCATTGTCGGTGTCATCGGGTGCCATGGGTATAATTCAACGTACAACTGAGCTGTGTGAAATGCATATTTATCATACTTCTCCGAGTCCACTTTATGTCCGCATGAAATTGTCTCCAATATGACTTTTAACCGATGAATGAGATCATAGTTGATTCCGGTTATTTCAGCAGCTAACTTTGGATCTTCGAAAAATCTCCTGCTTGTGTTACCACCATTCGTATTTCCAAAGTTAGCTTTTGGCATATCTACAAGCAAGCCAGTTTCGTTACGGAATCTCCGTTGGATTTTAAGTTTATTGTCTTTCTAGAGCGCTTTTTCCGCTTCTGTCTTTCTTTCTCTGTATTTTCGAATAGGCAACTTGTAGGCAAGATGGAGAATAAATACTCTCAAAGAGTCTTATCCTGGCGTGCAAAACAGATAAACCAAACAAGGCATTCGTGGTTAATATCGTGCTTTAAATGCAGCTGATTTAAATCTTTGGATGTAGCGCCACAAATATAGCACTTACTGGTATAAGTTGTGCCAGCAGCCAGCGTTGCACACTTTGCCATCTTCCATTGTCATGACGAACACGTGACTGACTTTAAAGGTTAAACTATTTAATTCTAAATCCGTAGCTGACAGAGAAATCATATATTCAGTTACGAAGTCAATTTCCTTTTTAGTTATGTCCACACTTTCTTTCACAAACCGGAACCTCGAAGGACGACAAAAACGAGCTGAAGACGGCGTTGGATTTTCCCAAACGACTTTATCACTTTTTCCACAGACTAACCTTAATGGAACAAAATAGGTTTGGAAGATATTTGAATCACAATCAGTATCACTTCTTGTTTTTGTTTAAACTGTGGCTGCTGTGAGCCGTCGCATCCACATTTACAAATAAGTTTCAGGGACAATCTTTCTTATTCTTTAAGTGCTGAAAGAACTACTTCCAAATAAGTTAATAAGCGTTCCACTGTAACATCGACCAAGGGCTGTAAATCACATTCGGCACTAGTGAATGTAATTATGATAGATTCAGTAGGCGGATACAATTAATTTTTTGCTTTTTGAATAAGTGTGTAGCAGGGATAAATTTATTTACATGTGTTCCTTATAACTTCGTATTGAGCACTTGGTAGATCAGCATCAATCATCATTTTCAATGGTTGCATTGGTGATAAAGAGTGGATTTCTTTTTTCCCAGTGTTTGAAAATGCCTTTTTGTATTTGGTCGCACGTGTCGGAGAGTTTTTAATGTCTTTTAATACCTTAGAAGCATCTCTCCTTCAGCTTTTGATTAACTCTACTGAAGCAGCATGCATAATCAAGTCTTTGTCCTTTACTGTAGACCTGAGCTCTGCAGTTTTGCGTCTTTTAGATCTTTCACCTGAGTCACTAAAATGTTTCTGAGGACGGCCACATCGTTTCGGTATTGCTGCAACCGTTAATTCAAAACCTCCTTCCAACCAAGACTTGTACTTTGATCGGAAAACATCTTCCTTTTTATGTACTTGCAGCCACTTTTTCTTGATTTGTGATTTAAAAATGTGAAAAATGTTGCTTAAGAGGTGATATCTGTTCGTCAGAGTATTTTTCACTTGACAAAAGCTCCTGTTGTAAAGAGTTAAATTTTTCGTCCAAATTTGGTAAATTCTGAGCTTGCATGCGGTCGAATACGTATTTCCGAGTCACAACTCGAACCCCTGAAGTGCCTTGAGAACCTTAAACAAACCAAAAAATAACAAGTATAGAAAACGCTTTTAAAAAAAATTGTACAATGAAACTTTTGAAATTCCACAATTAATTAATCTGCGGTTTTCTGAGGCTAATTCCACTTTATTCTACATCTCAAAACATATGTACACAATATGAAAAAAAATTCAAGCTTGGACGGACTTGGAAGTATAACCTTCAGCTTAACAAATAAAAAAAAATATGTGTAAAAATCCAATCTGCGAAGCACTTCAAAAAATCATTTTTTTTGTATCTTGTTCAGCTCCTCCTTCGATGCCGTCTTTATCTCGTCAAGAGAAGCGTAACGTCGTCCTTTCATGGGCCTCTTCAGTTTAGGGAACAAGAAAAAGTCACAGGGGGCCAGATCTGGGGAATACGGTGGCTGCGCATCATTAGTGTGTTGTTTTTGGCCAAAAAGTCGCGCACAAGCAACGATGCGTGAGCAGGGGCGTTATCGTGCTGCAAAAGCCAATTTTTGTTCTTCTTTGCACATCTTCTCGGCCTTCTGAGAACATTTTGTACCACCGATAAACGTTGCGTCGGTCCAATGTAGCTTCTCCGTATGCCACAGTCAACATTCGGAATGCATCCGCGCACTTAATTTTGTTTTTCACACAAAATTTGATACAGGTTCTTTGATCCATTTTTTTGAATAGGTAAAAATCGAAGACGATCCAAAACACGTGCAAGCAAAGCAGCTGTCAACAATTAACTGAACATTCAAAATGGCCGAGCTTGTCGGCATAAGTGAGAGACATGAGTACCAACATAACGCCACAAAAAATTCGAAATTCGAATATACGTAACCAGCGAAAATTCAAAATTCGCGATACGTTTTGAAGACACCTCGTATTTTGTGTGAAGTAATGGAATTGTTATCCTATGAAAACCGGTTTCAAGTTAACTTAACCAATAAGTGGTATAATCTCTAGCTAACTGAATTAAACAAATTAAAGTTTGAACACTACAAACTAGCGAAACGAAAAAATGTATGGAAAACTTCCTATGATATTAAATGGCACGAAAAAATGGTAAAGAAAAAAAATAAAAAATATATGGAAAATAGAACTGCAATCAACGACTAATGTGGAAATGTAGGGAAACCTCTCAAATAAAACTGATTTTTATAAATAACATATTCATTGAAGATGTCTATGTTACTGCTATCAATTAAATAAATATTTCGTTGAAAGTATCAAATAAATTCGTAAGAAAAAATCCGGCAAATAACGGAAGAATTTAATACGGGAGCAAACACGTGCAGGACCAAAAATGGCGACCTAGTGAGCAATGTACAGAGAGTGCTTAGATTATGGAGGGACAAACCGAGCAACTACACAGAGGAGAACCCGTCCCCACAATCGAAGATGATGGAATTAGTGTTCCCCCACCAAATCATAACGAGATACTAGTAGCAATATCGCGATTAAAAAAACAACAAAGCCGCGAGCGCTGGCGGATTGCCGGCTGAACTACGCAAGCACGGCGGCGAGGAATTGGGTAAGTGCATGCACCAGCTGCTATGCAGAATATGGTCGGAAAATGCATCCCTGGTGATTGGAATCCACAAGAAAGGAGATCATGCAATCTGCTCCAATTATCGCGGACCTTATCACCAGATTTTCACTATGCGCCAAATCTTGGAAATAACCCACGGTTGGCAGTAGAATTGACCGCAGGGGAGCATTTGAAACTTTTGACAGGGACATCAGCTGAGGAAACTGAACAACATCGGCGTACACAGGAAGAAAACAGAGGACTGGTATAAAAAATACAGTATCGACGTAAATAGACGTTGAATTAGGCTTACCACGATGAGTTTATTATCATCATATATATTATTTCTGTAAGGTCTTTTTGTGTTATTTCCTAATTTTCTGCTCTCATTTGGAACCAATATTAATAAAAAAGGTATCGTTTTAAAGGTGGGGGTTAGCTCTACATGCGAAACCATGTTTTAATTAGCGGAGTGATTTTGTTTAAGCGTATTTTATAAAAATAAATTCTTTAAAATAAACGATTGTGGATGCACAAAAAAATCAATTTGTACTGCAACGCTATTGTGACTGTGACATTCACGCGACATCTACAGTTGAATAGTAAGACTGAACAGTGCTAGAATAATTAAAGGCGAGCGCGCCATCTACACTTGAACATTGCTGAAATAAGTGAATAAGACTGCGTTCACACTGGGTCATAAACTCGAGTTAAAGGGACATTTTTTGAGTTAATTCATATTGATGTTGTCAATCAACTCAAGTTTATGGCTCAATGTGAATGTAATATAAGTGGTGGAATTTCAAATAGCTGTTTGCGCATATTTGTATAACTTTTTGGGTAATTCTATACGACAGCACGTAACTGGTAATATAGGTCCAAAAATATCGGGAAAGGTATCAAACGACGGGTTTTAACCTTCGTATCAATAATCCGAAAGCAGAAATTCGATATTTTATGTCTGTTCAGAGATATTTGCAATTAAAGTTGAAATTTTTCTGTCATTTTCATGTGGTTGTTGTAATCACAGATTAGGGTGTAGCGAAAAGTGCAGAAATGTGTTCTGTGCAGAAATATTGTGGACCGCGTAGCCGGTGTTGGACCGACTAAGGTTATTTTTTTTAAAGCCTACGCAGAAAGGTGTTGTGCACATAAATACCTTGGATCAAGTCCCCTATTTGGGTTCGAACCTAGGCAATTTTTGGGTTTTTACTAATAACTTTTCACTGAAACAAATTATTTAATTTCCGCTTTCGGATTATTGATACAGAGATCAAAACGCGTCGTTTGATACCTTTCCCGAGATTTTTGGACCTATATTAGCAGTTACGTGCCGTCGTATAGAATTACTATTTTTTGTGGTCTCACAACAAGTGTAGCTGAAAATCTTTTTTTATAATTTGAGAAAAAGGTTTGAAAAATCCTGGACCTGGACTAACAAAAGGTTTCAAACCATTTTTGTTTTTTTTTTTTGCGCAAGGAGCGCACGGGTCCAGCTAGTTTATATAAACTATATTAAGAATTGTCTTAATCATTGCAAGGTAAGACTATTTGCGGATGATGCCTTGCTAACTATAAGCTGTCCCTCTATATCTGAGTCCTAAACCAAAGTACAAACGGATTTGAATTCTACATAAAAGTGGCTATGTCAAAATAAACTCAAAATTAATACGAAAAAATCAAAATGGATGTTTATGACGAAACAATCTACCGAAGTGCATAATCTGGCCCTAAATATAGCGACTATCCCGAGACAAAGAGTGACGGTAATAAAATATTTAATAATGGACGACAGACTAAGTTTGAAGAGCATTTAAAATTCAAAGAGACTCGTATTTCGCTCGTGTCAACACTTTAGCAAGGACTTTAAAAAAATGGTTTATGGGTCCATTATAGAACCTCATTTTTTATATTTTCCCACGATTCTATTCACCCTGGCCTCCTCAAAGATATCTAAGCTACAAATAAAACAAAACAAAGTAATGCGATTTATACTCAAAAAACACTTTGATACTGGCTGAGAGTGCGGCGAATTGTTATATACCATACACTGAATACACAACATGAAGTTGGGTAACCTCCCGAATTATATCAAAGACCGGGTGAGATGTAATAATGAGGTTCATAGTTATCAAACTCGAAATCTGAATGATTTTCATATACCTTTTGTAAGATCTGAGTTCTTTATGCACAGCGATGGTATGGGATGACATGTTTCGAAGCCCCCAACTTTTTATCAGACGATTTCTCGGACACTGGGATACGAACCCAAGTGCCTGCACCAAAGCCGCTATTAGAGTACTCTAACAACTAAGCGATGGTGCCCTGTAGCGTCACGATGCATATTTTTTCTAATTCGTCATTTTTACATTATTCCTTTCTACATTCTTTGGCAAAAAATCAGCATCAAATTTGTCCTTAAACAAAGATATAGTACATGTGAGCTTTGCTTTTAAAATTTTAATCGTACCAATTGTAATCAATTTATAAAATTTGATAATACAGAGGTTCAGTACAGTTAATGAGCTTTAAATGTTTTATCAATTGCAGAACTTCCGTTGGAATTCAAAAAATTTATTGCCTAAGCTTGGAAACGTTATTAGTGGATATGTTCTGTAATATGGGTTGACTTATAGCAAAGCTTTAACCGGGAAGTTACTCAAAATCGACTTCAAGACTCCTTCGGGTTTTCACCTAAATAGATCAGCCCGCCACCTAGAGGAACTTAATTTTCAACAAATCATACTGCCATCTTGTCCCGATCTATGTGCAAATAATCTATCGATCTATGGGAAATTAGTTAGAAACCGATTGCAAAGATTCCCTATTTCAAACGAGTTTTCCAAATAGCTCGATCCATGCGCCACCTAGCGAATTTTCAAATATTGCATTGTCATAGGGTTCTAAAACATGTGTATAGTTTCAAGTCTCTAGCTTACCGGTAAGTTACTCAAAAATATATCGAAAAGTTACCCCTTTCTCAAAGATTTTCACCTAGTGAATTCTTTTTCAACAAATATTGCATTCTCAACGGGTGCTGAAACATGTAACCAGTTTCAAGTCTCTACCTAACCGGGAAGTTACTCAAAAATCGATCGCTATATGCCCCCATTTTTCAGCGATTTTCAGTTATCATGATAAGCGTGCTAGATAGTGAAATTTCGATTTCTAAAAATTATATTGCAATAGTGTCCTGAACTATGTTCTAAGTTTAAGTCCCTAGGAGGTTAGTTAAAAATCAATCGCAAGATTCAAAATTTCTAAAAAAAAATCAAAATAAGTAGATCCGTCCGGCACCTAGCGAATTTTTTTTGCGTTGTCACCGGATTCTGAACTATGTGACAAGTTTCGAGTCTGTAGCTTACCCGAAAGTTACTCAAAAATCGACGCAACATTCTCTTCCGCGATTTTAATTTGTCTTTTGTCATGGAGGATCTGTGTGTCAATTTTCAATGCTTTAGCTTACCGGGAAGTCACTTAAAAATCAGTCGCAAAAAAAAATTTTCCACATATCTCGATCTGTGCGCCGACAGCGGTTATTTTTGTCGATTACATTGCATTGTCACTGAGTTTGGAACTATGTTACAAGTTTCAAGGCTCTAGCTCATCGGGAAGTTCCCTAAAAAGACTGCAAGATTCCGAAAATTTGTATGGAAATGAGTGGACAAACAAGAAAGGGACTTAATATAAAGGTAGTAAATGAGTAAGTGACATGATACGTTAAAACTAAAACATGTGGGTGATGCAGTTTTAGTTCCTCTTTCAAAATATATGAATTTTTCCAATGTGTGGATAGAAATGTAGTTTTTCGAGACCGAGTAAAAAAACGCGTTCATTTCGCAGTTTTATCAAAAACGATGATTGGTGGTGATTTGTGTTTTTGCGTGACCCCATTTCATTTAGCATATATTCTTACTTCTATACTGTACTGCGACTTCGAGGTAAAGATCATTTAAGGCGCACCGTGGTAAGACTACTTTTGAACTTTAAGACTGTTTCATTAAATTTTTGTAAATTCTTTTTAATAAGCATTAGTATTTTTGGCAATTGATAGTGATATATTAATTGTAAATTAACAAAAAAGTTAAATATAAAAGCATCTGGGATGAAAGTAGAAAAAATATTTGTTTAATAGTCACTGTGTTTATAAGTTGCTTTATTTACAAGATTTGAAAAGGAATAAAAAAAGTTCACCTTTGGTTTTGTGCCTTATTTTGAGGGCGCAAGATAGTTTTTTTTTCATTTTCCGAACGGTAGCAGAGATGCTTGGCATAGGAATTTTTCATGATTATGAAGTGAACATACTGTTGTTGTCGTTGTTGTAACGATGCTTCGTAACATTTCTTACCTAGCATTGTCATCACAATCTTTTAACGGAAGTCCCAAAAACCTAGTGGGTGGTTGGGCCAGGGTAAGATTGGTGTTAGAAAAGTTCTTCAGAATTTTTTTTTTTCAAGGGTGTTGAGTGATTTCTTCCATACAACGCATAAAGAACAATTTATTTTATATTGCAACACCCAACATCCATGACAAAAAAAATTCAAAAAATTCAGGGGAAGAAGTACCTCAACTTCTTACTTGCACATTCTGCCCAAAAATATTGAAATTTTGATTACAAGTATATTGTGTTTCTTGTGATGGTAAGCCTGTGAATACTCTGCAGTCAACTGCACATTCTAGTTCATTAACTAGAATTTCGTGGTCTTATTCTTACCAGGTTCAGCGACGGCAGCATTTCCGCTATCATAAGCAGCAACAACCCTATAAAATTGTCGCTACATGCATACGCTAGCGAAAAAAAAACTCAGTATTCGTTCAGTCAACAACGCTCCTAAATTAAAATTTTCTATTTAACTAATATTCTAAGTTTTAAAATATTCATTTAATTAATATAAATAAAAACTTTCCTGTAAATAATAGTTTTGATAGTAAATCCTTTTTGAGTTGCAGAGCATGTACATACGTGCATGTCAAAAAAATCACACTTATTTTTTGCGACGTCGAAAAAAATTGAAAACTGAACGACTTGTTAAAGCAACTTAGTAAGTAAAAAACATTTCTTTTTGGAATAGTAAAAGTAGCCTTTTTCTGGTGAATTGGTTTTTATTCTTCAGGGTTGACTTATTGTGATTGTGAAATGCAGTTTTCATAAACAAAACAACAAGGAAAAACGGAATCGTTTAGAAGCTGCAAAAACGAGAATTGAGAGCAGAGACACGTGTAATAACAAGGTGGTTCAAAATAGCACTTTTAAACAAATTTAGTTGCTAAGAACTTGCACATTATGTACTAGAATCCCATACTCGAGTTACCTTCATATTTATTTGCAAAGAACTCTGAAACTTACAATTTTCTCCATAAGAATCTAATATTTCCTTGAATTTCCTTCATTTTATATATAGATATTTTTACAAGAATGGATTAGATTCTATCTGAGATTAATATTTAAATTTTCTTTTGTTGTGGTGATCTTCCGACAGGGTAGTAAGCTGATTTTTGTTGGAACGATTTTCCGCCATCCCTTGTCAAGTTTGGTTTTGTGACAAACCGGTTTCGGCGTTCTGCCATTTTCAATGCCTACGAAACTAGTTTGTCACAAAACCAAACTTGACAAGGGATGAGGGAAAATCGTTCCAACAAAAATCATTTAAATTTTCCTTAAAATTTTTCAAAAAATTTAAAGAATTCTGCCTGTGAAATCAGTTATAAAATTCATTGAAAAAAAATACTATTTAAGAAAGAAGAAAATTACTTTTTATAAATATTTTCCGAGGGCAAAATTGCTATGAATAGCGAAGTCATATTTATTTTGATAGACACATATTTCAATATGATGACTGAATTTTCATTAAAGTGGTTTGTAATGTAATTTTGCAATTTTTGTGTATTTTTCAACCCAAAATAAACTAACCTACTATGAAGTGGTATTGGTATGATACTGGAGCATAGGCTAACTAGTATGACGGCTGGTATGATACCGGTGTATGTACTGACTAGTATGTAAAGTGGTATGATCCTGATGTATATATGGACTACACCGTTTCCAGTCGTAATTGAGAAAGGGTCATATATAAATGAGAAAGCGTAATTTGTAATTTAGAATAGTCAATTGTAAATGCGAAAACGTCAGTTGTAAATGAGATTAGGTGCTTGTAAATGGAAAAGCGTTACATGAAAATGCGAAAGCGTCATTTGTAAGTGAGAATAGTCAGTTGCAAATGCAAATACTCAATTGTAAATGCAAAACAGTCAATTGAGAATGAGATTAGGTACTTGTAAATGGGAAAGCGTCACATGAGGATGCGCGTCATTTGTAATTAGGAATAGTCAGCTATAAATGCGAATAGTCAATTGTAAATGCAAAAGCGCCAAATGCAAATTAGATTAGGTACTTGTAAATGGGAAAGCGTCACATGAAAATGAGGAAATGTTTTTTAAAATGAGAAAGCGTCTTTTGAAAATAAGAATAGCTAGGACGCAGCATACGATATATTGAAAAACGAACTTTTTAAAACTGTTCTGGGTAGCAAACATGAAGTTCTAGAGTTCCTGAGAAGAAGAAAAAAAGTTCTGAAAATTTGGACCTAAAAATGTTTTTTTTAATTGACCGAACAACTGAAAATTTCTAAAAATGTTCCAAATACCGGAATTTCAAAACTGTTCTGGGTAGCACTCAAAAGGTTCTGGAGTTCCTGAAAAGAAAAAAAAAAGTTCTGCAGGCGTCCAAAGTACTCAACCACAGTAGACTCTTGGATTCACTGGTTCCAGCAGAGGCTGTATATAATTTTGAAAAGCGTAGATAGTATACCTCGGTTCATGTTTTGTAAGTATGACACGGTTCTGAAGTTTATAGTAGCTGATTTGATATTTTGCTCATATATACAGGGCCGCAGAGAGCCGATCCGGGCCCCGAGGATTTCGCGTTTCTTTCTCTTTGAAATCCTGATTAGAGTACTGTCAATACTGCTTTGCCTTGCCGGGCCCCCAAAAACCTTCCGGGCCCCAGGGAAATTGCCCTGACTGCCCCCCCCCTCTCCGCGGCCCTGCATGTATATGTGGGCGGTACCAGGCCCATTTTCCAAAATTTAAAAAAATCATTAATAAGATCATCAGGTCATTGTAACTACGAAACTCTAGCATTCTATTTGCATCAGTCAAGGAGATATGGCATGTTCCGGTATCCTAATTCTCTTTTAGAAAACTTTGGTCCAAAAGTGGGCGTGGTCATCCACCGATTTTTATTATTTTCCTTGGACGTACTCTACATGCCTATAGTACGAGGTGTGTTCAAAAATTATTTATTTATTCATGAATATCTAATTTGTCCCCTTCAAAGTAATCCCCATGAGATATTATACACTTGTGCCAACGGTTTTTCCAATCTTCGAAGCACTTCAAAAAATCATTTTTTTGTATCTTGTTCAGCTCCTCCTTCGATGCCGTCTTTATCTCGTCAAGAGAAGCGTAACGTCGTCCTTTCATGGGCCTCTTCAGTTTAGGGAACAAGAAAAAGTCACAGGGGGGCCAGATCTGGGGAATACGGTGGCTGCGGCATCATTAGTGTGTTGTTTTTGGCCAAAAAGTCGCGCACAAGCAACGATGCGTGAGCAGGGGCGTTATCGTGGTGCAAAAGCCAATTTTTGTTCTTCCACAAATCCGGGCGTTTCTGGCGGATTGCTTCGCGCAAATTGCGCATAGCTTGCAGGTAATATTCCTTATTGACCGTTCTTCCCTGTGGCAAGAACTCATGATGCACCACGCCCCTGCAATCGAAGAAAACTGTCAGCAAAACTTTCACATTCGACCGAACTTGGCGCGCTTTTTTCGGTCTTGGTTCGTGCGGCAGCTTCCATTGAGATGATTGAGCTTTGGTTTCCACGTCATAACCATAAACCCACGAGTCGTCACCAGTTATGACCCTCTGGAGCAAATTTGGGTCGTCGCGGACAGAGTTTAACATCTCATTAGCAATGTTCATGCGATGCTGTTTTTGCTCACAATTGAGCAATTTTGGTACGAATTTCGCGTAAAAATCGAAGACGATCCAAAACACGTGCAAGCAAAGCAGCTGTCAACAATTAACTGAACATACAAAATGGCGGATCTTGTCGGCATAAGTGAGAGATGAGTACCAACATAACGCCACAAAAAATTCGAAATTCGAATATACGTAACCAGCGAAAATTCAAAATTCGCGATACTTTTTGAACACACCTCGTATTAAGTTTCGTAGTTCTATCTCACACTGTTCTAAAGTTATTAATAGTCGAATTTGAAATTTGCTTGACTCATAAGTGCGTGGTGCCATGCCCACTTTCCAAAATTTTGCAAAACTCATATGAAGAATAAGAAAATTGATGTAAGTACAAAATTATATTATTATACCTGTATCAGTTAATTAGATATGGGCAGTTTAATATTTCTACCTATTTTCCAAATAACTTTTATGAAAAAGTAGGCCTGGTCGAAAAGCGATTTCGCTTATTTTCTATGAGTGCATTTATCACAACAATAGTATGCCTCCTACGAGATTTCGTTATACAAGCGAAAACTGTTCTGAAGTTATTAAGAGTCAGAATTTGAAAATTTCTTCACTCATATGTGGCCGGTGCCACGCCCCCTTTCCAAAATTTGATAAAATCGTCAATCGGACAACCAAATTAATAAATCTAGCAAAATTTCATCATTGTAACTGCTTTTATTATTGAATTAACTCATATTTAACGTTTTTCGAAATTTTCGATATCGAAGAAAGGGGTGTGGTTATGGTTGGATTTCGCCCATTTCAAATAGCAAACTACCTTGGCCGGAAAGCAACCTGTGTGCCGAATTTCATTCAAATATCTTAATTTTTACTCAAGCTATCGTGTCCACGGACGGACTGACGGACGGACATGTCGTCATGGATTCCTCTGCTCATTCTAAGAACTTTGATATATGGAACTCTCCCCATTATTTTGTATTGTAACAAACCACCGTTATATGACTAAAGCTATAATACCTACGGTGACCATCCGTTCTGTTATTAGCAGAACAGTTCTGTTTTTAAAGCGCTTGTTCTGCGTATTTTTTTTTCTATATATAATAAAGTTCATATAAATCCAGTAGGTAAATTATTTAGCATTATTTTTGAAAACTGCCAAGCTGTTCACCTCAAGTTTATTTCCCAAGGGTACCATACAATTATCAAAACATAGTTAAACATTTGTGAAATGTTTTAGTTAGAAACTCGTTTGAAAAACATTGATTTCAACGTTTGGAAAATATTGTTTAATAAACTAGCTTACTTCATTGTTTATTGGGTATTAATAATTAATAATAATTAATAATAATAATTTTTTTTAAATAAATTTATAGTCACCGTAATAATACCCTGATTTTTAAAATTTTCACAGTATATTCTTTGAATCACTGGTTACAGCAAAGGCTATATCTAGTTTTAGAAAAGTGGGCGGTGCCACGCCCCCAGGCTATAAAAAATTTAAATTCGTCGTAACCCTGAAAGTATATGGCTTAAATTAATGATATTTGGATATATGTGTCCTTCAGTCAAGATTTACATAGTTTTATAAAAGTGGTCGGAGCCGCGCCCACATATTTTGTGTTTTGTTTGTGCTTCAATAACATCCACAGTTTATTGTCGATGTCTCTGAAACTTTCATAGTAGGTTCAGGAGTTCGTTGGACACGCCACAGGCTGTATGTGGTTTTTGGAAAAGCCCCATTAAAATAGCAATTCGGCATAACTATGAATTCATTTGGTTCAAATTAATGATATTTTATATATAAATAGATCTATATATCAAAAAAACTTTGGAAAAAGTAAGCGGTACCAAGACCAAAAAAAGTTAAACCTGTATATTTTCGAAACTATGTACATATCATTACCCGTAGGTGTGAGGGGGTGGGGGAAAGGCAAAAGTAGAAAGAAAATTTAAGATATAGAAACAAATTACGAGGAAATAGTGCTTATTAGATGTCAAACCAAAAAATAGGTGAGATGGGGACTGAAACATTTCTATCTCGCTGCCTCACAGCAGCGTTTGAGAAAATTTTTTGCAATGGCAACGCTCTGCTCTGCTAGACCATTGCTCTGAGGACTTGAGAACTTGAATACAATAATTGAGTCATTCGAGTAGCGTTAAAATTTGTGTGAGTTGAACGGAACATTATCACTTTTCATTACAGTCGGCTATCCATAACAATTTAAGAGCCATTGCGATTATATGTAAAATGAATGCTAACACTAACGTAAATACGTGATGATTAAAAAAGTTGTGGTGCATACAACCGTAAGGATATGAGGTAATTTAGAATGCAGTTTTTTCGCACACAAGTTTCTTTTGCAACTTTAACAACAAATTATTAATAAACTGGAAGAGCTGACCCACTCTACCTCCCGAAAAAAAAAAAATTCGTTTGTTAAAATTTTTCCAGTAGATATATGTTTTCTCAAGCAAACTTTAAAATTTATCTGCTCGATAAAAAATTTTTGTGAACCAAGCAGATAAACTTTTAAGTTTACGTATATTATTATTTATGAGCTCTAGGCCTATTTTAAATAAAACAACTGGATTTGTTGTTAATATTTATTTTCGATATTTCGATATCACTCTGATATCATCATCAGGACTGAAATTAAAAACAATAAAAACAAACACATTGTATTTCACATAAAAATAACATAAATAAACATAATGCATAAGCGTGACTTACATCTTCCGCTGTGATGCAAAGACTAAAAATTGTGAAGAAAAGTGGTTATCAGAAACAACGAAAAATCTAAACAGAGAATGTACATATATATATAAACTAATAAAATACCGTAATTGTAAACAAAAATTGAGAAACATTTACAACAATAATATAGTAAGCGGCAAAAACAATAAAGTAGGTATGCATACAAGTAATCAGGTGTATAGTTATTGTACCAAGGTGCAGAGAACTGCACGAGTGTACATGTGCAGAGAACGGAGCAAATTTTTAATTTTATTTTTGTTATATTTTATCACGAGTGTTGGTTGTGCTTTAAAATCAGGTTGCGGTAGGCGTACGCACAATGGTCCGTGTCAGCCTTGAAATTCATCCTTTTATCATTGGGGGTGTCCACTATGTGAAGCATTTCCAAAGTAAACCGCTTATAATAATTTTTCTCCTCTTCCAGAATTTTGACATTATCGAAATCCGGGTAATGTCCAGTATCCTTACAATGAGATGATAGGGCCGTTTTGTTGTCCGAAAAATTGTTCCTTAATTTTATATTAGATTTATGAGCGGATATCCTTGTCTTCAGTTTTGATTTTGTAGTACCCACATATACTTTCTCACATACGTGGGACCCGTCGCCGTTGCAAGGAATCCTGTAAACCACATCCGATTTTTCCTGTTTTGGTATTGGGTCTTTTGTTTTGCTGAACACCTTTTTAAGGGAATTACTGTAGGTAAATGCTAGCTGAATATTTTCTTTATCGTACATTTTTGAATGTTTTATCCTTTCCGAAAGCCCAGGGACATATGTGACCGATTTGTATAATTTGGCATTTTGATTTTTCCTCTTATTATCTTTACCAAGACGCGAGTAATAATTGTATATAAGTTTGTTTATTAATTTTGTTGGAAAATCGTTATTTTCGAGGGTATCCTTTATAAGTTTAATATTTTTGGTATGGTAGATCCTATCACTAATGGAGAGAACTCGTCTCACGAAATTGTTCGCCGTGTTCACAATTATTCTTCTATCATGCTGTGAGTTGAAGTTAATCAGTCTACCAGACGCAGTTGGTTTTTTGTACCAGTCTAATGTTAATTTATTGTTCCTCCTAATCACTAGGGTGTCCAGAAACGGTATCTTTCCATCCTTTTCTACTTCAATTGTAAATTTGATCGATCGGTGGTACCCGTTTAGTAGGTTCAGCAAAACATTTGTGTCTTCTGTTTTTGTTATCGCGAACAAATCATCTACATATTTGGTTAGCATTCGTGGTTTGTTCGTCGCCTCCATTTCAAATCGGGTTAAAAGCTCCTCCATCACAATATCGGCAATTACCGGTGACGCTGGGGATCCCATGGGCATTCCCGATCGTTGCTCATATATTCTATCTTTGTATTTGAAATACCTATTTTCCTTGATGCAAAACTTGACTACCGTCAAGAAAAGTTCTTTCGTCATGGACGTGTGCTGCTTTATCGTGTCCCACTTCGTACCTATGATGTCTAGTGCTAGATCAACTGGTATACTTGGGAATAAAGACACAACGTCGAACGACACCAAACTCTCGTCGTCATGCACATATGTATTGTGTATCTTATTTTTGAACTCGGATGCATCTTTGATGTTATATTTGGATGACAGGGTCAGATTTTTTAGAATTTGTATAACAAACTTACACAGATTGTAGGACGGAGAATTGACGGACGAACAGATGGGCCTAAGTGGAACTCCTTCTTTATGGATCTTGGGCAGGCCATAAATTCGGGGGGGATAGGATGTTTTACAATTAAGACGAACTTTTTCTTTTAAATCAATGATCTTGTTGTTGTATAGTCTATCCACTATTTCGTTGTTTTTCACTTGAAGTTGATTGGTAGGGTCGCGTTTTAGTACTTTGTACGTGGAAATGTCGTTAACTATTTTCTGCATCTTTATGTCGTATTCAGTTCTATCCATTAATACTGTGACATTTCCCTTATCTGCATTGAGAACTAAGATTTGTTCATTCTTTTTCAAAAATTGTTTCGTGGCGCGCAGAGTATCTACCGTGAATTTGTCTCTAGCCGATATTTTTGTTTTGTTAATGTGGTTCTGCAGAAGTGCCGTCAAGTTGTTCCTTTCGATTTCTTGTTTTTCTTTTTCTTTAATAGTCTTTTAAGTTTACTTGGGAAAACGGCCCTTAATTTACTAAAAAAAATTTATTGAAACTTTCATCTATTTGCAACCGAATGGAAACGATGGAGCATAGTCATCGTCAAATTTAAGTATGACTTGAATCTAGTTGTACCTATTTGACACAATTTTATATGAGCTATCTGTCGAGAAAGCTTGATCTAAGTTTAAGTGAAGATGGATAACCAAAGCAAACGAGAACAACAATCACTGGTAGCTCTTCTTCCGAAGGGCAGTCGAGGTCAAGGATCAAATAGCTTTGGCTGAGAAGTCACAGTCGCAAATCAGGCTGTTCTTCAAAAATCACGTGATATGTCCAATCTGCTCGTAACAAGGTCCCTTTTCGATTGTTTCGATTGAATTTTTCAGACTTTGCAGCTTCGTAATATCAGATGTAATTCTTGGCCTGAAAAATTGGTGTCGGCCACGAACTAATGTCTTTTCTATACCTAAATGTGGTTCATGAGCTACGTTTCAAATATTGCTTTGCAAATTGGTAAGAATGGTTTTTAAAAAGGAGTTCGTTTTCGTAATGTAGCTAATCTTTACATCAATAAAAAAATTTGTTTAACTGATGAAGTATATGATATCCAGGTCACCCTGACACTGCATATCTACTGATACGGCGATAGGACTTCATTTAATATCCTCACATATAAATCGTAGTTCTCTTTCGATAAATAGGCATGTCAAGCTAACAAGTGAGCCACTATTGAAATATCTTGATCAAATTCCTTTTTTTTCTTGGCTTATATTCGATTGACATGCCTGGATATTTCAATAATCACAAAAACATCCTTTATAGCCGGGAAGTAAAATCGTCAATGTCTCTTTTTACTAGCATTTCTAATGGCTTATGATCTGAATGGACAACCAATTGTTTTCCATACAAAGAATAATGAAAATGCTTACAGGGGAAAACTATGGCAAATAGTTCCTTCTCAATGTGAGGCCATTTTTGCTCACATTTCGAAAGTGTACGTGCTCCATACGCAACTGGGTTTCCTTCTTGAAGCAACACACTTCCGATACCATCCTTTGAACTGTCAGTTTGAATAATTGATAAAAGGCCGAGCTTCTCTACCAATTTGTGGTGTGCTGCTTTTCATTTTTCCTACAAATTGGCGGGACCTACAGTTTTTTGCCGACTTCGAACGGCATTTGCAAAGCAGATGAATTTTTGCTGGGTAGCCTTCCATCGCAAAAATACACTTGGAGATTTTGGCAAACCACTGTCGAGGGGCGACCCCGTTTTGAAAAAACTTTTTCAACCCACTTTTGATGTAGTCTGTACCAGGGCTCGAACCTTGGCCCTTCGGTGTGGTAGGCCGACAACACAACGGAAACACAAAGCGAGGAAAAAAAGTTCTACGACAAGAGAGCTAAGGAAACTCTGGCATTCGTTAAACAGTGGTTTAAAGAATTCAATGACCCATATGTTAGTAATATTCTTTTTACTTCTTTGGTAAGGCCATTATTGGAATATGCTTCCATAATCTGGAACCCGCGGAACCACATTCATTGTGATAAGCTGGAGTCGGTTTTTGCTTTTAGGAACAGTCAAGGAATCTTCCTTCCTACTGTAGTCGCTTAAAATGTATACAACTTACTCGTAGGGGGATGCTTGGAGTGTTATTTACAGTGAAACTCAGAAAAGGGATTGTGGATAGCCCATTTTGGCTTGCCGAACGTTCCTTCAATGCCCCCTTTAAATCATATGGACATTTTCCAACCTATTTCTTCGAATTTTGAGTTGCATGAACCTCTCCGTTGCTTGTATTATGATTTAAATAAGCACTGTAAGAATATGGATGCCTGCGACTCGCTGCTCGGTATTCAAAAATATCTACTTACTGCCTTAACCATGTAATGGGATTCAAACTCGTGGTCTCAACCTAATTATTCGCTGGATTCTGATGAGTCCCCCTGGTTCACGCGCCCCTTCTGGGCAATACGCATCAGCTTCCTACTGACCTTATTCTATGGAGTCCTTCCTGGCTCATGTGCCCCCTTCTGGGCACTACGCATAGCTCCTTAATGAGCTAACATATGATAAACATACGTATAATACCTGATTTTAAGCTACTTTGTTAAGAAAGTTAAATTTGCATGCGTTTTACTTTATGTACTTATAATATTGACTTCTTAATTTTTAGTAAGCTGCAACTAATCTATTGTAAACTACAGACTTATACTTTACTTTATATTATTCGGTACATTACTCTCATGCTGCGTTTATGGACATTTTAATATTTAGTCTGTAAGAATTATTCAATTTGTTGACTATTTCAATAAGTTTTTATCGGCATCATACGTCGTATACAGCCCGTAGCTGTGTTATCATCGTCTTCGGGTATTTCGAATGAAAGTTGATGATTCGTCTTGATTCTGTTGATTTCATATACCACTTGAGTTTTAGCTGATTTCCACGTCGAATTAATGGAATCTAAATAAGGTAATTTACCTTCTTCCAGTTCTATATTAAACTTTATATGCCGATCAAATGAATTAATATAATAATATCTTTGCAATAATTGAAGTAAACGAGGTACATGTACTCTATCATTTGGTAGCCATATAAAGTTTACTATCGAACTGGAAGAAGGAGGAAATTTACCTTATTTAGATTCCATTGTAATTCGAAGTGGAAATCAGCTAACACTCAAGTGGTATAAGAATCCAACAGCAATAGGCTGTATACGACATATGATACAGATATTGGAAAAAATTTAGCGTAAAAAGAGTTTAAGACAGAAATAATAATATCATTAAAAAAAAAAGTTACTTCCCAGAGAAAATTATTAAAAAATTAATAAAAAGATCCAAATCTACTGATAAACCAGAAAAATTTGAGACTCCTAAGTTTTTCTAATTGCTCACTTACGTACATCATTTGTTAGAACGCTTAACAAGAACAAACAAAAATAGAACACAAACCAACAAATACTCTAAAAACTATGTTAAATAAGACAAAGTAAAATACTATATTTACACTGCACCTCATTTCGAAAGTTTAAATGAGTAATTTCAAACCCATGTATTTATTTATTTATTTATTTATTTCAGTCATCGAAACAAAATTTCTTACAGACTATGATCATACTTAGATATTTAATTAAACAGTGCAAATAGGCTTAACTTAAAACAATAAAGGCTATCGTTAAAATTTATTTGCGGAGCGAATGTGTTACAAAGGCGAATGATTCTGGCTATCGGCTCGTTATAAGAGTAAAGCGACTTGTGTGAACCCTCAGTAAACTTTCTGGGATTTCTGAGATTTATATTAGATTCCTGTACACGAAAAAGAATAAATATATCTGGGCAGTCAATATTGCCAGATAAAATATTGTAAGCAAATAACAGCGACAGATATGACCTTCTGTCCGCTAGAGATTGTAAGCCAAGGAGTTTCGTCCTTGAGGCGTAACTTGGAATATCATTTTCAATAAACACTCTTTTCATAGCAAATCTGGTGAATTTCCTCTGGATCATCTCTATTTTATCAGAGTGCTTTGTGTAGTATGGGTTCCATATGATCGCCCCATATTCTAAAATTCTCCGTACCAAAGCAATATAGAGTGTTTTTAGAGTCATAGGGTCCTTAAAATCTTTGGTGTTCCTAATTATGAAACCCACCATTGAATACGCTTTCGATGAGACTAGATCAATATGTTTAGAAAAAGTTAATTTAGTGTCAAAGATAATTCTTAAGTCCTTAATTTCGGATTTACGCAACAAATGAACGCCGTCCAGAGAATAGTTGAGAGTATAGACATGTGCGCGGCGCCAATAAGAGACAACGCAACACTTGCTAATGTTTAGGCTTAGGTTATTGATGGTACACCAATTTAAGAATATGTTTAAATCTTGCTGAAGTTTTTGGCAATCGAGAAGGCTGTTAATATTGAGGAATATTTTGACATCATCTGCGAACATTAAGCACTTTGACGATATGATATGCGACGGTAAGTCGCTTATGAAGAGTAAGAATAACAGAGGGCCAATGTGAGTTCCTTGAGGAATACCCGATGTGGCATAGACTTCAATGTTCGAGCTTATTGAGTTTATTATCACCGATAATTTTCTACCAAAAAGAAAACTTCTGAAAAAGTTCAATAAAGTGCCGGAAACACCAAATTTATTGAGCTTCAGTAAAAGAATGTTATGATCTACTTTATCAAAAGCTTTTGAGAAGTCGGTGTATATGACATCGAGTTGCGAATGTTGTTCCATTGGCATTTCAATATTAATGTTGGCGACATTTTCTTTGGCATTAGCATTTCTTGGCGTACGTCGACTAGCATCGCCAGCGGCAGCACTCTTAACATTTTCTATGGCATTAATATTGATTGGCGTACCTCGGCTAAGATCGCCAGCGGCAACAGCAGCGAATGTACTACTGGTAGATAGGTCGGCATTATTGGCATTAGCGCCAGCATTGGCAGAAATGGTGGGAGTAGCTGGTTTATGTCTACCACTAGCATAATTTTTAATGATGCTGTTTAAGTTTTCAACAGCGCTGCTAAGATTTTTAATTTCGGCATTGAGTTGTATGATGTTAGCAGCTTTTTCACTTAGGGTAGACTGCAGTGCACTCACCTCAGCGTGTAGGTCATCTATTTTTTTAAACTGTTGTGATTTATCTTCGCAAAATGCTTTGATAATGGAATAACTTTCGTATTCTCTGCTCTAAGAGCGGACATTTCCTGAAACAGTGATTGCAGAGTCAGTTGTTGTCTATGGACATTCTCAGCTGATTTTGCAGATTCTGCCCTCTTTTGAGAGGAAGGCTGTGATTCAGCATTAGAAGTTAAACCGGTATTTGCAATATTGTTCTCATCCACATCAATGGGTGGGGGAGGAGAGTGTAGAGATGCACGACGTTTAACCATACAAGCATTGCAAAAATACGGTTTATCACTCGAGAGCAAGAAATCAAGATCAGTTGGATTAATACCAACACAATTAATATGAAAAGTTTCTTTGCATTTCTCACACTGCACTTTTTGTGTATCAGCAATTAATCTATTGACTCTTTGCCCGCAACAACAAGGCATTGTTAAAATGATATTTTAATGATTATTTGTTTATTATTATATTTGCTATTATATTTGCTTGCATTAAATAAGAAATTAAGTTTGCTACACAGAGTTATTATCGTAATTCCGATGCAGAGTAAAACAAAAAAAAATACCTCATTTGGATTTTGTTTGACATTTCCTTTATGCCAAACTTCAAAAGCAATGCGTTCGAAAAAAATGTCATGTTGTAGTGGCCCAAATGGATGTTTCGCTCAAAAGGACTCACTTGGTGCAGTGTAAATGTAGTAAAAAAAACTTTTAAACGCTTCACAATGGAAATGTTACATATTCTGAAGCATGCTCCATCCCTAACTCAATAACACTCACACCACTAAGACAGCATGAGTGGTTGCGAATACGAGCCGAAGAGTAAATGCTGATAAACAAGCAGTGTTCCAGAATGCAAGTACAAGACCAATCCAGAACAGTGGAGACGGATGCAGGTGATAAAACTGGTGCTCGGTATGACTATAAAAGGCAAGTGTTGTTCAGTACTATGAAGTTACCAAACTCGTGAAATTTTATTGCGTTTATTACTAGTAAATAAAACTAGCTTTTTGTTACATTATTTGTGCGTGGGCTTATTTGGCTTTATAGTGATCGAACTCAGGATTATTAATCGGGGAATCATCGAAATCATCACAATATAATAAACACTTCGCCAAGCATAAGACTGAACTAAAAAAACGGACACTGATAACGTTGCTCACATATATCGACATCTACCGACAGTATGAAGCTCCGCGTCAAAGCATTAAGACATGTAAAATAATGTATGTATATGCTATAATTTTGATAACTTGTTTATGTTTGTCATTTAAATTGTTTATTCCCTTTTATACATATCAGTTACCCTGAAGACGGTTGCCATAGAGTAACCGAAATATTTTGGAAAACAAGGAAAAGTTTGTGTTTTTATTAACACCAAAAATTTACCTCAAGCCAACAAAGAAATCAATAAATATAAATAGACAAAGATCATTGCTTCCACGGACTCATATTTAATAAGGGCACTCGGTTGTAAGGAACACTTTGTTGCGGTCCCTGGGAATCCACTATAACCGGATTGCACTGTATTCACAAATTTACTTGAATATACACCTCTTGAGACATGAGGCTTTGACAATTGAAGACATTTTGCACCCCAACGTTATTTATACGATTTCGGGGAAGCTATTGACAAAGTGTGCCACCAAGAAAATATTTTGTACGATGTCATTTATATCTCTCCAGAAGTTCCTCAAGGTTGCTATCTTGGCCCGATTCTGTTCTTGTTGTTCATAAATTATATCCCTACTGCAATAAATATTTTGTTGATGTATACGTACGACGCAAAGCTTTTCATGTTATTCGCGTAATTTAAAGATAGAACTATGCTACAATCAAATCTAGATACTCTAGTTACTTAGGGCTATTTAAAGGATATGGCACTTAAGCTTAAAATATGTAAATGATTGAGCTTTCAGCCAGCTTGCTATACAATTACAAATATGATCTTGAGCAAGTCCATGGCTTTGTTGACCTGGGGGTTATAACTAGGGTTGCCAACCCTCCGGATTTCGGCCGGAGACTCTGGTTTTGAGGGTGGTGTCTCCCGTCTCCGGCAGTCGGACGCATTTCTCCGGCTTTAGGGGATTGGTAGTTTATAACATAATATCTGCACATAATTTTGTGAAGTTTAAACGTTTGCTGTAGTCTATAGAGAATATCTCTAAAGATTTTATTAAAATATTGTCTGTGTTAAATAAATCTTTATTTTTGAATGAAAATTTTTTCTTTTGATTTTTGATAAAAAGAACATTCGACAAAAGTTTTAAAAATCCTTAAATAAATAAGTTATTTTTAAACAAGTATATGTCCTACATATTTCCCCTAAATTGTAGAGAATATAAGTTACTGGTTTCTCTAATGGGAAACCAAAAAAAATATATTTTTATTACTAGACGACTAAAGTCGTTGTACTTTATTAAATAAAATCAACTTAATTACTAACTTTAAAATACTCTTCTTACTTCTATTTATGCTACGAAGTCACGTTGATCGGCAGGTGATTCCTATTGTTCTTGTTGTTGAATTATTTACTTTCGTCCATTCCCATGAATGGTAACGCACGGTAAGCAAGTGATTGGTTGCGCGTGTGGTGTCATATGCCCGTGGGATAGCGACCTACTAGTAGGTCGCATGCTTACGTAGCATTTCATACTGTTGTCGTATGAATAATTACATATTTATATGTTGGCAGTTTTGGAGCCCAATTTCGGAGTATGAAGCATTAACTCCTCCTCCTTTGAACTGCTAGTATTGACTTGAATGTCTATTCTCATTTTCTTTTTAGAATAAAATTTTTTTGCAATCATGGTGGCTAGTAGGATAATTAGTGATAGCGTGACTATCGAGGAGCATGTGTAAATGCTTATTTTGTATTTCATGTTGACATCATCTATTTTTTGGATGTTGTTGTTGTTGTTGTTGTAACGACAAAAACACTCCCCGAAGGTTTTGGGGGTTGCTGTCGAACTGACAGTCCTTGGCCGGATATGAATCAGGTACGCTCCGGTACTCCCTTGCGGTACTGCCCGACTGTCGTGGTAGCGATTTGGTATGACCAGAGGAACCTTCTAGGTCATGTCAACCCTCCTTCCGTAAGGAAGGAGAGATGGGTAATGAGAGGTGAGAGGCATCATATCCGTAGATCAACCATCGAGTTGCACGTCATTACCTTTTTGGATGTTCGCTATATTAAGCTCTTTCAAATATTGCAAAGAAAGAACTTCTTCGAGATTTGCTGTAGCATTTGTCGATTTGACGATTGCTGGTAAGGGCTTCGCAAAAATTTGATTTTTATTAACAAAATGTTTGTCTTCAATTGATAGGCTTGAATTATCGTATCTGATCGAAAATGTACCATTCAAATTGATTTCTTTGTTATCTATTTTTAGGAGTCCATTGTAACTGTTGATAAATAATACTCCGGGCATTATTTCTTCTATCCTGGACATATGATGACTGTTTTTTAGGGTGCAGTTGTATGAATATCCTTTTAATACGTTTAGTATGCAAGTGGTTAACGTGACTTATTTTATACTATTTTTTCTTACATAAAATTAAATTGTTTATATTCTTACAACTATCTCTTACACCAAATATTTCCTTGTTACAAATTATAAAATTTTCATATTCAAGTTTGATTGCTTTATGGCCTTGTTTTACAGCTTTGGCCTTTATTAAGTTACAAGATTCCTTCCTTGTTAAAGGGAATTTTACGATATAAATAATGGAAGATAAATTTGATACAATTTTAACATCAATTGCTTCAATTAAATTTAAATAAGGCATATTTTGTTTTTCTAGGTTTTCTTCAATTACAATTAATTCTTCGTTAGGTAGTATAAATAAGTTTTTAATTCCTGTTTTTGCCCATTGTATTGAGAAGTCAATGTTTATTAATTCTTCTTTAATGAATTTTAGTTTTCTTTCAATATTTGCTTCTATTTCTAATTTAAGAGCATTGCCCGAATTGTATTTGAAATATGAGTTAAATGATTTATTCTTAAGAAAATAGATTTATTTATTAATACTTGTTGGTTATTATTACTTACTGTATTATTTACTTTATCGTTTAGTATTTTAAAATCTTCATGGTCAGGGGATCCAGCATGCCATTTCCAGGCCGTGCCGAATGATTCAATGGCTCTTTTGGTTTTTCTGGGTTTCAGCTGGTATAGGAGGGATCGGATGAATTTTTCTTCTTGGGAAAGGAATCAGTATCTTCGGTTTTTCCTGGTTATGTCATGTTATATTGTGGCGTGTATGTTGTCGAGTAGGGAGTCGTATTGATCGAGGTCAATAGCGTGTATTAGTCGAAATGCTCCGGTTTGAACTTTCGCAGTTCCTATGTCTATCGTCACTATGGGACTGGTCGTATAGTCTAAAATTTGGGTTTTTGCATTGCAGGAGGCAAATAGGATCCTGCAAAAGAAGAGTGTGATTTACTTTTTGATATGGCTTTTGTGAATGGTGCGGCCGGATTGTACCAAAATTGTGTTGCCTTTGTCTTCTAGTACTATTTCCTTTTTATATCGGGGTGTTAATTTATTTCCTAGTCTTTTATTTATTTTTACATAAATAACGTCGTTATTGTTGTATGTCCTGAAATCGGTTCTATTTTTGTTATAAAGTCGCAAGTATTTTTCTTGTTTATTTTTAAGATTTTGGACACTTTCTTCTCTGTCCAATGTCATTGGATTGGGTCCTACTGTTCTTCCGAAAAACACTTCTACTGGTTTACGTTTGGTAGTGGAGTGAATGGAATAGTTATACTTAAATATGGATCTATTGAGGAGGTACTCAAAGTCGGTGTGGGTGTTTTCCGATTTAGGGCAACGCAGCACTTCAGAAAGTGTAGAATGGAAACGTTCAATTTGCCCATTTATTGAACTTTTGTATGGGGGGGTTTTAAATATCTCTATACCATATTGCTTTTCTAACATAAAAAGAATGGGGGCTGCGTTTAGGGATTTTTCGTCGTCCATTAGATATTTTCTGGGATTCCGAATGTTGTCAAGAGACTTCTTATGGGGTCCTTTATATCTTCCGTTGCTCTGGAGCGTACAATTTTCGCTTATGCGTATTTAGAAAATTTATCTATTGCCGTCAACACTATTTTGTTGTTAGCGTGGTAGAGGCCTATATAATTGGGAATGGGAGTTGGTTTCAGGAGAGGATTTACCGGTTGCCTCTCATACTTATTTTCTAAGCAAACTTTGCACTGCTTTGCAATTCATTTTATTTTGGCGTTCATTTGAGGGAAGTAACATCTTTCTAAGAGTTGTGCTTTATTTTCTGTGGGGTTGCGACATGCTCTATTATGTTCGTTGATGACTTCTGTTTCCTGTCCTGATTCGTTTGTAACGGCTCTAATGAATTTCCGGGTATAACGTACTTTGTACCTGCTGAAATGAATTTGGTAAATTGTTTGTATTTTCCCTAAAATGTCGTCTTCGGGTTTCATGCAATTTGTTACTGTAGGGTTGAGATATCTTTTCAGCAATGTGGTAAAATTTTCCCTTCAATAATAATAATATGTCTATGGTAGGTGGGAAAAGGTAATTTAAATTGGTATGAAGAGGTTTCGCCTGTAGAAATAAAAATTTGGTTTTTGAATGCATTGATAGGTGCGTCTGTATATGGTATGAAAATTTGGGCTGAACTTTCGTCACTATGTTGGGGTGCGCACAAAGAATTTATTTGTTGTGGTGGTCGAAAAAGTGCGTCTGCGACAATATTGTTACTGCCAAGTTTGTATTTGATTTCATAATTGTATTCTTCCAATATTGATTTCCATCTTTTTAGTTTACTGTTAGTATTCTTGCTACTAAGTGAGTATGTCAAAGGTTGATGGTCTGTGAAAATTTTTACTGTGGTTGAATCATACAAATAATTTCTAAAGGTTTTTAAAGCCCATATTATGGCTAGAAGTTCCTTTTCGTTAGTTGCGTAGTTTTCCTCCGTCCGTGTCAATGTTCTGGAGATGAACATTATGGGTAAACCACCTTGCTCTAGGACTGCTCCTATGGCGTGGTTTGATGCGTCGGTTGTCCAGTGGAATTGTTTTTCGAAGTCGGGGTATTGTAACATGACGTCAGAGGATGCTAGTAAATTTTTTAGTTTATCAAACGCTTCCACTGCGTTATTGTCGAGAGAAATTTTTATTTTGGCTGACATATTTTTGGACATACGTCCCTCCTCGCTTCTCAAAAGTATCGTTAGAGGCTTGGCAAGTTTTGCGTAGTCTTTGATGAAACGTCGGTAGTAACCGCAAAGTCCTAGAAAGAATCGAAGTTCTTTTATAGTTTGAGGCGGTGGAAATTCTAAAATTGCTTTTACTTTTGCTGGATTTGTTTTGGAGACAACAAATCCCAACCTCTTCTTTGAGAAATTCATATTTATCGAGTTGAATTTTCATATTAGCATCTTGAAGGGTCCTGAAAATTATTTCCACGTTTTTCAGGTGAGAGTCCTCGTCTTTCCCGAAAATTATAATGTCGTCTATGTAAACAAAGCATATTTTTCCGATGTAGTCTCTAAGAATATCATCTAATGCTGGTTGGAATATGGAAGGGGCATTTTTAAGGCCGAAAGGTAGTCTGGTAAATTCATATTTACCATTATTGACTGAAAAAGCTGTCTTTGCGATATCAGATTCAATTAAAGGAATCTGATGAAAACCACTTTTCAAGTCGAGAACTGTAAAGAATTTATTCTTTCCTAGTTGTGAAAGTACTTCGTTGGTGTCTGGGATTGGATAGCGGTCGGGAATTTATGGAATTTAATTTACGGTAGTCCATTCTGTACTTTTTTGTGCCAGAAGCTTTCTTTGGCACTATCCAAATGGGAGAATTGTAAGGGAATCGGGAAGGTCTAATTATTCCTTCCTCAAGTAATTTTGATATTTGCTTTCCTACCTCGTCCTTAAGGGACATTGGGTATGGTTAGTATCTGGAATATACTGGATTTTGGTTTGTAGTTCTTATTTCGGCTTTTACCGCGGTAGTGTACGTTAATTTCTCGTCTAGATCAGAAAAAAGTTGTGGGTATGAAAAGCATAGGCTTCGAAGTTTTTCTGTTTGCTCATCTGTAAGGTGTATTTCAATGCTGTTTACTGATTTTGAACTTTGTTGTTTCATAGAAATTTTCATCCCGTTTTTTATTAGCATATCATTTATTGATGTAAAAATTACGACTTCTAACTGTTTTAGGCTATCGTTACCGAGAATGTGGGTAGTATAGAAAATTTAAGATTTTCATGTTTTAATCCAAAAAGATTAATGAAGGTGTGGTGGGTTATCTTAATGTTTCCTCCTACTGAGGTTGCATAAAAGATTTCCTCATTGGGAATACGATTTACGGCGAGATTTGGCTCAATGTAGTTTTTATTTGAGCCTGTGTCAATTAAGAATTTTCCCGTTACTGTCCTTGCATTGGAAGTACGGTAACGTGGAACTGGTTAGCCTAAAAAATTAATGTCGGTGAATTCGTATGAATTTTCTTCAGATGGGTTGTCAAGAGTGCTGTTATCGTGTGCAGTGTACTGGTTGTAATAGTCCTCGAACGTTCGTTCATCTGGTTCGTCAGGCTGTTGTCCCAAGTCGGTCTTTGTTGTTTTTATACTGTTTACCCTATTTTGCTTAAAAGGTTGGCGTATCTGATTTGATGGAGCTATTGGCCGTTTTCCGACAAGGAAATTATTGGTCGGCCTATTAATATAGTTCACGTTCTTTGTCCTGAGAGATTCATCTATATCCATTGGGACTGGAAGCTTAGGTTGGGTAGGTTTTGGTGGAGTATTGTTGAACTGGTTGGGTCTAGGTGGTTGTTTCAGAGCGTAATTAGGATTTTGAAGGTTCAAATTTATTGGGTATTGTTGGTATTGGGGAAATTGTCGGTGTTGTGGAAATTGTTGGTATTGGGGAAATTGTTGGTATTTGGGAAGGTGCTGGTATTGGGGAAAATGTTGGTATTGGGGTTGAGCATTTCTATAAGCTTCTGATGGGCCAAAACTTCCTGTGCGAGGCATTGTTTGTGGTATGTATGCGAGGTTAGGAAAAAAGGGTTGTTGCTTCCTAGGTGGAAGTGAGGGTGTGCTATTTTTTCGCAGAATGGGTTGGTTGCTGAATGCATGCTGGGTTCTAAAGTTTTGATTTTGCAGTTTCATGCATAACTCCAGAGCTTGTGGGAGATCTGTTGGTTCTTTTTACCCAGAAGCTTGGGTAGTTCTCTGTTTAAGCCTGTGACGAACGTATCCAAGGCTCTATCGCGATACGCTTTTGTCAGTACGTGCATCGATTCTGAGCTCATTTCAAGGCTGGATAGTTTGTTTAATATCAGGGATAGGTGGGAGAAAACGTCTTGATAGAGCTCGTTAATTGATTTATTTCCCTGGAAGAGGGTGGTCATCAGGTGTTCCAGAGCGCTTATGTCCCTTCTATCCGCGTAGTGGGTATTGAGGCACTTAGATATTGCATTCCAGTTGAGCGGGGTATTATAAGATTCCAAAGCTACGTCAGCGTTCCCTGTTATCTTGTTCCGTATAACATTAAGTATACCGAAATAACGTGGGGTGCCTCTTTCGTGGTCGTGTATCCTCAGAATCCTTTCAACGCTCTTTTTTCAAGAGGAGAATTCTCTTGGGTCGCCTGAGAAGTCTCGCAGACATCTCACGACGTCTGGTACCCTATCGAGTCCTGCCCAGTTATTGGCATGCCTGGCCTCGATTACTTGATCTGCCGCTATTTCCCGTGCAGGGTTCAATACGTTTTGTATCACTGATGGCGCTTCTGCCAAAAGTATTTGCGACACCAAGCTCCTTATGGCGCTTTTTAAATTGGGGGCTAAAAGTTGAATTATTTTGAGGTGGGTTATTGTCGGGGTTTAAGAGAGAGGGCCTAATCATTTTTCGTATTTAAATATTTTAACTATAAAAAAATTGTGTAGCACGGCATTTTACTATTTTTATGCATACTAATTGTTACCCACTCTACTTATTTTCGTGCATAGCTTTTTGTAAAAAATATTATTTCCAGTCGTCTACACTCTAAGCTAAGAGATTTTCCAATTGCATTGTCGCCAGGGTTGCCACACACTAAATTTTCTTTGTATCCAAAAGTGTATCCATCCTGACAAAAATGTAGCCACATTTATTTATTAGCAAAGAAACAAGTACACACTGTTTGATTTCATTGTAACATGTTATAAAACAAATTTATTTGTTTACAAATATATTTTTCAGTCAAATGTTTTTATACATTCTACCTACCTAACGTAGATGGCTTTGCAAAACCACCTATATACATCCCAGTCGAAAAGGTAATGCATAAAATTTTGCTACATTCCATTTTTACATCATTGTGATGTTTGTTTTTCATGTATAAAAAGCAATGTATCTCTTAAGGCTTTTTACGTCAAATACATTAAGAATGCTCACAATCTTTTTTTGTATTAAATTTTTACAAGGCACTTCAGCCAGAATATTTGCACAAGTTCCTGAACACTCTCATTATCTTCCATTTCTTAGATTATTCGTACAATAACTTGCATGGTTCTTTTCTTATAAGAAAGATGTAACATTACACATCTTTCCGATGGGATAGTTTTTGAAACAATACGTTTAAATTTTACATAAAGTATTTAAAAAATATATACATAGAATGAATAAATTGATTACTTGACGCTACATGAAAAGCTCAAACAGAATTTCATAAAATTGAGCAGCAAAGCCCAGCTTTAGTAGGTTTCCCTTTTGCAATGTTATAGAAAAATGTTTACATATAAAAGACAATACAAACAAAATCAAAAATAACTTAAGATAATGATTTCAATATTTTTAGAATATATATAGAGTACTATTTTTTAAAAAGTGTCTCAGGAGAAGATCGAGAACTAACAAGGAAAAGGCTTAGAAAAAATTTGTTTTGTACCATCTTGTGAGCTTAATCAAAATTAAAATCGTACATAAAAAAAAATTCATTATAGTAACCTTTTGGACGACATCCGTTTCGCTGTAAGACCTCGATTAACATATGTGCATATCTGATATTAATTTAGTTTTTTAATTCAGTAAAAACTAGTATTATTTTAAGGAAATTTATGATGAGAATGAAATTAACATTCAGATTCATTCATTTTAGTAAAAAAGTCTCGTTTTGCTGACCCTATTTGATGTTCTGAAATAAGTTCTTTGCAAACCATTACATTATGTACGGTTTTAGTTTCCAATCTACTTCTTATATCTGCAGAGCTGTGGGGTAATGACAACAATAGGAAAAGTTTAAAAGATCACGAAACATTAATTCTCCGAGTCCATTTTTGATGGTACCGATTTTTTTCCAAAAGCTATTAATATCCATATCTGAATTACAACTGTGATCACTTAACCTTAATAAAGTCCATTGCGTAACAATTTTGTCAGAATCAATATCAAAACTGAATTTTCATTGATTGACTTACCTCGGTAGGGGTTATTATTTTTAATAATTCCAATTCTTTTCTTTCGAAATCGAATCTAAGTCTAATTTGGTCTAACAGTTCGATATGAAATTGCAAAATTATGCTCTTAATTTTAATAATTTCACTCCGAGTAGCCTTCGCCTGTGATAGAAAAGTTCTGATTTTGTACCAATAAAAAACTTTGATACTTACAATGTAATTTGAACTGTCTTTGTAATCAATGTCGACGTGAAGTACAGCCTTTTTTATGAAATTGCTTGTGTTGTTTGAATATATAAAACCATTGTTGGAGCTGTTAAAATGTATCCATTTAAAACTTTTTGTATCTTTGTATCCATCAACTTAAAATGTATCCAAATGAATACAATTGTATCCAAACGGCAACCCAGATACCAATACTGATAAGCAACCACACCAGTGCAACCTTTAAGGAAGAGAGGTAGACCACGAAAACAATAATGAGATGGTGATGATTTGACAGTTTCACTGATCGAACATCAAGGGGGAGACTGTAGCACGGCAGATATCGACACAAGCCATTTTACTATTTTTATGTATCTTTGGTTTAAGTATGCCACTATTTTATTTGTACATACATATACTAATTGTTACCCACTGTACTTATTTTCGTGCATAGCTTTTTATAAAAAATATTATTTCCAGTCGTCTACACTCTAAGCTAAGAGATTTTCCAATTGCATTGTCGCATATAATATGGATTCATGTATGTTAGCTAAGTAGAGAACGGAAGGTTCAGATAACAACAACAATTGTAACTAAGCAGAGAACTTTTGATGAAAGTTAGTTTGTTTCGTTAAGTTGCTCAATTACTCGCCTATAAAAGAGGCAGCTCCTGAGCAAACTGCTTAATTTGCTTTTGGCGGTGCTTATAGGTGGGTTGTCTAATTATTGATTATTTATATTTTTCATTTTATGTACATACATTGGTATATGCTGCGATGTCATAGATAGACAGTGATAAACACCGGCTTCTTGACATTGTAGCTGGAATACATATTAATGTATGTATGTGAAGGAACCCTTTTATACATAAAGTGCATGTATGAGCTGTGATGTTATAGATAGACAGTGATAAACGCCGGCTTCTTGATATCTTAGCTGAGTACATACATATGTACGTATGTATATAAGTGGTTTAGTAAGGAAGAATATTAGCTATTATGCGCATTAAATTATACCCTGTAGCACTGCGTGCTAAAATGTTAATTATTAAAGCTAATGTGTTATACATTTTTGTAATCATTTAAGGTTTGAACCTACTACCAATTTTCTACAAAGCATTCTACTTTCAATAAAACGTGATATTTGTTACCTGTTAACTAAATAACCAACGATTTTGCGTTTTATTGCCAACTCTCTCATACCCTTCTAAACCCACCTCATTATAATTTGGCCAGCCTCCTTAGTTATACGCCGATTCGCCGAAGCGAACGTATTGCAAAAATTCGAATATGGCGACTTTTACCGACGAACAATTTGATAGTCTCTTACAAGCAGTACGTAGTTTTAATTTCCGTCCTGGGTCATTTAGCAACTGTACTAGCCGCTTTAGCGGTGAGCGTAGTTCCACAAAGGTCGAGTAGTTTATAGCTGCTATTTCCACTTTTAAGGCGGTAGAGAAGATTAGCGATGCAGATGCAGTTAGTGGAATGCCAATGATTCCTGAGGGTGACGCTGCAGAGTGGTGGAGCGGGCTAAAATCAAAAGCCGAAGCTTTTGATGACGTTATTTGTATGCTGCGTGTAGCATTCTCACCGCCCAAACCCGCATGGCGCATCTATGTGGAAGTTTTTGAAACAAAGCAACAAAAGAACGAGGCAACCGACACCTTCATACGCAAAAAACGTGCACTCTTATCTCAGCTGACTAATGTCCCAGCCGAAGTTGACCAAATTCACATTTTGTTTGGGCTTTTGCATGTGCGAATCCGCGATAGGGTGAACAGGCAGAGAATTTCAAATTTTGATGAATTGTTAAGTGAGGCTCGTGAGGCAGAACTATGTTTGCAGGAATGTAAGCAACCAGCTGCAAATTATGACAGTCACACTACTACCGGTAGCAGTGTAAATAGCGCAGTTCGTTGTGGGTTTTGTCGCAAGAGAGGGCACACTACTGAAACATGTTTTAAAAAGAAAAATGAAGAAACGAAAGATGCATATGCTGCTAATATAGCGCCAGCGGTATAATTGAAAAATTGTAAAAGCAAACCAAGCACAACACCTGGTCATGTAAATTTTAATTCGCTTTCGACGTCCATTGGTAGGGCCATTCCCGTTGTAGATGTTAAGATTTTTGGAGTTACTGGTCAGGTTTATTTTGATGGTGGTGCAAGAACGAGTGTCGCAAGTGCAAACCTGAAACGTGTCATGGATTATAAGGGCTGCTTATATAAAAACTTTAACTGCGAAATTAAGTTGGCGGACGGCAGTACGTCGAGGCAGGATTGTTTGTCCACAACATGCAAGATCTCTATAGGTACTATTTGTCTAGATATTCGATTTATAATCTTACCAAAAGCGACAGGTAATAGGACCCTGATAGGAGCCGATTTTATGGAGAAAGAAGGCATCGTTATGAATATGGGACAACGATATTGGTACTTCGAGGATGAACCGACGAAACATTTTGATTTTGCGGAAGCATTGCCACTAGGCTTGAACATTATCGAGCGGATAATCGTACCCGCAACCCATCCTAAACGTAAGCCCGAAGAAGCACCAATTCGCGAAATTGAAAAGTCAAACGTGTATATGTCTGAGTTTCAATACCATGGGCCAGATGTTCCAAACGATTATTCTCCACACGTTACCCAAAGTATATTTCGAGACGCTATTCCTCCGGGTATGGAAACGCCGGAACGGCATGAAGGTGAATATATTTTTACGGGTGTAGTATACAACCCTTCTTCCACAGACTTATTTTCTATAGATTTTAAATTTATTAAGGCATCCGATAGAGTAGGCTTATCCGTAGAAGATAAGACAAAACTTGATAACGTACTTCAAGGACATTCGAGTGTGTTTGGTCCATCTCTTGAACCCCACACAGTACGCTCAACATTTGATTGATACTGGGGATCAGGAGCCAATTTCATCTCCACCATACCTTTTGTCATTCCCGAAAATGCAAGAACTTAACCATGAGATTTCCAAAATGATCGAGAACGATATCATCGAAGAGTCAGACTCACCATGGGCCTCGCCAGTAGTGATGGTTCCAAAGAAAGATGTTGGTACCCGTGTTTGTGTGGATTATCGGAAGCTTAATGCGATTACTAAGCCGGATAGATATCCCCTACCACGTATGGACGATTTGTTACATTCAGCGAAAAGTACACCTTTTATGACTACGTTAGATTTGCAGTGTGGATACTTTCAAATAGCCGTTACAGAAAAGGATAGGGATAAAACATGTCTTATAGCACCTTTTGGGGCATATCGTTTTAAAACGCCTTGTCGATCGTTTTAAAACCACAGTGGCTAATATCAAAATACTTGCGTACTTATATGATATTATTATCTGCTCATCCACATTTACGGAACACTTGAAAGATTTAGATGCAGTTTTCGATAAGTTAGAGAAGTTTAAGTTGCGAGTAAACGCAATGAAATGTCGATTTTGTTGCACTGAGGTAAAATATCTTGGTCATGTTTTAACAACAGAAGGTATAAAAGTCGACCCAGATAAAACAAACGCAATAAGCCAAAGAGCTCCACCTCGTAATAGTAAAGAGGTAATATCGTTTATTCAAACATGCTCCTGGTATCGTCGTTTTATAGACCATTATGCTGAAATTGTAAAACCTTTAACTGATTTAACGAAAAAGAATGTTGAGTGGCAATGGAGCGCCCCACAAATAGAAGCTTTCAGTAAGCTAAAGCAATTACTGATCAATCCTTCGATACTACGTCAAGCTGAAGATAATGTACCCTTCGTAATTAAAACTGATGCGAGTGCTTATGCCCGGGGAGCGGTTTTACTCCAGGGGGAGAGGGAGAATGAACATCCAAATGAGTATGCCAGTCGTCTTTTGACATCAGCTGAAAGGAACTACGCAACTACAGAGCGCGAAGCCCTTGCTATCGTTTGGGCATGCGCAAAGTTCCGGGGATACATTGACGGTGCGGAAATACGGCTGAAGACTGACCATCAACCGTTAAAATGGTTGTCGACAATCAAGACACCCTCTCGTCGTCTCGCAAGGTGGTCGTTACAGCTACAATCATATAATTTTCAAATCGATTATACTCCTGGGAAAAGTAACTCCGTCGCGGATATGTTATCTCGCCCTTCTTGTGCTACAGACGATCATTTATCTATTAATTGTATATGCGCTTTTCAAGTTGACCTACCCCGTAAGAGAGCTAGTGAATTGCGAATGGAACAGCTGAAAGATGAGTATCTGGCTAAAATAATAGATGCCCTAGAGCAAAAGGATGAAAATTTGTATATGTGGTATAATCGTGGTTATATATTAAACGATGGTGTTCTATATCGCTATGCAAATGAGGATGCAGAAGCAGCACAACTGGTGATACCAACTCACGAACGAGCTAATATACTTAAGGCTTATCCTGATGAAAGCACTGCTGGACATTATGGCGCTGATAGGACTATTGATCGGATTTGTACTCGATATTTTTGGCCAGGAATGCGGGCTGAAATAACTAAGTATGTACGAACCTGCGTCCATTGTCAGCGTTACAAAGCAACAAACATGAAACCCATGGGATTACTTCAGACGATATCCAGTCGACAGAGATTTGAGGTGGTAGCCATTGATCTTTTCGGCCCTTTGCCAAAAACAGATGAGGGATACCAGTGGCTTTTTATAATCGAAGTAGAATTGTTTGCCTTGAAGGAAGCCACGGCAGCAGTATGTGCTACAACTCCAATTGATGAAGTTTTTCTACGGTATGGCGTACCACGACGCCTGAAATCAGACAATGGTGTACAATTTGTTTCAGCCATAATGCAAAAAGTGACTTATAGTATGGGTATACAATAACTATTTACGCCTGTATACCACCAAGAAGCAAATGCTGTTGAAAGGAAGAACAGAGATCTTAAATCGCAGTTGGCGCTACTTGTTCAAGGTCAACATAATACTTGGAACACTAATTTACCATCTATTCGCTTCGCTATGAACTCTGCCAAATGCCAGTCCACCGGTTACTCCGCTGCGTTCCTCACCTTTGGAAGAGAACTACGCACATTCGACGAAGTAGAGCATGATACGAAGACGATTGCTGAAAGTGAGAATTTTATTCCGCAAATTACGCCGTACCTGAAAGGTACGATAGAAATTTTTAATAGAGTTAAGGAGGTCGATCAAATGACGCAAGACCGTAATAAAGATAGGGTTGATAGATGTAGAAGGCCCCAAGATGTGTTTGAGATAGGGTCAGAGGTGTTGGTAACAACACATGTATTAAGCCAAGGAAGTAAAGGGGTAACATCAAAGTTTGTACCGAAGCGTGATGGACCATATGTAATTATCCGGAAAATTGGGTCTTCAACATACGAGGTCGCATCGATGACAGATCCAGATGTACCATTAGGCGCTTACTATACATCCGCTTTAACCCTATACAAAGGTACCAATACTGATAAGCAACCACACCAGTGCAACCTTTAAGGAAGAGAGGTAGACCACGAAAACAATAATGAGATGGTGATGATTCGACAGTTTCACTTATCGAACATCAAGGGGGAGACTGTAGCACGGCAGATATCGACACAAGCCATTTTACTATTTTTATGTATCTTTGGTTTAAGTATGCCACTATTTTATTTGTACATACATACACTAATTGTTACCCACTGTACTTATTTTCGTGCATAGCTTTTTATAAAAAATATTATTTCCAGTCGTCTACACTCTAAGCTAAGAGATTTTCCAATTGCATTGTCGCATATAATATGTATTCATGTATGTTAGCTAAGTAGAGAACGGAAGGTTCAGTTAACAACAACAATTGTAACTAAGCAGAGAACTTTTGATGATAGTTAGTTTGCTTCGTTAAGTTGCTGAATTACTCGCCTATAAAAGAGGCAGCGCCTGAGCAAACTCCTTAATTTGCTTTTGGCGGTGCTTGGAGGTGAGTTGTCTAATTATTGATTATTTATATTTTTCGTTTTATGTACATACATTGGTATATGCTGCGATGTCATAGATAGACAGTGATAAACGCCGGCTTCTTGACATTGTAGCTGGAATACATATTAATGTATGTATGTAAAGCAACCCTTTTATACATACAGTGCAAGTATGAGCTGTGATGTTATAGATAGACAGTGATAAACGCCGGCTTCTTGATATCTTAGCTGAGTACATACATATGTACGTATGTATATAAGTGGTTTAGTAAGGGCGGACATTAGCTATTATGCGCGTTAAATTATACCCTGTAGCACTGCGTGCTAAAATGTTAATCATTAAAGCTAATGTGTTATACATTTTTGTAATCATTTAAGGTTTGAACCTACTACCAATTTTCTACAAATCATTCTACTTTCAATAAAACGTGATATTTGTTACCTGTTAACTAAATAACCAACGATTTTGCGTTTTATTACCAACTCTCTCATACCCTTCTAACCCGACCTCATTATAATTGTAATTTATTTTAATTTGATCAATCTCTGGAGGCTCCCGTGGAGGTGAATCGCAGAGTTTTTAATTGTTATCCTAGAGATTATTTTTATTTTGTAGGCTGTACGAGCCTGTTGTTTAGAAGTAGTAAATGAATTAAATGTTCACTTAGAAATTTCGCTAAAAGGGTTAAATTTTTGTTCGAAAAATATTGATTGAAAAATCAATTTTTACTTTCAGGAATTATTTCTATTAAATTTTCACTTAAAATGAGAAATTTTTGACCAAAAATTCGGTAATTATTTTTATTTTATTAACTAAATTTTCACTTAAAAAGATTTAATTTTTATTAATTATTTTGTTACCTTATTAATTAAATTTTCACTTAAAATGAGAGGTTTTCAAAAAGGTTAAATTTTTACTTAAAACTTATTATTTAAGAATATTAAGAAATTTCAGGGAGCTGATCTTTCAATTATTGACACAAGTTTCACTTAGTTTCACTTATTTTCACATAAAATTCCTAAAATCTAAGTTTACCATAGTCCCACGGCGAACAAGGCTGGTATTCCTCTTTGCATAATTCTGACACTAATAGCAGTCCCTGTTTGCCTCCTTTGTGGGTTTGTGGGTTTGTTCGATTGAGCTTTACCACTGGGTTGTTTGTCCAGTGCGTTGGGGCACTACTTTAGGGCCACTATTCCAAAACTAACGCGACTGGAACGTTGGGCGCCAGTCACTGGTTTCTCTAATGGGAAACCAAAAAAAATATATTTGTATTACTAGACGACTAAAGTCGTTGTACTTTATTAAATAAAATCAACTTAATTACTAACTTTACAATACTCTTCTTACTTCTATCTATGCTACGAAGTCACGTTGATCGGCAGGTGATTCCTATTGTTGTTGTTGTTGAATTATTTACTTTCGTCCATTCCCATGAATGGTAATGCACGGTAAGCAAGTGAATGGTTGCGCGTGTGGTGTCATATGCCCGTGAGATAGCGACCTACTTGTAGGTCGCATGCTTACGTAGCATTTCATACTGTTGTCGTATGCATAATTACATATTTATATGTGGGCAGTTTTGGAGACCAATTTCGGAGTATGTCGCATTAACTTATATAAAAAGACTTTATTGAAATAATGTCCGTGTTCAACAAATCTTTATTTTGGAATGAAAATATGTTTACATTAGATTTTTGATAAAAAGAACATGCGACAAAGATTTTCAAAATATCTTATATATAAATAGACAAGATGAATGCAATGTAGAACCGTTTTCTGCTAAACTATAATTCTAAGGTATACAAATTATATATGTATAGATAGGAAATTTTGAGGTGTACTTTTATCCGTAAATAAAAAAAATTTAACAAATAATTTTAATATAAAAAATTTAACATAAAAGTCACACCACTACACATTCACTTATTCACACTATAGACACGCTGTGTGTGTGTGTACTTGCTTTTTGTGTAGTATGCTGAATCGTGAGCATGGTCGAGGAGTTGCTTTGTAAAAAAAAGTTAAGAGCCGTAGTAGTGTGAGTAGACTTGCCATACATGTTTTTGTGTTATTCGTGTGGTCGGCTCTCACTGTGAGTGCGAAGAGTTGGTAGTGGACCAATGAAAAATAAGTATTCGCACTAAAGATACTCTGTTGTGTCATGCATTTTTGCTTTAGTTGTTGTTATTGTACTGGCTACGATGCCCAGTGTCAGCTGCTCTCCTGAGAGCACGAAAAGTTGCTTTGTTGGAGACATAAACACGCAATTTCAAATATGAGCAAATATGTAAACTTCATTGCTGATACCTACAAACAGGGTTTACAAAAATCAAATAAATGATTACTCAAATCAAGGAAAATAAAAATATGTTAGAGGAAAGGAACAACATAGAAAGGAAGAAAAAAAGTCGGATAAAACATACCTACAGCAACAAAATAAAATAAAATAAAGTTTATTGGTTGAATTTCAACCACTGGGCGAACTCTACTCTGTAGTTTAAATAAATAAGTTATTTTTAAACAAGTATATGTCCTACATATTTCCCCCTCCAGAGACTTAACGACGAAGTCTCCATCAGAAGCGTACATGTCGTGGAATGAGGTTTCTTACATAGGAGTATATGGGACAATCACAGAGGATCTTCACAAATATCAGCATTAAATACAAGGTGGCGCAAAAGTAAGCTTCCGATGTTCAGCATATCGGTTGTGGCACGTGCAGTGTGTACTGTTGATGGAACCACATGTTTTCCAATCCCCATTCATCGAGTTGCGGCAAAAAGAACTCGTTGATCATTGCTCTGTAGCGCTCACCATTCACAGTAACCGTTTGGCCCCGACCGATTATTGGTCAAATAAATAGTCAGCAATATTCCGCGTTCTGGAGCAGTGTAGCGTAACATTGTTTATTAACGTGTATTTCGCATGTGTTTACTACACAAGTGTCAAAACAGAACTGACTTTAGGGGCCAATCGCAAAATTTATAGCATTTTCTGATAGGAGAATTACTTTTGCGCCACCTTGTATGAATGCGGGCTTAGGTCGATCAACTGATATAGATTTTTAAAGTATAAAAATTTAATAATGTAATGATGAATATCAAGTCTATTTGAGGAATCAATCTAATCCAATATCAAAATTTCATAACAAACGTATTTTTGAAAGTTAACAAGATCAATTGAACATCAACAAGTATTTTTATTACAAAGTAAAACATATCATTTTCTCCTCGCTACTTTTCTGGAAGTTTGTGGTGTATAGAAATCTGGTTTGCGCTTAAGTCGAGTTGAGTTCCGTATTACAGTTGGCTTTGAAAAATCTTGAGAAAACTTCGTTTCATTAGAGGGAGAAGATGCCGTTGGTTTAGGAATCGAAGATGAAATTGATTTGTTCGAAATAATGAATGCAATTGAGAGGCTTCTAAAAACTGAGAACTTTGCTTAGTTAGAGATCGTGTGCGTATTTGATTTTGGTGACGTTTAATTCTTTTTTCAATTGCAGTTTCTATAACGTACATCACTCTTCCGACTATTTTCCTCTAGGAAAATCAAGAAAATATATCTTTTGGTTAACTAAGAATTTTGGTTTCTTTTCCGACAAGCTTTGGTGATTGATTCTAGATGACTGTAAAAAGGATAACATAGTCCTAGGTTGACGATTATGTAACAACTCAGAAGGTGATTTTCCATTCATAGCAGGTTTGATTCTATACGACGCGATATGTTAATAGAGCGTCGTTAACGTTTTTGCCATCAGCCAGTTGTTTTTTAATAGCCGATTTGAATGTCCTTACGATTCTTTCCGCTTGATCATTCGAGGCTGGATGAAAAACAGCATATCTTAAATGTTGAATGCTGTGAACATTGCAGAAACTGGCGAATTCCTGAGAAGTAAATTGATGTCCATTATCTGTAACTAATGTGTTAGGTAAACCTTCAATAGAAAAAATAGTTTGTAAAGCTTTAATAGTTGAAATTGCTGAACTATTTTGCAGTTTAATAACAAACGCAAAATGGGAGAAAGAATCAACACATATTAACCACATGTGATTTTCGAAAGGACCTGCAAAATCTAAATGTATTCTTTCCCACGGCGAAGATGCTGCAGGCCATAAAGAAAATACCTTAGGTGGAGCTGATCTATACTTGTTGCACGATGAACATGTAGATACAAGTTCTTCTATATCCTTATTGATCTTAGGTCACCAACAATAACGGCGAGAAAATTGCTTTGTGCGAACAATAACCCAATGTCCTTCAAAGTCTTAAAACTTTTCTACGGAGCTCTTTCTTTCATCTTTCATCTTTCATATCTTTATTAAGTCCAATGGTTCAAAACCTTACTGACTAGATTACAATATTACTTAAAACTAATTATTAATATAATAACAGTAATAATAAATATAATGAAATCAATTAATTAATTAATTTGCTCGATAATAAGATTCAACACGTAACTTAAACTGGAGTCTTGGCATTGAAAAATCGAAGTCAAGCCTTCTAGAAATCCGATTGAATTCTTCGAACCCTCTTATAAGGGGAGCAAAGCTAAGATAATTAGCTCTAAGAAATTCGACATAAAAAATATTGTGAGAGCGAAGGGGTCGATTGGGAATGTTGAAACATAGCTGACTAAGGAGAGCTGAACAATCGATGGCCCCAGACACTATATCGTAAATAAACATTACATGGTGAACGGTTCGTCTGGATTCTAGCGGCAAAAGATTTATAAGCATGCACCTGGCATAATACGGTGGCAAGGGATTGAAATGGAGAGGTTGCAAAGCAAATCGTATGAACTTGCGTTGAACCCTTTCAATTCTTGCAGAACGTACTGAGTAAATCGGATTCCAAATTATTGACGCAAACTCTAATTTAGATCGCACCAAAGAGCTATACAATATCTTCCTCGTGTACGGGTCTTTAAAATCCTTAGCGAACCTTCGCAAAAAGGCTAAGATAGCATAAGCTTTGGGGATAAGGTAATTAACGTGATTGACGAAAGTAAAAGAAGAGTCAAAAACAACACCAAGATCGCGAAATTCATTAACGGATAAAAGAGATACATTTGAAATCGAGTATGATGACATGAGAACATTCGTATATTTAGAGAGGGTCATATGACAACATTTTTTGATATTAAGAAGCAGTTTATTCTGAGAAGCCCAAACATTAAGTGCATTCAAGTCTTCCTGCAGGAGCGATATATCGGATGCACAAGCTATCTTACGAAAGAGTTTTAGGTCATCTGCATAGAGTAAAAAATTCGAGTGCTTTAAGTATAGACCAACATCATTTATGAAAATTATAAATAGTATTGGACCGAGGATACTACCTTGCGGTACACCAGAGGTTGCTAGAAAATTATAAGACCTTACACTCTCGATTTCGACAAATAATATTCTATTTGTCAGATAAGATTTCAGCCAAAGCAGAAAGGTTGAATGAAAACCTAAATTTTGGAGCTTCTGAAGAAGTATTTTGTGTGAAACTGTGTCAAATGCTTTCGAGAAGTCGGTGTATATAGTGTCAACTTGACGTCCATCCTTAAATGCAGAGACACAGAATTGAGAGAACACTGCAAGGTTGGTAACTGTTGAACGCCCACTAACAAAGCCATGTTGGTATGGATCAATTATTCCTTTGATAGCGAATTCTATCTTAGCTTTGACTACTTTCTCCAAAAGTTTGGAACAAGTTGACAGTTTAGATATCGGTCTATAATTAATCACTTCATTTTTGTTTCCAGATTTATAGACTGGGGTGATAGACGCCAATTTCCATCTGTCAATGAAAACACCAGTAGAAAGTGACAGATTGAAAATAAGACGCAAAGGCACACAAAGAGAACTACTACATCTTTTAAACAAAGTGGCAGACAATCCATCGGAATCATTTTTTGAAGAGGGTGATAGGGAGGATATCCCACTAATTATATCTAATTCAGATATAGACAACGAACCAAAATCTAAAGAATTATGTGTACGGAGAGCACACCCATTAGAAATATTGTCAGAATGTGCTACAAAATTGGCTTTAAAAAAGTCGGCAAAAAGATTTACTGACTCATCCAGACTGCTTGAACAAGAGCCATTAAATTTCATCCGGGTTGGAATATTAGAGGAGCCTTTTTTAGATCGAACGTATGGAATGATTTTGGATTTTCTTTTAACTCATCCTCGAACGCAGAGATATATTTGTTATACAAGAACTTATCAAGCATATTGAATTGTTTCATATAGCTTAGATATTGATCTCTAAAAGAGATATCGCCAGTCGATTTATACAGTTTGAAATATTTATTTCTCTGGTTTTTAAGTTTTTTTAGTCCAGTAGTGTACCAAGGTAATTTGTGTATTTTAACTGGGAGCAAAGAGAGGTTACTTTCAAATATACCAGACAACTCTTGAAGAAAAATATCGAAGCATTCAGATGGGTTTTTACCAGTGAAGATGGACTGCCAATCATTTAGATGGATTATCGAATTAAGAAGGTCAAAATTGGCATTCTTGAAATTAAAAGAACGAGTTTTATTAATATTATTTAAGGTCTCAAAGTCAAAAAATTCTAATTTTAGAGATAAAGGTACATGATGCATGTCCGACTTACAAATGGGAAAATAACATTCTGATAGCTGGGTTACTAAATTTTCATCAACGAAAACTAGATCTAAAATCTTGTTAAGATTGTTAACAAGTGAGTTAATTTGAATAAAGTTGGCACTAAATAGAGTATCTAAAAGATTTATTTCATGTGCATGATTCACATTAGTTGGAGTTAATAGATCCTCATTCGGTAATTTTGACCACACAACATTACACAGATTAAAGTCACCTAAAACACAAAAATGACTATTTACGTTATTTTCATAAATGTCAAAAATATTATATACATGCGCACAGTACAATGAATCATTACTGCCAGGCGGAATATATGACGCACAGATAAGCAGATTTCCAGACGAGCCACAAATAGAAACACAGAGTTGATCGAGTAAAGAGTCCATATTCGAGAGCAGAACATGTGCTGAGGGAAGGGAACGCTTTACTGCAATTAGGACCCCACCACCTCTAGAGCAACCAGTTTTGATGGGATCTCTGTCTTTACGATAAGTGTTGTATAGATGTTGGTCAAAGAATTCAGCGTCAAAGAAATCACTATTGAGCCAGGTTTCAACAATAACATATACATCATATTCACAGCATGATGAAACTAGAAAAATATCTTTAGCTTTGGTCCTCATACCCGATATATTTTGATAATAAATTCTTAGACCATTATTAGAGGGGCGATTTTCTACGTCCTGCCGGCTTGGCCACCCCTTTTTTGAAAAAAATGAAAAGGCTTAATTTTGACATCTGTTGGCCAAACCGAGGAGTCAAGCAACATATTATAAATTGAGAAAGAGACACCAAGTTTAAAGTTACATTTTGACAAAGAGCTTGGAGCAATGTCTTTTTTAACTAACTTATAACAATGAATTAGCGATGGAGATATATTAATAGTTTTAGATATATAATCAACAATATCGACAGCATTTACCGTCGGCTTAAACGACGACAGGTGTAACCACTTCAATCGAACAGCTACATTAAGATTTGCATAAGAGTTACTACCAACAATAATTGTAGGCGCTTTGATGAGTTTGATATTGCTATCCAGGTTATCAGGTTGTTGAGCTACAGACAGCGCAACTTCAGCATACGAACCTTTGTTAGCCCCATCACGTGGAACACAATTATTACCCTCTTCAATAGCAGCAGCGTCAACATTTGAGGTCAGTGGCGACGCCGGCTTCGATATCATCGTGGTATTAGCATAGCTTGGCGAAGCAATGCTAGTGCATGAAGTTGGAGATGATAAATCAATAAGAGAGTGATTGATCACAATTGCATCTTCTTTATGAGGTGCATCGTGTAAGAGAGAAAGCTGATTAGAATTTGTTTTTGTGCCATTAACATTGTTTGTTTCTTTTTGTTTCACAATTGCACCTTCGTTATGAGTAGCTTCATATAGAGGAGGAAGCTGATTAGGATTTGTTTTTGTACCATTTGAATTGTTTATTTCTTTTTGAGAGGCCAAAAGATTTACTTTGTTAGACGAGCGATTGTTAGTGTTTCTTTTATTTTGAGAGACTGTCTGTGTTGATTTTGTGACTGATACAATGGTTTTGGTTGAGTGATCAGTTTTCGAACATGCAGCAACAACACTACGCAGGTTTGTTATTTCTGATGTCAACAAAGATATTGTAGCATTCTTCTCGCCAATAATTGAGTTGAGGAGGCGAACTTCAGTGAAAAGCTCGTCACACTTTAGCGAAATATGAGAGTTTTCGTCTTTTATAGCATTCACTAAAGTAGCAATACGAACATTATCAGAGCGTAAGACCGCAATTTCTTCAGCAAGCACAGACAAAGATAGTTGTTTGATATTATTGCTCTCACAAAACACACTTTGCTCATGAGTATTATTATTATTATTATCACTTTGCTCATCATTTTTTGGAGCGGGTGGTTGCGGAGTGCGAATAGAAGTACGGCGACCAGCCGCACATATGTTACAAAAGAATGGTGTATTGGAAGAGATAAGAAAATCGAGATCAACCGAAGTCATGTTAACACAGTCTAGATGGAATAGGTCATTGCACCCTGAGCACAACACTTTTTTACTTCCACGGTCAACCCTTTGCCCACATACACACGGCATATTTAAAAGTTTAATTTTCTTTTTATAAAGATTAAAGATTAATGCGAGAGTTTGAATGGAATTACAAAATGATTCCAAAAAAGCCACTGTCTAGAAGTAGTATAAAGACACAAATTAACTAATTAATTTATTTATTTATCTCACACTTCAAAAACGAGAAACAACAAGAGCGAACGGAGCGCAAACGTTGACGTACTTGTAACTCTGACGGCAGGCAATCGACTGAATCACAACTCTATTAAAATCAGTTTGAAGAACCACAACATCTTTAATAGTAGTAAAATCAAACCTGTGATGAAAATAAGGTAATATCTCTTTATCATTTATCATTTCAGGCCAACCATTTTTGATATACTGATAAACTTTACTTATTCCTTCCTGGGTTGCTCCGCAATTACGGTAGCATCAATTGGAAAATTTTTTATGTACTCTACATATCCTATTTCATATATTTCTTTATGTTGATCAAAATTTGAGTTGTCTTTACATGGAAGACGTGACAATGCGTCAGCATTTCCGTGTAATTTTGTGCTTTTATATAAAATTGAGTAATTGTATCCTGATAAAATTAATGCCCACCTCTGCAGTCTATGAGCCGTTGCACTAGGTATACCCTTTATTTGGATTAAAAATAGATACTAGAGGCTTATGATCAGTTACCAAAATAAATTTCCAACCATATAAATAATCATGAAACTTGTGAACTCCAAAGATAATTGAAAGTGCTTCCTTTTTAATTTGACTGTAACTTATCTGATGTTTATTTTATGTTTTTGATGCATGCGCTATAGGAAGTTCTGAACCATCAGGAAACACATGCGATAAAACTGCTCCAATGCCATAAGAAGATGCAGTAGTTGCTAATATAATAGGTAAAGCATCATCAAAATGAACTAACTCTGTCATTCCTATTAATTGACGTTTTAACTCATTGAACGAGTTTTCCTGATCGTTTCTCCACAAAAACTTTTCATTTTTCTTTTGAAGTACATTCAGTGGACCGGCAATCTGGAAATAGTTCTTAATAAATGAACAATAGTAATTAACTTTACCAATAATTGACTGCAAATGCAAATGACTGCAAATGCTTCTTCCAAATTTTTAAGATATGGTATTTTCCTTATTGCTTCTGTTCGATCCTTAGACTGTTGAATGCCAGATGCACTTATTATGTTACCCAAATATTCAATTTTGTTTTGCATAAATGTACATTTATCAAGTTTGCAAGCAAATCCACTCTCGTATAACCTCTGAAATAATAATCGTAGATTTTTAATATGTTCCTCGTCAGTATCGCCTGTGCAAATGGTGTCGTCTAAATAATTAACACAGCCTGGAATACCACTAATGGTTTGTTCAATTAAACGTTGAAAAATTGCAGGTGCACTTGCCAAAAGGTAAGCGCTGATATTGATATTTACTACGAGTAATTGCTTCGAATCATCATCAACTTCAATTTGCAAGTAAGCATCTGATAAATCTGCTTTACTAAAAAGTTTTCTTTTACGATATTTATTGAAAATGTCTCTAATACGTGGAATAGGATACTGCTCCACATCCATTTCTGAATTTATCGTCACTTTGAAGTCACCGCAAACCCTAATCCTCCCATTAGGTTTGGGTACAATAACAAGTTGTGAAGCCCACTGACTGAACTTGATAGGCTTCCAAATCCGCAAATCAGTTAATCGTTTAGCCTCTTCTTGAAATATTTTATGAAGTGTGTACGGGATAGGTCTAGGTTTAACAAATTTAGGCCTAGCTTCTGGTTTCATAGAGATATGAGCTTTCATGGTATTGCAACGACGAAGTTTTTTGTTAAAAAGTAGTTTAAACTCTTCACAGAGGGATCGTATTTCGGGATGATCTACAACGTGAAAAATTTGCACTGCCTTATATTCATCGTACCAGTGTAATCCAAAAATATTAACATTCGACGAATTCGCAACTATTAATTCGAGATTCTTATCTTCATTATTTAAACTAACTTTATCTCAACATTTCCATACCCATAAAATTTTATAGGTGTTAGATACAGTAGTGGACACTTCAAATAAGTGTAGGTTTGTAAACCTATTATAGAACGAACAGCTCCTGTATCAAACTGAAACTCTACTGGTAAATCGTTTACATTTAAAGTGATCAACATTTTATTTGCTGATCTAATTACGACATTGATTATCTACAATCTGTGAGCTATGCTTTTTCGAATGATGACCATGTTTTCGATATTTAACTGCAATACTTTTAAGTGTGCTCTGAGTTGCTTCATATGTTTTGCTATCTGTACAACTTCCTTCGATGTAGGTTCATCTTTATGTAATGCTGCTGTCCGAACCGACTCACCAGGAGTATATAAGACAATTATATCACGAATTAGCTCATCAGAAAAGTCCTTATTACAATTTTCATTTTTACATACAAAATAACATTCCCTAGCCATGCCTTTTAATTCAGCTACACACTGATTATACGACTCCAACTCACTTTTGCTCCTCTTATAAAAGTCATACCTAGCTTTGATTGCGTGTATTTTTGGCTTGAAATGATCCTGTAACTTACTGACCAATCATCAAAAGACAATCGTTCAATATTTAGTTTTTCAACTAGTTTCTGAATTAAACGAAACGCCGTATCACCAATCCATGCTAGAAAAAACGAGTTCTTTCTCTCTATGCCATCTATTGAGTATGCTTTAAAATGTTCCTCTAATTGCCTTTTGTATGTATCGAATTCGTGCTTATCCTCCTCGAAAGGATGAAACTTCGGAACTGATGAACGCGCCGCTGTGACGCTCAAGGAAGGACTCACTCCCCGCTGATTTAATATCTCTATCTCTATGGCGCGATATACAACAGGTATATCATCATAAGCCTCCTAAGAGATGTTTGCACCAAGCTTCTCTTCCAATTTGTGGTGTGCCGATTTGAATTTTCCCTACAAATTGGTGGGACCTACAGTTTTTTGCCGACTCAGAACGGCATCTACAAAGGAGACGAATTTTTGCTGAGAAGCCTGCCATGGCAGAAATACACTCGGAGAGTTTGCCAAACCACTGCCGAGGGGCGACCCCGTTTTGAAAAACTTTTTCAAATCACTTTTGATGTTACCTGTACCAGGGCTCGAACCATGGACCTTCGGTGTGGTAGGCCGGTAACACTACCTTCACACCACGGCGGCCGCTGATTTAATAACTGTGTCAAAAATTTGGCTGCTGCGTAAAAATAGTTTGCGTGAATTCTTGTTGCTTTCTTAGGATCTCCGCAATAGCTGCTTCCATTGTTGTATTAATTTTATTTTATAAAAATTGTATCGTCACCAAATAAAGTATTCAATATAATAATGGAATGATCAATATCAAGTCTATATGAGGAATCAATCTAATGCAAAATACAAAATTTCATAAAAAACATATTTTTGAAAGTTAACAAGATCAATTGAATATCAACAAGTATTTTTATTACAAAGTAAAACATATAAATTTTGTACAATCGTAGACCTTGACGTTATAAACTTCGTCATTTCAAGCCGCAACCAGATAAGGGCAGTCATAAGGCGACTGAAGAGATTTTTAAGTGAGTCTCAACGCACGCAGCCACTTTAAATGGCTGCAGAAATGTATCTTCTTCTTTAAATGGTCATCTAACCGCCTGGGCGATTTTGACCGTCCAACATAGCTCGCCAGTCGTTTCTTCGTTGCGCCAACTGGCGCCAATTGGAAACAACGCGGGATCGCAAATCGGTATCCACTTGGTCCTTCCATCGGAGTGGTGGTCTCCCTCTTCCTCTGCTTCCACCGGAATACCTTCTGGGCTGGAGCATCTTCGCTCATTCGCACTACGTGGCCTAGCCAGCGAAGCCGCTGTGTTTTAATTCGCTGAACTATGTCGAGGTCTGCGTAAAGTTCTTACAGCTCATCATTAAAACTTCCTCGGTACTCGCCGTCGCCAACGCGTAGAGGTCCACAAATCTTTCGAAGAACCTTTTTCTCGAATACTCCCAGAGCCGCCTCATCAGATGTTGTTAGTGTCCACGCTTCTGCACCATATAGCAGGACGGGTGCGATGAGTGACTTGTAGAGTGTTATTTTCGTTCGTCGAGAGAGGACTTTACTTTTCAATTGCCTACTCAGTCCGAAGTAGCATTTGTTTGCAAGAGTAATTCTTCGTCGGATTTCTAGGCTAACATTATTGTTGGTGTACAGATTTCTCTGAACTTCCAGAATTTATCGGGACCACTTTATATATTCCTGCAAGTAATGCTTTTGTGGAGCGTATTTTCTCCTTAATGGAAATTTATGGACTAATGATCTTAGCTTCATGTCAGTAGACATGGTCAAGGCAGAGTTAGTGATTAAAATAAACTATAAACAAAAAGGCGAAAACACAGTTTGTAGCTTCTTCAATTTTCTATTTACGAAGTGGTTAGAAATCGTGTTAATTTTCCTAAAAACATCAACTATTTACTTCTTCAAATATTTTAATATGAAATGTGTTTTAAATATGTCTAAGATGTGGTTAATGAAAAAAGCCAGACAACCATTATTTCATTGTAATTTTCTCCCCCTAAGTTGATTTTAAAAAAACCAGATGTAAAGGAAAAATTGAGAAAACTGCCTGTATATAAAACAAACCAATACGGAAATTTGTGGAACTTCCAAATGAACGTTTCATTCATTTTCAAAAGCCATATGGATATGTCTGTATACTCCTAATGGTGGAAATATATTCTGAAGCAGACATAAGCATCTCGACTGAGACGCATGCGTCCTATGGTTCGAGCCCAGACTCCGGACAGTAATTTTTTTTTATAAAGTTGTATTTCTTACCTTGACTTGAATTTGTTAAGTTTTTAAAGCAATATTTTCTTAAAACCAATTTGTTGCAAAAAAAACCGCAAGAAAATTACTCAAAATTCAACATAACAAAATATATAAGATAAATACTTGCATAGTTACATAGTTTTATAAACTTTTTTTAAATAATTTACTTTTTTCTGACTGATATAGGACTTAAGGTAAACTTATACGCACAGCCATAAGAAATAATAAGTTAAGGTCATATACATATATATCACAAAATATTATTGAAATGCTATAAAAGTCAATAATAAAACCATATACTGAAGTTGTAAGTTTTCCCCGCTAAATGTGTATGTCGACACACTCCAACGTTGAACTATTTTCATTCTCTCACTCATTGAGCATATTGAGTTAAAGTAGTGGCGTCGGTGCGTCCAACTCATATTTCATTTGCTCTCCAAAAGGTAGAAATATTTTCATTCTCTTACTCATTAAGCAAATTACGTTAAAGTATACACCGGCGCCGGCGCGTCTGTCAAATTTAATTTTGAGCGAGAGTTGCCCTCCCCTATACTGAACTGTACCAAATTCTTAAAAAAAATACCAATTTGTTTTCAACATATCTCGCGCGTTTTCTTACAACCAATAGTTCAAAATTAAAATTTTTAGGGAAAACACAATAAAAGCAAAATTTTTTTAATAGAACTATGTTATAAAAATGAGATTAAAAAGCATTCAAAGTCGCTGTTGTTTACATAATTAAAATTTTATTTTTTTTTAAAAACGCAATCAAACTTCTATTTTTTGTAAAATTCTATAATGAAAATGAGATTCAATCGTATTCATGCCCACTATTTTCGGTCCGTTATGTAGATGCATCGTAAAATATTTGTTTTCAACATATCTCGCATGTTTTATTGCAAACTAGTTTATTTGATAGCAAGTTAGGGTACTCAGGATTTTGGGATATTCTGTGTTCTTGGAGTTACTGACTACTCCTTACCCGGTGCTGGACCTTTAATGTGTGGAGACAATTTTCCTGGTGTTTTATATTGCAGAGCTGCACTGCGATACTGCTACCTGGTGTACGACTTTTTCGATTGCTGGGGATCCTAACTCTGGGGGCTAGGTATTGGCTCACGTAATCTTCCCGTGCGTTGCTAGGCTGTTAATGCATTTAACCGGACGATACTATTCAATTCAAATTGGGTTTTGATGTACAGAAACAGCCAAATGAAACAGAAAGTAATTAGTTTAAACTGCTCCCCGTGAAATTCTTTATTGTGGTAGTTGCAACTGGATTGGGTTTCTGGTTTTTACAATTTTCCCCAGTAGGTTATCAAAATTGGGGTTTATTTTGTTATTAACAAATACGCACTTAAACAGCATTCAATCAATATGTTTTAGTTGCAAATAATAGCAGTTCTTCAAAAAAAGGAAATCACTCTTGATTTGGCGTATTATAATTTAGGATAAAGTAAAATTAGTTCCAAAATTTAATCACGTTTCATTGAAGTTTATTATAGTATCTTCTAATGTGTGGGTTTATGTATTTGCAACTAATTGATCACTTTACAACTAAACTATCGTGAAATCAATATTACAAAATATATAATTTACACCTCCTTTAGCTGTTTAGTTTTTCACGATAAAAAAGAATATAGGCATGCAAAAAGCCGGTGGAAAAAAATACGAACATAAAAACCGGTGCAAACCAATAACAATAATAATAAGAAAAAATGATGGCCGCCCACATGACAGCTGTCGGCCATTCGGCGAGTTGGTGTGGGGTGATTTACGCGTGGTTGCCACACGGCCCAAATTTAATATGTAAATCGTAAGGGAAATTTATACATTGAGGTGAGTAAATATGGTATAATATAATATAACATAATGTAATCCATGCGTTATAATGAGATTATATACAATTCATGACAATATGTCTAACGAGTATTATTTTATGTACAATTCATGCAATATGTGTATAATGAATACTAGGTTTTTGGGATTGTGACGTGTGGCTACCGATGTCGCGTAAACATTCTGCTCCCCTAGGCGTACTAAGCTTCCTGGATAAGGATCCGCCCCACCTTATATTTGTATGTGGTTGTGCGTAAGCCGGTTGCGGTGCATCGGATGGTGCGATCCCCGCCGGTGGTTGGTCGTGACGGTTGACGCGCGTCTGGAGCACGACCATCAGCCCTTGGAGGCTGCGGTTGAAGACGGCGCGGTTCGTGGCGGCGCTATGGCGGAGGTATTTCCGCTACAGGTGGTGCGACGTACGCGGGTTGGCGACCTCCGGTGTCCCGATGAATAAATGTGTGATGGTGCTGCCCGCAGATACGGCAGCTTTCTGTGGAGGTGCACTGGTTGGTGCGATGGGACAGCGCGAAGCAGTTGGTGCAATACTGATCTGCCCTGACAATTAGGAAGCGTTGTTGCGGCTGCGTGGCCGTAAACACTGGGCACATCAGTAGCGCTTGATGACGCATACACAACCTACATTTCCGGTAATCTGGTACGGGTTCGCTACGGCGCGGACGGGCTGCGGGCAGGGTCACCTGCGATGCCATTGAGCGGCGTGGTGTTGGGACCGGAGGGCGTTGACTATCCATCTATTGAAAAGAAAGCGTAATATATGCATATTAGTTATACGCATGGGATTAAGCATGGGTTTGGGGAGTGTCTAAGTTGTTGACTGAGGGTAACGATAGTACGAGCTTGGTGGACTGTATAAAGTTAGGGAGAGGGGAGTGGGCACTGAGGGCCCTCGTCACTCTCAGATGACGGTAGAAAGTACAGTTTAGTGAGAGGTCTCGTGAGAATACCGTTCTGGGGGCGGACCGCTACGACAGGAATGTGTCCGTCTCGTCCTGGGTGTAGGCTTTCTAATCGACCTAGTCGCCACTCGGTGGGAGGTAAGTTGTCTTCTTTAATGATGAGTAGGTCGCCAATTTTCGTGGGAGTTTGAGAATTTTTCCAACGGTAACGCTTTTGAAGGTCGGTGAGGTACTCAGTTTTCCAGCGTTTGCTGAACTGATGATGCAGAACTTTCAGTCGTTCTCACCTATTTATCAGAGAGAGATTTTAGTGATTGATGCTCCTCGAAGAAAATGACCTGGCGTGAGGGCGGTGAGGTCATTCGGGTCTTGAGAAAGCTGGGAGATGGGACGAGAGTTAAGTACGGCTTCTATTCGAATTAATGAAGTCGAGAACTGTGGGTTCCGGCGACCTTTTTAAAGTGCGTTTTAAAGCTTTTGACAACGGATTCCCATAATCCGTCCATGTGAGGTGCGCCGGGGGGTATAAACTTCCAGTTGATTCCTTGGGGGGCGTACTTCTGTACGATATCCGGCGCTACTTCTTTCAGGAACGATACGAATTCCAATTCGGTAGCACGCTTGGCGCCGATGTATGTTTTGCGTTGTCGCTCATCATCTGGTTCGGATATCCTCGGCGTCCTACAAATCGGGCGAAGGCAGCAAGAAAAGCCTTGCTGGTGAGGTCTGAGCAAAATTTCAGGTGGACCGCTTTGGTGGTAAAACAGACAAAGACGGCCACGTAGTTAGCCCTTTACGAGGGTTTGAGATCGGAGCATGGATGCTTTCAATTGAAATGGGACAGCGAAATCCACACCAGTCGTGGTGAAGGGTGGAGCGAATCTACAACGTTCGGGGGGCAAGGCTGCCATAATTTGTGATCGCGTTTGTTGTTTGTGAGTGGTACAAACTTTGCACTGGAATATGCACCTTTTGATAAGTGGTTTGAGACGGGCAATGTAAAATTCTTGCCTTAAGATTTGTTGCATGAGACGAGCTTCCGCATGTAGGAGCATTTCGTGAAGGAATCGTAAATATAGAGTACAAAGCCGAGACTTTTCGGGTAGGATGATGGAATGACGCTCAATGTAAGTGAGGGTTGCATGGGCTAGTCGACCATTCCCTCGGAGGACTCCGCTCTTATCTAGGAAGGGATTGAGTGCGAGTAGGGAGCTCCGTTTTCCAATGGGGTTTGAGTCTTCTAGACATGATCTTTCAAGAGCGAAGTATCGAGTTTGGGCCATTATGATCAGACGATGTTTCGATCTTTTGAGATCGACATGAGTTAGAGAGGGTTCAGCTGGGTCATTAATACCGTTCACCGCGTCTTTTAGCCGACGTACAAATTTGAGAACGTAAGCCATTACACGTAAAGCACGAGGGTAGGAAGATAACCGATCTAAGAGATCCTCCGCCTCTTCCGTAGCATGTAGGGCTTCTACTTTATGTGACTCTGGGGGGTTGACATTGCGAACTGTTGGTTGAGGCCAATCTTCGAGGGGTTTGGAAAGCCACTCTGGACCATTCCACCAGAGGGCAGAATTGGAGAGATCGATTGGCGTACAACCTCATGTTCCCAGATCTGCGGGGTTATCTTTACTTCGCACGTGTCGCCAAGGGACATTACCTACGAGGTCTATGATCTGGACTGTTCGATTGGAGACATAGGTCTTCCATTAGTGAGGCGGATTTTCGAGCCAGTGAGGCCGAGATGGGTTTGCAGTACTGCGACTAGTTTCGCTAGTAAGAGAGCTCCGCATAGTTCCAGGCGTGGCAGACTTATAGTTTTGAGAGGAGCCACTTTGCCTTTGGACACGAGGAGGTGAGAGAAAACTTGAGTGCCGACAGTAGTTCGCACATAGAGAGTTGAGCAATAAGCCTTTTCAGAGGGGTCGCAAAAACCATGGAGCTCGACCAGATGGTCAGGGGCGAAGTTAACCCATTGGGGTATTTGTATATCTGAGATTGACTTCAGATTTCTGCAGAATTGCGTCCATTCTACGAGACATATAGGTTTGACCCGCTCATCCCAATCAGTCCCGTCCAACCACAATTCCTGCATCAGGATTTTTGCCTGTACCATGACTGGCGTCAGCCACCCTGCGGGGTCGAAAAGTTTTGCGATTGAGGAGAGTAATTGCCGCTTGGTGGCTGCTGTTGAGGCTGGATCTGAGTCCACAGTATATGAGAAGGTATCCGAGAGCGCATTCCATTGAATTCCTAGGGTTTTGGCGGTACTACTTTTCTCGAACTCGAGGAAGACGGTTTCAAGTAAGTCCACTTTGGGAATTTGTCTGAGTATGTCCGGATGGTTTGCCGTGATCTTTTTTAAAGGGAAGCCGGCTGAGTTGAGAGCATCAATAGTCTCTTTTAGGGATTGCCCGGCTGAGGAAAGATTATGACTGCCGGATAAGATATCGTCAACATAAGTCTCGGACTTTAAAATTGGGGCTGCGCGTGGATGGGAGTCGGCTATATCTTTCGACAGCTCGTGTAGCGTGCGAATATCTAGGAAGGGAGCGCAGTTCACCTCAAATGTGACCGTTTTCAACTTCCTTCCTTCCTTCCTTTATTGGACTGTCTTCGGGAGTTCGGAATATTATCCGTTGGTAGTCTCGGTCATCGGGGTGTAAGAGTATCTGGCGGTACATTTTTTCTACATCACCATTAAACACATATTTATATGTCCGCCATTGTAGCAACATAATTCGGAGATCGGGTTGGAGGGTTGGTCCGGTACATAACACATCGTTAAGGGCGTGACCGGAATATGACTTCTTGGAAGCATTGAGTACAACTCTGAATTTTGTTGTCTTTTTGTCTGGCCTTACGACGGCATCCTGAGGGAGATAAAAGGAGCAGTATTTTCCGTGGGATTCCAATTCATGTGGACTGCATTCTTCCATGTGGCCGAGGGACAGGTATTCTTTGAGTACCTGCATTCCATTCCATGAAACTGTCGTATGGCTGCAGTACGGGATTGACCTAGGTCGATATAGTTCGGGAATGATGATTTAAATGGGAGGCGAACCATATATCGACGGCAGGCGCTGGATCCTTCAATGGCGAAGAAGGACCATTAGTTAATTTGATAACAAGTTAGGGTACTCAGGATTTTGGGATATTCTGTGTTCTTGGAGTTACTGACTACTTCTAACCCGTTGCTGGACCTTCAATGTGTTGAGACAATTTTCCTGGTGGTTTATATTGCAGAGCTGCACTGCGATACTGATACCTGGTGTACGACTTTTTCGATTACTGGGGATCCTCACTCAGGGGGCTAGGTATTGGCTCACGTAATCTTCCCGTGCGTTGCTAGGCTGTTAAAGCATTTAACCGAACGATACTATTCAATTCAAATTGGGTTTTGATGTACAGAGACAGCCAAATGAAACAGAAAGTAATAAGTTTAAAATGCTCTCCGTGAAATTCTTTATTGTGGTAGTTGCAACTGGATTGGGTTTCTGGTTTTTACAATTTTCCCCAGTAGGTTATCAAAATTGGGGTTTATTTTGTTTAACAAATATGCACTTTAACAGCATTCAATCAATATGTTTTAGTTGCAAATAATAGCATTTCTTGAAAAAAAGGAAATCACTCTTGATTTGGCGTACTATACTTTTGGATAAAGTAAAATTAGTTACAAAATTTAATCACGTTTCATTGAAGTGTATTATATTTTGTCGCTAGCATATATCTTCTAAAGTATGGGTTTATGTATTTGCAACTAATTGATCACTTTACCACTAAACTATCCTTTCTTTATCTTTAGCTGTTTAGTTTTTCACGATAAAAGGAATATAGGCATGCAAAAAGCCGTTGGAAAAAATACGAATATAAAAGCCGGTGCAATCCAATAACAATAATAATAAGAAAAAATGATGGCCGCCCACATGACAGCTGTCGGTCATGCGGCGAATTGGTGTGGGGTGATTTGCGCGTGGTTGCCACACGTCCCAAATTTAATATGTAAATCGTAAGGGAATTCATACATTGGTTATTATGAGATTATAAACAATTCATGACAATATGTCTAACGACAATATGTATAATGAATATTAGGTTTTTGGGATTGTGACGTGTGGCTACCGATGTCGCGTAAACACAAACAGTAGTTCAAAATCAAAATTTGTACTCGATTATAAAAATGAGGTTGAAAAACACCCATAGTGGCCCCTGTTCATATAATTGAAAATTTTTTTTTCAAACTTCAGTTTTTTTTTTGTTAAATTCCATAATTAAAATGAGATTAAAAGGTATTCATGGCCTCTATTTTCGGTGGGCTATTTAGATGCATCCTAAAATTTTGAAAACCCTAATTGTTTGTAATAAAATGTAAATTTTTACTGTTCATAAAACTCCAATATTAAAACGGGATTCCAAAGCAGCCATGGCCGCCTTATAATTCAAAATTTCAGATCAAAAATAAAGCAGAGTCCAAATAGGAAGGTGCGTCGTTGAGTCGGAATTGCTAAATTGAATTTGTAATTTTCTACCCGGTAAATGGACTACAAAAAGCAATGCCTATACTAATAACCAAAAAATTACAATATGGCAACCATGTCCAAACGGTGGATATATTTTCACTCACTGAGCACATTGAGTTAAAGTAACCATTATCTATATACGAGTATTAATAGGCTAACATTTTTTTCATACAACATTGTAATAATTCATTAAAGTTTTCTGCATAAAACCAAAGCTGTCAACTACATTATCTGATTGCGTTATTGTACATACAGTAGTAGCGCAGGTGGCAAGCTTTTCGGCTACGACGCTTCCAAGTTCCGAACAACTGAAGAAGAAGACATCAACTATTTTCTTCTAAAAAATATTTTATTTTGTCAAAGGGCGGACATATAACCCGAACCGTTACATATGTAGACTAAATTTGACCAGTTAAGATGATAAGCTTCCTTAAAAATCACCATAAAATATAAAAACAAGACAATCATTATTTCATTCTAATTTTCTCCCCCTAAACTGACTTCAAAAAAGCCAGATGTAAAGGAAAAATTGAGAAAACTGCCTGTACGAGGTGTGTTCAAAACGTATCGCGAATTTTGAATTTTCGCTGGTTACGTATATGTATTCGAATTTCGAATTTTTTGTGGCGTTATGTTGGTACTCATGTCTCTCACTTATACAGAGAAGCTCGGCCATTTTGAATGTTCAGTTAATTGTTGATAGCTGCTTTGCTTGCACGTGTTTTTCATCGTCTTCGATTTTTACATATTAAAAAAAATGGATCAAAGAAACTTTATCAAATTTTGTGTGAAAACTGTGACTGTGGCATACGGAGAAGCTACCTTGGACCGCAGCAACGTTTATCGGTGGTACAAAATGTTCTCAGAAGGCCGAGAAGATGTGCAAAGAAGAACAAAAATTGGCTTTTGCAGCACGATAACGCCCCTGCTCACGCATCGTTGCTTGTGCGCGACTTTTTGGCCAAAAACAACACACTAATGATGCCGCAGCCACCGTATTCCCCAGATCTGGCCCCCTGTGACTTTTTCTTGTTCCCTAAACTGAAGAGGCCGACGACGAAAGGACGACGTTACGCTTCTCTTGACGAGATAAAGACGGCATCGAAGGAGGAGCTGAACAAGATACAAAAAAATTATTTTTTGAAGTGCTTCGAAGATTGGAAAAACCGTTGGCACAAGTGTATAATACCTCATGGGGATTACTTTGAAGGGGACAAAATAGATATTCATGAATAAATAAATAATTTTTGAAAAAACACAAAATTCGCGATACTTTTTGAACACACCTCGTATATAAAAGAAAAACCAATATGAAAACCGGCGTCATGCTAATATTGAGAAATTTTATTTTGTTTTGTTGTTTTTCCGACAGGGTGAAAAATTTATGTATATTATGTATTATATATAGAATATTTTCGAAAACACAAAAAAGTGATTACTCAGTACATAATACACCTATAAGGATAAAATTTGGTCTATACATTAAGACTGAGGCATAAAATAAGATTTTCAAGAAATTTTTGAAAATGGGCGTGGCACCGCCCACTTTTGATTAAGGCAAATTTACAAATGTTATTAATCGTAAATCAAACACCGTTCAAGATATCGAAACGAAATTCAGCACGCGGATTTCCAGGTGTCCAAGGAATGTTCGAGAAAAAAATGGGTAAAGAGGATCAAAGATATATTAAACAGGCAGTAACTTTGCGTTAAATAGCTTTACATCATTTATATTTCACGGTTAAAAATTTATTTGTCGAAACGAAATTGCGTGATAATGTTCTATATATAAAAGTAACTGTTTGCTGTAAAAATAGTCGAAATCGGTTAATGTCCACGCCAAGTTTTTTCACATAGTTCTAAAAAATTTGTTTGGAAACTTTAAAACACGATATTTCTACAACTAAGCAAGTTATATCAATCAGATTTTGCACACATAATAAGCTTTTCAAGAAAAACTCGCCCGGAAAAGAGTTTTGTAAATTTTGAAAAAGTAGGAGTGGCGCCTCCCACTTTTCAGCATAAAATTTCTGCTATTTTCAAAGGAAATCGCTTATAATTCAATCTTGAATGCTTCTCAGTAGTATGTATTATACTCCAGCCAAAAATTAGCCAAATCGGGAAACACACAAGCAAAATATTCGGGCACGTAGTAAATAGCCCACTGCAATGGCGAAGTTAAATACCTTTTTTGCTTTTCATACCTTTCATAAACATTAAATGTATGTAAGTATGAGAAGAAGAAAAGAAAAGTTCACTAAAATTATCAACACGATGAATGGAGTCGATTTAGCCATGCCCGTACCTCCGTCCGTCTGTCTATTTGAACGCAAACTAGTCTCTCAGTTTTACAAAAGAATGATGAAATTCGTTGTTTGCTTTCTCCATTTTATAATTTACTATCAAACCCGGTAGACGTTTGACGTTTTGATACATAGAACACATCTATATATAAAATGTCATTAACTTGAACCAAATAAACTCCTAACTATACCGAATTGCAGCTTTATATAACCTGGGGGCTTTTCCAAAAGCCATATACAGACTGTGTCGTGCCCAGCGAACTACTGAGCCTATCGTGAAAGTTCAAGAGCAATACAAAACACAAAATATGTGGGCGTGGCCCCGCCCACTTTTGAAAAATTATGTAGATATTGACTACGTGACACATATATCCAAATTTCATTAATTTAGACCAAAAAGTTCGACGTTATGACTAATTGAAACTTTATATAGCCTGGGGGCCTGGCTCCGCCCACTTTTCCAAAACTATATATTGTCTTTGCTGTACCCAGTAAACCCAAGTATATATTGTGAAAATTTCATAAAGATCGGTTGAGTTCTTTGGCGCCTATAAAAGACACACATTTTTTATATCTATTTTTGTTCCGCACACAAGGTATATTAATTCATTCGGCATAAACGAATCGAGATATATATTAATTAATGTATATCAAAACTTTCAGGATGAAAAGTAAAATATCCGGCAAGTAGTTAATACCCCACTGCAAAAGCGAAGCTGTATATCTTTTTTGATATTCATACCTTTCATGAACATGAAATGTTTGTACGTATACTGAAATGATCAGGAGGATGAGCTGAGTCGATGTAACCATATCCGTCTCTCGGGAGTCTATCTGTCTGTCCGTCTGTCTACTTGAACGCAAATACGAACTGAAAGTATTAAAATAGACCTGCGTAAATTGGGATGACATAATAGATCACTACATTACTAGGTATATTACTTGTTTTTTATAAAATTAAATTTCTTACCTTGACTTGAATTTGTTATGTTTTTAAAGCAATCTTTTCTTGAAACCATTTTTTTGTAAAAAAAACCGCAAGAAAATTACTAAAAATTTACCACATCAAAATATGTAAGATAAATACTTCCATAGTTAAGTAGTTTTATGAAGTTTTTTCAAGAATTTACTTTTTTCTGATTGATATAGGACTTAAGGTAAACTTATACGCACAGCCATAATAAGTTCAGGTCATATACATAGATATCACAAAAATTTTATTGAAATGCTATAACAGTCAATATGAAATGTCTTTATACATGTCTTAATTATGGTCAAGGAAAAAAAAAACCATATACTGAAGTTGTAAAGGGTGTGTTTTTTAGGGGTATAGAACTTCGAATTGAAATAAAACACAAGAAAATCGTTTTAAGGTCCATCAATTTGGCTTTATTGGAAGGATAATTTTATGCCATTAATGCTTAAATATGATTTCGGGCATGTGGCCGCCGCGGCTGGCTCGAATAAAGCCAATTTTACAGGTCCAATTTTCAACCACTTTTTCGAGCATATGGGGCCGTATGTCGGCAATAACGCCACGAATGTTGGCTTCCAATTCCCCTAACGTTTCTGGTTTGTTGGTGTAGACGAGCGACTTCACATATCCCCAAAGAAAATAATCCAATGGTGTCAAATCACACGACCTTGGTGGCCAATTGACAGGTCCATTCCGCGAAATTATGCGCTCATCGAATGTTTCCTTCAATAAATCGATTGTGACGTGCGCTGTGTGGCATGTAGCGCCGTCTTGTTGGAACCACAACTCATCCACATTCATGCCATCCAATTCGGGAACAAAATAGTCGGTTATCATGGCTCTATACCGGTCTCCATTAACGGTAGCTGCCTCTCCAGCATTATTGCGGAAGAAGTATGGCCCAATGACTCCACCAGCCCATAGAGCACACCAAACAGTCAGTTTTTGTGGATGTAATGGCGTTTCAAGGGTCTCATGTGGATTCTCTTCACTCCAAATGCGGCAATTTTGCTTGTTGACGTAGCCATTCAACCAAAAATGAGCCTCATCACTGAACAAAATTTTGCGATGAAAATCAGCATCGAAATCAATCTCATTTTCGGCCCATACACCAAAATCACGACGCATTGCATGGTCTCGCGGCTTTAATTCTTGCACAAGAATGTGGATTCTCTTCACTCCAAATGCGGCAATTTTGCTTGTTGACGTAGCCATTCAACCAAAAATGAGCCTCATCACTGAACAAAATTTTGCGATGAAAATCAGCATCGAAATCAATCTCATTTTCGGCCCATACACCAAAATCACGACGCATTGCATGGTCTCGCGGCTTTAATTCTTGCACAAGCTGGATCTTGTAAGGTCGCAAGCCAAGATCTTTGCGCAAAATCTTCCATAAAGTTGATGGACAAAGCTCCAATTGCTGTGCACGGTGGCGAATCGATTCATTCGGGTCCTCTTCAACACTTTGCTCTACAGCGGCAATTGTTTCTTCGGTGCGCACTGTTCGACGTCTCTGCGGATGCGTATTATCACATAGAGTAAACGTAGTGCGAAAACGATCCATGGTTAACCGAATTAATTGCTCTGATGGACGATTATGTCGACCATAAAATGGACGGAGCTCACGGTAAACTTCGCGAACTGAACCATTATTTTCGAAATAAATTTGCACGATTTGCAAGCGTTGTTCTTTTGTCAACCTGTTCATGATGAAATGGCAAACCAAACTGAACATAAATGACATTAGAGTTGCCAGATTTGACCACAAAATGCCAGTTTTATCTCTATTCGAAAAACAAACCTGTAAAAAAAACACCCTGTATATACTAGTATATCCGTGGTCGAAATTCTACCACTTTAAATTAGTTTAAGTTATTAAATCATCTGCTCATATTTTTTTCAGCACTGCCTAGAGGCCGAAATATTTAAGTATTTTTTTACTGAAATTTATTATATATAGTTGAGCAATTTAGGGCCGCTTTCATAGAAGTCGGTTCACACTAAACGGCGGGTAATTTGACAACTAACCAAAAAAAAATCAGTCCATTAAAGACCGGTAATTATTAATAGGAGGTGGCAAAAACAGTTCCTAGGACTGTTTGAAAGTCCAAATATTAACAGAACAAAATCACTCCATTAAAAACTGGTAATCATTAATAAGAGATGGCCAACAAAGTCCTTAGAAATGTTTGAAAGTCCACCACCAGAGCCACCACTCCTTCAGGTTCTGTCAATGTTTCAATAAAAAAACTTGGATTTGATGGACATATACGAACAACATTGTTAGACTTATAAAACATACTAGTATATCCCGTGGTCGAAATTCGACCACCTTAAATTAGTTTAAGTTATTAAATCCTCTGTTCATATTTTTTCCAGCACTGCCTAGAGGCCGAAATATTTAAGGATTTTTTTTTACTGAAATTTATTATATATAGTTGAGCAATTTAGGGCCGCTTTCATAGAAGTCGGTTCACACTAAACGGCGGGTAATTTGACAACTAACCAAAAAAAATCAGTCCATTAAAGACCGGTAATTATTAATAAGATATGTCAAAGCCAGTCCTTAGGAATGTTTGAAAGTCCACCACCAGAGCCACCACTCCTTCAGGTTCTGTCAATGTTTCAATAAAAAAACTTGGATTTGATGGACATATACGAACAACATTGTTAGACTTATAAAACATACTAGTATACCCCGTGGTCGAAATTCGACCACCTTAAATTAGTTTAAGTTATTAAATCCTCTGTTCATATTTTTTCCAGCACTGCCTAGAGGCCGAAATATTTAAGGATTTTTTTTTACTGAAATTTATTATATATAGTTGAGCAATTTAGGGCCGCTTTCATAGAAGTCGGTTCACACTAAACGGCCTAAATGGGTTTCAAAAAAGCCAGATCCAAAGGAAAATTGCTAAATTGACAGCACTGTATGTATATCCAAAACAAAAAAACCAATATGGAAACCGGCTTCATGCTCATATTGAGAAATTTAAGGAACTTTAAAATGTACGCTAAATTTATTTTCAATCAAAATATGTATGTGTGTACACACTCCTAACGGTGAAATATTTTCATTCTCTTACTCATTAAGCAAGTTGAGTTATAGTATACACCGGCGTCGGCGCGCCTGTACAATTCGATTTGGAGCGAGAGTTGCCCTCCCATATACTGAACTCTACCAAAATCTTAAAAAAAAATACCAATTTGTTTTCAACATATCTCGCCCGTTTTATTGCAAGCAATAGTTCAAAAGTAAAACTTTTAAGGAAAACAAGATAAAAGCTTAATGTTTTTAATAGAACTCTATTATAAAAATGAGTTCAAAAGCATCCAAAGTCGATGCTGTTCTGGTAATTCAAAATTTAAATTTTTTTGAAAACGCAATCAAACTTCTATTTTTTGTAAAATTCTATAATGAAAATGAGATTCAAAGGTATTAATGGCTACTGTGTTGTTGTTGTTGTGGTATCGACAAAAACACTCCCCGAAGGTTTTGGGGAGTGTTGTCGAATTAACAGTACTTCGCCGGATTTGAACCCGGTACGCTCCGGTACTCCCTTGCGGTACTGCCCGACTGTCGTTGTAGCGATTTATGACCAGTGAAACCTTCTAGGTCATGTCACCCCTCCTTCCATAAGGAAGGATAAGGTGGGTAATGAGAGGTGAGAGGCATCATATCCGTAGATCAACCATCGAGGTGCACGTCATTACCTTTGTTCATATTAGTCGCCTCTTACGACCGGTATGCCTACCTCGGGCATATTCTAAACCCTTAACCCGCAGGGGTAATTAATGGCTACTTTTTTCGGTTGGTTATTCAGATTCATCTTAAAATATATGTTTCAAGCATATCTCGCACGTTTTCTTGCAAACAATAGTTCAAAATCAAAATTTTGACTCCATTATAAAAATGATTTTCAAAAACACCTATAGTCATATAGTCATATAATAAAAATTTTTTCTGTATGCGCAATCAAACATCTACTTTGTTTTTTTTTACTGTTCATAAAACTCCAATATTAAAACGGGATTCCAAAGCAACCATGGCCGCCTTATAATTCAAAATTTCAGATCAAAAATAAAGCAGAGTCCAAATAGGAAGGTGCGTCGTTGAGTCGGAATTGCTAAATTGAATTTGTAATTTTCTCCCGGTAAATGGATTACAAAAAGCACTGCCTGTACACTAATAACCAAAAAATTACAATATGGCAACCATGTCTAAACGGTGGACATATTTTCACTCACTGGGTTAAAGTAACCATTATATATATTATAAGTCTAACTACGTTGTTATATCTCCATCAAATCCAAGTTTTTGTACTGAAATATTGACCGAATCTGAAAGGCGTGGTGGCTCTGATGGTGGACTTTCAAATAGGGACACGATATCGAATGCAAAGTATCGATGCTGTACTCATTTGGAGTATTGCTGTACAACTATCGGGTATCCGATAGTATCGAAACAAAAAGACACGATACTCAAAGTATGGTTTCTAAATTTGTACAAAAATCAGCAGTTCAATCATACAAAGTTGTACCTTAACATAGGTATGTTCTGCCAGAATTTAAAGTTGTGTCTTACTCTGGAATTCTAGATATCCTAATATTGAATATACTAATTTATATGTACATACATATTTATTTCGATCATATAATGCTTATTTATGATGAATAAGGTTACACATATTGATATGTACCTACAGTTTCAGTTAACAATGGCTTAGATCTAAATACACTAGGCAGAATAAGTGCGCGTTCAGGTAGTTTTTTGCCATGTTCAGCAATTTTGGCTTTAGTGAAAATTTGTAAAATGATTTTCTCCAAATATATAGTATGAAATTAAATACGAAAAATGTAAATTATGTTATAGAAATGTTTTCAGAATTCGCGAAATGTCGACGAATTTTCATAAACATTTTCAGGTTTTTTTCAGAATTTTTAGATTTTTTTGGAGTGTGCAGTGGCTTTAAACCATTCAATTTAGTATAGTAATAAACGTGTCTTTTCATTGCTTTTTTCTATTTTCGCAGTAGAAATTCAAAACGAAATAAGAACATGTTGCAATAAGAATGATCATCGATCAACACAAAATCTTAGATATTTTCCATCGATTCCGCCACAAGTTAGAAAGGGACAACCACCAGAGCAGTGTCTTTGATCTAATAGTTTTTTCCTTAGTCAATTGCCGTGAGGTAAATACTCGCTCCCAAAAAGTATCATTAATGGACTGATTTTTTTTGGTTAGATGTCAAATGACCCGCCGTTTAGTGTGAACCGACTTTTATGACAGCGGCCCTAAATTATTCAACGATATGTAATTAATTTCAGTAACAAAAATTTCTAAAATATTTCGGCCTCTAGACAGTGCTGAGGATTTATTAACTTAAACTAATTTAAGGTGGTCGAACTTCGACCACGGGATATACTAGTTATTATTATTGGCCTTGAGCTAGTTTATAGTCATGGTACTTTGCAAATGTACAGGCCGTTAAACAACAACTCAATTCAATTGAATTGTTGGTATACAAAATAAACAAAACCGATGGGCACGAATATCGGAATATGTACGAAATGAAAAAATGTACACAACTAACAAAAAATCCATCATGAGGATGATCATGAAGCCATATGGCGGTGCACGCTCAGTGTTATTGTAAATGTGAATAGAACTAGGTAAGAGTTTTACCTATTTCAATACCCAGATTAAAGTTGAGCCAGAGTGACTCGTCCCTTGAAATATTGCGTTCTTCAACCGCTATTAACGGGGATAGGACCCCTCCCTGTGGCACTTAATTCTTTTATCTTTTTCAATCCTTTTGACATCAATTCAGTCATTCATTGCGATACATAACCAGGAGATATTAGGGATTGAAGAGGTGAACCTATAGGCAAAGAAAATATTCGGCGGCTTCTCGTCGCCTCTTAGCGTTATTACATGAAGATAATCGTTTTGCTCTGAGGTCAACATATCTACACGGTGGTGCAGACAATGTAACTATCTATCAGCCGGAAGGTGATCACCTTAATGTAAACGAGGTCGCTCCTAGTAAAAGTTCAGTCAATACAATTATAATACAGGAAAGTGCCAAATGGCCTGCTAATGGACGCGCAGTTGCGCAAACAGTAAAGAACTTACCCCTTTCCTGGGGACATCCTTGCGGTACTAGAATTCTAAGCCATGTCACCTCCGTATTGAAGAAGAAGATGGGTAATGAAAGGTGAGAGGCATCATATCCGTAGATCAACCATTGAGTTGCACGTCGTTACCTTTGTGCCTCTTAGCGTTATTACATGGCCGTCTGCTTTAATGTATCTAGCTTATTCAGGCTTCGCCTTAAAATTTCATGAAAGAGAAGAATACGATTGGTTTATCGGGAGGGCGCGATCAGATTGGTTCCTATACGACACCGTCCATAGCATTCTGGGAAGTTTCAAAACATTTAACGTGGATTCCGTGATGGATGAAAGTGCTAATAAAGGCACATAATTTATTTAGCTTTTTAACATGTACAAATATTAACTACAAAATATTTTCTAATAAAGTGGTCCAATCAGATGACAGCTCATCCACAACAGCGCGTTACGATACTGCAAGTGGTTCTGCAGGGCCTTTCGATCCGCAAGTGGCTTTGCAAAGGAAAGATATTTTAAGGGAGATGCAGGAGAGCTTACGAAAATAATGCAGGAGGAGGAAAACGAGACAGATGTAAAAATGCAAAGCATTGAAGATCGACGAGATGATTTATTAGCAGAATTTGTATCGGCATCTCAAAGCTCTCAGCAATCACTGCTGACAGTTTTAAATAAAAAGTGATATACTTTGATATCAGAGTTGTGTTTTAACATACATCTGTAGTGTGACATTGTCCGCTCTGTTGGTTTAGTAGTACCTGGCCTTGCCTAATCCGCATATCCACTCATGGATTTGCAGATGGAAGTCCTAGGAAGCTTTTAGTTTGAGTAGGTAGATGTTGGGAGGATGGGGCCGTGTGCAGAAGTCCACGCAAGCGTGGAAAGTTTCTGATCGCCATTCACCTGGGAATGGCCAGGGCGATTCTTTTGCATGCGGTTCAAGCAGCTCACTACTTCCGGGCTTTGCGCCCAAGTATCCTCTGGGTAACCACCGAACACCCGTTTGGTGGTGAGCTAAACGTGAGAAGGCGACAACCTGGTAAGGCCATTTCGACATAATCGGTTTAAGGGCTTGCGGGGGGATTCAAACTACAGCGTCTGATCACCATGCGGTGCGGCTGCAAGCGGGCGTCTGTCTTGGATCAAGCGGCTCGCTATACAAACGTGTAATAGAATTCAACCTCCCGGGAAACGGGTTGTGCGTTGGGTTTGGGACCCACCACATAAAACAACGTTCCAATGAAATTCAACAACAAAGCCTCGGATATGAGAACCCCTGTTTTAGATGACAACACCCGGAAACGAATTAAGGCTTACGAGATAAGGGCATGTACCTGGAATGTCCGGTCCCTTAATGGGGAAGGTGCCGCTGCCCGGCTGGTTGAAGTCCTGAGGAAAGCAAAAGCTGACATCACCGCCATACAAGAGATGCGATGGACGGGGCGAGGAAACACGATCAAAACACCTTGCAACATCTACTGGAGTGGGCATGAAGACAAGCACAGATTCGGCGTGGGATTTGTGGTGGGAGAGAGACTCCGTCACCGAGTACTGTCGTTCACACCCGTGAACGAGCATCTTGCCGCAATCCGCATAAAAGTACGATTTTTCACCATATCGTTTATCTGCGCTCATGCACCGACGGAAGATAAGGACGACGTGGAAAAGGATGCATTCTACGAGCGCCTGGAAGAAGCATACGAGCGCTGCCCCCGTCATGATATAAAAGTCGTGCTTGGCGACTTTAACGCCAGGGTGAGTAAGGAGGGTGTATTTGGCCCCACTGTCGGGAAGTTCAGTCTCCACGATCAGACTTCGCCAAATGGATACAGGCTGATCGACTTCGCCGGTTCCCGAAACACGGTCATATCCAGCATTAGCTTTATGCACAAGGAGATCCATCAGGCTACATGCTTGCAGCGTTTTAGATGTTCGCACAATACGAGGACCTAACATCGACTGTGATCACTACCTAGTAGCAGGCAAGATTCGTACCCGCCTCTGTACGACAAAACAGGAGCAACAAAAAACGCAGGGAAAGCTGGACGTCGAAAAGCTGCAATCGCAACAGGCCGCGATTATTATTTTTCAGATCGCCTCTCACACCTGCTCTCCGAGAGCATAATTCAACCTAGTGGAATGCATGAGCAGTGGGATCATATCTTAGGAGCACTCCGTACCGCAGCCGAAGAAGTAATTGGATTCCGGCGAACGCGAAAAAACAACTGGTATGATGATGAAGAGTGCCGCGCTGCAACGAAAAGAAAGGACGAAGCCTACTAGGCAACGCTGAGAACGAATGCAACGAGGAGTGTGTGTGAACACTACCGCGAGTGGAAGAGGGAAGCGGGGCGACTTTTCCGGGCGAAAAAAAGAGAGGCAGAAACGCGTGAAATAAAGGAGCTTGAGATGCTGGCCAACGGGAATAATGCCCAAAAATTCTATAAAAAAATTCGGCGAATGACAGAAGGTTTTAAACCCGGGGCAAACTCCTGTAAGAATGAGAACGGCGACCTGGTGGCCGATGTTCAGAGAGCACTCAAAATATGTAGAGATCACTTCTCTGCCCTTTTAAATGGCGAAACTGAGCAAGAAACCAGAGAAGATGCCGAACCCGAGCCCACAATCGAAGGTGATGGAATTGTCGTTCCACAACCCGACTATAATGAGGTGCGAATAGCAATATCCCGATTGAAAAACAATAAATCAGCTGGCGCTGATGGTTTGCCTGCTGAGCTATTCAAACACGGAGGCGAGGAGCTGGTAAGGCGCATACATCAGCTTCTATGCAGAATGTGTAGGCGAGATGCCTAAATTCCTAAAAAATGTGCCACCCTAATGTAACTTTAACGCCCTTCCAATCACTAACACCAACCCACCCACCTGTGTGGGCATGCATGCATATTCGTGTCTTGTCAGCACACATATACATGCATGGGGGTGTGCATGTGTGGGTTCACCTCCCCTTAAAACCGGAGGATAATTTTCAGGTTCAACGGTTGTCCTCGATTGGAAAACCGCCTACTTTTTTAGCGACACTCAACGCAGTCACATCGTCACGGCCACTCCAGGATTCTCCACCGCATCGACATATTGAAAGGTAAAGCAATTGTTCTGTAATCATATTTCATCCAAATATACGGCCACTTTATTATAACGAGGATTCTCGTTTTCTCATTTCTTTTCCTATTCAAAACCACAGTTCGACCACGGTGCTTTCGAGCCACGGCAGCTCCAGCGTAGCATCACTGTCGCAGTTGTTCATGGTCCATCTCCCCGTAGAAAGAAACCAGCCTATACAGTCCACAACACCAACATTTTTTCAACTAAATAATTAAGCGGGTCAATACTAAAAGCTGCCACACATAACCACACTCAATTTGAATTGGAAAAAACTCAATATTTGATTTGCCATAAACGCATTGCCGCTATTCCCAACAAAGCAACAAGCAATATACTCTGCCACATACCACAACCAACATAATACCATACCACAAGCTATTAACAACAAAATCGGTTGATTGACATTTTATTGAGTTGGGTTGTTTTGATTTTCCTGGGTAAAATACTGCCTTTACCTTTTCTATTCAGCATTTATCTTGTACGGTTGAGCATTTCATCGTACCTTCAGCTATATTTTTTCGGTTTTGGTTTGATTCTACAGATACTCTAAGTCCAAAATATGAAAAGTTTCATTAGGCTGGCTGATTTCAACAAGAGGACTTGAAAGTAATGTGGAGAAAAACCAGAACGGCTTATGACGGCTTACTTAATTCAGGTAAGTTAGAGGCCACTAATATAGTTTCTGTTAAACAGAAGTATAAGAGATATGGCTACACGTCAAGCGACATACAACAAACCAGAAAATAAAACTGAAGAAAAGCCCGAATTTGAACACAGTATCCACAGTGATACTGAAGTTTTCAAGGGCGATTATCTGTCATGGCCAACATTTCGTGACATGTTCACGGCCATATATATCTTGAACAAACGCCTAACACCTGTGGAGAAATTGTTCCATCTGAACAATAAGAGAAAAGGTGAGGCAAAAGATATTGTTTGATACGGCCTGGAGAAATTTATGCGAGAGATACGACAACAAACGTATCTTAGTAAACTCGCAAATCCAAATTTTATTTAACTTGAAAAAGGTAGATAGTGAGTGTGGTAGCGCGATTAAAACACTTCAGCGCGAAATAAATAATTGCCTTTCGTCCCTTCGAAGCCATAAAATTGACACTTCGAACTGGGATGCAATTATAACATATTTGTGTTCGACGAAACTGCCGCAGAGTTCGCTTGGTGTAATAGTATAGAAACAGAGAGGATCAGTGTTCGATCAGAATTGATTTCTTTATTGAATGTTACTTTCTTTTATACACAAATTTCTTACGTTAATTCTAACTTATACTTACAGGCTACCTATAAGTGTAACTTTCTATACTTTCTTACAAACTATTCATGTATACCTAAAAATGTGAAATCAGCATATGTGAGCATTGACGCGGCGACGGTTGTTCCGTCTGTTTGACTCATAGAATTTGGAATTCTAGTTATTACCACATTTTATTGTTTCCTAAAATGTCGATCACCCGTTGTGAGGGTTGTGACTTATAAGTGGGTCATATGTTGACTAAGCGTGTGGTCGAAATGCGCATACATTGGGATGCGCGATATATGCTACACCTCACTTTTTTTTTTTTTTTTTTTTTTTATTAGCCGTATATATCAGCATTCAGTTATATATGTCTATTTAGTGACACTTATGTGTGTATGTATAGTTAAATGTATGTTTATTTTTCAAACGACTTAGTGACCTACTTATGGTTTGCTTGTGTTACAAAATTTTAATTGCTTTTCGGCTCATATTGCTAATATTGCATAAAGACCCTTTTTTCATTTGTTTACAAGTGGTTTGTCTTTTGCCTTTATTGTATTGTTCGTGTTTTTGATTTCGAACCTGATAAGCGGTATATTTTTTTTTCGGCTTTTGCCATTATCAAACTGAGTGAGTTTTACTGCTTGTTGCTCTTTTTTTTTTTTGTTTGTTTATTAAAAGTTTTTTTGTTATTACTAGTGGCGTTATGCTGCTTTAATTCTATTCTTATGAATTATGATTTCCTTTTTGTTTTTATCGCTATTCCCTACGCTATGGGGAATTAAAGTGAAATTATTATTCTTATCAATACTTTTAGCTGTGTAGTGTCCACTATATCTATTTTCTAACTTATGGGAGGCCTCTTCTCTAACTAATACTAAATCTCCTATGTTAATTTCCTTACTATATTCTGTACCAATTTCTTGGTTCTATCTTGCATTATTTGGACCTATATTTAATTTCTTATCTTTAACTTCATAATTGTATTAATTAAATTTTCTTTTTATATATTAAACTTCATATATGTATTATGGGTTAATTAAATTCCTTTGAAGGGGTTCGTAAGGCAGATAATTTGTTATGTATGTCCAATACTCTTATTTTATTTTATTAGTAATTCGATGATTCCTGGGCGGCCAACAAAAAACAGGATCATCGAATATTTTTAAATTGTTTTATTTTCCGTCACATGCATAACCTGCAGAGTTATTGCGATATAAATTTTTTTTTTGTTTGAGAACTTGGGTACCTATTTTTCATTTTATAAATGTGCCCACTCGAGTATAATTATTTTTTAAACAATTTGTCCCTAAGGACAACTGTATTATTCCTTTTTCCGGAATTGAGAGCTTATTTCAGCCTGGTGAAGTATTGTCCTAAGTCAATCTTATCCTCAACAATCGGTTTTTCATACTACAAATTTTCTTTTGAAAACGAGCTAGACTAGTCTTTTTGATTCACATTTATATAGCGCTTCACGTTTTTATTTTATGGTCCTCTTTGTGACTTGTGAGGGTTGTGACTTATAAGTGGGTCATATGTTGACTAAGCGTGTGGTCGAAATGCGCATACATTAGGATGCGCGATATATCCTGGCAGGATCGCCATGTAATAGTATAGAAACACAGAGGATCAGTGTTCGATCAGAATTGATTTCTTTATTGAATGTTACTTTCTTTTATACACAAATGTCTTACGTGAATTCTAACTAATACGTACAGGCTACCTATACGTGTAACTTTCAATACTTTCTTACAAACTATTCATGTATACCTAAAAATGTCAAATCAGCATATGTAAACTAACGTCAGCCGCATTGACGCGGCGACGGTTGTTCCGTCTGTTTGACTCATATAATTTGTAATTCTAGTTATTACCACATGTTATTGTTTCCTAAAATGTCGATCACCCGTTGTGAGGGTTGTGACTTATAAGTGGGTCATATGATGACTAAGCGAGTGGTCGAAATGCGCATACATTGGGATGCGGGATATATGCTACATTGGTCTATGGGAGCAAAGACCAAACAGTGGAAATATCCAAGTGGGAGAATATGGACAAATTTTTGTCCAACCGCTTCCAGACATTCAAAACAGTGTCTGGGTTTTTAGGGAGTTCTTCGAAAGTGCAAAAACCGCAAAGTACGCGGAATGCCAACGAAACTCCTGCAAAAAGACTTGGTACATACCAAGCAAACGTGCCAAAATTACTGTGCACAAAGTGCAAATCGAATGCCCACAGATTACGAAACTGTCCCCGTTTTCTGAAATTAATTGTTAGTGTCCACGCTTCTGCACCATATAGCAGGACGGGTGCGATGAATGACTTATAGAGTGTTATTTTCGTTCGTCGAGAGAGGACTTTACTTTTCAATTGCATACTCAGTCCGAAGTAGGATGTGTTTGCAAGAGTAATTCTTCGTCGGATTTCTAGGCTAACATTATTGTTGGTATTAATGCTGGTTACCAGGTAAACCATGTCCTTTACTATTTCGAAATTATTGCTGCCAACAGTGGATTGGTTGCCAAGGCGCGAACGCGCTGACTCTTTGCATGATGACAGAAGGTACTTCGTTTTGCCCTCGTTCACCACCAATCCCATTTTCTCCGCTTCTTTTTCTTATTTGGAGTAAGCAGAAGTTACGGCGCGGTTGTTAAATCCAATGATATCAATATCGTCAGCATATTCCAACAGTTGCACGCTTTTATAAAACATGGTTCCAGCGCGGTTAAGTTCTGCAGCTTGTATTATTTTCTCCAGCATTAAATTAAAGAAATCGCGCGATAGGGGGTCACCCTGTCTGAAACCTCGTTTAGTTTCGAACGGCTCGGAGAGGTACTTCCCAATTCTGACCGAGCTGGCGGTGTTGCTCAAGGTCATTTTGCATAGCCGTATAAGTTTTGCGGGGAACCCAAATTCAGACATAGCGGCATATAGGCAGCTCCTTTTCGTGCTATCGAAAGCGGCTTTAAAATCAACAAAGAGATGATGTGTGTTGATTCTTTTCTCGCGGGTTTTTTCCAAGATTTGGCGTATTGTAAAAATCTGGTCGATGGTTGATTTACCAGGTCTGGAGCCACACTGATAAGGTCCAATCAGTCTGTTCACATCAGGCTTCAGTCTTTCGCCCAATACGCTTGATAGGACCTTATATGCGATATTCAAAAGGCTGATTCCGCGATAGTTGGCGCAGTTTGCAGGATCGCCCTTCTTGTGGATAGGGCAGAGAACACTTAGATTCCAATCTTCAGGCATGCATTCAGCCGACCATATTCTGCATAGAAGCTGATGCATGCGCCTTACCAGCTCCTCGCCTCCGTATTTGAATAGCTCAGCAGGCAAACCATCAGCGCCAGCTGCTTTATTGTTTTTCAGTCGGGATATTGCTATTCGCACCTCATTATAGTCGGGTTGTGGAACGTCAATTCCATCATCTTCGATTGGGGGCTCGGGTTCGGTATCTTCTCTGGTTTCTTGCTCAGTTTCTTCATTCATTCTTACACGAGTTTGCCCCGGGTTTAAAACCTTCTGTCATTCGCCGAATTTTTTGATAGAATTCTCGGGCATTATTCCCGTTGGCCAGCATCTCAAGCTCCTTTATTTCACGCTTTTCTGCCTCTCTTTTTTTCGCCCGGAAAAGCCGCCTCGCTTCCCTCTTCAACTCGCGGTAGTGTTCACACACACTCCTCGTTGCATTCAATCTCAGCGTTGCCTTGTAGGCTTCGTCCTTTCTTTTCGTTGCAGCGCGGCACTCTTCATCATCATACCAGTTGTTTCTCCGCGTTCGCCGGAATCCAATTACTTCTTCGGCTGCGGTACGGAGTGCTCCTAAGATATGATCCCACTGCTCATGCATTCCACTAGGTTGAATTGTCCTCTCGGAGAGCAGGTGTGAGAGGCGATCTGCGAAATAATTCGCGGTCCGTTGCGATTGCAGCTTTTCGACGTCCAGCTTTAACTGCGTTTTTTGTTGCACCTGTTTTATCGTACAGAGGCGGGTAAGAATTTTGGCTGCTACTAGGTAGTGATCAGAGTCGATGTTAGGTCCTCGTATTGTGCGAACATCTAAAACGCTGGAAGCATGCCGTCCGTCTATCACAACGTGGTCCATCTGGTTGCGTGTTTTTCGATCGGGGAACAGCCATGTAGCCTGATGGATCTTCTTGTGCATAAACCTGGATAAACCATGTTTTGGGCACCGGCGAAGTCGATCAGCCTGAATCCATTTGGCGAAGTCTGATCGTGGAGACTGAACTTCCCGACAGTGGGGCCAAATACACCCTCCTTACCCACCCTGGCGTTAAAGTCGCCAAGCACGACTTTGATATCATGACGGGGGTAGCGCTCGTATGCTTCTTCCAGGCGATCGTAGAATGCATCCTGTAATGTACCATTGAGAACGGCGGCCTAATGGGAGTGTTAGCCCGTCCGGGCAAAATATTATTAACGGCTTAACCATCTATACCAACGCCGGCCATTCGTTCACATGATTCTCCGAGTACGTATAGAGTTTAAGAAGCGGATACTCTGGTCGCTGGTACCAGCTAGCCTTCAGCGAATGAGGGGGGGAACTTGCTCCTACGCAGACTTTTTCTCGGCTTCACAAAAAAAATTTCAACCAGAGGTTTAAAAATGTATTTTGGGGCAAACGAAGGTTGCAAAAAAAACAAAACTATACCTAATTTTAATAGACCTGCAAACAAAACTTACCAACTTAAACTTATTGGTCGTCATACCATTCACCGGGTTAAAGATCTTCCAGCCGTGTTGTGGAAGGCTAACGATGTTGTTGCCGTTCCGTCATAACCCACCCAACCTGCTAAAAGAAAAGGGACTTTGGCGCTTTTAGCCCACAGCGATACTCACCACTGCCTCAACTAGCAACTATAAAAATAATTTACGCAAACATTTTTCTATGCAAACTCATATCATCTTAAATTTATTACAAAATTCAAATTATTTCCTATCCCTGCATTAAGGTACGCGGCATGAACCATTTAATATATGTAGATGTGTGTATAATTCAAGTTTACTTTACAGCGGCAATCTATGTATATTAGCATTAACATTACAAATATTTCCATTAATCTCAAAACCCGTTTTCTCAAATTTGGTTAATCGAACATTTGGCTGTAAAAATTCGGTAGTGAAATCTAACATTACTCTTGGATGAAGCTAACCTTTTTCTCACCAGTTCGCTTTCGAACTTCTCTCAAAATTAACAATTAGTTTTTATGTAATTTAACATTTTTCTATTAACAGTGCATTTTCTCATAAGCTCGCTGTCGAACTTCTCTCAAAAATAACAATCGCTCTTCATGTAAATTAACATACGGTTTATTTTTTGTTTCAACATTACTTTTCCTATAGGCAACGATCTCTTTAAGCATAACATTTCTCTGTGGCTGTATACTACCATTTACTCAATAACTTTAAACTTAACATTATCCTAACATAAGCTTAGTTCTCATAATTGAATCCATGTTACACACGCATACTAATACGAATGAAAAAAAAGTGAGCAAGTGAGCGAGTTAGCGAGACCAAAAGACTGCAACTATTCTCTACATTAGACTTATGGTTCTCAAAATTTTACGTTTCTCTCGCTTCTCAACACAAGTCAAATTTCAATAGTGTTAGTGGGTGAGAATGAGCAAATACAAAAGTAAACACAAGAGCAGCGAAGATTACTCAAATGATGTTTCGAAATGTCTTTTAATTAAACCTTCGATTGATCGAATTTTTCGAAAGTGCTAATGTTGTGGTAACATTCAAAGCTTGCCACAAAACCACTGGCTATGTTGCCACATGCCCCAAAATTGTTCCCTTAGGCCAAAAAAAAATAAATAAATATGACTATTACGGGATTTTACTTTAATTGGTTTTCAACAATCAACAAAATTAACAAACGGTAAATAATTAGCATTGGTGTTCGCTTGAAGAGCGGTTTTCTCCCAGAGTTGGTGAAAATGAACAAAGTGAAATAACTTTTGACATATGTATAAAATGACTTACCATGTTATCCTCTTTCCTCTGGCCAGTTGATGGGGATGACGGCAGCTAGCTACAATAAACGCTAGGAAAAATCACAACACTTTTATCATTTAACACCAATTCATATCGAACAATAAGAAATTCTCTTGTCATGGTTTTTTTTTTTTTTTTTTTTTTGAAATTTTAAAAAATTTTGGTTTGTATAATTTTCAGCAAGAAAAAAATCTAATTTATAAGTATGTCTTTATTTAATCCTCCTAGAATTTTTCCCCTTCTTTTCACCTAAACTTAAGTAATAAAAAAAATATTTTTTTTTGTAATTTAATTTCTAACTGCTCCCTGCACGATTCCTGCTCTTTGCTGCTGTTTCCTTTCGCTGATTACATTGACTTTTGATTCTTAATTTCACCGGTTGTCGGTCATGATGATTTAAGCGTACGGTATCGCAAATACCTCGCACAAAAAAAAGGTAACCCCTTTCGTTAAGGATTAGTTTCCAAAACGACTTTTGGTTTGCAACCTCTTGAAATTCTTCGACAAGAATTCTTTCTGCATTTTTTTGTCTTTAATTTTAATTTTCCTTTTGGGTTTTCTTTTTTCTTTCTCAACTTTTCTTTTTTTTTTTTTTTTTCTTTTCATTTAAAAAGTCAAAATTTTCTTTTTTTTCGACGCACCAGACTTTTAGAAAACTTATATTTAATTTTTAAAACTTTTTCGTTTTCGTTCAGTTATTACTTTAGTTTAAATTGGAAAAATAAATTCAATATAATTTTTTTTTTTTTTTTTTTACTTCGCGGTGCTCGTCTGGCTGGTTTTGATCTCCGACATAAACTCCACTGGCCTTCCTCAGATTCCTCTATCCTAAGCCAAGTTTCTACCGCAATCCCGCTAGTTTCAAAAAAAAATTATGTGCGAACTATTTTCCATTGCAAAAAAAAAATTGTTTTCGAACTATTTCCTATGCTATTGCTATTATAATTTTATTTCCTATCCTAACATAATCAAACATATCCTATCCAATGCTTATTGCCGTTTCCCTAACAATACCATCCATCTCACTTCTTCGGGACAATTTTGCCCCGTTCTTGGCCACAGAGCCAGTCCCGCTGTTATCTTTCTGTTACCATCCGTTCCCACTATTCGCTCGAAGCCAGTGTCTTCGAAATCACGCTCTCTACATAATCGGATCAATGTTAATAATTTTTAGAACCCTAACACAATCAAAGCCCACTTCCGATGGCGACCGGATATGAATAACACTTTGACTGGCGCATACATCTTCAACCTCACAAAACAGGTTGTTTGATCTTGCTTATCAGGATAAGCATCGGCAAACGACCTGAACACAGAGATTTATGAGCGAGAATTAAACATGGCATAAGGGATATGAATACCCATATCTACCATAAATCTTTCGCGTTGTAGGTTCCTACGACTTTGCCACTTAGGTCCTCCAACTCATAGTAGCACGATCCTTTTATGGCCTTAACTCTTGCTTTTACTCCCGTAGGTGCCAGCTTCGCATTAAAATTGTTAGCTAGGTTGCTCTGCACGAAATTCCGTCGAGTAACGATTTGGCCAACTTGGAAGTTTCTACTGCGACTTCGTAGGTTATATGAGTTTGCATTTCGGATGTGTGCTTTTTCTAAATTTTGCTTTATTGTATCCCGTATGAGCTGAAAATTGTCGGTACGATCTATTTTTGCGGTGCTGTCATTTAAAAGACGTAAATTCCGGAGTAGTCTATAGTCTGACCCGTGGGTAATCATATGTTGTCCAAACACCGCAACGTATGGAGTATAGCCTAGTGATTGGTGTAAACTATTGCGAAGAGCACAGTTGATGCTACTAGTAAACTCATCCCATTCCCTTTGATCCTTTCGTATGTAGCTCCTTAGAGCTTCATTGATTGAGCGATTCACTCTCTCTGACGCATTGGATTGGAGCGAATAAACAGCGGTAGTTATATGTGAAATGCCCCACTTTCCCAACAATCCCTCAAACTCCCTACTTTTGAATTGGCTACCATTATCAGTTATAACACTTTCTGGAGTCCCAAAACAATCAAAAACATTTTCCTTTACATAGTCGGTTATCAACTTGGATGTGAACTTTTCCAGCGGTTTTAGGAATACAAACTTGGTCAGGTGATCGAGAATTATCAATAGACCAATGTTACCTCTCTTTGATCGGGGAAAAGGTCCTATCAAGTCCATATATAGGATTTGGAACGGTCTATCCGAAACAATTTGTTGACCCATTGGTGGACGTAATGGTTTAGTTTGGGCTTTAGAAGTTTGACAGTTTTCGCAGTTTTGTATATAGTCGCGAATTTGGACAACCATTCCAGGCCAATAGAACTTCCGGCGAATTCGTTCTACTGTTTTGCCTACTCCTCCATGCGCTGCAGCTGGAGGGTCATGAGCCGCTGATATTAATTGATGGCGTAAGTCGGGTGGCACATATAACCTCCACGCATCGTCATCGGTATCAGAGTTGCCAGTCGCAAAGTCTGTGCGATGGTAGATGTATCCGTCGATGACCTGAAAGTCGGGCAAGTTCGAGTTCTGAAACCGAAGTTTTAGATCTTCGTATTCAGGCGAGTTGAAAGCATCGGAGCTTAAATCAATTTCGGGAAGAACGCTCAGTTCTAGTTCATTCACTTCCGTTTCTGGCGTGTCTTCATATATTCGCGACAAAGCGTCTGCGATCACGTTTTCGCTTCCTTTCCTATGTTCAATCGTGAAATTAAAGCCCTGCAGTTTGATTGCCCACCGTGCAAGCCTTCCGCTCAAATCCGTTTGTTGCATGAGCCAACGCAAACTCGCGTGGTCGGTCACCACTTTAAACTCCATCCCTTCGATATACATACGAAATTTCTTTATTGCTAATACCACCGCTAGACACTCCAGCTTGGTCACTGAATAATTTCGCTGCGCCTTATTCAGCTTCTTTGACATATAAGCTATAGGCCGCTCTTGACCATTATCGTCTTCTTGCAACAGACACGCACCAACCCCTACTTGACTTGCATCGCATTGTAGTATGAACGGTTTGTGGTAATTTGGGTGTATTAATACTGGGGCAGAAGTAAGTTTCATTTTGAGATCGTCAAATGCTTTTTGTGCGTTTGGATTCCACTCTAAATGTTTTTTCTTGGATAGTAGCTCAGTTAGATGGAATGTAGTAGCAGAGTAGTCGTCAATGAACCGTCGATACCATCCGGTCATGCCGAGAAATTTGCGAAGTTGTCGTACCGTCTTTGGAACAGGGTATGTCTCAATCGCAGCAATCTTTTCTTGATCCACCTGGAGAGTTCCGTTTCCCACTATAAAACCTAAGTAGTTGACTTGGCTTATTCAGAATTTGCTCTTTTTAATATTGATTGTCAAGCCAGCCTTTCGCAATAATGTGGAGACTTCGGACAAGTGAACCAAGTGTTCATTAAATGTTGATGATACTACTAATAGGTCATCCAAATATACAAAAACATGCGTTTTTAAATTGTATGGTATCACTTTGTCCATCAGTCTGCACATAGTTTGTGGCGCGCTGCACAATCCAAAAGGCATTCTTTTGAATTGATACAGTGGCCTGTTAGGGATGGTAAAGGCGGTCTTTTCTCGTGATTGCTTTTCAAGACCGATTTCCCAGAATGCATCTTTCAAGCCGATCTTGGAAATGCAATGAACAGGAGGAAGCCTACTTAGCAATCCCTCAATAATGGGGATGGGATATGCATCCTTTAACGTCACCTCGTTTAATTTCCGCGAATCTATACAGAAACGGACCTTTCCTGGTTTCACAATTAAAACTGCTGGCGATGACCACGCTGAGCTAGGAGCTTCTTCTATAACTCCTAGTTCCAACATTCTATCAATCTCATCGCATAACAACTTTTCGACCGCCGCGGAAATGGGATAATGCCTTTGTTTGATTGGCTTTGCGTCTCCTGTATCGATCACATGCTCAACTACCTCTGTCAGCCCTAGCCCATCTCTCTCAAAATTTGGAAACGAATCTATTATTACTTCTAATTGCCTCTGTTGGTGAATACTCAACGACACAACTTCTTCAGAATCGTTCTCAATCGCAGTTACATGTAGACATTGAGAATCGAGCTTTACCCTGATGCCAAACTCCTTCCAGAAATCCATACCGCATATGGCTGACTGAGCAATCGAGGGTACTATCAAAAATTCTATTGTTTTCCGTTGTCCGTTGAAGCTAACTGGTATAAAAACTATTCCTCTTATTTGTTGTCGTTGGCCATCCGCTGTTTTAACATATCCATTATACTCTAACGCAGACGGCTTCTTGACCAATACCTCTTTCGCCAGCTGGCCTCCTATCACGCTTTTGTTGGCACCGCTGTCTAATAAAGCTAGTACTTGCTCCTCGTTAATCCCTATCTGTATAAATGGCCTGTTATCGGCAGGTTTGTACGCAATCGACGAAATCACAATTTTACGCAAACTCTTTTTCTGGTTCCAAAAGTTTTTCATTCGCCGCGTTGAACGAGAAACAACCTTCGGAAGGGTGGAGAAGATTTCGGCTCGGCGCTGTTTGTATTCCGCTAATCGAACATGATACGGTTTTAGTGGGCTTAATTTGGGCAAAACTGTAGGATTTGTGACAGCGGTGATGGGATTAGTTAAAAGTATACGATTTTCTACATCCGAAGCTGGTGGTTCGGATATCCTCGACGACGGACATCCTGACCCCCGTTTTCCTCCCTCCTATTACAATATTGACAACTTGGCTTGTAGGTGTCTAATCTTCCACAGCCGTAACAAAATACTCGACGCACTGGGTTTGTGCAGTCTTGGTACCTATGGCCCCTATCGTCACAATTCCAACACTTGAGGTTTTCCGATGACATTTCGGCAATTGATGCGTTATCCGTAAGGTCCTGGTCATAAGTTCCTTCCGCTACTTCGGCTATATTTCGTCGGCCTGGGAAACTTCGAGTTGGATGGCTGGTTACCACACTGGCCATGAAATTTTCATGCCGGTGGCATTCTCTTCGGAGACTCGATAAATTGGCAATGTCTAGATGTAATAGCTCATACCTAAGATCAGGCTTTAAATTCCTAACCATGGTTTCAATAAGATCCTGATCTGCCATTGGAAAACGTAGGCGATCATTCATAGCAAGTATCTCGTCCAAAAACTGATCAAATGGTTCGTTGGGTCGCTTGGTTCCTTCCTATCGTAGTCGCTCAACTGATCTTTATATTTCTGCCTCAAACCTTCACATAACTCCCCCCAATCTAGTCGTTCGGTTTGGCGGTGATGTCGCCAAAACCATGCTTCAGCATTTTCGCTAAACAGCATGTGTACATATCGGCATAACACGTTGAAGTCACCGTTCAAGGACTGACGTGTTAGCGCGTTAACACGATAAATAAAGTCTTCAACAGACATACCATTTGGTTTGCCTGTGAAGCATATGTGCCAATTAGAAATAATGTTTGAAATTTTGTTAGCCTGTAACTCGCTAGTCCGGGGTAGGGATCTTCGGTCACGGTACGGCCGGTTGGGATTCTCCTCTGGATCATTCACTGGCATTTCCTGTGGCCATCTAGGGATATCTTGGTACGAAGGGCGCTCTGCATTCCTTCCTACATTTAAATGATCTAGTAGTGTGCTTAATTCTCTGCCTATTTGAGCTGTCATTTGCTCGCGGAAGCCATTCAGGGAATCTTGGATCAGGTTTCGCACTATAGAGTCGTCTATGGCGATACCTGGAGGTTGGGCACTAGCGGTAGGTCTGGCAATTGGTCTCGGCGACCTGGTGGGAGGTGGTCTGTTATTATTTGCCCCAGTGGTTCGGGGTATTTGCGTAATCGAACGCGTGATGGGCCTATTCCTAGAAACGGCACCCCCTCTCGCGCGAAATAAATTATTCGATGGTGACGCAGTCACCTCCGGTATACTAGGCACGTTTGACACATCTGCCACTGCGACCGGTTCCCTGCAGGTCGGACATGAAGCATTGGTATCTATCCACCTACTAATACACTGTCTGTGAAAGTTGTGCTTGCAAGGAGTCTCAACTCGATCCTGCCTCACAACATCGCTACAAATAGTGCAGATTATTTCCTCATCTGCGCTTGTTAGATTTAAATTTTCCAAACTATGTCTAACCGCCATTGCAAAAAAATTTTCGATTTAAGATTGGTCGAACACAAAACCAGTACAGACGCTGCCAGCTGTGCAACGTTTATATATATTTATTTCCTATCAATAGCAAAATAATTATAACCGGATGTAACCACCGTTATATAAAATTGTTCTCAACCAAAAAAAATTGTTTAAAACAAAAAAATTTAAATAAATTTTTGGGTATTTTTTTTAATAACAGTTCAATATGTTTGTTCAACATAGTTGCTGTAATGAGGACTTACATATGGCAAGTATACTTATATCACTGCCGGTTGACTCCAACCTGGAAACGGTATGACAACTGAAAACAAAATAAACTAACTCTTCCGCAAATTCAAGTTCATATTCGTGGCGAGTATTTAGTCAACGACTTAATAATCTCTAACCGCATAAACCCGTATTGCATAAAATAAATGATGAGGTGAACACGCGAGTAATCCGCCGAGGTAACCCAGTAGAAAAAATCTCAAGCGAGTTTTCACCCAATAAAAAATTATAAAAAGTTAACTACAAAATATCTGACTATCACTTTTGTCGGGTATGGCTTCGACATAAGCCAAACGTCATAGAAATCACCGAATAAAGCAATGAAAAATGTACTAATTCTCTACTAAAGATTCACCGGTTCATATCCGAAATAGTCCAGATGATGACCTTCCATGCAAAAGGTTTTAGCAGATATGCACCCATAAACTAAATAACTAAAAGAAATTTATGAAAACTTTAACCTTCGTCGGCCCCACGTTGGGCGCCATTTCTGTAATGTACCATTGAGAACGGCGGCCTAATGGGAGTGTTAGCCCGTCCGGGCAAAATATTATTAACGGCTCAACCATCTATACCAACGCCGGCCATTCGTTCACATGATTCTCCGAGTACGTATAGAGTTTAAGGAGCGGATACTCTGGTCGCTGGTACTAGCTAGCCTTCAGCGAATGAGGGGGGGAACTCCTACGCAGACTTTTTCTCGGCTTCACAAAAAAAATTTCAACCAGAGGTTTAAAAATGTATTTTGGGGCAAACGAAGGTTGCAAAAAAAACAAAACTATACCTAATTTTAATAGACCTGCAAACAAAACTTACCAACTTAAACTTATTGGTCGTCATACCATTCACCGGGTTAAAGATCTTCCAGCCGTGTTGTGGAAGGCTAACGATGTTGTTGCCGTTCCGTCATAACCCACCCAACCTGCTAAAAGAAAAGGGACTTTGGCGCTTTTAGCCCACAGCGATACTCACCACTGCCTCAACTAGCAACTATACAAATAATTTATGCAAACATTTTTCTATGCAAACTCATATCATCTTAAATTTATTACAAAATTCAAATTATTTCCTATCCCTGCATTAAGGTACGCGGCATGAACCATTTAATATATGTAGATGTGTGTATAATTCAAGTTTACTTTACAGCGGCAATCTATGTATATTAGCATTAACATTACAAATATTTCCATTAATCTCAAAACCCGTTTTCTCAAATTTGGTTAATCGAACATTTGGCTGTAAAAATTCGGTAGTGAAATCTAACATTACTCTTGAATGAAGCTAACCTTTTTCTCACCAGTTCGCTTTCGAACTTCTCTCAAAATTAACAATTAGTTTTTATGTAATTTAACATTTTTCTATTAACAGTGCATTTTCTCATAAGCTCGCTGTCGAACTTCTCTCAAAAATAACAATCGCTCTTCATGTAAATTAACATACGGTTTATTTTTTGTTTCAACATTACTTTTCCTATAGGCAACGATCTCTTTAAGCATAACATTTCTCTGTGGCTGTATACTACCATTTACTCAATAACTTTAAACTTAACATTATCCTAACATAAGCTTAGTTCTCATAATTGAATCCATGTTACACACGCATACTAATGCGAATGAAAAAAAAGTGAGCAAGTGAGCGAGTTAGCGAGACCAAAAGACTGCAACTATTCTCTACATTAGACTTATGGTTCTCAAAATTTTACGTTTCTCCCGCTTCTCAACACAAGTCAAATTTCAATAGTGTTAGTGGGTGAGAATGAGCAAATACAAAAGTAAACACAAGAGCAGCGAAGATTACTCAAATGATGTTTCGAAATGTCTTTTAATTAAACCTTCGATTGATCGAATTTTTCGAAAGTGCTAATGTTGTGGTAACATTCAAAGCTTGCCACAAAACCACTGGCTATGTTGCCACATGCCCCAAAATTGTTCCCTTAGGCCAAAAAAAAATAAATAAATATGACTATTACGGGATTTTACTTTAATTGGTTTTCAACAATCAACAAAATTAACAAACGGTAAATAATTAGCATTGGTGTTCGCTTGAAGAGCGGTTTTCTCCCAGAGTTGGTGAAAATGAACAAAGTGAAATAACTTTTGACATATGTATAAAATGACTTACCATGTTATCCTCTTTCCTCTGGCCAGTTGATGGGGATGACGGCAGCTAGCTACAATAAACGCTAGGAAAAATCACAACACTTTTATCATTTAACACCAATTCATATCGAACAATAAGAAATTCTCTTGTCATGGTTTTTTTTTTTTTTTTTTTTTTTTTTGAAATTTTAAAAAATTTTGGTTTGTATTTTCAGCAAGAAAAAAATCTAATTTATAAGTATGTCTTTATTTAATCCTCCTAGAATTTTTCCCCTTCTTTTCACCTAAACTTAAGTAATAAAAAAAATATTTTTTTTTGTAATTTAATTTCTAACTGCTCCCTGCACGATTCCTGCTCCCTGCTGCTGTTTCCTTTCGCTGATTACATTGACTTTTGATTCTTAATTTCACCGGTTGTCGGTCATGATGATTTAAGCGTACGGTATCGCAAATACCTCGCACAAAAAAAAAGGTAACCCCTTTCGTTAAGGATTAGTTTCCAAAACGACTTTTGGTTTGCAACCTCTTGAAAGAATTCTTTCTGCATTTTTTTGTCTTTAATTTTAATTTTCCTTTTGGGTTTTCTTTTTTCTTTCTCAACTTTTCTTTTTTTTTTTTTTTGCTTTTCATTTAAAAAGTCAACATTTTCTTTTTTTTCGACGCACCAGACTTTTAGAAAACTTATATTTAATTTTTAAAACTTTTTCGTTTTCGTTCAGTTATTACTTTAGTTTAAATTGGAAAAATAAATTCAATATAAATTTTTTTTTTTTTTTTTACTTCGCGGTGCTCGTCTGGCTGGTTTTGATCTCCGACATAAACTCCACTGGCCTTCCTCAGATTCCTCTATCCTAAGCCAAGTTTCTACCGCAATCCCGCTAGTTTCAAAAAAAAATTATGTGCGAACTATTTTCCATTGCAAAAAAAAAATTGTTTTCGAACTATTTCCTATGCTATTGCTATTATAATTTTATTTCCTATCCTAACATAATCAAACATATCCTATCCAATGCTTATTGCCGTTTCCCTAACAATACCATCCATCTCACTTCTTCGGGACAATTTTGCCCCGTTCTTGGCCACAGAGCCAGTCCCGCTGTTATCTTTCTGTTACCATCCGTTCCCACTATTCGCTTGAAGCCAGTGTCTTCGAAATCACGCTCTCTACATAATCGGATTAATGTTAATAATTTTTAGAACCCTAACACAATCAAAGCCCACTTCCGATGGCGACCGGATATGAATAACACTTTGGCTGGCGCATACATCTTCAACCTCACAAAACAGGTTGTTTGATCTTGCTTATCAGGATAAGCATCGGCAAACGACCTGAACACAGAGATTTATGAGCGAGAATTAAACATGGCATAAGGGATATGAATACCCATATCTACCATAAATCTTTCGCGTTGTAGGTTCCTACGACTTTGCCACTTAGGTCCTCCAACTCATAGTAGCACGATCCTTTTATGGCCTTAACTCTTGCTTTTACTCCCGTAGGTACCAGCTTCGCATTAAAATTGTTAGCTAGGTTGCTCTGCACGAAATTCCGTCGAGTAACGATTTGGCCAACTTGGAAGTTTCTACTGCGACTTCGTAGGTTATATGAGTTTGCATTTCGGATGTGTGCTTTTTCTAAATTTTGCTTTATTGTATCCCGTATGAGCTGAAAATTGTCGGTACGATCTATTTTTGCGGTGCTGTCATTTAAAAGACGTAAATTCCGGAGTAGTCTATAGTCTGACCCGTGGGTAATCATATGTTGTCCAAACACCGCAACGTATGGAGTATAGCCTAGTGATTGGTGTAAACTATTGCGAAGAGCACAGTTGATGCTACTAGTAAACTCATCCCATTCCCTTTGATCCTTTCGTATGTAGCTCCTTAGAGCTTCATTGATTGAGCGATTCACTCTCTCTGACGCATTGGATTGGAGCGAATAAACAGCGGTAGTTATATGTGAAATGCCCCACTTTCCCAACAATCCCTCAAACTCCCTACTTTTGAATTGGCTACCATTATCAGTTATAACACTTTCTGGAGTCCCAAAACAATCAAAAACATTTTCCTTTACATAGTCGGTTATCAACTTGGATGTGAACTTTTCCAGCGGTTTTAGGAATACAAACTTGGTCAGGTGATCGAGAATTATCAATAGACCAATGTTACCTCTCTTTGATCGGGGAAAAGGTCCTATCAAGTCCATATATAGGATTTGGAACGGTCTATCCGAAACAATTTGTTGACCCATTGGTGGACGTAATGGTTTAGTTTGGGCTTTAGAAGTTTGACAGTTTTCGCAGTTTTGTATATAGTCGCGAATTTGGACAACCATTCCAGGCCAATAGAACTTCCGGCGAATTCGTTCTACTGTTTTGCCTACTCCTCCATGCGCTGCAGCTGGAGGGTCATGAGCCGCTGATATTAATTGATGGCGTAAGTCGGGTGGCACATATAACTTCCACGCATCGTCATCGGTATCAGAGTTGCCAGTCGCAAAGTCTGTGCGATGGTAGATGTATCCGTCGATGACCTGAAAGTCGGGCAAGTTCGAGTTCTGAAACCGAAGTTTTAGATCTTCGTATTCAGGCGAGTTGAAAGCATCGGAGCTTAAATCAATTTCGGGTAGAACGCTCAGTTCTAGTTCATTCACTTCCGTTTCTGGCGTGTCTTCATATATTCGCGACAAAGCGTCTGCGATCACGTTTTCGCTTCCTTTCCTATGTTCAATCGTGAAATTAAAGCCCTGCAGTTTGATTGCCCACCGTGCAAGCCTTCCGCTCAAATCCGTTTGTTGCATGAGCCAACGCAAACTCGCGTGGTCGGTCACCACTTTAAACTCCATCCCTTCGATATACATACGAAATTTCTTTATTGCTAATACCACCGCTAGACACTCCAGCTTGGTCACTGAATAATTTCGCTGCGCCTTATTCAGCTTCTTTGACATATAAGCTATAGGCCGCTCTTGACCATTATCGTCTTCTTGCAACAGACACGCACCAACCCCTACTTGACTTGCATCGCATTGTAGTATGAACGGTTTGTGGTAATTTGGGTGTATTAATACTGGGGCAGAAGTAAGTTTCATTTTGAGATCGTCAAATGCTTTTTGTGCGTTTGGATTCCACTCTAAATGTTTTTTCTTGGATAGTAGCTCAGTTAGATGGAATGTAGTAGCAGAGTAGTCGTCAATGAACCGTCGATACCATCCGGTCATGCCGAGAAATTTGCGAAGTTGTCGTACCGTCTTTGGAACAGGGTATGTCTCAATCGCAGCAATCTTTTCTTGATCCACCTGGAGAGTTCCGTTTCCCACTATAAAACCTAAGTAGTTGACTTGGCTTATTCAGAATTTGCTCTTTTTAATATTGATTGTCAAGCCAGCCTTTCGCAATAATGTGGAGACTTCGGACAAGTGAACCAAGTGTTCATTAAATGTTGATGATACTACTAATAGGTCATCCAAATATACAAAAACATGCGTTTTTAAATTGTATGGTATCATTTTGTCCATCAGTCTGCACATAGTTTGTGGCGCGCTGCACAATCCAAAAGGCATTCTTTTGAATTGATACAGTGGCCTGTTAGGGATGGTAAAGGCGGTCTTTTCTCGTGATTGCTTTTCAAGACCGATTTCCCAGAATGCATCTTTCAAGCCGATCTTGGAAATGCAATGAACAGGAGGAAGCCTACTTAGCAATCCCTCAATAATGGGGATGGGATATGCATCCTTTAACGTCACCTCGTTTAATTTCCGCGAATCTATACAGAAACGGACCTTTCCTGGTTTTACAATTAAAACTGCTGGCGATGACCACGCTGAGCTAGGAGCTTCTTCTATAACTCCTAGTTCCAACATTCTATCAATCTCATCGCATAACAACTTTTCGACCGCCGCGGAAATGGGATAATGCCTTTGTTTGATTGGCTTTGCGTCTCCTGTATCGATCACATGCTCAACTACCTCTGTCAGCCCTAGCCCATCTCTCTCAAAATTTGGAAACGAATCTATTATTACTTCTAATTGCCTCTGTTGGTGGATACTCAACGACACAACTTCTTCAGAATCGTTCTCAATCGCAGTTACATGTAGACATTGAGAATCGAGCTTTACCCTGATGCCAAACTCCTTCCAGAAATCCATACCGCATATGGCTGACTGAGCAATCGAGGGTACTATCAAAAATTCTATTGTTTTCCGTTGTCCGTTGAAGCTAACTGGTATAAAAACGATTCCTCTTATTTGTTGTCGTTGGCCATCCGCTGTTTTAACATATCCATTATACTCTAACGCAGACGGCTTCTTGACCAATACCTCTTTCGCCAGCTGGCCTCCTATCACGCTTTTGTTGGCACCGCTGTCTAATAAAGCTAGTACTTGCTCCTCGTTAATCCCTATCTGTATAAATGGCCTGTTATCGGCAGGTTTGTACGCAATCGACGAAATCACAATTTTACGCAAACTCTTTTTCTGGTTCCAAAAGTTTTTCATTCGCCGCGTTGAACGAGAAACAACCTTCGGAAGGGTGGAGAAGATTTCGGCTCGGCGCTGTTTGTATTCCGCTAATCGAACATGATACGGTTTTAGTGGGCTTAATTTGGGCAAAACTGTAGGATTTGTGACAGCGGTGATGGGATTAGTTAAAAGTATACGATTTTCTACATCCGAAGCTGGTGGTTCGGATATCCTCGACGACGGACATCCTGACCCCCGTTTTCCTCCCTCCTATTACAATATTGACAACTTGGCTTGTAGGTGTCTAATCTTCCACAGCCGTAACAAAATACTCGACGCACTGGGTTTGTGCAGTCTTGGTACCTATGGCCCCTATCGTCACAATTCCAACACTTGAGGTTTTCCGATGACATTTCGGCAATTGATGCGTTATCCGTAAGGTCCTGGTCATAAGTTCCTTCCGCTACTTCGGCTATATTTCGTCGGCCTGGGAAACTTCGAGTTGGATGGCTGGTTACCACACTGGCCATGAAATTTTCATGCCGGTGGCATTCTCTTCGGAGACTCGATAAATTGGCAATGTCTAGATGTAATAGCTCATACCTAAGATCAGGCTTTAAATTCCTAACCATGGTTTCAATAAGATCCTGATCTGCCATTGGAAAACGTAGGCGATCATTCATAGCAAGTATCTCGTCCAAAAACTGATCAAATGGTTCGTTGGGTCGCTTGGTTCCTTCCTATCGTAGTCGCTCAACTGATCTTTATATTTCTGCCTCAAACCTTCACATAACTCCCCCCAATCTAGTCGTTCGGTTTGGCGGTGATGTCGCCAAAACCATGCTTCAGCATTTTCGCTAAACAGCATGTGTACATATCGGCATAACACGTTGAAGTCACCGTTCAAGGACTGACGTGTTAGCGCGTTAACACGATAAATAAAGTCTTCAACAGACATACCATTTGGTTTGCCTGTGAAGCATATGTGCCAATTAGAAATAATGTTTGAAATTTTGTTAGCCTGTAACTCGCTAGTCCGGGGTAGGGATCTTCGGTCACGGTACGGCCGGTTGGGATTCTCCTCTGGATCATTCACTGGCATTTCCTGTGGCCATCTAGGGATATCTTGGTACGAAGGGCGCTCTGCATTCCTTCCTACATTTAAATGATCTAGTAGTGTGCTTAATTCTCTGCCTATTTGAGCTGTCATTTGCTCGCGGAAGCCATTCAGGGAATCTTGGATCAGGTTTCGCACTATAGAGTCGTCTATGGCGATACCTGGAGGTTGGGCACTAGCGGTAGGTCTGGCAATTGGTCTCGGCGACCTGGTGGGAGGTGGTCTGTTATTATTTGCCCCAGTGGTTCGGGGTATTTGCGTAATCGAACGCGTGATGGGCCTATTCCTAGAAACGGCACCCCCTCTCGCGCGAAATAAATTATTCGATGGTGACGCAGTCACCTCCGGTATACTAGGCACGTTTGACACATCTGCCACTGCGACCGGTTCCCTGCAGGTCGGACATGAAGCATTGGTATCTATCCACCTACTAATACACTGTCTGTGAAAGTTGTGCTTGCAAGGAGTCTCAACTCGATCCTGCCTCACAACATCGCTACAAATAGTGCAGATTATTTCCTCATCTGCGCTTGTTAGATTTAAATTTTCCAAACTATGTCTAACCGCCATTGCAAAAAAATTTTCGATTTAAGATTGGTCGAACACAAAACCAGTACAGACGCTGCCAGCTGTGCAACGTTTATATATATTTATTTCCTATCAATAGCAAAATAATTATAACCGGATGTAACCACCGTTATATAAAATTGTTCTCAACCAAAAAAAATTGTTTAAAACAAAAAAATTTAAATAAATTTTTGGGTATTTTTTTTAATAACAGTTCAATATGTTTGTTCAACATAGTTGCTGTAATGAGGACTTACATATGGCAAGTATACTTATATATCTGCCGGTTGACTCCAACCTGGAAACGGTATGACAACTGAAAACAAAATAAACTAACTCTTCCGCAAATTCAAGTTCAGATTCGTGGCGAGTATTTAGTCAACGACTTAATAATCTCTAACCGCATAAACCCGTATTGCATAAAATAAATGATGAGGTGAACACGCGAGTAATCCGCCGAGGTAACCCAGTAGAAAAAATCTCAAGCGAGTTTTCACCCAATAAAAAATTATAAAAAGTTAACTACAAAATATCTGACTATCACTTTTGTCGGGTATGGCTTCGACATAAGCCAAACGTCATAGAAATCACCGAATAAAGCAATGAAAAATGTACTAATTCTCTACTAAAGATTCACCGGTTCATATCCGAAATAGTCCAGATGATGACCTTCCATGCAAAAGGTTTTAGCAGATATGCACCCATAAACTAAATAACTAAAAGAAATTTATGAAAACTTTAACCTTCGTCGGCCCCACGTTGGGCGCCATTTCTGTAATGTACCATTGAGAACGGCGGCCTAATGGGAGTGTTAGCCCGTCCGGGCAAAATATTATTAACGGCTCAACCATCTATACCAACGCCGGCCATTCGTTCACATGATTCTCCGAGTACGTATAGAGTTTAAGGAGCGGATACTCTGGTCGCTGGTACTAGCTAGCCTTCAGCGAATGAGGGGGGGAACTCCTACGCAGACTTTTTCTCGGCTTCACAAAAAAAATTTCAACCAGAGGTTTAAAAATGTATTTTGGGGCAAACGAAGGTTGCAAAAAAAACAAAACTATACCTAATTTTAATAGACCTGCAAACAAAACTTACCAACTTAAACTTATTGGTCGTCATACCATTCACCGGGTTAAAGATCTTCCAGCCGTGTTGTGGAAGGCTAACGATGTTGTTGCCGTTCCGTCATAACCCACCCAACCTGCTAAAAGAAAAGGGACTTTGGCGCTTTTAGCCCACAGCGATACTCACCACTGCCTCAACTAGCAACTATAAAAATAATTTATGCAAACATTTTTCTATGCAAACTCATATCATCTTAAATTTATTACAAAATTCAAATTATTTCCTATCCCTGCATTAAGGTACGCGGCATGAACCATTTAATATATGTAGATGTGTGTATAATTCAAGTTTACTTTACAGCGGCAATCTATGTATATTAGCATTAACATTACAAATATTTCCATTAATCTCAAAACCCGTTTTCTCAAATTTGGTTAATCGAACATTTGGCTGTAAAAATTCGGTAGTGAAATCTAACATTACTCTTGAATGAAGCTAACCTTTTTCTCACCAGTTCGCTTTCGAACTTCTCTCAAAATTAACAATTAGTTTTTATGTAATTTAACATTTTTCTATTAACAGTGCATTTTCTCATAAGCTCGCTGTCGAACTTCTCTCCAAAAAAACAATCACTCTTCATGTAAATTAACATACGGTTTATTTTTTTTTTCAACATTACTTTTCCTATAGGCAACGATCTCTTTAAGCATAACATTTCTCTGTGGCTGTATACTACCATTTACTCAATAACTTTAAACTTAACATTATCCTAACATAAGCTTAGATCTCATAATTGAATCCATGTTACACACGCATACTAATGCGAATGAAAAAAAAGTGAGCAAGTGAGCGAGTTAGCGAGACCAAAAGACTGCAACTATTCTCTACATTAGACTTATGGTTCTCAAAATTTTACGTTTCTCTCGCTTCTCAACACAAGTCAAATTTCAATAGTGTTAGTGGGTGAGAATGAGCAAATACAAAAGTAAACACAAGAGCAGCGAAGATTACTCAAATGATGTTTCGAAATGTCTTTTAATTAAACCTTCGATTGATCGAATTTTTCGAAAGTGCTCATGTTGTGGTAACATTCAAAGCTTGCCACAAAACCACTGGCTATGTTGCCACATGCCCCAAAATTGTTCCCTTAGGCCAAAAAAAAATAAATAAATATGCCTATTACGGGATTTTACTTTAATTGGTTTTCAACAATCAACAAAATTAACAAACGGTAAATAATTAGCATTGGTGTTCGCTTGAAGAGCGGTTTTCCCCCAGAGTTGGTGAAAATGAACAAAGTGAAATAACTTTTGACATATGTATAAAATGACTTACCATGTTATCCTCTTTCCTCTGGCCAGTTGATGGGGATGACGGCAGCTAGCTACAATAAACGCTAGGAAAAATCACAACACTTTTATCATTTAACACCAATTCATATCGAACAATAAGAAATTCTCTTGTCATGGTTTTTTTTTTTTTTTTTTTTTTTTTGAAATTTAAAAAAATTTTGGTTTGTATCATTTTCAGCAAGAAAAAAAACTAATTTATAAGTATGTCTTTATTTAATCCTCCTAGAATTTTTCCCCTTCTTTTCACCTAAACTTAAGTAATAAAAAAAATATTTTTTTTTGTAATTTAATTTCTAACTGCTCCCTGCACGATTCCTGCTCCCTGCTGCTGTTTCCTTTCGCTGATTACATTGACTTTTGATTCTTAATTTCACCGGTTGTCGGTCATGATGATTTAAGCGTACGGTATCGCAAATACCTCGCACAAAAAAAAAAGGTAACCCCTTTCGTTAAGGATTAGTTTCCAAAACGACTTTTGGTTTGCAACCTCTTGAAATTCTTCGACAAGAATTCTTTCTGCATTTTTTTGTCTTTAATTTTAATTTTCCTTTTGGGTTTTCTTTTTTCTTTCTCAACTTTTCTTTTTTTTTTTTTTTTTCTTTTCATTTAAAAAGTCAAAATTTTCTTTTTTTTTCGACGCACCAGACTTTTAGAAAACTTATATTTAATTTTTAAAACTTTTTCGTTTTCGTTCAGTTATTACTTTAGTTTAAATTGGAAAAATAAATTCAATATAAATTTTTTTTTTTTTTTTCAATTCGCGGTGCTCGTCTGGCTGGTTTTGATCTCCGACATAAACTCCACTGGCCTTCCTCAGATTCCTCTATCCTAAGCCAAGTTTCTACCGCGATCCCGCTAGTTTCAAACAAAAATTATTTGCGAACTATTTTCCATTGCAAAAAAAAAATTGTTTTCGAACTATTTCCTATGCTATTGTTATTATAATTTTATTTCCTATCCTAACATAATCAAACATATCCTATCCAATGCTTATTGCCGTTTCCCTAACAATACCATCCATCTCACTTCTTCGGGACAATTTTGCCCCGTTCTTGGCCACAGAGCCAGTCCCGCTGTTATCTTTCTGTTACCATCCGTTCCCACTATTCGCTCGAAGCCAGTGTCTTCGAAATCATGTAACATATCCGAAATAGCTCATCCGCTGTTAACGTACGCTCTCTACATAATCGGATCAATGTTAATAATTTTTAGAACCCTAACACAATCAAAGCCCACTTCCGATGGCGACCGGATATGAATAACACTTTGGCTGGCGCATACATCTCCAACCTCACAATCCTTTTCCACGTCGTCCTTCTCTTCCGTCGGTGCATGAGCGCAGATAAACGATATGGTGAAAAATCGTACTTTTATGGGGATTGCAGCGAGACGCTCGTTCACGGGTGTGAACGACAGTACTCGGTGACGGAGTCTCTCTCCCACCACAAATCCCACGCCGAATCTGCGCTTGTCTTCATGCCCACTCCAGTAGATGCTGCAAGGTATTTTGATCGTGTTTCCTCGCCCCGTCCATCGCATCTCTTGTATGGCGGTGATGTCAGCTTTTGCTTTCCTCAGGACCTCAACCAACCGGGCAGCGGCACCTTCCCTATTAAGGGACCGGACATTCCAGGTACATGCCCTTATCTCGTAAGCCTTAATTCGTTTCCGGGTGTTGTCATCTAAAACAGGGGTTCTCATATCCGAGGCTTTGTTGTTGAATTTCATTGGAACGTTGTTTTATGTGGTGGGTCCCAAACCCAACGCACAACCCGTTTGACGCCCGCTTGCAGTCGCACCACATGGTGATCAGACGCTGCTGTTTGAACCCCCCAGCAAGCCCTTAAACCAACTATGTCGGAGTGGCCTTACCAGGTTGTCGCCTTCTCACGTTTAGCTCACCACCAAACGGGTGTTCGGTGGTTACCCAGAGGATACTTGGGCGCATAGCCCGGAAAATAATCGCTCTGGCCATTCCCAGGTGAATGGCGATCAGAAACTTTCCCCACTTGCGTGGACTTCTGCACACGGCCCCATCCTCCACGATCTTTCAGGTCTGAATTTAAAGCATTTATCTCGGAATCCCGAGATACGACTATTTCCAAATATAGCCATCAAGCCATGACATGGCATTTTATTCCGGCCGGGGCTCCACATATGGGGGGGCTCTGGGAGGCGGGAGTGAAGAGCTTCAAAAGCCACTTCAAGAAGTTAACCTCGCCTCATAAATTCACGCATGAGGAATTCCATACGCTATTGTGCCGGATTGAGGCATGCCCAACTCGCGGCCACTTAGTCCAGCCTCAAATGAGCCCGCGGACCTGGAGCCCTTGACCCCTGGGCACTTCCTGACTGGAAGTCATCTACTGGCTCCGCCAGAACCCGAGGTGAATGAGAGCCCTGCCTCCCTTATCAATAAGTGGCAGAAGCTCAAGGCTCTTCATCAAACCTTCTGCAGGCGATGGAAAGTGGAATTCTTATCCGAACTTCAAAAACGAGTGAAGTGGAAGCATCCGAAACAAAATATTAAGGTGGGGGATCTCGTTGTCATCAAAGAAGACAACCTGTCTCCCAATGAATGGAGGCTCGGCCGAGTTACCCACGTACACCCCGGCGAAGATAACCGAGTGCGTGTAGTGGACTTCATTACCGAGAAGGTCAGATCAGAAGACCGTTGGTCAAGCTGATTCTGCTCCCTATGGAGGGAATGACTGGCGAGAGGCCCGGGGCCTCATCTTAACCATCCCCTTCCATCACCTCTCAGCCGTTTTAACCGCCCCTATCCCAAAATTTTCCACCCTTAACGAGGACACCAGAAAGCCTACCGCACAAGGTCGCCCCATTCTGCCACAGAAAACGCAATCGATATCGAGGCCAAAAAAACCTAACGCAGAAAGGCGAACCAATCTGCCACTGAAAAGCTATCCATCTGCCACGACAAGTTGGTAGCAGATGGTCCCACCCTCGTATACATATACATATATGTAAATTTTTTCAAATATACATATGAAAAAAAAATTTTTTTTGTCTCACCCCAACAAGCAAAGTAAACTAAAAATAAATCTTTGAAAAGCTTTCCGAAATAAGTATTAAGCTTACTAAATTCAGATTTTTTTCGTTTACAAAACGTTTGAAATTAAACGTTGTGTAATTGAAACGACACGCTGATAAAAAGCTTATCAATGTAAGCCAATAAACAATTTAGAAAGAAAGTTTTTTTTTTTTTGTAAAAGGTGTTTTCTGAAGTGTATAAAAGGTTTATTTTAAACTTCCAAAAAAATTAACAAGCTTGCTTTGAATTATGCAAAAAAAATAAAATATCTTTGCAGAAAGGCTTGTTGGGTACATGTCTGGATGCCCCTAGACTTAGCATTATAATTTAATATACCCTACCGCAGATGTTCCGAGATGTCCGGTGCTCGTTTTTTAAGCAAGCTCTTCTGTTAGGTCAGTAGGGCTTTCTTCTGAAGGGCCAGTCTACCGCCATTCACTTCAACGCCATTCATAGCAACAGCAGAGCGAAAAGATGATCAAAACTTTAGGGATATATGAACAGTAAGCGTCAACTTAAGCGTGTACGCAAATTTCGACGTCTGACTAACTGCAGAAAATTTTCATCACACAGCAAAAAAAAAAAGAGAAAAAAAGGAAAATCGTGAAGAAATTGTGCAATTGTGGACAAAAAAAATTTAGAACCTCCACGGTTTAGTAAATTTTCCAAAAAAATTCTCAAACTTCACGGTAATTACTTAACGATCTATAAACCTGCAAAATAAAAACTATATATACATACCCGCATTCATATCCGAACAAGGTAGATTTTAGAATATATCGAAGGCTAAATAAAACTATCAACTATAACTTGTTCAAATAAGAAAGTTGTATGACATCCTGCATTATCTATGGATTTTAAATTTATTGTTTATAATGCAGCTCGGGACAACAACTTATACGAATTAAAGCAAACGACATTAGATTGAAAGTCGGTAATTGTTACCTTTAGAAGACAACTATGTTATGGTATCGCATCAAAATGGAGCAGTAAGGAAGGCGGTCGGCATGATCTAGGGTCGCACTGTGGCTAGTCATTGTCGGCTGGGGTGGGCTCTTGCCAACCTTACCGTCCTGCGCCATAATCAGAGAAAAGGTCATATCATGCCTTTTGAAAACGCGGGAAAAACGCAAAAAAGCCGCGCAAAACAACTTTTAAAACAACATTCGGTTAAAACACCGGAGGCCACGGACAGACCGTTGACATTCAAATTTCAAACTCAAATAAAAAAACCGAAAAATCAAATAAATTCAAAAGAAACGGGCAACCAAAATATTTAAAATGAAAATCAAAATTCAAAAAATAATCGAAAATAGAAACGAAATTAAAACTGAAATAACGAACGGAAGATAAGAAAAAAAACAGATAAATTTAAATTAACAAAAAAAAACCCTGAAATTTTAAACGAACCGGAAATGAGCGGTTACCCTGCTGCAAAAGAAAAAAATTAAAAAAAAAGAGGCCGAACATTATAAGAGGGCGCCGCGGGTCTTGTTGCGACGCCCTGGTGCTAACCCACCCTCATCCATGGCCACCGGTGCACCAAACCGAATCCCGATGGCCCCTTACCTAAAATCCTATATGCCTTCTAAATGAAAATGAACATCACCATTCCCATTATATTACAAAGAATTTATTCATAAATCATTCTCTTAAATTAGGTTACGGTAAACAATTGAAATTTAGCCTAGCCAAGTAGATATTAGCTGGAGTTTATTACAGAACTCTAAGCAACGCAAGCGCAAAAAAAACGATTTTGAAAATCCAAAGTTTTATTTAAATGAAAAGGTGCTTCGAGCTACATAACTAAAATTACAAAATCTACAGGGTATCAATAAGATAAGTTTGGTTTTAATACTATTTCATATTTTAGTTATTATTTAGTTATTTATGTATTTTCCTCTTCGGTATTTATGTTATTTTATAAACATTATACAGTTATTTGTGGCCATTAGTTGTATTATTATGGATATATAATCCCATTTTATTATTTTGTTATTATTTATAAATAAAACCTAGATTCTTGTTATGTTAGCATTGTCTTAAATATTTTACTTATTTTAGATATGCATTTATTTCATTAGCATTATTTTAAATATATCATATTTATTATTAATTATTTTATTTCGTTTAATGGTTATTTAGTATGGGTTTTTTTTCTGTGATTTTTTTTTTTTTTTGATTTTATACCATACGCTGTTCATTTTTACTTTCGCGTAGCCAACTTTGTTTCGCTTAGCCTTAACCTAACTAATTTAGTTTCTTTTATATATTTAAGTTTTTCCCCCCTCCCAAGGTTTTCTCCTGCATTTAGTTTTGTACAAAAAAATATATATACTCTATTTATCTATTTAAGTTTCAAAACAATGAGCTTTGGGAATTTTGTTATGTATAACGAAAAAAAGAAAACTAACTACTACAGCGGTTTGGTCTCACCCGGTGGTTGTAGTAGGCCGTTAGTAGGGCGCTACTATGGTTGTTGTCTCTGTTGGTGGTTGCTGGTCATTGTATAGGGCGGCGGGCCTATATTATGGCGGCCCCCGCTGTTGTCACTGCTGGTGTTGTTGTTGCTGCTGCTAGTGCGACGGGCCTTTATTACGGCGGCCCCCGCTGTTGTCACTGCTGGTGTTGTTGTTGCTGCTGCTAGTGCGGCGGGCCTATATTACGGCGGCCCTCGCTGATGTTACTGCTGGTTACTGTTGTTGTTGCTGCTGCTAGTGCGACGGGCCTATATTACGGCGGCCCCCGCTGTTGTCACTGCTGGTTGTCGTCGTGCGCCCTGGTGCGCGTTGTTGTTGTTGCGGTTTATGGCGGTGGGCCTATGTGAAGGCGGCCCCCGCTGTTGTCAATGCTGGTGTTGTTGTCGTTGCTGGATATCCAGAAATATTGTTGTGGCTGCTGCAACTGCTGCTACTGATGTGGTTGTTGTTGTGATTTATTTTTGTTGTTCTGTGAACTTTTCCTGTTTGTTGGTTTGTTTGTTTTAGCTATTTATTATCACCAAGTTATTATTTTTGTGGTGGTTTTTGTAGTTTAATTTTGTAGCTTTAGTTTGCTTTTATATTCTTTTTGCAGATTTTTTTTTTTGTTTGTTAATTTTGTTTACGCACGCACTTTAAATTTGCGTTTATATTTATTCTTCTGTTTTCTTTTTGCAATTATCTGTAAAAACCAAAAGTTTTTGGTTTGGTTTAATATTTAAAATACGTTTCCGCATGTCTGTGAAATCACTGTTCTATAGGTTTTAGGCCGAATGCTAACAATTTTCAGATTCAATGGCAATTCTATACGACAGCATTCAACCGCCAATATACGTTCAAAAACCTCGGGAAAGGCATCAATCGACGCGTTCCGATCTCTGCACCAACAATCCGAAGGCGGGAATCAAATAATTTGTCTCAGTGAAAAGCCATTAGCAAAAAACTCAAAATGCGCTAGGTCCGATCCCAAATAGGCGGCTTCATCCAAGGTATTTATGTGCACAACACCTTTTCGCGTAGGCGACCTTTGGCCGCCTTTCAAAAGAATAACCCTTAGCCGGTCCAACCCCCGGCTACGCGGTCCACAATATTTTTGAGCAGGACACACTTTTTGCACTTTTTGGTACACCCTAATCTGTGATTACAACAACCACATGAAAATGACGAAAAATTTTCAACTTGGATTGCCAATATCTCTAAACAGACACAAAATATAGAACTTCCGCCCCCGGACCATCGACATGGAGGTCAAAACCCGTCGCCCGATACATCCCCCGAGACTCTCGGACGCACATCAGCAGCACGTGCCGTCGTACAGAATTGCCGATTCAATAGCTCAATTTAACTTGATTCAGAATGCTTTCATAAAAGTGAGCTGCGTATTTATTAGTAATTTTTTTCCGGATTTTTTTCACTACACACTCGCACACACACTGATTTTGCTGTCCAGGTATATTAATATTTAGGTACTTCACAATAGTAAGCCTATATGTAAACGCTGTAGGTTAGCTGTACAGTATATTCACACGCGTAACACGATTTCTTTTACCGTGGAAATAATTAAATTTATACTTCTGTATGTACACACATATACATATACAGAAGAAAAACAACGCAATCACTTTTTTAAACAACTTTTTCGCGAAATGCTACTAACATTTTTTTTTCTTTTTACACGCGCACGACCGCTCGGTTCAAATCATGTATACTTTTTGAATTGGTCGAATGCCGGTGACGCTGCTATGCCCAAAATTATTCACTTAACGCGACTGCGCAATGGAAAAGTTCCGTTGCCCGTTGACGTGGCGTGATTATTGCCAGGTGGAACATTCTGATTGGTCGTTACCTTCAGATGATTGCTATGAACGGATTGAACCATTTGGTGCTGCCACTTCAGCAAAAATCACGCACTTTCCCGTAGCTAAACGTCAAACCGGAAGGTGAATCAAAACTGTCACCCAACCAACCGCATTGCACCAAATAAAAATGACTATCAATTGAAAGTAAACCATAACAGGCCTGCTTCGCTTCGAAGACCGGTCGATGAAGCGAACAGGAAAAAGGTTTACTTGCAAGGAAGCCATTTCTGGGTAAAACGTGGGGCACGACTCACCCCTAGATAAGAGTCTCTAATTCTACCACGAGCTAGCCGGGCAAGCAGATCCGCCAGTAAAGGAAAATTTTTGAAGTATTTTGTTTCATAGTTTAGTAGGCTTTGCGGCAAATGGAAATTTGTTAAGTGGCTTTACCCCCACCGAAATAGGCTTATAAGAAAAACGTGTAATTTAGTTAGACATTTTGATATCGGAGAACGCGTCAAAACTCCGAGGCAAAAGGAGAATTTATTTTGGTTTCCTAGTTACAATGCTTCGCGGCTGTAGACATTTTAATAAAGGAGAACTCGTCAAACTTCGAAAATTTTTGATTCTAGTGGTTTCACCCCCACAAAAGGGTTTAGGAAAAAAATAACCGGAGAAGCTTGTTCCATGGTAAAAAAAACTTTTCACCCGGTAGACATTTTAATTAAGGAGAACTCGTCAAAACTCCGAAAGACAATCCGCATAACCGAGGATTGCCAGGTTATCCACTACTTCCGATGGAAGCGTATGTAAATACCCTATTAAGTCAATGCCCGGGGAGGATACTGGGCGAGTTGTCCCCGACCGCCAAAACGGCTAGGTACGGTTCCAAATGTCAAAATGTATATATGTAAAAAAAAATCAAAATTGTTATTGTGGGCGAATATCCGAAGCGTGAAAGCGACCTATCAGTTTCCCTGTCAGGTCCTCTAGGTCGTACAACGCATTGCCTACTTTTCGACGCACTCGGCACTTGAGGTACTTCGGCAAGAATTTGGCGTTTATGCCTTGTTTAAAGTTACTCAAAGCAAAATTTTTCCTAAAAACCTCCTGACCTTCCCTATAGTTAACTTGCCTAGAGCGTTTGTTATAAACGTTGTTTCCCCTATCCTTCGCCTGATCTAGATTCCTACGAATTTGCTCGCGAATGGTGGACAACTTATCCGCCCTAGTTACTATTGGAATGTCATCTTCCCTAAGAGTACCGAGTTTATCTAATATATTATAGGCTGAGGCGTGTTGGACCATGTTCTGACCGTATAAGGCAAAGTATGGAGAGCACTGAATTGAGGTATGCAAATCGCTTCTTAACACCGCTAAAATTTCGGGTATATGCTTGTCCCAGTCGGTATGATCCTGTTTATCTTTAAGGAAAATTCTTATTTTTGAAACAATTTCTCTATTTACGCGTTCCGACGCGTTTGCTTGCGGCGAGTATAACCCCGTCTTTATATGGGTCACCCCATAATTCTCGAGGAATTGTTTCATTTCCTTAGAGATAAACTGTTTACCATTATCGCTATGGATATATTCAGGAACCCCAACCGATGGAAAAATTTCAGAGGTAAAGTAATTCTTAACATTAACAGCTGTTGCTCTCTGCATGGGCTTCAACCAAACATACTTTGCAAAATGGTCTAGAACAATGAAGAGAAACTGATTGCGCCGCTTAGATCGCGGGTAAGGTCCTAGAAAGTCGCAATAGAACCGCTGAAATGGTCTTTCTGAAACAAAAGTGTTCGCTATAGGTGGTCTTGACTGCTGATTTGTTGACTTAACAGCCTTACAAGTGTCGCATTTCTGTACATAGTCTCTAACGTCTTTAGCTTGCCTAGGCCAGAAGTAATTTTGTCTGACACGCTCTAAAGTTTTCTGCCAACCCCCATGGTAACTCCTATTCGCATCATGTGCAAGACTTATCGCTTTCTCAGTTAACCCTGTCGGTAACCACACCCGCCATAACGAGTCCTCCTCATCCGCCACACCCTTACGAAATTTAACCCTTTTTAAAACCACGCCATCATTTACACTCAAATCTGGTAGTGCATCTTTGTTTTCCAAAATGGTTCTGCAAAGATCCAAGTATTCCGCGCTTTCAAATTCCGGCGATGCTAAGTCAATTTCGTGAGGTGGGGCGGAGAAGGTTAGCTCGTCTACATCAAAACGCGAGAGGCCATCCGGTACTATATTCAGGGTTCCCTTGCGATGCTCCATGGCAAAATCGTATCTTTGCAGTAGGAGCGACCATCGAGCCAGCCTGCCACTCAAGTCCTTCTGAGTCATCAACCACTTGAGACTTGAATGGTCAGTTATGATTCGGAATGGCAAACCCTCTATGTAAGGTCTAAACCGCTTGACACTTATGATGGCGGCGAGGCATTCCAGTTCGGTTACAGTATAATTGCGCTGAGCATTGTTAAGTTTTTTTGAAACAAACACGATTGGATGCTCAGCGCCCTCGTCATCGAGCTGGAATAACACGCCCCCTACACCTATTTTTGAAGCATCACACTGAATAACAAATTCCTTTGAGAAATCGGGTTGGGCCAAGACAGGAGCGGAGCTCAAGACTACCTTCAGCTTTTCAAAGGCCTCTATTGCCTCTGGGGTAAGTTTGAATGGTCCTGGCTTTTTACGGAGGCAATCGGTCAAAGGGCCTGCTAAATCAGCAAAATTTGTAATAAACGCCCTATACCAATTCGCCATACCCACAAACCTACGAACCTGTCGCGGAGATTTAGGGATCGGGAAGTTCTGCATTGCTTCTATTTTCCCAGTATCCACCTTCAAGCACCCGCTACCTATCAAGTACCCTAAATACCGAATTTCCTTCTGACAAAATTTGCTCTTCTTCACATTGATTGTGAGGCCTGCGTCCCTCAAACAATTCGCCACTTCCGCCAGCAACTTTAGGTGGTCTTCAAAGTTAGTGCTGCATACCATTAGATCGTCCAGGTAGACGAAGACATTCTCCCGCAGCCGCGAGGGAATTGCCTTGTCCATCAGGCGGCTCATAGTCTGCGGTCCACTGCACAGACCAAAGGGCATCACTTTAAAGTGGTACAGAGGCTTCCCAGGAACTGCGAATGCTGTTTTTTCCTTGGAAGACTCTGTCAGCTTGATCTGAAAGAACGCGTCTTTCAGATCAATGCCACTAATGAAGTGCGTGTCCTTCAGTCTGCTCAATAGGCCGTTGATATGAGGCAACGGGTACGAATCCTTTTTAGTTACCGCGTTGACCTTCCTGGAATCTATGCAGAGCCTGACCTTCCCTGGCTTCCGAACTAGAACAACTGGACTACACCAAGGCGAGTTTGACTCTTCTATAACTCCCATTTCGAGCAGCCTATCTATTTCGCTAAAAGCTTCGGCTTGCCCCGGTGGCGAAAGAGGAAAATGTTTACTTTTGATTAGGACTGCATCACCAGTATCAATATGATGCTCAACCAATCTCGTTTGCCCCAATCCTAACTTTTCGAAAGAAGGGAACGTCTCTATGATCTTCTGCAAATTGACTTTCTGGGTTGGTGACAAATCATGGAAATTTATTTCGTCATCATTTTTATTATTAAAGTCTATGCACTCCACACTGGGAAATATTTCGGGCGCCAGCGCAAAGGCTCTCCAAAAATCAACTCCGAAATAGGATTCTTGAAGAAGCGACGGAACAAGATAAAAACGAATAGATTTGGTGGAATTTTTAACGTCACTGGTAAGGAAACACACCCTAATATTTTCTGCTTGCCGCCACCCGCCGTGTATACGAAAGCCTGTAGTGGGTGGTATTTAAGTCCAATTGAATCCAAAAACTTTTCACAGTCCTTCCCAAGGATAGAGACATTCGCGCCTGAGTCCAGCAACCCTACTATGAAACTGTTTTCTATTTTTACTCGCACCAGAGGCCTTTCATCCTCGGTGAGCACCAAAGTGGTGCTTTGTAACAGTTTACGCTCCTGTTATATCTCTTCCTACATTTCAAAATATCTTCCGATACAAATGACTCTGGGTTATGAAAAATTCTCGACCTAACTAGCTCGTAATTAGTTACCCTTTGTTCCAAACTAGGTGGAAATTGCGTCTGACAGGCGACCTCCCTACTCGGGGCTTCCAAGATTTTTATTGGTTTGCAAATTACCGCTGATGACCTCGGACTATCGGAATCAGAACCGTCTGTACTGTCAGGAAAAGTTACAACTATTTTTGGGTATTCCTTCGCCAGAGTGCCACTGCTCCTTGGAAGTTAAACACTGCCTTGGAACTCTCCGCTCGCGAGGGACCTACCACTTGGATCAGTACTCGAGGCGACTCCTTGAGCACTGGCTGATATGGGGGCTATGGCGCCGAACGAGTTTCCCCCATCTTCTCGCTCGGATATTGGTTTCCCTGCCGGCGATGATCCTTTGGACATTTTGGGGTAAACACGCCTCTGTGCCCGCACTTAAAGCAGAAGGGACTCCTAATGGGTTCCTCACAATAAATATACGAATGCCCCATGGCCTGACAATTCCAACATTGAATTCCGGAATAATCCGGTTTTCTATTGCGCCGGTACTCCAACGCCTCTATCTGCGGGTCAGCTTCGCAATCCTCGCCTTCCATCCTCATGTCCGCTGTTATCGTGCGGGCCTCGTTGACCTGACGTCCATGGTAAGTGGTTCCCAATATCTTGCTTTCTTTCAGAACTTGTTCCCCTCTTCGTGCTATATCGCGTAGATCATGCAAGGTCCTGGCATCCGCATTGAAGAGCATTAGCTTAAGGCCACTGTTGACGTTCCGCTTTATTATGTCAATCAGCAGGGCTTCAGACATCGGTTCTCTAAGGCGTGCGTTAAGTGCTACTATGTCAGTGTGGAACACGTCGTATGACTCACTTAGCTTCTGCTTACGCATTGAGATTTCCATCATAATCTCGTGGTCACTTTTTAGGGTACCAAACTCACGCTTCAGTGAGTAGCACAAAAAGGGATAATTCGCGGTTGGATTCTGCTTTGTGAACAGCCAATACCATTCTTCCGCCCGTCCTGACAAAAAGAGATGAAAACTCGCAATAAGTTGGTCGCTAGAGCATTGAGTCCGCTCACATAGGGTGTCCAACTTAAACAAAAAATCAGCAACGCTTCCAGTACCATCGAAGGAAACCTTCCAATCCTGTGGTTTCACTGCCACGCTATTCGAAACGATGTTGGCCTGGTTACTAACGAATGTCGGGGCTTGGTTCCTTTCCTCCCTATTGGTGTTCCTGTTATAGGTCGCACTACCCTGCGACGATGTTACTGCGGCGTTGAGTAAGTCCATGTTCTCCCTGATCGTCCTCATTTCGTTCCGCATCTCCTCCTGCGATGTCCTGAACAGATGATGTAGCACGTTCACCCACGAATCTACAGGAGGGACCTCGGCATTGTTCCTTTGCGTAGTGATCCTATCACCTAAAGTGTCAGGAGGTATACGGTCTTGAACCGAAGCTCTAGCTTCCCCCTGTATACCTGTTAACACGCCAGTTGAAGGGTTAAAAATATTTTGCATTGGATCTGCTGCCATGGACGAGTCAAGGATATTAGTACTAGCTGGTCTATCCATTTTGTGGTTGGAAGCAGGATTCAACACTATCCTGGTCGGATCTCCCCCGCCCGGACTACCTATTGGAGAATGCAGTACCAGAGGCCGATTGGTGGGTTGCTTCGGAAGCGCCCCTCCACCCTGACCTCTAGGCTTGCCCCCACTTCCTCGCGCAGAGTTCCTAGTAGGCATGCGTTCAGCCGACTGATCCATATTGAAAGGAAAAATCTCCAACCACGTTAGATAAACAAGAAAAATATAAAAAACGTATTCGGTTACAAGGGGCGGTTGGAAGGTATAACAAGTCAAGATTCACTCCCCCACCCTATAATACCGACGATTGCAAGGTTTTGAAAAATAAAAATTTAATTAATGCAAATTTTCCTAACCGATATTTGCATCAACTGATTACCGCGAATATGTCAAAAAAATAAATATATACATATAAATATATATATGCTGAAAGAAATTGATTATTAGTAAATATACGTGTTGAAATGTACTATGTAAAAAGCAAAAACGGTATAAAGTTTGGCAAAAGCTAGTTGTGTATTTATATATTTAATGGGAATGCTGACATCCCAACACCTGAAGGCATAGGTATATATAAAAAAAAACGAAATAACACTAGACAAGGACATTCATCCAGGTACACCTACCGCAATGCAGGGGTGGTTATAAGACACCTCGCCCTGAGACATGTTGGTGTACCATGGCGAAAATTGCCAAAATTTTAAATTTATTTGGACTCCAGTACTTCGAACCGCAATGCAGGGGCTGCTAAAGGCTGCCTCCCTGAGACTGGTCGGAGCACTGGAGACCGATAAGAAAAAAAAACGTAAAAATTGGCTTTTAATACCCCTCCGCAGCTGCGCCGCAATGAAGGGATGCGGTTTGGGGCCGCTTTTCCCCAGACTTGCGCAGTTGGGAAGGGGTGTGCAAAGGGGTCCCCACCCTTCCTCCCGCAATGCAGGGGCTGCTGAAGGCTGCCTCCTGAGACTGGTTGGAGTAGTAGGGATCCCTGCAAAAAAAACATACAAAAAGAAACGAAGACAAAATAAAACAAGTTCGGCAGTCAAAAAAAAAACTAATAAACCCAAGAAAACTAAACCCCACTTAGCGGACATAATATTTTCCCGAAGCCGACATCGGACAACAGACCCGGGACAAAAAAAGGTATATTACAAAAAAAAACTAAGTGCGTTTAGCACTACCTCACCGGGTGAAATGAAAACTTCCGGTGGACATGACGTTCAGTCTCGTGGAGCCCTTAGCTACTGAACACGATGACCAATCCGGACAACTTGATCAGTCGCACCATCCAGTCGCAACGCAGGTGGCGGCTCCTGGGCCTGCCTACTTGGGACTTACGGGATAGTGAAACCTCACAAGCTGACCAGAAAGTCATCGAGGTCAGCGCCTCGGTTTCCACGTTGGGCGCCATCTGTTATGGTTTCGCGGGCGCCCTTAGCTACTGAACACGATGACCAATTAGGACAACTTGATCAGCCCCACCATCCCGTCGCAACGCAGGTGGCGGCTCCTCGGCCTGCCTACCTGGGACTTACGGAATGGTGAAACCTCACAAGCTGACCCGAAAAGTCACCGCGGTCAGCGCTTCGGGCCCCACGTTGGGCGCCATCTGTTATGGTATCGCATCAAAATGGAGCAGTAAGGAAGGCGGTCGGCATGATCTAGGGTCGCACTGTGGCTAGTCATTGTCGGCTGGGGTGGGCTCTTGCCAACCTTACCGTCCTGCGCCATAATCAGAGAAAAGGTCATATCATGCCTTTTGAAAACGCGGGAAAAACGCAAAAAAGCCGCGCAAAACAACTTTTAAAACAACATTCGGTTAAAACACCGGAGGCCACGGACAGACCGTTGACATTCAAATTTCAAACTCAAATAAAAAAACCGAAAAATCAAATAAATTCAAAAGAAACGGGCAACCAAAATATTTAAAATGAAAATCAAAATTCAAAAAATAATCGAAAATAGAAACGAAATTAAAACTGAAATAACGAACGGAAGATAAGAAAAAAAACAGATAAATTTAAATTAACAAAAAAAAACCCTGAAATTTTAAACGAACCGGAAATGACCGGTTACCCTGCTGCAAAAGAAAAAAATTAAAAAAAAAGAGGCCGAACATTATAAGGGGGCGCCGCGGGTCTTGTTGCGACGCCCTGGTGCTGACCCACCCTCATCCATGGCCACCGGTGCACCAAACCGAATCCCGATGGCCCCTTACCTAAAATCCTATATGCCTTCTAAATGAAAATGAACATCACCATTCCCATTATATTACAAAAAATTTATTCATAAATCATTCTCTTAAATTAGGTTACGGTAAACAATTGAAATTTAGCCTAGCCAAGTAGATATTAGCTGGAGTTTATTACAGAACTCTAAGCAACGCAAGCGCAAAAAAAAAGATTTTGAAAATCCAAAGTTTTATTTAAATGAAAAGGTGCTTCGAGCTACATAACTAAAATTACAAAATCTACAGGGTATCAATAAGATAAGTTTGGTTTTAATACTATTTCATATTTTAGTTATTATTTAGTTATTTATGTATTTTCCTCTTCGGTATTTATGTTGTTTTATAAACATTATACAGTTATTTGTGGCCATTAGTTGTATTATTATGGATATATAATCCCATTTTATTATTTTGTTATTATTTATAAATAAAACCTAGATTCTTGTTATGTTAGCATTGTCTTAAATATTTTACTTATTTTAAATATGCATTTATTTCATTAGCATTATTTTAAATATAGCATATTTATTATTAATTATTTTATTTCGTTTAATGGTTATTTAGTATGGGTTTTTTTTCTGTGATTTTTTTTTTTTTTGATTTTATACCCTACGCTGTTCATTTTTACTTTCGCGTAGCCAACTTTGTTTCGCTTAGCCTTAACCTAACTAATTTAGTTTCTTTTATATATTTAAGTTTTTCCCCCCTCCCAAGGTTTTCTCCTGCATTTAGTTTTGTACAAAAAAATATATATACTCGATTTATCTATTTAAGTTTCAAAACAATGAGCTTTGGGAATTTTGTTATGTATAACGAAAAAAAGAAAACTAACTACTACAGCGGTTTGGTCTCACCCGGTGGTTGTAGTAGGCCGTTAGTAGGGCGCTACTATGGTTGTTGTCTCTGTTGGTGGTTGCTGGTCATTGTATAGGGCGGCGGGCCTATATTATGGCGGCCCCCGCTGTTGTCACTGCTGGTGTTGTTGTTGCTGCTGCTAGTGCGACGGGCCTTTATTACGGCGGTCCCCGCTGTTGTCACTGCTGGTGTTGTTGTTGCTGCTGCTAGTGCGGCGGGCCTATATTACGGCGGCCCTCGCTGATGTTACTGCTGGTTACTGTTGTTGTTGCTGCTGCTAGTGCGACGGGCCTATATTACGGCGGCCCCCGCTGTTGTCACTGCTGGTTGTCGTCGTGCGCCCTGGTGCGCGTTGTTGTTGTTGCGGTTTATGGCGGTGGGCCTATGTGAAGGCGGCCCCCGCTGTTGTCAATGCTGGTGTTGTTGTCGTTGCTGGATATCCAGAAATATTGTTGTGGCTGCTGCAACTGCTGCTACTGATGTGGTTGTTGTTGTGATTTATTTTTGTTGTTCTGTGAACTTTTCCTGTTTGTTGGTTTGTTTGTTTTAGCTATTTATTATCACCAAGTTATTATTTTTGTGGTGGTTTTTGTAGTTTAATTTTGTAGCTTTAGTTTGCTTTTATATTCTTTTTGCAGATTTTTTTTTTTTGTTTGTTAATTTTGTTTACGCACGCACTTTAAATTTGCGTTTATATTTATTCTTCTGTTTTCTTTTTGCAATTATCTGTAAAAACCAAAAGTTTTTGGTTTGGTTTAGTATTTAAAATACGTTTCCGCATGTCTGTGAAATCACTGTTCTATAGGTTTTAGGCCGAATGCTAACAATTTTCAGATTCAATGGCAATTCTATACGACAGCATTCAACCGCCAATATACGTTCAAAAATCTCGGGAAAGGCATCAATCGACGCGTTCCGATCTCTGCACCAACAATACGAAGGCGGGAATCAAATAATTTGTCTCAGTGAAAAGCCATTAGCAAAAAACTCAAAATGCGCTAGGTCCGATCCCAAATAGGCGGCTTCATCCAAGGTATTTATGTGCACAACACCTTTTCGCGTAGGCGACCTTTGGCCGCCTTTCAAAAGAATAACCCTTAGCCGGTCCAACCCCCGGCTACGCGGTCCACAATATTTTTGAGCAGGACACACTTTTTGCACTTTTTGGTACACCCTAATCTGTGATTACAACAACCACATGAAAATGACGAAAAATTTTCAACTTGGATTGCCAATATCTCTAAACAGACACAAAATATAGAACTTCCGCCCCCGGACCATCGACATGGAGGTCAAAACCCGTCGCCCGATACATCCCCCGAGACTCTCGGACGCACATCAGCAGCACGTGCCGTCGTACAGAATTGCCGATTCAATAGCTCAATTTAACTTGATTCAGAATGCTTTCATAAAAGTGAGCTGCGTATTTATTAGTAATTTTTTTCCGGATTTTTTTCACTACACACTCGCACACACACTGATTTTGCTGTCCAGGTATATTAATATTTAGGTACTTCACAATAGTAAGCCTATATGTAAACGCTGTAGGTTAGCTGTACAGTATATTCACACGCGTAACACGATTTCTTTTACCGTGGAAATAATTAAATTTATACTTCTGTATGTACACACATATACATATACAGAAGAAAAACAACGCAATCACTTTTTTAAACAACTTTTTCGCGAAATGCTACTAACATTTTTTTTCTTTTTACACGCGCACGACCGCTCGGTTCAAATCATGTATACTTTTTGAATTGGTCGAATGCCGGTGACGCTGCTATGCCCAAAATTATTCACTTAACGCGACTGCGCAATGGAAAAGTTCCGTTGCCCGTTGACGTGGCGTGATTATTGCCAGGTGGAACATTCTGATTGGTCGTTACCTTCAGATGATTGCTATGAACGGATTGAACCATTTGGTGCTGCCACTTCAGCAAAAATCACGCACTTTCCCGTAGCTAAACGTCAAACCGGAAGGTGAATCAAAACTGTCACCCAACCAACCGCATTGCACCAAATAAAAATGACTATCAATTGAAAGTAAACCATAACAGCTACTAAAACACATCCGAAATTGTCGGGAAATGTATCAAAAGACGCGTTTTGACCTCGGTAACAATAATCCGGAAGCGGAGTTTCGACTTGTTGTCTTAGTGAAGAGATATTTCAAATCAATGTTGGAAATTTTCTGTCATTTCATATGGTTGTTGTAATCACAGATTAGGGTGTACCGAAAGGTGCAAAAGGTGTGTTCTGCGCAGAAATACTGTGGACGGCGTAGCCGGTGTTGGACCGACTAAGACACTTAATGGAATTGTCAAAGAGCTGTCCCCTTACGAATGGGACCTGATGCATCGTATTGAGAGCCACGGGCATGGGCTAGACTAACCGCCAAAATCGCTAGCATGGCCAATGGGAACATAACCCAGGTGCGTCCATACGGCAATAACGACCAACCGTTATGGTTGAACGTTGATCGTCGCTTTGTGGATCCCACAAAGTCGAACGTTCAGCTGCAGCTTCACTAGCCGGTATAGTTTTTACAGTGTTGATCACTTTAGCTGCTTTATGTGTAGTCCTTATTATCTACAGACGCAAGTCAACACAAGCGGAGCGTGAATGTAAACGTATACAAATACAAATAATAACATTGGAAAGTAACGTACGTTCAGAATGCAAACAAGCGTTTGCTGAGTTACAAACGGATATGACTGACTTAACTGCGGATTTAGAAAGTAGCGGAATTCCTACACTTGACCACATCAACTACATTATGAAAGTATTCTTTCCTGGAGTTTCTGATCACCCGATTCTACTAACACCAAAGATAACAAAACTGCGAGTATAACACTGTTCAGTTTATATAAACTGTTCTTCATGTTTGGAATCACATGATCCATTCTGTGGCTGGTGTTCTTTGGAAAAGCGGTGTACTGTACGGTCTGCATGTCAAAAGGATACCTCTGCCGCTCGCTGGCTGGCACTAAGCACGGGCCAGCAATGCATAGATTTTGAGTCTATTGTTCCTGATAACATACCTATTACAGAGCTTAGTCAAGTACAGTTGGTGATTCGTACCCTACCAGAACCTTTTAATGGTAAATGTCGTTGCGTTTTTGGAAACTCTACTCCCATCAACGCAGATGTATCGGAAAATGGGTTAGCTTGCATAACCCCGCCAATAGAAGAGAGGCCTAAAATAAGTGCGTTCTGCTTCCACTTTCCGTTCGAAGTTCTGAAACTAATAAGGATTTTGTGTCACGATCTTTCACTTTTTTTGACTGGTCGCGACATAATACTTGTCAGAAATGTGTACGCAGTGCTTGGGTATGCAATTTGGGCATGTTTGATAATAAATGCATTCACAAAATGGAGCAATGTAGAAATATGGAGAGTATAATTAGTAATGAAAAAATTTGTCCCCATCTGAAATATCTAAATGAAATAATAATGTTGCCTGTGCAAGTTCCAAAGGAGATTAGACTGGAGATTGAAAATCTTCCCAAGCCAAAAGGTGCCCATTCAGGATTTTTGTGCACTGTCCAAATAGAAACATCACAAATGCTTTTACCTGCTCGTGTTGAATCTAATAAAATAGTTGTATGCGAGAAGACACCATATGTATGAAGCAAAAGTGGATATAATATGGAATCGACAACATTATATTGACACAGCAACAATTCATCTGTATAAATATAGTGTGTTGGGTTCACATCACGATACACGCGCACAAAAACGGATTGCCCACCTGAAAAGAAAGAAAAACCATTAATATTTGCATGCACTTAATTGATACATAAATGCATATACACACAAAATGTGTCTCAAAGCATGCGCCGGCCGCCACAGCGTTTGAGACATATTTTGTGGTTAAGTACACTGCGCTGCTACCGAAACGATACAGAGTTTCGGGCAGCGCTAACAAATACTTACCTTCCCCAACATGTTTCCATGCGCCGGCCAGGCGATCCTCCAACGTGAGGTTGCATCTCCTTTACCCTCCATGTCCATCTGAAAAGAAAAGAAAAAATTGGTTAAATACATTTTTAAATTAAAATTTATAATTTTACTTACCTTGCAGAGCTGCCGAACCACGCGTGCCGGAAACAAGAAAATTATGAATTGTTCCAATTCAATGAATTTTCTTTGTTTCTTTTTCACGATTTTGCAAAATCGTTAGGACGCAAATATATGTATGTATGCAAGTAATTACCCACCACTCTATGCTACTCTCATTTACTCGCAAAAATTTGCGAGTATATGTCTATATGCATAATTTTACCACCACCCTAGTGATGCTATATTTTGGTCAACGGGTACCGACATCCCGATGTGCCAAAATCGGTACCGCTCACTGCGGGGTAAATAGGGTGACGAAAGCTACGTTCGTACCCGACCGGCGAAGAGGCCGATTATCGTAAAATGCAAAACTAATGCGGCTGGATAAGTTTTCAAAAAAATAAAAAAATTTTGAAAAAAAAAAAACCACTTTTTGGTTTCACGCTAAGAATTTTTTTTTTTTTTTTGTTCTTTTTTCTCGGGTTTTGTTTGTTTTCGGAGGGGCAGGACTGTTTCGCCCACAAAACAACAAAAATAAACCCGACCACTCACCACATTCGCACTCTCTACCCAGCACGGTACCGAAACCAAGTACCGAAAAAGCGAAAATGTCGCTGTGTGCACGGTACTAACGCCACTTATGACGGCGACTATGCAAGTAAGAATAAGAAATAAATCCCTGCATGAGGGCCAGTGGCGAATCGAAATATAAGGTGGTCAACGCAATCAACTTGTCGCTACCGTGCCGGGCGGGTAAACAAATAACCAATTCCTGTAAAATAATATATTACAAGGTGGCGCAAAAGTAATCCTCCTATCAGAAAATGCTATAAATTTTGCGATTGGCCCCTAAAGTCAGTTCTGTTTTGACATTTGTGTAGTAAACACATGCGAAATACACGTTATAAAACAATGTTACGCTACACTGCTCCAGAACGCGGAATATTGCTGACTATTTATTTGACCAATAATCGGTCGGGGCCAAACGGTTACTGTGAATGGTGAGCGCTACAGAGCAATGATCAACGAGTTCTTTTTGCCGCAACTTGATGAATTGGGATTGGAAAACATGTGGTTCCAACAAGACGGTGCAACAGCACACACTGCACGTGCCACAACCGATATGCTGAACATCGGAAGCTTACTTTTGCGCCACCTTGTATTAGGCATATAAGTTGGCATTATTGCTATTGTAGGATGCCGACAAAATTAAGAATACGTTTGCTTCGTTCGAGAGTTGTTTGATAATGAATCCATATATCTCTTCCAGAATAACATGTAAAGTAAAACTACTTGATGTACAATGTATAATAGTTCAACAACGAAAAGAAATACTACTATAAATTAACAAGTATCTTTGAGGAGAGAGTTTGAGAAGCTTCACACAAGTACGAGTATATCACTATATACACAACCCAACTTGCTGCACTATTGCCGTTGAAATTTATAACCTCCGAATGAGGTCGCTCGACAAAGTTTTTTTGTTTCTTTTCTTTTTCGGTCATCTGCAGCATGGCTCGCTACGCCTCCCTCCGCAAACGGGCCGAACGTCTAGCCATGCCCGCTGTCTGGCGAAAGCCACCCTTTGCGTTCGTGCACCCGATACCAGGGGATGGCGAACCTGCAGCGCCTTAAGGAAGTTATCCGGGCGGGCTACTGCGATAACTGCCTATCGATGGTCCATTGCGCCAGGGAGTGCACTAGCGACGCCAGGTGCCGGTGATGTGGTGGAAAACACCACAGCACCCTCCATCTGCCAATGGACGATCCACCACGCGCGCCTACGCCCTACAAGAGCTGGGCCCAACAAATGAAGAGGCCGAACAAGAAGAAGCGTCACTGGACGCAATTGAGGACGAAGCGCTCTCAATCCATGCGTCGGAGACCACTTGGACGTCAGAGTATAACGAATTCCCCGAGCCGAGATTGGACCCACAGCCGTTCCGACCGGCGCAAGGAGTATCAGACACACTGCAGTTCCGACCCCTGCTAGCCCACGAGCGGCGCAACATCACGAGATCACCGCACCGCGCCCCCAGCGCTCATCACAAACCATCCAACCGTGCTCCACGACGCGCACACCACGATCGCGGCAAACATCCACTGGCCACTAAGCCGCGCCAGCGATGTCCCACCCATGACCACCGCAGCAATCGACGACCGTATGACGAGACCAATGAGCGTAGACTGGCCTCTCAGCCGCGCCAGCTACGCACCGCCAACACCGCGTATACCACATCTATCGAGGGTAGACTGGCCCCTCGGCCGCTCCATCTACCGCCCATCAGGGGCTTCCGCGACGGATTCAGCCGAGCTCCCATCGTGGTGGGTCCACCGCCGACTGCGATTGTGAAGCTGGAGGTCGGGGGCGGACTGCTGCGCATCCGGGCACTCATAGATGCCTGCTCCCCCCGAACAGCCATCGACCGCAGTCTCGCCGAAGAGTTAGGGCTGCATGCCACCCACTATGGCGGTGAGCAAGGGAAAGCACGGAAACAGCATGACGCTGACGGCCCACGCGTTATGCATTGCCAGATTTCAGCGAATCAGCAAAGCCAACAGTCTCGACGCGCGAGCTGCTGCCCCGTATGCACATATAAGGCTGGCTGACCCACAGTTCCACCAGTCAGGACCCATCCGGCTGGTTCTCGGCGGCGATGTTTATGGGGACATTATCACCCCGGGTACTCTACCACTGTCCTTTGGGCCGTTGCTTGCCCAAAGCACAATTTTTGGTTGGGTACTGTCGGGTTAGCACGTAAGGTTAGATTTAAGCGTAAAAAACATTTTTTTTTCTTTTTTCTTGTTTTTTATTTAATAAAGATAATGTAAACCATTTCCTGGCAAGAAATTTACAGCGCTTTTATTTTTTAAAGTTTCTTCCTCCTATTCTCTTAGCTCTAGGTGCGAAACGATGGAGCCACCAGAGAAGGCCCAGCAAACCGTCTTCCAATACATTGGAACGAAGACAAAACTTCCACCTTCGGGAGGCAGACGACTGTGACAGCGCCAGCCGGCACTCACCATCCTAGTTTAAGTCCGTAGCTTAAGAGGATGCGTGGCGGGGTAAGATGTTGCGTATCGCAAGGGGGCCGGCATGTTTAGGCGAGATGCCTAAATTCCTAAAAAATGTGCCACCCTAATGTAACTTTAACGCCCTTCCAATCACTAACACCAACCCACCCACCTGTGTGGGCATGCATGCATATTCGTGTTTTGTCACCTCCCCTTAAAACCGGAGGATAATTTTCAGGTTCAACGGTTGTCCTCGATTGGAAAACCGCCTACTTCTTCAGCGACACTCAACGCAGTCACATCGTCACGGCCACCCCAGGATTCTCCACCGCATCGACATATTGAAAGGTAAAGCAATTGTTCTGTAATCATATTTCATCCAAATATACGGCCACTTTATTATAACGAGGATTCTCGTTTTCTTATTTCTTTTCCTGTTCAAAACCACAATTCGACCGCGGTGCTTTCGAGCCACGGCCGCTCCAGCGAAGCATCACTGTCGCAGTTGTTCACAGAATATGGTTGGATGAATGCATGCCTGAAGAGTGGAATCTAAGTGTTCTCTGCCCAATCCACAAGAAGGGCGATCCTGCAAACTGCGCCAACTATCGCGGAATCAGCCTTTTGAATATCGCATATAAGGTCCTATCAAGCGTATTGTGCGAAAGACTGAAGCCTGATGTGAACAGAGTGATTGGACCTTTTCAGTGTGGCTTCAGACCTACCATCGACCAGATTTTTACAATACACCAAATCTTGGAGAAAGCCCGTGAGAAAAGAATCGACACACATCATCTCTTTGTTGATTTTAAAGCAGCTTTCGATAGCACGAAAAAGAGCTGCCTATATGCCGCTATGTCTGAATTTGGTTTCAGAGCAAAACTTACACGGCTATGCAAAATGACCTTGAGCAACATCGCCAGCTCGGTCAGAATTGGGAAGAACCTCTCCGAGCCGTTCGAAACTAAACGAGGTTTCAGACAGGGTGACCCCCTATCGTGCGATTTCTTTTATTTAATGCTGGAGAAAATAATACAAGCGGCAGAACTTAACCGCGCTGGAACAATATTTTATAAAGCGTGCAACTGTTGGCATATGCTGACGATATTGATATCATTGGCCTTAACAACCGCGCCGTAACTTCCGCTTACTCCAAATTAGAAAAAGAAGTGGAGAAAATGGGTTTGGTGGGGAACGAGGGCAAAACGAAGTACCTTCTGCCACTGTTGGCAGCAATAATTTCGAAATAGTAAAAAACTTCGTTTACCTGGGAACCAGCATTAACACCAACAATAATGTGAGCCTAGAAATCCGACGAAGAATTACTTTTGCAAACAAATGCTACTTGGGACTGAGTAGGCAATTGAAAAGTAAAGCCCTCTCTCGACGAAAATAACACTCTACAAGTCACTCATCGCACCCGTCCTGCTATATGGTGCAGAAGCGTGGACACTAACAACATCTGATGAGGCGACTCTGGGAGTATTCGAGAGAAAGGTTCTTCGAAAGATTTGTGGACCTACATTAATGTACATGAACCTGTACCTGGATCGAAACTTAAAACCGTTACAAATCTGTGTCAAATTCCAACCTGTAGTCCACCGAAGCAAGTAGAACTATTGAATACCACCCTTTATAGTTAAAGTAGTCTGTAGCTGTGTGAGTTTAACTTGTTACAATATCCATACCGAAGTTGGGCTAGAGTGGTTCGAGTATTTCTTGGGATATTAGAATCTTCTTCGGCTACAGGTGGAGATTGAGCGTTTATAAAGCGTTTTTTAGAAAAATCGCTTCACCGCCAACTGATGACTTTTGTATCTGCCCGTCTTCAGAAATCTCGGATCAAACGTTACAGTGGATGTTGATTTGTGCTTTCTGTTCTCGTAGTAATGCCTACGGCGATGTGACCTTATAGTACTGTGCTGCCTCTTTTCTGTATAGTTGGTATTAAAGGACCATAATGATGCATTGCGTAGCGGTTCTCAGAGCGGACGAGGATCTCAAGGTTAACCATAGATTACCAATACCGTCGGAGAAGCTGCAAGTCTTAAGGGATTTTACACATTTATCCCGTTTGTGATGGTCGATAATCGTTTGATTTCCGTTGTTTCCTTATCCTTCTCGTCGGGATGAAGCATGTCGAAGCTAAGTCGATGATGTTGCGCCGTCAGGGGCCACAGCGGAATGGATTAGAGAACTCTTCGTAATTAAAGTGATTGGTAGCTTTTGTAACATAGTTTCTAATGTGTTGCGAGTAAAAAAAATGTAAGTACCATATGCCCCATTTAATCTCATCTGAAAACAAATATACGGGATCAATTCGCGGAAAATACGGAAATAGTCTCATATATAAAAAGTTATGCAGAAATAACTCAGACACAACACTGAAAATATTTCACGAGAATTCCCGAAATTAACATGAAAGGAATCTAGAAATGGCTTTTAGGAAAATGCCGCAGGTGCTGAATATTTCAGTTAACCCAAAGTTAACCCGAAGGCATTCCATAACACTTCCTAAAATGATTTATAAATGAACCTTTCCTGGTCATAAGCGACAGCAATGAGTCAAACGATGTTTGGTTGTTTTGTTATTTCCGTTCATTTAAATTGTTACATAATAAATTGTTACTTTACCAACAGCACTTAGGCACGCACTGTTTCCTCGCTAAGAGGATATTTATTGAGGTACATTGGCTGCATTACACGACACACTTCTGCTCAGAAGCATTAAGAGAACACACACAGTTGACTTGGATACGCCAAAGAGGTTTCCAATGGTTCTATATTCTGCCGAAGAACCCAAGACCAATACCTTGATAGCAACCCTCTTTTCTAATGACACAGCCAGGCGGAAATTATTATCCTTTTTGGCAGTCCCTTTTACACTGTCCACAAGTTCTTCAAAAGCTGCTCCCGGCATCCTGAAGTTTTCCTTAAAATAATCCTCACCACTTTGGGGGACTTCTTCTTCCCAAAAGATACTCCGACGAGGCTGAAAATTATGCTTGGACTTTTAATCTATATTTTCCCTAATTTAGTTATGATTGCCTTAACCCAGTACTGTTTGCGTGCCTTTCTTCTGGTAAATATCAAACAGCCTAGTTATTCATATACATTTCGAATTTTCTTATTTTGGCTCTTGTACGGCGTCGTTTTTGTTTGTATAAGTTGCTGGAAATTTTTTAAGTTCTTTCCATTTTAAGGTGGTTTATATTAAATTGTCAAAACAAAAAATATTTTAAATTTAACTGTCGGACAAAATGAGCCAATGCCGATATAAACACATTCGCATTACTGGTCTGAAATCACGCATTTTGGATCAGTATAAATGAGTTATAACGGTAGTATGTAACGGCATAAACGGATCGAGATAGATATTGACTAATATATATGAAAATGTTCAGGAAGAAAAGAGAAATTGAGTAAGGCATGTCCGTCTGTCTATTAACACGATGAAATTTGGTATACAGATTCCTTAGCACTCATCTCCGAAGGCTATTAAAATGGTCGAAATCGGATGATAGCCACGCCCACTTTTTATATATAGAATATTTTAGAAAATATAAAAAAGTTATTATTCAGTATATAATACACTTTTTAGGATGCAATTTCGTGTGTACATAAACTTTAAGGGAGAAAACAAATGTTTAAAGAAATTTATGAAAATGGGCGTGGCACCGCCCACTTTTGATTAAGTCAAATTTAGAAATAATATGATTCATAAATCAAAAACCGTTCAAGATATCGAAACGAAATTCAGCACGCAGGTTTTCAGGTATGTAAGGAATGTTCCAGGGAAAAATGGGCGGGATCGGTTTGGTATACGCCCACTTTTATATGAAAGATTTCACTTTTAAAGTTTCCGTAAAAAAAGAAAGTCAAAAAGTTAAAAGTTTCCAAAATGGGCGTGTCCCCGCCCCTCTTATAGTGGATTATTCCACAAAACTTTTTATGGCATAACTCCGGTAAAAACTGATTTATCGAAACGATATTTGGCGAAAATCTTGAATATATAAAAGTAACTGTTTGTTGTAAAAACGGGCGAAATTTTTAATGTCCACGCCCAGTTTTTAACATAGTTCTGAAAAACTTGTTTGTAAAATGTAAACCCGATATTTCTATAAATATGCAAGCTATATCAATCATATCTCTATATTTAAATAAGACTCAACCGCAAAAAATTTTGTGGATTTTGAGGAAGTAGGCGTCGCGCCGCCTACTTTTCAGCAAAAAAATTCCGCTATTTTCAAAGGCGACTACTTGTAATTTTAACTAGATATTCCAATGAAAACTGGTTAACAGGTTCTCAATAGTATGTAGTATACTCCTACCAAAGAGTTCCAAATATGATAACACACAAGCAAAATATCCGGGCAAGTACTTAATAGGTCACTACAATAGGTAAGTTATATATGATGTCTATTGGAACGATTTTTCGTCATCCCTTGTCAAATTTGGTTTTGAGACAAACCGGTTTCGGCGTTCTGCCATCATCAGTGTGATATATCTTTTTTGATTTTTATGCCTTTCGTGAACATGAAATGTTTGCAAGTATGAGAAGAAGAGATGAGCACATAAATAAAAATACTGAAATGATTAGGACGATGAGCTGAGTCGATTTAGCCATGCCCGTATCTCCGTCCGGCTGTCTGTCTGTCCGTCTGTCTATTTCAACGTAAAATTTTCAAACATATGTATGTATTGGAATTTTTTATACAAATAAATTAATTTACTACTCAGAACTGATTACAGAAGTGTTTTTATTGAAAACAATCAGCTGGCTTTATAATAGGAACTTAAAAAGAATAAAACAGAACTGCATAAATTCGGATCTCAAAATATATCACTACTAGGTATTTAGTTAATTTAAAGATATGTGATACTCACGGTTAAGGATGTTAGGTTTCGGTCCAATATTTCCCTTTTGGCAGCTACGAGATGTAGGCTGGTACTACGTTCGGTTATGATTTCGGTGCCTTTGTGCACAGATGTATGGCGTATTGTCCCCGTTATATGATATTGTTCCACCTTCGTTTCCTTACGCACAAAGCACTTTAGTGCACAAATTTATACTTATTTGGAAAGTATGGTTTCTTGTTGTTTTCAGCAAAAATGCAAAGATCAATATGAATTTAAAGTTGGCCTTTGTATGTTGTCTTTTTTTTTTGCTATTTACGTTGAATACAGTTTTAAGTAATTTCACAATCCATACACCTCACCAACTAGCCGAAAATCACAAAACGTTTGGGAAGATAAATTTACACCAATTGTTATATTGAAACAAATATATATATAATAATTTGGTATGCAAATCCTGCGGAAAAACAAGAAGAATAAAAACCGGTGCAAACCAATAACAATAAAAAAGTATGGCCGTGGTGTGGGGTGTCTTGTGCGAGGTTGCCACACGACCCAAATCGTTCCAAATTTAATACTCTGAAGTGATTAAATATAATGTAAGAATAATATGATGTGATATAATACATGTGTTATGAAATTATTTACAATTCATGGGAAATATATAAAGAGTATTATTTTATGTACTAAGCGCCTAGTGTAGGGTCCGAACAGCTTAGGGGATAAGGATCCGTCCCAGCTTCTTTTTGTATGTGTGGTGGTGCAGCCCAAAGAACCGGTAGCTTTCTGTGGAGGTGCACTGGTTGGTGTGATGGTGCAATACTGATATGCCCTTGCGACTAAGAAGCGTTGTTGCGGCTGCATGGCCGTGAACACAGGGCACATCAGCAGTGCGTGATGACGCATACACATGCGGAATTTCCGATAATCCGGTACTGGTTCGCTACGGCGCGGGCTGGCTGCGGGCAGGGTCACTTGCGATGCCAAAGAGCGGCGTGTTGTTGGGACCGGAGGGCGTTGACGATCCATTCTGTTAAAAAGAGAGAATAATATATATGCATATTAGTTATACGCCTGGGATTAAGCATAGTTTTAGGGAGTGCCTAAGTGATGGCCTGAGAGTTTACGATAGCACGAGCTTTGTGGACTGTATTAAGTTAGAGAGATGGGAGCGGGCACTGACGGCCCTCATCGCTCTTAGATGACGGTAGGAAACATAGTTTTGTGAGATGTCTGTTGAGAATACCGTTCTGGGTGCGTATTTACCTTGGGATTCCAATTCATTTGGACTGCATTACTCCTGGTCATGCTGCTGTTTGAGATCGCCATTTTTTGAGAGAGTGCGTTCCATTCCATGAAACTGTCGTAGGGCAGTACGGGATTGGATTAGGCCGATATCGTTCGGTTATAATGATTTAAATGGGAGGCGAACCATATGTCGACCGTCGTCCATTCGATCTTCGGGGGTTTCCACTTGAGTTCTTGGTATCTCCTCAATTTCCCAGAACTGTCTCAGCTGTTCATTTAGTTGAACATTTGTAACTTCCCACGCTTGGCGGGAATGTGTTCCAACCTTTTCGGGAGTTTAGCTACTTATGATCCATCCAAAGGTTGTATTTTGAGCTAGCAGGCTGGGAGAGATCTTTTCTATGCCTTAATCAAATAAATGTTACCGCTAACAAGTTTGGGAAAGTCTTAGATTTAGTGTATGTTGATGATATAAACCAATTTTCTGTAAATCGTTGTGATCCGTTGGTTATACCAGAAGACCTTTACCACCCTTCTTTGGATATAGTCTACGAAGCCATAAGTAATTACCAAGGTACTCAATGCTACTCATGTAGTAGCTTTGATTTTAACTTTTCCAAAGCAAACTACAAGAAATTAAATAAAGAACTGTCTAAATTAACTTGGCCTGAATTTGGTTGTGATATCGATCTAAACGTCTCACATTTCAATCAAACTATTTTCTGCCTATTTATAGTTTAGTTTATAGTTTATTCATAAACGTAAATTTACTTATGATCATGCTACACAAGCTTGGTTTACTAAAGAGCTTAGGGCTATGAAAAATAGGAAAACGCGATCATTTAATTTATATAAGAAATAGGGATTAAATAAACATTGCTTACTGTATTCCATTCTACGTCAGAAGTACATAGATTTAAATAAAAAGTGCTATAAAGCTTATATCTCTAAAACCAAAAGAGACATTATTCTCAATCCAAAGTCATTTTATGGTTTCGTAAATTCTAAACGTAAATTATCAGGTTTTCCCTCAGCCATGAAATAACTTTCAAAATTATCCCTATAAGCTACACGGGACAAATTCAATTAATTCACCAATTATATGCGCCAAAGATGTTCTAATTTACCTTAAAAGAATCTTTTAAATACGGTCCTGATAGGATTGCTACATGTTCCTTGAAAAAGTGTGCGAACCATATTTACCAAACCCTTACCAATTTGTTCAATCTATCACTAAAGTGTGGTGTTTTTCCAACTGCGTGGAAAGAATCGTTTTTTCTACCGCTGCATAAAAGCGGGAGTAGGTCTTCTATAGAGAACTATCGTGGCATAGCAAAGCTTTCTGCCATCCCAAAATTGTTTGAAGCTATTGTTACAAGTCAACTTACGGGTCCGATCTCTACTTTGATAGCTGACTGCCAACACGGGTTCAGTAAGGGAAAGGCCACAGTTACGAATTAACTTGAGTTTACCAGTCATGTCTGAAATAGCTTTAGAAAAAATCTGCACACCGACGTTATTTATACGGATTTCAGCAAAGCTTTTGACAAAGTGTGTCACTCATTACTTATTCATGAACTCGATCAGTTGGGCTTCCAGCCGAGTCTCAATCGCTAGATCCCTTCTTACCTTAGTGACAGGACACAAAGAGTAGTGTTTAAAAATTTAGTATCCGATGTCATTTATGTCTCTTCGGTGGTTCCTCAAGGAAGCCATCTTGGCCCGATTCTGTTCTTGTTGTTTATAAATGATATTTCTACAATAATAAACTTTTCAAAAATGTTAATGTATGCTGACTACGTAAAGCTTTTTATGTCATTCGCGTCATTTGAAGATAGAAATAAGCTACAATCAGATCTAGATACCCTAGTTACTTTGTGCGATTTAAATTATATGCCACTTAACCTTAAAAAATGTAAACACATGGGTTTTTCGCGTGGAATTTTTCAGCGGCTTCCTATACAATTAAAGATTGTAGTCTTAAGCAAGTGTATGATTTTGTTGACCTGGGGGTTCCTATGGACTATAAACTCAGTTTCAACCGCCATATTAACACAACAGTCAATAAGACTAGAGGTGTCCTAGCATACGTTAAACGGTGGTCTAAAGAATTTAGCGACCCTTGTGTAACTTAAGCCCTCTTCACTACATTAGTCAGATCTATACTTGAATACGGTTCTATAATTATTAACCCGCGTTACCAGGATCATATAGATCGCCTAGAATCAGTTCAAAAGCAATTTTTACTATTTGCCTTAAGAGATTTTCATTGGGATCCCTTGTATAATCTGCCACCCTATACGAATCGTTTAAAACTCATTAATCTGGACACACTTTCTAGTCGGAGGGAAATGCTTGGAATTATTTTTATGATTAAATTGCTAAATTGTTCACTATCTAGCCCATTGAAGTGAACTTCAATGTACCGTCTCGTCCCTCATGGAATTTTAAACCTCTAGTCTTAAAACAGTGCCGAACCAATTTTCAGTTAAATGAGCCTTTTCGCTGTTTGTGTCAAGATTATAACTCTCTTTCTGGTAGATTTGATATTTCAGACTTGCTTTTGAGCATAAAAAAATTAATTATTTCTATCCTATATTCATAGCTACTAATTGTTTCTTATTCTTTGACTTCTATATTAACTTATAACAATAATTTTATTCTGTTAACCAGTTATTTTTTAATGTATAAGCTATCTTATATCTACTTTACTTAGCTGATGAGGTTTTCTCTTTATTATTTAGCATTATTTGAGGGATAAAATCACTACCCAATACCAGATAGATTTGGGATGGGTTCTAGGAAGTCTGGTCCGCTAATTTGAGATGGGATTATTTGCGCCTTTGGCTGTCATTCAGCCCGACTGTTGTGAGCTACCTAGTGAGGCGGGTAAGCACTTTTCCCTGGGCCTTTATTTTCACCTTATTGTGATTTGAGACCAGGGTCAACAAGCACAGCTTTTTGGATGTTTGTACCACTCCGCCTCCCATACCCGATATTTCCAACAGGGAGTGGGTATAGGGAAGCCCGAGTTTGGTCCGAGCTTTAAGGGATATAAAGCTTCCTTCGGAGCCTAAGCTTAAATAGATCCTCTTTATGTTCTACCAAGACTATTGCTCTAGGGAGTATGATTTGTCTATCATTTTAAGCATGGAACGATTGTACTTGGGATGCGTTGGGGTTGGAGGAATCTCCTTCCTGGGGTACGGCCTGGCTGACGTCCTGAAGCCTGGCGTTGCTGGCTTCTATTGATGCTACCTGGGATCCTGTCCTTTGAATTCCGGAACTGGTACTGGTGGCTGCTGTGTCATGAAGGGTTGCCGGCCTTGGCAGTGCATGCACGTTCTCGTGCTTTGTCAGTCTTTCAGCAAATGAGTCTGACCTAAACAATTCTCGCAAATATTAGTTTCTCTCACGAACTTTCTGCGCTCGGAGAATGGCAACTTTTTATACCGGAAACAGCTTTGTAGAGTATGGGTTGATTGTTTGCATAATTTGCAGGTATACAATTTTTGGTGTTCTGTGGCGTGACATTTTGTATGTGTAAGGGAGTTGTTGCTGTGGTTTTGGGGTTGCGCCTGCCTGAGCTGGGGATTGTTTTGACTGGGGTGAGGCCTTGAGAAGTTTGTGGAGGGTGGATTATATCGGGGTTTGGCTGGTCGCCATTGATCCACCCTTCCCACTATCTCGTACCGAGTGGACAGAAACTGGTTCATTTGGGCCCAGTTCGGGAGGTCTCTTCTGGAGCTGAAAGATTGCTGCCACAGGGCAACTGTATCCCCGCCCCCCCCCCGTTTAGATTGCAATTTTCCTCAATTCTACTATTTCATTTTATAATTATTTTATTATGTTTAAAAAATTTTAAAATATATAGACACTATTGATATTACTTACAATAATTAGCTTTGGTTATGCAAGTTTTCATTGCTCTGTAAATTTGCTTTGTTGATTTGAATGATATCCGTTAACGTTATTTTTCCGTAAAATTTTTTATAATTTCATTTTGAATGTACATCGTTTTTAATTCAATATTTTCTTTTGAATTTGAAAAATAATAATCACTTGTTTTTAGGTTTTTAGTGAACAATTCGTATATTGCATCTTATTATTTTCAACTAGAATAACTATATTTTCTTTACATATTTGGTTTGTTAATAAGTTTCTGGCAATTTTAATAGCAAAAGTGTCTACATCAATTTCTACTACTTCCAGCTCTTTGTTTTTAATAAATTGACCATTTTAATTATCTTAGCTGTTTATGTTCTTCAAATTTGTACGCTTTGTTGTTATGTTCAAAGATTTTTCAATTTCGTAGTCAATCTCATTAATCGTTGGGTATTGGTATAATGTACATATCTAATTTGAACATTTACAAAAGTTACAGGGATTTGTATACTAAGCATTAGAAATGTATTATTTAAAACTGCTGCTCAAGATTGTAGATATTTTAGCTTATTGTAGTCAACATCATACTTCACTGTTTCTGTTGGATACACTGGATGTTATCCAATGATAAATTATACTGGCAACGCTGTCAACAAAGCGCAACATCGGACAGAAAATCGTATTAACGATGTTTTTACACAGACGACCATCAGCCGACTAATCATATTAAATTGAATTATTACAATTATTATTATTTGACTATCTTTTCTTCGAATAAACGTAAAATTATATTGTTCGCATAAACTAAAACGCGTGTAAATCCATAACAAAACTTGGCGACGAGAGTAAAAAAAACATAAAAAAATTGCAAATGCAATTGAACAAGTCCTAGCGGAGACACAACAAGCTAAGCAGGAGATACTTCGCAATGTGGTGACACGAATTTCAAATAACCAATCAACAAATGTAGCATCATCGCCAAAAGGAACAACGAATGGACGTTCTGTCAAAACAAATACAAGAATTTGTTCACGCACCCGAAGAGGATCACACATTCGAAGCTTGGTATACAAGGTACCAGGATATTTTCGAAAAAGATTCTAGCCGGCTATGCGATGCAGAGAAAACAAGGCTTTTGCTGCGTAAGGTCAGTTCTGCAGTGTACCAGCAAATATGCACCCATAATACAGGGTGGCTAATGAAAGCCGCTACCAAAAAAAAATTAAATAACTTTTTTCTATTTGATGAATCTGGTTAATTTTTATTTTATTTTGCAGATTGACTTTTACATTTAACAAAAATGGATAACTGGGACACTGAAACAAGAATTTGGATTGTCCGCCGCTATCACGCACTGGAGTCCGTAGTTTCGGTTCAAAGAGAGTATAGGCGCACGTTTGGCGGCAATCCTCCGAGCAGATGGACCATAATAAGACTTGTAAACAATTTTGCCGAGCATGGGACAGTCAACAGAAGACCTTACCATCGAAACCCTTCAGTTCGAACGGAGGAAACAATCCCTTCTGTAGCTGCTGCCATACAAAACAATCCACGTGTTTCGACAAGAAGCTTATCTGCTCAAATGGGTGTAAGCAGACAGTCATTACAGTCAATTATGCACAAAGATTTGGACTTATTCCTATATAAAATTCAAATGGCCAACAAACTGAACGCTGCAGACTTGCCGATTCGCTTGGAATTTTGCCAGAAGATGCTTCAAATGGTGGAAGAGGATGGAAACATGTTGAACTGTCTTTTCATGTCTGACGAGGCCCAATTCGATTTAAACGGCAACATAAACAAACAAAATTGTCGAATATGGAGTGCTTCCAACCCACAGATACTCCATGAGACGGAATTGCATCCACTTCGTGTCACAGTGTGGTGTGCAGTTTCATCACGCTGCATTGTCGGGCCCTACTTCTTCGAAGAAAACGGTCACACCGTTACGGTTACTGGAGACCGTTACTTGAGCATGTTGAGAGAGTTTTTCTATCCAGAATTACGCCGAATGAGAATTTCTTTCAACTCTGTGTGGTTTCAGCAAGATGGTGCAGCTCCTCATATAGCCCAACCTGTTATGACAGAATTGCGACGAAAATTTCCCAATAAGCTGATATCCAGAAACTCCACATTCCATTGGCCACCCAGGTCGCCTGACCTTACTGCACCTGACTTTTTCTTGTGGGATTATTGCAAACAGGAAGTCTTCAAAGCAAAACCAACAAATTTGAATGAACTAAGGCAATCCATTCGAGAAACAATTGCGGCTATTCCTGTCTCAACTCTCCAAGCAGTAATGAACAACTTTTTGGTAAGATGCCGCACATGCATCGACGAGCAGGGGGGGCATTTAAATTCCATTATTTTTAAAACTAATTAAGGTATATGTAATAAAATTTAATGAGCTTTAACATGAATAAAAGAAAAATAAATTCCATACTCTGAAAAAAAAATTATTTGAGTTTCTTAATGTAGCAAAATTCATCAGCCACCCTGTATTGCCTGCCAAACCAAACGAAATTAATTTTAAAACCACTTTAAGTAAGCTAACTTCTATGTTTGGTGAAAAACAATCACTTTTCAGCACGCGCTATAAATGTTTCCAAATAACCAAACATGATTTGGAAGACTATACGGCGTATATAGCAAGAGTGAATAAGCAATGTAAAAAATCCAGGCTGCAAGAGTGTACCAGTGACAACTTAAAGTGGTTAATATTTGTCAGCGGGCTACAACCCACAAAAGACGCATTATTTCGAAATGAGATCCTTAAGATGCTTGATGAAGAAAAGCCCAGTAAACCAGTTACTTTAGACTTAATCAATGGTGAAGTTCAACGTATATTGCAACGCCAACAAGACAACAAGATGATCGGTAATACACCATTGATTACACACGCAGTTCGTAAACAGGTAAAACAGTTTAAAAAAGATGTTACAAAACCACCACATTCTCCATGTCGTTTCTGCTCTTATGCGAGTCACAAGTGTACACAATGTGGAACCACTGGTCATAAAGAAGGATATTGCTCTGCAAAGAAAAAAACATTCAAAAGAAACAAGCAGCAAAAAGACAGTTCGCAGCAGCAGCAGCAACAGATTCCGAAAACGCAGCAAACACATAAACAATCAAAGTCAACTGAGACAGCCGCACAAACGAGAACGATAATCGACTTCTCACAGCTAAGAAGGCACATACAAATTTTAATAAATGGTGTAAAAACCCAATTACAGTTGGACACAGCTTCAGATTGCACTATGATTTCCGATGACGTATGGAAAAGTATACACATGCCAACGTTATGTGCAACAAAACATACAGCACGTGACGCGAATTGCAACAAAATTTGTTTCAAAGGCAATATTTTTGCATACGAGTATATCGCTTACTAAGGTGCATCAAAAAAAAATAAAGGTTGTAGTCACATTGGTTGATGACCTCAATATAGCCGGCGCTGATTCCTTTGAAGAGTTTGGTCTTTGGGATATACCTATAAACGCATGAAGGTACAACTCTCAGAGAATGAAGTAGAACAAATACGCAAGTTCAAGTCAGAATTTCCATCAGTTTGGCGGAAAGAGCTAAGTCACTGCGAGAAAATTTATATTCATCTACCATTGAAGCAAAATGTGGTACCGAAATTCTCTCCAAAATATCCAGTCCCGTATTCAGGGACAAGAGTGGTAGAAGCAGAGTTAAACCGACCTCGGGATGCAGGCGTCATCACACCAACAAACTTTTCAGATTGGGCCGCACCAATTGTAATCGTAAAACATCCAAATGGTAAAATCCGAATTTGTGCAGACTACTCAACCGGTCTCAAAGCATGTGTAGAGCCACATTTTCATCCAGTACCATTACCAGAAAACATTTTCGTGAATCTTAAAGATCGTAAGTATTTCACACTTTCTGATTTTAATGACGCATATATGCAATTTGATGTTGACGAGGCAACTAAAACTATTTTGACTATAAATACACATCGTGGATTATATAAATTCAACAGGCTTATACCTGGAATTAAATCAGCACCAGGTGCATTCCAAAAAGCGATCGAAAAAGTTTTAACAGGTGTTTAAGAAGCAACTCCATATTTAGACGACGTTATTGTCGTAAGCATTCATTTCAGCCAAAATGTAAAATCGATTACACAGGTACTACAACGTCTTGCAGAATATAACATTAAGGTGAACTTTGAAAAATGTGAATTATTCCAAAAACAAGATTAAATACTTAGGTCATATTTTTGATACAGAAGGTATTCGTCCTGAATGTTATAAAATAATGGCTATCATAAATTTGCCAAGACCATCCAATGTTAGTGAACATAGGGGCAGGGTCTTGGAGCACAAATTTCTCATGCCATGACAGATGTAACAGAAAAAGCTGTAGCACACGTATCGAGATCACTGACTCCGGCTGAGAAAAACTATAGCCAAGTTGAAAAAGAGGCACTAGCTTTAGTTTTTGCAGTAAAAAAAGTTCACCGCATGGTATATGGTCAACAATTTATATTGCGCACTGACCATAAGCCATTACTTGACATTTTCTGATCAAAAAAGGGCATTCCTGTACATTCATCAAGTAGACTACAGAGGTAGGCTTTCGCCTTAATGTCATATAACTTCATAGTTGAACACGTAAAAACTGAACATTTTGTAAATATGGACACCCCATTAAATCAAGTTGATGACGAAAACTTTGTTATAGCTTGTGCCACATCAGAATATAGTATCAGGTCCATCGTACATGACAACATGAATACAATACCAATTGCTCACCATATGATTGAAGAATCTACACGTAAAGATGCGCTATTACAACAAGTAATGTTTCATGTCCAGACATCCTGGCCAGAAGACACAAAATCTTTGCAAAACACCGAATTGGCCCCATATTTCAATCGCAAGGAATCACTTTTGGTTGTTGATGATGTAATATTACAGGGCGAACGCTTAGTTATTCTATCGACATACAGACATAGCTAAAACAAGTAAGGAAGTCTAAGCTCGGGTGGAACCGAGCATTATATACCTAGTAGTGATATATTATGGCATCCCAATTTACGCAGGTCTATTTTAATGCCTTCAGTTCGTATTTGCGTTCAAATAGACAGACGGACAGACAGATAGACGTATCGAGAGACGGTAATGGCTACATCGACTCAGCTCATCCTCCTGATCATTTCAGTATACTTTTTGATGGGGCTATCTCTTTTCTTCTTATACCTACAAACGTTTCATGTTCACGAAAGGTATAAAAATCAAAAAAATATACAACTTCGCTTTTGCAGTGGGGTATTAACTACTTGCCCGGATATTTTCCTTTTCAACCTGAACGTTTTGATATACATTAATAAATATATATCTCGATCCGTTTATGCCGAATGAAGTAATATACCTTCTGTGCGTAAGAAAAACAGATATAAAAAGTGTGTGTCTTTTTTAGGCGTCAAAGAACTCAACCGATCTGTATGAAATTTTCACAATATATACTTGGGTTCACTGGGTACAGCATAGACAATATATGGTTTCGGAAAAGTGGTCGGAGCCACGCCCCCAGGCTATATAAAGTTTCAATTCGTCATAACTCCGAACTGTTTTGGTCTAAATTAATGATATTTGGATATATGTGTCACTTAGTCATTATCTACCTAATTTTGGAAAAGTTGGCGGTGCCACGCCTAGATATTTTGTGTTTTGTTTTTGCTCTTGAACTTTCACCATAGGTTCAGGAGTTCGCTGGGCACGACACAGTCTGTATATAACTTTTGGAAAAGCCCCCAGGTTATATAGAGCTGCAGTTCGGTATAGCTAGGAGTTTATTTAGTTCAAGTTGATGACATTTTATATATAGATGTGTTTTAGTATATTATAAAATGGAGAAAGCAAACAACGAATTTCAGCATTCTTTTGTAAAACTGAGAGACTAGTTTGCTTTCAAATAGACAGACGGACGGAAAGACGGACATGGCTAAATCGACTCCATTCATCGTGCTGATAATTTTAGTGAACTATTCTCTTCTTCTTCTCATACTTACATACATTTAATGTTTATGAAAGGTATGAAAATCAAAAAAGATATTTAACTTCGCTATTGCAGTGGGCTATTAACTACGTGCCCGAATATTTTGCTTGTGTGTTTACCGGTGTCAGTAGACCGTGTACTTACGTGTTCGCTGTTCGTTTTAAATTATAGACAAACTGATTCATATATAATGATGTGAATATGTTAATTTTAATGTTTAGGAAGTAATTATTATAAAATAATGTATTGAGTTTGAAGTGTTATTAGAATTAATATTGTACTTTCCGATTCGTGCCGATGTGCATGCGTTTTGCCAATTCGTTCAACTCAACTCTCGGTTTTTCTCAAACTTCTGGTCAGTGTTAGTGATACTATCGCGCAGTGGCAGAGTTGTATTCTGTCAGGGGTGATATTAAGTGGAGTGACAACTCGGCCCTTCCTGACCTAAATCGTCCTCGATTTCTTCGTTAGTATCAAGTTCCGGACTATTACTGCACCATGGCTTCATTTTCTCAGCGGTGTATACTGAGCAAAATTTTTTATTTGTAATTTGATAGCCCGGTATATCTTCTAACAAGTAACGGTCGTTGCCTAAAACTTTTTTAACGGTATATGGCCCACGATATTTGGGTTCGAGCTTTCGGTATTCGCCCGTGGAACCTGGTTCATTTTCGATAACGACAAGGTCTTCTTCGGAGTATATTTTTGGTTTTTGGCGGCGCTCATCGAATCTTTTCTTCAACTTTTGGCGTTCTCTTAAAATATTTTCGGCGGCCTGGCTGAGTTTTTCCGCAGCAGGTAGTGGTGATATTTCGTCTTCCAAATCGTCGTGAACAGCTGCAAGCAATTGATTAGTCACCACGTCACGCAGTTTGAAATCAAAAACCAGCTCGTTTGGGCTAAAACCTGTGGTTGCATTTCGGCGAGAATTTATCGACCATTGGAGATCTCTTAGTACTAGATCCCAATCTTTCCGTTGTTCGGTTGTTGTTCTCAGATACGTCAAGATACTCTGGTTGGCGCGCTCGACCTGACCATTTGCACGTGGAGTTCGGACAGCTGTTTTGATATGTTGTATATTATAGGTGTTGCAAAAATCTTCCTAATGCTTTGGATGTAAATGATGTACCTCTGTGGGTTATTATTTGAGACGGAAGACCAAAATAAGTAGTGATTTCATTAAGGGCTTTAATTACGTGAACTGTCTTCGTATCACGAGTTGCTTTAACAATTAAAAATTTGCTAAAAACGTCTGATATAGCCAGAACATAGCAGTTACCACGCTTGCTGCGATTAAATGGACCCATATGATCTAAATGAATACGATGGAATGGTATCGGTTTTACTGAGTCGATATGAAGTTCTCCCTCACTTTTTCCCGATCGTTGTTTCTGATAGCAGCAGGATATGCACGCTGCAATGTAACTTTTTACATACCTCCTCATTTGAGGGAACCAATAAGTTTGTCTAATTCGCTCAAGGGTCTTCTCTAGCGCAATGTGACCTGCATCGTCATGACAGAATTTTACAATGCGCCACCTTACGCCTTTTGGTACCACAAATTTCGCAGCATCAATTTGATTTTTGTACAGACGATGATTTCGCAGTATGTAGTCTTTTTTTACTGTACTTTCTGTTGGTGATTTGATTGTTCCATTTAAAATATTTATATGCTGTCGCAAATTTTCATCCTGCAGCTGCATTGTCAGCAGCCAATCGTTGATATCGTTGTTTACGGTGAAAACAAAACCAGCAGGTTCATCTTCTTTCGCAGGTTCATCAGGCATTCGGCTGAAAGCATCCACATGCTGCAAGCGGCTGCCTTGGCGATGTATGCTCACGAAATCGTACTCGAGTAGCTTGAGCCACCAGCGTGCTATTTTTGGTTTCATTTCCTTATTGTCCTTTACGTGAACAATAGCGGAGCAATCGGTGAACAGCTTAAACTGTTTGCCTAACAAGTAGATCCGGAACCGTTCTAAGGATTCCACCACAGCCAGGACCTCCAGTTCATAGCTGTGGTATTTACTTTCGGTATCGGTGCAATGACGACTGTAGTAGCAAACGGGATGCAATTTGCCTTCTTCGTCGGTTTGCAAAAGCACACCTGCCAAACCCACACTGCTAGCATCAGTGTGGACTTCATGCTGAGCATTAAAATTATACAACAGGAGGACGGGTTCTTTTGTAAGGATATTAACGAGCGTTTCGAAAGCACTTTGCTGCTTAGGACCCCAGGTAAAATTTTTAGCGTAGTCTTTTGTTAGTAGCAAGGTCAGTGGTTTAGAAATAATAGAGTATTCGCGTACAAATTTTCGAAAGAAACCCGTTAGACCCAAAAATCTTGTTACCTCGGTGATGTTCGTTGGTGGTTTGAAATTCTTGATAGCCGTTACCTTGTTTGTCCCGGGCGTAATACCATTTTCAGTCACGGTATGCCCAAGATAATTAGTTTTCGTAGCAAGAAATGTACACTTATCGGGGCGCAGAGTCAGACCTGCTTCTTTAAGTAATTTTAGGAACCGGTCTAAGCGTAAAATTCCTTCACAAATTGTTTTGCTAGGGATCACAATGTCATCGAGATATATAAGCACTTCGCCCGTATTCATTTTGGACGCAATTTTATTCATAATACTTTGGAATGTTGCCGGCGCGTTCACGAGACCGAAAGGCATACGGTTGAATTCAAAGTGTCCGTCAGATGTTACAAACGCGGTATACTGTTTCGCGGATTCCTCGATCTCAATTTGATGGTAACCCATACGAAGGTCAAGTGTTGTGAAAAACTTATTTCCCGCTAGTTGTGCCAACTGCTCTTCCATGTTCGGCATGGGAAAAGGTTGCTTTAACGTTATTTTATTTAGACTACGGTAGTCTACACATAACCGATATTCTTTGTTCTTTTTTTCGACTAGCACTACCGGCGACGAATATTGAGATTCACTCCGCCGGATTATTTCATTCTCTAATAACTCTGTAACTATTTCAGTTATTATCGGTCGCTTTGCGAATGGGACGCGATACGGTTTCAATTGAATTGGTTGATACTTTTGAGTGTAATTTTCATTTTAGATATGCTGCACTTTCCGAGGCTTGCAATACTATCAGCGAAAACACCACGATATTCGCGCATTACATTACAAAATTGTTGTTGTTCATTGTCGTTTAACCCCAGAGGATCACAAATATTACGTACTTGTTCAACGCGGCACTCAACATTTTCAGTAATCAACCGTTTATCTGATCCACAAAGGACGTCCATACCGAGGAGAACGTTTTCACAAATTAACCCGTCACTCACAACTACCATGTTTGCATTTAATTTTTGACCATCAATTATAACCATCGCATTTAGTTTACGAGTGGAGACGTATTCTCCACCTCCAAAACCTCGTAACACAGTTATTTCATTTTTATGGGCACCTATTTGGTCAGAAAATGTTTTACGAACTAGGGTTCGTCTGCTGCCAGGGTCAACAAAAGCACTAGTAGAATTTCCGTTTACAATAATTTGTTTAACAATACCGTCATTAACGTTCTCGATTTTTCGCGTAACCGAATCAACGATTTTATTCACATTCGCCTTTTTTTGGGCAGTACACTCTTCAGTTTTATGGGTAGTGCGTTGGCAATTTGCACACCTTGTTTTCTTCTGCGGCTCAGGGCATTTAATGGCAAAATGCCCCAATTTTCCACAATTAAAACACTTTACGTTAGTCGCGGACCGTGACTGATTCGAGTTAGGTAAAACGGGAGACTGTTTATTATTTGAAATCTGCGGTTTTATAGCGGGTGGTGTGATTTTCGGTTTATATGAATTGTAAGTAATATCGTTATACAGGGTGGCTAATGCAAGCCGCTACCAAAAAAAATTAAATAACTTTTTTTCTATTTAATGAATCTGGTAAATTTTTTTTTTATTTTGCAGATTGACTTTTACATTTAACAAAAATGGATAACTGGGACACTGAAACAAGAATTTGGATTGTCCGCCGCTATCACGCACTGGAGTCCGTAGTTTCGGTTCAAAGAGAGTATAGGCGCACGTTTGGCGGCAATCCTCCGAGCAGATGGACCATAATAAGACTTGTAAACAATTTTGCCGAGCATGGGACAGTCAACAGAAGACCTTACCATCGAAACCCTTCAGTTCGAACGGAGGAAACAATCCCTTCTGTAGCTGCTGCCATACAAAACAATGCACGTGTTTCGACAAGAAGCTTATCTGCTCAAATGGGTGTAAGCAGACAGTCATTACAGTCAATTATTCACAAAGATTTGGACTTATTCCCATATAAAATTCAAATGGCCAACAAACTGAATGCTGCAGACTTGCCGATTCGCTTGGAGTTTTGCCAGAAGATGCTTCAAATGGTGGAAGAGGATGGAAACATGTTGAACTGTCTTTTCATGTCTGACGAGGCCCAATTCGATTTAAACGGCAACATAAACAAACAAAATTGTCGAATATGGAGTGCTTTCAACCCACAGATACTCCATGAGACGGAATTGCATCCACTTCGTGTCACAGTGTGGTGTGCAGTTTCATCACGCTGCATTGTCGGGCCCTACTTCTTCGAAGAAAACGGTCACACCGTTACGGTTACTGGAGACCGTTACTTGAGCATGTTGAGAGAGTTTTTCTATCCAGAATTACGCCGAATGAGAATTTCTTTCAACTCTGTGTGGTTTCAGCAAGATGGTGCAGATCCTCATATAGCCCAACCTGTTATGACAGAATTGCGACGAAAATTTCCCAATAAGCTGATATCCAGAAACTCCACATTCCGTTGGCCACCCAGGTCGCCTGACCTTACTGCACCTGACTTTTTCTTGTGGGGTTATTGCAAACAGGAAGTCTTCAAAGCAAAACCAACAAATTTGAATGAACTAAGGCAATCCATTCGAGAAACAATTGCGGCTATTCCTGTCTCAACTCTCCAAGCAGTAATGAACAACTTTTTGGTAAGATGCCGCACATGCATCGACGAGCAGGGGGGGCATTTAAATTCCATTATTTTTAAAACTAATTAAGCTATGTTTAATAAAATTTAATCAGCTTTAACATGAGTACAAGAAAAATGAGTTCCATACACTGAAAAAAAAATTATTTGAGTTTCTTAATGTAGCAAAATTCATCAGCCACCCTGTATACGCTATAATTCATTATGTCTTTCAACAAGGCTTGACAACTTTGGTATTCGTTCGATATTTTGCGTTTTAGCTCGTTATCATTTATACCGTTTATAATGTGACGCGCGATACTGGCTTCCGATAAACCACCTTTGTTACCGAGCGCTAGCATCTTATAAAAATATTCGACTGATGATTCTGTTTGTTGACGTTTAGTTTTAGTTAGCTTGATATGGATATCAGCTTCATTGACAAAACACGGAAAGTCGTTTAAAAATTTACTAACAAATTGTGGCCAATTTACAAATGCACACGGTTGCGAATCGATCCGACTGTGGCATAAAATTCGCTCGCGTATTAGTTGTTGTTGTCACGAATTGTTGTGTGTTTGCCGTATACATTGTCGGTACCGGCGACGAAGACAATGTCGGCAGAAAATTTGGCACATACGGGGTATGTCGCGCATCAACGTTTTGCACTTTATTTGTTTGCGAATTTAAGAAACATTCTATTGTTTTCTCAAGTGCTGATAAGCGTTGCCCCATTGTCGTTTGCTGCTCATCTTCACTTTCACCCGCGTCGTCAACATTTGTTTGTAAACGATTCATTAATTGATTTTTCGTGCCAGACGTAGGCAATCCCGCTTGTATGCATCTCTTTTTTAATTCTTTCAGTGTCATCCCCGGTTCCGACATTTTGGTTTTTTGTTTTGATTTTCGTTTCTACCAATTTTATTTCGCACACGCCCGATGTGAGTTCAATTTTCGTTACAAAATAAATACTTGTACCAAACCCGTAGGTATGAAGAGTACGACACGATTTTAGGAGATTATTTGAAAAACGTAGCAACAGAAAATTATAGTACACCACATATGTATATATGTATTCCTTCGAAATGCACTAGCAACAGATCGTATGTTGACTGAATCACAAACGGAATTTTGTTTTGGTGTTAGTTTTCTTTGTGTTGGATGGCGAAGTTTAGAGTTGTCGTATATAACCGTACGCATATACATATGTTTATATATCATACGATGATTTCTTTGCGAATTCCTTGCACGGTGTACGTTTGTACGAAGGAAAACAAAAGAAACGTATAGATAAAAATCGAAATACCGAAGTACAAAAACAAACTACACTTTTGCTTTTGACCACGACGAACGTTTGTATGTTTAACGAACACACTTTAACTTTTCAAAATCATAACAGAACAGCTTCGTTGCCGAATTGCGCGAGACGTCTGTAGTTTCGACGAATGTATCTATATATATATATTCTTTTTGTACGTTCACGTGTGGATAACGATTATCTCTTTCTTTCATACGGGTACGCGGTGATAGAAAATGTACAAAATTTCGTTGAGCGACGAAATTGGCACGAAATTTGCCAACTACAAAGCGACAAAGTTTAAATTTTAGCCGTTGAGCTGAGCTACAAACATACTATGTGTCGCTGGAGCCCCGTTTTCTGCGCGAGTCTCACCCAATGTGAGGTTATGTATATATGAAAATTTTCATGTGCACTTAACTAGCACTTTGAGCACTATTTCGGACCTCACTATGGTTTATTTTATAGCGTATTTTACACAATTCACACACTTATAATTGTCTGATGTTTAACATTCGCGTAGGCGTAGAAGTAAATCCTTCTTCTGAAACTGTCAGTAGACCGTGTACTTACGTGTTCGCTGTTCGTTTTAAATTATAGACAAACCGATTCATATATAATGATGTGAATATGTTAATTTTAATGTTTAGGAAGTAATTATTATAATATAATGTATTGAGTTTGAAGTGTTATTAGAATTAATATTGTACTTTCCGATTCGCGCCGATGTGCATGCGTTTTGCCAATTGTTCAACTCAACTCTCGGTTTTTCTCAAACTTCTGGTCAGTGTTAGTGATACTATCGCGCAGTGGCAGAGTTGTATTCTGTCAGGGGTGATATTAAGTGGAGTGACACCGGTTTGGCTAATTTTTGGAAGGAGTATTATACATACTACTGAGAAGCAGCTGACCAATTTTCTTTGAAATATCAAAATTGAATTATAAGCGAATGCCTTTGAAAATAGCAGAAATTTTATGCTGAAAAGTGGGCGGCGCCACGCCTACTTCTTCAAAGTGACAAAATTTGTTTCGCAGTCGACTTTTCCTTAATAAGCTTATTATGTGTGCAAAATCTGATTGATATAACTTGCTTAGTTGTAGAAATATCGCTTTTTAAATTTTACAAAAAAAATTTCAGAACTATGTTAAAAAACTGAGCGTGGACATTAACCGATTTCGCCCATTTTCACAACAAACAGTTACCTTAATATATTGAACATTATCACCAAATTTCGTTTCGACAAAAATAAATTTTTGGCGGAGTTATGGCATAAAAAGTTTTGTGGAATAGTCCACTATAAAAGGGACGGGGCCACGCGCATTTTCGAACATTTTTATTTTATGGAATTCCTAGTTTACGGAAACCTTAAAAATTAAATATAAATGATGTAAAGCTATTTTACCCAAAGTTATTGCCTATTCAATATATCTACGATCCTCTTCAAACTCTTTCATATAAAAGATGGCGTGGACCTTAACCGATTTCGCCCATTTTAAATAGCGCTCGGGGTTGAGTGCCAAGGAACCTGCGTACCAAATATCATTAAGATATTTCAAAATTTACTAAAGTTATCGTGTTCCCAGACGGATGGGCGGACATGGCTTAGTCAATTTCTCTTTTCGTCCTGAACATTTTGATATACATAAGTACATAAGTCTATATCTATCTCGATCCGTTTATGCCGTTACGTACTGCCGTTAGGCGACTTAAGTTAATATACTTTGCGTGCGTAGCACTACTAGGTATAAAAAATGTGTGTCTTTTTAGGCGCCAAAGAACTCAACCGATCTTTATGAAATTTGCACAATATATAATTGGGTTCACTGGGTACAGCATATATAACATATATTTTTGGAAAAGCGGGCGGAGCCACGCCCCCGGCTATATATAGAGTTTCAATTCCTCATAACTCCGAACTTTTTTGGTCTAAATTAATGATATTTGGATATATGTGTCACTTACTCAATATCTAAATAATTTTTTAAAAGTGGACGATGCCACGCCCACATTTTTGTGTTTTGTTTTTGGTCTTGAACTTTCACTATAGGTTCAGGAGTTTGCTGAGCACAACACAATCTGTTTATAGCTTTAAAGCCCCCAGGTTATATAAAGCTGCAGTTAGGTATAGCTAGGAGTTTATTTGGTTCCAGTTGATGACATTTTATATATAGATGTGTTCTATGTATCAAAACATCAAATCAACGTCTACCGGGTTTGTGAGTATATTATAAAATGGAGAAAGCAAACAACGAATTTCATCATTCTTTTGTAAAACTGAGAGACTAGTTAGCGTTCAAATAGACAGACGGACAGACAGACAGACGGACATGGCTAAATCGACTCCGGTTATCGTGCTGATAACTTCATTGAACTGTCGAGATTGAATTATAAGCGATTGCCTTTGAAAATAGCAGAAATTTTATGCTGAAAAGCTTATTATGTGTGCAAAATCTGATTGATATAACTTGCTTAGTTGTAGAAATATCGTGTTTTAAATTTTACAAACAAATTTTTCAGAACTATGTTAAAAAACTGGGCGTGGGCATTAACCGATTTCGACTATTTTTACAACAAACAGTTACCTTTACATATTGAACATTATTCATTTATTCATTCATTCGTTTATGGATTGTCAGTATTAGCACAATAAGACCCAGGTTGATATTTTATAGTGCAACACTGATTACACAAAATTGGGTATCTTATATATAAATAGACAAGATGAATGAAATGTAGAACCATTTTCTGCTAAACTATAATTCTGAGGTATACAAATTATATATGTATAGATAAGAAATTTCGAGGTGTACTTTTATCCGTAAATAAAACAAATTTAAAAAATCAATTTAATATAAAAAATTTAACATAAAAGTCACACCACTACACATGCTCTCTCTATCTCTCTCTATGGCGCGATATACAACAGGTATATCATCATAAACCTCCTAAGAGATTTTTGCGCCAAGCTTCTCTTCCAATTTGTGGTGTGCCGATTTGAATTTTCCCTACAAATTGGTGGGACCTACAGTTTTTTGCCGACTCCGAACGGCATCTACAAAGGAGACGAATTTTTGCTGAGAAGCCTGTCATGGCAGAAATACACTCGGAGGGTTTGCCAAACCACTGCCGAAGGGCGACCCCGTTTTGAAAAACTTGTTTCAAATCACTTTTGATGTTACCTGTACCAGGGCTCGAACCATGGACCTTCGGTGTGGTAGGCCGGCAACACTACCTTCACACCACGGCGGCCGCCTTGCGTCACTTGCTTTTTGTGTACTATGCTGTATCGTGAGCATGGCCGAGGAGTTGCTTTGTAGGAAAAAATTAAGAGCCGTAGTAGTGTGAGTAGACTTGCCATGCATGTTTTTGTGTTATTCGTGTGGTCGGCTCTCACTGTGAGTGCGAAGAGTTGGTAGTGGACCAATGAAAAATAAGTATTCACACTATAGATACTCTGTTGTGTCATGCATTTTTGCTTTAGTTGTTGTTATTGTATTGATTACTTACCCAGTGTCAGCTGCTCTCTTGAGAGCACGAAAGGTTGCTTTGTTGGATACATTAAACAAGCAATGTAAAATATGAGCAAATATGTAAAATTCATTGCTGATACCTACAAACAGGGTTTACAAAAATAAAATAAATGATTACTCATAAAGAGTATTAAACACCGAAGAAAATTAAAGGAAAATAGAGGAAAGGAAAAGAATTGAAAGGAAGGAAAATTAAAGGAAAGAAAAGGAAAAGGAAAGGAAGGGAAGGGAATGGAAAGGATAGGAAAGGAAGGAAAATTAAAGGAAAGAAAGGAATGGTAAGGAAATGAAAGGAAGGGAAGGGAAAGGGAATTAAAGGAAAGGTAAGAAAACGAAGGGGAAAGAAAGAAAATAAAAATAAGGGAAGGGAAAGGAAAAGAAGTTTGAGGAAAGTAAAAAATAAAATAAGAGAGTAAAAAAAAGAAATCAAAGAAAATAAAAATATGTTAGAGGAAAGGAACGACATAGAAAGGAAGAAAAAAAGGCGGATGAAACATACAGAAAAAAAATAAAATAAAATAAAGTTTATTGGTTGAATTTCAACCACTGGGCGAACTCTAGTAATTCTTAAAACTGAAAACTTAAAAATTTATATACAGGGTGGCTGATGAATTTTGCTACATTAAGAAACTCAAATAATTTTTTTTTCAGTGTATGGAATTCATTTTTATTTTATTCATGTTAAAGCTCGTTAAATTTTATTAAATATAGCTTAATTAGTTTTAAAAATAATGGAATTTAAATGCCCCCCCCTGCTCGTCGATGCATGTGCGGCATCTTACCAAAAAGTTGTTCATTACTGCTTGGAGAGTTGAGACAGGAATAGCCGCAATTGTTTCTCGAATGGATTGCCTTAGTTCATTCAAATTTGTTGGTTTTGCTTTGAAGACTTCCTGTTTGCAATAACCCCACAAGAAAAAGTCAGGTGCAGTAAGGTCAGGCGACCTGGGTGGCCAACGGAATGTGGAGTTTCTGGATATCAGCTTATTGGGAAATTTTCGTCGCAATTCTGTCATAACAGGTTGGGCTATATGAGGAGCTGCACCATCTTGCTGAAACCACACAGAGTTGAAAGAAATTCTCATTCGGCGTAATTCTGGATAGAAAAACTCTCTCAACATGCTCAAGTAACGGTCTTTAGTAACCGTAACGGTGTGACCGTTTTCTTCGAAGAAGTAGGGCCCGACAATGCAGCGTGATGAAACTGCACACCACACTGTGACACGAAGTGGATGCAATTCCGTCTCATGGAGTATCTGTGGGTTGGAAGCACTCCATATTCGACAATTTTGTTTGTTTATGTTGCCGTTTAAATCGAAATGGGCCTCGTCAGACATGAAAAGACAGTTCAACATGTTTCCATCCTCTTCCACCATTTGAAGCATCTTCTGGCAAAATTCCAAGCGAATCGGCAAGTCTGCAGCGTTCAGTTTGTTGGCCATTTGAATTTTATATGGGAATAAGTCCAAATCTTTGTGCATAATTGACTGTAATGACTGTCTGCTTACACCCATTTGAGCAGATAAGCTTCTTGTCGAAACACGTGGATTGTTTTGTATGGCAGCAGCTACAGCAGCGATTGTTTCCTCCGTTCGAACTGAAGGGTTTCGATGGTAAGGTCTTCTGTTAACTGTCCCATGCTCGGCAAAATTGTTTACAAGTCTTATTATGGTCCATCTGCTCGGAGGATTGCCGCCAAACGTGCGCCTATACTCTCTTTGAACCGAAACTACGGACTCCAGTGCGTGATAGCGGCGGACAATCCAAATTCTTGTTTCAGTGTCCCAGTTATCCATTTTTGTTAAATGTAAAAGTCAATCTGCAAAATAAAAATAAAAATTAACCAGATTCATTAAACAGAAAAAAAGTTATTTAATTTTTTTTTGGTAGCGGCTTTCATCAGCCACCCTGTATTATTGCAGGTACAATAGTGAGAACAAAAACAAGAAAGAATAAAGTGTTAGCAGTATTAATATAAGGGTGCCAATAGTTACAAGGACACATAACAACAATATTTTACAACAATGATTGACTAGGCTATAAGTAGCTGAACTCAGTTTTTAATTTGCATATACCTTACCGAAGAAAGAAAATATAACATTCTTAAAATTGCCTTTACTTAAGCTATTGCGAACCGAATTGGGGATAGAGTTCCAAGACGAAATAGCCGACAAGTCGCTATTAAACTTGGCACAAAGTTCAGAGGATTGTGCATGTGTTCCAGACATATACAGTTGTATATCATCTGCATAAGCATGCATTTGCGCATACAAACAGGTGCTAAATATGTCATTAATAAACAGGCTAAATAGTAACGGTCCAAGTATAGATCCCTGTGGTACACCTTTAAACAAAAACTTGAGACTAGAGAGCTGCGACCCCACCTTCACTCGTTGCGCTCTACCACCCAGATAACTCCTCATGAGACTTACCGCAGCGTGACTAAAAGCAAAATAAGACTTTAACTTCATACATAACAACGTGTGGTTAACAGAGTCAAACGCTTTGGAAAAGTCAAGCAAACACAACACTGTTATCATGTCACTGTCATAGGGGGCCCGTATATCATCCAGGATTTTAGTAATTGCAGTTGAGCAGCTATGCTTTACTCTAAAGCCAGACTGGAATATGGAAAGTAGTTTGAATTTATCAATATGTGAATGAATTTGTTCAGATAATAAGGTCTCAAATGTATTTGACAGTGCAGGTAGAATGCTTATGGGACGAAAATCACTTAGACAGCTGACTGTCTTATTTTTAGGTATAGGAATAACAGTAGCAATCTTCCACACATCAGGAAAGCAAGAGGTTGTGATGCAGTGGTTGATAATATGGGTCAGGGTTGGCAGTATCTGTGGAAGAATAATTTTTATACATTTTATCGGAATTCCATCTCCACCAACAGCATTTGAGCGTACCTTATAAATGCATCTCACCACATCATGCTCCGACACAGCACAAAATTCAAATTGTTGAGAAAAAGTCACAGGACAAGGAATCGGGTGGGTGCTTGGATCATTGGAAGAGTTAGCACAATTTACGAACACAGCATTTAGATCTTCAAGGTCAAGCGAGCAATCTGGGTTGTCTTTAACATGCACACAGAGACTTTTCAAGTTACGCCACAACACATTATTTGGAAGTTCACATTTTAACATTCTACGAAAGTATGACCGCTTCTCGTGTTTTATAGTGGCAGTAGCTACATTTCGTATATTCGTATACGCACGCCAGTTTATATCGGTTCGATTTCTGTTCCATACCGCACAGGCTTTGTTACGTTTTATAATTATATCACGAGCAGTTTTGTTGAACCATGGACAAGATCGTGACTTTCTTTGAGCGTTGCGCATCGGTACATGAGCATTATAAAGTGATAATAGTATACTATTTAAAAAGTTTAGCTTATCATTCACCGATGGCAAGCTCCAGCAATAAGTCCAGTCAACACAAGATATATCGGTGGTCAAGTTGTTAAAATTAATCGAGCGATAGTCAGGAAAACTACGAGGAACAGAAACTAAATTATCATGGTCAAAAGTAATGTCAAAGGAACAGAAAATTAGATCATGATCAGACACAAACGAAATTTGGTCGAATTTTAAGACAGAAGACAAATCGGACACAATGAAATAATCGAGTAGACTAAGACAACAGTTATTACCGTACCTAGTCGGTACAGAGGAATTCACTAAGGAAATACCAACACTAGACACATCATTTAGAAGGCGGCAGCTGTACATATCACGACATAACATATTTACATTAAAATCACCACAGACTATTATTTCATCATAATCCACTGCTACTACCGACAACGCATTAAAGAAATCGTTTACACTTAAACATCTATTGGGATTATACACGCAAGACAAAAGGACCTTAGACAGGGAATTGGACACCTCCACCAACAAGTACTCCATTGTACCTTCCCCGGCATGGGATACTATTCTCGATTTAAGGTACTTTTTACAGTAAATAGCTACCCCTCCACCCTTTTTATCCATTCGATCATTCCGATACATAGTATAACCCTCAATTTCAAAATGTGCATCCTTTATTTCATTCCTGAATCATGTCTCCGATACACATATAACATCCACCGAAGACTGTTCAAATATTCTCCTCACCTGATCCATTTTCTCATTATTTAGGCTTCTAGAATTAAAATGAACCACATTAAAACCCTTTTGCCGACTGCACAAAATATTCACAAGCACGAGACTATTATCGCCAACCCCATTCGCATTATAGTCTACCATCATTAGCATAGCACAAGTTAAAAGCAACTTTAAGATAACAAGAAAATAACAAAATTGATAATATGCAGTAACTGAGTTTAACTACCTTTACAAAAATAAATGCACCACAACTAGGAAATATGCTTAAGACTAAACTAGCGAAACTGATGCAAGTCCTCTACACAGCTAATACCTGTGGGCGCTCTGTCCGCAGCGCTGTCGCTTCTCACGTAAACCAGACCTCTTATTGTGAAAAGCGACTTCTGCTTCCCATTTCGACGCAGTTTAACGGCTTCTTGTAGCAGAACTCTATTTTCTTTAGAGAGGCTTTCATAAATATGGAAGGATACCTCCATACCAAGAGGAAGCAGGGGAATAGCTGAATTGATTTTTTTACGTTGCTCACGAAAAGCTCGCAGGGTACGATTCCGGTCTAGAGGCGAGTGAAATTTGATGATCATGGCACTGTTTACATTTGAGGTTGAGTGTTTTCGTTCGAAAAGTATCCCTTATTTGAGGAGCCAGGAAGTCAATAGTCCGACAACCCATGTTAAATATAGTTTTTAAGTTTTCGCCTTCATAGTAGGGTACGCCAAATACGACCGCATCATCGGAAATATCAGGCGCAGCACTCTGTTCCATGATATCAGTTACCATGTTTTTCATGGAAGCCATTTCCTGCTCAAATTTCATCGCATTCGTTTCCAAAACAGTAATTCGGGCTGATGAGTCGGCAACCATAGCATTATGCGCAGATACTTCTTCCTCGATTCGCTTTGAAAGCTTGTTTTCTACCTCAGTTAGTCTGTCGGCTACACTTTCAATTAAAGGCCGCAATTGTTCCGTATGACGATCAACTTTCTCTTCGAGATCTTTAAGTTTATCAAAAACAGTCGCAAGGGTGACACCATCATCAATCTTAGCCACTTTTGCAGTTGGGTATCGCAATTTATGATATTTATTGATTCGTCTGGTCCCCTTAATTTAATCTAATCAATAGAAAACCTTCACACACAGGTGGCGCTCTTGCCCTCTTAACAAGTGTCAGACCAGTAGATAATGGCGCAAAGTGTATGACTTGTATGCACTATTTCTTGTTGCTGCAATGCAATTATATTCTTGAAGCGCTTTTATGAATTTTATGAATTTTCACAAAAACCACACCAGAAAGCAAAACACAGTCATTAACTTCCGATAAACAGGAAGCAGAATAACATATATTTAGCGATTTTGCAATTTTTTAAGACTTTAAACCAATTTATTAAACTTTGAAATATACGAGCAATAAAACTTTCGACTTGCTTAACCAGGGTTGCCAAATTTCGTTTCGACAAATCAATTTTTGGCGGAGTTATGGCATAAAAAGTTTTGTGGAATAATCCACTATAAAAGGGTCGGGGCCACACCAGTTTTCGAAAATTTGTATTTTTTGGAATTCCTAGTTTACGAAAACTTTAAAAATTAAATATAAATGATGTAAAGCTATTTTACGCAAAGTTATTGCTTATTTAATATATCTACGATCCCCTTCAAAATCTTTCATATAAAAGTGGACGTGGACCTTAACCGATTTCGCCCATTTTTTTCTCGAACATTCCTTGTATACCTGGAAACCTGCGTGCTGAATATCGTTTCGATATCTTGAACGGTGTTTGATTTATGATTAATAACATTTCTTAATTTGACTTCATAAAAAGTGAGCGGTTCCACGCCCATTTTCAAAAATTTCTTAAAAAATGTATTTTATGTCTCAATCTCAATATATACTCCAAATTAAGTACACCTAATTAGTAACCACTTTTTTGCGTTTTCGAAAATATTCTATATATAAAAAATGAACGTGGCTATCATCCGATTTCGCCCATTTTAAACAGTGATCGAAAATGAGTACCAAGAAATCTGCATACTAAATTTCATTAAGATATCTCAAAATTTACTCAAGTTATCGTGTTCACAGGCGGACGAACGGAAGGACGGGCATGGCTTAATGAATTTCTCTTTTCGTCCTGAATATTTTGATATATCTAAGTCAATATCTATCTCGATCCATTTATGCCGTTACGTACTGCCGTTAGGCGACTTAAGTTAATAAACCTTGTGTGCGTAGCACTACTAGGTATAAAAAAAATGTGCGTCTTTTATAGGCGCCAAAGTACTAAATCGATCTTTAAGAAATTTTCACAATACATACTTGGGTTCACTGGGTACAGCATAGACAATACATATTTTTGGAAAAGTGGGCGGAGCCACGCCCCCCGGCTATATATAGAGTTTCAATTCCTTATAACTCCGAACTTTTTTGGTCTAAATTAATGATATTTGGATATATGTGTCACTTACTCAATATCTACATAATTTTTTAAAAGTGGACGGTGCCACGCCCACATTTTTGTGTTTTGATTTTGGTCTTGAACTTTCACTATAGGTTCAGGAGTTCGCTGAGCACGACACAATCTGTTTATAGCTTTTGGAAAAGCCCCAAGGTTATATAAAGCTGCAGTTCGGTATAGCTAGGAGTTTATTTGGTTCCAGTTGATGACATTTTATATATAGATGTGTTCTATGTATCAAAACATCAAAACAACGTCTACCGGGTTTGTGAGTATATTATAAAATGGCGAAAGCAACCAACGAATTTCAGCATTCTTTTGTAAAACTGAGATACTAGTTTGCGTTCAAATAGTCAGACGGACCGACAGACAGACGGACGGAGAGACGGGCATGGCTAAATCGTCTCCGCTTATCGTGCTGACCACTTTAGTGAACTTTTTTCCTACATTTAATGTTTATGAAAGATATGAAAATTAAAAAAGATATATAACTTCGGTATTGCAGTGGGCCATTAACTACGTGCCCAAATATTTTGCTTGTGTGTTCTCCGATTTTGCTAATTTTTGGCAGGAGTATTAAAACATACTACTGAGAAGCAGTTGACCAATTTTCATTGAAATATCAAGATTGGATTATAAGCGATTGCCTTTGAAAATAGCAGAAATTTATGCTGAAAAGTGGGCGGCGCCACGCCTACTTCTTCAAAATTAACAAAAATTTTTTTCGGTCGAGTTTTCCTTAAAAAGCTTATTATATGTGCAAAATCTGTATTCTAATATAAAAAGTGGGCGGGCAATCATCCGATTTCGCCTATTTTAAATAGCGCTCGGAGATGAGTGCCCAGGAACCTGCATACCAAATTTCATTAAGATATCTCAAAATTTACTCAAGTTATCGTTTTCGCAGACGGACGGACGGACGGGCATGGCTTAATCAGTATCTCTTTTCGTCCTGAACACTTTGATATACATATTTAAGTCCATATCTATCTCGATCTGTTTATGCCGTGACATACTGCTGTTATTCGACTAAAGTTAATATACCTTGTGTGCGTAGCACTACTAATATTGAAGACTATGTGCGCACTTGCGAAAAATGTCAGCTCAATGCAAAAACTCCTACGAAATCTAACTTAAGTTTATGACGCATTGCAGATAGAGCAAAGCAGCGCGTTCACATTGATTTCGCAGGCCCTATTCGTTCAAAATATTATGTTATTATAGCCGATTCATTTTCCAAATGGCCTGAAGCATATCAGTGTACAACAGTTTCAACCGTTCCGGTTATCCGGAATGTATCGTATCGGACAATGGTACTCAATTTGACAGTACAGAAGTTAAGCAATTTTATGACGAACGAAATATAAAGCATTTTAAAACAACTCCATACCATCCGCAAAGGAATGGTCAAGCAGAAAGATATGTCGATACTGTGAAGCGAGCGTTAGAAAAATGTTTTACAGAAGAAACAACGGACTACTCAAATCTACAAGAATTTTTACTACAGTACCGTTCAACGCCCAATCCAAACTGTAAGGAAGAAAAAACACCAGCGGAATTATTCCTGAGTAGAAAGCTTCGCACAGAAATATATTTTTTAAAGACACCGAAAGTTGCTAGTGTACAAAGAAATACAAAAATGGAGCAACAAATCGATACCAAACATTTTAGTAAACTTCGACAATTTCAGGTGAACCAGTTTTTGTGAAAATATTTAAAAACAACAAAATGATGCGGCAACCTGGCATAGTATTAGAAAATATTGGAAATGTTAATTACAGCGTCGAAGTTACTGCAAATGATCGAACTCGTTAGGTTATATCACACACAAATCAAATTCGAGAGCGCAGTTTTGACATTGATCGGGCTCAGTTCGAACCTGACGTGAATCCATCATTTCAACACCGACGGAAAGTGCAGATCCGGGGCAGCAAGATTATAATGATGCTAATACAACAAACGCAAACGTTCGACGCTCAAATCGTAGTAGGCGTCCACCAGCCTGGCTTCAGCAATGCTCGTACACAGTCTAGCTAAAAGGGGAGATATTGGATACACTGGATGTTATCCAATGATACGCGGTTGGCTTTTTGAACACACCTCGTAAATTATACTGGCAACGCTGTCAACAAAGCTTCGGACAGAAAATCGTATTAACGATGTTTTTACATAGACGACTATCAACGGAGGGAGACATAAAAACTCTTGACTAATTATATTACATGGAATGATTACAATTATTATTATTTGATTTTCTTTTATTAAAATAAACATAAAGTATATTGTTCGCATAAACTAAAACGCGTGTAAATCCATAATAATTTCATTAGTTGTTAAGATATTACGGTGTATACTTTTGCATTTGGCTGCCACTAGGCTCAATATCTGTTTTACTCTAGTTTTTAGTATTTGTGTCTTTTTTAGTTGCTCTAAATATAAACTTCTTCTGATACAAAAACATCTTTCATATTCTTCATCAATTGATGTTTGTAAAAGGTTGCCCTTTTTTAATATAATTTTATCATTATTTAAATTATCGTTTAACTGTTCTAATGTGCGGATAAAATAATCGTTTATAACAATTTGTTTAATAATTAATTCGCCCGTCTGTAATAGGTGGTTTGTTATTATCTTGTCTATCCTCGTCGTCCATTTTGTGTCTTAATTTGAATGTCTGCGAATCCTGACTGAACCATAAGTTTAGTGACGGCGATCTCACCATTGGATTTAGACGTCCATTGTGTCATTAATATTATCATCATTATTATCTGTAAATTTAAGAGGTCATTTAATATTACATGGTTGAATACCCTTGGTTGTTCCTTGTGCCTTAATGCTTTATGATTTTTTATAAGACCTTTTCTCCTACTTTTTACGTAACTTTCTCGTTTTTTGTTAAGTTTATCCGCAGTTTTCCCTTTTATTACTCCATACTGAGCTTAACTTTTTCTTATTAACCTTGCCGCTTTATACTTCTAACGGGATACATTTTACAGTTGAAAGATATTCTCTCATTATAGGTTCTTATTGCTTTTTGCATAATTTTATTGATTGGTAATTTCTTGTTTGAGTAATATATTATCATAGATATCTCAGCTACAGAATTGTGCATTCTTTCAATGTCTGCATTTCTTGTGTGAGTATTGGGTTTCCTCATGTGGAGTCGAAATTCCTTCTTGATCTAGAAATTCCTTCAAACGTACTGTTTTGAAATCCGTGAACAGCGATTATTTTCTCTGGTTTACCTATTTTTGAAAAATGACATTTTATATATAGATGTGTTCTATGTATCAAAACATCAAAACAACGTCTACCGGGTTTGTGAGTATATTATAAAATGGCGAAAGCAACCAACGAATTTCAGCATTCTTTTGTAAAACTGAGATACTAGTTTGCGTTCAAATAGTCAGACGGACCGACAGACAGACGGACGGAGAGACGGGCATGGCTAAATCGTCTCCGCTTATCGTGCTGACCACTTTAGTGAACTTTTTTCCTACATTTAATGTTTATGAAAGATATGAAAATTAAAAAAGATATATAACTTCGGTATTGCAGTGGGCCATTAACTACGTGCCCAAATATTTTGCTTGTGTGTTCTCCGATTTTGCTAATTTTTGGCAGGAGTATTAAAACATACTACTGAGAAGCAGTTGACCAATTTTCATTGAAATATCAAGATTGGATTATAAGCGATTGCCTTTGAAAATAGCAGAAATTTATGCTGAAAAGTGGGCGGCGCCACGCCTACTTCTTCAAAATTAACAAAAATTTTTTTCGGTCGAGTTTTCCTTAAAAAGCTTATTATATGTGCAAAATCTGTATTCTAATATAAAAAGTGGGCGGGCAATCATCCGATTTCGCCTATTTTAAATAGCGCTCGGAGATGAGTGCCCAGGAACCTGCATACCAAATTTCATTAAGATATCTCAAAATTTACTCAAGTTATCGTTTTCGCAGACGGACGGACGGACGGGCATGGCTTAATCAGTATCTCTTTTCGTCCTGAACACTTTGATATACATATTTAAGTCCATATCTATCTCGATCTGTTTATGCCGTGACATACTGCTGTTATTCGACTAAAGTTAATATACCTTGTGTGCGTAGCACTACTAATATTGAAGACTATGTGCGCACTTGCGAAAAATGTCAGCTCAATGCAAAAACTCCTACGAAATCTAACTTAAGTTTATGACGCATTGCAGATAGAGCAAAGCAGCGCGTTCACATTGATTTCGCAGGCCCTATTCGTTCAAAATATTATGTTATTATAGCCGATTCATTTTCCAAATGGCCTGAAGCATATCAGTGTACAACAGTTTCAACCGTTCCGGTTATCCGGAATGTATCGTATCGGACAATGGTACTCAATTTGACAGTACAGAAGTTAAGCAATTTTATGACGAACGAAATATAAAGCATTTTAAAACAACTCCATACCATCCGCAAAGGAATGGTCAAGCAGAAAGATATGTCGATACTGTGAAGCGAGCGTTATAAAAATGTTTTACAGAAGAAACAACGGACTACTCAAATCTACAAGAATTTTTACTACAGTACCGTTCAACGCCCAATCCAAACTGTAAGGAAGAAAAAACACCAGCGGAATTATTCCTGAGTAGAAAGCTTCGCACAGAAATATATTTTTTAAAGACACCGAAAGTTGCTAGTGTACAAAGAAATACAAAAATGGAGCAACAAATCGATACCAAACATTTTAGTAAACTTCGACAATTTCAGGTGAACCAGTTTTTGTGAAAATATTTAAAAACAACAAAATGATGCGGCAACCTGGCATAGTATTAGAAAATATTGGAAATGTTAATTACAGCGTCGAAGTTACTGCAAATGATCGAACTCGTTAGGTTATATCACACACAAATCAAATTCGAGAGCGCAGTTTTGACATTGATCGGGCTCAGTTCGAACCTGACGTGAATCCATCATTTCAACACCGACGGAAAGTGCAGATCCGGGGCAGCAAGATTATAATGATGCTAATACAACAAACGCAAACGTTCGACGCTCAAATCGTAGTAGGCGTCCACCAGCCTGGCTTCAGCAATGCTCGTACACAGTCTAGCTAAAAGGGGAGATATTGGATACACTGGATGTTATCCAATGATACGCGGTTGGCTTTTTGAACACACCTCGTAAATTATACTGGCAACGCTGTCAACAAAGCTTCGGACAGAAAATCGTATTAACGATGTTTTTACATAGACGACTATCAACGGAGGGAGACATAAAAACTCTTGACTAATTATATTACATGGAATGATTACAATTATTATTATTTGATTTTCTTTTATTAAAATAAACATAAAGTATATTGTTCGCATAAACTAAAACGCGTGTAAATCCATAATAATTTCATTAGTTGTTAAGATATTACGGTGTATACTTTTGCATTTGGCTGCCACTAGGCTCAATATCTGTTCTACTCTAGTTTTTAGTATTTGTGTCTTTTTTAGTTGCTCTAAATATAAACTTCTTCTGATACAAAAACATCTTTCATATTCTTCATCAATTGATGTTTGTAAAAGGTTGCCCTTTTTTAATATAATTTTATCATTATTTAAATTATGGTTTAACTGTTCTAATGTGCGGATAAAATAATCGTTTATAACAATTTGTTTAATAATTAATTCGCCCGTCTGTAATAGGTGGTTTGTTATTATCTTGTCTATCCTCGTCGTCCATTTTGTGTCTTAATTTGAATGTCTGCGAATCCTGACTGAACCATAAGTTTAGTGACGGCGATCTCACCATTGGATTTAGACGTCCATTGTGTCATTAATATTATCATCATTATTATCTGTAAATTTAAGAGGTCATTTAATATTACATGGTTGAATACCCTTGGTTGTTCCTTGTGCCTTAATGCTTTATGATTTTTTATAAGACCTTTTCTCCTACTTTTTACGTAACTTTCTCGTTTTTTGTTAAGTTTATCCGCAGTTTTCCCTTTTATTACTCCATACTGAGCTTAACTTTTTCTTATTAACCTTGCCGCTTTATACTTCTAACGGGATACATTTTACAGTTGAAAGATATTCTCTCATTATAGGTTCTTATTGCTTTTTGCATAATTTTATTGATTGGTAATTTCTTGTTTGAGTAATATATTATCATAGATATCTCAGCTACAGAATTGTGCATTCTTTCAATGTCTGCATTTCTTGTGTGAGTATTGGGTTTCCTCATGTGGAGTCGAAATTCCTTCTTGATCTAGAAATTCCTTCAAACGTACTGTTTTGAAATCCGTGAACAGCGATTATTTTCTCTGGTTTACCTATTTTTGAAAAATGATTTTCAAACTGTTCGATTATTGTAATGTGATTTCTGTCTGTTAAAGCGTATACTACTCCAAATTTGGAGAATTTTTCTATTATTGTTAAAAAATAGAACCGCTTTATAACGTATGTGTCTATTAAATTATACAGGAGAAGGGTTTTTAGTTTAGAAATATACAAAATTTTAAAGCAAAATGCTACTTACATCATTATTGCCTTTGCTTCATTTTTGTAATGGTACATAGCACAGTTGTGATATTTTCTGAGATGTTTTAAAATAAACGATATCTGTCAAAATACTGATTTTCTAAATTTTGTTGGTAACGTCAAAATTGCGGTTAGGGTTGATATGTATTATTTGATTTATATCCGATGGTGTTTAAGTGTAAAGAAATCTGCGTTTGATGGGATTTCGATCATACTCAATTTACTTTTATTTGTACTAAACTGTACTTAACTTAGGAAAATAAATATTTTATTTTATTTTATTATACGTCTCCTGTATGCCTGAGTGCATACTTCCTTTTACGTGGTAGAGTGATATCCGTCCCTATGCCCCTCACTCTCAATGTACATTCATAGAATTTTAATTGTTTGTCATTTGAAAACATTTCCATTAACTTCTGTTTGACAATGTTATATTTCGTACTGGTGATATACTTTCTAGAGATTTCTCTCATTGTATTAAAATCGCATTCCGCTATAAAAATGATCGTGTTTCCATGTACTTAACTGTTTCATTTCTTCAACTTTGTTGTTAGTTAAAATAATTTGTATTTTGTATCGCGTCATCTTCTGGGTTATTTACCGTTTCTGAACCGATCTCCACATCCTTTTTTATTTATATTTATTTATTGAGCCTTGTGGTACTCCTCTTTAAACGTCTAAGAAGTCTGACGTTTTGCCGCCAATGCATACTGCTTGGGTTCTGCCACAAAGGTAAGATCTAAGGAGGGCGATTGCATGCCTGGAAAAGTTAAAAAGATTTTTCAGCTTCTTACATAGTAAGGAATGGTCGACAGAGTCAAATGCTTTTGAATGGTCGAGAAGGGTAAGGAAGGCCATGAATTTGTCATCAATTCGCTTTCGAATATCTTCAATCACGTCAAGGAGTGCGGTGGTGCATCCTCTTTTAGGTCTGAAACCGGATTGACGGTCCGTTAGCAGCTTATTTTCATGGGCATAAGAAGCAATCTGGCGGTGTAAGATTCGCTCGGTGACTTTCGATAGGAATAGCAATCGGCCTGTACTCGTTGTTTTGCTTACGAAGAGGGATAACTTTAGCGACTTTCCAGCATTTAGGAAATACACAGGTTTTTAATATGGAGTTCACCAAATGGGTTATGTAGGGAAGGATTTTAGGAAGGATAACTTTAAAAAATTTAGGGCATGTGCCATCGAACCCCATGGCAGTAGACTTCACTGAGACTATGGCTTGCACGACATCGCAATCAACGACACAATCAAACTGAAGAGAGCTGGCATCAACATTGACATGACCACTGTAGATATCATCGCATATGGTGCCAGCAGCATTTGACAGGCTTACAAATTTGAAATTAATGTCATTAACGTCTACTTCGTTGGGGTTAGCTTTATCAGATTTGGATTCTCCGATGCCAATTGCCTTAATTGTTTTCCAGGTTTCCTTTTTGTTTAAAGATGAACTGAACTTATCGCTGTAGTAATTTGCTTTAGCAAATCTTAGGGCTTTGTTGGCACATAGCCGACCCTCTTTAAAGCGCGCGTGCGTTTCTCCCGTTCTAAATCGTTGCCACCGCGAGTAAGCTACATTACGACCATTAAACCAAGAGTTGTCATTGGCTTTTGTTTTATTGGAGCGTGGTCATCAAATAGACGGATGAAACGATCTTGAAAGAACTTGGCCTGCTCATCGACCGATGATAGCGTACGAATCAAACCCCAGTCTACAGACTCTACTGCTTCGGCAAGCGAGCTATAATTTATGCTTTTGAAGTTACGATAAGTATAAGAACACGGCCTGCGTGAAGTGTGAAAGTTGTACGTCAGGAATATGAGGTGGTGTTTTGAGAAGACAGACGCTGACAACTGGTCGTATTGAAGACCATTTAGAAAGAATAAGTCTAGCAGCAAGGAACCCGTGTTAGTAAAATGTATTGGGGAAGTAGAGTTTACGGGTATAAGTCCTTGGGATTCCATGCTTACTTCTAAATTGGGATCTACGAGCAGGTTACTATTGAAACCGCATGAGATGATAATGTTTTCGTAATTTAAAAGTAGCGGTTGCAGAAAATCGATAAAACCGGTATAGTTTATTTGACGGTTGGGTCTATATGCACAGCCAACCAAGAGCTTTTGTCTGTTTCCGGAATATGTTTCAACGAACACATATTCGATAGAATCACTGGGGCACGACTTACAACACAATTTACATGACAGACTAACTTTGACATACATAGCAACACCGCCACCATGGCCCCGCCTATCGGCTCTGAAAAGTTGGTATCCATCCAATTTCACAAGCTCCTCTGAAGCGCAGGAGAAAACCCAGGTTTCGGAAATGCATATGACGTCAATATAGGAGCCTGCTATCTCAATTCATCAAGTTTCTTATATAGACTTTGAGCCTTTATATGAATAACTTTCAGCCCTTTGGCCCGCCTACTAAGTATACGCAACAAAGGTCGGAAGCAGTCTTTGGAACTCGATAGCCTATTGTCTGGGACCACCATTACAAAGAGATATGGTTGAGAGCTTTGGACTGCATGACAAAAGTTAAAATAAATTATTGTAATTGGACAGGAAGAGGACAGAGGAGGTGAAGTAAGTAGATGGTAAAAAGATGGTTATACTAAGAATAAGATAAGAAGACAGTGTTAGGAGGCTCCACTCCATTGTGTTGGAAAAAAGTACCACTTTCAGAGCTCGAATGCTCATAACTTTTAAGGCAGTCTAAGCTTTGAATTTTCTCGGGCGAATCGTTGGCTTTGTGTTTCACGTGGACGTCGCCCCTAATTGTGAAAACCGCTGAAACCTTTTTTTCTTTTCTTGAACTGGATTGCTGCTTTGAAGATCTCGTAGTTATGTTTTGTCGAAGATGCGTTTACGTAGATCGGTGCCTCTGAGTTTATACCCACGTGTACCAGACGCCGTCCTCTTTTATTTTTGTCTTCTTTATTTATTCGCCTGAAATTCGCGATGGTTTTTAGCAAAGTGCTTCTCTCAGTAGGCGACTGAAACCGTGATATGATGGCAGGATCTATGGTGCTGTCGTGTGGCTTAAGTGGTCGAAAAATGCTTTTTAAGGCAGGAGGCTGTAAGTCCAGAGTGAAGCACAAGTGGTGGAAGAGACTCTGTAGATTCTCCCCTTCCTCATACGGGACTCCATGGACTCGGACGTCGTAGGCAGCTATTTGGGTTTCGTGCTTTGATGAGTTGGCTTCAGGGATGCTATTTCCTGATTTTTGTTGGAACGATTTTCCGTCATCCCTTGTCAAGTTTGGTTTTGTGACAAACCGGTTTCGGCGTTCTGCCATTTTCAATGCCTAGCTTCGTTCTGGTCTGTGTCTATCCGCTGCGTTGTTTTTATAGTCCGTGGTTGTTGGGGCAGGTAATGTCAATCTATGTTTTCGTGTTAGGTAACGTTAATATGCGTGTGTGTGTGCGCGGTATTGATACGTCCGAATTGTTATCTGTCCCAAGGGTTGTTTTTGTAGGTATGTAGACATACCGCTTGTTAGCTAAGCGGTAGGTTGATGTAGGTAGAAATCGGTGATTTTTGCAGTTTGGTTCATATTTCGTTTTTGCTTGTTCATTGTTACGTGTTTGGTTGCCGTACCTGCTGGCTTGTGCTGTTTTTTGTAAACTAGTTTTAAGGGTTCAAATATTTCGTCAGAGTTAGTGTTGGTTTGTTCGTTTATGATCCTGCCGTCAAATGTTTTTAACTTGTATATCTCCATGTTCTCAAGTACATTGAGCCGCCGGCCTTTTCCTTGTACGTGAAGTATTCGAGCCGTTGTTTTTATGTTAGCTGGGGTGCAGTTGTTCTCAAACATGTGGTTCGCGAAATTAGATTCTGGTATTATGGTGGGTTTTCGTGTTTTTTTGTTGTAGTCCCTGATATGCTCGTTAACGTTACCTACCACGAAAACATAGATTGACATTACCTGCCCCAGCAACCACGGACTATAAAAACAACGCAGCGGATAGACACAGACCAGAACGAAGCTAGGCATTGAAAATGGCAGAACGCCGAAACCGGTTTGTCACAAAACCAAACTTGACAAGGGATGACGGAAAATCGTTCCAACAAAAATCAGCTTACTACCCTGTCGGAAGATCAACACAACAAAATAAATGCTATTTCCTCTTCAAGGAGGGCGATGCGATCAAATGCAGTCTCCAGGCGAGTGATTCTTCCGTTCCACTCTCGCTTTTTTCAACTTCATCGTATATTCTACTCAAAAAGTCTGCTACTTGATTTTCCTTTCCTTTCAGTAGTCTATATTGAACTGGTATTTTAATAACTTTAGAAACCATCTTCATGTCTTGGGACATATCCTTTCCTTTATATTTAGCATGTAGGTATTTTATTGACTGATGTTATGTAAAACTGGTAAACTTATTGTAACTAATTAAAGGTATTGTCTTAAATAATTAAGGCTCCATAAAATCGATTTCAATTTCTTTATCTGTAGCAGAGAAATTTTTTTCATTATCGTTTAGTGCAGTCATGTCGCGAATATTCGCATTCGCATTTGCGAATACTTGGAAGTTTTTGTGCATTCGCATTCGAATTCGTAGTTTGAAGATAATACCAGGTTAATAAGGCTAAAATCCATTAATTCCAATGTTTCTTAACGCATGAAAAAGTAACTCAACTTATAATATATGATATAAAAATATATTCTTCAACGATAAACAATAATATATGTAATCTAAACAAACAAACAAAAAATTGTAGACTCAAGAATACTTCTCTCTTAGAAAATAAATCGATTCGCGAACAAAATTAAAACGAAACGCACGTCGATCGAACGAGAATGCATAGCCATACACAATTGGCGACAAATTTGACAAAAATTTAATATTCAATTAGTGGATATTCGCATTCGCATTCGCGATTATTCAAAAAGTGGCATTCCTTACATCACTGCTTTAGTGTTCTGGAAATATGGCATACCGGATGCCCTTCTTGAGTGAGACTAATTAGTATTTTCAATTTCTGGAATGCTTCTATATAGTTGGATCTTTAGTTTTGATCGTTAAATATTTTGTTATAGGCTGCGAAGCGACAGGCTACTACCGAAAATTTATAAAAGACTACTCACGATTCGGTAGTAGCCTGTCACTAGTAGGAAACTTTTGTTTCTCTGTTTTAGGTAACTGTAACGCTTCTATTACTTTTATTTCATCTGTATTTTATTTCAAACCTTTTTTCGTCAAAATATGCCCTAAAAATTCCATCTCTTTTTTCATAAAATTACATTTGTTCATTTGAACTTTTAAATTTGCCCTTTCTAGCACCTTACAAATTTCTGTTAATGTCCTTACGTGCTTCTGATTATCTTGTTCCCTTATTAAAATTTGGTGATAACCCTTGGCTAGATCTAATGACGTTAAGTATTGTGCTTTAACTAATTTTTCTAAAATTGAGTTAATATTAGGAAGAAGAAATTTGTTATCTACTGTTACTTCGTTCAGGTTTCTGCAATTTTTCACAATATTATGTTTCCTTCCCCCGAATTACCGATTTTTTTTTTTGGTACTCCGATTAAAGGATATCGGGAGTGACTTTTCCCAATAATTCCTTGTTCTTCCATTTCCTTTTTTGTCTTCGTACTTCCGCTTCATGCTGTGGGGGATATCTATATAACTTAGTGTTTATTTGCTCATCTGGCGTTGTCCTAATTTCGTGTACTAACCTCGTGCTAGTTAATTGTTCTCCTTCTTTAAAAAATAAATTTTTAAATCTTTTTACGACTTCTACTACTTAGTATTTTTATTCTTTGTTCAGATGATTCATATTAATTGTATTCTAGTCAAATGGTTTTGCCTCTCAGCATAGATTTCTAAAGTAGTATAAAGATTATTCAGAAAATAAGTATTCTTTTTATTGAGCATTATACAACCATCTACCAAATGAATTGTTCTATTGAAACATAATAAAATTATATTTTCGTCCTGTTAGCTAATGTGGTAAATTGAATTCTCTAGGTGCATCTGTAGGCACTTCATATTTAATAACGTCGTTCGGGGAGTGATTTTGTCGTTACAAATAACAACAAATTGTCTTTATTTTGGTTTAAATATTGTTGGGGTTGTTTGATTTGCGCTGAGCTAGCTTGTTTGTACTAATTATTTTGATTTAAGTTCTGACTGTAAGCTGACTGTTTTCAATAAAAGCACTTCTGTTATGAGTTTTGAGGGGTAAATTAATTAATAAAAATATAAATGTATGGCGCGATATACAAGAGGTATATCATCATAAACCTCCTAAGAGATTTTTGCGCCGAGCTTCCCTTCCAATTTGTGGTGTGCCATTTTGAATTTTTTCCTACAAATTGGAGAGGCCTACAGATTTTTGACGACTTCGAACGGCATCTACAAAGGTTATGAATTTTTTCTGAGAATCCTTCCATGGCAGGAAGACACTCGGAGAGTTTGCCAAACCAATGCCGCGGGGCGACCCCGTTTTAAAAAACTTATTCAAACTACTTTTGATGTTACTTGTCCCAGGACTCGAACCTTGGACCTTCGGTGTGGTAGGCCGGCAACACTACCGCCACACCACGGCGACCGCCATTAATTTATTTGTGTATAAATAGCTTCCCTATCAACAACTGCTAACCACATTTTTTCAAAGTACCAATGCATGCACATTTTGTGTTTGAAAAATTTGCGTTCAAATAGACAGACGGACGGAGAGATGGACATTGCTAAATCGACTCAGTTCATCGTCCTTATTATTTCAATTTGCTTATTGATGGGCCCATCTCTTCTTATTCTCATACTTTCATGTTCATGAAAGATTTAACAATCAAAAAAAGTATTTATAGTAATAAATAAATGTTTCGCCTTATGTTGTTAACCCGAGTTTGGAATACAACCTCGCTTATAAATTCAAGTTTGTTTAAGGTACTGAAAATGAGATTGCGAAGTGTGTTTACGACATCAAGTCAATGGATGGTGTGGATGGGCCAAGTCTACGCTTTTTAAAATTAACCTTGCCCTATGCACTCTTGTCTCTCACATACCTTATAAACTTTGCTATAACCTCCTCTACATTTCCAAACCAGTGGAAAGTAACAAACGTTGCTCCAATAGCTAAAAGCAACAACTACGATTCCCCTTAAAATTATAGGCCTATAAATATATTACCAGCGTTATCAAAAGTATTTGAAAAATGTATAGCAAAGCAAATAGTGTCTCATCTGAGCATAAATAGTTTGCTAGCTGAAAATCAATCTGGCTTTAGAGCTGGTCACAGCTGCTTCACAGCTTTGCTCAAAATAATTAATGATATACGCCCTGTATTAGGCAACAAATTACTTACTGTTTTAGTTCTTTTAGATTTCTCTAAAGCATTTGATAATTTAATTACAAAATGTAAACATTATTTCGGGTTTGACTCAACTTCAATTAAACTAATGGAAAGTTATCTCCCTCAAAGACTACAACAAGTTCAGTGTGGTGAAGCATTTTCTTAGCCTAGTAGTATTCCCTCAGGTGCACCCCAAGGGTCAAGCTTTGGTCCCATACTATTCACGGCTTTTATTAATGACATCGTACATTGCTGTCAAAATCCATCGCTACATCTGTATGCTGACCTTTGCGAAGATCTTGTGTTTAGGCTCAATGATGATCTTGATAAAATATCGGTTTGGGCCAGTTTGTTGATATAAAATAAAGCAATAAATTAGGTTTGACTATAAACAATGAAGCAAGATTCGTATATTGTAAAAGAAAGTTTGACCACATTTAGGCATAGAAACCTACCTTAATGTCCAAAATGTTTTGTTCTTATATAAAATAATAAAATGCAAAAGACCTGCATATCTCTATGAAGAACCTAAATTTGTTCAAACCTCGCGAACTCGCAACATCGTAGGGCCTAAGCATAACACAGTGGTGGCCTATAGATTATTATTTGTTAGTGTTGTGAGAGTGTGGAATTCTCTACCTAATACAATAAAATGAATTAAGTCATATGGATGCTTCAAAACGGCAGTAACAGATCATTACAAGCGATAACCTCCTATCTTCCAATCCCTCCCCCAGGAAGAACCTTTGTCGTAATGTCTTAAACAACTGTTAGCATAAGTTTAAATTTAAAATTAATTTTTGTAACAACTCTCATAAATTTGTGCAAAGAAAAGACTATAAGTCTTACCGCACTTTAAAATAAATAAATAGCTTCCCTATGGCAGTGGGGTATTAACAACTTGCCAGGATATTTTACTTTTGTGTTATCCAATTTGCCAAATTTTTGCAGGATCGTACTAAATACTAGTATACTGTGGTCTTTGGAAGTCATATTGATATGTGTTTAGATTTTTCTCATTCCCTGTAGTTTGACCTTTCATAATAGTAAAGTTAATATTCCTAGTCTTACTTATTCTAATACTGAATATCTTGAAAATCTTAAAATTGATTACCAAAATATCTCTGAAATGCGCACTAAGGCTAAAGAAGTTTTTACTTACGTCTCGATAATTTTGTGCTAATTGAAACGTGGTTAACTACACTGACACTGGTAAACACTGGTGTGTGAAAGCAATTGTTTCTCGTGCTCCGTTTAAAGAGTCAAATTATTAACAAAATTGGTATCAATACGCAAATCTAAGCACATACAATCAGTGACACATCTGATCTCCAGCTCTTTCGTTCCATATTTTATGCTTCAATAAGTAAGTCGAAAATCTCCTAGTCCTGTGCCTTTTGTTTTTCTGCTGGAAAACCTAAGCCACCAACAAAACTATTAAGCGCCGCTTAAAAGTTCTTCTGTGTTTTAAACTTTATTCAGCTGGTCTGTGTCCGTACGTGCTGCCACAGTTTTTTTCTAAAGCAAATTTTTAACAATTTTTTGATAAAGATGTCTTCGGGTTCTGGAAAGCGTCGCGCTGAGGCTGTAAGCAATGAGTCAGAATCAGCAAAAAAAGCTCCACGTATCAGTGATTACTCTCCTAATTTTATCCGCAGTATGGATCAGCGCTTTGTCAAGCTCAACGAGCTGCTATCGAAACAAATAATTGACTCCGAAAAACGTTTAATTGAGTTTGCTCGCATTAAGCTTGAGGATAAGTTTGAGGGCTTAAAGCGGGAATTGGATGAGTTAAGTGGAAAAGTCACTCGGCTGGAGAACGCGTATGAGCGCATCGGGCACTTAGAGAATGAATTAACTGCTCTAAAACTAGACGTGTCAAAGCACGAAAACCACATCGCTGCATGCGATGTTCGAGTCCACGGCATCCCCTTTGAGGAAGGAGAAAATCTGCAAAGTATTTTTCATCACCTTTGTTTCACCCTTGATCTGCAGCCACCCCCTCTGAAAAACATCTTTCGGACTAGGAGATCGACTAAAACCACGGTTGATCCGGCCATTATTATAAAGTTCCAGTCACCTACTGACCGAAACACACTTTTAAAAACAATTGCAACCTTCAAGCGCCTAAACAACTGCGCTGATGATAAAGACAAAAATAAAAATAAAAAAGGAATGCGCCTCGTTCATGTGGGCATAAATTCTGATGCGCCAATATTCAGAAATGAGTCCCTCTCCAAAACGAACTACGAGGTATTCAAGGCTGCAATTCGTCTCAAGAAAAGGAAGAGATTGTCCTCAGTGTTTACATATCGGGGTGTGGTACACGTCAAAAGTAAAGACGGCGACAACCCCGAGGCCAAACCCAAGCCTAAAGTTTCCCGATCGCTTTGAGAATCCGGTTCAAGTATGCGAAGATTCCTTTCGAGATGGTAGCGCACAAGCAGCGGCAAATCTCCCGGACGGCCAAGAAGAATAATATGTCCATTATATATACTTTTATACTTTTTATTCCACGTATAATCTACTACTACCTTGTTTCTCCTTTCACCAAAAATATCAGTTCTGCGTGTTTCATGTCTTCTTCGGTTAAATGCAGTGCAAAGCTTTCCTTATACCTCTTTTAATGGTGGTCCCAGATTATAGGTTGCCTAGCCCCAAAGACTGTCTTCGTACTATGTTGCGCGGTGTCAGTAAACGAGCCAATGGGCTGAAAATCATTCACCTCAACGCCCAAAGCCTCTATAAAAAACTTGATGAATTGAGATTTCTATGCGAAGGTTCCGACATTGATATCATCTGCATCTCTAAAACCTGGTTTTCTGCATTCCATAAAAATGCCTTGGTGAAATTAAACGGGTATCAACTCTTCAGGGTAGACAGAAGTGGTCATGGTGGTGGTGTTGCCATTTATGTTAAAATAGTTTGTCGTGTAAACTCTGTTGTAGTTCTTGTCCTGGTGATACCGTTGAATATGTGTTCGTGGGCGTATTGTCCGAAAACAATTATCATAACAAGCTCCTGATTGGGTGTGCATATAGACCTAATCGGCAAGTAAACTACTCAGGCTTTATCGAGTTTCTCCAACCACTACTCCTAAACTATGAAGATATAATCATTGCCGGCGACTTTAACTGCAACCTGCTCGTGGATTCTAGCCTAAAGCTAAGCATGGCCTCTCTCGGACTTTATCCCACTAATTCCTCTTCGCCTACACACTTCACAAATTCCAGTTCGTCCCTGCTTGACTTATTCTTTGTTAACTCTCCTTTAAAATCGGTCCATTACACCCAACTATCCGCACCCTGTTTTTCAAAACATGACTTAATTTTTCTTTGCTACGATTTTCAAACTTCCCACCGTTCTTGCTCTTTTACGTATCGAGACTTCAAAAGTATAGACTACAGCTCTCTTGCTACAGCCGTGGAGTCGGTCGAATGGAGCGTGATACAAACACTGACTTCGGTTGACGATTAGGCAATGTTCCTGCAGAATCATATCAATACGTTATTCGAAAACCATTTCCCTTAGTCAGACATTGAAACAACCCCTGGTTTAATGCTAGCCTTCAGCGTCTGATTCGACTGCGTAATTTTGCTTTCGCGCGGTGGAAAAGATACCGTACAGCGGAAGCGACTCGGACTGCTGTTAATAAAGCCATTAGGCCAGCTAAAGTAAGGTTTTATAAATATAAGTTTAGTTCCGCCCTGAGCTCGAGGGCAACCTGGAACACCATTAAGGATATCGGGATTGGCAAATCAAATAAAGATTCCCCTGTATTCTCCGACATCGACGTAAACGACATAAATAAAAATTTTGTAAGCCTGCCGATTTCAGGTGATCGCGTTTCCAATAACAGCTGCTGTGATCGTGTTGATATTAATGCCACTCCTCTTGAGTTTGTTTGCGTTGATGATTGTGATGTTGTTCAAGCCATACTTTCCGTGAAGTCCAGTGCTATCGCGCTCGACGGTATATGTGGCAAATTCCTAAAAATCATTCTCCCGAAAGTCCTTCCCTGCATCACCTACCTGGCTAATTCAATCTTGACGACCTGTGGATTTCCCAAATGTTGGAAAGCTGTAAAGGTACTCCCGGTTCCAAAACCAAAACAAAACAAGGAGTTGAGGCCAATAGCCATACTGCCTTTTCTGTCAAAAGTAGTCGATCGAATCTTGCACGGTCAGATTTCCTCCTATGTGCACGAACACAACTTTCTCTCAGACCATCAAGAAGCTGTACAACGGCACTACTATCAGTTATAGAGAACATTCGCGAAAGAATCGACGATAATCATACGGCTTTTCTAACCCTCCTTGACCACTCAAAACCCTTTGACTCTGTGGACCATACTCCACTCTGCTAGAAAACTTGTTCAATTTCTCCAATCATGCCACGCCCCTTATTAGATCCTATCTTGGTGGCAGAACTCAGGCAGTAAATGTAGGTAGCAGAAAGTCCGATTTCCTTAATGTTGTTAGAGGTGTTCCCCAAGGCTCAATTCCGGGCCCTTTGTTATTTGTTCTTTATATAAATGACCTTCCCGCTGTTATTAGGTACTGCAATGCCCACATTTATGCTGATGATGTACAATTGTACACTTGTTGTCCAAGTGATCGTAACAGTTCGTGCATAGGCAACCTGAATTACGATTTGAACCAAATTGGTGTGTGGGCTATTAGGAATGGTCTATGTCTGAATCCTAAGAAATCGAAATGTGCAGTCATCCATAGAAAGCGGCCCGCAACAATCGGCTTAGATCCCATAATTTTTTACAATTCCATAATCAAATACGTAAACACTGCAAGAAATCTGGGTATTGTTTTTAACAACACACTGACTTGGAAGGACCACATTTTTAGAACATTGTGGTTAACTCAGTATTTTACTCGTCTACACATTCGTCTACTAATAGCAAAAGGGTATTTAATACATACCAACTCTTCTATATGGTTGTGAAATCTACTCCAACTGTGACTACGTATGCAATAAGAAGCTCAATGCTGTTTTTAACAACATCGCTAGATACGTATATGGGCTGAAAAGACTTGACCATGTCAGAGATCATGCAAAAAAGCTGGTAAACATTTCCTTCGATAACCTTCTAAAAGTTAAAACACTTATCACCCTACATAAGTTAATATATACTAAGGAACCTGACTATCTCTATCGAAGGCTTCGTTTTCTGAATTCATCGAGATCCGTCCTCCTCATGCATGTCAGATACCGCATGTTAACTTCTGATTGCCAATGCTTCACTACGTCAATACGTCTTTGGAACTCTCTTCCCTCCAGACTAAGGCGGATAAGTAATGCACTGCAGTTCAAAAAAGAATTAACTAGCTTCTATAACGGCTTGTACGACAATTTAAATTTAAAATCATAGTTCCTATTAGAAAATGCTATACTGATATTTTATTTCCCTATTTTCTTTTCCATTCTCTAATCTTTTTCTCTCTTTATCTTACTCTGCTGATTATGTACCTAGTAAATTTCATTTAATTCATATTTTGTAACCTTGTGTAATCCTGACTAGCGCTATAAGATAATTTTGCTAAATTGTTGTGCAAGGAAATTCATATAAACAAATACAAATACCTTATAACCAAAGCGCAACATGTATGCACTAATCCAGTGTACACTTGTTGCGTTTTGGCTATCTCTCTATTTTTGTACTTATCTATCTACTCATATCTATTTATTGTTATAAACTTTCAATATTGTAACCTTTTTCTTAGACATATTCATTAGCATTAAGTATCAAGTTTAAATTGTTCCTATTTTTATTCCTTTACCGACTAGCACTATAAAATAATTTTTGTCAAATTGTTGTGCTAGGATGAATTGCCAAATAAATACAAAAACAAATAATAGTGACTTTTTTGACGTTGAGTTTTTCGACCAGAATATTTTTCAAATATATCGTAAAGATAGAGATGTGCTTAAAACAGGCTGCAGTGGGGTTGGTGGCGTCCTAATTGTAGTAAAACGTGTGTTGAGAGCGTTAGTCTTTGCACTTAGAAACGCAGACTCTCTTATGGATCAACCTTGTATCCGCACTTTCGGTACATTTCGTAGCTTGTTTATTTGCGTATCTTATATTCCGCCAAACATTTGTGATTATTTGTATGCACTCCATACTAATAATTTCTTAGATATTTATAAAAATCATATAACGGAGCACGCGTTTATGCACAATATCTATCTTCTAAAAATAGAAAGAAGAATGTACAAAAACAGAGTCCAACATACATGATTTACATATAGACAGAATGTCTAAAATATTGTACAAACTTGAATTAAACTGCTTGCAAAACTATACGCAGCATAGCCTATGGGTTAGGCAGCTGCGCTTGCAATCAGAGTGAGTGGGTTCGATTCTCCACAAGATCCTCTGAAATAGCAAAACTATACGAATTAGTCTGACGAGAAATCGTGGCTGTTTTCGAAATAGTACTATAACTATAGCCTGTATATGTTTCTTGCTTTAAATTTTGCCTCTAATCAAAAATTATATGATTAACTAAGAATTATTATCAACTCTTGAGCTCGTTAAACTTACAACAAATGACCACACCATAAAACAAAAATATGTATATAAATCATCAATATGACCAATTTTGCATGCTTGGTGATTTTAATTTACCTGGTGATTTTGATGACCTGTAAAAAAGTATAGCAGAAATTACAGACCAATTTCAAAGTTAACTACCTTCTCAAAACTTTTCGAAAAAGTGGTAAAAGACCAGTTATTCTTCCACCGATTTCTCTAAAGCCTTTGCTTCCGTCTCTCATTATATTTTGTTATATAAGTTTGAGCGGTTGGGTTTCTATTCAGTGTTTCTTCTGTGGCTGCGTTCTTACCTCACGAACAAACTTTTGTAGAAATTACAGGTACTACATCTTATTCTTTTGTGGCCATTTTCAGGTTCCCTTAAGGTAGTATTCTAGGACCGCTTCTTTCAGATCGCGATTGCTTAAAATTTTTGTTGGGATGGTGTGTTCAAGGCACTTATGACGCAACGACCTACGTGGCTATGCATCACTGCGATTGCGGATGGTAAGAGCTTAATGACGTTGTTAGCAGTAGTTTTAGTCTGGACTCGGTGAAGTCACACTTACAAAAAAACAGATGAACGCTTCGATATTGGGCTTTTGTGGCGCAACGAGAGAGAAGTGCTACCTGAGACTTATACAAATGCGTTGAACTGTCTTACTTCTTTAAAAACCCAAATTAAATGGAATCCTGAACTATACAACAAAATCAACGAACAAATAAAGAATTTGCTTGTGAAGGGATATGCGCGGCAACTTTCCGAACCCGGCATGGCAGTTGAGTTTACTTCAATCTTTATTGTACTTAACCCATATAAAGTGCGGCTTGTGTGGGACGCGGCCGCAAAGTGTCAGGGCAGATCATTAAACGATTTTTTGTTCACGCTTCATGTGGTACGATAAGCACAGAAACCAAACAAAGGTGTACGTCATTCGCACAATAACTTTCGGTATATGCTACGGGCCGTGTATAACCCATTATGTTCAAAATAAAAATGCAGAAGAGTATCGTCATACGTCCCACAAGCTTATTAAGCCATCCGACATGCACACTATGTCGATGATTACATCGATACAGCAGACAGCGACGAAGCGGCGTTGGAGGTAGCAGACCATGTCCGTAAAGTCCATCAATCTGGGGGTTTCGAAATCTGTAATTGGGCATCAAATTCAAAGATAGTTCTTGAAAAGCTGCTTGGCGTCGATATAGGATCAGTCCAGTTTGGAGATACCGAAAAAATACTAAGTATGTATTGAAAACCACAAGCTGACGTTTTGAAATATATTTTCAGGTTAAACCATCTACGGCGAGATTTATTGAAGGATTATATAGTTCCCACTAAAAGCGAGGTGCTTCAAGTACTGATGTCGGTTTTCTATCCTTTGGGACTACTGGCATGTTATACTGTGGTCCTAAAAATACTTCTTCAACGAGTTTAGCGAGCAGATATTAGATGGGATGAGGAACTTTCAGAGACACTTTACGACGAATGGCTCCAATGGAAGAGACTTTTACCGCATGTCAAAACAGTCGAGATTCCTGCGCGTCACCTATTGGTCAGACTCCAAACCGTATTGCAATGGTTAAAAATGGGCCCTCGTAACTTTCAGCAATGGCTGAAAATCAACAGCACGGTTGAAGATAAGCAGTGACGGAAAAGACCCAGCTTCCTATTTAGAAGTATGTGGCCAGAAGCCAATACACATTGTGAGGTGGTGGATACCACCGAACTGCGAAAATATGTAAACATTACACATAAAATTTCACTTATTGTTATTAACGCGAAATATTTTTAACGACATTCCTGGCTGAGACCTAAACGATTGGGACACAGCCCACCAAAGGTAGTTACACCCGAGATGCTTGAGAGGGCCGAAGCTGTGCTCTCTAATCAAGCCCAAACCGAAGCTTACTCATTGGAAGTTAACGCACTATATGCAAGAAAAGAGCTAAGCAAGCAAAGCAAATTATATTAGCTAAGTGCTTATCTCGAAGACAAAGGCCTCCTGCGTACACGGGGTAGATTGAATTCCTTCAACGGGCATATGGATGCCATCATCTTGCCAAGGGAAACCTACATAACGTTCCTCATAGTAAAAAAATTCATGAAAAAAACCACCATATAGGGCACGAAACGGTTATTACTAACGTAAAGGGAAAATATTATATTTCGCGCCTGCTTACGCTGAAAAAGGCGGTACGAAAGTCTTGCTGGAGGTGAAAAATCGAAAATGACTTACCGGAACCCCCACAGATGTCACAGATACCAACTGCAAGACTAACCACCTTCACTCGACCGTTCACATTCACGGTCGTTGACTACTTTGGTAGGCATAAAGAAAAGAGATGGGGAGTACTCTATACTTGTTTGACGCTTCGCGCAGTACATTTCGAGATCGCTTGTAGCCTCGACACGAACTCTTGTATAATGGTTCCTCAAAACTGTCCGGCACAACGTGGCACTCCCGAAGAGATATTTTCGGATAATGACATCATTTTCAAAGCAACAGAAAAGCTAGTTCGAGAAAAGCTCGTAGAGGTTGACTTTGATAAAATCATTGCGACATATGTTCGTATTAAGTGTCGCTTCAGTTCACCCGGGAATCCCCACATGGGGGGCGCATGGGACCGACTCGTGCGAACAACTAAGAATATTTCGCGAAACATATGCCCGTCAACGACGAAAGCTTACGATGCGCACTGATGGAAACGGAATTTATTATAAACTCACGACCGATTACTTTCGTCAGTCTGGCGTCCTTGAACCACATGCTAGTGGGGTCGGTGGACCGTTACAAGCCCGCGTATAGCGATGGAATGGAACTAAGTCAACGTTGGCATAAAACGCAACTCTTTGCAGATCGCTTTTGGCAACGCTGGGTGAAGGCGTATACACCTGTATTGACCAGGCGCGTTAAATGGTTGCAAAAAACTACGCCCTTCGATGATGTTGTCATTGCAGTAGACGATAACCTACCTTTTTTCTTCACCAGAGACGCGAATATGAAATTCGTATGTAAAACCACCACAAAGAAAAGATGGCTCCACTTAATCATTTATATCTCAAGAACAAATTGAGCAATTGCAAAACGGTTTGAAAATTGTAAAAGCTAACCTAGGCCCTGTACGTTCGAAGATAGTGAACAATTAATACGGAGTTTTACCTTTTTTTTTGAAAAAAAATAAAAATTAAATTTTACTTTGCGAGGAAGGATATCGAAAACTTTTCCAGATATTTTTTTTTCTCTGTAAGCTCTGTTTTATTACAAAAAAAAATTTACTTTCATCTAATAAAATCGATGGACTAATACAAAAGTTATAAGCATTCAAATAAATATAGCCATATAATACTTAAATACCCTACAAATATTAGCATATGTACATATGAGACGATAACAATGTATGTAAGTTTTTTCTTAACTCTATGATCTTATTTTATACTTGAAAAAGTTATTTGTTTTGTTGTGACGCTTATTTAGATTACGATCGGTTTCTGTTATGGGAAACCAACAGTAGTCGCCCATCATTGCGACATCCCAGAGTCCTTGATACCGACTTTCAATTAACTTCATTTGCTGATGAAACCTTTCCCCATGCTCGTCACTTTTAAATGGGAGTGCAGATAATGAATTTTTAAAGACATATTTACTCCTGAAAAGAAAATAAATAAGTAAATTAGATAAATAAGTGACACATTTTTGTGTAATTTTCTTAGGCTGGATTCACATATTTGAGTAAAATGTAAACAAAACATTTGTTCGGAACTGAATGACGAATTCAGCTTAAGGGCCGTTTTCTCATGTAAACTTTAAAATTTTCATAGAAATAGTTTGTTTATCGGCCGCCGTGGTGTGAAGGTAGTGTTGCCGGCCTACCACACCGAAGGTCCATGGTTCGAACCCTGGTACAGGTAACATCAAAAGTGATTTGAAAAAAGTTTTTCAAAACGGGGTCGCCCCTCGGCAGTGGTTTGGCAAACTCTCCGAGTGTATTTCTGCCATGACAGGCTTCTCAGCAAAAATTCGTCTCCTTTGTAGATGCCGTTCGGAGTCGGCAAAAAACTGTAGGTCCCACCAATTTGTAGGGAAAATTCAAATCGGCACACCACAAATTGGAAGAGAAGCTTGGCGCAAAAATCCCTTAGGAGGTTTATGATGATATACCTGTTGTATATCGCGCCATAGATAGAGATAGTTTGTTTATCGGTCAGATAGGTTTTAAAGTTTACTTTAGAAAACGGCCTTAAATATGTTTTTTGTTTACCCATTTTCGCATAGTTCTTGATTAAGTCGTTCACTATCATCTCGTCGTTCACTATCATCTCGTAGTTGCCTAAAAGAGAAGCAACGACCTTTTCAAAAGAATCTCACTCAGCTGCCTCCACTGGTGACAACAGTTCTTTGAATTGGTTATTGTTAAGCATATTTCTTATTTGCAGCCCAACAAAAATTCCTTCCTGTATCTTGGCTTCTGAAATCTTTAGAAAGATGGTTTCTAAATGACGGAAGGCTTCGCCTTCTTTGTCCAAAGCCTTAACAAAGTTTTTAATAAGGCCGAGCTTGATGTGGAGCGGGGATAAAATAATTTTTTCTTTCTTTATAAAAGCGGAGAATTTTATGTTATCCACACGAACTTTAAATTCGATTCGGTCTGGCCAATCCTTTATGAAGTAGTGTTCTTGACGAGCTCAGCTATCCCATTTGCAGCAGCAGTATTTTGTGTAAGCACTTTGTAGACCGCATAGCATTCCAACGACTTTAAGATTGGCACATGGCAATGGCAATGTAGTTAGATGAGCAACTTCCGTTGAATTTGGTACTGGCAATGACGCTGTAGATACGCTGGCATGCGTTACTTTTCTTAACTCTCCAACCCCAAATACTTCCGTAGAACAAATATAGCAGTCCGTCGAATGTCAAGTTGGTTCCCTCCACTTCATTGGTGCACTAAATTTCATATGTTGCCCAAGTAGATGGCTTCAGAAATTAGTCAGATGTACATTAAAAAGTAGCAAATTACTACACACCTTTTTGTTCAGGATTCCGAATGAATCAATTCGATTCGACCTGTGGTGCACACAGTATTCGGTGTCCATGATTTCCCAGTGTTTTTAGGCTGAATGCCAAAATACTTATATTATGTAATTTTCAAAGGATTTGAAAACACACGTCGTATTCTTTTAAAAATATATTGACCGCAGATGAAACAGAACATATCTGAACCATTTGTACACTCAAACTCTCGCGCCCTTTTATTCATATTATTTTTTTAAGTAAATGACGAGTTTATAAAATGTACTTATAGACTGAGCAGTATCCGGTGAGCCTTGCAGATATTTATACTCAGATCAAATAAAATCCGAAGCATACCTAGACAAAAAGATTCCTTAGTTTTACAAAGAAAACACTACCTGCTTTAAAAAATTTGCCCTTGCTTCAAATGTACCTGAGTTTGAAATTTTAAAGTTTACGTACTTGAGGAAACGGTATTAACAGCTTTTTGTATCTAGCAACCCTTCGAAAATCTACCTACGTACTACCTAACATATGAATACTAATACATATGTACGTGTAGGGTACTTCAGTATCTTTACATATAATAAAATTGTAACAGGTCGATGTCTGTACATATTCAAGAAAAACTGAGAGGAGAGGTCGTTATTGGACCAGCGGAACCCAAATCTACAACTTTTAGAATTTTTGTCTGGCTGTCTGTCTGTCCGTCTGTATGATTGTGCGCGTATCACGCAAAAACTACTGAATACAATTGCATGAAACTTTCACCATTCTATCACTTAAAGTCTAACTTAAAATTTAGGACAACTTTCATTTGGATATCTCATCCAGTTCCAGCGTTATTGACCAAAATGTGGGAAAAATGTGACCAAAAATGTGGTTTTTTTACCATAACGCCCGCGTCACACAAAAACGACTGCATAGAAATGAATGAAACTTGCAATAATCATTTTCTAGACGTCTCTCCTAAAATTTAAGATATCTTTTACCTCGATATTTTACCCGGTTCCCAATTTATTGACCTAAATGTGGACCCAGGGTGACTGTATGATTAGTGCTTTTAAGGCGGAACAAAGTTCGGCGGGTCAGCTAGTTATTGCTACTCGTATATTTCTTTGAATGCTTATAACTTTTGTATTAGTCCATCGATTTTATTGGATGAAAGCTTATTTCTTTGTAATAAAACAGAGCTTAAAGAGAAAAAACTTACAGCGAAAAAGTTTTCGATATCCTTTCTCGCCAAGTACAAATTTTTTTTATATTTTTGCAAAAAAAAGGTAAAAAAAGGGCCTAGCGATGCATTGTTTACAGCAAAATTGTATTAGCTTTTAAATGTTTCAACCCGTTTTTGAACTGCTCAATTTGTTCTTAAGATATACATGATTAAGTGGAGCCATCTTTTTTTTTTTTTAATAATTGTAAATCGTAAATATCTCAGAAACGGTACCATAGAATCAAAAATATAATATACAAATCAGGGGGTGGTTTACATACGAATTTCATATTTGCGTCTCTGGTGGTTTTTGACTGTGTAATTGGCACAGAAGTAGCCAAGGACTGGCAAGTTCGGTGGGTGACTGTAAAAACTTCTTTATGAGTAATGGAACGACCAGCAACAAAGATAGCCAAACTGGATGTCGGTAATAAAGTAGTAAGCAACGCTGGGGTTACTTACGAAGGGGGGAATGTTACCGCTATAACAGACAAATAGAGTAAACACGAGGCATATTCCTTTCTGATGTAAACTTGACTATTGTATGCAGCCCTAAAATATCTTGCACCTATTTTCTCCATATTTCTCTCATGCAACGCAATAAATAGAGGATAACAAAAACTAGAAGATAGGGATGATAGACAAGATTTTTAAAAGCTGCGTCGCTATCAAAATTATAAATTTATAATTGTACTATATATTGAAATAAAGATAGATTGCTTTAAAACAACACTTACTCTTCTTCTACGTCAACACTCGGTATTTGCTTATACATTTGAAGTCCCTCTCTAATATGCGAACAATTCAATCAATAATGTTAATTTTCGACGTGGTTAGCGGCTTAATTGACTGCGCTAACCTGATCGAGCACTTACGCTTCAATGCCGCAAATCGGATTCTACGTTCCCACTATATTTTCCATTTTACTACATTTAAATCTAACCGCCTATCTGGCCTACATTACCAGGGCAGTTAGTGAAATTAAGAGTATTTTTAGATCTTGACTTTGCAATGCCGAGATCCCAGTTCGCCGATAAGATTACTTCATTTTATCCTTAGTGCGTAAGTCTAGTGTATTAGTAAGTAAGTCTGTAACTTCAATGTACATTTCTAGTCTGTAAGATATTGTTATCATAGACCGAATATTAATAATCTATAATATAGATGCGCAAGTTGGGGAGAAATTTCCCCACTTTAAGGCCAAACTATAAATTTAAGGTATTAACAATGACATATGTATGGATGGATATGGCCGAACCGCAGTACCGTCAATCAAAAAAACTTTAAAAATTTATAAAAATATAGAAAAATAGTATAGAAATGACGCCAACACAAATGCCAAACATGTGTTTGCACTATAGAGCCACTGTTGTGTAAGTAGGCATGTCATGCATATTTTTGGACCAATGAGAAACAAGTATTCGAATTATAGAGCCTCTGTTGTGTGAGTTAACGTGCCATGCATTTTTGCTTCAGTTGTTTTATTGCATTGATCACTGGCTACGATGCCCAGTATCAGCGGCTCCCCTGGGAGCACGAAAATTTGCTTTGTTGGAGAAAATAAACAAGCAATGATAAAAATGAGAAAATATGTAAACTTCACTGCTGATACCTACAAACTGTTTACAAAAACAAAATAAATGATTATTCATAAAGAGTATTCAACATTGACGTTTGTTTTGTATTAAAATGAAAAATAATAAATTATTTAAAGAAAGTAAAGGGAAGGACGGGAAAGGTAAGGAAAGCGAAAAAAGGGAAAGGAAAGGAAGGGAATGGAAAAGAAAGTAAAGGAAAGTAAAGAAAAGGAAAGGAAAGAAATTCATAAAGAATATTCAACACCAGAGTTGGTTTTGTTTTTGTATTTGTAGTTGGGTTTGTTTGAATAAAATAATATAGTATAAAGCAAAATAAAATAAAATAAAGTTTATTAAAATAAAGTGAAGGAAAGGAAAAGATAGGAAGGGAAGGGAATGAAAAGGAAAAGTAAGAAAGCGAAAGGAAAATAAGGAAAACGAAGTGAAAGGAAGGGAAAGGAAAGGAAAGAAAGGGGATTGGAAAAGAAAGGACCGCAGAGAAAGGAAGGGAAAAAAGGCGAATTAAGGGTATAGCAAATATTTAAAATAAAATAAAGTTTTGTGGTTGAATTTCAACCACTGGCGATCTCTAGTAATAATAATTGTGTACACTCCTATATTTAATCTAACTGTGTCATTTCTTTTGCCATATTTACTAACAAACTTCCCATATATGTTAAATCGATTAGCTGTCCTTCTTTATAATACACAATTCACTCATCGTATTTCGTGTCGAGCTTGAATCGCAATTTTAGTGTGTCCTTGATCCTCGTCCAGTTGTCCGGTTGAGGTATATTTATTATGACGTTTTTTGCCTCGTCTTGAACGGTATTACAAAAAAGTTTCCTCACTGCCTTCTTCTTCAGTTCTTCCTCATTGATTGTTGGTAGTAAATATTCCGTACTACAGAAGAATGAATTCACTTGGCCAAGGAATATAGGCAGTTGGTTGATACTCTGAAATAATGTATCAACTCCGGGCTGCCTGTATATAAGGTTGCTGTTGTAATTATTTATAAAAATTTCTCAGCTGCTCTAGGTTTTTCTCCCTCCTGGCGAGCTCGTTAACTCGGTAGACGTCTAATCTTTGATGAGGACCCAGAGTCATTGCCCTGTTGTTTGTCAAATATGACTTTAATTATTCGGGGGAAACAAATTTTTGCCACTTTCTAGGCAGCCTTTCGGTTCCCAAATTGTTTTAAAATTGTCTGCACCTGTTATATGTTTAAGGGAACGTTTTCCGTAACCGATCCTTTTTTTATTTAAAAGGACTTTCGACTAGGCAAGTTTCGTCGATAAAGTCGCGGATGGGCTTTTAAAAAAAAGGAGATATAAACCAAAGCCAGAATACACCAAAAATTTCAACAAGATGGCACTAGGGAGTAATTCAAACCCGAACCCGTGGTCGAAATTCGACCACCTTAAATTAGTTTAAGTTATTAAATCCTCTGCTCAAATTTTTTCCAGCACTGCCCAGAGGCCGAAATATTTGAGAAATTTTTGTTACTGAAATTAATTATATATAGCTGAGTAATTTAGGGTCGCTTTCATAAAAGTCGGTTCACACTAAGCGGCGGGTGTAATTTGACAACTAACCGAAAAAAAAATCAATCCATTATTGACCGCTAATCATTAATGCCAAAAACAGTCTTAGGAATGTTTGAAAGTCCATAATCAGAGCCACCACTCCTTTTAGGTTCTGTCAATATTTCAATAAAAAAAATTTGGATTTGATGGACATATACCAACAACAGTTAGAGTTATAATATATATAATGGTTACTTTAACTCAATGTGCTCAGTGAGTGAAAATATGTCCACCGTTTAGACATGGTTGCCATATTGTAGTTTTTTGGTTATTAGTATACAGGCAGTGCTTTTTGTAATCCATTTACCGGGAGAAAATTACAAATTCAATTTGAGATTCCGACTTAACGACGCACCTTCCTATTTTGACTCTGCTTTCTTTTTGATCTGAAATTTTGAATTATAAGGCGGATATGGCTGGTGTGGAATCCCGTTTTAATATTGGAGTTTTATGAACAGTAAAAATTTACATTTTATTATAAACATTTAGGTTTTTCAGGATTTTAGGATGCATCTAAATACCCGACCGAAAATAGAGGCAATGAATACCTTTGAATCTCATTTTAATTATGGAATTTTACAACGAAAAAAGTCAAAGTGTGACTGCGCATCAAAAATTTTTTTTTTAATTATATGAACAGTTGTTTTTGAACCTCATTTTTATAATGGAGTTAAAATGTTAGTTTTGAACTATTGTTTGCAATAAAACGTGCGAGATATGTTGAAAACAAATATTTTCTGATGCAACTAAATAACCGACTGAAAATAGTGGACATGAATACCTTTCAATTTCATTTTCATTATAGAATTTTACAAAAAATAGAAAATTTAAATTTTGAATTATGTGAACAGCAGTGACTTTGAATGCTTTTGAATCTCATTTTTATAACAGAGCTCTATTAAAAAAATTAAGCCTTTGTTGTGTTTTTTCTAAAAATTTTAATTTTGAACTATTGCTTGCAATAATACGAGCGAGATATGTTGAAAACAAATTGGTATTTTTTTTAAGATTCTGGTGCAGTTCAGTATAGGGGAGGGCAACTCACGCTCAAAATCAAATTGGACAGACGCGCCGACGGCGGTGTATACTTTAACTCAATTTGCTTAATCAGTAAGAGAGAAAGTATTTCTACTTCAGTAAATATAAGGTATACCAGAAGGATTTCTATATTTTGGATAAAAATCTATATTCCAATTATATACGAAATATTGAGTGTAATATTAAATCGAATCCCAAAAGCTTTTGGAAGTATATCAAGGACAAAAAATGCTCCGCTAGTGTACCCACCGGAGTTTTCCTTGATAATAACTCTGCCCAAACCCCGAATGAGGCAGCAAATTTGTTTGATGAGTTCTTTAAATCTAATTTTTCACCGGGTTATAGTAATCACACTCACGATTTTTCGAATAGATCGGATTCTGCCTTAAATTTCGGAGCTCTACATCTTTCATCGGAAGATATTAGTAAAGCCATTTTTAAACTTAAACCTGTCTTGTTAAAAAGTTGTCCGGCTTTGATTTATCCTTTGCAACTGATCTTCAACAAGTCACTGTCCTCTGGGACTTTCATTGACGATTGGATTGGATTGGCTACCTCCATTACGCCTATTTTCAAATGTGGCAACAAGAATGACGTACGTAATTACAGACCCATATCCAAGGTGACCACTATTTCCAAAACTTTTGAGCATGCAGTCAATGCCAAGCTGAGCTTTGCTGTTAAGTCCGTTATTGCACCTTTCCAGCACGGCTTCGTCGCGGATAGATCAACGATTTCTAACCTTGCTGTCTTCAGTGAGTATTGCATTGAGTCCTTTTCGGCTGGTTCACAGGTGGATTGCATCTATACTGATTTCTCAAAAGCTTTTGATAGGGTGTCACATAGAGTTTTAATCAATAAACTAGGCTGTCTTGGATTTCATTCGTCCTTTCTGTTATGGATAAGCTCCTACTTACGCAACAGGCCCAGTGTTGTTGCGGTTGATGGTGTATCTTCTGCTCCTTTTGTGGCCGCATCAGGTGTTCCACAGGGAAGTATATTAGGTCCATTACTATTTAATCTTTTTATAAATGACATAGGTAATTGTTTTTCATTTGCTAAATGTCTGCTATATGCTGACGACCTAAAAATTTTCTCCTTAATAAAGTCACCTGAGGATACCAGAAAAGTACAAAATGATATTAACAAGTTATATCTGTGGTGTCTGGAGTTTCGTCTGTCCCTAAATCCGTCTAAATGCTTTCATGTGACCTATTCTAGATCATCTAATATCCTGCACTCAAAATACAGTATATCTTATTGTGAACTTCGGTGCGTTAGTGAGATAAAGGACCTTGGTGTTATCTTTGATAGTAAGTTTTCCTTTATTAATCACATTAATTATCTAAATACTAAATCCTACTCCATGCTGAGCTTCGTGAGGCGTAATTCCGGTAAATTTTCTGACCCATATACTATAAAACTACTCTACACATCGTTTGTCAGGTCTCACTTAGAATATGCTGTTTTTATTTGGCGACCAAGTACCCAGATAGCTATAAATAGACTCGAGAGAGTACAGAAAATTTTTCTAAAATTTGCTCTTCGGCCGTTAAATTTCGTAAATCCCATTCCACCTTATTCTGCTCGTCTTATCTTTTCAACCTTAAGTCCTTGGAGTGTCGCAGATCTTTACTCTTCTTATCCTTTACCTACAAAATTATTAAGGGTTCAATAGACTGCCCATACTTGCTGGAAAGGATTCGGTTTAATGTTCCGCAACGATCTCTTCGGAATGTCTATCCGTTCTATGGGGATAATACGAGAACCAATTACGCTTGTAATGCCCCCATAAACCGTGCTGTACGTGAGTTTAACTCACTAAGCATTTTAGTCGCTTTGGATTTTTCACTACCTAGGGATGCTTTTCTCTTAATGTTTAATTCTGCTTTATAAGTGGTTTGATTTATATGTGTTAGACATGTATAAAGACATTTTATATTGACTTTTATAGCATTTCAATAATATTTTGTGATATATAGTATATGACCTGAACTTATTATTTCTTATGGCTGTGCGTATAAGTTTACCTTAAGTCCTATATCAATCAGAAAAAAGTAAATTCGTGAAAAAAATTCATAAAACTACTTAACTATGGAAGTATTTATCTTACATATTTTGATGTGGTGAATTTTTAGTAATTTTCTTGCGGTTTTTTTTACAAAAAAATGGTTTCAAGAAAAGATTGCTTTAAAAACTTAACAAATTCAAGTCAAGGTGAGAAATTTTATTTTATCAAAAAACAAGTAATATACCTAGTAGTAGTGATCTACGAGTATTATGTCATCCCAATTTACGCAGGTCTATTTTAATACTTTCAGTTCGTATTTGCATTCAAATAGACAGACGGACAGCTCATCCTCCTGATCATTTCAGTATACGTACAAACATTTCATGTTCATGAAAGGTATGAATATCAAAAAAAAAAAAACAACTTCGCTTTGGCAGTGGGGTATTAACTACTTGACCGGATATTTTACTTTTCATCCTGAACGTTTTGATATACATTAATAAATATATATCTCGATTCGGTTATGCCGAATGAAGTAATATACCTAGGCGCGAAAGAACTCAACCGATCGTTACGGAATTTTCACTATATATACTTGGTTTCACTGGGTACAGCATAGACAATACATAATTTTGGAAAAGTGGGTGGAGTGACGCCCCTAGGCTATATAAAAAGTTTCAATTCGTCATAACTCCGAAATTGTTTGGTCTAAATTAATGAAATTTGGATATATGTGTCACTTAGTCAATATCTACATAATTTTGGAAAAGTGGGCGGTGCCACGCCCACATATTTTGGGTTTTGTATTGCTCTTGAACTTTCACGATAGGTTCAGGAGTTCGCTGGGAACGACACAGTCTGTATATAGCTTTTGGAAAAGCCCCCAGGTTATATAAAGCTGCAGTTCGGTATAGTTAGGAGTTGATTTGGTTCAAGTTAATGCAATTTTATATATAGATGTGGTTTATGTATCGAAACGTCAAACGTCTACCGGGTTTGCTAGTATATTATAAAATGGAGAAAGCAAACAACGAATTTCAGCATTCTTTTGTAAAACTGAGAGACTAGTTTGCGTTCAAATAGACAGACGGACAGACAGACAGACGGACAGACAGACAGACGGACAGACAGATAGGCGGACGGAGAGACGGGCATGACTAAATCGACTCCGCTCATCGTGCTGATCATTTTAGTGAACTTTTATCTTCTTTTTCTCATACTTACATACATATATAAATTCGCTATTGCAGTGGGCTATTAACTCCGTGCCCGAATATTTTGCTTGTGTGTTTCCCGATTTGGCTAATTTTTGGCAGGAGTATATTACATACTACTGAGAAGCAGCTGAACAATTTTCATTGAAATATCAAAATTTAATTATAAGCGATTGCCTTTGAAAATTGCAGACCTTTTATGTTGACAAGTGGGCGGCGCCACCCCTACTTCTTCAAAATTTACAAAAATTTTTGCGGCCGAGTTTTTCTTAAAAAGCTTATTATGTGATATAGCTTGCTTAGTTGTAGAAATATCGCGTTTTAAATTTTACAAAAAAAAATTTCAGAACCGATTTCGCCCATTCTTACAACAAACAGTTACCTTTATATATAGAACATTATCACCCAATTTCGTTTCGACAAATCAATTTTTGGCGGAGTTATGGCATAAAAAGTTTTGTGGAATAGTCCACTATAAAAGGGGCGGGGCCATGCCCATTTTCAAAAATTTTAAGTTTCTGGATTTTTTAGTTTACGGAAACCTTAAACGTGAAATATAAATGATGTAAAGCTACTTTACGCAAAGTTATTGCCCATTTAATATATCTACGATCTTTTTCACAATCTTTCATATAAAAGAGGGCGTAGACCTTAACCGATTTCAACCATTTTTTCGTCGAACATTCCTTGCGCATCTGGAAACCTGCGTGCTGAATTTAGTTTCGATATCTTCTACGGTGTTTGATTTACGATTAATAACATTTCTAAATTTGACTTAATCAAAAGTGGGCGGTGCCACGCCCATTTTCAAAAATTTCTTGAAAAATTTATTTTATGCCTCAATCTCTATGTATTCACGAAATTTTATCCTTATAGGTGTATTATGTACTGAGTAATCACTTTTTTTGTGTTTTCAGAAATATATATAAAAAGTGGGCGTGGCTATCATCCGGAAAATCGTTCCAATATACATCAATTATTCACCCTGTCGGAAAAACAACAAAACAAAATAAAGTTTCTCAATATCAGCGTGATGCCGGTTTTCATATATTTTTCCTTTACATCTGGCTTTTTTGAAGTCAATTTAGGGGGAGAAAATTAGAATGAAATAATGATTTTCTGGCTTTTTTCATTAACCACAACTCAGACATATTTAAAACACATTTTATGTTGATTTTTAAGGAAGGTTATCATCTTAACTGGTCAAATTTAGTCTACATATGTAAGGGTTCGGGTTATATGTCTGCCCTTTGACAAACTAAAATATTTGAAAAAGAAAATAATTGATGTCTTCAGGAAAATTGACACGATTTCTAACCACTTCGTAAATATAAAATTGAAGAAGCTACAAACTATGTTTTTGCGTTTTTTGTATATTCGTCTCATCAGAAAAACCGGATAAAAATAATGAAAATGATCGAAATTATCTACCGAACTCTGACAAACTTCGAGATTTCTATCGAGCTTCTCATTCCGATGGAATTGGGTTGTGATATATATGAATAATCTAATATTATGACATATGGGTTGCATATTAGTTTACCTTAAGCCGAAAATCTCACTTCAAAATCTCACCGAAAATTATTAGGTTAAAAATCCAATAAATTAAAAAAAAAAATTAAGAAAAGAAGTTTTCATATATTTAAAAACAAATTCAATGTAACCAAAAAAATAAAACAAAGTTGTCCAGAGGACCTGTGCTCGAACCTTGGGACACACGCGTTCTACCTGAGACGTTTAACACCTGCGCTACTTCGGTATGTAGAACAACGCATTCAGATACTGTAGTTAAGCGTCATGGCTTTATGCAGTGAATTCTTGCAAATAAATGAGGCACTATTTGTTAAAGAAAATATGCTTATCACCGCTCCTGATCCATAGGAAGGTATCAAAATACACTTAAATAGGAATTATTCATGTTAAGGTAAGATATACTCTGGCAATTGATTGTATGGAAAATATGTTAGCCTATTAATATATAGATTAAACAATAAGTACACTGAGGGAAAAACTGAAATGTTAAAATCACTAGGCTCACTGTCAGTTTTACAATTTCGCAAAGTTCAAGAAAAGATAGTTGATTCCACATTTAATAATTGCAAAATAACAATTTTATTCCTGATTTAACATTTCAACCGTAGATATAAGCAGAAATAATTCCAAATCAACATTGTCTAAATTTTCTGGTAAATAACAAAAAAATCATTTTTGATTCAAAACTGTCATTGTTGATTTGAAATTGCAACTATGCTTCATCAAAGTTTTAAAAATGACAAAATAACAATTTAATTTTGATTTAACAATTCAATTGTCGATGAAACCAGAAGTAATTTCAAATCAACATTGTCATTATAGATTTGAAATTGCAACGTTGTTGAATCAAAGTTTTTGTAGTAGATTTTACTACATTGCATTGTATTTAGCAACAAAATGTACATGAATAACGGCTCCTGGCTTGCTCACTAACAAGAACTTTCCTTTATGAAAAAGTTTTGATGCTTCAAGTTCGGCTTTCAAGAAAATATTTAAATAAAAATATTCTATGAAATGGAAAATGAAGAAATTTTTGAAAATGTGCTATAGACCGTAGGTAGCGAAGTGATAAATATAACAGCAGGTTCTGTCGAGCTGATTGATAACACTATCCGGCAAAAAAATATCCTCGACATTTGATACATGATTCCTATGTAGAATTTTCTGCATTTATTTTCGTTGGCAAAATCATTGACAAATACAGGTCAAATTCTTTTAAAATATAAGTATGCTAAAAAATACATAATAATCCACAATTTTGTTAGATTCCCAGGAATAATAACTTTCTATATTATTCACATCGGTATTACATACATCTTCAAGGTTTACAAACAATTGGGAAACCGATCTAAAAAAATTGCAATCATTGACGCACAGCAAAGTTTTATTTTGCATATTGAGTCCATAAATGACTATCAACCAACAATTGCCGAAATTGTTAATAAATATTTTTCATGCCATTTGACAATATAACCTTTTCTGATTGTATTTGGATCTGTTAATTATCTAAAAGGTTTTCCATACGAGTATATTTCGACTTTACATAAACTTTCCACATTTATCGAGAGCTTGGATGTTGCCTTTAAAATTTTTCAGGTTTTTTTCTTATCATATCCTGAAGGATGGAATTAATTTGGATTTTTATTCAGAAATATTTTTAGACATATCTACAAATTCGACTGCATGTCTTCGAATGTGGTATCTTTATTAAACTTTTTAAAAACTGCTTAAAACTTACAAAATGTTCATCTGTTTTCAATACCTTAAAAACTTTCCTGATTCAACTATTTTGATTCGGCCCTTTAAGTTCGACCATTTGCTGGCAACGAAGTTTTTTACGATAAAATGCGTGCAACAAAGCTGCGATCAAACATTTACAAATTTTACAAGTTTTTAAAAACACTTAAATAACCAACACAATGCTGTTAAAAATGGCATTAGTAACAGCAGATCTACTAATTATAACTCAGAAATTGCACCGAATCAATGATCAAAATATCGAAAAATGTCATGCATAATACTGCTTACGTTTCCGATCTGATATCTCAGCAGATTACGCTGTATCAAATAGCATAAGAAAACATGCATTAAAAAATAAAAACGTATTCAATTTAGTTACTAATTTAAAGAGAAATTCACCACATTTATGTTTAAGTTAACATCAAAACAATAGTATGACGAGAAAGAATGTACTTGAGCTACAGAAAATGGTTGCAGGTTTATTAAGATATATATCAGAAGCGATTGAACATATAATTAATATTCATAGTTTTAACGAAATTCAAGACGATTTAAAATGCATACTAAATTATTATTGTAATGACCCTTTTCAAGACATAAAATCTGAATACAGATTGCTTAAGGTATTAAAAAGTGCAGGTCTTTACGAAGATCTAAAATCAATTATACTTAACAAATCTATTTCAAGAATGACTGAACAGGGTAATCCGACCTCGGGTCCCAAAATTTCTGAAATTCATATCCTTCCGGTTCAGGTTTAAAAATTAATTTGAGATTCCGGAACTTTTGCAATTAACAATCGAAAATACCGTCAATAGCATGAGATAAACTTAATAAAATACATGACTTTTTATATCAAAACGAAAAGTTATATGTATTATGTTACCCAATCCAAACAAGTAAGGAAGTCTAAGTTCGGCTGGAACCGAACATTATATACCTAGTAGTGATCTATTATGTCATCCCACTTTACGCAGGTCTATTTTTATACTTTCAGTTCGTATTTGCGTTCAAACAGACAGACGGACAGACAGATAGACGTATCGAGAGACGGACACGCCTACATCGACTCAGCTCATCCTCCTGATCATTTCAGTATACGTACAAACATTTCATGTTCATGAAAGGTATGAAAATCAAAAAAGATATACAACTTCGCTTTTGCATTGGGCTATTAACAACTTTCCCGGATATTTTACTTTTCATCCTGAATGTTTTGAGATACATTAATAAATATATATCTCGATTCGGTTATGCCGAATAAAGTAATATATTTACCTTGTGTGCGTAACAAAAATAAATATAAAAAAGGGTGTCTTTCATAGGCGCCAAAGAACTCAACCGATCTTTATGAAATTTTCACAATATATACTTGGTTTCACTGGGTACAGCATAGACCATATATAGTTTTTGAAAAGTAGGAGGAGCAACGCCCCCAGGATATATAAAGTTTCAATTCGTCATAACTCCGAACTTTTTTGGTCTAAATCAATGAAATTTGGATATGTCACTTAGTCAATATCTACATAATTTTTCAAAAGTGGGCGGTGCTACGCCCACATATTTTGTGTTTTGTATTGCTCTTGAACTTTCACGATAGGTTCAGGAGTTCGCTGGGAACGACACAGTCTGTACATAGCTTTTGGAAAAGCCCTCAGGTTATATAAAGCTGCAGTTCGGTATAGTTAGGAGTCGATTTGGTTCAATTTAATGAAATGTGTGTTCTATGTATCGAAACGTCAAACGTCTACCGGGTTTGCTAGTATATTATAAAATGGAGAAAGCAAACAACGAATTTCAGCATTCTTTTGTAAAACTGAGAGACTAGTCAAATAGACAGACGGACAGACAGATAGACGGACGGAGAGACGGGCATGACTAAATCGACTCTGCTCATCGTGCTGATCATTTTAGTGAACTTTTCTCTTCTTGTCCTCATACTTACATACATTTAATGTCTATGAAAGGTATGAAAATCAAAAAAGATATATAACTTCGCTATTGCAGTGGGCTATTAACTACGAGCCCGAATATTTTGCTTGTGTGGTCCCCAATTTGGCTAATTTTTGGCAGGAGTATAATACATACTACTGGGAAGCAGCTGACCAATTTTCATTGAAATATCAAGATTGAACCATAAGCGATTGCCTTTGAAAAAAGTATAAATTGTATGCTGAAAAGTGGGCGGTGCCACGCCTACTTCTTCAAAATCGACAAAATTTTTTTGCGGCCGAGTTTTTCTTAAAAAGCTTATTATGTGTGCAAAATCTGATTCGTATAACTTGCTAACTTGTGGAAATATCGTGTTTTAAATTTTACAAAAAAATTTTACAGAACTATGTTAAAAACTGGGTGTGGACATTAACCGATTTCGCCCATTTTTACAGCAAACAGTATATATATAGAACATTATCCCCAAATTTCGTTTCGATAAATCAATTTTTGGCGGAGTTATGGCATAAAAAGTTGTGTGGAATAGTCCACTATAAAACGGGCGGGGCCACGCCCATTTTGGAAAGTTTGAACTTTTTGGCTTTCTTTTTTTACGGAAAATTTAAAAGTGAAATACAAATGATGTAAAGCTATTTTATGCAAAATTATTGCCTATTTAATATATCTACCATCCTCTTCAAAATCTTTCGTATAAAAGTGGGCGTAGACCCTAACCGATCCCGCCCACTTTTCTCTGGAACATTCCTTGCATACCTGGAAATCTGTGTGCTGAATTTCGTTTCGATATCTTGAACGGTTTTTGATTTATGATTAATATTATTTCTAAATTTGACTTAATCAAAAGTGGGCGGTGCCACGCCGATTTTCAAAAATTTCTTGAAAAATTTATTTTATGCCTCAATCTCTATGTATTCACGAAATTTTATCCTTATAGGTGTATTATGTACTGAGTAATCACTTTTTTTGTGTTTTCAAAAATATTATATATATAAAAAGTGGGCGTGGCTATCATCCGATTTCGCCCATTTTAAATAGCGCTCGGAGATGAATGCCAAGGAACCCGCATACCAAATGTCATTAAGATATCTCAAAGTTTACTCAAGTTTTCGTGTTCACAGACGGACGGACGGACGGACATGGCTTAATCAATTTCTCTTTTCGTCCTGAACATTTTTATACATATAAGTCAATATCTATCTCGATCCGTTTATGCCGTTACGTACTACCGTTAGGCGACTAAAGTAAATATACCTTGTGTGCGTAGCACTACTAGGTATAATAAAAAAGTTTTGTATGCTTTTTCAATCATTCGAAGTTGGTAGTAAAATTGATGAAATTCATATTATAGTTTTTAGTAAGCCATTGCACCTGTATTCGATAAATAATGGAAATACATATTGTAGAATTAAGTATGTTTGATATTGTATTTATTATATGTATTATATATTATTATTATACCAGTGCCCATACTTACAATATTTTCGATGTTTTTTCCTTACTATAACGCCGACTTTAATTTATTTTTATTTTACTTACTAAAAATTCTGTTTACAAAATTTATTATTTATGACAATTTTATTAGTTTTGTGCAAATTTGTATTTAGTATGAACTATATATTTATAAAAAATTTTAATTATAAAACTTATATTTACCCGTTTTTCTTTTTAATAGCTAAGTCAACACTGAAAGCGTGTTTAAAGCAACTTCGGAAAAAAGTGAATCCAACTACGTTTCAATGTTAAATTAACCACTATATATTTTTACGACACCAATGGAATATTTGAATTGACAGCTTTCACTGGTAAAAGTAAAATAAAGTCAGATTAGAATCAACTAATTTTCGAAGTTAAATGAAAGAGGCGTATATTTAAATAAACATTAATGCGTTTTGAATTGAAAATAATTATTCTTAAATTCATCGACGTATGAGTAACATTTTTATAGTTGATTTAACATATTTCGGCTTTGACTATCATATCTGTTTATTGTAAAAGCTATCTCGTTTTGTAAGATTTTCCTTTCTTTTTTCCATCAGTGTACATCAAAATAATAAAATCTTTTATGATTTTTGTTGGAACGATTTTCCGTCATCCCTTGTCAAGTTTGGTTTTGTGACACCAAACCAAACTTGACAAGGGATGACGGAAAATCGTTCCAACAAAAATCAGCTTACTACCCTGTCGGAAGATCAACACAACAAAATAAAAATCTTTTATCGTACAACAAACATGCGTAGATAACAATTAAATTATTTTACTCTAGACGGTTCATAATCAATGGCTAGTAAAAGAGTTGTACACAATTAGGTTAGGTTAGGTTAAGCTGGCTACCTCTCTGCATCGCCGAGAAGCGCACTTAGGCCAAATGGCCCATTGTGATACCGCTGAACGGGTTGCGACCCTTCCTCCTTTGTTAAACATTCATAAAGTCGAACCACCCTCTCCGCTTAGTAAAGCGCAGAATGTCTCCGTATTCGGCAGAGCCCAGCTCCGCTAAACTAGCGAGTATGCACTTGTTAAGGCACTCCGAACGGGTCCTGGCTAATGCAGGGCAGCTGCAGAGGAAGTGTTCAACACTTTCTATTTCCTCCTCGTCCCTGCAGCTGCGACAGAAGTCATTTCAAGGGGCCCCCATGCGTTCAGCATGTTTTCCCATTAGACAATGTCCGGTGAGTACCCCGATCAAGGGGGCTAAGAAGGATCGTTTTAGATTGAGTATGGACTCGGTCCGTTTCCTACATATGCAGGGCCACGTTTGCCTGGACACCCCACATGCCGTCTCCCTAGTCCATCTAGAATTAGCTTTTTCTTTGAATTCGCGTAGGAGCCAGAGCTTAGTTGGGGCAAGAGGGGTGGAGATGTTCCTTGTTAGGTTCACCTCTGATTGCTCTGTGGCCTTCCTTGCCAGCTCATCAGCAGCGCAGTTTCCAGGTATGTTTCTGTGCCCAGGGACCCATATCACTGCTGTGGGGCAGTTCGAGGCCAGCTCATTGAGCGATTGCCTGCAGTCGAGTGCTACCTTCGATGCAGTGTTGCTACCCTGAAGGGCTTTGATCGCTGCTTGGCTGTCGCTGTATATAGACACTGATGTACAGGTTTTTGAGAGCAGCCAGTGCGCAGCCTCCTCTATGGCTGTAAGTTCAGCCTGGAATACGCTGCAGTGGCTAGGTAGACTGATGCCTAAGAAGAGTGAAAGTTCCTCCGACTAGACGCCGCTGCCCACCTTGCCTTTGAGCTTTGAGCCGTCTGTGAAGATGGAGGTTGATTGTGGGTTTAGAATGTGCACGTCCTCCCATTCCTGCCTCGTAGGGATTCTGGTGGAGAACCTGGTGTTTGGCTCATAGCCGGTAGGCGTAGTGTAGCTCACCACCTTCCGATTTTTGGATATGGTCTCCAGAATGCTTGTGTGTCCGAATCTGGTGTCGCTCCAGTGTTGAACGGCATTCAGTCGCACTGCGCTATAGCTTGCTTGGAGTTTACCGTACAAGTCAACCGGAAGTAGGTTGAGCATGATCTCCAAAGCTTTTGTGGGCGTTGATGGAAGTGCCCCCGTGATAAGTATCGCCGCCGATCGCTGTACTCTGCCCATCCTGCCTATGTTGCTACTACGATCGAGTGCAGGCCACCACAAGGCAACGCCATAGAAGAGGATGGGTCTAACTACCGCGATGTACAGCCAGTGCATGATCCGGGGGTTGAAACCCCATTTCTTCCCCACGGCTGCTTTGGATGCGTATAGGGCAGTAATAAATAGCCTTCCTGGATCTGTCCTCAACATGTTTGTTCCAGTTGAGTTTACTACCTAGGACTACGCCGAGGTACTTGCTCTCTGGAGAGAGTTTGAGCCTGACCCTGTTCAGGCGTGTTGGTACAAAAACTGGTATTATGTACTTCCTGGTGAAAAGGATCATTTCCGTTTTAGACGGATGAACACTAAAGCCATTTTCCAATGCCCAGTCCTCCACGAGGTTCAAGGCGGTTTGAAGTAGTTCGCTTAGGACCTGAGGAAGTTTTCCAGTCGCCGTAAGAGCGATGTCATCCGCATAGGCAATGATTTGTCAGCCGGTGTTTTCCAGCTTTAGAAGTAGGGTGTTGACTGTTAGGTTCCACAAAAGAGGAGATAAAACTCCTCCTTGAGGAGTGCCCCTGGATGCGTATCGCACTATTAAGACCTCTCCCAGATTAGCTTGTACACAATTCGTCTGTAGTTGTTTTGATTTAGAGAGTTTTTAACAGCAGCTGGAATAAGATTCCAGAGACGAGTGATGTTGACAAAAAACCACCTAGTCGAGGGTACATGATTTGAAAGGAGTTCATTTCGATGGTAGTTTCGTTTCAAGGGTACATAGATACATTAAAATACCTTGACATTTGGTTTGACGCCAATTTAAGCTGGCGAGAACACATAAACAAAATCAAAATGAAATTATTACCACTAAATTTTGCGATTTATAGAAATCGTAATGTGATTCCACAAAAACATTTATGGCTACTATATAACTCTCTGTTCATGTCGAAAATACATTATTTGAACCCTATGTGGAACAACTGCACGGAGCAACTTACAAATGAAATACAAAGAATACAAAATAAAGTTATTAAAAATATCTTGCATCTGCCTAGAGGAACGGCAAGCGAGCTTTTATATCTAAATAGGTTGGATATTCAGAAATATGGCATATTACAAACTTTAGAAACTTTTTACAAAGTTAAAAATAACCCAATAAAACATAATCTATATATTCCAGAGGAACCAACCCTCGAATCCACGTTACGTGCTAGGTCAAATATCAAACCACGATTCGTTCGAACGGAAAGATGTGCGAAATCCTTAAGACATTATGGTGTAAAATTATTCAATAAGCTTCCGGATGAAGTTAGAAATGCTAGAAGTCTTCTATGCTTTAAAACAGAAGTCAAACAGCTACTTCTTATCAATTTTAATTTTAATTTCAATATGTAACTTTACTATGGCAAATTCTTATAATTTATTATTACTTTTAATTGCATAAATTATGTAATTTTATAATTTTCATTTTCATTTTATTGTACTAATGTAATAGACTCTCACAAGAATTGATGGCAAAAAATTTTTAAATGCTATCTTCTCAAACAAGTTTTTTTTGAGAAAATTCTGTATTAATCTTAATCTTGTTATCAATAAAGAAAAAAAAAACTGGGTACAGATAAAGTGCATGAACGGAGAGACCTATTGAATACAATTTGATTGAGTTGAGATTAAACGGAAGAGAAAAATGAAGCTCCTGGCCTTTTGATAGTCCAACAGGTTACAGCCTAATAGCCGAGATTTCCAAGCGGTTATATGGTCAAACTTGCGCAAGCCATAGGCATACCGAGTGACGTGATTAAATGCAACCTCCATTTTATGGGCAGATATTGTGTCGAGTTTATTGTAAACTAACTCCGAGTATTTTATAAGTGACAGAAAAAGTTGGATGGCGAGTTTTCTCCTAATGTGAGGTGGGGTAAAGGACACGGACTGCCTAAGATTAATAGTAATACGTGTACTGTGTTCATGTAAAATTTCTGTTGTTTATGACAACCTTTATATGGTCAGAAGCGACAGTTGAAATCAACAGGTTTGCAAAGTGTTGAGAAAAGAAAACAAAATTGTAAGATAACCCGGGTTTCTAAATAATATAATTCGTACCAAACCGATAAGAAAGGTGGTCAGAATGCCGATAAAACAAATGTTATTATTACTCCGCCAGACGATGTTGATGCCGTCAGTGATAAGGAAGACTTGGACGATAATATCCAAATTGTCAATGATGACAATGAGTTTCCTTGTGAAGTAGCAGGAAATATTGAAGTGGAATATAGCTTTAACAATGACAATCCTATTTAGCATAAAAGTCTTAAAATCCAAGAAGACATTATAATACAGCCATGTTCTTTCAAAAAGCCTCGAAATAGTGGGGGCGAGAGAGTGCTGAATGGCCAACATGAAAATAGAGTCACCGTCAAAATTACAGGTTTGAAAACCAACCGTTCGACAGTAGTGCAAATGCAACTAAGACGTTGCATTGCGTCACGAATTCATTTTTAAATGCTGTATTCATCTTATGATCTTGTGATCTTATGATCGTTTTCACCGCTCTATCTTTGGGAATGCTTTATGGACAATGTGGTGCTTCAGCTAATTGTAGACAATACAAATGAGTACGCTGGACAGAACAATGCATCAGGATTTTTTTTACTACAATTCAAGAAATTCGGACATTTGTTGGCATCCTTTATCTCTCTGGAGATCATACATTGCCGAATATTCACGCATATTGGCCTAATTGCATATCTTTGGGATACCAGCTGGTAAAAACAGCTATAAGCTTAACGATTTAAGCATGGTAGGCAGATCACAAGAAAAGCAAAAACTCCATATAAAAAACGCTCAAGAAATGCTTAAGAAAATTTATTGTGTTCAATTTTCTTGAGGTAGTACGCAGTTCTCAAGAAATATAATACACAACTTTACTACTATTTTACCGTGAAATTTTAGTATGGCAACACAGGTTTCCGCAAGAAATATATCAAGTCATATCGGTGTCAATAATCCGAAAGCGGAAAATAAATATTTTGTTGCAATAAAAAGGTTTTGGCAAAATACGTTTATTTCGTTTATTTACTTTTCATTTGCGTATGTGCTCTTCTTCTTTCTTGAGCAATTACTTGTGATCTGCGTTCTCCTGGCCTAAATAGTTTTAACAAAAAGGACGACAAAAAGTGTGAGTGGGGCATGGTCAGTGACCGTCCAGAGTACCAAAACCGTTTCAAGTAAAATCGCGCCTGCTCGTTTTCGCGAATTATTTCGCTTTAACCCTTATGATGCTCAGTGAAAGAATGATTGTTATTATTAAAAGTTCTCAAAAAGAGTTTCTTTGATTTCATTGATATATACTGCTTCTATGACTGACGGTTATCTATAAGTATGACAATTAAAAAAAAAAAAACTTTAAGCTATGACTAAATTTAATAATTTGTTCATATTTTAGACATTAATCACATTGCTCTGTATATGTTATGCATCATCATTGATCATACAACCTGTTTGACAGCGACGGTGTGTTGATTCACCCAAAAAAAAGCTTCTCTGACTTTCATAACGGGGTTGCACCAGATAAAGTCAAAAAATAGAAGAAACGAAGTAAACTCGAAAGTAGAATATTTTAAAAAAGGTTGAAAAAAGTCGTTTACTTCTAAATTCAGCATTATTTTTTTTTGTATAAATTATACTCTTCTGCCTGTTGGGTATTTAAATACCCAAGTGGGAATATTTGGATCCACGCTCTCAGGGGGTTAAGAAAATTAAAATTTTTTTATAAACATTTGTGATATTGAGAAGAATCTAAATAAAATGTATTTTCCAGGTTTTCCCTATTTTCCAGCTTACTGCAAAGCTTCGTAAATCCATTTTTTAATTTTTGGAAATTTCTCACTTTTGACCTTGAGCCTGCACTCATTCTAATCTTAATTTCGCCTTACTTTGGATAGGGTAAGACAATATCATAATTTGTCTAAGTGTCGAGAAAAATTCGAATCAATATCTCTCACAACTTTGGAGAATCGCCTTTTCTCGTTAAGCATGTTTTGTGGGTATTTAAATACCCATCCGGCAGTAATGGGTTAAGGCATAAGTCACGTAAACTACCAAAACTATCAGATAAATACAGCTGAATATCATCAGTGTACGTATGTACGAGTATACTAACATATTGTGACGAGTTCGATCAATAATCCTAAATTCGATCACTATAAAGTCAAATAAACACACGGACAAATACTACACAAATAAACAAAATACAAATTTAAGTGTTTAGTAACTTCACAGTAGTTTATTGTTCAACACTTGAAAATAAACTGATCCCCCTGCCTTGCTAGCTCACTGACTACCCTACGCAAACTTCTTGGTTATTCCCTCTTCGTGTTATTTATTGACATCTCCTCTTTGCCTTGTACTCGCAAACACTCACGCGATCTCTCTTTCTCTTCCTTGCATGCATAAACGTAGCCATCGTTATCTCTGTTGTGTTAAACTAGTAGTGGGGGTGTTATTGAGTTAGGGATGGTACATACTTGGGAACATTCGCCACACTCCCCTTCACCTAAGACTGATCGTCTTGACCAGGACCCCCTATGGGTTAGGGGTTTAGAATATGTCCGAGGTAGGCATACCGGTCGTAAGAGGCGACTAATATGCACAAAGGTAATGACGTGCAACTCGATGGTTGATCTACGGATATGATGCCTCCCACCACTCACCTCACCCATCTCTCCTTCCTTACGGACGGGGTGACATGACCTAGAAGGTTCAACTCGTCATACCAAATCGCTACCACGACAGTCGGGCAGAACCGCAAGGGAGTACCGGAGCGTACCGGATTCATATCCGACCAAAGACTGTCAGTTCGACAGCACTCCCCAAAACCTTCGGGGAGAGTTTTCGTCGTTAAAACAACATCAGACAATAGTTTGTATGCGATAGACAACATCGCTCATCCGTTTTATGACTTTGTATGAGCCTTCCCAGTGACACTGCGATTTCGGAGACAAACCTTTCTTACGATGTGGATTGAGTAGCAGCACACATGGTCGTGTATTTATCTCATTTCCTCTTTCAAGACGATAGTGGGATTTACTCCTGCATCAGAATTTATCCCAAAACTTTAAGTCAGCTAGCAACCGAAGATCATTTCTAAAAATTACCTTTGCAGGAGTCTGCCTCGTTATTTCATGCATTGCAGAGCAATATACCATCAGGGGAAAGGAGAGGTGACTATTCCAATCCTTCTGAAACTTATCCACCACTTTCCTTAGGTGTTCTTCCAATATTCTATTGAATCGTTCCACCATGGCATCTGACTGAGGATTCAGTGTAGTAGTTCGAGTTTTTTGAATTCCAAATACTTGGCACATTTCCAGGAACACAGCTGATTCAGAATGTAGCTCCATCGGTGCACCAAATCTTTCTACCCAAATATTAGTGACTACTTCTGCTATGGTTTCTGACTTTTGATTTAGAATAGGGTACACTTCTGGTCATTTGCTGAAATAGTCCATAACTACTAGTACATATTTGTTTCCGATTTTGCTACATCCAGGGAAATCCCCTCAAATGGTGCTCCTAAATTATACTGTTTCATTTGGCTTTGGCTCCTCGCTTTCGGTCCTTTAGCTTTGATGCACACCTCACAGTTGGCGATTCACTCCGCGACCTATTGCCGGCAACCAACCCAATAGAATCTCTCCTTTATTTTATCTAAGGTCTAGGTGACTCCAAGACGGCCTCAGATTGGACCATTTTGTAATTCATTGAAAATATCAGTGATTTTCTTCCTTGGGACGACTATCAGGTTACGAATACTGTCTAAGCCAAAAGCCAGAAACAGTTTGGAATCCCCGGTGTACTTTCAGCAGTGCTATCTGCTGCAAAGATGCAAAACTTTCAAAGTATACCGGTCCTTTTTTGTTACGATAAAACATGCCTATATAAGCATGTATGAAACAAACATCAGTCATTATTTTCCTATAGAATCGGTTCCCGACTGCTGCGATACCACGACCTCCTGCGTTAAGTTAAATTAGAGCCTTTATTGTAGGCTAAGATTTCGTGCCACAACGTGTGTTAATTACAAGGTAATATATAGCACAATCCTTTTACTGAATTGTCCACGACCAATTGGGAAAAGAATAAAGACCATATTAAAATTAACCTTTGTTGTCGTATTTTTTCATATTATCTTTGTTGTTGCGTTCGGATCGGTGTTCTGCGAGAGGCATACCCCTCAACATTTGGTCAATCGAGCCGTCGAACTCAACGAAAAGAGTTTCTCTACATCATACGTTTTTCCAAGGAATCTTACCTGCAAATCAATAATCTCAAACTGGTGCTGGTGCGAAAAAAAAGGAAACTGCAGCTGCAGCGGAAAAAAAAAATTTAGCTAAACACACTACCTGAACCAGTTCATCGTCAACTTACAATACTCGTACAGGTGCGTGTGAAATTATAAATAAACGTTGAGCAAATTAGGTAAAAAAAAAAAAGTGTTTAACATGTGTGTTTAAATAATCAAATATCAAATAGTTAGGAATGATGCAGAGTATTGGATTTAAGTTATAAAAAATTCCGCGTTTTTTCGGACGCAGTAAATTAAAGAACAAAAAATACGAAAAGTACTAATGTATGAAATAAGGAAAAATTGAAGCTAAGGTTATATAGACTTAGAAGGTAGAACTTAGACAAAAGTGCGTGGTCCGATTAAATCGAATAATTTTTGCAGTAGAAAAGTGATCCTGAAGAAGTAAGTCAACCTTATAATATCCGTATCTGATATATTTAAGTACTCGGCCAATAAAAAATTAGGTTTTTTTGTAAACTTGTGGAAATGTTCAAATACTTCCATAGTCAGACGTTTTGCTTTTAGTTGGGTTTCCATGAACACAGAGAATTTGCGCGCTCAAGCTGATAGGTACAGTTTTTCATAGATCTTCCCACATTGAGACACACATACATTTGCTCTAAATTCCCGATTTTCTTAAATTGTCATTATCCGCACTTCTTTGGGAGAACAAAAGCAGAGAGCGCTGTTCCCACTATTCATCGTGCAGAAGAACTCAGTACGCAATACAAAAGAAAATAAACATATTCATACATATATAAAAATAAAGGGTGGTGAAAAGTGTAAAAACACACAGAGTATACAGGAAAATAGGTTCTTAGTGTACCATCAAATATAAATAAGTGACCCAACAAGAAATCCGGTAGGTTTCGCGGTTTCGTGGTGCCCTTTGTTCCCAATTAAAAGCACATCCACTTGTAGCCAACACATTGGCTGACTTTCGGCGCTAAAGTATTAAACTTAGTCAACCATACAAAATATACTTAAATTTGTTTACCCGTTGCTCGGATCAAGTCGTGGAATTTAATGCGAATTTTGATGCAACCACACTTGACGAACACTCCAAAGTTTCACTAGAGATTATGAAAGGAGAGCTCAACGAGCAGTGGAATAAAGAAAAAGCCGCATACGAGAAATGCATGGAGTTCCTTAAGAAAGACGATGAGATGGACGCGGTTAGGGCCAAATATTCACATACATAGTTGCAAGACATGATTTGCAAGAAAATTTCATCAAAAGAGAACTTAATCGCTAAAAAAGTGTGTAAGAACTAAACAAAAACCTTTCTAAAGCTAATCCAAAGGTTTTGCTGGTACAAGTGCAGGTTGAAACACATATTCTGTAGGAGCATTTTTACGTGTGTAGCATAACCCCAAATTTGCAAATCACGCCATGTCAAAAGTAAAGGTGCGCGATTCTGCATTGAATGCAATCAAGAGATATGTGGCAACCAGCAAAAAGGATGAGTTAGCATTAGATAAGGGGTCTGTAGAAACATACCTACAACTTGCACAGGCAGAAGAATGGTATACTACAGCGAAGGCGAACTTTAAACGTCTCATCGCAACCCCTGAGACACCTCGCCTATCTACAACAACAAATTTTACATCGTCTCCAGTTCAACTGCCCAAGTTGCAGTTACGTTACCGAATTTTAGTGGTGATTCTACAAATTGGTTAGCTTTTCACGACGCGTTTCAGTCTCTCGTACACAACAACGCGAGCTTGCCTGCTAGTCAGAAGTTACACTATTTGCCTAACTGTCTTCAGCGCTTCAACTTGTAATTAGTTTACAAATTTGTGATGCAAACTACACTGCGGCGTTAGATTTACTCACTGCACGTTACAAAGTTTTGCGTGTCATGGTCGACGCTCATTTTAAAGCTATTTTTGCAATCGAAATGGCACCGCGAGACACTGGTAAAGCTATTAAGCAAATTCTAAACGTCACCATGCAACACGTCGGTTCGCTGCGTGCCTTAGGTAGGCCTGTCGATTGTTGGGACGATTGGCCAAGAAACAATGGGAGGTGTCTTTAATGAAAGATGATTTACCCACTTTCGAAGATTTAGTTGAATTCCTAGAAATACGTGCTCGTTCGCTAGAACTGGTAGCGCCAGCTAATACGTTGTCGACTTTAACACGGCAGCCCAAAACTGCAACTAAAACTACAACAAACGTATTCCATGCGGTAGGTGAGCATCAGGCACCTTCCTCTAAGTGAGCGCAGCTTCACGTCTTTATTGTAACGCTAAACACAACATATACTACTATGTTTTTATTTTCGATTATAATTCGCCACTTTTGTCTTTCAGAAAAAAATTTTAAACTTATATGTATTGCTATTTATCTTTATGTTCTAAGTTTTTCTTTTACTTATTCCCTTTTCCCTATACTTATTCTCTTTTATGCATTACTGTATGTTGGCAATTTGAAGTGCACACTCCCAGATATTTTTATGGATTTAAATAGTCCATCTGTCGGCTCTAACGAATTTCACACTAAGATAGTACTGAAGATTTTGACTGATTGTCATCCTGGATTTTAGGTTTGCCATTTCAACTCGAGAAGTTTAAATCAAATGAAGCTTGATTATTTTAACTACATTTTTAGCTCAGTGTGTGTTGACGTTTTGTGTATCACTGAAACTTGGTTTCAGAATGATGTAAATGATGTTAACTACCAGTTTCTAGATTATTGTGTTGTTAGGAATGACAGACAGCAAGATAAGCGCGGTGGCGGCATTGCAATATATTACAAGAAGGCATTTCAGCGAAGAATAATCGACAGATCAAATAATCATGATCCTGTTGAGTTTCTGATGGTTTAATTTTATGATAATTTTGAGCGTTGCCTTGTTGTATGTGCAAATGAATTGGACAATCTCTTTCGGAGTATATATAAATATAGTGCCACTTATGAACACAGAATCTTATGTGGAGACCTAAATATAGATTTGATTGTTGAAAATGATCGCTCCAAAAACTTGTTTGATAGCATATCAAGTGTAGGGTTGAATGTTGTTAATAAGCTTCCTACTCGTTTTGGACCTCATTGTAAACCTAGCTTATAAGACGTATTCTGTGTTGCTGACATGCGGAAAGTCCTACATTGTGACCAGCTTTCCGTAGGCGGTGTTAGCGACCACGACGTAATTTTATGAGTTATGATCTAGCCATGCAATCTGCAATTTCTATTTCCCGTTTTCAATATTTTCGAGACTTCAATAGAATCAATATCACGCAATTAGCCACTGAAGCATCTGTGTTTCCCTGGAACGACTGTTGGAAAAGTTTAAAATTTTTCCAATATGGTAAAGTACCTCTTTGGCTTATATGTTCGTCTGAGGAAAGCTAAAGTGAACAATCATAAACAACCTTGGTTCAACCAAGAAGTTCTACAGGCAATAAAAGAAAGAAATAAGAGCTATCACATTTGGAAGAAAACCTCTAAAGCTGAAGATTGGCAAGTCTATAAGGTATTAAGGAACAGTGCGACGAGAAAAACTAGGGAGGCCAAAAGATGTTATTTCCAAAGAAAACTTGATGTATGCCTGCCTCCAAAGGTTCTCTGGAATAATCTTAAACAGCTTGGTATTAAGTCTAATTTAAAATCGGAATGCACGGTTGATGTTAATATTTTGAATGATTTCTTTGCTACGAAACTACCAGAGGAGAATGAGTCTTAAATTACCAGCGTTGACTCTTCGCATGATTATCTCCGTACATTCAACTTTACTAATATAACAGAGTCCGAAACAATTCAATCTATACTTGCGATAAAATCAAATGCCGTAGGTGAAGATAAAATAAGTCTAAGATTTACTAAACTTATTTCACATTATGTTATTTCTCCTTTAACGCATATTCTAAATTTTGCATTAACATCGCTCACCTTCCCCGATGCTTGGAAAGTGGCTAATATTTTACCTGTTCCGAAAAAGAGTAATGCTTCCTTGCCATGTGACTTTCGGCCAATTAGCATTCTTCCGTGTTTATCAAAGATTTTCGAAAAGCTGTTGTCGAGACAGATTATGAAGTATCTTACTCATGAAAGTCTGTTGTCAAGAAATCAGTCAGGTTATCGTACTGGGCATAGCTGTTCTACCGCTATGCTTAAGGTTTTAGAGGACATTCGACCTAACTTTGATTGGCATTTGACACGGTTTGCCACAAAATTCTGCTTCAAAAGCTCGAAACATATTTTGGTTTTACTAGGGATGCTGGAAAGCTCATAGAAAGCTATTTGACAAACAGGTTCCAAAGGGTGATGTGTGGGGATATCGGATCAAGCTTATTGTCGGTAAAATCTGGTGTACCACAAGGTTCCATTCTTGGCCCAATTCTATTTAGTTTGTATATAAATGATATGGAAAAATGCTGCCGCAGTGTCTCTATTCATCTCTATGCGGATGACGCACAGGTATACCTTTCGGCTCCTCTTGGCTTGGTGGAGGATTTGGTCTACCGAATAAATGAAGACTTAGAGGCTATAAATAAGTGGTCTAAAAGAAACAAACTCTACCTTAACGCATCCAAAACGCAGGCGATTGATATATCGCATTATTCATATAATCTTGATGATGTCTCCCCAATAATACTAAATGGAAATTTTATGAAATATGTTAAAACTGTCAAAACACTTGGGTTTCTATTAAATAAGCATGTGAATTCCTCTATAAGTAAGTTATATTATTTTACTTTGTTTTGTTGTTTTTCCGACAGGGTGAATGATTGATGTATATTGGAACGATTTTTCGTCATCCCTTGTCAAATTTGGTTTTGAGACAAACCGGTTTCGGCGTTGTGCCATCATCAGTGTCGATTTTCGTTCTGATCTGTTGTGGGCGTTTGTCTTGTATTTATAGTAGGTAGCAGGTAACGTCAGCATGGGTGTCTGTTTGTGTACGTGTGTGCATGTGTTGTGTGTGTACATTCAGAAACGGGGGTGGTTTGCATCGATCGGTTTTTTGTGTGGTTGACTGAGGCAGGTAAAAGTTGGTGATTTTTGTTGTTTGACCTTTTTTGCTTGTTTGTTGTTTTTTATCTTTTGCTGTTTTGTGCTTATTTGTCGGTGCGTGTGTGTTTGTTGTACCTGAGTGGTTGCTTTGTTTTTTGTAAACCAATTTTAATCGTTCGAATATTGTGTCGGAAACAGTGTTTGTCTGTTCGTTTATTATTCTACCGTCGAATGTTTTTTGTTTGTAGATTTCCATGTTTTCGAGTACGTTCAGACGTCTGCCTTTTGCTTGTACATGTAGGACCTTGACTGTTTTTTTGATGTTTCCCGGGGGACATTTATTCTTCGCCATGTGATTCGCAAAGTTGGACTCTGGTATGATGGTTGGATTCCGTATCTTTTTGTTGTAATCTCTAATGTTTTCTCTGAACCTCGTTCTTACTTGTCGTCCGGTTTGTCCTATGTAACTGTGCTGGCATTCACAAGTGAGCTTGTATACACCATGGTTGCTAAACGGATCTTCTGAGTTAGTTGTGGTTCTTAGCTTCCGTCCTAAATTGTTCGATGTTTTGAACGCTGTGTTGATTTATATGTTGCTCTTCCAGTATATGTCATTGTCGTCCAGGTTTGTGTACTTTCTTCTCCATTGTTTCTTTTTTGTTCTGTAAGGTCTCTCCTGAGTTTATCTACTAGTGCTTTTTTATATCCGTTGTTTGTAGCGATGTTATATATTATTCCAAGCTCTCTTCTATATGCTTCTTGTGTAAGAGGTGTTCTTTCCAATCTTTGTACTAAGTGCCTTAGCGCTGCATTCTTATGTTGTTGTGTGGTTCAAGGTATTATGTATTATTGTGTCGGTGGCCGTTGGTTTCCTATATATGTCGTAGTTGAATTTATTGCTAGCTTTATCAATACTTATTGTGAGGTCCAGATAATTGATTCCTCCGTCTTTTTCGGTTTCCATTGTGAATTTTATGTTCCCGTGCTGCTTCTTGAGGTACTCCAGTACTTGCTCTTCGTTGTTGGTAGTTAAAACGCATATGATATCATTCACGTAACTTGCGTAAAATAACACTCCTAATTTGGAATTTAATTCCTGTATATACTCTTTTTCCAGGTTTTGCATAAACGCTTCCATAAGAATAGCCGATGTTGGGTTTCCCATCGCAAGTCCGTTTGTTTGTCTGTATATTTTATTGTTGAATTGAAAATAGTTTTGACGTAGTGTGGTTCTTACCGTGTTCGTGATTTGCGTACTTTTTACTTTATCTTTTGTTTTACGTAGTATTATAGAGTTTACTATGTTCAATGTCTCTGCTAGTGGTATTGATGTGTATAGATCTTTTATGTCGAAAAATACCAATTTGCTGTCCTTTGTCACTTCAACGGTCCTAAGTTTGTTTATTAGTTATAAGTTAAGTTATATTATATATTAAGACATTTATGGAAGACAGCCTATTTTATTCGGGAAGATGTTAAACTTAAACTTGTCAAAGCACTATTAGTACCAATAATATCATACCATGAACTGATATATGGCTGCCTTGATAAAGCTTCCATGAACAAGTACCAACTTATAATTAATATTATAATTATAATTGTATTTATCTTAAGCGGAAATATGATCATATTTCAAACTTTTCAAGAACTATCCTTCAGTGTTGTTTAACGGTGTTCTTCGGCCGTCGTTTACTATTTTTTATACATAGAATAATATATCTTCGTACGCCAGAATATCTGTTTAAAAAACTTACGTTTGCGCAATCATCTCGTACTTGTAACCTTATTGTACCACATTTTAAATACTCAGTAACATCAAGAATGTTTTTCGTTAGGGCTGTGCAGTTGTGGAAGGCTTTGCCCAATAAAGTAAAATTAAAATCAAATCTGAGGCGCTTCAAATTTGCAGTAATTGACATATTTTCTTACTGAACTTTCTACACCTACTTTATTTCGTGTTCTTTCTTATTAAATAGGATATGTATAGTTTTCATGCTATTTCTACTTTTTAATCTTTCTTCTGGTTTTTACATTTAATTTGTACTAGGAATAAGTAATAAAATCAAATGTGACACTGTAAAAGACTATGTCTTATATGTGTATAATTAAATAAATAAATATACTCGTGCCCTACCTTTCGTAAATTAGATGTTGCTGAAAGGTTTGCTGCAATTAAGAAACACAACGCTTGCCTCAATTGCTTGAGCAAGGGTCACTTTTTAGCACAGTGTTGCAGTTCATCCACATGCAATGTATGCCCACGTCGCCATCACACCCTACTGCATGGCGGCAGCGAAGGCAAGACAAGACAAGCAATGGGCTGAATATACGAGATTCGTCGTTCGCAAAGCCGCAAGGCAATCTCTTTACGCAACATTCTACTACGCCTTCCACACTGAATGACTCAACCGCAACACCGCCTATAAATCCTAACTCCGACTCACCTCATCTTGGTTGCGTAGCATCTCACCACGCTAAAGCTGATAAGGCCATATTGTTGGCAACCGCAGAAGTCTACCTGCAAGATCATGCAGGTCGATGGCAACCCGCACGAGTGTTGTTTGACAACGGCTCACATGCATCCTTCGTGACTGAGACCTGTATCCAACGCCTTCGTTTACTCAGAAAACTTTCGCCGGCTCATGTCACTGGGATCGGTTCATCAGATGGTGGTAAAGTTAAAGGTGAGACAGTGCTCTCACTTGCGCCTCGATCTCTTGCTTCGAAGTTCACGATCAACTCGCTTATTTTATCGAAAATCACAAACGATCTACCTAGCGTCTTTGTACAGATGCCATCTTGGCCGCGCATACAAAATCTCGTTCTCGCAGATCAGCACTACGACAAACCTGGTCCTATTGATATTTTAATAGGTATGGATGAAATGGACAAATTTTTATTAACCGGTCTCAGCAAGGGGCCGCCTGACACACCCATGGCGCAAAACACAGTTTTCGGTTGGGTACTTTTCGGAAAAGCTATGCGGTCGTCCAGTCAAAGTACTGGAGTTCTATCACTACATTGTGATGTGCCACTCATTAGAATGGTGAGTAAGTTTTGGGAGCTCGAGGAGTTTCCACCTAATCAATTTTTCACGGCCGAAGAGGAGGCTTGTGAAAAGCACTTTCGCAAACATTTCCGTCGCGCTGAGGACGGGCGTTACATCGTGCGCCTTCCGTTTAAGGAATCTGTGCCTTTAGGTGAGTCGAGAAATATATCTATCAAGAGTTTGCTCCGAATGGAAAAACGTTTCGCTGCTAATGACGAGATGCGCCGACAATACGCCGAATTCATGCGTGAGCTCTTGATTATGGGTCACATGGAGCTCGTAGGCAACGCGCCACCGCACACGAGCTACTACATGCCGCACCACGCTGTGGTGAAAGACACCCGTTCCACCACTAAACTTCGTGTGGTGTTCAACGCCTCGTTAAAAACATCGTCCGGTTTCTCGCTCAACGACGCACTGATGATAGGACCACAGCTACAAGACGATCTGTTCTCCATAATGGTACGATTTCGGACTCATCGCTACGCTATGATGGCCGACGTCGAAAAAATGTACCGGCAAGTAAATGTCGATGAGGAAGATGCGGATTACCAACGTATCGTTTGGCGTGATTCGCCAACCGAACGTATTCGAGACTATCGAATGATCCGTATTACTTACGGCGTTGCTGCGGCTGCATACTTAGCCGTACGATCTCTGCACCAAGCCGCTGTAGACGCCGATGAAGCATATAAAGACGCGGCTGGGGTCATCATGAGCGATTTCTACATGGATGATCTCCTCACGGGCTCATTTTCGATCAACGAACTTCTGCTGCACTCTACTGCCGCACGCAACTAATCGATGGAACCTTCAAAGTCGTTTTAGTCGCCGCACGCGCAAAAGTCGAGCCTTTAAAGAGTACTACCCTCCCACGATTGGAATTGTGCGCAGCGCATCTAGGTGCCAAGCTTGTCAAGCAGATCCAGCTAAGTTTCGGTGGTAAGATGAAAAAGTTATATGCATGGGCTGACTCGACCATAACGCTGGCTTGGTTAAAAAGTCATCCAAGTCGATGGTCGGTCTTCGTAGCAAACCGCGTAGCTGCTGTGCAAGAAGTTTTGGCTCCTGAGTGTTGAAGGCACGTCCGTTCAGAGGACAGTCCAGCTGACTGCGCGTCTACAGGGTTGACACCTGCTCACTTACTCGCTCATTATCTGTGGTGGGGAGGGCCAAGTTGGTTAGCTGATAGCGAAAATCAGTGGCAACGTCAGACAAACGAAGTCAACGCGCTACCGGCGCTCTAACGAGCAGTGAAATCCTTCACGCTGAAAATGCCCTGGTAAAGTATATCCAAACTAACGCTTTTCCAAAAGAAATTGTTTCTTACAGGTCAAACAAATCAATACCATTACGAAGTAATTTGATCCGACTTCAGCCATTTTTGGAGTCGGATGGCATTCTCCGTGTTGGCGTGAGAATAAAATGCGCTTCGGTTTCCACAGACGTAACACGCCCCATAATCCTACCGAAAAACTCAGCGCTGGCCAAGCTAATAGTTCTTGACATTAATCGCTATACGCTTCACGCCGGCCCCGCAAATCATACAAACCGTTCTTCAACGTCGATTTTGGGTTATGAGTTCTTGTAATCTCGTCCGCACGATCTACCGTAACTGCGTCAAATGTAAACGCATAAACCGTCAACCACTAGGTCAAGCAATGTCCGATCTGCCAAGCTGCCGCTTAACTAGTTATCGATGCTTTTTACACAGCGCTGTCGACCTTGCAGGACCCTACCATATAAAATTTTCATAAGGCCGAGGATCTAAATCATGCAAGGTATATATATGCAGTTTCATATGCATGAGTACGGGGGCAATGCATCTCGAGCTCGTTGGAGATCTCTCTTCACCTGCGTTCATTGCCAATCTTTCGAGATTTACAAACAGAAGAGGCTATTGCCAGCACATATACTCGGACAGCGGCACCAATTTTGTTGGGGCTGAGAGAGAATTCTACGCCGCCTACCGTCGCTGCATTAGAGACGAAAAGTTGACCTCGTATTTTGCAAACACGCATTTAACATGGCAATTTAACCCCCCAAGCGCGCCACACATGGGTGGTTATTGGGAGGTAGGGGTGAAGCGAGTCAAATATCATTTGAAACGTGCCCTCGCTAGTTCGTTATTAACATACGCTCTATGCTCTTGACGGAAGTGGAAGCTTGCGTGAACTCTCGACCGCTCTATTGGCACTCTGCTAATGCTGATGATCTGGAGGTTCTCACGCCAGGCCATTTCTTGATCGGTGAACCAATCAAGGCGCTACCTGAACCTGATACTGATAATTTCTCAGGAAAGTTGCATCAGCGTTGGCAAGCTATTAGCACAATGCGACAACATTTTTGGTCTCGTTGGCAAAGGGAATACCTAGTTAACCTTCAACAAAGAAGTAAATGGTTTCGTTCCTACGCAAATTTGCAAGAAGATGACGTCGTTATCATCCACGATCCAAATAGCCCACCTACTAAATGGCGAATTGGGCGTGTCATTCAATGTCATCCTGGTGCAGATGGATTAGTACCTGTAGTAGGACTGAAGACGGCCGACGGTGAATAAGTACGGCCTATAGCGAAGCTGACGTTATTACCGACGCGAAATTGTCCATCGACATTGTAACATTTTAGATATTAAAGTAATTGAAATGTAAATACCAATCTATGTTAGAACTTATAGTTATCTGTTAACGAATTCAATCTGTAAACTTGAATTTATTTTGAACTTAATTTGGTCGTTCAAGGCGGCCGGTATGTTCGCGCCTATATGGCAACTCTTTAGAATGTTGTTATTCCAATAAGATAATGAAAAACGAATGTAATGAAGGAAAAGAGAAGAACAACCAAAATGTCATTCGATCTATCGTTTTGCAATTGACTTGTTGCATTTTTCTATCGTTGTAACCCGCTGAAGTATTTAATTTAAAGTTTATATAAAATAAGTGTGTTTACTTCATTTTTTACCCGCTTTCGTTTACACCGCATAAAGTTGCGTACAATAAGGAGTTCCTGAATCTAAGGTCGTATACATTTATATCAAATACTTTGCATACATTTTGAAAAATTATTTCACTTGCTCCGAAAGACCAGCGGGGAAGCCAAGGAGATCGTTAGCAAATCTCCTCTCACAAACCAAGGCTTTGAATTAGCATGGGGCAACCTGCAAGCAAATTACGAGAACAAACGTGTTCTTGTTAACAGTCATCTAAAATCACTATTTGCGTTACCAGTCATTAAAAGAATTGCAGCGGAACATAAATGGTTGCTTAGTAGCGTTGGATTTATACGACATCAACGTCTCAAATTGGTATCCAATCATGGTATTCCACTGCTCAAACAGGCTTCCCGAGAATACACTGAACCTGTGGGAACAATCATTGTTGGACAAAACGGCTATGCCGGAGTGGAATCAGTTAAACGCTTTTATTACTCAACGGTACAGGACATTAGAATCCATAGTGGATGTTAAGTGCGCGTCCTCAACGTCTCCCATGCAACAGCCCTTGCGTTCCTTTTACCAAGCGAAGATCTCGTCAAACCAAAAAAGTATGTCGTATGCAACAAAGGTAACAGCTAAGACAAGCTGTATCCTATGCCCAAAGCAACAACACGTATTACGACTTTGCAGAAAGTTCCTCAGTTTGTCGGTCAGCGATCGCTACGCTACGGTCAAAAAACACATTGGCTGTATCAACTGTCTTACACGGGGGCACTCAATAAGGGAGTCTCAAAGCAATTTTTCATGCACAACATGCGACAGTAAGCATCATACCCTACTCCATAGAGCTACTACAAGTTCACAACCCAATAGTCCAGAGGCAAATCGTGCTACCTCTGCCCAAACCTATCACACAAACATACGCTCCATTACGCCAAGTAGTACCTCCTTAACAAGGAGTGAGCAGTCTGATAAGCCCACAAACATGAGCTCAGCGCTGCTAGGGACTGCTATTGTTCACATTTGCCATTTAGGCTCCACATATATAGCACGGGCCTTAATCGATTCGGCATCGGAAGCGTCTTTCATTTCGGAAAGAATTGTCAAACTCCTAAAACTGCCCTTTTCTAAAACCAACGCTGTTATTTCAGGACTTAACAAAAGAGTGTCGTCAAATGCCTCCGGGCTTTGCTCGTTCACTTTAGGGTCACCACGCGACCCAAATTTGTTAATGGAAACTACCGCATATGTGTTGCCAAAAATTACCGATAACTTACCTTTAAGATCATTAGATGCTTCCCTACTCAACGAGGTACCTGGAGTTCCCTTATCCGACCCCAACTTTGTAATAAGCGGGCCCATAGACATACTAATCGGGGGAGATTTGTACCCCAAGGTTATGATGGATGGTGTGAAGCATAGCCTTCATAACAACCTTTTATCCCAAGAAACGGTGTTCGGATGGATTGTCACAGGGGCAGCTTCCAACACATCCATGTCCTGCTTTGCTACCAAGATATCAATAGGAGAGGATTTTTCAATGGATACCCAACTTCGAAGATTCTGGGAATTGGAGAATGTCCCCAGACGGAGCATCCCAACTACCGAAGACGCGTTTTGTGAGAAGTTATTTACTGAATCCCCCAAAAGGAATTCAGAAGGAAGATACGTCGTATCACCTACCTTTAAAGCGGGATAGGAGCTTCACTCTAACGCGCTACGAAAATTTATTCATAATGAAGCCAGGATGTCAAAAAACCAATTCTCTCAAAGAAGAATATGACAACGTCATCAAGGAGTATCTAGACTTAGATCATATGGAGAAGGTAGAGACCCCGCTCTTTCAGCATTTCACTTCACATTTTTATGTACCCCATCATGCGGTCTTCAAGCCCGACAGTAAATCTACGAAACTTAGAGTCGTGTTTAACGCCTCAAAGAATTCTTCAAATGGGGTGAGCCTTAATGACTTATTACACGTAGGGCCGGTTTTACAAGCGGATCTTACCTTATTGCTAATCCAGTGGAGGATCAATAAATTTGTCTTTAACAGCGACATTCAAAAAATGTATAGGCAAATCCTAGTGCATCCAAACCATAGACCATACCAGCGAATATTGTTTCGCGATAACGGAGATAGAGACATAGCGGATTACCAATTAAAACCCGTAACCTTTGGAGTGAACTGTGCTCCTTACCTGGCGATTAGATCGCTTCTACAGTTGGCTGAAGACTGTCAGGCGTCGTTCCCGCTTGCAGCGAAAATCTTAAGAAATTCTATGTACGTCGACGACATTCTAGCAAGATTTCCTAATATTCCCACCGCTCTGCGAGCACGAAACGAGTTAATAGGAGCTTTATCCAGTGCAGGATTTTCCTTACGAAAATGGTCTTCAAACACCCATCAGACCTACCTAAGGAACATCTTTTAGAAGAGGAGTTTCTAGACTTCGACGAAACGAGCAACATGAAAGCGCTAGGAATTAGATGGAACGCTCGGTTGGATCACTTTTATTTTATAGTTCAACCCTTCGTAGTTAAAGATTCATACACCAAACGGGAGGTCTTATCAATCATATCAAAACTTTTCGATCCTGTCGGTTGGCTAGCGCCTATACTGATCATAGCAAAAATTATTATGCAACAAATATGGTTATACAGCACACCTTGGGATAAGCCCCTACACCCCAAAACACTTTCCAGATGGAAATATTTCATTGAAAACTATAGACACATAGGCTTCATTAAAATCCCACGATGGGTGGGATATACCAGTAATGCTCCAGTAGAGATTCATGCTTTTTCCGATGCCTCGGAAAAGGCACATGCCGGGGCGATTTATTTACGCACAAAGAACGGAGAAACTTCATCGACACACCTCCTTTTAGCCAAGACTAAAGTGGCACCTATTAAAACTGTGTCTCTGCCTCGGTTAGAACTCTGGGGAGCACTTCTGGTAACGAACATGCTAGATACCTTACTAAGCCAACTATCAATCAAGATTGAAAACGTTTTTTGCTGGACCGATTCCACAATAGTGCTATCATGGTTGAAAAAGCCCCCTTGCTCGTGGACAACCTTTGTGGCCAATCGCGTCGCAAAAATACAAGAAAGGATCAGCTATCAACATTGGCATCACGCAGACTCTAAAGATAATCCTGCCGATTTGGGCAGCCGCGGTGTATCTCCACAAGATTTGGGCATAAATGACTTATGGTGGCGTGGACCGAGTTGGCTTAGGGAAGATTTGCTCCATTGGCCGACTCAGGACAAGGAAATTCAAGATGTCACACTTGAAGCAAAGAAAACAGCCGTACATGCATCTCAGATTATCAATTTGGAAGACCCATTAGACAGATTTTCTTCCCTTCCGCGTGCCTTACGGGTTTTATCTTACGTATAAGAAAACCACAGACAAATACTCGTCTAGTTCAGTAGCGATATCAGGAACAGAAATCAGAAAAATTCGCGAACGATTAATTGTTCTGTCCCAGAAAAGGTGGTTTGCTGATGAGTATCAACGGTTGTCACAAAAGCTCCCCATATCAAAGAAAAGCAAGCTTCTTACTCTAAATCCTTTTCTAGATGAGAACGGTGTCATCAGAGCAAATGGCAGACTCTCCAATTCGTCGTGTCTATCGTACAACGAAAATCACCCCATTATCTTACCATATAATTCCACTTATACACGCTTATTGGTTATCTTTATTCATAACATATCGCTGCATGGCGGAAACCAATTAGTCCTACGTCTGCTGCGCCAGCAAAATTGGATACCAAAAGCTAAAAATCTGATTAAAACCATAATACATTAGTGCAAAGTCTGCGTGATAAATAAGAAAAGAGAACAGTCTCATATTATGGCTGCACTGCCAACAGAAAGGGCATCTTTATCACGACCCTTTCAGAACACAAGTAGACTTAGCTGGCCCATTCGACATAAAAAGTTATCGCGGGAAGGGATATGTAATGACAAAAGGATATGCATGCATATTTATCTGCTTTTCCACAAAGGCAATACATTTAAAGGCCACAAGTAATCTCACTACGAAACCCTTTCTCGGAGCATTCTCTCGGTTTGTATCGAGACGCAGCTGCCCAAAACAGATTTTTTCAGATAATGGGACCAATTTTGTCGGTGCTTCCACCTCTCTCAAAAATCAGTACAAGAAGTTTACTAAAACGGCTCAAGAGTACACCTGCAGTTCATACAGCCATCAGGAGTTAATTTAGAACTTCATTCCGCCTGGAACTCCCACATGGGAGGATTGTGGGAAGCCGGTGTGAGGAGCTTTAAATTCCATTTTCGACGTATGGGTACTATGCATAAATATACCTTTGAAGAGTTTCAAACTCTGCTTGGCCGTATTGAAGCTTGCCTCAACTCACGACCAATCTCCCCAGCTTCGATTGACGTCTCTGAATATTTAAAGCGATACAAATGGAAATTTCCTCAGAGAGATCTCACTATGGGAGATTTGGTAGTTGTCGGACAAGAAAACGTACCTCCAAATGAGTGGCGCTTGGGTAGGATAGTCAAAATTCATCATGGTAGCGACAGGAGAAGTCGAGTAGCAGACATTCGTACACAGAAGGTTCTAATAACCCGATCTATAGTCAAATTAGTAGTTCTTCCAAATTAAATTTATCACATCTTTCATTTTGCAGCCTTGATAAATATGGAAACTGCAACCCGCAAAACAAGTCCATTGTCACCATCATCACTGTCACGGGCATCGGGCAAAACAACCAGATGTCGCCAATGTAAACGAGCACATCCTCTACGCTTCTGTAAGCGATTTTTATCACCTTACTTTGAGCGACGATTGCGCTATGTGTTAATACACAGGTACTGTACACGCTGCTTTGCATATTCACACACTATAAGAAACTGTACAAGCTCAGGCTTATGTAAATATTGCAACGAAAAACATCATTCGCTGCTTCACGGCAACCGCCGGCTCGACCCTCGTCATCAGCAGGCACCTATTCTACCGCAATTTGTAGGAAGCTTAACTTTGTTGCCACCGTGTGCGATATTTTTGCACGCCACAAATCAGCGCGTTCTCGTACGGGCATTATTGGACCATGCTCTCAGGCGAGTAAAATCTGTCAAAATCTTGCTCAGAGTCTTCATTTAAAAACTCTACTTATAGCAAACTTTGACATGTGCGAGCTTTGGCTCAGTTCAGCGAACGATGCACAGGTGCGCCTCTCACTACCAGTTAGAGTCGTCCCGGAATTTGGATTAAAAATGCCAGTTCGGCATCTGCCCAAAACCATGGTCGACAAATTTTCAAATTTAAAACTAGCGGACCCAAATTTTCATACATCATCGGCCATCGCCTTGGTCTTCGGGGGAGATGTATATTTTAAGATCACAAGACAAGAAGTACTGTCAAGCCCTGGGTTTCCTACAGCACAAAACAGTATATTCGGTTGGGTCCTTTCTGGCCCGTGCGCTCTTTAACGCATTCGAACCCCATGATGGGTTAATTAAACCAGAGAAAAATAGAAATTACATTAGCATAGTATTGAAATGAATTCACTGAATTTGCTCAACGTATTTCACACGTATCCAATAATGATATTAGTTTTAAGCAAAATATATGTAGTACATATATATCTATATAGTATTAATACAAACAAATATTTAATTGAAGTTCTGAATACATCTACACACATATCTATGTATCTTTTCTAACCATGTTAATCTAGTACTTTTATTGCAACCCCCGCGCCTTGCAAGGCCGGCGGCAATGTCTAAGCCAAAAGCCAGAAACAGTTGGGAACCCCTGGCGTACTTTCGGCAGTGCTATCTGCTGCAAAGATGCAAAACTTTCAAAGTATGCCGGTGCTTTTTTTTACGATAAAACATGCCTATATAAGCATGTATGAAACAAACATCAGTCAGTATTTTCCTATAGAATCGGTTCCCGACTTCCCGGCTAAGATTTCGTAACACAACGTGTGTTAATTACAAGGTAATATACGAGGTTTGTTCAAAAAGTATCGCGAATTTTGTGTTTTTTCAAAAATTATTTATTTATTCATGAATATCTATTTTGTCCCCTTCAAAGTAATCCTCATGAGATATTATACACTTGTGCCAACGGTTTTTCCAATCTTCGAAGCACTTCAAAAAATCATTTTTTTGTATCTTGTTCAGCTCCTCCTTCGATGCCGTCTTTATCTCGTCAAGAGAAGCGTAACGTCGTCCTTTCATGGGCCTCTTCAGTTTAGGGAACAAGAAAAAGTCACAGGGGGCCAGATCTGGGGAATACGGTGGCTGCGGCATCATTAGTGTGTTGTTTTTGGCCAAAAAGTCGCGCACAAGCAACGATGCGTGAGCAGGGGCGTTATCGTGGTGCAAAAGCCAATTTTTGTTCTTCCACAAATCCGGGCGTTTCTGGCGGATTGCTTCTCGCAAATTGCGCATAACTTGCAGGTAATATTCCTTATTGACCGTTCTTCCCTGTGGCAAGAACTCATGATGTCAGCAAAACTTTCACATTCGACCGAACTTGGCGCGCTTTTTTCGGTCTTGGTTCGTGCGGCAGCTTCCATTGAGATGATTGAGCTTTGGTTTCCACGTCATAACCATAAACCCACGATTCGTCACCAGTTATGACCCTCTGGAGCAAATTTGGGTCGTCGCGGACAGAGTTTAACATCTTATTAGGAATGTTCATGCGATGCTGTTTTTGGTTACAATTGAGCAATTTTGGTACGAATTTCGCGTAAAAATCGAAGACGATCCAAGACACTTGCAAGCAAAGCAGCGGTCAACAATTAACTGAATATTCAAAATGGCCGAGCTTGTCGGCATAAGTGAGAGACATGAGTACCAACATAACGCCACAAAAAATTCGAAATTCGAATATACGTAACCAGCGAAAATTCAAAATTCGCGATACTTTTTGAACACACCTCGTATAGCACAATCCTTTTACTGAATTGTCCACGACCGATTGGGAAAAGAATAAAGACCATATTAAAATAAACCTTTGTTGTCGTATTTTTTCATATTATCTTTGTTGTTGCGTTCGGATCGGTGTTCTGCGAGATGCATACCCCTCAACAAATACATTCACCAACCTCACTCTCCCATATTCGGTTCAAACAATCGGATTCCAATTGTTAACTGTTCCACTGTGCTGAAATATGACTTTGCAACAGGATTCGATTGCTTGCATCATACGTGTAAGAACTGGGTCTTCGTGCTGACACTTCCTTAACCGATCCCTCTCCAATTCGTCCCTAGATGTTATAGTCATCAGCCGCACTTTATAATGGCTTCTGTGGCCTCAGCTTTGGAACAAGGCTTACGTTCCACGTTACATGGTCGTCGTGACATTTCGTAGTTCTTTTCGTAACCAAAATTAAGTGGCAAGTCCATATTCTTATACTAACGTGTCGATCTTGAGGCCTTGTTAGATTAAGAAGTACACACCAATTGTGATTCCGTCAACAACATCTGCCACTATAAAATTTTGTAGACCGGCCACGTTCCCCACGTGTTAGAGAAAAAAGTGGCTATATCGGCCAAAAAAAAGTTAGAAAAGGCTAAAGTTAAAAAAAAAAGAAGCTAAAAGAAAGTCAGAAATTTTTTAAAGAAATTCCTTTTCAAATTGTTTACTTTATTTTTGTGTAAGTATAACGAGCTCAAGACCAGTTGATAATAATTCTTAGTTAATTATTATTATTTTTGATTAGAGGAAAAATTTAAAGCAACAAACATATACAGGCTATAGTTATAGTACTATTTCGAAAACAGCCACGATTTCTCGTCAGACTAATTCGTATAGTTTTGCTATTTCAGAGGATCTTGTGGAGAATCGAACCCACTCACTCTGATTGCCAGCGAAGCTGCCTAACCCATAGGCTATGCTGCGTGTAGTTTTGCGAACTGCTTAATTCAAGTTTCCTCTAATTGTTGTTTGTTATCTTGCCAACAGTATACACAATATTTTAGACATTCTGTCTATATGTAAATCATGCATGCTGGACTTTGTTTTTGTACATTCTTCTTTTCTATTTTTAAATGATAGTTTTTGTATTTATTTTGTTGTTGGTTTTACGGTCTGTTCATTTTACATATTTTTTGTAAGTATAACGAGCTCAAGACCAGTTGATAATAATTCTTAGTTAATTATTATTATTTTTGATTAGAGGAAAAATTGAAAGCAACAAACATATACAGGCTATAGTTATAGTACTATTTCGAAAACAGCCACGATTTCTCGTCAGACTAATTCGTATAGTTTTGCTATTTCAGATGATCTTGTGGAGAATCGAACGCACTCACTCTGATTACCAGCGCAGCTTCCTAACCTATAGGCTTAATTCAAGTTTTCCTCTTGTGGAGAATCGAACCCACTCACTCTGATTGCCAGCGAAGCTGCCTAACCCATAGGCTATGCTGCGTGTAGTTTTGCGAATTGCTTAATTCAAGTTTCCTCTAATTGTTGTTTGTTATCTTGCCAACAGTATACACAATATTCTAGACATTCTGTCTATATGTAAATCATGCATGCTGGACTTTGTTTTTGTACATTCTTCTTTTCTATTTTTAGAAGATAGTTTTTGTACATAACCGCGTGCTCCGGTATAAATTTATTTTGTTGTTGGTTTTACGGTCTGTTCATTTTACATATTTTTTGTAAGTATAACGAGCTCAAGACCAGTTGATAATAATTCTTAGTTAATTATTATTATTTTTGATTAGAGGAAAAATTTAAAGCAACAAACATATGCAGGCTATAGTTATAGTACTATTTCGAAAACAGCCACGATTTCTCGTCAGACTAATTCGTATAGTTTTGCTATTTCAGAGAATCTTGTGGATAATTGAACCCACTCACTCTGATTGCCAGCGCAGCTGCCTAACCCATAGGCTATGCTGCGTGTAGTTTTGCGAGCTGCTTAATTCAAGTTTTCCTCTAATTGTTGTTTGTTATCTTGCCAACGGTATACACAATATTTTAGACATTCTGTCTATATGTAAATCATGCATGCTGGACTTTCTTTTTGTACATTCTTCTTTTCTATTTTTAGAAGATAGTTTTTGTACATAACCGCGTGCTCCGGTATAAATTTATTTTGTTGTTGGTTTTACGGTCTGTTCATTTTACATATTTTTTGTAAGTATAACGAGCTCAAGACCAGTTGATAATAATTCTTAGTTAATTATTATTATTTTTGATTAGAGGAAAAATTGAAAGCAACAAACATATACAGGCTATAGTTATAGCACTATTTCGAAAACAGCCACGATTTCTCGTCAGACTAATTCGTATAGTTTTGCTATTTCAGAGGATCTTGTGGAGAATCGAACCCACTCACTCTGATTGCCCGCGCAGCTGCCTAACCCATAGGCTATGCTGCGTGTAGTTTTGCGAGCTGCTTAATTCAAGTTTTCCTCTAATTGTTGTTTCTTATCTTGCCAACGGTATGCACAATATTTTAGACATTCTGTCTATATGTAAAGCATGCATGCTGGACTTTGTTTTTGTACATTCTTCTTTTCTATTTTTATAAGATAGTTTTTGTACATAACCGCGTTCTCCGGTATAAATTTATTTTGGTGTTGGTTTTACGGTCTGTTCATTTTACATATTTTTGTAAGTATAACAAGCTCAAGACCAGTTGATAATAATTCTTAGTTAATTATTATTGTTGGAATACTTTAAAATACAACCCTACTGCTTCTTCTGCTTTCTTTTGTAACCATTTCTTATATACTTGTACAAACCATGTTGAACAATTTTCTCTTTACTGAATTAAAGACTATTGAACTAGAAGGTTGCGTTTCTTTTACTTCGGTCACAGCGCGTAAGTATCTTACAAGGGTTATGGGCCCAGGGGCGGTATAAATAAAAATAAGTTGGAAATTTCTGCAAATATTAGTAAGACAAAAGTTTGTGAAAATATTGGTTGCAAACTAGATTCATAATGAGTTTATCGTATACGCAAATTGACAAACTCGATGGCGAGAATTATAGTACTTGGGAAGTACATATGAAGAGTCTCCTGATCACGCAAGATTATTGGCACGTAATAGAGAAGGAATGTCGAGAAAATTCCACAGCGAATGATAAGCTCAAATGGGAAGTTGCAGACAGGAAAGCGCGTGCTATGATCAATTTATGTGTGAAGCCGTCGGAGTTGCTGCATTTAAAGAAATGCGGAACTGCAAAGGCAGCGTGGGATATATTCAAAAATATGTACAACGCTGATGGACCTGCTCGTAAGTTAAATCTTTTTAAAAGATTAGTAAAATTCAAATTTGCTATGTCAGAAAAATTTTCCCTTCAACTGAATCAATATTCATCCATTGTGGACGGATTACATGAAGTTGGCTTAACTGTATCAGATGACTTATTAAGTTTTTTGCTACTATGCAGTCTTCCAGAAGAGCTGGAAAGTTTCGTCGTCGCTATTGAGAGCAGAGACGAACTGCCGAAGTGGCAGAATTTGAAGGTGAAAATTCTTGAAGAAGAACAGCGGCAAGGTGAGAAGCATGACAACAACGAAAAGGTGTTCGCGGTGAAAAAGCAATGGAAAAGAGATCAATACCCAACAACAAGTAGACAACGCAGTCAGAGCAGAAGCAGCGAAAATGACAACAGCAGTAGTGGCCACAAGAGGTACAACAACTATAAGCGTGATCTAAATGACATTAAATGTTTTAAGTGCGGTAAACGTGGACATGTTAAAGCGAAATGCAAATCTAAAACTCAGTCTCCAACGGTTCTAAGTTTGTTTCATGCGAACGACAAGAGAGACAAAAATATGTGGGTTTTAGACAGCGGAGCTTCAGCACACATGTGCAACGAGAAAAATTTATTCTACTCTTTCAGAAATTATTCACAGAAAATTATGCTTGCTTCTGGCGATTTCGTGAACGCAGAAGATGTGGACAGTATTATGTTACGCTCAAATTACTCTTTAATCGAACTGCGAGAGGTATTATATGTGCCAGGCCTAAAATCAAATTTTTTATCTGTTAGCAAAATAATAAGCAACAAAAATACAGTGCAGTTTAACAGAAACAGTGCATTATTGAAAGACGTCAAAGGAAATGTTATTCTAAAAGCTGACTTGGACAGTAGATTATTTGTTGTGAACATGAATATAAGTAAAAGTTATGAAAATTTGAGTTCTGTAGTGGACACGGAAAATGATTTAGTTAAGTGGCATCAGCGCTTCGGGCATTTGAACGCATCAGATCTAAATTTATTAATGAGAAAAGAAATGGTACGTGGGCTTATTGTAAATAAATCGGCTGAATTTGAGTGTGAGACGTGCGCTTTATGCAAAATCACAAAGAAGCCGTTTCCACGGTATACGAATGTAGCAACAAAAGGTATATTACAAGTTGTGCACAGTGACATTTGTGGCCCAATGCGCACCCAATCACAAGGTGGATCCCGATATTTTATAACTTTTGTGGATGATTTCTCTAGGTATATAGAGGTACAATTTCTGAGACAAAAATCAGACGGCCTTAAATGTTTTAAAGAGTTTGTATTGAGAGTTCAAAACCAAACAGCTCAGAAATTGAAATGCCTACGCACCGATAACGGAAAAGAGTACGTAAATGAGAATGAGGGTTAATAGGACAATTGTCGTGATGGCAAGATGCATGCTGTCATCTTCCAGTCTCCCCCATTCGTTATGGGAAGAGGCTGTAAACACAGCTGCTTATATTCGCAATCGTAGTCCATCCAAATTGTTGAAAGAAAAGACACCTTATGAGTGCTGGCATGTAAGAAAACCCAATGTGAAACATTTGAAGGTTTTTGGCTGCAATGCTGTGTTGCTTAACAAACAACCTGGTCGATCAAAATTTGATAATAAAGGTACGAAAGTTCGCTTTGTCGGTTACGCAGCTCATACCAAAGGCTATAGGCTATACAACACACGAACAAAATCAATTATGATAGGTAGAGATGCTATATTTTTTGAAGGCAGTTTTGGCAGCAATGACAAGAGTGAAATCGATGACTCCAAAGGTTCAATTGAGAGCATTGTCGAAAGAGAAATAAAACAGCAGCCGTTAATAAGCGACGAAGTAAAAAACACAGAATTAGTACCATCTGTTAAAGAAGCAACTGAAGAAAATGAGAGTTCGTCAAGTGTAGACGATAGTAGTGATGATGGTCAGGTAGTTAATGGAAAGCGCAAGAGAGGTAGGCCACGTATTTGTCGTGAAGGTAAGGTTGGAAGGCCACGTAAGAAATATATCACCGACAGGCCAGAGCTTTTAAATTTAGCATTTGACAATCCAACTTCAATGTCCGATGCTGTAAGTGGCGAAGAAAGTTTACAGTGGAGATGTGCAATGCAGACGGAATACGATTCCCTGATGAAAAATAAAGCATGGACTCTTGTAGATCAGCCACCAAACAAAAATATAATCGGAAGCAAATGGGTATTTACAAAAAGGTACAGTGCAAATGGTGCCGTGGAGAAGTATTAGGCTAGACTTGTAGCACAAGGCTGCTGCCAAAGGCAGGGGATTGATTTTTATGACACGTATGCGCCAGTTTCTAGATTCTCAACTATACGCCTCTTACTCGCTATTGCTGCTAAATATAAGCTTTACGTGAACCACATCGATGTGGTAACTGCTTACTTGAACGGCGAATTAAGTGAAGAAGTATACATGCGACAACCGGAGGGGTTCGAAGATAGAAAATTTCCGACTCGTGTATGCAAACTAAATAAACCGCTTTACGGTCTAAATCAGTCTGGAAGATACTGGAATGAAAAAATCCATTCCGTTCTGTGTAACATAGGATTTAGCCGGTGTAAATCAGATAATTGCTTTTATATCATGTATAAGAACGATGAACTAAACATCCTTAGTTTATATGTGGATGATATTATACTGGCGCCGCCGTGGTGTGAAGGTAGTGTTGCCGGCCTACCACACCGAAGGTCCATGGTTCGAGCCCTGGTACAGGTAACATCAAAAGTGATTTGAAAAAAGTTTTTCAAAACGGGGTCGCCCCTCGGCAGTGGTTTGGCAGACTCTCCGAGTGTATTTCTGCCATGACAGGCTTCTCAGCAAAAATTCGTCTCCTTTGTAGATGCCGTTCGGAGTCGGCAAAAAAACTGTAGGTCCCACCAATTTGTAGGGAAAAATTCAAATCGGCACACCACAAATTGGAAGAGAAGCTTGGCGCAAAAATCTCTTAGGAGGTTTATGATGATATACCTGTTGTATATCGCGCCATAGAGAGAGAGATATTATACTGGCGTGTACCTCTGAAGCAACAATGCGAGAAATTATTAAAAGGCTTAATGATGAAGTAGTAGCTGTTGATCGGGGACCAATAAGTTACTACCTTGGCATCGAAGTTGAACGTCCAGTTCCGAATGGAGATATACAAATACATAAGAACAGGTACGTGAGTGAGTTAATTAAGCGATGGAATATGAGCGGCTGTATTGGAGGGTCAACACCATACGCGAGTGGAACGGTTCTAACTAAGTGCAAGGATAAAGAATGTAAAGGCTTCAATATGACCGAATATAAATCATTAGTTGGCGGACTATCCTATCTAGCCACGATATCGAGGCCAGATATTGCATATACTGTATCCAAGTTGGAACAATTTCATAGCCATTCACATAGCGAACATTTTCAAACAGCTAAGCGGGTGCTTAGATATCTGAAGGAAAATCCAAAAGCTGTAATAACATACAAATCCGGCGTAGGCAAGCTATCGTGTTTCACTGATGCTGATTGGGCGACAGACTTAGTAGACAGAAAATCGCAAAGTGGCTTTGCGCTACTTCTTGGTGAAGGGTTAATATCGTGGGAGTCTAAAAAACAACCGATCGTCTCTCTTAGTACGATGGAAGCCGAGTACATAGCGATGAGTCAGGCAGCAAAAGAGGTTTCGTTCCATCGTAGCTTATTGCGTGAGTTGGGTTGTAGCCATTGCGTCGAGGATGCAACAACAATGTTATGCGACAGTCAAAGTGCTCAGTTTGCTGTTGAAAATTATGTCTCTAGCAAACGTAGCAAACATATTGATATTAGATATCATTTCAAAAGAGAATTAAAAGAGAATAATGAAATTAAAATTATACATGTTTCGTCAGCCAAAAATGCGGCTGATATATTTACAAAATATTTGCCTATAGAGAAACACAAAACATTATGCAAACTTTTGAAGTTAGAATTTGTTTAGTATACGAGTATATGTAACTAAAATCTTGTATTACATATTCATATGCATATATTATTAATTTACCCATAGAAAAGCATGCGGGTTGAGACGGAATTTGTTGGAATACTTTAAAATACAACCCTACTGCTTCTTCTGATTTCTTTTGTAACCATTTCTTATACGAGGTGTGTTCAAAAAGTATCGCGAATTTTGTGTTTTTTCAAAAATTATTTATTTATTCATGAATATCTATTTTGTCCCCTTCAAAGTAATCCCCATGAGATATTATACACTTGTGCCAACGGTTTTTCCAATCTTCGAAACACTTCAAAAAATCATTTTTTGTATCTTGTTCAGCTCCTCCTTCGATGCCGTCTTTATCTCGTCAAGAGAAGCGTAACGTCGTCCTTTCATGGGCCTCTTCAGTTTAGGTAATAAGAAAAAGTCACAGGGGGCCAGATCTGGGGAATACGGTGGCTGCGGCATCATTAGTGTGTTGTTTTTGGCCAAAAAGTCGCGCACAAGCAACGATGCGTGAGCAGGGGCGTTATCGTGGTGCAAAAGCCAATTTTTGTTCTTCTTTGCATTTTTTCCTCTTATCAAAAATAATAATAATTAAATAAGAATTATTATCAACTCGTCTTGAGCTCGTCATACTTACAAAAATATGTAAAATGAACAGACCGTAAAACCAACAACAAAATAAATTTATACCGGAGCACGCAGTTATGTACAATAACTATCTTCTAAAAATAGAAAAGAAGAATGTACAAAAACAAAGTCCAGCATGCATGATTAACATATAGACAGAATGTCTCAAATATTGTGTATACCGTTGCCAAGATAACAAACAACAATTAGAGGAAAACTTGAATTAAGCAGCTTGCAAAACTACACGCAGCATGGCCTATGGGTTAGGCAGCTGCGCTGGCAATCAGAGTGAGTGGGTTCGATTCTCCACAAGATCCTCTGAAATAGCAAAACTATACGAATTAGTCTGACGAGAAATCGTGGCTGTTTTCGAAATAGTACTATAACTATAGTCTGTATATGTTTGTTGCTTTCAATTTTTCCTCTAATCAAAAATAATAATAATTAACTAAGAATTGTTATCAACTGGTCTTGAGCTCGTTATACTTACAAAAAATATGTAAAATGAACAGACCGTAAAACCAACAAAAAAATAAATTTATACCGGAGCACGCGGTTATGTACGAAAACTATCTTCTAAAAATAGAAAAGAAGAATGTACAAAAACAAAGTCCAGCATGCATGATTTATATATAGACAGAATGTCTAAAATATTGTGTATACCGTTGGCAAGATAGCAAACAACAATTAGAGGAAAACTTGAATTAAGCAGCTTGCAAAACTACACGCAGCATAGCCTATAGGTTAGGCAGCTGCGCTGGCAATCAGAGTGAGTGGGTTCGATTCTCCACAAGATCCTCTGAAATAGCAAACCTATACGAATTAGTCTGACGAGAAATCGTGGCTGTTTTCGAAATAGTACTATAACTATAGCCTATATATGTTTGTTGCTTTCAATTTTTCCTCTGATGAAAAATAATAATAATTAACTAAGAATTATTATCAACTGGTCTTGAGCTCGTTATACTTACAAAAAATATGTAAAATGAACAGACCGTAAAACCAACAACAAAATAAATTTATACCGGAGCACGCGGTTATGTACAAAAACTATCTTTTAAAACCAACAACAAAAAAAACATTTTTTACTTTAGTTTAAACTATTTGTATAAAAGGCTGTAGACATAACTTAAGGGAACTATTTTTGTTTTAACACATATCAGGCCCTTGATAAGGAATTTTTTCAAAGAAATACATACTATAGAAAATTTACTACAAACTAATTAATTATATAATATTTGATTCGTCTGATGAATCAGAAGTGCTTGAGTCTGAGTACAAAGTTTGTGTATTTATCGTAGAGACGAGATCATCCGTAATTTCAAAATCAGTGCATTATGCAGTTTAATCTTTAATCAGTTCCATAACTTAGTTTTTAAAATGTTCGAGGCACTAAAAATTCTTTCAACCTCTCCATTACTGAAAAGTAATACCAGAAAGCTAAATACGAATACTCGAAAAAGCTAACCTGGTCACACTGGTTACTACACCTACGACTTGGGTGTCTTCACCAGTGGCCGTATTCAACTTTGCTCCATGCAATGGTCTCACCTTCATGTTGCCTAAATCAGATCGAATGATGGAATGAGATGCGCCCGTATCCAAAGTCAGTACATGCTCTTTTCCATCCACATTACTAGCTTTCCGTCCGACTTGTGAGACAGAGCTTATAGGGCATTCAATTTCGGGAGCCAGTCCACGCCCCTTTCGGCTGGCTCTATTTAGTTTAACGACTGACCTAGTTGTGAGATTTATTTATCTCCTTCAACTTTGCTTTTTCGTCCACCGGAGTTGCTGGGGTTACTGGAGCCAGTGCCGCAATAACGTGCTATGTGACCTGGTTTTCCGCACTCTAAGCGTTTGATGGCACCATCACTTTTCTTCTTCCACTTCTATGCGATGAGCCTCGTATGCAGGTTTACTCAAAAGCGAGGCTGTTTCTTGCGTCAGAGTATGTGATACTGTCTCAGCAAATGATCACTTTCGATTTGCATATGTGGCATCATGTATTCCATTTATAAAGCTTTGGATTTTTACACTTCATGTGTACCCTACGGGTACGTCTGCGTTTGCTAGATGAGCCAACTTCTCGATGTCCGATGCGAATTCATGCAAAGTCTCATTAGCCTTCTGGAAGCGATTCTGCAGCTCTATTTGGTATATCTGCTTCCGATATTCGCTACCAGATTGTCTCTCAACTCCACCCATCAATGCTTCATAATGGTTTCGTTCGCAATAAGAAATAGTCTGTAAGATTTGCCACGAACAGTGGAGCAACTTTACTCGCAGTGCCCCAATTCTTCACCGCTGTCGTCTTCTCAAACTGTTGCTTAAATTCCTGGAATGGAACAGAACCACCAAAGGACGGATATTTTACATTTGGAGTATTCGTGGAAGCTGTTGGACGATTCAGCTACAACTCCTGAATACGATCTTTTAAAGCATCCATCTCAGCCTGCATTTTATCCTGCTTAGCCTCCTGTGCTTCTAACTGCGAAGACCTTCGTGCCACTTGCATGGATATACGCTCCTGTTCACAAATACTGTAACAAATATCTAGTTTTATTTACTAGTAATAAACGCAATACAAATTTAAGATTTTGGTAACTTAACAGTAGTTCACTGTTCAACACTTGAAAATAAACTAATCCATTAGCCGTATATAGTCCGACGGGATGCTACCCTACGCACCCAGAAGTTTCTTGGTTGTTCCCTCTTAGTGTTCTCTGTTATTTATTGACATCTCCTCTTTGCCTTGTACTCGAAGTATTTTTGTAGCTTACGACACAGCAATATACGGTCAACTGAGTCAAATGCTTTTGAAAAGTCTAGCAATCACTTTGGGCAGCACTGGTAAATTACTGATGGGTCTAAAATCACCGTAAATCTCGCATTTTTATTTTTGGGAATGGGTCGAACCTTGGTCATTTTCCACAGTTCAGGAAAACATGACTTCGTAGTGGAATGGTTGATTATGTGCGTGACGTTGCTTATAATTACAGGCAGAAAGATCTTGACGAACTCAATTGGGACTCCATATTATGATTTTAGGTTCCGACATGGTAGAAAATTCAAACACTTTACATGAATAACTATCGGATATACGAGACACACAAAGGACTATTAACGAAGGCATTGTTAACTACTTATACATCTGAGCTAAGGGTGCATTCAGCAGAAACCGTGCCAAGTAAACGCAATTGTTTTCAATTTCGCCACAAGACATTTGATGGGAGCCCTGGAGCAAGCCGCGATGAATAAAACTTAAACTTTTCTGTTTAATGACCATTGTTGCGTGGTTTCTAGCGTTTTTATAAAGTTCCCAATCTGACTCACCCCTCTTCCTCTTTCAATGAACTTACGCTTTACTGCGATCTGTAATTGTAGCTAACAAACTTCTGTTAAACCACGGGGATGTTTGGGAGTTGATTTTCCTTGTGCAAACGGGAATATGTTGTTGGTATGCTTCTGTAATTTTACTATTTAGGAAACCTAGCTTATCATAATCAGTTAATAAACGCCAACACTCACTCCAAACAATAGACAGTTAATAAAATGAAGCATTATTGTTAAGTCATTGTTGTATGTAACACCTGTACTAGGGCGGTCAAAATTGAGATCTAAGGCACAAAAAATAAGGTCATGATCTGATAAAAGGGATATCTGGTCAAAATTTAAAACAAAAGAAATGTCAGAGATGATAAAGTACTCCAGTAGGCTGGGACGAACATTTTTAGCAAATATTGTGGGTACGTTCATATTGAAAATAGATAGACCACCCGCGCCAATATTATCCCAGGTTTACACTAAGATCTCCACAGACAAGCAAGTAGTCATAAGTCCACTGTATACGAAGCCAAAGACGAAAATAAATTTTCAAGACCTGTAGATTTTTTGGGCTTGTACACGCGCGGCACTAACATTTTAACACAGCTGTCATAAAGTTCAACAAATAAGTACTCCACTCCTGGGCCCTTTGACACCAAAATCTGTGTCACTTCAATATTATTTTTACAATAGATTGCTGCGTCTCACAGTGCTATGTCTCCATATAGCAAGTGGGCAAATATAGAATAATGGGTGTATTTGAATAAAACTGCGTTTCTAGGTTAATTAGAAACCGGTGATTTAAAATATCAAATTTGTTTTTACCTACCACTTTTATTTTCCATGGAAACTGAGATTGAAATTACAAAATTTGATCTTCGCAAGTAGTTTAAATACAGTAATTTTATTATTATTTACATAGGGTGTTTTGTTACCAACATTTAACGCTTCGAGGTTACATTCTATGGCTAAATTCATGACAAATGAGACCCTTTAAGTTTCTTTAAATTAAACTTTCTAGGAATGGTAGACATTTTTATTTTCGTTCTTTTTTGGTGCAAAATGTAGTTTAAAATGATTATATCATTTGACGTGGCAGTCACACGCTTTAGAAATAAGATTTATTCAAGAGGTCATTAAATACTTTTAAATACAAAGTACAAAGCATATTTTGTTCTCCTCTTTTTATGAATTACTTTGCAGGAGCAAGATATTTTGAAAAAGACTGAATCAAGAATTATTTTAAAGTAAATCTGTTTATTGCAAAACTAAAGTCGTCAAATCTACTTTTGGCATTTCCGTTGCTAGTAACATTTCTGTTTCTCTAGCATCGACCAAATACTTTTTTAGCTCGTGCATTGTATAAAATACATTTTTATTTGCTATTTTACTCCTTTTAAAAACTACTTCAGGATGTTATGATACTGTTAAATATGACAGTAATGGCGTTTTCTTTTCAATAAAAAATGTTACCGTCGTGTTACCATATCAAATTTAATCCCTTGATCTAGGTAACCTGGCGCTCTGCAAAATTGATGATTTTGTAGATAGTGGCGTCATGTTCAATCATAGCAAGGTATTTTTTAAGGGAGCAAAAACCCTGACAGAGAGAGAGCCGAGAATAACCAACAGGGTTACACTTTTTATAGAAAAGATAACGCAATAAGTCTCTGTTGGTATGCAGTTTTTCTCGTATGACTATAGCGTGCACTACAAATTGTTTTGTGCATAGCTTCAAGAGTTTCCTCTGAAAAATTGCCTGTAGGGATAAATTTGCACAAGTGAAAAAATTCACTACAGCATCAACCGAATTTATTACCAATTGGTAGATCGAAATACTCAATGATCTCACATCCATGCATCAATATTTTATGCACGCTGCTAGGCATGTAGTACCATTCGTAATCCGTCAGATACATTGTTCTCGTGCTTTTTAGGTACTCCCTGAAAGCGTCGGTATTAATACGCATTCCACACAATAATAATCGCACTATTATGGAAAATTTTAGAATAAGCTCCTTTTTAATGCAGGTAACTTCTGGAGCCACTTCTACATTTGAAAAAAATGTGCGTTTCCATCATTAGTTGTACCGAATCCAGTCTTTACTTGGCCCACTATTAAGTCTAATTTCGCCCTAAACTTATTTTGAATAATAGCCTTATTTTCTTTGTTTTCTTTTCGTAGGTACTTGCCAGCATTTGAACGGTAAACGGTATGCGATGTGAATTAAGCACTCAAAACATCTACTCCAAGCATGCAGTCTAGTAGACAGCCCATACTTATAATGGTTAGCGATTGGTACTTTTGTAAAACAAGTAACATTCATTTCAATAAGTTTGGCTTGGCAAATAAAACAGTTACTGGAAGCATAAGTACCAGTTAAAATATTTGCAACAGATCCATCAATCATGGTGCAATGCATTTGATAAGAAACCTGAATCACCTTGCCGTTTAGTAATCCAACACCATCTTCTAGGTTCTCAATTTTTCTCGACATATCATTATATTCGAACACAACTAGTTCGTGGTTTTCCTTGTTGAAACTAAACTTAATTGGACGACAATATAAAGACGACGATCATTTATTATTGGCCCATATATTTTTGTTGGTTCAATCATTCTGGAAAATATATGTAGTAATAAAACACTTACTCACGATTTTATACTAACTCACGATTTTATACTTACCTTTATTCAAACAAACTTTAAATTAGAATGGTGTGTTAAAGCTTATGAATTAATATATTATTTATATTATTTTAAATGTATCGCTTATTAATAAGTCATGGATGAGTAGAATCCTTTTACTTTAGAGTTCAACTTAAACTAACTTGAAACTGTTGCGTTCCTTTTTTATGTCGGTAAGATGCTTAGTCCCGTTCGTTCGGTTGGGTGGCCGTGCGTCAAGTGAGTAGGGTTGCATTTAAGGGTGGTATATGTAGTCAATAGGTTTGTCCACTCCGTGTTGTCCTTACGTATGTCGCTCCTACTTTCGGCCGTCCTGATATTGCGTTCGACTCGAACGATGGGTTCCAAGCTTTCATATATTCGGCTACTGTTATTGTTTTGTTGGGTCCCTTATGGTCACCTACTTTGTTAACCAAGCATCTTCCATGTGGAAGTCGTTCTTTTACTGAGTTTAAGACCTGGACCGTACTATGTTCTTTGTTGTTGTTGTTGTTGTAGTAACGTAGGCATAAACACTCCCCGAAGGTTTTGGAGAGTGTTGTCGAATTAACAGTCCTTGGCCGAATTTGAACCCGGTACGCTCCGGTACTCCCTTGCGGTACTGCCCGACTGTCGTGGTAGCGATTTATGACCAGTAAATTCTTCTAGGTCATGTCACCCCTCCTTCCGTAAGGAAGGAGAGATGGGTAATGAGAGGTGAGAGGCATCATATCCGTAGATCAGCCATCGAGTTGCACGTCATTACCTTTGTGCATATTAGCCGCCTCTTACGACCGGTATGCCTACCTCAGGCATATTCTAAACCCCTAACCCGCAGGGGGTTACAGTGTTCTTTGATCACTACCAGCTCCTCTACTTTGTATTCTATTTCCGGTTTACGTTTGGAGTCAAAATTTCTTTTATTCTCTTCTTGAATCTTCAAGATGTTGTCTATGCCTTGCTTTCTTACATTTTCGCGCTCTTCGTCTAATTCTTTAACTAATGTCTCTTCCAATCGACGTCATCCGATGTGCGCATATTTAACCCTGTTAAAATTCTGAAAGGCGTGAAGTTGGTACTCCTTGGAGGTGAGTTACTTAACAGACGTTGGACTTTATCAACGTGCTTGTACGCTTGTACCTGTTTGCTGGATTATTGTAACTCAATTTAGTGAGTAGAGGTATGATAATACGGTTTATTCGTTCGACCTGTCCTGTAAAAGCTGTACGCCTATCCGTTATAATCCTTTTGGGATTACCAAATACCGACGATGGTTTATTCAATCTTTCTACAACGGAAGTGCTGTCTGTGCCCTTTGCGGGATACAGCCAGACAAATTTGCTAAAAGCATCCACCACTACTTGCAAATGGTTGTACTTTTTATGAGTGATTTCCATTGGACCTAAGTGGTCTACATGATATGTTGCAAGTGGCTTGTCCTCCTTATTTATAGGGGACAGCAAACCTCCTTTTTACCCATCTTCGATTCCCCAATAATGCATTCAACGCAGTTCTTTATAACTTTTGCTACTTTAGGACCTATCTGCGGCATGTAAAAGGACGTTTCTACATAGTCCTGCGTTTTTTGTGGACCAATGACCTTGATTGTGTACCATACGAATAATTTCCTCTTCCATGCCCTGTAGTACTACTATTAACTCTTTGTATAACGTCCTTGTATAATACGAGGTGTATTCAAAAAGTATCGCGAATTTTGAATTTTCGCTGGTTACGTATATTCGAATTTCGAATTTTTTGTGGCGTTATGTTGGTACTCATGTCTCTCACTTATGCCGACAAGCTCGGCATTTTGAATGTTCAGTTAATTGTTGACAGCTGCTTTGCTTGCACGTGTTTTGGATCGTCTTCGATTTTTACCTATTCAAAAAAATGGATCAAAGAACCTGTATCAAATTTTGTGTGAAAAACGAAATTAAGTGCGCGGATGCATTCCGAATGTTGACTGTGGCATACGGAGAAGCTACCTTGGACCGAAGCAACGTTTATCGGTGGTACAAAATGTTCTCAGAATGCCGAGAAGATGTGCAAAGAAGAACAAAAATTGGCTTTTGCACCACGATAACGCCCCTGCTCACGCATCGTTGCTTGTGCGCGACTTTTTGGCCAAAGACAACACACTAATGATGCCGCAGCCACCGTATTCCCCAGATCTGGCCCCCTGTGACCTTTTCTTGTTCCCTAAACTGAAGAGGCCCATGAAAGGACGACGTTACGCTTCTCTTGACGAGATAAAGACGGCATCGAAGGAGGAGCTGAACAAGATACAAAAAAATGATTTTTTGAAGTGCTTCGAAGATTGGAAAAACCGTTGGCACAAGTGTATGATATCTCATGGGGATTACTTTGAAGGGGACAAAATAGATATTCATAAATAAATAAATAATTTTTGAAAAAACACAAAATTCGCGATACTTTTTGAACACACCTCGTATATACATATGTCTTTTGAAAATGAATAAGACGTTAATTGGTGTAAATGCAGTGTCTTAATTTAGCTAGATCTGGCTTTTTTGAAATAAATTTTGCGGAAGAAAATTACATATGAACTCAAGATTTGACGGTTTTCTGCATTTTTTCGTTAACCACAACTTCGACATATTAAAAAAGCAATTTCATATTGATTTTTAAAAAAGTTTCTCATCATAACGGGTAAAATTTAATCTACATCTGTTTGGGGTTCGAGTTTGTGCTTACCTTAAGTCCTATATTATTCAGAAAAAAGAAAAATTTAAAAAAAAATTCATAAAACTATGTACGTATTCGAGTTTTAGTAAATTTGAATAATTTTCTGGAGGTTTTTTGCAAAAACTGTGATTTTTTCACTCCAAGATAGAGGTCACAAATAGGAAAAAAGTTTAGAACCTAATTCAAAATTTAATAAAACAAAAAAAAGTAAAGATAAGAAATATTCATATATTTAAAAAAAAATTCAGTTTATTAAAAAAATAAAATCAGTTGACCGGAACGCACGCGTCCCACCCGAGACGCGTACCACCTGCACTACTGCTATATGTACAACGCAACAGTCAAATACTGTACTTAAGCACTATGGCTTTATGCAGAAAAGTTAAATTAATTACTACAAATAAATGAAGCACAATTTATTAAGTATAATACTCCTATGCACCGCTCCTGACCCTTACGAACATAATCATATATATATTATAGCAATTTATGCAAGTTTAGATATGGATATTTCCTGGCAATTGATTGTATGGAAAAAATGTTAGCCTATTAATAAATAGATAATGCTCACATAGAATGATATCATATCTAACAAATTGAAAACACACCACTACTTTAACTCCACCTCTACTTTATGTCCACCATTTGGATTTTTGAGTTATACGGCGGCAAGGGATGCTTTTGAATCCCATTTTAATATCTTAGTCTTATGGACAAATAAAATTTTGATTGTGTAAATACTTACGTTTTTTCGGGATTTTAGGATGCACCTAAAAAACCGAAATTATGGCCATTTATACATTTGAATCTCATTTTTATTATAGAATTTTACAAAAAAATAGAAGTTTGAATGCGTTTTAAAAAGAAAATACATTTTTTAATTATATGAACAGAGGCGACTATGGGTGCTTTTGAACCTCCTTTCTATAATGGAGTTCTATAAAAAAATAAAACTTTTATTGTGTTTTCCCTACAAATTTTAAGTTTAAATAACTTTTCGCAATAAAACGCGCTAGATATGTTAAAAACAAATATTTTAGGATGCACCTAAATAACCAACCGAAAATAGTGACCATTAATACATTTGAATCTCATTTTTATTATAGAGTTTTACAAAAAAGTAGAAGTTTAATTCCGTTTTTAAAAAAAAATTTAATTTTGAATTATATGAACAGGTCGACTATGAATGCTTTTGAATCCCATTTTTATAATAGAGTTCTATTAAAAAAATAAAACTTTTATTGTGATTTCCCTAAAAATTTTTATTTTGAACTATTGTTTGGAATAAAACGCGCGAGATATGTTGAAAACAAATTGGTACTTTTTTTTTAAGATTTTGGAACAGATCAGTATAGGGGAGTGCAACTCTCGTTTAAAATCAAATCGGATAGAGGCGCCGACGCCGATGCATACTTTAACTCAATTTGTTTAGTGAGTAAGAGAATGAAAATATTTCTACTGTTTGGAGAGCAAATGAAATATGAGTTGGACTCACCGACGCCACTGCTTTAACTCAATGTGCTCAATGAGCGAGAGAATGAAAGTATTTTACCGTTAGGAGTGTGTATTTTTATTGAAAATGAATTTAGCGTTTATTTTGAAGTTCCTGATATTTTTCAAGATGAGCATGACCCCGGTTTCAATTTTGATTTGTTTTTTTTTGTTTTTGTGAAGCCCATTTAGCGGGGCAAAATTGCAACTTCAGCGTATGATGGTTTTCTAGTTTCTTTCTTTAACCATAATTTAGACACATATATTGACTCTTAAGGAAGTTTCTCATCTGTACTGGTCACAGTTAGTCTACATTTGTTAGGGTTAGGGTTATATGTCTGCCCTTTTACAAATTAAAATTTATAAAGCGCGAAATAGTTGATGTTTTCAGGAAATTTAACACGATTTCTAGCCACTTAGTAAATATAATATTAAAGGAAGTACAAACTGTGTTTTCGGTTTTATATATGGGGTCCATCAGCAATTCCGTCTCAACTTGAAAACTGATAGAAATTACGTAATTTATTCAAATTATCTGTCGACGGAAGTGCTGATGACCTGAAGTCCATATAAATGATGCTTTCTAAAAATATTGAAACAAAAGCGACATTGTATAATTGGTTATACTTAACTTAATATTTCATATGAGTGTGCATATATGTTTACCCTAAGTCCTATATTATTCAGAAAAGGTAAATTCATAAAAAAAAATTCACAACACTATGTAAGTACTTATGTTACATATTTTGTTATGGTAAATTTTAGTATTTTTCTGACGGTTTTTTGCAAAAAATTGGTTTTAGAAAAATATTGCTTAAAAACTTATTAAATTCAAAAGTCAAAGTAAAAACATGCTTTAAAAACTTAATAAATTTAAGTCAAGATTAGAAATTCAATTCATATAAAAAAAAATGTATTGTCCGGAACCTGTACTCGAACCATGGGACGCAAGCGTTAAACCTGAGACGCTTGCGCCTGCGCTGTTCCTATTCGTACAAAGACGCCGTCAAATACCATACCTAAGCGGTATAGCTTAAGAAAATATTTCCACCTTTCGGAGTATACATACATATGTCTTTTGAAAATGAATGAAACGTTAATTTCTCAATATGGGTGGAAGGCGGTTGCCATTTTGGAATTTGTTTCCTTTGGTAAACAGGCAGTGTTGTAAGTTTTTCTTTAGATCTGGCTTTTTTGAAGTCCATTTAGCAGGAGAAAGTTACAACTTCACACAACTTAGACATATTTAAAAAAGAAAATAGTTGATGTCTTTAGGAAAATTTACACGATTTCTAGCCACTTCGTAAATATAAAATTGAAGACCTACAAACTGAATTTTTGTATTTTAAATATAGGGTCTATCAGCCATTTCGTCTCATGGGAAAATTCCGATAGAAATAATGAAAATTATAGAAATTATCTACTCTGATAAATTTCGATATTTCTTTCGAGTTTCTCGTTCCGACGGAATTGCGTTGTGATATATCTGATTATTATAATATTATGATATATGGGTTGGATATAAGTTTACCTTTAGTGGAATATTATTGCGAAAAAAATTTATTTTTTAAAAATTCCTAAAGCTATGTACGTATCTACTCTACGTATTTTGTTTTGGTAAATTGGAATCATTTTCTGGCGGTTTTTTAAAAAAACTTGGTTCTTTTCACTCCAAGATAGAGGTCATAAATCGAAAAATATTAGGTTAAATCTTATAAATTAAAAAAAAATCAAGATTAGATTTTAAAACAAATTAATTTTAATGAAACGAGCTCAAGGCCAAGAATAATAACACTGTGTTACAAAATCAAAAATATTGAAAGAACTTTTATAGCGACCTAGTGTGCGTTGTAGGTCTTGAAGAGTAGATCATCATGACATATCTCAACATTTTCTAACACCCCCAAATTTTTAAGTTATGTTTAAAAAACCGTTTTCAGTGTTCTTCGCGCAATCAAAAACTCGTAGGTCCGTTATTAGTAAACCAATTTTTAATTTCTTTACCTTTTTCAAAAGCTGAAAGATTTGGGCTTCGAATAAAATTCACACATTTATACTTTCTATTGCAAAATTTTTAGATTTTTTAAAAGTTAGCAAAAAAAACTGTTTTTTATTTAACATTTTTCAAATGCTTACATCGTTTTCCCTGTTAATTCTAGCGGAAAATTTTTTGTTTGTTATATATTCTGAAATAGTACTTTATTTCAAGTTTAAAAAGTGCTGGTCAATCAAAATCGGTGGACAATTGTTGAAATTACAACATCTTTTATGAAATTCACTCTTATTTTTAAACGTTTTATTAAGTGTTTTATTCCATAAGGTCAGTAAATATATGTACATACATACAACTACACTTTTGAGTTTCGCTTTACGTTAAAAATGTTTACGATATCTCTTCCGTTTGCAGGCCACGTCATCAGTATCCCGCTTTAGAGACCAACAGTAGTTTGCTAACATTCTGATCTGACTTTTTCCTACGAATCGTTTTTCCATCTCTAATAGTTCTTGGTGAAATCGCTCACCCTGTTCGTTACTAAATTGTCCAAGATTTTCAGGAAAGAAATCCAAATGAGAGTGCAGAAAATGTATTTTCATTGACATTCTGCATCCCATCTGCTCATAAGCCTCTAAAAACTCGTTCACTACTTCAATGTAGTTATCGCTTCTGTGGTTTCCTAAAAAATTTTTGCATAAGGAAATAAAACTCTTCCACGCTCTTTGCTCTACATTGTTTGATTTTCCGACGAATTCTGTATCACAAAAAAGTTTACGGAGTTTACAAAGCAATATCGAAATTTCACGTACCTTCTTTGATTTTTGCATCACTGAGTCTTGGCAAAACTGTTTGCAAGTATGAAAAAGCTTCACCGTCACTTTGAAGTCGTTTGACGAACTGCTTCATGAATCCCAACTTAAGATGTAACGGCGGCAAAATAATTTTGTCGCTCTGGACAAGAGGAATGTTGACTACGTTTTTTTTGCCTATTTGAAATCTTTCTCTAGGCGGCCAGTTTATGTGTTTGTAATGATCTTTTGCACGGCTGTCCCACTCGCACAGATAGCAAGGAAATTTGGTGTAGCCTCCTTGCATTCCGAATAGAGTTGTTAGAACTTTCAAGTCAGAAACCATCTGCTATTGATATTTATCATAGCTAACGAGATCCAAAATTTTCTTCATCGTTGTATACGTTTCCTTCATGTCTACTGCGTACGCTATAGGAACTGACGGCAACTGATTTTCGTTATGGAGTAAAACAGCTTTTAGACCTAATTAGTTGAAAAAAGAATGAACTTATTTATAGTCTTAAAGATAGATAGATAAAACACCCACTCTTGCATGAGCCATCCAAAAACAAACGCCATTCTTCCGGTTTGTGTACGTGATTAAGAGAGTGAAACAGTTCGTTAATATCTGTGCGATATACAAGATTTTTCTCAGTTTCATCAATGCGAAAAACCTGTTCGAAGAATGAAAGGTTGTGATCTCTTAAGAATGTGGCCTTAAAGTCTTTTTCAACAAGTTTCCACTGCTTAAGCCTGGACCCCAAAGTCTCTGTCTGCCTCTGTGACAATCCTAAGTCCCGTACAAGATCGCGAAAGTCATCGTTTGACACTAAATGTTGTTCCGTTATACCACTTGGAAAGAATGTATTGTCGATTTCTGGGTCAACAGCGTTTTCTTCATCCAGTTCGAAAGAATGTTCCAAATCAGAAATTTCACTTCGAATAATCACCTCTTCTCCTTTGATAGGATGAGATGCAGTACACACATTTGCATATTGTATAAGGTCTCGGGTTTTGTAATGATGGCCAACAGTATTTGTTTTGCAGAAGTAGCAGTCTTCGGGCTTATGGTGAATTTGGTGATGCCAAATCATTGGCTTTAAGAATGGTAAGGGTTGTTTTTTGCACATCCCAGCTCTCCATTTTTTGATTGCGCTGCAACACTTTGTACAAGCATACTCTGGTTCATACCAAGCACTTTCACTGAATTAATATTAAATAAATTGTTAAAAGCTTCCGAGATAGCTGTATTTGTTTTCAACTCTACACGATGTTGTGCATCAACGAATAATCCACAGATGTAGCAAAACTTGTTACGCCTATCACACATTTTTAAGAAAAAAAAAACAAGAGGAAACAATATGAAATTCTTCTGACTAAATCTTGCAACTTTCTGACTAAGAGTGAAATTTTCTATTTCATGAAAGATGTTGTAATTTCAACAATTGTCCACCGATTTTGATTGAGCAGCACTTTTTAAACTTGAAATAAAGTACTATTTCAGAATATATAACAAACAAAAAATTTTCCGCTAGAATTAACAGGAAAAACGATGTAAGCATTTGAAAAATGTTAAACAAAAAACAGTTTTTTTTGCTAACTTTTAAAAAATCTAAAAATGTTGCAATAGAAAGTATAAATGGGTGAATTTTATTCGAAGCCCAAATCTTTCAGCTTTTGAAAAAGGTAAAGAAATTAAAAATTGGTTTACTAATAACGAACCTACGAGTTTTTGATTGCGCGAAGAACACTGAAAACGGTTTTTTGACCATAACTTAAAATTTGGGGGTGTTAGAAAATTTTGAGAAATGTCATGATGATCCAATCGTCAAGACCTACAACGCACACTAGGTCGCTTTAGAAGTTCAGAATCACTGTAACACAGTGTAATTTTTCACTTTATTGAATTTTTATGAAAATTATTATGGTTTTTATTTTTTAATAATAATTTTTAATTAATTATTAAAATCTTTTTCTAATTGAATAGAGTAGGAAAAATGTTTACAGACAACCGCCATGGCTTTTCTTATAGATCCATTTCGGAAGCTGTTAAGCTTCATCAGAAAAATTTGGCAGGCATTGCTAACCATTCAGCTGACAATACACTGGTTTTGATGTCATCTAAACTCCTAGTTCTATTCTTCTTTACCATATGCATGAACAACTTCCGCCGTGTTATCATGATGATGATTTTTTTTGAGAGATCTGTTTTTTCAGCAAAACTGCCTTACCGCGTGCTCTCGGTTTTGTTATTGCTTTTTTATACTGGATCAACATAAAACTTTTTTTGAGTTCACCTTAACTTTGTACACATGAATTACTTTTTCATGGTTTATTCTTTATTTTAATGAAAATACTGAAGTAAAGTTCTAACTTCACATTAACAGTGTTTATGAACAACTTGGCTCAATATAAAATTTTGGTTGAGTCCCAAAATGTAGTGATAAAACACTCACCCACGATGTTATACTAATTCCCGAACAATTGTTACATTTATTCAAACAAACTTTAAACTAGAATTGTGTGTTAAAGCTTATGAATTAATATATTACTTATATTATTTTAAATGTATCGCTGATTAATAAGTCATTGATAATTAGAATCATTTCACTTTAGAGTTCAACCTGAAACTGTTGCGTTCCTTTATGTCGGTCAGATGCTTAATCCGGTTCGTTCGGTTGCGTGGCCGTGCGTGAAGTAAGTACCCTGCAGCATGATTTAATGATTTATATGGTTGACGCGAACGGCCAACAACACGAAATTACCGTTTGACGTCGGTGAATTCTTATGTCAAAATGCACATGTGAGAGGAAAGGCGCAAAACCGATTCGCCTATTTTCTAAGCTTTTGACATAAGGTGTGGATGAGGAAGAAGAAGACGCTATGTCATTTGAAACGACCATATAATTATTTGATCATGCCCTGCAGTCAACGGCCAAACCAGTTAGTGAACATGTGTTCAGTATTCTGGCAGCAATCGTTCAGTTAACAACGCCGTTCTACATTTAAATTTTTTCTTCAACTAATATTCTGAGATCATGTATGCACGTGCATATCAACAAAATCACCCTTAGTTTTTGCGACTCCGCTGCATAACGGTGTACCAGCGACGCAAAAATGAGTAAGCAGTGCTCCAACTAAACCACGAAAAAGTGAAAACGAAACTATCACTTTTCAAAGCAATTGAGTAAGTAAATAACATTTATTTTGAAATAATCAAAGCAACATTTTTCTGATAAAATTTTTTGTAACATATTCTTTAACAAAATATCGAATTGTTTTTATTTTCCAGGGTTGAGTTATTGTGATTGTGAAATGCAGTTTTCATAAATAAAATAACAAGGAATGACGGAATCGTTTAATAGTTGTTAAATCAAAAATAGTGAGCAGAGACACGTACAATAACAAGGTAGTTAAAAATAGCATCTTTAAAAAAATTTAGTTACTAAGAACTTGCACATTATGTCCTAGAATTACATACTCGAGTTACCTGCAGGGTTATTTGCAAAGAACTCCGAAACTGATAATTTTCTCCTAAAGAGCTAATCTTTCCTTGAATTTTCTTAATTTGATGTAAAGATATTTTTACAAGTATGGATAAGATTCTATCAGAGATTAATATTTAAATTATCCATAAAATGTTACAAGAAAATTTAAATATTTCTACCTTTGAAATCAATTATAAAATTCGTTGAAACAAAGACTATTTAAAAAAGAAGAGAATTAATTTTTATAAAGGTTTTCCAAGGGCAAAATTGTTGTGAATAGCGACTATATTTTTGTTGAAATTTGTTTCAATTGTTCAATATAGTGAAGTAATATTTTTTTTTGATAGACACATATTTTATATATGATGACTACATTTTCATTAAGGTGGTTTGTAATGCAATTTTTCAATTTATTTTTCAATCCAAAATGAACTAGGCTACTATGAAGTGGTACAGTATTTGGTATGATACTGATGCATAGGCTAACTAGTATGACGGTGGGCATGATTCTGGTGTATGTACTGACTAGTATGTAACTTGGTGTTATCCTGATGTATATACGGACTAGGATGTTGAATGGTTTGATCTTGGTGTATATAATGACTAATATGTCACTGGTATATTGCTGATGCAGATACTGACTAACTAGTATGCCAATTGGTATGGTGCTGATGCAGAAGGGGACAATTGCTATCTCGTAGGACATCGTCGTGTTAAAAATACCAGTTGCTAATATGAAAAAATTACAGAACTCTAACTAGTTGAGCCGGGTTGGCAAACTAGTTACTGACTAGTATAAAACTAGTAGAATTTACTGCAGGGTACTTACTGTTTTGCTTATTTTTTTTCTTTTTTTCAGCGCATACTCGAGCTGTTCAATCGAATATTTCTCAGGCAAATTCTCAACCCTTCGATTTTTGGTTCTCCGTGAAGCGCCACAAAATTCCTGGCTCAACGCTTTCATTTGTACATTTATTCTAAATAAATGTATAAAATTTTAACAAGGGAATTCATAGCTTAGCATTAATATATGATTCGTTCAGTGCACACAATAACCCATTCCATCAAAAACTAGATGTTTTCTTACTTTGTTCACGGCAATTTTTTACTTACTTTCTTTTTAATTAATATACTGAAATAGTGGGTAGTACCGGTTGAAATAAATAACACTTGTTCACGCTTCGGTGTCCAAAATCGAATGATTTTCTTTATTCTTTTCAAAATGACGCTTACATTCTGTTTCTTATTCGCTACTTTTACGCTTACTCGCTACTTTATAAATATAACTTAAGGTGTAGTTAGTAATCTTTTGTATTTAATTCTACACTTAGTCTACTCTAAATAACTTAATATTCGGCGTTGTAATACTACAATGTTAGTTATTGTATTCCTACAATACTGTTAAATTAAAATTATACATCTATGTAAGTGTTCTATGAGTATGGGAAATTTACACTACAAAGTTTATTTTAAAAGACAGCTTAGATTGTTTCACCACGTACCTCAACTTTCACACATATGGAGTAAGTAAATGTGGGCAGCACTGCCAAATGTTCAATTTAGCCATTTGTAATATTTTTTTTCGAAAACGCTTCGTTTGCGGCCACTATCGTTCCACTAGTTTTGCATTTCACTATTAAAAAATTAAATTTTTTGCTCCAAAAATGCTTGGTCGTATTCCGCGTTTCCTGTTTTGTCTTCAATTAATGCAAATAATGCAGACAGACACCCTTTCTGATGTACAGACAGAAATCCAGGTATTGACTAAAATTTTATTTTTTATAACTAAATCCATACTAATTTAAGTTTTTTTTTACTATTTGACGCTTCACTAACACATAACACCACCTCTTGTGTCTACGGTTATAACTTTTGCAATATTTTTACTGCCTTAATTGGACATTTTAGTGATGGAAAATACTGTCGTAGCTGTAATAAATGATTTTTTTTTGTAAAATATGTATTTTATACCCTTAAAAAACGGGGTTTTTTCGAAAACGCGCTATAAAACTGCAGACTTTTTTATTTTAAAGAAAAAGCATTTTTAAAATTTTTTCCAACGAAATATCGGGTGTAGCAAATGGCAGATCTCAACCAGGAAACTTAATATTTCTCAAAAAATCGCCTTGTAGGGGGTACCCTACAGATTTTCTAACACGAAAACTATTTTGTTAAAATTAGATTTAGTAAATTGTATCTTTGGCAATTTTTTTAAAGGTTCCATCAAAACACACCCATAGAAAAAAATAAAATTAAAAAATACTCAACAGAAAAACTAAGGGCAGATCCTTTATCTTCGATAAACTACCTTTCTAACAATAACAATGAAACTTCACGAAATCCGTTTTTTCATTATTAAAAGTTGAAATGAAAAGAAATATATACAAATAAGCTTATAAATAGCGCTGCCACTTGCACACCGGTATATGCTTCACAAGCAGCGCAGTTCATCAGGTGCCGATATTTTAACTGGCTGAGAGCAGTGTTGGGCAAATTATAATTGTTAAAACAATTAATAATTAATTAATTGTTAATCGCAGCTTTCACAACTAGCAATTTTTAAATCAATTGGAATGCTCGCAATAAACAATTAATTAATTATTAATTGTGTTTCTCTATAATTAACAATTTGTTAATTAGAATTGTTTTATGAATTAACAATATACACGCTACCCGGACGCTATCTAGTATATTATTAGCCGGGTACCGTGGTGTTTTGTTGCGACGAACTTCTACCGCAAGAACATGTAGGTTATATATATTGCAAAAAATTTATTGATTCCTTTCCTATATCACTTTCGTGAAAATTCTGTGCCCCTGATGAATTTCATTGAATATTTGAATGAAATCAATCAAGAATTACCAGGGTAATTGTAAAAAATGGTTAATTATTATTAATTGCTTCATAATACAATTAAGAAATTAATTTGAATGTTTTTAAATTGTAATTAATTTAATTTTAGATAAATTAATTGCAACAAACAATTAAAATTTTAATTGCAATGAAATTTAAATCAATTTATTTGAATGCAATTGATTTAATTGCAATTACTTTCTTAACCAATTAATAAATCAATTCAAAATTTAGTTGATTAGCGCCCAACACTGGCTGCGAGTTAGATAATAACTCTTATATAAACTTCATCTCTTAACGTGAAAGCTGATTTATTTCGCAGATGCACAGACTCTTGAAAGAGCTTTCTATTTTCGCTTTCCAGACTCTCAACTATACGGAAATAGCCGTCAAGCCCAACAACTGACAAAGTTTTTTGTGTTTTCGCTTACGATATGCAGCAAAAACACGCAGCGTCTGGTTTCGATCATGTGAGCTCTGAAATGTGATTATCTCAGCACTATTTGCGTTGCTGCCAGAACGCTTATCGTTGTGGAATTCGTGGAGCGGGGAAATCAATCGAAAGACAAATCTGGTTAAATGTACTCTTTAAGTTTTCCCCTTCCACATACGGCACTCCAAAAATAACCGCATCAGCAGCAATTCAATTCTCTCCACACTTTTGCTGCTTAGTGCATTCGCTTTGGTGTCCAATACAGCAATCGCTGGTCAAATTCTCCAGCTTTGTTGATGAGAGCAGCAACCTCTTTATCGATTCTACTTCCTAATATGCTCCCCAGAGCCGCTATTTTGTCAGATAAGCTCTCACATAAACACTGCAGCTTATCAGATTGCTTCCGTATTCTCTGTTGAACGTCACCCAGCGTCGCATAAACTGTAGACAAAATAGCACTCTCGTCCAGTTTTGAATTTCTTGCCACTGGCGAACCTTTACTTTGGCGACGTTTGAGGGCTGGCACAGGGGAGGACACACCACATAGTATATATATGTAACTTTGTTGTTGAAAAACTACCACAGTTGATGTTTATATATTTGTGTTTTGTTACTTTTCCAATATCGCGAGATAATTTTAAAGCATACTAAATGCAATAATGCTTTTTTTTATGTTTTCCTTAATGTATGTGTATGATATTTATGATTTAACCCATTGGTTTTCAATCTGTGGGTCGCGGAGCCCTCCCTGGTGGGTCGCGAGCTAAATAAGATAACTTTAACAAAATCTTTTTGTTAAACAAAAATAGAATTCATTCTTTTATTAAAATATCGTAAAATACATATTTACATATGTTTTTCATATTACATTCATTCAATTCATTTGTAAGTACATATGTATATTAATGCGAAGGATGGGCTTGCTTATTTTGAAGTAAATTAGAATAACGTGGTTGCATATGTGACACGCAAACAATCAAATCGTTTTCTAAATTAAGTTTATTTCTCTTTTTTGTTTTAATGTTCACCATTTGTGAAAAACTCATTTCGCACAGATAGGATGTTGAAAACTGAGTGAGTATTTTAAGCGCCTTTTTTGCCAGCTCAGGATACTCCAGCTTTCGCTTTATCCAAAATGTAGAAATATTTTCAGACAAAAATTCCATTTTGAGCATACTGTCCGCTGCCAGCTCACATAAATTGTCATTAAAATTACTGCCAAGATCTGCAAACCCAGCGCAGCTACTGATGAATGGATTTAATATCCAGCAATTTCCGTCATCTTCCTGTAGCTCTTTTGGAAAATAGTGATATAGTTCCCTTTTTAAATTTTGCAGCCCTTCAGTCATGCAAGGAATACAATCGCTTACTAATTCATCTGATGAAATCTCTGCAGCAACACTTTCAAAGCAGGGGAATGAACAAAATTGTAATTTTTGCAGAGATAATGACCACATTTTAAGTTTTGAAATAAATGCTTTTATTTTATCTTTGGATGATATAATGTTTCCATCTCTACCTTGCAAACTAGCATTTAGAACATTCAAATGATGGAAAATGTCTGCAATATATGATACTTCCAAAATCTATTTAGGATCAGTAAATAATTTCCCATATTCGGATTCTCCTTCTTGAAAAAACATGTTCAACTCCGATCTTAATTCAATAACTCTTGCCAACACTTTCCCTTTGGATAACCATCTCACCTCCGTATGATAAAGAAGGTTTTGATGGAGGGCGCCCATGTCTTCGCACACTGTACGAAACAATCTAGTTTGCAAAGCTCTTTTCTTAATATAATTCACAACTTTGATGACAGAGTTAAGCACATCGTTCAAATTCGACGGCAAGAACTTGGCCGCCAAGGCTTGGCGATGAAGAAAACAGTGCGTCCACTGTGCATTCGGCATCTTTTCTTTAAGCCTAGCTACGAACCCACTCTTTTTGCCGGTCATTGACCTAGCGCCGTCAGTGCAAATACCTACACAAAGTTCCCAGTCAAAACTCAAATCTTGAGTGCTTTCCAAAAATATTTCTGTGTCGTTTTATCATAACAACTTAAGTCTACTCAAGAAATTAGACCAATCGAAACTTTTTCTGGCGATTTCAAATAACAAAACTGCTTCACAACTTAGCCAAGCCAGTTAGATTCAATCGTTTAAAAGCAAAATAATATAAGACCGATAAAAGTCTTGCAAACTTACACGATTTTCTTATTCAAAATCGCCAGAAAAAGTTTTGATTGGTCTAATTTCTTAAGTCGACTTAAGTTGTTATGATAAAACGACACAGATTTCATACAAACACTCTCCAGTTGTATTTTTAGGTAAATTTTTGCAAAACAATATCTCTTCAGAAATTTTATCATGGTTTTCAAACCGAATAAAACACACAAACTGAGCACAACCAGATATATCTGTCGATTCATCAAATTGTAATGAAAAATAAGGGCTGTGTTTCACTTTTTCGATTACTTGATTGCGAATGTCAACAGCTATATCATTTAACCTCCGTTCAATTGTGTTATCAGACAGGGGTATAGCTTTCAATTTATTGGCTTCTTTTTCCCCAATCATTATCTCAACCATGTCTATTGCTGCTGGTAAAATAAGATTTTCAGCGATTGTGTGGGGTTTTCCATTTTTGACCACGAGATATGCTACTTTGTAACTAGCTAAGAGAGCTTGCTCATTTATTTTAGTACTCTGGTTTTTAAAAGAGAGAACAAATTTCAAACCTAAATAGTTTTAGAATAGAATGTTAAAAATACCTGACTTATAGTGATCTTTTGCTTCCCAAGAAGTTCAAGCTTTCTTTGAAAATAACCCAAAGGTTTATTTTTGTCTTTCTGATGTTTTGTTATGAGATGTCGTAGTAGTTTTGAAGGTTTCATACTTTCACGCGCTAAAACTTCGCCACAAATCACGCATTGAGGTTTGTTATTAACGGCAGTAAAACCATATTTCAAATATTCATCGTCGTAATTTCTATTCACTTTTCCTTTTGAACCCCCTGCTTTTGATGTAGATGCCTCCACAGATCTTTTGAGAAACTTATCCATTTGATAATTTGTAATAAATACTATTTATTACTTTTGTGTGACAGTTATTGACTGTATGACGTGGTATCTGTACTATTAAAATAGAAAAGTTCTGTGCACAGATTTTAAAACACAACTGTCCACAACGTAGTGAAAAGTAATAACTACAACTAAAAATCACAACTACGCAGTTGCAAATAATAATTCAAATGCAAGATAAACAAGAATTTTGCGGGAGTTGAGTACCGTTAGTTATTGGCTACATTCCTGTGTAACTCTGCGTAGCGTTGCGTAATTGCGGTGATACCGAGGTACTATTAGAATGTCACAATGTGGGAAAAATAAAAAGTGAAAACATTTTTCTGCGTTTATTTGCCTCTAAGGACCATTTTCACTCTTGATTTTCAATTTTCATGTCGAGTTAACCCGAGTTTAACCGCCCAATATCAGAATAGCATCATTTTCGAAATTTTGGTGGGTCGCGAGATTTTTTGGACGACATTTTTGGGTCGCGACCTCAAAAAGTTTGAAAACCACTGATTTAACCTATTAATATAATTTTAATACTGTGCCAACTTAATTGAACCGTGAACAGAAAAAAACAAATATCCGCACTCGACAACTAACCCAAAACTCCCATTAATACTGAAACTTACAATTTGCTATAGTGAATTATTACTTATTGCTAACTAAATGTTATTATTGCTTACTAAGTACTTAATAATTTGTTTAATAGCAGAATTCCCAGATATGTCAATTTGCAACTTTAATTTAGACCGGATATTAATACTTTTGTTTATTTTGTAATTTTTAATATAAATTGGTCAATATCGTCGACTTTATATGTTATTGGTGGAGTATCAGAATTATACGTAGCTCCCGTTGCCATATAGATCGACTAGAGTCCAAAACTATTTCTACCTAAAGAGATTTTCATTGTAATCCCTTGTATAATCTGCCCCTTTCAGTAGTCGTTAAAAACGCATTGATCTTCACACCCTTTTATGATTGTATTACTAAATTGTTCACTATAATTTTGAGTAATAGGAGCCCTTTCGCTTTTCAGGAGAACAAAATCGGGTTTTTCCGTCCTAAATACATATTAACTCATTCTTTTCTTCTTAAACCTTAATTTTAATTATTATCTTTATTTCTCTATAGTTTGAAGTTTATATGTTCTGCTAACCAATTATTTATTAATATGTAATCTAACCTTGCAATTTACTTAGCTAATATGTTTTCTCTGTAGCTCAGCAGTCTCATGTAACGTTTATGCTGAACTTAAAATGCAACATTTTTCATTTTTGGACTTAAACTTCTTTTATGGAATAGTAATTTTTTTTTAGTTGCTACTCCCAATCTTCCTGTACTTTTCACATCAGATACTACCTCTGAAGATATACTTAATTCAATAAAGACTTTCGTTAAAAAAGATGATCTTGATTGGAATGAGCCCATTGGGTTTGCACAGATGACGCACATGCAATGATAGGTATACGATTGGGCTTCGAAAGGTCTTCTGTTCCATACAAAAGTACGCTGGCTACACAAGGGTAACATGTTGGTTCACCTTTATGAATTAAAAGAAGTATTTCTTTTTCTTTCAATTAAGGTTGGCTTATTAAACTGCTATATTTGGTGTCTTGAATGAGCTCAACCAATTATTATATTATGTCGCCAGCATGGTTCATGACAAGAAATCGATTTGCCTGTTCACTGGGCTCTTTCTTTTTACTAGTTCCTTTTTCTTCAACTGACTTGAGTGGCAGGCGTTTCTGCTCGTTTTAATTAGAATAATTATTATAATATTAATGAGCCTTGTGTTAATCCTAGCGGGTCAAAGGCTTGTGACGGTAAGGCATACCTCTTGTACGAGGAGACTAAAATGCACAAAAGTTGATCTACGGATATGATGCCTGTCATTGGCAATATTGTCCTTCCTTACGGAAGGGGCTTCGGGTTAGTACCGGATTGTCAACATCGGCTAAACTCTTTAGACTCGTCGGGGAGTGATTTTTTCTCAAACAAACAAGAGTTTTTTGTTTATTGAAGAAGTAAGGGGGGGGAACCCTGCTTCAACCTATTACTATATCTAGGCCGAAGTTAAGCCAGCTACAGGTGGTGCTTGTACTTGCCCTGCAATCAATTATACAAGTCAAATAATAGTTTCCCAAACCGGCTCAACTAATTCGAGTTCTGTAATTTTTCCATATTAGCAATTGGTATTTTTAACACGGCGATGTCCTACGAGATAGCAATTGTCCGCTTCTGCATCAGCACCATACCAATTGGCATACTAGTCAGTCTCTGAATCAGCAATAAACCGGTTGACGTACTAGTCATCATATGCATCAATATCAAACCAATAAAAATACTAGTTTGTATATAGATCAGGATCATACTAGTTTACATAATACTCAGTACATACACCATAATCATACCAACCGTCATACTAGTCACCCTATGCATCACTGCATCAGTATCATACCAGTTACTGTATCACTTCATAGTAGGTTATCTCATTTTTGGTTCAAAAATACACGAACATTTCAAAATTACATTACAAACCACTTTATTGAAAATTCAGTTATAAGATATAAAATATATGTCATCAGCTATAAAAATATATATATATGTATCACTATATAACACAAATGAAACCAATTTCAATAAAAATATAGTCGCTATTCATAGCAGTTTTAACCTTCGAAAACATTTCTAAAAAGTAATTTTCTTCTTTTTTAATAATAGTCGTGTTTTGATTGAATTTCATAGGCATAAATCTCAAAATTTTCTGAAAACATTTTATGGAAAATTTTTAAATTTAAATATTAATCTCAGATAGAATCTAATTCATACTTGTAAAAATATCTTTACATAAAATTAAGCACATTCAATGAAGATTGGCTTTTTGTGGTGAAAATGTTAAGTTTCGGGGTTAATTGCAAATAACCATGGAGATAACTCGCTTATGGAATTCTAGTACATAATGTGCGATGTGCCAGTTCTTAGTAACAAACTTTTTTTTAAAGTGCTATTTTAAACCACCTTGTTATTGTACTTTCCTTTGCTCGCCATTTCGCTTTTACAGCTTCTAAACGATTCCGTTATTCCTTGTTATTTTATTTATGAAAACTGCATTTCACAATCACAATAAGTAAACCCTGAAAAATAACAACAACTCAATATTTGTTTTGTGAATTTTTTGAAAACTTTTTTATTAGAAAACGGTAATTTAAATCATTCCAAAAAGAAATGTTATTTACTCACACAATTTATTTGAAATGATCGTTTCGTTTTCACTTTTTTTCGTGGTTTCATTTGAAGATTTCTTATTCGTTGCTACTTCGCTACTGCGCCTTTACTGCAGTAGCGACGTGGCGAAAATAACGGTGATTTCGTTGACATGCACGAACGTACATGATCTGCTACCCAAATGTACTATTTAAACCACGTAATTGTCAAAAGGATTATGATTTTACTATCAGAACTATTATTTACAAGAAAGTTTTAAATTTAATTAAATTAAATAAATATTTGAAAACTCAGAACATTAGACGAATAGAAAATTAAAATGTACGACGGCGTTGTTAACTAAGCGATTGCTGGCCGAATACTGAATTGTTTTGTTTTTCGCTCGTGTATGTATTTATCCACAATTTTAGGGCCGAAATTGCCTAGACTTAGACTTAACTTGACTTGGAAACCCTAAATCTAACAAATGAACAGCACGTGTACGCAGTTACCCAGATTTTTGATTCTCAAGTTAAGTTTTTAAGTTTAAAGAGAGCCGTGAGAGGACTGTGATACCATATACATTGATTAAATATTTTTAAAAAAATTCCTTCATATATTGCATAGCATACTAAATTTTTGGATGAATGAAATTCAAATGGCAATTAGAAAGCAATACGTAAATTAAAAATATTTAAAAAAAAATGGCTCGTTGAATAATTGACCCTCAGTTCTTTTGTAAACTAAGTCAAGTCAAGTTATTCTAAGTCTAGGACAATTCGGCCATTAGAGGGCTGTTGCTGCTTATAGCGGAAACGTTACAGTCGCTCAAACTGGTATGAATAATCCCACGAAAATCTAGTTAGTGAACTAGAATGTTTACTAACCAGTTTGGCAGTTGACTGCAGGGTGCTTAACGGGGTTCATCAGGCAAGTGTCGACAAAGCCTCTTACTGACTCTAAATTTGGTTCAAACGAAATGGTAATATGATGATCTGATAATGTTTTAGAGCTGTCGGAGATGTTTCCTGCCTTGTGTCCCTGATATCACAGTTTAAAACGGATAAAGTATTATGTGCACTATTTTATTATCTGCCTGCACACTGCGCTGTTTGGCTCACTGAGTAAATGGTGTTCTGGCGTCGGAAGCAATGGTGCGTGGTTGACTGTTCAACAGGTCTCTGGTTGAAATCGCTTATAAGAACGAATTAGTAAAATCACATACCTGGGAAATATTACGACGAGTAGAAGACAATGGTATTTGATTGGGATTCAACTTAACTTTCTCAATTATTTCATTAATCATTTCCACAAACACAGTTGATTGATTATGTGATAATAGATCCTGAGCAATCTGTAAAAAAAAAATTTTAGTAAAGTATAAGTTCCGGTGAAACCGAACACTATATACTTAGTAGTAATCTACAAGTAAAGAAATCAGGGTTCGAAAACATTTACTGTCGTTCGCTCCTATTCGCGAACGAGAATGAAAAAAAAGATATATGCGAATAAGAACGCATAAAAAAATCCGCATCGTTCACGATCACTAATCAAAGTAACAACGTTCTTCTTAAGGTTCGTCTTCAAAAACGAATGAGTTATCCTTAGATGGACTTTTGGGTCCTTTTGCTTCTTTTGTTTTGTGAAATTTTTCTTTGTGTGTAAGTACTTATAATACCATTAATTTGCTTGCATGCACATATGTTCACATATGTATGTATGTGCATATGTATACACTTTTTAATATGGATTTTCTTCTTCTTCTGTTGAATATAAATTTGCGTTAGGGCCCTTTTAGGTAGCGTTATGTGGTGATATATGCAAAATTACATTCCATAATATTTTCCTTCAAATGATTAACATTACTAAACGACACACGAAATAGTCTCAAAAAGTCGGTAAAACATTTTGAAAAAGTGCCGAACTGAGCACAAAACAATTATCCCCAAAATATTCCAAATTCTCCCGAAAGCAATTCTAAATGATCCTAAAAAAATCCCGAAAATGATCCCGAAAAACCCACTTTCAACCTTCCGTGAATATTCTTCACAACATTTGTATTCGTTACTGAAGATGAATGACAAGAAGAACTTTCCCAATTGATTCGCGAATGATTCCACCCCAAATATACATTCGCTTTTGAAGATGAATGACAAGAAGAACGTTCTTACACTGATTCGCGAACGTGAACGATGTCGATTTTTTGCGAATGCGAATGCAAACATTTTTTTTTAATGAATCATAAATGAATAATTCCGAACCCTGAAATAAATATCCCAAAAGATATGTACATATATAAGTTCGATATCGCAGTGGATACTAACTACTTGGCAACGAATATTTTAATGATTTGTTATCCGATTTTCAGTTTTTGGTACGAATATACTATATGCAAATAAGAAAAAACTTGCCAATTTTCATTGAATACATGTTCTTAAAATTAAGAGTAACTACCTCCAGGTTCAAGGTTTTATTTATGACCGAATTTTGTTTAAAAAGCCTATTAAGTGTACGAAATCTCAGTGATATAACTTTCACGATTATAAAATTATCGGGTCTAAATTTTGAAAACAAATTTTTCAAATGCAAGTAAATGTAATCATTAATACCGTGTTCTATTTTTTTAACGGCCTTTGGCTCATCATAACAGTAGAAGGCTACAAACAACCACCAAAAAATTTTCATATCTACATTAGAAAAGGACCAATTTTGCCCATGCTAAAAAACAAAATTTTCAGCATATTTCTATACAACAAATCAATATCCGAGTTATGACATAGAAATTTTTGTGGATAATCCCCTATAAAACTTAATTATTCGCTATTCTTCGCACACGGACAATTGGAAGAAGGTAAAGCAGAATTGACAAACTATTCTTCGCAGGGATATTGCCTATTATCTTAGTCTACAGGGCTAAGGAGTATTAATTACTTTAGGAATCGAATTACCCTCAATTCCCAATAACAAGTATTTGGAAATGTAATCAATTCCTTAGCCTCAAACAAAAGGAGTTGATTACATTTCAACTCCTCAAAAAAAAACCAAAAGTATTTTCCTCGTTTTGAGGCTCTTGGAAAAATTTCAATAACATTTTCAAATCCTTTCCAAAATACTGGTTAAGAAATTATATTTGCAACTAGTATATTTTTTCAATAACAAACAAAAATCCATGCACTCGAGCCTCAAAACTAGGCAAATACTTTTGGTAATTTCTTTCGAGGAATTGAAATGTATCCATTCCTTTTATGTGAGGCATAGAAATCAATTACTTTTCCGAAATACTGAGGAATTTATTTGTTGTTGTAATGGAATTGATTTTACCCACCTCTGATCTTCTAAAAATGTTAATGGCAAAACTCACAAACTAATATTCGTGGTTTCTCGAGCTTTTCGGTCGATCTATTTTAAGGTAAAAACGCGCATCGATGCATTATCGCATCTTCCTCAGGGAAACTGTATATTTTCAATTAATATTTCAACAAGACATATCTACAGTACTCATTTTGGAAATTTAACATTTCACTAAACTTAAACTTCAACATTCATAAACAACATATTAAAAAACGTTTCTGCATCCATCAGCGTCGAATGAACAAAATGGACATAATTGTACCAGCAAAACCCTTGGTTACCATCAATGGGAAAAAAGTTTGCACTGCCAATATCAAGCAAAAACTTTACTCTCATACAATTGATTTGCAGACAGTGAACAAGGCATTCAAGCAATAGGTGACGATAAAGCGAAAGACACACTTCGATGCAACGTAGCAACCAAAATAAACACATTTAATGACACAAACAATGCAAAAGGGAAACAAATATTAAAAGTTTACAAAAAGATGAGAAACTGCGGTTAAGAGAAAAAAGACAATTAGAAAGGAAGAACAACACCATTATAAACGACATTTACAAACAAAACACCTCAACCTTGGTTTAAAATGCAACTGACATGTACTGCAGCTACAGTCCGAGACTATACGGCCCGCCAAAAATCCACAAAGATAACACCCCACTCAGGCGGATATCATCGTCAGTAAGTGTTCCATGCTACAAACTTTCAAAATACGTTGGACAAACACTGAAACACATCATTTCCGATACTCTTGAAGTAAAAAATGCCATACAACTAAAAAATAATTTAGGAGACATCAGGATTGAATATGATGAAATATTGATATCATTTGTTGTAGTGTCGATCTAAACCAATCATGAAACAGGGGAGAACCTTAAACACACACAACACTAACGACGAACCAATTCCACACCTGCCTTGAATTCTGGAACAATATATATTTATTTTACGAAGGTATGTTTTACCTAAACATGGAAACTATAAAATCAAAGGGGGAAAATTAAAATGGATTGGTATGCCAAAGCCGTGTCATCGTGCAGATGATAAATTATTATTCGAATCAGCCATGGATGCAAAGAACAAGGTAATTAACTCTATAAAGAAAATATTCAACCTGAGCGAAACAGGAGTTAACACTAGGTAGCATTTTACGAACCAACACCATAAAATTTGCACCTAAACCTAACGTAACGTTAAACATAGTACTTACACAAACAAAATAAAATGCAATGGGAGCGCAGAAGAAAACTGTAACAGAGTGTATATCGGAACGACGAAGAATAAATAAACATAGATTAGACACCAAAAAAAAACACGTAAGGAAGTCTAAGGTAGGGTGGAACCGAACATTATATACCTAGTAGTGATCTATAATGGCATATGGGTGATTTTAAATACACACATTACATACATAATTAGTACCAAACCTGCAAAACTTTACGTTCCTAGCTTTTTTATTGCAAAATTTATAGCCCAAAACCATTTATCGAAACTATCGATTGTACGGGAGCTATATGTTATGTTGGTCCGGTCTGGGTTTTCACTACACACATTATATATATAATAAATACCAAATCGGCAAAAACTTTACGTTCCTAGCTTTTTAATTGCAAAATATAGCCCAAACCCATTTATCGAAACTATCGATTGTATGGGAGCTATGCGTTGTATTTCTACGATCTTGCTGATTCCGACAAATGATTAATCTCATGCAAAATGGCGGCCCCGTACCAAATTTCATTAAGATATCTCAAAATCTGAGGGACTAGTTTGCGTACAAACAGACATACGGACATGGCTAAATCGATTCAGCTCATCGCCCTGATCATTTCGGTATACTTATTGGTGTGTTTATCTCTTCTTCTTCTCATACTTACAAACATCGGACCAAAGTTATAATACCATTTCATGTTCACGAAAGGTATAAAAATATAGGGTATATCATCATAAACCTTCTAAGAGATTTTTGCGCCGAGCTTCCTTTCCAATTTGTGGTGTGCCGTTTGGAATTTGTTCCTACAAATTGGCGGGACCTACAGATTTTTGCCGACTTCGAACAGCATCTACAAAGGTGATGAATTTTTTCTGAGAAGCCTTCCATGGCAGAAAGACACTCGGAGAGTTTGCCAAACCATTGCCGAGGGGCGACCCCTTTTTTAAAAACTTTTTCAAATCACTTTTGAAGTTACCTGCCCCAGGACTCTAACCTTGGACCTTTTTCGTATAAAAGTGGGCGTGGACCTTAATCGATTTCGCCTATTTTTTTCCGGAACATTCCTTGTATTAATATATCGATATCTTGAACGTGTTTTGATTTATAATTATTATTATTTCTAAATTTTACTTAATCAAAGTAGGCGTTGCCACGCCCATTTTCAAAAATTTCTTGAAAAAGTTTTTTTTCCGCCTTAAGGTTAATGTACACACCAAATTTAATACTTTTAAATGTATTATGTACGGATTAATCACTTTTTTTGGTTTTTCGAATATATTCTATATATGCCAAGGAACCTGCATACCAAATTTCATTAAGATATATCAAAATTTACTCAAGTTATCGTGTTAACAGACGGACGGACGGGCGGACATGGCTTAATCAATTTCTCTTTTCGTCCTGAACATTTTGATATGTCTAAGTCAATATCTATCTCGATCCGTTTATGCCGTTACATACTACCGATACTCGACTAAAGCTAATATACCTCGAAAATAAGAAAATTTTAGACTTTGAAAAAAGGGAGAGAACGAGAATGAGGGCTTGCGCATACAAGAAAAAATACATAGCGCAATGAATTTTAAAGAAGACATCGACATTATCAAGTGCGCGTATGCAACAGGAATAAAATCATTTGGACTGGGCATTCGACGCTGATGGATGCAGAAACGTTTATTAATATGTTGTTTATAAATGTTGAAGTTTAAGTTTAATGAAATGTCCAAAATGAGTACTAAATATATGTCTTGTTGTAAAATCGATTGTGTTTGTTTTGTTTTATGGCATATATTTTATGTGAAAATATACAGTTTACCTGAGAAAGATGCGGTAATGCATCGAAACGTTTAAGAGAAGATAGAAGACCTTTGTTTTATCTAAAACGGATCGGGCGAAAAGCTCGAGAAACAACACAAGTACTAAGCATTGACCCAAAATAAATACTAATATTCATTGTGTGCGTAGCACTACTAAGTGTTGTTCCGATACCGCCTTGTACTCGTATCCAGGGGAAAGTACTCGATAACTACTGCTATCGCAATCATTCAAAGACTCGTGAAATCAAATCCTAAGCCTACGCTCACACTGCCACAGATTTTTCTTGTCCGACAGCAAATACACTTGCCCACATATATAATGAGCTCACCCGATGTAACTCGACATACAAACATATATTACGCGTCAGGTAATTTAAAATGTGCTCGAATTTGTCTGTCGGCTCAGACGAGAAAAATCGGTGACAGTGGGAAACCAGCCTCCACGTAAAACTTCAAATAATGGTAAATGAAATCACCAATCGACGATGATAAGAAATGCGAGCAGAGAAATGATGAATTAAAATTGGCAGAGTTCTCGCCTATATACTCGTGGTTACTCGTATCGGAACATCACTAGCACTAATAGGTATAATAATTTAATGCTTTCTTACCAGTTTGTTTGCAACTTCAGACGGATTCACGTCACATATATCAAATTTGAAAGTTATGGTTTTTGGTTTGTTCTCCATATGACAATTAATAACAGTATCATGCTCGATCCCCGTAACACTCAACTTTGGTACACGTTCAATACCGTTGCGGTTAGGACGTCTAGTCTTTTGAACAGACTTCTCATCTGTGAACAATTGATTACCTACTTTGATATCAGTATCATTACAGCAAGTGCTTGATACTTGATCTGTAATAGACTTTAGAGTAGAATCAGTTAAATTCTGTTTATCATTTTGAATTGCTTTAGCGGTTAGTGATGGTTCAATAGCCAAAGTAGACGTTGGAATAATTGGTTTGATTTCAAGTTTTAGTGTACCACCAGAAAACAATTTATTTGGATGCAGAGGTGGTAGTTGAATTCCAACTTGCGAACTGGTATCAGTATCTAAAAGTGTCTGCCCTATTTTGTTGGGATAGAAGTTGTGATTACAAAGTTGTGAAGAACTAAGTTGCTGCGGTGGAGTTGCCTGTTTCTGATTACTACCATTTTCCTGAATCATCGGATGCTGAGACTCTTGTTGCGGGGGAACCTGTTTATTGCCCACTTCTTGATGAAGTAAACTTTGACGTTGACTGCCCCGTTTTTGCGGACAAGCTTGCTGTATCAACGGTTTGGTATCTTGAGTTGGCTCTTGCTGGCTTTGAGTTACCAGTGCTTGATGATCTACGTGCTGATGTAAGTATTGTCGTTGTTGAACGGCGTTTTGCTGCCCCAAAGGCTTTTGCACTATGTTGCGTGAGATACACTGCTGAGAAATGTATTGATGTTCTGCAGATTGTTGATTTATGTGCCGCTGATTTGATTGATGTTGTTGCTGTTGCAACAAATGATGTGACGTCTGTTTCTGCACAAACTGTTTTATAGCTTGTGATGATTCAGTAGAAACTGGGACGGAATTAGTAGACGAAACGCCAATTGTAGAAGGTAATGACATTGATAGTGGCACCTGTTGTTTAATAAAACTATGACTCGTGGTATTAAATGGTAACATCGTTTTGGGTTGTGTGGTAGGTGGCGCGCTGTGAAATTTTGATATATCTTCGAGCGGTGTCGACAAATTTTGAAAGGATGTAGTTTGAGGCTGCTGCATAAAATGAGCTGAGTGTTGCATACTACCTGATGAAATTAGCGTTTTATAGTGTTTGTCTTGTGAAATAGGTACTGGTTCTATAATCTGCCCAGTTGACTGTTGCTGTTGAGTCGGTAAGACGGCGGTTTCGCCATTAGTACAATCACTTGCATTTTCGTTTTCAGATCTTCTGCACATTTCTGTCGTACTATTCATCTCATAACTGTTTGTCTTACTCTGGTTCCATTTTAAATTCTCAAATTCTTCTTCTGATTCGACCTCATCATCGTCTTCTTCATCCTCTTCGGCATTTATGGGTAACATTTCTAGTTGCTTTTGCAATGCCAACTTTTCTAATCTTGACTTCTCATTTTGTAACTGGAGCTGAGTTTGTCTTTGCATTCTTTCCTTCATTAAAGAGAAAACTTGAACTTTGAGCATTCGCGCAACAGCCCGTGAATCTTCTTCAGTGATAATATTTTCTTTGGTCATGTCTAGGCAAATTTGTTCACAGTCGTCTTTTTTAATATCATATTCGAATTGAATAGCCTCATTTTCTTTATGCTTGGAAGATCGTTTTTTTGGATCAAGAAATCGGAGTCTAAATTCTATAATACTGTTGTCGGGGTTACTTAAAAAAGATTCGGTTGCTGTTGGCTCAACACGTATGCCAATATCTTCTTCAAAAAACTCGGAGTTAAGCAATTCTTTACAGCTAGGTCTGTCCTCCTTTTTGAGCTCTATGCATTTCTCAATGATTTCACGAACTTTAGGATCTTCAACTTTTGACAATGCAGCAGGTTTAATGCCCGAAATCACTTTTTTGTAGATCTGCGCAGGACCCTTACACTCGCTGTATGGATATTCCGACACAGCCATTTCTAACATGCACATACCAAAAGCATATACATCTACAGACTCGTCATAGTGTTCCTCGTACATTTCAGGAGCCATAAATTCAGGGGTTCCAATAACAGATTTAGCATGTGAACGGTTTTTCAATGTTGCTAAGCCCAAGTCTCCTATTTTAACACTTCCTGTTGTTCCAGTTATAAAAATATTATCACACTTCAAGTCACGGTGAATTATAGGTAACGGACGAGTGTGCAAAAAATGCAGCCCTTTTAAAATTTGCCGGCACCATGATTTTAAGACCTTTGGATTAATCTTCTTAAATCGCTTTAAATACCTAAGTTAAAATAATAATGCAGTTTATCAATTCAATTTTATAAATGTGTATGTATGATGCATCGATTGCTTACGATTTCAATGTTCCTGAAAGCATTAATTCCGTGACCAGAACAATATTCTTTTTACGAGATACAGAGTTTTCCCAATACGTATAAAAGCGTACGATGTTCGGATGTTGCAATTTTTTTAGCATATCTGCTTCTTCCCTAAACCGCATTCGTTCACTCTTCTTCACTTGTTTATCCTATTAGAAATAGATGGAATATCAAAATCAATAACTTATTTAAAGTCGACGGCAGTATGGTAGGAAGTACGCGCTTTAATAATGACTTCTGGCGCTAACTAACTCTCTTTTTTTCTTGAAAACATAATCAGACAAAGCTTTAGCAGCAAAGCCAGTGTTGCCTGTACTTTTTTTGCAGAAAGGGTGTGTTATATATATATGTAAACTATGGCATCCCTGCACACATACACGTAACAATTACTATACTTTGACATCACTGTCACTTTAATTGAAATAAACAAAACAGTCTTGCACTGCACTTAAACGGAATAACACATGGCGCAGCCGAATAAGGAATGAAAACACGGAGTGGGGCTGAATTGAAGCAAGATACAAGCGAGGGCAGCACGGACGGCGAGGGTGATGATTTCAAAATGGCCAATAGTAGCAGCACATATGGTAGTTTGGACGCGAGACGCCCCGATCCCCTAAAGTTTGATGGAAATGTTGCAGAGCAATGGCGTGTTTTCAAAAAAAATTTCGACATATACGCCATAGCAATTGATTTTGAAGAAAGAAAAGAACCGCAAAAAGTTGGAATATTTCTCAACGCCTGTGGTCCTGAAACAATTGAAATTTTTAACACTTTTGGACTCACCGTGGAACAGAAGAAGAATTACGGTGCAGTTTTTGCTGCAGTAGAAAATTACTGCACGCCAAAAAAGAATGAGGTGTATGAAGCTTTTAGATTCAATTCTCGGAAGCAGGAGGAGGGGGAACCATTCGAATCGTATTTGCTTGACTTGAGCAAAAGAGTCAAACATTGTGGTATACGGACACGAATAGAATGATTCGAGACAATATTGTTATTGGGACCAACAGTCAAAAGCTGCAGAAAAAACTCTTAGAAACAGAAAATTTGACCCTGGACAGACCCATAGAAATCGCGCGCGCTGCTGAGCTAGTGGACACATATACAAATGAAATGCAACAACAAAGCAAGTACACAACAGTGACTGTAATAAAATTACACAAACAAATTTCGCAAAATAGCGGTGCGCGCAATACAATAGAAAATACAAAAAGTTTGAGCAAAGAAAATGTACGAGTTAAGCATAACTCAAGACAAAGTGATAATTGTAAATTTTGTAAAGGGGTTCATGAGTTTGGCAAATGCCCAGCCTTCAGGAACAAATGCAACAACTGCGGTCGTTTAAATCATTTTAGCGTTGTGTGTTATAGCTCACAAGTTCATGAGACGAAAGTGACGAAAAAAGGGAAAGTGGCGATGATATTGTTTTGCATAATATTGAAGATTTATCATTGGGTCGGAAAAAATGGTATGAAAAAATCAGAGTGAATGATTGCCTTATAAATTTTAAGTTTGATACGGGTGCCGACGTTAATATTTTACCTTATAAGTATTTTATAAAATACATGAAAAATACGATGCTCTATGAAGGTGGTTTGCCACCACGCAGTTATAGTGGAGCTGAGTTGGATAACAAAGGTGTAATTCAATGTGTAGAGATGTGCCGGAATGAAATAAAGACTTTACAATTCACGGTTGTTGATACACCATACGAATCTTTGTTGGGACTATCAGCGTGTGACCAGCTTAATCTTATAAAGCGTGTAAACGTCATTCGCGAAGCAACAAGGGATGAATTTATACGAAACTATAGAGATGTTTTTGAAGGCACGGGATGCTTTGTAACGAACTTGGATATCCAAGTAAAAAAAAATTCGGTTCCACTGGTAAACCAGCAAGGAGAATCAAACAGTCGTTAGCAGAAAAAGTAAAAAATGAGTTACAAAAAATGGTAGAAAATGGAATAATAGAACGCTTGGATGGTCCTATTGAACGTGCCTCCAATCTTGTAGTGGTTGAGAAGAAATCAGGTAAACTTCGTTTGTGTATAGACCCGCAAGATTTAAATGCAGACATTTTATCGGAAAATCATACGATTCCATCTTTTGAATCTATATCGGTACGTATTGCTAATAGTAAGATATTCACTGTATTGGATTTGAAAGAAGGGTTTTGGCAAATCGGACTTAGTGAAAAAGCTAGTAAATTGTGTGCTTTCAATACACCTTTTGGGTGTTATCGTTTCAAGCGCTTGCCATATGGTATAAAAATAGACCCTGAGGCCTGATGATATTCCAAACGTAATAGTCTTCATTGACGATATATTGATTGCAGCTAAAAGTGTTGAAGAGCATGACCACACACTAAAGCTAGTTATGGCTCGGGCAAGGAAGTTGAATATCAAATTTAATGTTGAGAAAATTCAATACAAGGTACCAGAGGTCAAATATTTAGGAAAAATTATTTCACCAGATGGCATACGCTGTGACCCTGACCGAATACTAAGAAAGATTTGCAAAAATTGCTAGGCATGATAAATTATACGAGGTGTGTTCAAAAAGTATCGCGAATTTTGAATTTTCGCTGGTTACGTATATTCGAATTTCGCTCGGCAAGCTCGGCCATTTTGAATGTTCAGTTAATTGTTGACAGCTGCTTTGCTTGCACGTGTTTTGGATCGTCTTCGATTTTTACGCGAAATTCGTACCAAAATTGCTCAATTGTGACCAAAATCAGCATCGCATGAACATTGCTAATGAGATGTTAAACTCTGTCCGCGACGACCGAAATTTGCTCCAGAGGGTCATAACTGGTGACGAATCGTGGGTTTATGGTTATGACGTGGAAACCAAAGCTCAATCATCTCAATGGAAGCTGCCGCACGAACCAAGACCGAAAAAAGCGCGCCAAGCTCGGTCGAATGTGAAAGTTTTGCTGACAGTTTTCTTCGATTGCAGGGGCGTGGTGCATCATGAGTTCTTGCCACAGGGAAGAACGGTCAATAAGGAATATTACCTGCAAGTTATGCGCAATTTGCGGGAAGCAATCCGCCAGAAACGCCCGGATTTGTGGAAGAACAAAAATTGGCTTTTGCACCACGATCGTTGCCTGCTCACGCATCGTTGCTTGTGCGCGACTTTTTGGCCAAAAACAACACACTAATGATGCCGCAGCCACCGTATTCCCCAGATCTGGCCCCCTGTGACTTTTTCTTGTTCTTTAAACTGAAGAGGCCGACGACGAAAGGACGACGTTACGCTTCTCTTGACGAGATAAAGACGGCATCGAAGGAGGAGCTGAACAAGATACAAAAAAATGATTTTTTGAAGTGCTTCGAAGATTGGAAAACCCGTTGGCACAAGTGTATAATATCTCATGGGGATTACTTTGAAGGGGACAAAATAGATATTCATGAATAAATAAATAATTTTTGAAAAAACACAAAATTCGCGATACTTTTTGAACACACCTCGTATACCATTTTTTATGTAAAAATCTTCATATGTACTGGTTTCCAAAACCCTAGATACTGCCTTTACCCATTCGTCATTTTGTTGCGCTTGGTTCAACCGAAAACTAACGAATCTTCCAGTAACATGGATGTCATTCGACTAAAAGCATCCACGTGTTTCATTTCGATTACTGCTCTATGCTCAATGACATTATCGAAGTCCAGAAGATACATGGCCCATCGAGCTACTCTTAATGGCACTTCTTTTTTCTTCATTGTTAATACAAAGGCATTACAGTCACTCACAATTTTCCATTTTTTCAATGCTTCTATAATTGCCAGGGCCTCGAGCTCATAAGACTGGTACTTTTGCTCTTCGGGTCTAGCTTTGCGACTTATGTATTGGATGGGGAGAAATAGTTGTTCTTCCACATCTTTCTGGAAAAGAACACCCCCATATCCAGCATGCATGGATGCATCTGTATGTATCTCAATTTTAGATTTGGGATCATACAGTTTCAAACCTGGAGCTTTGACGAGTGCCAATTTAAACTGCTGAAATGCTACATATAATCTTTTCTTCTTTGAATGCAAAATCGGTGTCCTTTCTTAACAAATCGCTAACGGCTTTGCAACGAAAGCATACCCTTCTATAAATTGCCTGAAATATGATGTAAGACCTAAAAATATTTTAACCGATTTTCTGTCGCGTGGTAGTAGAAATGATCCATCCTCAATAATATACCCTAAAAAGTATATTTTCTTCATTAAAAATTGGCACTTTTGCCACTTGATTTTTATAGCGAAACTCTCTGCTCTCCTTAAAATATCTTTTAGCTTCTCTATTGCCTCGTCTTCGTGTTGGGCTGGAATAATTTTATCGTCCATGTAAATTACGACAAGCCCTGCTTGAACCAAATCACGAAAAATTGCTGAAATGTACCGGCAAAAGACGGTGGGAGAGTTACAGATACTAAATAGTACATAGTTAAACTCATATTGTCTACTGTGAGTAACAAAGGATGTGTATCTCTTTGAACCTGGTTCAACCGGTACATGAAAAAATCCGTTTGCCAAGTCTAGCGTTGAGAAAATCTTAGCTCCTTGTGGCCTTTCCAAAAAATTATCGATAAGGGGCATTGGGAAATTGTCTCGCATTATCTTTTCATTCAGTCTTCTAAAATTGCAGCATTAGCCGTTTGTTCCATCCTTTTTTGATACGAGGACAACAGGCGAGGCGTACTCAGAACTACTCTGCTGAATTATGCCCTCTTTGTGCCATGTACTGACTTGGTCATCGATGGTACACTGATCACTGATGATGGCGTTAGCTGCCCCTGTCTCCTAATTTATTTTCTGGCTTATCCCAGCTTTACGCTCAAAACTTCGGTGCCCTTCTACACCACATTTGAAACACTTATATTGCTTATCTCTAATAGCGCAATCTTTTGCAAGATCTGCCGTTGATGAACATTTGAAACATTTTTTGATGTTTTCACTACCTTGTAAAACTTCCCCCTTTGAAATACTTTGTACAAATTGCGACCTGTGGAACGACTGCCGCGAACTATACACCTTTTCAGAAACTTTCAAGTTTTCTTTTAAATCTTTTATTGTTTGCGCCTGCTATAAAATAGTTTTATTTGGTCTAAATTCGGGGATCCCTTCGTCGAAATACCCTATTATGCTAACCTCGTCCATCTTAACTGGCTTTGCCATTTCCATGAGTGTATACCAATATTGTTTGAACGATTCATTGTTCTTTTTACGCCTATTTTGTAGCATGTGGTAAATATCTAGTAACAATAATTGTTTACCAAACTCGTCTACTAGTGCAATTTTTAGTGTATACCAATCTCTAACACCGGGCTGACTTCACCATCAAAAGTTGTTTGGCATATACATATTTTTGAAGATCGTTCCATCCCAATGTAATGGCATTGTCTTCGAACTCCCTTATCCAATCATGTACGTCTAACGTGTCAGTTCCAGTAAACGGCGGCAAACTATCTTGTATTTTTTAATGTAGAAGCAGGTCTCATCACCACGTTCTCTGGTGTAAGATCTGCAGCTACCTCGTAAGTCGATTCATTTTCCGATTCTTCATCTTCAGTTTGTAAGTGATTATATCTAAGAAGTCTGTCTCTAAGCTTGCTTTTGTTTCCGTGCACACTTAGTTCTGCCTGTCTCAAATATTCTTTTAACGTCGCTACCGTCATACTCAAAATAGTCTGGCCGTCCATGGTCTTACTCTAATTATGCAATGAATTTCAAATTGGAGATGCTTTGTTTGAATATATGTATATGTAAATAAATTAATCGAAACAAATATCTATTTTTTTTTGTGTTATAATGTTCAAAAAAATTGACATATGCATTTTAAAATAATCAATCTCAAAACTGACTTGCCAGAAAGCTACAAAAAAAATTTTTTTTTTATTATTTCCTTAGAACTGTAAAATATTTTGGTTTTTTGATGTTCGTTAAACATATACGATTAACCAATTTCGTCCTCACATGCAAATGAACTTACAAACTGCAATTTCTCTCTTACTGTTGCATATCCTAATTGGAAATTTAATAGAAATTTAACTTAAGTAGGCTGACAATTTAACATTCGTTTAAGTTCTGAAATAACATACAACTTCCGCTTGCCTTTTTTCTTCTCTTACAATTTTAGCACTTTGCTATGTTTTGTATGCATATTCTTCAAATGATCATATACTAAAATTTACAGCTTATTTAGTGCATTTCAATTTTTACCCTGAAACTTTAACTATTTTCTCCTTTTTACTTTCAATTCTAATTAGATTAACCAATCTATATTTATACTACTCTATCTTTCAGATTTTTTTTTAATTCTTGTAGATTAGCTATACACTAGTGATACTGTTTTTTTTAATATAAACTAGTATCTCCCGTGATCGAAATTCGACCATTTTAAATTAACTCTCTGTTCATATATTTCTCCAGCAATGTCTAGAGGCCGAAATGGTTGAAAAATATTTCTTACTGGAATTTATTATGTATAGTTGAGTTATTCATAAAATTCGGTTCACAATAAAGAGTGGGTAATTTCACAGCTAACCGAACAAAATCAGTCAATTAAGCCACGGTAATCGTTAATAGGAATATTTGAAAGCCCACCATCAGTGCTACCACTCCTTTCAGATTCGGTCGATATTTCAAAAGCTTACGCATAATAAAAAACATTGGATTTAATGGACATATACCAACAACATAGTTAGACTTATAATATATATAATAGTTTCTTTAACTTAATGTACTGAATGTGTGAAAATATGTCCACCGTTTGAAATGGTATGTGAATACATATGTTTATAGTTGTCATTTTGGAGTTGTACGAGGTGTGTTCAAAACGTATCGCGAATTTTGAATTTTCGCTGGTTACGTATATTCGAATTTCGAATTTTTTGTGGCGTTATGTTGGTACTCATGTCTCTCACTTATGCCGACAAGCTCGGCCATTTTGAATGTTCAGTTAATTGTTGACAGCTGCTTTGCTTGCACGTGTTTTGGATCGTCTTCGATTTTTACCTATTCAAAAAAATGGATCAAAGAACCTGTATCAAATTTTGTGTGAAAAACGAAATTAAGTGCGCGGATGCATTCCGAATGTTGACTGTGGCAAACGGAGAAGCTACCTTGGACCGAAGCAACGTTTATCGGTGGTACAAAATGTTCTCAGAAGGCCGAGAAGATGTGCAAAGAAGAACAAAAATTGGCTTTTGCACCACGATAACGCCCCTGCTCACGCATCGTTGCTTGTGCGCGACTTTTTGGCCAAAGCAACACACTAATGATGCCGCAGCCACGGTATTCCCCAGATCTGGCCCCCTGTGACTTTTTCTTGTTCCCTAAACTGAAGAGGCCCATGAAAGGACGACGTTACGCTTCTCTTGACGAGAGAAAGGCGACATCGAAGGAGGAGCTGAACAAGATACAAAAAAATGATTTTTTGAAGTGCTTCGAAGATTGGAAAACCCGTTGGCACAAGTGTATAATATCTCATGGGGATTACTTTGAAGGGGACAAAATAGATAATCATGAATAAATAAATAATTTTTGAAAAAACACAAAATTCGCGATACTTTTTGAACACACCTCGTATTCGTGAATACATATCAAATTCATCTAGTATTTCACAACCGTTACGAGAATTGCTAAAATCCAATGTCGTGTATGAATGGCATTCAGCTCACGAAAGTTGCTTAGAGTCGATAAAAACACTGATTGTAAATGCACCAACGCTGCAATCTTTTGATGCGAAAAAAGAAATAAGCCTCGAAACAGATGCATCTAAATCTGGTATAGGGTGTTGCCTCATGCAAAACGGAAAGCCCATCGCATTTGCATCACGCAGTCTTACAGACGCCGAAATTAACTACGCTCAGGTTGAAAAGGAGTTTTTAGCCATTTTATTTGCTTGTCGTAAATTTCACTATTACATCTATGCTCGAAAGGTTACGATTAGGACGATCATAAGCCCCTTGTTTCGATAATGGAAAAAGAATTTTGCAAAATCCCTTCCGCTAGACTCCAACGCATTAAACTTAGTTTAATTAAATATGACCTAAACTTGATCCACGTTCCAGGAAAATTTTTATACATCGCTGATCTGTTGTCTCGATATTTTGATGAGGACAATAACGCTCCCGATATTGAGGATCTTAACCAATTCGTCCATTCATTAAACATCGCCGACGAACGCCTAGACAGTTTTCGAACTGAGATAGAAAAATATAAACATTTAGCACAGTTGAAACAAGTTTTAATAAATGGCTGGCCTCGTAAGAAAGAGTTGTTATGTGACGATATTAAAATGTTTTGGAAGCATCGTTTTGATCTGTTTTTAGAAGACGGTATCTTATATTTGAATAACAGGGTTATTGTACCGCCTGGTTTGAGAGAAACCATATTATCGCAGCTGCACTTGTCTCATTTAGGTATTGAGAAAACATCGCGCTCGCGAGTTAGTGTACTGGCCAGGAATTGATAATGCTATTGAGAAAATGATAACCAATTGTGTCATATGCCAGCGAAGTCGATCCGCTGATGTTAAGGAACCAATGATACCACACAGCATTCCCAATCTACTCTTTAATAAAATAGGCGTAGACATTTGTGAATTTGCATCAAGAAACTATTTAATAATAGCGGATTATTACTCGCGATATTTGGACATAGCGCCGTTGAAATCGAAAACAGCAACTGAGTGTATCAATGCACTTAGAACATGTTTCGCCGTACATGGGTTACCTGTAGAAATAATTTCAGACAATATGCCTTTCAATTCATACGACTTTAAAAGATTTTGTGATCAAATTGGAGCTAAATTAACAACAACAAGCCCTGGTTATTCGCAATCCAACGGTTTTGATGAGCGTTTCGTTGGGATAGCAAAAAACTTAATAAAGAAAACAAATGAGAGTAAAAAAGAGTTATGGCTGGCCTTACTCGAATATCGTAATACACCGCTTAAAGATATTGATGCCTCACCAGTGGAACTTTCAATGAGTAGAAAAACCCGCACTCCTTTGCCAACAAAAACAACTTTGTTTCAACCAAGCATCATTCCGAATATATCTAACAACATAAATGCTAAATTACAAGTCAAAAAAATACTACGATCGCTCTGCATCGCAAAAAAAATCATTTGTGAAGGGTGACAAGATATGGTTTAAGAACAACAATAAAGGATGGGTAAAAGCTAAAATACCCTGCACACATACATGTAACAATTACTTTACTTTGACATGACTGTCACTTTAATTGAAATAAACAAAACAGTCTTGCACTGCACTTAAACGAAATAACACAGGGTGAACTAATTCTCAGTTAAATTCAAATAGGGCGTAAAGCCTTTTCATTTTACTTCATAAAAAACTCTATTTAAATTCAACATGTTTAACACAACATTTTGAGAAAGCCCAATCGACTATTGAATAAATAAATAATATTACTTTTTTATACCACCAATTTTTGTTGATTTACGGCCTGTACATTTTCAAGTTTTCTTGAAACGGTCTCAAGGCCAAGAATAATGATTATTAAAAAAAAAGAAACAATAATAATTTTCATAAAAATTCAAAAAGTGAAAAATTATTATTCTTGGGCTTGAGCTCGTTTCATGAATATTTAAATAAATAACACTGGTCAACAGTGATTTTGGTGCAGCTAAAAGTAAAACTGATTTCAAGTATATTCGGTACCCTGATAAAAACTGTATACTTACTTTTTTAATGCTACGTACAGTTTTCTAGATAGGGTCAAGAACCCCTTTTTTAGAGGTAAAGGCATCTATGGCCACATAACTTTGTTTCTGTTTATTCCATGAACACAGTTCTGATGTCGTTGAAAAGAGTACGTTTCGCCGCTTCTATCAGTATACAAGTTATTAATATATTTTTATAAACGTCAGAGAATTGCCAAAATAATGTGAAAAATTCAATTTTTTGTTAAATTTTTTCATTTTTAATCACGGTTTTGTCGAATAATGTCAACCAGTGCATATGTAAATTGTTTTAAAACAATCTCCTATTAATTCTGTTTTCAAAGGCATATAACTTTTTTATATCCGCGTAGATCTTCCTAATATATTCTATTTTAGTAAATTTTTACCGTGAAAAAAAAACTTTTTTGTTATTTATTTTATTATTAACTTTTTATTTACATAAAAACTGTCGTTTACGTGATTTTCGTGAATGAGGTATGGCAAGACAATCACGTTGCATTCCCCAGCAGTAGTCAGCCATCATATGCTGATTCCATCGGCCTTGGTACCTCTCTGCCATAGTTTTTAGGTCCTGGTGAAACCGTTCGCCTTGTTCTTCGCTATAGGAACCAAGATTCTCCGGAAACTAGTCAAGGTGGCTGTGGAGATAATGGACTTTGATGGACATGTTACATCCTAAGTTTTTGTAATTCTCTAGCATGTTGTTAACAATATCAGAGTAGTTACTTGACTTGTGATTTCCCAGAAAGTTTTTAGTAACTTCAACAAACGAGTTCCACGCAAGCAGTTCCAAACTGGTCATTGAATTTAAAAATCAGTATCTTTTATCAACATTCTTATCTGTGGGCAATCAAAAATACCCGCTTTTATTTTTTCTATGCTTAGCCTAGGAAATTTTCTCGTTATGTAAAGAAAACATTGTCCATTTTTATCTAACGCCTTCACAAATTGTTTCATTAGACCCAGTTTAATGTGCAAGGGTGGCAAAATAATTGAATCTCTTGTAACTAAAGGTGGGTTTATCCCATTCTGCTTTCCCATTTCCAACATCTCACGTACAGGCCAGTCCATTTCTGTACAGTGTTGGTGCTTGGCACGACTATCCCACAGGCAATAAAAACATGGGTATTTGCTGTATCCACTTTGTTGTCTTAACAAAAAGTTAACCATCTTTAGGTCTACACAAATACTCCAATTATGTTCGTTATGCTTGATTTTGTCTAAAACAAGTGCAATATTTTGATATTCTTCCTTTAATTTAGTTGAATGAGCAATGGGAATTGAACCATATTGGTTGCCATTGTGTAAAAGAGCACACTTAAGGCTTCGTTTAGAGCTGTCTATGAAGAGACGCCATTCTGAAATACCCATTTTGAGAAGGAGGCCTTGCACATCTGAACAAAAAACTATATGATTCTCCGAATTAAAAAATGGCAGCAAGTCTTGCTCTCTTGTACGGTAGAGAGTCACTTTCGTACCTGTAGCCAACAAGTTTTTTCTTTTAATCTAGAAGCCAACACTTCTGCAGATTCCTTAGATAATTCAAGATCCCTTATTAGATCGTTTAATTCTACTTGGGTAAAAGTTGTTGGCTCCGTAGACGCTATTTCTTCGATATCACTATCGCTAGACACTTCACTATTCGATGATTTAGGGATGGAATAAAATGTTGGAACAGGTGCTTCCTCTGAATGTGGTAAAGGTCTCTTAGTGGATTGAACGTTTGGATATATCATTTTTTTAACATTAACACCACGCAAATCGACACAGCAGAAGTAACAGCCATCGAAGTGATTTGTTTGTTCTCTCCATTGCATAGGCACCCCGAATCTCATATGGCTTCTTTTACCATTGACCCACTGTCTCAAGTGTTCACAGCACGTTTTGCAAACTATTCGAGGTATCCACGGCTTGTTTTTGTCTACAACTTGCAATTTAAAGCACAAAAAATAAGCACTTTTTATAAAATCTGTTATAATTTTCCTGAATTTTTTTACTGTGTATTCCCCACAAGTGTAGCAAAAAACACATTTGGGTCATTGACACAACTACCGCGTGATGAAGACATGATATTGAAATTTTTTTTTTTTATTTATAGAAACGCACTAACACTTGAAACCGGGCTCCTGAAAGTACCAATTACAGAAAGTTTAAAAAATAAAGGGGAAGGAAAATATTTTTATAAAATATAATTTAAAATTTTTTTTTCACAGTAAAAATGTACTAAAGTAGAAAATCCCAGGAAGATCTACGCGGTCTTTGAAAACAGAATTAATAGGAGATTGTTTTAAAATAATTAACATATGCACTGGTTGACAAATTATTCGAGAAAACCGTGATTAAAAATGAAAAAATTTAACAAAAAATTGAATTTTTCACATTATTTTGGCAATTTCTCTGACGTTTATGAAGATATATTAACAACTTGTATACTGATAGAAGCGGCGAAATGAACTCTTTTCAACGACATCAAAACTGTGTTGATAGAATAAACAGAAACAAAGTTATGGAGCTATACATGCCTTAACCTCTTAAAAAGGGGTTCTTGACCCTATCTAGAAAATTGTACGTAGCATTAAAAAAGTAAGTATATAGTTTTTATCAGGGTACCGAGTACTATCAAACTTGGTTACAAGTAGAGCTGCACTGCACCAAACCAAAACTCTTATTTTGTTGACCTGTGTAATAATAGTTATAATGGGCCATTTTTTTGCTCCAAAATCTTAAAAAACAAAAAAATTGTGAAATGTGATCTTCTTTAGCTATTTTTTTCATGTTTATTTTCATTTCGTTCTTAACCAAAATGACACTCTGCAGATCCTAGAACTCCTTTAAAAAACTTTTCTTCAGTTGGAATCACAACGTTGATAAATTTTTTATTTATAACTCAAGACCTGAAAATGTAAAATTAAATCAACATTTTATTTTTCTATAAAGCAAAAATTTCACATCTATGATAAAAATAACCATCTACCCTAATTCACATTTTTTATTCAGATCAAAAAATTTAAGTATTTTTATTATTTTAACTAAAACTAAAAAAACGCGATATAGAACAGGTATATCATTATAAGCCTCCTAAGAGATTTTTGCGCCCAGCTTCTCTTCCAATTTGTCGTGTGCCGATTTGAATTTTCCCTGAAAATTGTTGAGACCTACAGTTTTTTGCCGACTTCGAACGGCATCTACAAAGGAGATTAATTTTTCCTGAGAAGCCTTCCATGGCAGAGAGACACTCGAAGAATTTGCCAAACCACTGCCTAGGGGCGACCCCGTTTTGAAAACTTATTCAAACCTCTTTTGATGTTACCTGTACCAGGGCTCGAACCTTGGACCTTCGGTGTGGTAGTAAGTACTTATTTTATTTTTTTAAGTTTTAATTATGAACTACTTCGCCTCCACAACTCCCTGTCTCGAAGTGAAGCATGTATTACATATAAGCTAGGTTCGACAAGACCAATATTCGAGGAACGGATGCTGTTTCATTTGCATAAGACCCTTAGTAAACATTTCCGCTCGCATTTAGTGTGTTTTCGTACTTATCTTTATACCTTTTGGTAATGTCATTGTGATAGAAATATTTCGCTCTTCTCTAGTGCCTGATAAAAATCTAAATAACCAATTGGTTCTGTTCGATGATAGCAGCAAATGGAAGTGGTGCTTCTATGCAGAATGTGGTCGGATAAGTGCATGCCTGAAGACTGGAATCGAAGTGTTTTCTGCCCAATGCACAAGAAGCGAAGTGTCCCAATTATCGTGGAATAAGTATTTTGAATATCGCACCTTTTTGTAGATTTCAAAAAAGAATCTGCTTATATGCCACTAATTCTGAAATTGGTTTCCCCTCAAAACTTATACGGCTGTGTAAAATGACCACCAGCTCGGACAGAATTGGGAAGGACTTCTTCCAGCGATTCGAAACCAAACGAGCTTTAAGGCAGGGGACCCCTTATGCCACTCCAAAAATAAGCGGAGAAGATCTGTGTGGTGGTAAAACGGAGGACGTCTCTGTGGGGAAATCAGTAACTATTGAGAGAAACTTCTGGTTCAGACCTAGGGATAAAGTGCCTAATAAGAACTAGTCAGATAGTAACTAGATTTTCACTATATAGACAGACAAACGGACTAGGAATGGGTAACCCAACATCGGCCATTCTCATGGAAACATTCATGCAAAACTTGGAAGGAAAATATATACAGGAGTTAAAAACCAAGTTAGGCGTGGCATTCTACGCTAGATACGTGGATGACATCATCTGCATCCTAAATGACGATAACGAAGAGCAAATACTAGAGTTCCTCAACAGGCAACATAGCAACATAGAGTTCACAATGGAAGTAGAAAAAGATGGAATAATGAACTACCTGGACCTAACTATAGGGATTGACAAAATAACAAATAGGTTCAACTACGGCATTTATAGAAAACCGACTGCCACGGACACCATTATACACTCTACATCAAACCATCCCCAACAGCACAAAAATGCAGCATTGAGGCACTTAGTGGATAGGCTTCAGAGAACGCCGCTCACACAGGAAGCATACTGGAGAGAGCTTAAAACAATATATAACATAGCGGCAAATAATGGATACAAGAAAGCACTTGTGGATAAACTCAGAAGTAGCCATGGAACACAAAAAAGAGTAAACGTAGAGAAAAATCCAATGGTTTGGACGGCAATGACATACACTGGAAAAGCGACGTACAAATTAGCAAAGTTCTTTAAAAGATATAACGTCAACACAGCATTCAGAACATCTAACAACGTCGGACAAAAACTAAGAACCGACACTAATTCTGATGACCCATTCAACAGACACGGAGTGTATAGGCTTACCTGTGAATGTCAATACAGCTACATAGGACAAACAGGAAGAAAAATAAGCACAAGATTCCGAGAGCATATCAGGGACTACAACAAAAAAACACGAAAACCCACCATAATACCAGAATCTAATTTCGCGAACCACATGTTTGAGAACAACTGCACCCCAGCTAACATAAAAACAACGGCTCGAATACTTCACGTACAAGGAAAAGGCCGGCGGCTTAATGTACTTGAGAACATGGAGATATACAAGTTAAAAACATTTGACGGCAGGATCATAAACGAACAAACCAACACTATCTCTGACGAAATATTTGAACCCTTAAAACTAGTTTACAAAAAACAGCACAAGCCAGCAGGTACAGCAACCAAACACGTAACAATGAACAAGCAAAAACGAAATATGAACCAAACTGCAAAAATCACCGATTTCTACCTACATCAACCCACCGCTTAGCTAACAAGCGGTATGTCTACATACCTACAAAAACAACCCTTGGGACAGATAACAATTCGGACGTATCAATACCGCGCACACACACACGCATAGTAACGTTACCTACCACGAACACATAGATTGACATTACCTGCCACAGCACCCACGGACTATAAAAACAACGCAGCGGATAGACACAGACCAGAACGAAACTAGGCATTGAAAATGGCAGAACGCCGAAACCGGTTTGTCACAAAACCAAACTTGACAAGGGATGACGGAAAATCGTTCCAACAAAAATCAACTTACTACCCTGTCGGAAGATCAACACAACAAAATAAATCAGATTTTCACTAGTTCGAAACAGCAATTGTGTAATCATTAAAATTTAATAAAATTTAGATTCGTATTTCGAAAAATGTTTTGTTCTTTAAAAAAGGTTAAAATTTCAAATCATAAATAAAAAAAAAATATTAAATGTATTAGTTGGAAGGATTCGAACCGACGCGTTCCGCATCATAGTGCTCTACCCACTCAGCTACGGCGCACGCATCAATAGTGTGAGAAAAGCTTACATATGTATACATTATGAAAGAATGGTTTAAAATTTAGGCACAAATTATTAGCCGTGCCTAAATTAACAGCAGGGGTGTGGCGGTAGTGTTGGTGGACTACCACACTGAAGATCCAAGCTTCGAATCCTAGGAAAGGTAACAAAAGAGGTTTGAAAAGTTTTTCAAAACAGGGTCGACCGTAAGCAGTCATTTGGCAAAAAGTCTCCCAGTGTAGTTCTACCATGGAAGGCTTCTCAAAAAAAATGGTTTTTTAATTCCAACTAACTACATCCAAACTGCAGAATTTGGAAATGGTTCAGAACTAGAGCAATAAACGAGCTACATCCCAACGAATTTTTAACTAGTTCGGAACTGTCGAAAAGGTAATTTCCACAGCCTAGGGCATCGCCATGTTAAATTCGCCAGTTAATTACATGTAAAAGAGATTAAAGGCGATCTAGTAGGGGTTCAGAAAGCACTAGAAGCGCACCAGTTCAGAACTAGATTTATGCCATCAAGAAAATAGTCAAAGAACTACAACGAAGAATTATGCAAGCAAATCTTGTTTTGGACTGAGAAGGCAACTGAAAAGTAAAGTTCTCTCTCGACTAACTAACTCTATAAGTCTCTTATCGTACCCGTTCTACTGTATGGCGCAGAAGCTGGAACACTGATAAGGCGGTTCAGGGAATATCGAAGAAAAAGGTAGAAATATCGAAGAGAAGGAAGAAATGTATGAAACTTCAAGCGTGTACAGCGAGCAGGGCCGCAGAGAGCCGATCCGGGCCCCGAATACAATTCGCGTTTCTTTCTCTTTAAATCCTGATTAGAGTACTGTCAATACTGCTTTGCCTTGCCGGGCCTCCAAAAACCTTCCGGGCCCCAGGGAAATTGCCCTGACTGCCCCCCCCCCCTCTCCGCGGCCCTGACAGCGAGTACCGAGGAAGATTTGATGATGAGCTGCAGGGCTGAATTAAAACTCAGCGGCTCGCAGGCTAGGCCATTTTATGCGAATGAACGACGATTCGCTGACCCAGAAGGTATTCTTATCGGTACCCGCCGGTGGAAGCAACCATAACTCCGCTGTAAGGCTACATTGGCACAGAATTACGATCATGTGGTGTTTCAAATTGGCGCCAGTAGATAAAGAGAAGCACCGACTGGCGAGCTATATTGGACAGCTAAACTCTTTTAGACAGTCAATCACCACTAAGTAAGTAAGCAGCAAATCATTCACGTATATTATGACTCGTACATCGGAATTCTATGAAATTTCATACTTTTGTTTAGCGGTATAGAGATCCCAGACCAAGACAGGACCTCGTTTTATTGGAAATGAAGAAGATTTGCGCCCATGCATATTTGCATATTTTCATATTTTTGGAATATCTTCATATTTTTTGCCTATTCTTGCAAATCTTTTGCATATTTTTTTCCTATTTCTTGCATATTTTTCAAAGTACATTTTTTATTTTTTTTATTTTTTTTTTTTTTTTAATATAAATAGTATGTCTTGAAATTCTTTCATTTCTACATACATATATTTTAGCTCGTGCCTATGCCATTGCACTCAGTACATTCTCAGTACGTTCGCCTCGTAACCTGAGCCATCTTTTATTTTAGTTTGACGTCGAGCTCACAAATTGTTTACGCCAACTTGTTCTTATGTGTGTGTAGACATATGTATCCCTACCAACCGCTGCTAACCACATTTCCCAAATATACAAACACATGTACATTTTTTGTTTGAAAAATTTCCCAAATATTGGAAATACGACAACTGTCCTCATAAATTAATTTATGTTTGTCAAATTTCATACAAGTAGAAAAAAATGTTTGATAATTTAAAGTTGTGAAAATTTTACCATTTTTTTTTTTTGTCAGGAGATGCGTGATAAGATGATAGGTAAGAGTTTATTCGATGTTTTATAGTACCCAGATTTTTTTCGTTGCAGAACTTCGCCCTTGAAGATTACGCGAGCGAATACTGGTCGCACTGGCATGTAGCACGTAGCAGCACAGCGCGAATGCCAACACATTCAGGAAGCAAAAGAAACAGCGATTTCTCTTTTTGGCGTGGAGGCGGCTGACCTTAAGTTTGTATAGAATTTTAAGTAAAAATGTGCAATGAAATAAATATTTTAATAAATAATAAAATTGATTAATTTTCGTGTAATTTCATTGGAAAAATTGTTAGGTATCGTGCCTTTGACAATAACTTCTATAACTGGTATTTCATTAACCAATTTAGCTAATAAAATTAACCACATGTTAGCCACTTCGGTAACCACTTCAGCTAATAATTTTCACCACTTTTTAGCCAAAACAATAACCAACTGAAAATTTTCACCACTATTTAGCCGAAAAATAAACCATTTCAAAGCATATTTTCAACTACTTGATAGCCACAACCTTAGCCAGTTTTTAAAAGGGAAATTTTTGAGACTGGAAATTTGAAAAACACATGTGGAAATCTTCACACGGCATGAACAAAATTGGCTACTTTTTACACCGTTCGAGAAATGAATGAAACCAAGTATATAGCTACATTTCTAACCGGTATCTGGTTTGTAGGGGTTCTTAAGACACATATGCACCTTTGTAGCATACATATGTGCTTACGTATTCAAGTATGTAATAACTATGTACTATAGAAAATAAGAAATGTTTATGATAAAAATTTGTATAAATAGAGTAACAGTTCAATAAAGAAAATCTGAATATTTCAACGTGCTTAGGATAGCACAGTTAGTAAATTGGTTTTATTTATTTAATTACACTTCATGGCGATCCTGCCAGACTGCTGAGATCCTGCCAGTTTTCTAATCAGCAAACTGCTATTTTTACACGTAGCAGACTGCTGAGATCCTGGCAGTTTTCTGACCTGCAAAATGCGGTTTTTATACGTAGCAGACTGCCGAGATCCTGGCAGTGATCATCTACAAGGAGATGATAAAAAGAGCACTCTATTAAACATACCACTCTACCACATTTGGATCATGGTTTTACCTCGCATTTACCACCAGACTATTTGACGCATGGTCTGCCAACGGTTAAGGATATAGCACCAGCCAAAACACCATTAGAACATGAATATAAGAAGAATCAGCAGATAACGTATGTAAGGATACACTAATTTAGATTCCTTTGGCGACTTAATGTCGCTCACCAAGTAGCAGAAATTTTCGAAATACTGCTTAGGGTAAATTTAAGAATTTTTTTTGAGAAATAAAACAATAAAAACTTATCGTTTGCTTAATTTTGTAACTTCTTACGAAGAAAAAATGGAATTACAAGATAAAATTAAAATACTTAGAAGTAAAAATATGGAAACTAAATAAAATAGGCGAAAATTTAAGGAAAATTTTGAAATTATATAAATACACATTTGATATCATTTTTATAATGCACCAAGGTAAAAACCCTAAATGTTACGATAAGAATTCTATTGTTTGGGACGGTTCTGATCTAAAAATTGAAGAGAGAAATTCAGAAAATGAATTAGAATTTCTAACGAATTTTTGGAAATTCTTAGGGATCGATAGGAAACTACCTTTGGGGGATGTACTTAACCCCACAACCTTGGTCTTAGAAACTAAATTAATGATGGAAAAAGTATTTCCAAATAGACATTAATAAATAAATAAACAAAGAAAAAAATTTTTTTTTAATAACCTTATATTTGTTTTTAAAGAAGGTAAATAAAGGAAATTTTCAGTTTCTCAAGATGGCATGGTGAAAAACCATCCTAAACAGCATTATGATACGAAGTAGGAAAAGAAAATTCAGATAATAGATTAGTAAAATTTGAACCTACAATCGAATTAGAAAAGAAAAATGTACCTTATATTCCAGATAACTGGCTGATTGCTTTCATGTGCGGGTTGGAATATGTTAGAAACGTTTTCGAGGAATCCTCAGTTGATGTAATTTGTGTTTCAGAAACCTGGTTCAATGCCTCAGTACCAGATTTGGTATATAGCATTCAAAACTATAATCTTATTCGCCACGATAGATGTGGGCAAAGAGGAGGAGGTGTGACTATATACTGCATAACATCTTTAAAAGTACGCCCTCTAGCTAAATCTTCTAATTATGATTATGATACCGAATTTATCATTGTGGAAGTGTCAGATGGCGTGAAAAGCTTGTTAGTGTCGTGTGTATATAATCCCCGTAAGTGCTGTCTGATAGATTCTCTTTTTGAGGAACTCTCCATGTTTGTGATAGATTATGAATTTTATGTAATTTGTGGTAATTTTAATGTAAACCTGCTTATAAATGATACATTTTCCGATAAATTGCACGATCATGTGGCCGCAGCAGGTCTGGCTATAGTTAATAAAACTGAACCTACGAGATTCGCAAATAATGCAAACCCTAGCCTCCTCGAATACTTTATTTCCTCTAGCCTTAACCATATATTGAAGTTTGACCAAATGTTCTTTATTAGTGATCATGACTTAATATTTTGTACAGTTGATATTATGTTAAATCGTCCAACAGTTGCAAGTAGTTCTATGTACCGTGATTTTAAGTATATAAATGTAAATGAGCTACATAATGCTTTGTCATCTGCAAATTTTGATGACTGTTGGTTTTGTGATGGAAAACTACATCTCTTTAATGATACATTGACAAAGATTTATGATGATCATGTTCCTCTTCGTATGGCTAGAGCTAACCCGTCATGCTCCTGGTTCAATAAAAAGGTAAACTTAGCAATCAAATTTCGGAATAAGGTTTACAGTAAATGGCGAAGGACAAATACCGATCTCGCCTGGTGCCAATATAAAATTGCCCGTAACAAAGCTAGGAACGTAACGATAAAGCAAGCAAAGAAAAGATATTGCAGTGATAAATTGAGTCCATCACTTCAAAGCAATATTGGACATTAAATCTGATGCAGTTGGTAATGATGGGATCTCCTTAAAATTTGTCAAACTTGTTCTTCCATTACGCATATAATCAACCACTGTTTTACTACCTCTTGTTTTCCAGTGGAGTGGAAAAAGGATGTTATACTCCCGGTAGCCAAAAAGAACACGCCTCGTGATCCTTGTGATTATAGGCCGATAAGTATTCTACCAGCTCTAGGCAAAGTTTGTGAGTCATTGTATATTCAATGTAACAACTTGTTATCTCCACTAGAGTCCAGATTTAGGCCAAATCATAGCTGTGCTACCGCTATGATGAAAGTGCTTGATGACATCAGAATACAACACGACAAGTGTGAATTGACACTTCTATGCCTTTTAGACTTTTCTAAAGCATTTGATATGGTTGATCATAATATAACTTATGCCCTGATCGAGTCGGGCTTTCAAAAAATTAAAGTAAATTTCTCTCCCGCTTCAGAAATCCCCTCGATATGCGCAATTGTTCTTATTGCCGCCATGCTGTGGAGATGCTACAATAGAAAGCTAGACCTTCCGCCCGTTGAAATTCCGACTCATTGGTCAGATAACACTAACAACAGCAAAATCATTAGAGGAAAATCAGCTCCTGAAATTTATCGCCTGGACAATAGCCTACCAGTCACACCAATCAGTACCAATATGTCGCCAGGAAACTGTAATTACTCTCTACAAAATTTTACCCCCTCGCAATTTTCGACTTTTGATCTGCGGGACACAGATCTTTAAAGGGGAAGGAGTTATGTTGCCTTATACCACTATACTTCCCAATGCCGCACCCTGTGATCACATTGTACTACACGTGACTTCATTGCTCCAATTAAAGTTCACAGCAGAACTTTCGCTGACGCGATACACGCGAAAGCGATCAATAACAATATCCAATGTTTGGGAATTGCAATGCAAGCATATTGGTCAATAATCTAAGCTAATCGCTTACGTTGCAGTTCCCACCACTTGCCGGTATTTTGCAATCGTTGGGTTGCGCGTGTTGACCAATATGCTTGCATTGCAATTCCCAAACATTGGATATTGTTATTGATCGCTTTCGCGTGTATCGCGTCAGCGAAAGTTCTGCTGTGAACTTTAATTGGAGCAATGAAGTCACGTGTAGTGCAATGTGATCACAGGGTGCGGCATTGGGAAGTATAGTGGTATAAGGCAACATAACTCCTTCCCCTTTAAAGATCTGTGTCCCGCAGATCAAAAGTCGAAAATTGCGAGGGGGTAAAATTTTGTAGAGAGTAATTACAGTTTCCTGGCGACATATTGGTACTGATTGGTGTGACTGGTAGGCTATTGTCCAGGCGATAAATTTCAGGAGCGGATTTTCCTCTAATGATTTTGCTGTTGTGAGTGTTATCTGACCAATGAGTCGGAATTTCAACGGGCGGAAGGTCTAGCTTTCTATTGTAGCATCTCCACAGCATGGCGGAAATAAGAACAATTGCGCATATCGAGGGGATTTCTGAAGCGGGAGAGAAATTTACTTTTTCATTAACGTACCCAAGATACCTTATGTTTTCCATAGTCAGGTCGTGGACGTATTCTAGGTTGACCTTCATTGTATGGCTCTTCACCTTTGATAGTACTGCTGGAAGGGCCTGTACGGTAATGGTTTCATAACTAGAAAACACTTGGTCACCAATGGTGACTGTTTCGTTATTTAATTGGATTACATAGGTGCCATTTACCGTACTCGAGGCATTGCTACTTTTGATTACTCCTTGGAAGTTTGATATAAACACAGTGTTCTCGTTTATCAGCTCTATTAGTGACCTATTCTGTCTGATCAATTCGCAGTTGGCTTCTCCACCTTTTAAGAGTCGCGGTAGGCAACTGTTTTCTTCCAGTTTAGTTAAGGATTCTGATTTACATACCGTGGATGAACTGATTACCAAGCAATTTTTTGTTAGGCCGTACGTCTCTTCTTGGTTGACGAGCATTCTGTCAAAAGGAAGATTTAGTTGCTTACCTCCATAGATTCCAGCGCGAGTGACCAGGAGATTGTATTTCTTAGCTGTTACCTTTGGCATTGAAAGGACGTAGAGGAAAAGTGTCCCGTTAGTCGGTACCGACGGTTGGCCATATTCGATTGCATCTATTATATTCTGATATGGGAGCGTTTCTATTTCGCATAGAATCTAGTTAACTTCGTCCATATCCAGTAGGTTGGTGTTGACAATTCCATTCTTTGCCAACTGACATCCCGCACCATTTAGTTTACATCCTCGCGAAGAAGAAAAAGGTGTGAAGTGCTTTTAGTCTGAATTCCATGATTTCTCTATCCTTTGCCACGTTATTCGTGCGGTCCACGACCTCGTCGATTTTTTTCAATACCTCCTGTGTAGCCGTGAATAGTTTCTTATTGACCCTGTATTGATGGTTGCTATTCCGAATTATCTGATTTTGACTGTGAAGGATATTGCTCCAATCCATTGTGTCGGGTGATCCTGCTATCCATTTCCACGCTGAGCCTAGCCAGTCATTAGTTCATGAAGTCGTTCTAGCGTTTGATTAATATCTCGTACTCAATTCGGTTTGTTAAGTTTTCCATTTGCCTCATAGTTGTAGCATATTGTTGTAGATTGATGACGTGTACCAGTTTGAATGACCCGCCAATGATCCACCCGTTTCCATTTTGGATTGTTGACCGCTGATGGCATTTTCCAGTAGTGGGAATCTGCACGGAAGATGTTAATTCTAATTTAATGTTGTTAGTAAGTTAATAGTTGTTAGGTTCTAAGAAGGTGAGTTACGGTTATCTATTTAGTAAAAAGGAAAAATGTTGTTGATAGTAGGAAGGTATTATTAGTAAGCGGAATTCTTAGGATTAGATAGATTATCACTAAAATTATTGTTACTATCTGGGTTTAGGATTTTCGCTTTTCCTGCGATATTATTTTGTTAGTATGTCAGTGGTTTACAAGTTATGTTTCTTTTTTTTTGGATAAAACAATTTTTTATTATGATAAGTAGGGAAGATTTTAAATAAAGAAAATTTTTAAAATTTACTTTATATTGTTATTACAAAAATTTTCAAAAAAAATAAAAAGAAACAAAAAAATAAAACGGAAAACAAATTTGGTTTTTTTCTCTTTTTCATTGTTAACGATTTTTTCGCTTTCCTTCTTTTCTTTTTTTTTTGTGTTTCTTCTCCAACGGATTTCAGGCGAGGTAGGCATCTTCAACTGATGAGGCGAGGGAGGCATTTTCAATTATGTTTTTTTTTTCTTCTTCTCCAACGAATAAGGTGAGGGAGGCATTTTTAATTATGTTTTTTTTTTTCTTCTCCAACGAATAAGGCGAGGGAGGCATTTTCAATTATGTATAGGACAGAGGGTGATACTGTTATCGAACCAGCTACGGGGAGATCGCCAGAATCCGGTTTGGAAGTAGCGTAGCCATTTGTCAAATTCTACTAAGGCACGATTCATCCCACTAACAAGCCCGCTCTTGTAGTAATGAACTTCCTTTTGTTCTGGACTAGAGGTGTTACCATTTCTCGAACCAGCTATGGAGAATCGTGTTATCCGATTAAGGCACGATTTGTCCCACTTACAAGCCCGCTCTTGTTAGATAAACTACCCCTTAGTACCAGGTTCTCTTTCTTGTTTTAGTTTATTTCGGTAGTCTTTTCATTTCTTATCCAGTATTATTCTTTATTATTTTTATTTTTTATTTTATTTTATTGTTTTTTTTTTTTTGTTTCATGTGTTAGGATATGTATTCCTGTGTTTCACATTTTTTATGTGAGTTTTATGTATTTTCTTGCCACTTAGCATGGTGACTGATACTTTTGCAACAATTTCTTTCTTATACACTGGTTTTTGTTTCCCTTGATCTGCTTGTCCTTCACGTATATGACATCGTTTTCGTCATAACGCTCCGGTAGACATCTTTTCTTATTGTGACGTTTTCTGGTCTAGCTGCTTTTTTGTCGGCAAGGCTTTCAAATATTTATTAGTTTTTCTACTTTTTTCTAACAGCTCTTGATAGTTAGAGGATTTTGCTCGATTAAAAAATATTTCACTTGGTTTTTGGTTTATAACTGAGTGAATTAAATTATTATATCGATCTACTGCTATGTTAATTAATTCTTTTGTCCTTAAATTTGGGTTGTCTATCTTCAGGCATATAATTATTTCAATTAAGGTGGAGTGGAGTCTTTCTACCTGACCATTCACTTCGCTTCTTTGGGATGGTGTGCGATACAATTCTATTCCCAAAGAGTCTAGCAGGTTCTGGATTATTGGACTAATTAAACCGCGCTCGTTGTCGGTCACGAGAATATCAGGTGTTGTGAAATAGTGAAGGAGTTTTATTATTTTGTCCTTAAGGTGCAAAGTGGACTTGTTTCTTAAATGGAAGAGTTTCGCGAATTTTGAGAATTTTTCGATAACACTAAGGAATTTCTCCCCTTGAATTTCGAAAATGGCCAAATCGATTATTTCACAAGGACGTGATGGAATCGGTGTTTTTTGCAGCTCTGGTGCATTCGGATGTCTATCATATTTACTGACCTTACATGTTTCGCAAGACGAGTCATACCCTTTGATTATACTGTTCATTCTGGGAAAGTAATATTTCTCTAGGATGTGTTTCTTATTTTTTGTGGCATTGCGGTGAGCCCTTTTATGTTCTCCCCATATTATTTCAGAAATCCTATCCGGATCCCTCAAATCTCCTACCATAGTCTCAGCTACCCGGATCTACATTGCATAAAATTTTCTAAATATACCTTCTGGAGTAGTCCTCATTGAGCTTCTTGCATCTTAATACCATTGATTACGTTTGGTCTTAGTTTTTTCTTGAATTTCTCGAATATTTCTACCCTACCTCCAAACACAAGTTGATTCCTAAATACGTTTATTGGCACTTCCACGAACGGTATCAGATCCGAATTATCTTGCTCTGCGCTGTGGACGGTGTTGCCTCTTGAACCGTCCTCGCTTGCCGAGTCCGATTCTGATCCTGAGGTTGCATTTTGGCTTGCATTCCCGGATAAGGGCGTTGTGAGGGGATTCGCCTGAGGTTTTAAGCGAGAAAGTGCCTTTAGCGCTTCTGTGTCCAAGCTTATCGGTACCTTTTTGGATTGCGTTGCCTTTACCTGTGCGTGCTATCCTCGTGTGAGGTTGGTTAGCGGTTTTGAAATTTTAGCGTAATCTGGGATGAATTTTCTATAATATGATGTTAAGCCTAGGAAGCTTTTAAGCTCCTTTAAGCTGGAGGGCATTTTTCTTATAGAATCTACCTTTTTTGGGTCTGGGAGTATTCCTTCGGAGGTCACAATATAACTTACTTATAAACTCTACGCTTGTTTACAATATAACTCTACGCTTGTTTTAAAGAACTGTGTTTTTTCTAGGTTAACTCTGAGACCCGCGTTCAAAAGCCTGTGGAAAATGGTCTCGATGCCCCTTAAATGAGTATCCTGGTCTTTGCTGAAAATTATGATGTCATCGGTGCGATGTCGCTGTCTTTCATTGGAATTTGGTGAAATCCCGAAGTGAGGTCAAGTGTCGTAAATATTTAGCGTTATCAAGACTCGCGGTGGTGCTATTAATGTCAGTTATATTATACGTTTCAGGGACAGTATGACCATTCGATATTTCTTTTCCCGATCAGACTGGGATTTTTTCGGCACAATCCATATGGGCGAATTGTATGGGCTTTTTGAAGGACGAATTATTCCTTCTGAAAGTAGATTCTGGCTTTGCTTCTCAACTTTTTCGCGCATGTTTACAGGGTAGGGGTAACTTTTTGTGTACATAGGGTTTCTGGTATCAGTTCTTATTTCGGCTTGGACATTGGTTTGAATTTTCATACTGCGGTCAACCGGGCCAAACAAAGTTTCGTATTTATCTAATATTTGGTAGAGCCTATTTTTAGTAAGGTTAGTAACATTGGGATCCAGCGGGATATTTGTTTCTATTTTATTAACTTTTTGTGATATTTTTCGCTTAAGGGGCAATACTACATTCGGGTTTAGCATAAGGACGTTGAGTTCCCTATCTATTACCGCTTTAACTTCAGTCAACGTGTCGTCGCCTATGATCCCATCGAACGATTTGAGTCCTGGGAGGACGAAAAATGTGGTGGGAGTGTCCTTGCCCACAAACTTAAAAAAATATCCACATACTTTTCTGTCTACTTTTATGTCGCCACCCGCAGAGGTTACTTTGAATGGCTTTTCCACTGGCATGGTGTTCGTGCTACGCGTTCACTTATGTAATTTTTGTTTGCCCCCGTGTCTACTAGAAACTCTAACATACCCAGGTCATGCGTAACATATTATAAATATGTTTTTGTTGTTTACTAGGGGTTTGGTTCATGTGTCCCGTGGAACCAACACCCCTCTTTGCGCCGTCATATCCGGACAATCTAGTGTTTCGCGACTGGGAAGATGGCTCGCAATTCGGTTTTACCAACGCCGACGGAGTGCTCCGCCAATTTTGCGTTCTCGTTTGCCCCGAACCTGAGTAGGACGGTCTTGGTACTTTTCGGTTGCCGCCTTGCCACGTTCGTTTTTTATTCGGTTGGCGTGGACGATACTGAATAGCCTTGGCCTGAGCCAAGCAGAGTACGCCTCTGATAAGGATTTAATATTTTGAACGAGGAGCAGGGCCGGTAGATCCCCGTTAAGCCTCCTAATGAACACATCTAGTGCTCTTCGACGCTGCGCTTCTGTCAGCGCTTCAATCGTTTCCTAATGTGCGTATTTTTCTGGTTTGATTGTGTTTATCATCAGGGATAACTGTTTCTGAATTTGTGAATAGAAGTCGGATAATATCTGTCGCCCTTGCGACATTAACGTCAGTTGCTGTTCCAACGTTTGTATGTCTCTAATGTCTGCGTAGTGCAGCGAAAGGGTTTCTTTAATCTTCGCCCAGTCCGAATCGTAGATGTTGTGCGCAAGTAGCGCAGAATCTGCCGCCCCCCTAATTTTTCCCCTAATATGTCTTAAGATGGCAGTATATATCGGCTTGTGCCGCACTTTTTCGTAATCCTTTATCGCCAACTCTACACTATGCACCCAGGAACCGTAGTGTTTCCGTGAACCATCGAACACCTGCAGCTCCTTGACACAGTCCGGAAGCTTGGCCACTTGAGCTAGTTCGTTTTCCGTTCGAGGCGTAACTAGCGGCTCGACTGGTTCTGGCCTGGTGTCCGTGGACTGCCCTCTCTATTCGTTCCAGGTCCTGTGTAAGGCCTTGCAAAGAGTCATCTCTATTCGTCGCTTCCACCCTATTGAGGCGCTCCTCAAACTTCTTTACCTTAGCAAGAATGGCATTCAAAGCGCCATTCATCTCCGTGAGGGACCTCGAAATCTCGGCGGAGTTCATTTTCCTGAAAATAGAAGATTTTGATTAAGAAATTGGTAGACTTACACGATCCAATATTTCATTGGCTTCTCGAAAAAACGGCGTGACCAAAACCAAATGTTTCCAAATTTTTTTCCCACGTATTCAAATTTCAAATTTTTTATTTCTCTAATTGCTTTTGTCACATGTACAAAATTTTTTTATTTCTCTAATTGCTTTTGTCATATGTATACGAAAACTTTATTATTATTATTGTTTTTTTTCTTTAAATATTTTTACGCAAATGTCCATTTATTTAAAAGATATTTTTCATACGCCGTTTATATATTTTTTTTTCTCTGCGTTTTTGTGCAGCTTCAGTCTAGTTTTTTTGTTAGTTAATAAACACTTTTTATTAAAATTCTTAGAAAATTGTTTTTTTTTTACAAGTCACTTTGCACCGATTGCTCGGGCGCCACTTATGCCCTGACCGAGTCGGACTTTTAAAAAATTATGTATCACTAAAACATATGATTGGTTGTTTAATAATTTATTCCGCATTCAGTGCGGTTCGGATTAAAACTGATTTTTACAATTCGAACTTCTTACCAGCTAACTTCTTAATCTAAGCTAATCGCTAACGTTGCACTTCCCACCACTTGCCAGTATTTCGCAATCGTTGGGTTGCGCGTGTTGACCAATATGCCTGCATAGCAATTCCCGAACATTGGATATTGTTATTGATCGCTTGCGCGTGTGTCGTGTCAGCGAAAGTTCTGCTGTGAACTTTAATTGGAGCAATGAAGTCACGTGTAGTGCAATGTCATCACAGGGTGCGGCATTGGGAAGTATAGTAGTATAAGGCAACATAACTTATATTATGTTCAAAACTCAAATATATGTTTGGTTTTTCGGACAATTCACTAGTTTTAATGAAGAGCTACCTTGAAGGCAGTGCACAGAAAGTAAAGTCAATTAATTCCTTTTTCACCTTTAAGACTGTTTCAGCAGGTGTTCCTCAGGGGTCTATCCTAGGGCCCCTTTTGTTCAGCTTGTTCGTCAATGATGTGTTCTCAGTATGTAAATTTGTTAAAGCGCATGCGTATGCTGATAACATTCAAGTGTACTTGTCTAGGCAATTCGATCGAGCTTGTATACAGCAATCTTGATTCAGTATCCGCCCACAAAATTGATATCTTGTTTAACAATGTTACACGTTACGTCTGTGGTCTTAAAAATTTTGACCACATATCGCTATGGAGAAACAGAAATCTTGGGGCGTAGCATTAATAATTTTCTTGCTGCCAGAAACTGTATTTTTATATACAAACTACTTGTCTGGAAATCTCCGAAGTACTTATACGAAAAGTTAAATCCGACTAGGTCAACGAGACTTCACAATCTTAACGTCCCGATGTATACATATTTGACAATATCCATACTGTTTTTCATCAACGCTGTGAGGCTCTGGAACAACATGCCCGAATGTATTAAATCTGTGTTAATGAGACTATACTTAACTACTTTAAATCATTGTAATGAATATGACTGTAATTTATCTTTTATCTTTTATCTCTACTTCAACTTTACCTTCACTTTGCCTTAACACCTATATTCTCATCTCTATAATGCTTGTGTTTCTAATTTCGCTTATATGCATTCAGATGTATTTTTCTAATTTGATTTAATATCAACATAATTATTTTACTTAATGTAAGTTGATGTACTCTTAAAAGACGTTAGTCTTACATGTACAACCATTTTAACCTTAAAATAAATATAGTGATTGTTGTTGGAGCAGTGCTCGAATTTTTATGTTTGTTTGTTAATTGATATTAGAGGAAAAATTACAACGATATGCACAGCGACGGTATGGGATGCCATGTTTCGAAGTGCAGACACTTGGGGTCGTATCCCAGTGTCCGAAAAGGGGTCTGATGAGAAGTTGGGCACTTCGAAACATGTCATCCCATATCATCGCTGTGAATATCGTTGTAATTTTTCCACTAATATCAATTAACTTAAAATAAATATATAAATAAATATTGTTGATTGTTACGATAATAATGATACTAAAAAATTACATAGGGAACCAATTAAGGAAGTTAAATAGTGCACAAGGACGTGTTTAAAATACGCTTGTTTTTTGTGCGTAAGCTGCATTGGATTTGTTTTCGCATAAAAATTTGAATTCACATTACCATCGATACAACTACCTCAATGACTAACTGGCAAGAAATTTAAATAAATTTAACTAAAATTAAATCAGAAAAATCATATAAGTGCATTAACAAGAATACCAACATAAAAAAAGATATGGTAACGAAACATCTCGTAATTATACTAGAGTCATTAAACAAATTAGGAAAAATAATACGCGAAGTAACCGACCGGCTTACTAAAGATCAATATACTGAAGCACACCAAATTTTTTCGAGTGTTAGAGATAAATTGTTGTCCTCACTCGCAAGGTATAATATATAAGTTACAGCACCAACTGCGATTGAAGAAGATTTACAGATTGACTTCAATATTCTTTTATCAGAGTCCTCTTCCAATCAGATAGTAGATCAAAAACTAGTTAAAATGCCTCAATCAACTGTAGAATTCATTAAGACAGCTTCGTCGGTGCTGCCTGAGTTTGACGGTAAACCTGAGAGTTTGCTTAGTTTTTTGAATCCACTTGGCATTCTCGAGCAAATCAAGGACAGCCAGGAGGCCTTAGCAGTTTCAATGAAAAGACTAAACTGAAAGGTACAGCTAGAAACTACATAAATTGTGAAAGTTCAATCTTACAAATCAAGGAAAAATTTAAGAATTGAAGAATTTAATAGTGAGTCGGTTGAAGTTTTGACAGCAAAACTCCTGAACATCCAACAACGCAGTAAAACAGCAAACCAATATACTGCGGAAATAGAAAAGCTTACAAAATCGTTAGAAGGAGCATACATATCTGAAGGGTTAACCCCAGATTTATGTACTAAATATGCTACATAATCAGCTGTAAAAGCTATGTGTAAAAATAGTTCCGACGAAAAGGTAAAAACGAGAATGCAAGCTGGAACGTCCACTTCAATGAACGAAGCTATTTCAAAATTCACAAATACTTGCACTGAAACAACACGTAACCCCAATTCATTGCTACACATACGTCAACAAGGTTATTACCGTGGCCACTTTAGAAGTGGTTATCAAAATAACCTCTATAGAAATAATCACAGGCGCGCGTTTCCCACGCGTTATAACAGTAACAATAGACAAACTAATAATTTTTAGGGACAAAATAGAAATTTCTCAAATCAATCGCGAAGAACTGATCGCAATAATACTCGCAATGTACGTTATTATAACCAGCAGGAAAACCAGCAAACTCCACTTCAACAGTAAACAACAGAAAAGTGCTTTTACTTAATCTACATATCTACCAAAACATCTTTAAATAACTCAATTTCAACTCCCTTAACAGATACAAGAGCAAATATATCTATTATTATAATCAAATCGATAGTGATATCACAATCAATGCTTCACAGATAACTGATTGGAAGGGCATTGGTCAAGGAATAACAAGCACACTAGGTACGGTCACAACAGATTTGAAAGGAGATGATCTCTTAATTAAACACAAATTCCACATAGTAGAAGACAATTTCCCAATACCAGATAAAATTCTAGTATAAGATTTTATAAAGAAATATAATTCCATTTTAGATTACGGTCAAACTGAAGACATATTAATTTTGAGACCTTATGACTTTCCAGAAAACATAATAATCCATATGACAAAGAGACCAACTGTTAATACAGTTACAATTCCCGCCAGATCCGAAGTAATTCGGCAGATTAACGTAAAAACTAAGGCTCAGAATCTTTTTATTCCTCATCAAAAATTGGCTGAAGGTATTTTCATTGCTAATACCAGAACAAATAAAGATCAAACTTTTGTTAGAATCAGTAATACCACAGTTAAAAATGCAATCATACAAAATTACAATATTAAAACAGAAAATTTAAATAACTACATATTAATTCAAGAGACTACGAAAAATAAAAATAATAATAAAGAAAAGTTAGAGAGATTAAAAAAGAATTTTCCAAATTTTATTAGCAAGCAATGAAATTCATTATGTTCAAAATACATAGACATTTTTGCATTAGAAACAGAACAGAACCCATAACTTCTAATAATTTTTATAAACAAAAACTACATATGAAAGACTAGCCTTTACCCGCGGCCCTGTCCGCAGCTAGAAAGTGAAACATCACATTTTGTTAAATCAAAAAGTCAAATTTTTGCTGGGAAGTTTATAGTTAATTATTTTCGATAAGGTAAATAAAACCGCTATTCCTAGTGGGATGTACCACACGGACCAACTTTCCAAAATACATCGATCTATGGGACGCATAAATCAAATCTTATTGATCTATACCAAATGGGCTCAGAGTAGTGACAATTTAAAACATAGTGTTCCCAAAGAGAACATCTGAAGTGCCAATTTTGACATTTATATAATATTATAGATTATAGAAGCTTAACCAACGGCCCCTATAAGGTATTTTTTAAAATTCTCATCAACGGGTAAAAGTTGAGGGACCAAATAAAAACCTGTTGAAAGATCAACAAAATGCGAATATTGCTAAAAGTTTCGAAACAAAGTATTGAAAAACGGTCTTTAAAAATACAATTCTGGGTATTTCTTCGTAACATTATGAAGTATTTTAAGAATTTATCGTCAGCGGTTAAAGTTGGAACGAAAAACTAAAAAGTCCTTCCTTTGAATGATTAAGCTATGTAATAGTATTCTTATATTGGTAAGGTTTCTAAACATATTATTGAAGAGCGTGTTTGAAAAATATTCTGCTCCTTTCTTTCTTCGGGTTGCATTAAAACTAAACGTTTTGTTTTATTATTTGATTTTGTTGATGTTTTATATAGTAAAAATCGTTACCCAATAATACTACTATGGCATTTTAGCTCATAAAAGTTCCACCAAGGGATGTCGGTTGCTCATAATATTTTTTTAAATCGATAACTAGGTAGATTTTTTAAAAAAGAAACATTTAGTCTTTTCATAACTAAACAAAAAAAAATGAAGTTTTTTGATACTTAGTTCTGAAAATTTTATGGCGAAGATTTACATTAAAATCACCACAAATAACGAAACGCTTAAAATCGAGCAAGAACAAATATAACTCAGTAAAAACAAATATTTTTTATAAACGCCCACAACTGTTGGCTTATGCTGACAATATTGATATCATTGGCCGTACAGTAGCGCCGTAACTTCTGTCTACTCCAAATTGGAGAAATGATCGCAAAAAGTGGGTTTGCAGGTGAAAGAGGGCAAAACTTAGTACTTTATGTCTTCATGCAACGAGTCAACGCATTCGCCTCTTGGCACCCACGCCACTGTTGGCAGCCATAAGTTAGGAATAGTATAAAACCTCGATTGCCTAGACACCAAAATTAACACCAATAACAATGTCAGCTTCGAAATTCAGCGATATAAATGTTACTTTGGACTGGGTAGGATGTTGAGAAGAAAAGTCCTCTTCCGACGAACGTAAACCACGTTCTACAAGTCGTTTATAATACCCGTCCAGCTATATGGCGAAGAAGCATGGACGATGACAGTCGCAGATGATTCGCCCTTGGAGTATTCGAGAGAAAGGTTCTTCGAAGGACTTATGGGCCTCTACCCGATGCCGACGGTGTTTACCGAAGAAGATTTAATGATGAGGTGTATGAGCTTTACGCAGATATCGACATTGTCCAACGAATTAAAACCCATTGGCTATGTTGGCTAGGCCATGAAATGCGAATGGAAGAAGATGCTCCGGCCCGAAAGGTATTCTTGTCGGAACCCACCTATGGATGAAGAGGGACGCCCCCACTCCGTTGGAGAGACCAAGTGGAGAACGATCTGCTATCCCTTCGCGTTTATAATTGGCATCAGCTGGCAAAGGATAGTCAGGTGGCGCCTTGTTAAAAGGGCAAAATCATTTAGTCGGTTAAACAAACAGCTATTAAGGGCTGTTGACCTATATATGTATTTATGAATTAAATACCCTGAAAATTTAAAGCCGGGGTAAGAAAAATACCGGAATCGTGAAAAAGTGTTATTCAAACAACGTGGAAAGAAAGCTTGCAAGTTTGCTTTACCCTAAATAAAGGAAACCAAATTATACAAGAAAGGAAAAGAAAATGACGTATTAAATTGTTGCCTGGGCATTTGCGAAAAGGCAGCAGCCCATGACTATGGTTGAGACTTTTTTGTGTTACTCGGTTTTAATTTCATAATTTTTAATTATTGGTTGGAACCTAACTTTTAGGGTTTTTTAAATATCTTAATTCGAAGTTGATAATTGAAGTGTAGTGAGAAACAAACAAGAACATTTTTGGGAGAAAAAAAGGAAATCCCGGGTAAAAGGTCACCCCTGAAAAATACTAAAGGTAAATACAAAAAAAAAATCGTTTGGGCGTCAGAAAGCCAGAAAAAAATTATTGCTTCCGCAAGGAAATCAAAAGTGACACGTATACATATAAGCAAAACCCCGATGTACAACGAAAACGTGAAACTCTCCAAAAAAAATGTAAATGAAGAACCCAAAGAAAAATTAATAAAACAAGAGATAATAAAGGGAAACAAATCTGAACCAAAAATGAGTTAAAAAAAAAATAAAACATAGTGCACGAAACATATGTTTAAAAAGCTAAATATTTTTTTATGTTTCTGTCGACTTTACCCCTAATGTTAATTTCAAAAATCTTGCCTTGAAACACTAGTTCCCTCCTCTTTTCTTACAGTTTGCAGCCAAAGTGTTGTAAAAACGTAACTTGGTATACTTACAAATTGAAATAAAAAATGTTAATTAAATAAAGAAATAAAGTAAAAGATAAATAATAAGGGGGCTCGCCCTATCCGGATCCAGGGGTAGACAGTATTCTCAATTTCATTAGTTTACGCAGATGTTACGTGGCGGGTAACGTGCGTCTGGCGCATTAAGATGTATCTTGGTGGTGGTTGATAGTTTGTTGTTGCGTTATGGATGTGGTGGGTGTATACGTAATGTTTAGCTGCCGTAATCTATGATGGTTGTTGTTGGGACTTATACCAGCGTTTCGCTAACTGCTGTTGCCTTTGGGCGTTGCGCCACCAAAAGGATGTGCCCTGCGGGTCTTCTCAACGGCGATTGGACCTTTAATTTAAACATGCCTGAGGATTAAAAAAACAGGTGGGATCATAGTGAGATTTCAAACAGGGTGGGTGCGCATTAAGACAGTTTCATGTTTGCACGATCACAGATACACATACAGACACACCTGTGTGCATATGCACATACCTTCACGCAATTCCACCGCTTGGCTTTCCAAAATTAAGCCAATTCCAAAATTAAGCCTGGGTCATGCCAGGATGGGTATAGTGGGGTTATGGCTTACTTACTAAGTGTTCCGAAGATGCGAGTGTGGCTTTCAAAGTGGAGTGGTGGCTAGGATGCGTTCCTCACGGTATGCGAAGAAGAACTCATAATGCTACCGCGGGCCGTTCGCTTAAAATCCGCGCACTTGCTTGGCACTTAAAACTTTTAACTTGTTTTCTCTACTATACTTTGTGCTGCTAAGCACTCACTTTACTTCACTTCACAGGCAGCAGTTTTAATGTAACTTTGACCGGCTGCCTACTTCTGACCCCTTTTATACCCTTCCCCGTGGCAGAGAAAGTTACCAACTCGGGAAACCTTCCACACATGCGCGCAATCAAACATTCATCATTCCCGTACTCACACCAATGCACACACACATTCATACATGTCAGCAGATATACTTCGTTTGTGCCTTACACACGTTCATCAACATTGTTGCGCAAAGTTGTTTACATCTCTTGCAGGTACAATGTTGATGGCACCCTGCTACATTGCGTATACATCTGCGTCTACGACTAAAAAAAAACGGTCATCGGCAATTGCGCATAATCCATAAAACTATTTGTCAGCACAGCTCTTCAAATGTCAGACAATCAGATATTATTTTATGAAGTAGAGCAACGCGCATACATACATACATTTCTTTGGTTATCATTCCGCTTATTATGAAGGGATGATAAAACATATTGCTGAAATTTGGTAAAGCAGTTTGCAAAATGTAGAGAAAATTACTTATCCCAGTACTACTTTCATAGTAGCATATAAAGTTGTGCGCTTAGCAGTCCATACAACTATTTTAGCTATCTACCTACATATTTCTACTCCTTATAATCTACTTAACCTATATCACGGGGCACGCAGAGCATGCAAAAAGTAAACAAAAATATCACGATAAGGAAGAGCTAGAAATATAAGATATGCCATTCAATGGGCAAAAGAAAATACTTTGAATTCAATATTGTTTAAGGGTGTATTTTTAAGCTGGCTTGAGGTCCGGAGAGTTTAATAAAAATACAAAGTTTTTACTTTATTTTTACCGATATATTTCGATTACACACGGAAATCGTCTTCAGGGTGAATAATTAAAAACAAAATATAAAAACATAAAACAACAAAAAAACATTTTACATTTATAAATAAATTTTCTAAACATTAAAAAAGCTTTACACACATTTATTACACGTCTGCACCTGTTGACAGGGAGTTGTTTACTGTTTGTCAACAAGTGCCTGTACAAGGGAGCGCCGTTGTCTACGTCCGTTTTGTAGTTCATTCTTTATATATTTGTTGAAAGAGTTTAGTGTTACAACGGAACATGAGGACGACGGAAAACAACCATATCTTGACTCAATTGTTATTAGAAGAGCAAATGAATTAGAGTTAAAGTGGTATAAGAAACCAATATCCACAGGTGCAGACGTGTAATAAATGTATGTAAAGCTTTCTTAATGTTTAGAAAATTTATTTATAAATGTAAAATGTGGTTAAGTTTTTATATTTTGGTTTTAGTTATTCACCCTGAAGACGATTACCGTGTGTAATCGAAATATATCGGTAAAAATAAAGTAAAAACTTTGTATTTTTTATTAAACTTTCCGGACCTCAAGCCAGCTTAAAAATACACTATTATTTTCAATTCAGTAATATTAAGCAAAGAAGAAATGTAATTGTCCATTGATAAATTAAAAGAAGGAAAAATACCTTTTAAAATTTCCGAAAAGCAATGGAACTTTCAAAAGTTATTGTATTAAGCAAAGAAATGAAATAAATAAATGCGAAAGCTATAATGAACTAATAATTTGTAAAGAAACCGATTTAATAGATTTAAGCAATTATTTATATGTAGCTAGAATAGTTAGTAGCTTAAATTCAACGTGCTCGTCCACAAACGGCCACCACGTTCCCACTTTAGAAGTAATACAACCAGGAGTGATATTACTAAACCAATTTGAAGGCAACCTAGAAGCTGATGCAAAATACGATATACAGCTGTTGAAGTGAACAGACGTGTTTTTTCGTGCTCGATGGTCTTCTTAGTTTTTTTCTACTTATTTTCTACACTTGTCGTTTATATAATGGGAAAGTGCTCTACATGCAGTGATCAGTGCTCACCGGGCGATTTTCTATTTTGTGGTGTTTGTCACTCCAAAATTCATATAAATTGCACAAATTTAACTGAAAATGCAATTAATTTATTTAATAACAGTAACAACATAAAGCGCTAAAAAGTGTTGGTGCGCTGCAGAGCTTTTTTGACATGCTAATTCCGGGTGGAGATGATGCGGATAACGAGAGAAATGAAATCCGTACGCGCTCAAAGACAAAGCTCAGTGCACCTAAAGCAGCACAAAATAGTACAGCACAGGGCGAAACTGCACAAGATAAATCACAAAACAAATCAACTCAGCCAGTCCAGCTCAAGGCAGTGAATTCTGTGGGGAATGATAAGCCGTGTTCTTCATCGTCTTTAACTGTGGGTGACAAGAATAGTGAGACAACAAATACGAAAACAACCACAGCTAGTGTTGTTCCTAATAGTGACGGCTCTCCTTTGAATGCGCTCGCTGAAGCCAAACCAGTTTTAGCAACTTAAGCAACAATAACATTGACTTGTTGACTTCTCCTGGCACTCGCTCTTTCGCTGCCGCTGCTGGCGCTGCTAACTTTCCTATGGCACCTATTGATACTACTGCTGAGTCCGAGCAACCTACCAATGCGGGCAAAGCAGCAAGGCAGATGTCACATGCAGTTGTAAAGGGTAGCAATAATAATGCTGAGTTAGATGTTCTTGTTAAATACAAATGGATTCATATATCCTCTTTTAAGCCCTCTGTCACGGAAGAATATATTATTAAATACATCTCTGAGCATGCTCTTATAGATGCAGATAAGATTGCTTGTTTCAAGTTAGTTAAGAGAAATGTCGATGTCAAAACCTTGGTATCAGTTGCTTTTAAAAAACGAGTGCAATCTAATGACTACAGTAAAATGTTTAATGATGAACTGTGACCGTCTAATGTGACGGTAAACCATTTCAGCTTTTTCCGAAGAAGCAATAAATCTTGCCGGAGAAGTAGTGTTACAGGCTGCTATTCAGTGCAACTAAATATTTATTTTCAAAATGTATCTGGCCTGAGAACTAAATATAAAATGCTCTTCAACATGAGCTCTGTACTGTTTACGATGTATTTGTTCTGGTCGAAACTTGGCTCAACTCCGATTTTTATGATGGTGAATTCTTTGATTGCAACCTATACAATGTGTATCGCAAAGACCGGGACTTTTCTAGAACTGGTCTCTCGCGAGGTGGTGGTGTTCTGATGCTGTGCGCCGTCATCTTCTACTAGATCAACTCTGTGTCTCTGTTTATGGCACGTCTAAATTATTTATCTTCGCTTCCTACATTAGTCCTGCAAGTTCGCATCATCTTTATAAATCGCATGTTGATAACATTATTGACATGTTACGAAATCATGATGGTCAAAATTTCTGCATCTTCGGTGACTTTAATTTGCCTAATATTGTTTGGTAATGTGTCAACGATAGTTCAACTTTAATTCCTACGAATGTTTGCAGTACCTCCGAGGTGTATCTTTTTGATAATTTTTTAAGTTTTAATCCAGATAAACAGCTTCTCTAATCAGTTATCTAGAACGCTAGATCTTGTATTCAATAGTGATAATACTAATTGTATGCTGACTGAATGTCTCGATCCCCTTTCTAGCTCTGGTACGCACCACATACCGCTTACGCTTGTTGTGGAGTTTTACATGTCTGACAGTATTACTGCCGATAACGAGGCCCCTAGTTTTTCTTTTAGACGTGCCAATCTTGATTTGGTTTTTCAGGAGGTCTCCTTGGTTGACTGGGAAGCTCTTTTTCTGGGTTATGATCTGAGTGTTTCGAAGTCTTTGAAAATACCGTAAACCAAATTTGTATTAATAACATACCGCGAAAAAAATAGTTGTTATAAAATTCTATGGTATACTAAAAGACTGAAGCGACTAAAGAATTTGAGGAACAAATATTTCAAAAAATTCAAATTTACCAAGCTGTTTGTTCATACACGCAAGTATCTATTCTATTCCAATAAATACAAAGCGTTAGGAAAGAAGCTCCACAGGTCCTTTGTCAGCAACTATGAATCTGACATCAAAATAAACCCCAAGGCATTCTGGAACTATGTTAAGGCTAAAAACCTTGCTCGTCTATTCCTTCATCTGTCTTCTACAATACGGAGCGAGCTTTTTCACCTTCGGAGGCGGCTAATTCATTTGCTGACTTCTTCCGCTCCAACTTCGTGGCCCAGACTGATCTCCCAACGGGTTTTCCCTTAATGGTTGACAATCCTATTAATTTTGGCGCCCTCACTCTATCGCTAGACGATGTTGTAAATGGAATTCAGAATTTAAAACTATCTACCCAGACTGATATTGACGGGTTATCGTCATATCTTCTTAAAAAATGCTTGGCTTTAGCTACCCACTCCTTCTAATTTTCAACAAATCTCTAGAGTGCGGCGAGTTTTTAGCTGCATGGAACTTAACCTTCATTAGCCCTATTTTCAAAAACGGTAACAAAAATAACGTTGCCAACTCAAGGGCCATTGCTAAGCTGTCTACTATTTCTAAACTCTTTGAGTATATTGTCAAACCAAAAAAGTATTTTGCTGTTAGGCGTCTAATCTTAGATAATCAACACGGTTTTGTGTCTGGAAGATCGACTGTGACTAATCTCTCAATTTTCTCTGAATTCTGCCTATCAGCGTTCAACAGTCGCCTGCTGTACATACTGATTTTTCCAAGGCGTTTGACAAAATCAGCCATTCAATATTGATCTCGAAATTGGCCAATGTGGGTTTCCACTCAATAGTTCTATCTTAGCTTAGATCGTATCTTGACCAACGGAACTGTGTAGTTGTGATAGATAATGCGCTTTCAAATTCTTTTGTTGCCACCTCTGGTGTGCAACAAGGTAGCATTCTTGGACCATTACTATTTGTAATTTTCATAAACGATATTTCGGCATGTTTCCAGCACTCAAACTTTTTGCTGTACGCTGATGATTTAAAGGTTTTCTCTACCATTTCTAGCCCCGCAGTTTCAGTTAAGATACAATCCGACTTGAACAATTTAGCTGTTTGGTGTAACACAAATAATCTGCAGATAAATGTTAGTAAATACTTTCACGTAACGTTTTCAAAATCGCGCTATCCCATTTCCACATTTTATGCCGTAAGTGGGTCTCGTATCGCGACTCTTACGGAAGTGAAGGATTTAGGGGTAGTTTTTGATTTAAAATTTTCGTTCATGACTCACTTTAACTCTACAGTTGCAAAGGCTTACTCTGTTTTAGCTGTTATCCACGGACTTTACGGATCCTTATACTCTTAAGACATTGTTCACCTCACTTGTTCGCTCCAAGTTGGAATATGCTTGCTTCATTTGGCGACCCTATCATGAGTGTCATATCAAGAGGCTTGAACGTGTGCAAAAAAGCTTTGTTCGGTTTGCGTTGCATTCATTGAATTTCTCCGATCCGATTCCTTCCAAGAGGCTAGATGTGCACTCATCAACCTTCAGACTCTGGAATACAGAAGAACGTTACTGTCAATGTCTTTTGTCTTCGACATTATTAGCGGTTCAAACGATGACTGACTTTAGGGGCCAATCGCAAAATTTATAGCATTTTCTGATAGGAGGATTACTTTTGCGCCACCTTGTATTTTACAATTCAACAATCAAAATTAACAATAAAATATTCAGTAACCTTGAAGCAAGGCCAATACAAGCCATCCCCGCAATATTTCAGCCAATTCCATTAGAAAAAGACCACATTGAAATACTTTTTTTAAAGGCTTTGAAAGATATGCATATAAAAAATGCACACCCGTTTCGTTTCATAAAGAGGGCTACACTCTCGGTTGAAAGCATAACAACGGGAGCAATTTTAGTAATCATAATATTTCTCTTTTTCCTAAGAAAAATAACAATAAGAATTCAATATATAGAAAAAGAAATAATAAAGCCAGAAAAGACAAGCATGAGCCAGGTAGATAGCCTGCCAAGCGCAACCAGTCATACTCCAACATATGTAAGCTTCAATAATCTACCATTTTATTGATGATCGAGAACAATCATATTTTAAGGGGAAGAGTAGACCAACACCAACAATCACTAACTCTGCACGAGCAAACCAATAACAGCTGACACTGCATCAGCATTGTCAAACCAATAAACAACAATCAGAAATACTTCCAGTAAACAACAATCGGCAATAGTTTAGGCCAACAACTATTAGGAATACTTCCAGTAAACAACAGTCAGCCATATTCCCAGCAAACAACAGTCAGCAGAAACATCGATTTCTGCAAAATCAATAAGTGGCGTGTGGCGAACGATAGGTTTAGTTTTAAGTTAAGTGCAACATTATAATCAGTCTTAAGTTTGAAATCATAAAATAAAGAACGGACATAGAATAAGTTTTTAACTTATATAAAAGTGCGTGTAATATTTTGTGCAGGGTGTTGTTAAGTTGGCATTCCGTTAGTATTTAATTATTACAACCTGTAGTTTGTTGTTGTTTTTGGTGCTGCTGATTTTCATTTGCTTTGTTGTTCCGTTTAGAGATTCACTCTTTGTTCCTATATTGTTGTCCTGAAGTGAATATTGTATTTCGTTGTTGTTGTTGGATACCACCTGCACAGGTATACTGCTCGTGGCGCTAATAAATATAACAATTATTTTATTATATATTATTATATATTATTTTATTATTATTCCTTTTATTTTATTTTTTTCTATTTTCCCCACGGTTTTTTCATTTGTGCACTTTGCCGGTTTATTCACTAGGGTTTGCCCTGTTTTTATTTTCTCGACCTTTTTTCTTTTCCGGCTGGTGTAAAACTTTTTTAACTCGCTTTGCGTTTCCGTTGTGTTGCCGGCCTACCACACCGAATGGCCAAGGTTCGAGCCCTGGTACAGGTAACATCAAAAGTGGTTTGAAAAAGTTTTTTCAAAACGGGGTAGCCCTTCGGCAATGGTTTGGCAAACTCTCCGAGTGTATTTCTGTCATGGAAGGCTTCTCAGCAAAAATTCATCTTCTTCGCAGATGACATTACAAATTGGAAGAGAAGCTTGGCGCAAACATCTCTTAGGAGGTTTATGATGATATACCTGTTGTATATCGCGCCATACATTTATTTATTTATTTAAATATATTAACTTATCTTTTATTATTCTTATTTATGGATTTCTTCTTATTTTTGTGTTTTTCTGAATCGAACTAACTTAAGCTTAAACTCTAACTTTTTAGCTCCTGCTTGAAGACTGGATGCGTGTATGTATGTATGTGAAAGATGTGTTAAGTTGAGGAACGGTAAGTACAATAAGTAAATGTAAATAATGAAATGGGGATCAAAAACTTAAAACGCCCGAAGATAACATCATAAAACATGGAAATTAGTCAATGCAAACTATGGAAAATAGGGTAATGCAGAAAATGAGCGAGCTTACTTGGTCAGAGTTGCTTTTAAAGTACTAGTGCTATCTAATGACTACAGTAAAATGTTTAATGATGAACTGTGGCCCTCTTATGTGACGGTAAAGCCATTTCAGCTTTTTCCGAAGAAGCAATAAATCTTGCCGGGGACGTAGTCTTACAGGCTGCTATTCAGTGCAACTAAATATTTATTTTCAAAATGTATCTGGCCTGAGAACTAAATATAAAATGCTCTTCAACATGAGCTCTGTACTGTTTACGATGTATTTGTTCTGGTCGAAACTTGGCTCAACTCCGATTTTTATGATGGTGAATTCTTTGATTGCAACCTATACAATGTGTATCGCAAAGACCGGGACTTTTCTAGAACTGGTCTCGCGCGAGGTGGTGGTGTTCTGATGCTGTGCGCCGTCATCTTCTACTAGATCAACTCTGTGTATCTGTTTATGGCACGTCTAAATTATTTATCTTTGCTTCCTACATTCCTCCTGCAAGTTCGCATCATCTTTATAAATCGCATGTTGATAACATTATTGACATGTTACGAAATCATGATGGTCAAAATTTCTGCATCTTCGGTGACTTTAATTTGCCTGGTATTGTTTGGTAATGTGTCAACGATAGTTCAACTTTAATTCCTACGAATGCTTGCAGTACCTCCGAGGTGTATCTTATTGATAATTTTTTAAGCTTTAATCTATCCCAGATAAACAGCTTCTCTAATCAGTTATCTAGAACGCTAGATCTTGTATTCACTAGTGATAATACTAATTGTATGCTGACTGAATGTCTCGATCCACTTTCTAGCTCTGGTACGCACCACATACCGCTTACGCTTGTTGTGGAGTTTTACATGTCTGACAGTATCACTGCCGATAACGAGGCCCCTAGTTTTTCTTTTAGACGTGCCAATCTTGATTTGGTTTTTCAGGAGGTCTCCTTGGTTGACTGGGAAGCTCTTTTTCTGGGTTATGATCTAACTGAGTGTTTCGAAGTCTTTAAAAATACCGTAAACCAAATTTGTATTAATAACATACCGCGAAAAAAAGAGTTGTTATAAAATTCAATTGTATACTAAAAGACTAAAGCGACTAAAGAATTTGAGGAACAAATATTTCAAAAAATTCAAATTTACCAAGCTGTTTGTTCATACACGCAAGTATCTATTCTATTCCAATAAATTCAAAGCGTTAGGAAAGAAGCTCCACAGGTCCTTTGTCAGCAACTATGAATCTGACATCAAAATAAACCCCAAGGCATTCTGGAACTATGTTAAGGCTAAAAACCTTGCTCGTCTATTCCTTCATCTGTCTTCTACAATACGGAGCGAGCTTCTTCACCTTCGGAGGCAGACTTCTTCCGCTCCAACTTCGTGGCCCAGACTGATCTCCCAACGGGTTTTTCCCTCAATGGTTGACAATCCTATTAATTTTGGCGCCCTGACTCTATCGCTAGACGATGTTGTAAATGGAATTCAGAATTTAAAACTATCTACCCAGACTGATATTGACGGCTTATCGTCATATCTTCTTAAAAAATGCTTGGCTTTAGCTACCCACTCCTTCTAATTTTCAACAAATCTCTAGAGTGCGGCGAGTTTTTAGCTGCATGGAAGGTAACCTTCATTAGCCCTATTTTCAAAAACGGTAACAAAAATAACGTTGCCAACTCAAGGGCCATTGCTAAGCTGTCTACTATTTCTAAACTCTTTGAGTATATTGTCAAACCAAAAAAGTATTTTGCTGTTAGGCGTCTAATCTTAGATAATCAACACGGTTTTGTGTCTGGAAGATCGACTGTGACTAATCTCTCAATTTTCTCTGAATTCTGCCTATCAGCGTTCAACAGTCGCCTGCTGTACATACTGATTTTTCCAAGGCGTTTGACAAAATCAGCCATTCAATATTGATCTCGAAATTGGCCAATGTGGGTTTCCACTCAATAGTTCTATCTTGGCTTAGATCGTATCTTGACCAACGGAACTGTGTAGTTGTGATAGATAATGCGCTTTCAAATTCTTTTGTTGCCACCTCTGGTGTGCAACAAGGTAGCATTCTTGGACCATTACTATTTGTAATTTTCATAAACGATATTTCGGCATGTTTCCAGCACTCAAACTTTTTGCTGTACGCTGATGATTTAAAGGTTTTCTCTACCATTTCTAGCCCCGCAGTTTCAGTTAAGATACAATCCGACTTGAACAATTTAGCTGTTTGGTGTAACACAAATAATCTGCAGATAAATGTTAGTAAATACTTTCACGTAACGTTTTCAAAATCGCGCTATCCCATTTCCACATTTTATGCCGTAAGTGGGTCTCGTATCGCGACTCTTACGGAAGTGAAGGATTTAGGGGTAGTTTTTGATTAAAAATTTTCGTTCATGACTCACTTTAACTCTACAGTTGCAAAGGCTTACTCTGTTTTAGCTGTTATCCACGGACTTTACGGATCCTTATACTCTTAAGACATTGTTCACCTCACTTGTTCGCTCCAAGTTGGAATATGCTTGCTTCATTTGGCGACCCTATCATGAGTGTCATATCAAGAGGCTTGAACGTGTGCAAAAAAGCTTTGTTCGGTTTGCGTTGCATTCATTGAATTTCTCCGATCCGATTCCTTCCAAGAGGCTAGATGTGCACTCATCAACCTTCAGACTCTGGAATACAGAAGAACGTTACTGTCAATGTCTTTTGTCTTCGACATTATTAGCGGTTCAAACGATGACTGACTTTAGGGGCCAATCGCAAAATTTATAGCATTTTCTGATAGGAGGATTACTTTTGCGCCACCTTGTATTTTACAATTCAACAATCAAAATTAACAATAAAATATTCAGTAACCTTGAAGCAAGGCCAATACAAGCCATCCCCGCAATATTTCAGCCAATTCCATTAGAAAAAGACCACATTGAAATACTTTTTTTAAAGGCTTTGAAAGATATGCATATAAAAAATGCACACCCGTTTCGTTTCATAAAGAGGGCTACACTCTCGGTTGAAAGCATAACAACGGGAGCAATTTTAGTAATCATAATATTTCTCTTTTTCCTAAGAAAAATAACAATAAGAATTCAATATATAGAAAAAGAAATAATAAAGCCAGAAAAGACAAGCATGAGCCAGGTAGATAGCCTGCCAAGCGCAACCAGTCATACTCCAACATATGTAAGCTTCAATAATCTACCATTTTATTGATGATCGAGAACAATCATATTTTAAGGGGAAGAGTAGACCAACACCAACAATCACTAACTCTGCACGAGCAAACCAATAACAGCTGACACTGCATCAGCATTGTCAAACCAATAAACAACAATCAGAAATACTTCCAGTAAACAACAATCGGCAATAGTTTAGGCCAACAACTATTAGGAATACTTCCAGTAAACAACAGTCAGCCATATTCCCAGCAAACAACAGTCAGCAGAAACATCGATTTCTGCAAAATCAATAAGTGGCGTGTGGCGAACGATAGGTTTAGTTTTAAGTTAAGTGCAACATTATAATCAGTCTTAAGTTTGAAATCATAAAATAAAGAACGGACATAGAATAAGTTTTTAACTTATATAAAAGTGCGTGTAATATTTTGTGCAGGGTGTTGTTAAGTTGGCATTCCGTTAGTATTTAATTATTACAACCTGTAGTTTGTTGTTGTTTTTGGTGCTGCTGATTTTCATTTGCTTTGTTGTTCCGTTTAGAGATTCACTCTTTGTTCCTATATTGTTGTCCTGAAGTGAATATTGTATTTCGTTGTTGTTGTTGGATACCACCTGCACAGGTATACTGCTCGTGGCGCTAATAAATATAACAATTATTTTATTATATATTATTATATATTATTTTATTATTATTCCTTTTATTTTATTTTTTTCTATTTTCCCCACGGTTTTTTCATTTGTGCACTTTGCCGGTTTATTCACTAGGGTTTGCCCTGTTTTTATTTTCTCGACCTTTTTTCTTTTCCGGCTGGTGTAAAACTTTTTTAACTCGCTTTGCGTTTCCGTTGTGTTGCCGGCCTACCACACCGAATGGCCAAGGTTCGAGCCCTGGTACAGGTAACATCAAAAGTGGTTTGAAAAAGTTTTTTCAAAACGGGGTAGCCCTTCGGCAATGGTTTGGCAAACTCTCCGAGTGTATTTCTGTCATGGAAGGCTTCTCAGCAAAAATTCATCTTCTTCGCAGATGACATTACAAATTGGAAGAGAAGCTTGGCGCAAACATCTCTTAGGAGGTTTATGATGATATACCTGTTGTATATCGCGCCATACATTTATTTATTTATTTAAATATATTAACTTATCTTTTATTATTCTTATTTATGGATTTCTTCTTATTTTTGTGTTTTTCTGAATCGAACTAACTTAAGCTTAAACTCTAACTTTTTAGCTCCTGCTTGAAGACTGGATGCGTGTATGTATGTATGTGAAAGATGTGTTAAGTTGAGGAACGGTAAGTACAATAAGTAAATGTAAATAATGAAATGGGGATCAAAAACTTAAAACGCCCGAAGATAACATCATAAAACATGGAAATTAGTCAATGCAAACTATGGAAAATAGGGTAATGCAGAAAATGAGCGAGCTTACTTGGTCAGAGTTGCTTTTAAAGTACTAGTGCTATCTAATGACTACAGTAAAATGTTTAATGATGAACTGTGGCCCTCTTATGTGACGGTAAAGCCATTTCAGCTTTTTCCGAAGAAGCAATAAATCTTGCCGGGGACGTAGTCTTACAGGCTGCTATTCAGTGCAACTAAATATTTATTTTCAAAATGTATCTGGCCTGAGAACTAAATATAAAATGCTCTTCAACATGAGCTCTGTACTGTTTACGATGTATTTGTTCTGGTCGAAACTTGGCTCAACTCCGATTTTTATGATGGTGAATTCTTTGATTGCAACCTATACAATGTGTATCGCAAAGACCGGGACTTTTCTAGAACTGGTCTCGCGCGAGGTGGTGGTGTTCTGATGCTGTGCGCCGTCATCTTCTACTAGATCAACTCTGTGTATCTGTTTATGGCACGTCTAAATTATTTATCTTCGCTTCCTACATTCCTCCTGCAAGTTCGCATCATCTTTATAAATCGCATGTTGATAACATTATTGACATGTTACGAAATCATGATGGTCAAAATTTCTGCATCTTCGGTGACTTTAATTTGCCTGGTATTGTTTGGTAATGTGTCAACGATAGTTCAACTTTAATTCCTACGAATGCTTGCAGTACCTCCGAGGTGTATCTTATTGATAATTTTTTAAGCTTTAATCTATCCCAGATAAACAGCTTCTCTAATCAGTTATCTAGAACGCTAGATCTTGTATTCACTAGTGATAATACTAATTGTATGCTGACTGAATGTCTCGATCCACTTTCTAGCTCTGGTACGCACCACATACCGCTTACGCTTGTTGTGGAGTTTTACATGTCTGACAGTATCACTGCCGATAACGAGGCCCCTAGTTTTTCTTTTAGACGTGCCAATCTTGATTTGGTTTTTCAGGAGGTCTCCTTGGTTGACTGGGAAGCTCTTTTTCTGGGTTATGATCTAACTGAGTGTTTCGAAGTCTTTAAAAATACCGTAAACCAAATTTGTATTAATAACATACCGCGAAAAAAAGAGTTGTTATAAAATTCAATTGTATACTAAAAGACTAAAGCGACTAAAGAATTTGAGGAACAAATATTTCAAAAAATTCAAATTTACCAAGCTGTTTGTTCATACACGCAAGTATCTATTCTATTCCAATAAATTCAAAGCGTTAGGAAAGAAGCTCCACAGGTCCTTTGTCAGCAACTATGAATCTGACATCAAAATAAACCCCAAGGCATTCTGGAACTATGTTAAGGCTAAAAACCTTGCTCGTCTATTCCTTCATCTGTCTTCTACAATACGGAGCGAGCTTCTTCACCTTCGGAGGCAGACTTCTTCCGCTCCAACTTCGTGGCCCAGACTGATCTCCCAACGGGTTTTTCCCTCAATGGTTGACAATCCTATTAATTTTGGCGCCCTGACTCTATCGCTAGACGATGTTGTAAATGGAATTCAGAATTTAAAACTATCTACCCAGACTGATATTGACGGCTTATCGTCATATCTTCTTAAAAAATGCTTGGCTTTAGCTACCCACTCCTTCTAATTTTCAACAAATCTCTAGAGTGCGGCGAGTTTTTAGCTGCATGGAAGGTAACCTTCATTAGCCCTATTTTCAAAAACGGTAACAAAAATAACGTTGCCAACTCAAGGGCCATTGCTAAGCTGTCTACTATTTCTAAACTCTTTGAGTATATTGTCAAACCAAAAAAGTATTTTGCTGTTAGGCGTCTAATCTTAGATAATCAACACGGTTTTGTGTCTGGAAGATCGACTGTGACTAATCTCTCAATTTTCTCTGAATTCTGCCTATCAGCGTTCAACAGTCGCCTTCAAGTCGATGCTGTACATACTGATTTTTCCAAGGCGTTTGACAAAATCAGCCATTCAATATTGATCTCGAAATTGGCCAATGTGGGTTTCCACTCAATAGTTCTATCTTGGCTTAGATCGTATCTTGACCAACGGAACTGTGTAGTTGTGATAGATAATGCGCTTTCAAATTCTTTTGTTGCCACCTCTGGTGTGCAACAAGGTAGCATTCTTGGACCATTACTATTTGTAATTTTCATAAACGATATTTCGGCATGTTTCCAGCACTCAAACTTTTTGCTGTACGCTGATGATTTAAATGTTTTCTCTACCATTTCTAGCCCCGCAGTTTCAGTTAAGATACAATCCGACTTGAACAATTTAGCTGTTTGGTGTAACACAAATAATCTGCAGATAAATGTTAGTAAATACTTTCACGTAACGTTTTCAAAATCGCGCTATCCCATTTCCAGATTTTATGCCGTAAGTGGGTCTCGTATCGCGACTCTTACGGAAGTGAAGGATTTAGGGGTAGTTTTTGATTTAAAATGTTCGTTCATGACTCATTTTAACTCTACAGTTGCAAAGGCTTACTCTGTTTTAGCTGTTATCCACGGACTTTACGGATCCTTATACTCTTAAGACATTGTTCACCTCACTTGTTCGCTCCAAGTTGGAATATGCTTGCTTCATTTGGCGACCCTATCATGAGTGTCATATCAAGAGGCTTGAACGTGTGCAAAAAAGCTTTGTTCGGTTTGCGTTGCATTCATTGAATTTCTCAGATCCGATTCCTTCCAAGAGGCTAGATGTGCACTCATCAACCTTCAGACTCTGGAATACAGAAGAACGTTACTGTCAATGTCTTTTGTCTTCGACATTATTAGCGGTTCAACCGATGCACCAGCTCTCCTCGACAGTATTCCGTTCCATGTTCCAAACAGGCCGCTTAGAAATAGTGACACGTTTTATACGGGGTTTACTCGGACCCTCTATGCTCCCATATTTCGAAATATAATAATACAAGGTGGCGCAAAAGTAAGCTTCCGATGTTCAGCATATCGGTTGTGGCACGTGCAGTGTGTGCTGTTGCACCGTCTTGTTGGAACCACATGTTTTCCAATCCCAATTCATCAAGTTGCGGCAAAAAGAACTCGTTGATCATTGCTCTGTAGCGCTCACCATTCACAGTAACCGTTTGGCCCCGACCGATTATTGGTCAAATAAATAGTCAGCAATATTCCGCGTTCTGGAGCAGTGTAGCGTAACATTGTTTATTAACGTGTATTTTGCATGTGTTTACTACACAAATGTCAAAACAGAACTGACTTTAGGGGCCAATCGCAAAATTTATAGTATTTTCTGATAGGAGGATTACTTTTGCGCCACCTTGTATTTTACAATTCAACAATCAAAATTAACAATAAAATATTCGGTAACCTTGAAGCAAGGCCAATACAAGCCATCCCCGCAATATTTCAGCCAATTCCATTAGAAAAAGACCACATTGAAATACTTTTTTTAAAGGCTTTGAAAGATCTGCATATAAAAAATGCACACCCGTTTCGTTTCATAAAGAGGGCTACACTCTCGGTTGAAAGCATAACAACAGGAGCAATTTTAGTAATCATAATACTTCTCTTTTTCCTAAGAAAAAGAACAATAAGAATTCAATATATAGAAAAAGAAATAATAAAGCCAGAAAAGACAAGCATGAGCCAGGTAGATAGCCTGCCAAGCGCAACCAGTCATACTCCAACATATGTAAGCTTCAATAGTCTACCATTTTATTGATGATCGAGAACAATCATATATTAAGGGGAAGAGTTGACCAACACCAACAATCACTAACTCTGCACGAGCAAACCAATCACAGCTGACACTGCATCAGCATTGTCAAACCAATAAACAACAATCAGAAATACTTCCAGTAAACAACAATCGGCAATAGTTTAGGCCAACAACTATTAGGAATACTTCCAGTAAACAACAGTCAGCCATATTTCCAGCAAACAACAGTCAGCAGAAACATCGATTTCTGCAAAATCAATAAGTGGCGTGTGGCGAACGATAGGTTTAGTTTTAAGTTAAGTGCAACATTATAATCAGTCTTAAGTTTGAAATCATAAAATAAAGAACGGACATAGAATAAGTTTTTAACTTATATAAAAGTGCGTGTAATATTTTGTGCAGGGTGTTGTTAAGTTGGCATTCCGTTAGTATTTAATTATTACAACCTGTAGTTTGTTGTTGTTTTTGGTGCTGCTGATTTTCATTTGCTTTGTTGTTCCGTTTAGAGATTCACTCTTTGTTCCTATATTGTTGTCCTGAAGTGAATATTGTATTTCGTTATTGTTGTTGGATACCACCTGCACAGGTATACTGCTCGTGGTGATAATAAATATAACAATTATTTTATTATATATTATTTTATTATTATTCCTTTTATTTTATTTTTTTCTATTTTCACCACGGTTTTTTCATTTGTGCACTTTGGCGGTTTATTCACTAGGGTTTGCCCTGTTTTTATTTTCTCGTCCTTTTTTCTTTTCCGGCTGGTGTAGAACTTTTTTTCCTCGCTTTGCGTTTCCGTTGTGTTGCCGGCCTACCACACCGAATGGCCAAGGTTCGAGCCCTGGTACAGGTAACATCAAAAGTTGTTTGAAAAAGTTTTTTCAAAACGGGGTAGCCCTTCGGCAATGGTTTGGCAAACTCTCCGAGTGTATTTCTGTCATGGAAGGCTTCTCAGCAAAAATTCATCTTCTTCGTAGATGCCTTTCGGAGTCGGTAAAACCTGTAGGTCCCGCCAATTTGTAGGAACAAATTCAAATCGATACATTACAAATTGGAAGAGAAGCTTGGCGCAAACATCTCTTAGGAGGTTTATGATGATATACCTGTTGTATATCGCGCCATACATTTATTTATTTATTTAAATATATTAACTTATCTTTTATTATTCTTATTTATGGATTTCTTCTTATTTTTGTGTTTTTCTGAATCGAACTAACTTAAGCTTAAACTCTAACTTTTTAGCTCCTGCTCGAAGGCTGGAATGCGTGTATGTATGTATGTGAAAGGTGTGTTAAGTTGAGGAACGGTAAGTACAATAAGTAAATGTAATTAATGAAATGGGGATCAAAAACTTAAAACGCCCGAAGATAACATCATAAAACATGGAAATTAGTCAATGCAAACTATGGAAAATAGGGTAATGCAGAAATTGAGCGAGCTTACTGGTGAGGTAGCAAATACGAATGACAGACTAGGCAAATTTGAACAAAGAGTGACAGTTGTCGAAGCAGTGGAGCATCTATCAAGCTTTCCGTATGCGCTCAAACAAAAATAATCACAATAACAGAAGCAATAACACAAATAGCAGCAGAACTAGTCAGCCTGTTTTGATCAAGCTTAAGTCAGCGCATGACATAAGTCAACTGCTCAAAGCTCTAGCGGCTTTTGTTAAGCAACATAAAAGAGCTTTAAATCACTCTAATATTAATGAGGTTGGCTACGGAAAAATATTTGTGCATGAAAGTTAAACTCGGCGCAACAGGGAGATAATGTACCACGCAACAAAGCTGAAACGTCAAGGTTCATTAGCATCTGCTTTTAGCATCAGAGGCAGAGTATATATTAGAACGAAATGAAATACTGGGGCGGAGCTAGTGAAAAGCAAAGATGAAGTGAATGCTCTTGTCAGCAGAGTCAAATGATGAAGACGGAATTCTATCAACAAACAAGCATGCGATTTATGTTTATATTTTTCTTCCTATTTCTTTCTCTAACTTTTCCTCTTATGTTTATAAATATGTATTCTTATACTCAATTTTCTTTGTTCTTTATTATTATCAATTCCACCAAACAAAGCCCATTAAGTAGGGGTAATTGCATTAATCCCATGAGTGCCTGAGTACTGACAAAGAATGTCTTAACACTATTTTAAAACGTGTAAGTAACAAACACACAGGTTTGCAGCTCTGTTACATAAATGCGCGTAGTTTTAATTTACCGAACTTGATTTTATGAATAACATTTTGCTAAATACCAAACTTGATATATTTTGTATGACTGAGACTTGGTTCAGAGATGGTTTTGAGGATGACTTTCATAGATTGCATGGTTACACATAAACACGGGATGATAGAAAAACAGGTGCAAAGAAATGTTAACAGTACCGTTGAGATGTACCTCATCGATAATTTCCTGAGTATTAACCTTTATCAGATAAATAGTTTCTCCAATCAGTTAGCCAGAACGCTTGATCTTGTTTTCATTAATGATAATATTAATTGTACGGTAACTGAGTGCCTTGAAACGCTGTCTTGCTGTGGTATTCACCACATCCCGCTAAGTCTTGACATTGAATTTTACATTTTTGAAAGTCTCGTTAACGATAATGGAACCCCAAGCTTTTTATTTAGACGTGGCAATTTCGGCATTGTCTCTCAAGAAGTTTCATCGATTGATTGGGAAGCCCTTTTTATGGGAATTGAACCTCCTAGTTGTTTTAATATTTTTAAAAACATAATGACTCAAATTTGTACAAGAAGCATACCGCGAAGAAAAAAGAATTGTTATAAAATTCCGTGGTATACCAAAGAACTAAAGAAGCTAAAGAATCTGAGGAATAGATATCACAAGAAATTCAAAACCACGAAGTCAGCTGTTCATAAGATTAAGTACATTCGGTATGCCAAAAAATTTAAAATGCTAGGCAAGAGGCTCCATAGCAGGTTCGTACGCAATTTTGAATCTGATATTAAGGAAAATCCAAAGGCATTTTGGAACTATGTTAAATCTAAAAAAATTTTTCTGCTGCAATTTCGTTACACAGTCGGATACCCCTTTATAGTTTCCTTCAACGGGTAACTCGTTAATTAATTTTGGTGCCCTAACGCTATCACTCGATGATGTTGTTGATGGAATCCAGAACATAAAAGCATCTACACAGACTGATATTGACGGATTATCGTCTTATCTTTTTAAAAACTGTTTGGAATTGGCACTTCCTCCTACTACTCCTTTTAATTTTTAACAAATCTCTCGAGACCGGGGTGTTTATTGATGCATGGAAGGTAACCTTTATCACCCCTACTTTCAAGAGTGGTAACAAAAATAATGTCGCGAACTATAGGCCCATTGCAAAATTGTCAAGTACTTCTAAACTGTTTGAGTATATTGTGAAACAGAAAATGTATTGTGCCGTTCGGCATCTAATCACTGACAATCAGAATGGTTTTATGGCCGGCAGATCCACTGTGTCAAACTTATCGATTTTCTAGGAATTCTTTCAGCAACCACCTCCAAGTTGATGCGATATACACTGATTTCTCGAAAGCGTTTGACAAGGTTAGTCACACGACCTTGATTTCTAAATTAGCGAGTGTGGGCTTTTACTCAGTATTTTTATCCTGGGTAAAATCTTACCTAGCGCAGCGTAATTGCGTAGTCGTGATAGACAATACTCATTCTAATTCATTTGTGGCCACCTCGGGGGTACCACAAGGTAGCATTCTTGGGCCGTTGCTATTTGTTATATTTATAAAGACATCTCGGCTTGTTTCCAACACTCCAACTTTCTGCTATATGCTGATGATTTAAAGATCTTCTCAACGATCTCATATCCCTCAGACTCAGGCAAAATTCAATCCGATCTAAATAACCTCGCTACCTGGTGTAATTCTAATAACCTGCCGCTGAATGTAAGCAAATGTTTCCACGTAACTTTCTCAAAGTCGCGTTTTTCCATTCCCACATCTTATTTAATTGGTGGCTCCCGCCTCTCAAGTCTCAACGAAATTAAAGACTTAGGGGTAGTTTTCGATTCAAAATTTACGTTTACTTCTCATTTAAACTCTACAATTGCTAAATCCTGCGCAGTTCTGGCCTTTATACGCCGTTTTGGATCAGACTCCACTGATCCATATACTCTTAAGTTACTGTTCACTTCGCTCGTTCGTTGTAAACTAGAGTACGCCTGCTTTATTTGGAGACCGTATCATGAGTGCCATATTAGGAGGCTGGAACGAGTGCAAAAAATCTTTGTTCGCTTCGCGCTGCGTTCGTTTAACTTTATGGATCCGATGCCCTCATATGCACCCATGTGTGCACTTATTAGTCTCCAATCACTGCAGTGCAGAAGATCCATTCTTTCGCTGACTTTTGTCTATGAAATTATCAATGGTTCTATAGATGCCCCGTGCCTCCTCGAGAGAATCTGTTTTCACGTTCCAAACAGGTCTCTCCGTAATACTGATATATTTTATTTGAATTGTGCCCGAACCATCTCTGCCTCTAACGCACCCATATTTAGAGCGTTGTCGGAATTTAACTTCCTTTCAAATTCTTTAGCCATTGATTTTTCTTTAACTAAACATGTGTTTAAATCTGTAATTGCTAATATATTTTTATAATAAATTCTGCTTTGTATAGATTCTTTGTAACTGTATGTATTCCACGTAGTCTGTAAGTATTTATTACGTAGACTACCTTTGTAATTGATTATATAGTTAATAATTAATTACTGAAATAAAAGAGTTGAAGGTGGTGCCATTTATTATAAAAAACTTTTGAGGCAAAATATTATTTTCAAATCCAGCGACAGGGATCATGTTGAGTATTTAATTATAGAAGTTAGTGATGGATTTAGGAAATGTCTAGGTATGTGTTTACAACCCTAACAATATGTATGACCTAGGGAACATGTTCCTAAAATTGTCTGAGCTAATATACCACAACATGAACATATGGATATTTCCCGATATTAACCAAAAACTTAATTACTAAATGTTTCTTATAAATTATCTGTATAATAAATATATACCTGTAAAAGCGGTAAAAATTTAATTTGGAAAACACCCATAGTTCACAAAGGAAGTTATGCTGACTATCAAGACACGTAGTGAGTTGTATAAAGTTTGGAAGCAACATCCCACAAATGAAAACTGGAATTTGTATTGTCCAGCCAGAAATCATTCTACGCTCACAATTAGAAATTCCAAAAGACAGTACTTTATCAACCAAAAACTTGTGGAAAAATCTTAATTCAGTGGGTGTAGGATGTAAGATTGAGTCGAAATGCTATTTAGACCATGACTCCGTGAACGACTTCATTTTAAAATCGACAAGATTTAAGAATAGTGAAAATTTCCAAATTAATGAAAATGTATTATACACTTCAAAAATGAATTTCAATTTATCGCTGTAACATAAGATGATGTCGTAAAAAGTTTGTTTTCCATAAATTCCGATGCCGTTGGCGAAGACGGTATAAGTCTCAGGTTTCTGAAACTAATTCGACAAAAAATTGCTCCATCGGTGACACATATAATTAATTTTTCAATAACGGCCTCAGCCTTTCCCGCTGCTTGGAAGATAGCGAAAGTTGTTCCAATTGTTAAAAAGCCATGGGCTGTTTTGCCATTTGATTTTCGGCCGATAAGCATATTACCCGCTTTTCTAAAATCTGGGAAAAGTTATGCTGACGATGCACAAATATATTTATCTCGTCCAATTGGCTTATTAATGATTTGGTGTGCAGAATCAACGAGGATCTCGATCGCATCTCTTCATGGACGAGAGAAAATAATTTAAATCTAAACGCGACCAAAACAAAGGCCAATTGTATTTCGCATTCTTTGCAACTTGTAAAGAATTTGCCAGCGGTCATCGTACAGGGTATAACCATCAAATATGAGTCGGTTGTTGGTAGTCTAGGGCTAAAATTAATCTTGCATCTTAGTTGTAATGATCATATTAATTACATTTTATCAAAAATTTATTTTGTGTTAAGAAATGTATGGTATACAGTTGACTTTGTTCCTTCAAATGTTAAATTAATGCTAGTCAGAGCACTCCTAGTTCCTTACATTTCATTTGGAGGGCTTGTGTTTGGTAATATTGACTGCGAGTCGACGAACAAGTTCCAACTTGCTTTGAACAATTGTGCAAGATATATATTGTCGAAGCGAAAATTTTAACATATATCAGAGTTCTTTTTTATAATCCTTGACCGCAGTCTTACAAACTTCCAGAACTATCGCCAATTAATTTTCATACATATATTAATTAATAAAAACAACCAGAATACCTATTTAGAAATATATGTTTGCCGAGGTCCTGTAACCTTATCGTTCTTCGCTATAAATGTCAAACTATGGAACTCATTACAAAATTTTATAAAAAAAATTAACGCAATGCATGGCGCTTTAAATTGGCTTTGTCGGAAATTTTTTGATATACGAAAAACATTTCTCTAACTATCTTAATTTAATGTACTCTGTGTATTCTGTAACCTTTTTTTTCTACCTTCATAATATTAGAATATTGCTATACATGCATTATTATATATATATATATTAGAGCGGGTCAAATTGTATGGATGGATTTTTTTTCCATCAGGAGTATAGCAAAAACGTAATCTACAGATGATTCTAAGAAAAATTGCTGAAGACACTATGGATCTAAGTCCGATTTCGAGTCCCCCACTTTTGCTAAATAGATATTTTGCCATATGAATGTAGGGTTTGGCCAAAAAATCTTCATAGCTTCTGATAGAATTATAGGAAAAAAATTATATTGGGCTTACTTTTAAGGTATTTTACGTACGTTTCAGAATCTGTATTAATATCTATAGTGTTTTTGAATTTTAGTAGAGATATCAGGCTTGAATTATGAGAAGTTAGCCTAAAATGAGCTTTTAACTACTATATTATCATTTTTAACAAATTTCTTATGGAACATTTTTTTTCTTTACAGCTAAAAGAAGTTCAGAACATTTCCAACAACTTTCATTCAGACAGCAAAATTTTTGTATTTAAATTTAAAATGGATGAACCAAATCCTTCTACATCATCTGAATCCACTTTATCAAATATACTTGAACACGATATTATTGCATTTGATTTATCAAGTGAATTAAATAATCTGAATTTACCGTCTAATCGTGACATTTTAATATTTTATTTTTTTAAGTGATCATGCTAAAATTCAAAGTAAAATGTTTTCGCTTAAAAATTTAACTCCTCATGTAATTGATAAATTGGTTGAAATTTGGAATAAATTGAATATTCAACTAATTGATAGACGTAGTATTCTACGAAAACTAAATGTTTTAATTGAAAAATATCACGAAAGCATTAAACACAGAAAAAAAGTTCAGGAATTTACAGCATTCGTACAATCAACAAATGAATTATTTCACATTGGAAAATGTCAATGCAAGTTAAAAACAACAGAATGCTCATGCACCATTTAAAAGAATTTATTATGGACCAACATAATGATAGAAAATTTGTATTGTGATACCTGAATATATGGATGACATTGTAGAAGAAACACCTACAACAATGCCAACAGGTAGTGATGATTCAACATAAGAACCACTTGGAACAGATATGGAGACAGGTGAAGCACAAATTGCAAATGAAGCAGTTGCAGAAGTATCTGTTACAATGAAACGAGGACATTATGCTCAACGATACGATGCTATAAATTTTGCTATGAAGTGTGACAGATTCGGTGTTTCACATAGAGTTGCTTCATGTTTAGCAACATCCCTTTTCGAAGATATAAATTTTCGAGATGTTCGTGGTGAACTTGTCATAATGGATGAATCTAAAGTTGCAAGAGAAAAAATTAAAGCTAGAGATGAAGTGCTTCGTAAACGATACATAGATTCCAACATAACTGCATTTTAATGCGATGGCATAAAAAATGATTCATTAACTAGAGAGAAAATTAATGAGAAATTTCATACAATTATGGTAAAACAACCCCATTTAGTTGTTCTAAAAGAGCCTAATGCTGAATTACTTGGATATGTTAATTTGGGTGAAAAAGAAAATGCAAAACACAAATTAAAAAAATTAAATGAATTCTTTATAAGCAAAAAACTGCCAATAGATCAATTAATTGGCATATGCAGCGATGGAGAACCACCTAATACTGGAATAGAAAATGGTATTATAAGACTTTTTGAAAAGCATTTAAATTAATTACCATTGGTCATTTATTCAGAGCATTAGCACGAGTGGACCAAGAGCAGCAAATGGAAATGTATTCAAAGACATTCAAGACTGTGAAAATTTTCAGGTATACACTTGTTAAAATTATTTTATAATATTTTTTCAATCAAATTAAAATAGGAAAATTATACTAATTTTAATTGATCTAAAAAATTTACTTTTCAGGTTGTAAGTGATTTTGAACCAATAGCATTGGAAAATATTCCTGGTATGATCAGTGATGAACAAGAACGAGAATTATCTACAGATGTTAAATATTTATATCAAATGGCCAAAGCAATTTAAAATGGTGCTGTTTCAGTTGATTTAGCTAACGTAATACCAGGACCAGTTTTACATTCTCGATGGCTTACCAACGCAAGCAGGGTATTATGTTTATATAGAACAACTAATACACCATTGGAAAATTTGAAAACTGTAGCAGTTTATGTCATTAGAATTTATGTGCCAATGTATTTCAATATAAAATACTATAATTCTGTTGTATACGGCAGTGTACTTTTATCAAAGTTTATTCGTTGGACACGATACCTACCACGTAATTTACCTAATATTGTAGATGGTGTAATCCAAAATAATTCATATTACGCTCATCCATAAAACCTTTTATTAACAATGTTATTTGATGAAAGAAAAGCTATACGGAATAGAGCTATCAAAAAAAATTTTATACTATCGAGAAAAAATACTTGATCCAACTAAACTTAGAGTTTACCAAAAATATAATATCAATTTTAATGCTTCAGATTATACTGATATGATTGATCTGAATGAGGATAATTTAATATCTGAACCGGCATTCACAAGAAATATTCCATACGATCACTTGGCACAATTCTTAGATTATGATGAGCCAACACTAGATGATCCTAATATTCCAATATATATACAAAGAACAGAAAGATATGTACAATTGTTAACATCTGTTTCCAAACGTGTTATAGAAAAAAACGTGAAGGTGTTATGGCTGTTACTGCAGAAAGTCGTGAAATACAACCACGAATGGAGAGCAAAAAAGATTTTAAAAAATAATAACATAGCATTAATTTTATTTTGAAAAATACGTTAAAATGGTCAATTCTAAGTAAAAAAATTATTTTTTAAATAAATTACATTAAAATTATAAAAATTGTGTTTTTTTGCTTATTACTTGAAAATATAGGTTTTTGAACATTTTTTTCTACTAAAACGAATTCGAAAAAAGAAAAACTGTCTGAATGAAAGTTGTTGGAAATATTCTGAACTAATTTTAGCTGTAAAGAAAAAAAAATTCCATAGGAAGCTTATTAAAAATGATAATATAGTAGTTAAAAGCTCATTTTAGGATAATTTCTCATAATTCAAGCCTGATATCTCTATTAAATTCAAAAACACTATAGATATTAATACAGATTCTGAAATGTACGTAAAATACCTTTCAAGTAACCCCAATATGATATTTTTCCTATAATTCTATCAGAAGCTATGAAGATTTTTTGGCCAAACCCTACATTCATATGGCAAAATATCTATTTTGCAAAAGTGGGGGACTCGAAATCGGACTTAGAGCTGTGGTGTCTTCAGCAATTTTTCTTAGAATCATCTGTAGATTACGTTTGTGCTATACTCCTGATGGAAAAAAAAATTTTACTCGCTCTGATATATATCCATATTGTGATGTACTTTAAGGCCCGGTTTCACAATCTATACTTAAGTTTAACTTAAGTTTTAGTTAGGAAAAATCTTAGCCAAGCATAACTTAAGTTTTTACTCAAGTTTACGCTTTACAATGCATATTTAAGTTTGGAAAATATTTAACGGTGAAATACACTGCAAAAAAATTTTGGTTTACATATTTTGACAGCAGTCCTTGTACAAAAAACATAATATCGTGAAATTGTATTGCAAATTAAAAGTTTAGTAAATAATATACTGTGTTGAAATGAGTAAAGTAACACTGCAAAAAAATTTTGGTTTACATATTTTGACAGCAGTCCTTGTACAAAAAACATAATATCGTGAAATTGTATTGCAAATTAAAAGTTTAGTAAATAATATACTGTGTTGAAATGAGTAAAGAAAGATGTAATTTTGTCCCAAGTGAAATTGATTTGCTTGTCACTCTTGTAGCTAATCATAAAAATATAATTGAATGCAAGAGAACGGACGCGACGAAAATAGCAAAAAAGGAAAGGAATTTTTTAGCGAAAATCAATACAAATTTGTTATGACGAGGAAAGTACCTTTCAAATGGTCATTTTATTGGAAAAGCATATTTTTGACCGAGTAACATTGTAATTTCTTGAACTGAACTATGAATTAAATTATCTAAAAAAAATTGCATACGTCTATTATTGTGGAGGGCAAACAATCAACTTTTTACATATTCGCTAGTAGTTATTTATCAAAGAGCTTGTGGAGCTGCTGGAACTTTGATCTTCTCTAGAACGATTGTGAGGTACAGAGAGTACATTATTAACCGCACTCTCCAAATCTTCCGATAGTTGCGGAGCTACCACACCTCGAGTGTCACAGCAAACATTATGCAACACAGCAGTTGCTACAATAATGCTCTCCACTTTTTTTATGTCCATACGTAATCGAACTGATAGTATATGAAATCGGCACTTCCAGACTCCATATGAGCGCTCTACGCAGTTTCGTATGCGAATTTGGGATTCATTAAATAAGTTTTCACCAGTTTCAACCTGCGAGAGTAGTGTGATAACCCTATTCGTATTTTGGTACCCGCTGTCGGCGACAACAAGTCCGTTTTCAAACTCACCAGATTCTAGAATTCTTGCGTTTCGAAATATCATTGAATCATGCGTTGAACCCGGCCATCGAGCAACAATATCTTGTATGCGAAGCTGACTGTCGCAAAGCGTTTGAACGTTAATGGAAAAAAATCCTTTCTTATACCGGAAGAGTTCCGCATCTGCGCCGCCTAAAAAAAGTATTTCATATAAATCCTATCAACTTTTAAAATATTTTTTATATTCAAATTTACCAGGAGATAAAATCTGTATATGTGTGCAATCAATAGCTGCAAATACTCTGGGAAATTTAGCCAATTTAAAAAAATTCTTTTGACACTCTTTGTCAATTTCAAAACACAAATTTTAATTTTTGCTGTTTCACGTTATGAAATATTATTTATTCAATTTTTATCATGCATGTACAAGTAATGAGCGCGGTAGAAGAACTGAATTCCTGTTTCTTACCTTACTGCTTCTATGCCAAAAAAAAAGTTATGTACTCGTATGTGTAGAGCAATTGGAATTACTCCGTTAGGCTGGTGGCCTGATATAGTGATGAACATATCTAAGAGAACATAAAGGTTTGTTCATATTATTTAGGTTATTAGGTAGTTCAGTTTTAAGGTAATATATAAATTTCAAATACATCGTATATACGTAAAAATAATGAAAATAAAAACTGAAGAAGCATTGCTGCTTCTGAACATGCCGCCCTCCTTGAAATGTACTTCAGTATTTTCAATGATCGATTGGTAAAGGGTATAGCCTTGTTATAGCCCGTTTGTAAATTCCGTGTTGTGTTTTTATTTCGGCAACGCGATGAACTCCATCCCGACCAGGGGTTGTTGACAGGATTCGACCTAGGGACCACTTATAGGGTGGCAAATTTTCCTCTTGAACCAGTACAAGTGTATTCGGCTGTACGGTGGAAACCTTTGATATCCACTTGTGACGCTGCTGGAGTGTATGCAAATAGTCTCTTGACCATCGGCGCCAAAAAACCTGTTGTAATTGCTGCAGTCGTCGAAAACGCGACAGACGATTGTAATTGACGTCAGTCAGATCAGGCTCTGGGAAGGCAGTGAGAGGCTCGCCAATGAGAAAATGCCCCGGGGTTAATGCTTCCAAATCAGCCGGGTCAGATGAGAGCGGCGTGAGTGGGCGCGAATTTAATATTGCCTCAATTTGAGCGGTGATCGTTGTAAGCTCTTCAAAGGATAGAGTGGCATTCGCAACGACTCTGACCAAATGATAGTTTGCCTGCTTGACCGCAGCTTCCCACAACCCTCCAAAGTGGGGTGATTTCGGCGGGATAGTGCGCCATGTAATTCGATTTGTTTGACAAATATTTTGTATTTCTTCTTGATGGGCTTCACTTAGAAACAGGCGATGCAGCTCAGCCAGCTCATTTTTGGAGCCTACAAAATTTGTAGCATTGTCGGTGATGATAGTTGTGCAAAGGCCCCGTCGGGCAATGAAACGAAGTAAGGCTGCAATAAATGCCGCGGTTGAAAGATCACTAACTACCTCTATATGAACGGCCTCTGTGGTGAAACACACAAATATTGCCACGTACGCTTTTATTGGAGCCCTTCCACGAATCTGCGAGTGTATTGGGATGGGGCCGCAGAAATCAATACCAGTTGTAAGGAAAGCACGTCTAGGTTGAACTCTCTGCTTTGGAAGGCTGCCCATAAAGGGATCCGTTTTGGTGGGCTTAGTGCGAAAACATCTAATGCACCGATACACAGCGTTGCGGCAAATATTTTTCCCATCAATAGGCCAATATCGTTGGCGAATTATTGAAAGCAGTGTTTGCGGCCCAGCGTGCAAGTGCTTGTGGTGATGAGAAGAAACTAAAATTTTTGTTAATAAACTGTTTTTTGGTAATATTATTTGATGTTTGGAGCAATATTCGAGATTACTGGTCTGCAGGCGTCCACCAACTCGTATCAAGCCTTCTGAGCTCAAGAACGGATCCAGACTTCGGGTTCGGCTAGATTTTTATCAACAGGAATATTTTTAGATAAGGAATTGTATTCCGATGTAAGATGACTGCGTTGGGTGTTTCGAAGTAAAGCTTTAAGTGCCCCTTCCAGCTCGAGTGTTGTTAAGGGACCTTTATGGCGTTTGTCTGCTCACGTTCGAGCATTGTTCACAAACCGAAGGCAATAACCAATAATGCGTTCGAGTCGATGCAGCGACTCATTATGCCTTATTTCAGTTGTCAGGTCACTGTATTCTGTCTTTGCTGCTAGTAGCACAAGCTTGTTTGGTCTACGCTCGGGAATATCGTCAAACTGATGGACTAAGGGCTGCTCCCGGTGAGTTGGCTCTGCTAAGTGGAGAAATTCTGGACCATTACTCCAAAGTGATGAGTTAAGAAATTCTTCTGGTAGTGTGCCGCGAGATATGATGTCTGCAGGATTTTCCTTGGTGGTGACGTAGCTCCATTCTTCTATGCGTGTTAGTTCTTGGATTTTAGCAACCCTGTTCGCTAAAAATGTCGTCCATGTGTACGAAGGCCTTGCTATCCAAGCAAGCACAATTTTGGAATCAGTGTAGAAAAATTTGTCTTCTATGGGCATTGGAAGAATGTTTTGTAGGCGCTCAACCAGTTCTACCATTAACACTGCTGCTTGGAGCTCTAATCGTGCAATAGATGTCGATGATGCTGGCGCTACTCGTGATTTAGACCATATTAATTTGACAGCGACCTCGTTGGCACCAACACTACGCACATAACAGCAAGCACCATATGCTGCTTCACTGCTGTCGGAGAACGAATGCAGTTGTACTGAGTTATTTTTCGCTGAGGACAGTATATGTCTGGGAATTTGTAACGAATTCAGCATTTCCAGTTGCTGAACATAATTGTTCCATCGCCTGTTATAGTCTTCCGGTAGGGGCTGATCCCAGGAGATACGAATTTTCCACAGTTGTTGCATAAATATCTTCCCCAATACCGCGATGGGCCCAATCAATCCGAGGGGATCAAATATTCTTCCAAGGTCTGAAAGTACTGTTCGCTTAGTGGTTACTTCTGACTGTTTAAAGGTAAAATGGTATGTGAACGTGTCGGTAGTAGGATGCCAGAGCAAGCCCAATGTTTTCACAACGTCATTGCCACCAATTGTCATAAATGGTTCCTTGTGGTTTTCTGGAATCAGTTTCAGCAACTCGGAAGTATTCGAGCAGTATTTGCGTAATTCCATCTGAGCTGAGCCAAGCAGTCGCTGAAGATCTGACAAGAGAGTTTCGGCTTGCGCTAACGTATTTGAGCCTGTCATTATATCGTCGTCGTATGTTTCTGACAACAATGCTGAAGAAGCTGAGGGATATTTTGCGGAATTATCTTCTGCCAGTTTAGTGAGACAACGCGTGGCTAAGTATGGTGCTGCAGATGTGCCGTATGTGACAGTATTTAGCTGGTGAACCCCGAGTGGATCGAACGGATTTTCCCTCCATAGTATAAGCTGATAAGGACGGTCTTCAGGATCGACTAATATTTGCCTATACATTTTGCGTATGTCCGTTGTGAAGACGTATAGATATGTACGAAAGCGTGTAATGAAAATAGGTCAGCTTGGACAGTGGGGCCAGTCATTAAAATGTCATTGAGTGACACATTGGAACTTGTTTTTGCTGAAGCATCGAACACAACTCGCAATTTCGTGAATGAACTTTCTGCCTTCATAACACAATGGTGCGGTAGAAAATAGCAGCTATTTGACATGAAACTGCTTGCGTCTCCAAGTCTACACATATGATTTAAAGATTCATACTCACGCATAAACTGACAATATTGCTCCTTTATGAGAGGGTCTTTAGCTAATCTACGTTCCAATGAGACAAACCGCCGGTTGGCTGTGGCAAAAGAGCCGCCTAAAGAGGTTGGTGGCTGACAGAATGGCAATCGGATGATAAATCTTCCTGTCTCCGCCCGTGTTACTGTTGATGAGAAATGGGACTCACATAGCCTCTCTTCTGGCGTTATCACCTTAGTGTTACTAGTGTGCGCCTCTATCTCCCAGAATTGGCGAAGGAACTTCTCTAACGAAACCACTGATTGGGACACGCCTTTACTACACTGGAAGCTTTGCTTTGCTGTTGACGGTAGTCGCCCAGTGACTATCCACCCCAGCTTCGTATTTTGAAGGGGTGGTAAATCATTCGCCAACCGAATCTGCTCGTTGATTAATAAATCAAGATATATTTCAGCACTCAATAGCACGTCGAATTTTCGGGATCTAAAAAATGCAGGATCAGCTAACTGTAGATCGGCTGGGATATTCCATTGTGTAATATCAAAATGAAATTCTGGATGATGTCCGCCAATACGCGGTAGTATAAGAAACGTAAGGTCAGCTGAGTATGTGGACGTATTGGACTTCATTGTTGTGGTGATAGAATGGCGAGCTGTGGTGTTGTTTTCACCAATGCCGCATATTTTGACGTCAGTTAGTTGGCGTTTTATGCCTAGCTGGACAGCGAGACGCTCAGATATAAAATTAAGCTGGGATCCAGAGTCTAGCAGCGCTCTACAACTGACTGGCACTCCCCAATTGTTGACCAGTTGAATGAGTGTGGTAGCGAGAAGCACCGTGAATTTAGGAGCATGTGCTGTGGAGTTGAGAGCGTTTGCAGAAAAGCTGCTGATGAGCGAAATTGGTTGTGACTTATACACATTGAGGTTGTGTGTTGTTGCTGTATTAGCGCAGACTTCATTTGCTGTGAGTACCGTTTTGGCAGAAGCGATAGTTGATAGTTTTTTCTACTGACTTGGCTGAAGGTAATTGTCAATCAGTTGGAGAATTGCTACATTGAGCTGAACTGTTAGCAGGGAGTGTATTTACAGAAGAGGTGCTGCTATGCAATAGGGTGTGATGGTTGCTTTTGCAGGTTCTGCATTTTTCTGAGTCGCAATTTAAGTGCGTATGGCCTGGTTTGAGGCAGTTATTGCATAAATTTCGCTGAAGGATGGCGTCAAACCGCTGTTTTGGGGTCAGAGCCAAAAACTTCCGGCAGCGATAAACACTATGGTTTGTGCCATTACAAAATGTGCACTCCCAATGAGGCCTTACATGCCCTGTAGCGGCAAATGATGATCGCGGCTGTGTTGGACGACCCTGTGCTGAGCCCTTATTAGAACCTTGCGCTGTCTGTGACAGTACCTTTGGCCGCTGAACTGACGTCCTTTCTTCCAAATGGTCGCAACGTTTTTCGAGAAACCTGAAAAGCTCATCGAGGGTGGGGAGCCGGTCAGTTGGACACTCATCGTTCCATTTTTCAAGAGTTGCATTGTCAAGTTTCAACAATACTAGCTCAATCACCAAGTCATCCCAATGTGCTTCTGGTCTCCCCAATGATGATAAAGCTCTTAATTGTATACTTACCGAGTCAATTAAGTCTCGGAAAGCACTTGAGCCAACTTTTGACGCAATTGAGGGTGTATTGAAAAGTTGTCGTATATGCTCCCGTACGATGATATTGCGGCGCTGATATCGCTCTACAAGCAGCTTGAGTGCAACGCTGTAGTTTTCAGCGGTAACCTCCATTGACTGTATTCGACGAAGTGCGCCATCTCGCAAGGAGAACCGTAAATAGTGGAAACGGGTGACGTCATCAAGCGCAGCGTTTCGATGTAACAAAGCAGAGAATGTTTCGTAATATGACAACCACTGAGTGTAATCTCCCGAAAATGTGGGCACAGGAATTTCAGGCAGCTTGAGTGCCTTACCCCGAAATGATCCTTTCTGATCATCTCCTCCTGTCAAGCTTTTAGTTTTAAGCTTGATGTTATTTGCTGCAGTCAAAATCTTTGGCCGTAGGGAAAGGTAAAGCTCTTCATACTGTGGACGAACAGAATCTGTGTCACCACCTTCCAGCTCCTCTAAAAGAGTTTGAATGGGTTGAAAGTCTGTATGGTATTTTTCAAGTGCTTGCAGACTTGTATCAAGTTACTCCACCGATGCGCTGGCCAAATTACTATCAGTGAACTCCTTCATGCGTTGTTGTTGCCCAATGACTGTAGCACGTTTTATTTTTAATTTTGCGATTTTTGCTTCGGTCATACTGAAGGTTGTTGAAGGTTATGATGAGATAATTTGGCTGCCAGCAATTTGTTGTTGCGCATGTATTGCTGAAAGTGCCGCTAACTTGCCTAGTGGGCTTCTGTAGAAGTCTCAAATAAATGAAGACAGTCCAAGAAATTTTATGAATGTCTTAACGAATTTTCACAAAATATGACACCGATGGGCCTTTGCGATCAGTATTTCGCGGCACGGGTTTTTTTTTTTTACATATATACCTATACAAAATTGTGTACAACCGCGATTTACTTTCAAGTTGCCCTTTTTTGCTTTTAATTGTGATACCGAACTCGTTATTAAGCAAACTTAAAACTCCAGGACTTACGTGTCCTGTCACGGTCGCCAATGTCAATTTCAAAACACAAATTTTAATTTTTGCTGTTTCACGTTATGAAATATTATTTATTCAATTTTTATCATGCATGTACAAGTAATGAGCGCGGTAGAAGAACTGAATTCCTGTTTCTTAGCTTACTGCTTCTATGCCAAAAAAAAGGTATGTACTCGTATGTGTAGAGCAATTGGAATTACTCCGTTAGGCTGGTGGCCTGATATAGTGATGAACATATCTAAGAGAACATAAAGGTTTGTTCATATTGTTTAGGTTATTAGGTAGTTCAGTTTTAAGGTAATATATAAATTTCAAATACATCGTATATACGTAAAAATAATGAAAATAAAAACTGAAGAAGATAATTAATAATCCTTCAGGTATTATTGAGAAAGATAAGCACAAACCTGCCAGTTTAATGCTCTATATCATCTTTAATTAATCTGAGGACATTCCAAGCAGTTTGTTAACTCGAAAGCGGTCGCGGATATCTTTTTTATCGTGTAGTTCAAAATATTGTGGACGCTCACAAATTATTTTTGATCTCCTTAATACAATAATATTTAGCACCTCCTCATATTCCGAGTCACTGTTTTCATCGCTACTCCAATCAAAGTCCATATTTTAATAAATTTCTTTAAGTTTTCTCAACCAGATTTTCGTAACTGTATTTTGCAACATATAATCAGCTGTTTATAAAGATAAGAACAACTTAAGTCGTCAAAGTTGGAGACTTAAGTTCAACTTAAGTTCAGCTAAAAACTTGTTGGTGAAACGCAAAATCTTAAAGTATACTTAAGTTCTCCTTAAAAATGTATTGTGAAACCCGCCCTAAGAGACAATAGTCTCACTTGTACAAAATGGTTAAATAAATTGAATTGAATTGAATTATAGAATCTTTGTGTATGCCCGTATGATTGACAGTTGACGTTTATTTGAAAGCTGGCCGAAAATCAAGTTTAAAAATAAGCAATTATAAAATTAAAATATTTTAAAATATTTGTTTGGTACGGGTGGTGCTGAGCACGTATAACCCGGAACGCAACCTGTGAGTCGTATATTTTACAATATGGACCCGATGTTGATCACGGTTATTCTAAAAATTGTCATCAAACTCTTCTGAAGATATGCATGGTATAATGGGGCAGATCCTCTGTGGTACATGACATAATCGACCACATGCAGCTCGCTGACCTTTGCCTAGTATTTATATTACGACTGCTGTACACCGCACTATTTTCCTGTAGGCTGATATTAATTCAATTAATATTAATTTACAAATTAATTACAATTAAGACGTAAAAATGTTGTTTACGAGGCATAGGCCGCTACACGTCCCAATCCTCGTTATACATATATACATATATTTCCTGAATTTTACATACCTTTCACTATAACGCATGTATTCTATTATACAAGGTGGCGCAAAAGGAAGCTTCCGATGTTCAGCATATCGGTTGTGGCACGTGCAGTGTGTGCTGTTGCACCGTCTTGTTGGAACCACATGTTTTCCAATCCCAATTCATCAAGTTGCGGCAAAAAGAACTCGTTGATCATTGCTCTGTAGCGCTCACCATTCACAGTAACCGTTTGGCCCCGACCGATTATTGGTCAAATAAATAGTCAGCAATATTCCGCGTTCTGGAGCAGTGTAGCGTAACATTGTTTATTAACGTGTATTTCGCATGTGTTTACTACACAAATGTCAAAACAGAACTGACTTTAGGGGCCAATCGCAAAATTTATTGCATTTCCTGATAGGAGGATTAGTTTTGCGCCACCCTGTATCATATTTAATCATCTCAACTCATGAATTCACCTTAGTGATTAAATGTAACGATTTTGGACGTGTGGCAACCTCTGTCGCGTAAAACACCCCATACCCATTCAGCATGATCGCCAGCTGTCATGTGGGCGGCTATCCTTCTTTTTATCTATGCTCATTGTTATTGTTTTTCACCGGACTCTTTTGTGCGAATGCGATTTTTCTGCTAAATAATAAACAAGAACCAACCCAAATATTGCTATCGATTTTCAAATAAAGTTTTTTGAGTTGCGATTTAAATATTGCGAATGTGAAGTACAGATAGAAATTGTGCCATATTTTTTCTCCTTCACGCTACTTTTCTTGAATTTGTACAAAATATATATATATATATATATAAACTTTATTGTGTACTATGACACTTAACAGAAATACCGTTTAATAAAAGGGGTTTTGCAATTCGTTTCTCGGTTCTTCTCGTAAAATATTAATTAAGATTTACAAAAAGTAAAAGTGATAGGCTCTGCACAATACTTCTACATCTTTACAATACCAAGAAATAGTACGTGACTCTATAGGCGGACCCGATAGCGCCAATCGTCAACCCCAGGAGTAAGGATTCCCTCTTAGTGTGAGTACCATCAAATTAACCATAGTCCTTCTTCGCTATTGAAGGAACTAGCCCTAACCATAAATTGGAGTAGTAATAAATTAGTTATAATTTCCAAACGTAAATCCCTTATTGCGAAATTTCTCACATATAGAGTTCTACATAAAATTCCCAATTACGGTAGAATTTTACCTACACAGAGCCACTAAAGTGGGCCAGTTCACCGATCCGACAACACAAAACATGTTTATTTCTTGTCCCAAAGCGTAAAACAAACCTCCAGGAAAATAAGTTAAATCCCAATTACATAGTGTGTCAGTATTGGTTCGTACATTTTATTTCTGAAAATTATAAATTGTCCCCAAACTACTGCTCACTAAAGTATACGCATTCCCACATATAAATAAAGTCGTTAAAGTCCATAGGCGCATATCTCCCTTCAACAGTGATACAAGACTGCTCAATCCCCCATCAAATTTTTTTTGCTAATATCAGGTTCAACATTTGTTATTATGTTTTTATTGTGTATATTTTCTTCTTGCCTACTTTTCTGCCTTAATCCTAGTGGCTCACTATCTTCATTTTTGTATCTCTTTTATTATTTCTGATTTAATTTGTGTAGGTTTCTATATGTATCTAAGCTAGTTTGGTATCAAAGCGCAGTCAAGGAGTTGTTTTGAGGTCTAACAATTGCTTGCGTTCTAGAGGCAATGACAGCACACACAACAAGATACGCTTACTAGTTAAGCAAAGAAGTGGATTGAAAATATGCCATCTTGACGCACAAAGCCTACCACCGAAAATAGATGAGTTCCGACACATTTTCGAATAATCAGAAATTGATGTTATGTGGGTTTCTGAGACTTGGCTCTTTGCGTGGCACAGTGATACAGTATTCTGCTTTGATGGCTATAAGCTTTTCCGTGCCGATAGAATTGGGCATGGGGGTGGGGTTGCTGTATTTGTTAAATATGGTTTGTGTTGCAAAATTAAAGGTACACCTGAGCCGTCGTCCTCAATAGAGGACGTTTTTGTTGAAATAACTTCTCAACATGATAAAATTCTTACAGGTTGTGTCTATAGGCCGAATAAATACGTACATTTTGACAAATTTATTAAAGATATTACTTTAAGCTTTAATAATATTATAATTGTTGGTGACTGCAACAGCGACTTGCTCTTTTCCCAGTTAATACCTCCACTCCTACACACTTTACCCACTTTTTCGTTAATGAGATTTCAAAAACTTAACTATATGATCCTAACTTCTCCAAACACGACCTTATTTTTATCTCATATGAGTTTAAATATACATAAAACGTAGACACTTACTCATATAGGGACTCATATAGATTACGGCCAGCTCGAAGCAGCTGTTGCCGGTATTCCCTGGGAATCGGTTTATGGGTTACATTGTCCTAACGAGAAGGTTATATTCCTTCAGAATAATATAAACGCACTTTATGACCAGTACGTACCCATTGTCACGAAATCCATTAAAAACCGAAAGCGGCCGTGGTTCAATACTTATATAAAGGGGCTTAATCAAAAACGCAACATAGCTTATCGCCAGTGGAAACGTTTTAAGTGTTCTGTAACTTACGATGTCTTCAAGGCCCGTAGGAGAGAAGTCACAAGAACCATCAAGTTGCAACAGCTCGAATATTATGAATACCAGTTGAGCAAGGCGGCCGCCGTGGTGTGAAGGTAGTGTTGCCGGCCTACCACACCGAAGGTCCATGGTTCGAGCCCTGGTACAGGTAACATCAAAAGTGATTTGAAAAAAGTTTTTCAAAACGGGGTCGCCCCTCGGCAGTGGTTTGGCAAACTCTCCGAGTGTATTTCTGCTATGACAGGCTTCTCAGCAAAAAATTCGTCTCCTTTGTAGATGCCGTTCGGAGTCGGCAAAAAACTGTAGGTCCCACCAATTTGTAGGGAAAATTCAAATCGGCACACCACAAATTGGAAGAGAAGCTTGGCGCAAAAATCTCTTAGGGGGTTTATGATGATATACCTGTTGTATATCGCGCCATAGAGAGAGAGAGTTGAGCACAGCAGTAGGATCGAAAAAAACATGGAAACACATTCGGGAAATAGGTATATGCAATAAAGTTAACGTTATTCCGGAAAACGTTGACTTAAACGAGCTAAATGACATGGAAGGTATAGTGAGCATTTGTGTGATGCGATTCCGGGCTTTTCGGTTTCTTAGGATGAAATTTAATGCCACTGGTCTAGACGGAGTTAATCCCAAATTTTTTAAAGCTGTACTTTCTAAAATTTTACCCTTTGTAACTCATGTCTTAAACTCCGTTTTGACCACATATGTTTTCCCTGGTTGTTGGAAGGTGGCTAAAGTCATACCAAGTAAAAAAACCTAACGGAAATTACAGGCTCATCGCCATATTGCCTTTTTAACCAGATCAAATCATTTCAAATTCGTTACTAACTCGTAAATGGCAACCAAAAAGGCAACCAATCTGGTCCATCAAAAGATGTACAACTGATTTAATTAAAGTAGCAGACGATATCCGTCTCAATGTTAATAACAATCTGGTTACACTCTTAGCGCTTTTGGCCCATTCTAAAGCTTTCGACACAGTAAACCACGCTCTCCTAAACCTTAAGGCAAAAATTTGTTTAATTTTCCACCCCCAACGTTGCATTTAATAAATTCGTACCTTAGTGATCGACCGTAAGCTGTATGTGTCGGGACCAATATATCTAATTACTTACCTATAGTGAAGGGTGTTCTACAAGGTTCAATTCTCGGTTCTTTGCTGTTTGTGTTGTATGTTAATGACCTACAAAATGTGTTAAGATATTGTGATATTCATGTCTATGCAGACGATGTGAAATTATGTGTCAGCTGTCCTTTGCTGTCTGTCAATAGTGTCTTAATACTGACTTGGAACATGTTAATAAGTGGGCAAATGATAATGGCTTACTACTTAACCCAAATAAATCGCAATGTATAATATAATGTATAATAATATAAGAAGACATTCTTACTTAATGACGTCGACGATGTTAAACTAAATGATTCTGTTGTCAAATTTTTAGACACTGCCGAGAATCTCGGAAATGTTTTTAATCGCACTTTAACATGGAATAATCACATTTACATTGCAGTAAGCAAGGTTTATGGCATGCTTCGTTTCCTTTGGGCCACTCAGAATTTTACCCCAGTGGAAAGTTGACTGCTCTTAGCTAAAGCTTATCTGTTACCAACATTCCTATATGGACGTGAGCTGTATGCTAATTTTGATAGTCTGTGTCGTAGCAAACTTAATGTGCTCTACAATAATATTGCTAGGCACGTGTATGGTATAAAAAGGTTTGAGCACATATTAATTTTTGCTAAAGAAATAATATCAATAAATTTCGATAATTTACTAAAGTTGAAGTGCCTAACACAGATCATCACATTTAACCTTATGGAACGCCTTTAATTTAGCAGATCAGCTCGCTCGCTTAACCTAAAGTCAATGAGATACAGCTGTCTAGTAAATGATCGCCAGTTCTTTATATTAGCTGTTCGCCTTTGGAACGCTTTGCCTCAAAAGCTCAAAGTTATACAAAATAACTTTTGCCAATAAATCAATAATATGAACCTACACTTTCTACTCTTTTATTCTTGCACTCTTTATTATAGATCCTTCTACCTATACTTCTACCCTAACCACCCTTAATAATTATTAAGTGTTATACTTAATTCTAATTACATATATTGTTATTCTTAAGTTTATTATAAGTTCAAACACTGTAAAGTAACTTAAGGTTGTGTGTTTGATTAATGAAATAAATGTGTCGAAAAAAGTACTTTATTTCGTCTTGTTTAATTTTTTTTGGCGAGGTCTCTTCGGCTTAGCTCTCTAATATTATAATTTTTAGTGATATTTATGTTGGCCAAGCTTTTAGTTTTTGGGCTCTGCGCCCGTACTGTAGTTAAGGAAATACAAAGTTTTCTTTTTATTTCCATCATCAACAGTAGCAGACATCGTGTTGGATAAAATCATTGGCGATAGCATCGCTGAACTAAAATCGAAGGACATATCAAATAGGTAGACGATATATTAGCATTAGTAAACACAAAGGACGTTGAGGAAATGCTTAGAACACTAAATCTTCAACATAAAAAATCCAGTACACCAAAGAAGTCGAGAAGCCCCGAAATTACATTGAGATTACAAAAGGAAACACGAACTGCTACTGCAAATTTATAGCGTCTAAGTGATGAGGAGTACAGAATTAAAACCAAGAAGAAAATTAATACATGTTGCAAGAGAACACATACCCTTATGTCCTGACTGAAATGTTAATAACAACAACGATCTACAAATTAAAAAAAACCCCGAACCAGGTTTAACTGAAAACAAGACATTAAACAAAATTATGAACAAAAAAACAATACAAGCTTAACATAGAAACCACACTGCACTCAAGGCAAAATATTTACACAAACAAAGGCAGAATAGACAAATAACAACAACACAACGTAGTATATAAAATTTACAACGGAGAATTTGGCGAAATATGCAACAAAATATACCTTGGTACAACCAAGCAAGCTTTGGAAGCAACAACTACAGCATTGGGCCAGTACTTAACGAGCAAAAAACATATAGCTGATTTTACAAATGATTTCTTTTTGTTTTGCATTGTATTGTGTTTTATGTTTTGATGTAATTTTAATTTTTAACTGACAAAAATATGTAAGTTATTTTTTTTTAATGTTGACGGTAATGGAAATTGTTATATAATTTCTATCTTGGGCCAATGTTTAAAATACTTGTGGGCTTTTGAGCTTATTCGGCCGATAATTTGAAGACAAAAACGCGTTTCGATGCATCACCGCATCTTCTTCAGGGAGATTCTATATTTTTTCACATGAAAATATATAACATAAAACAAAACAAACATTAGCAATTAGTTTCAATCAAAACACATAACACATTTTTAGACATTGCACTTACATTCAACATTTGAAATTTACATAAATAAATATAATTACTAAAATTTAAACATTTACATATATACAGCACAAAAAATAAATTCATATTTTTGCATCCACTGTCATCGAATGCCTCGTTTAAATGATGTTATTGCTGTGGTGTGCGTAGTTTATTTTATCGACGTCTTCTTTGTAGTTGACCGCGCTGTTTATTCTCTGCTGTATGCGCAAGCTTTCCAACGTCATTCTCGTGCGCTCTCTTCTCTCAATGTCTAATATCTTAGTGTTTTCGAAGTCCGCTGTGTGTGCTTTATTCGTCAAATGCTCTGCTAGTGCAGTGGCTGTTTTTTTGTTTTTGGCATCTAATCGGTGTTCGTTTATTCTTACTTGTAGACACCGTTTGGTAGTACCAACATATACTTGGTTGCAGTTTTCTTCTGCGTTCCCATTACATTTGATCTCATAGACTACATTGTGTTGTTGTTCTTTGTCTATTTTGTCTTTTGTTTGTGTAAATATTGTGTTCAAGGTTTTATTAGGTTTATGTGCAAATTTAATGCTGTTGTTCCTTGTGATGCTACCTAGCGTTTTGTTGTCCGTCAGCCTTGGTGTGTATGTAACACCTGTGTATATTTGTTTTTCGTTTTCTCTCCTATTTTCGGTGTTGGTTGGCGCGCAGTTAGTTTTGTTAGTTATTGTTGTGATCCATTCGTTTATTAATTTATTAGGGTAACCATTCTTATACAAGATGTTTTGGATTTTTTTGATGTTAGTTGTTATGAACTCCTGTTCACTGAGGTCGAAAATTTTCTTTATAAAGTTTAATGCCGTGTTCTTCTTTTGCATCCATGGGTGGTTCGAATGATAGTTTATCATTCTGGATGACGATACGGCTATGGCATACCAATTCGTTTTTATTATGTTGTTAGATTTGATGATCTCCATATCTAAGAAGGGTAACTTATGGTTTTCCTCTTTTTCTGCAGTAAATTTAATCTTCGTATGCTGGTTGTTTAATATTTTTAGTATCTCTTCCGCGTCTTTGGTCTTGATAATTGCAAAAATATCGTCTACATATTTATTTATGTATTTGATATTTATGTCTTTTAATTTGAGCTCCTCAATGCTGTCGTCAAGTATTTTGTCTAAAACTATATCAGCTAAAGAAAAGATTAGACGAACGTGATTTATGTTTGGTTTTGGAAAGTCAATCACAATTTACGAAAAATATGACAATTTTTACGGAACAGCAACTAAACACAAAAATACGATCACACGTTGCGAAAAACTTCGAGTCATTTGGATTACGAAGCAACGAGGACTGGTTTGTTAACAATACGGATATAAAGGAGAAAAAAGAAAAAACTTTCGTTTTTGTCTTCAAATTATCGGCCGAATAAGCTCAAAATCCCACAAGAAATTGTTATATGTTTTCATCAAAATAAAAAGGAGACTCTCTGAAGAAGGTGCAAAACAGCACCGAAACGCGTGTGAGGAAGAGGAGGACATTGTTTTGCCTTACTAAAATTTAAAAATCAACCATAAATTTTTAGTTATTGGAATTTTTTTTTGAAGTCATCTTCCAGCTTTTTGCACATAAAAATAAACGTTTTTACATGGTGAAAAATAAAGTAACGAAATTCCAAAAATTCAGGGCAATTTATAAAATTATATTATTAACATTACTGTGATGGATTTTGATGGTCTACAAAACTGTGTTTTCTGGTTTAAAACTTGTACATATCTTCAAAACTATAGCACTGTCAGAAATGACAAGTTTTAATCATCTATATATTTATCCGCTAACACTTCTTCTCATATATATAACTAATATATAATACATCTATTTTACTTTTTTCAAAATTGCTTGACTGATACTTTATTATAAAGAAACGAACGCATGCAAGGCCGATATATACACTTTTAAATTACTGGTCTGAAATCACGCATTTTCTATCTCTATCTCTATGGCGCGATATACAACAGGTATATCATCATAAACCTCCTAAGAGATTTTTGCGCCAAGCTTCTCTTCCAATTTGTGGTGTGCCGATTTGAATTTTCCCTACAAATTGGTGGGACCTACAGTTTTTTGCCGACTCCGAACGGCATCTACAAAGGAGACGAATTTTTGCTGAGGAGCCTGTCATGGCAGAAATACACTCGGAGAGTTTGCCAAACCACTGCCGAGGGGCGACCCCGTTTTGAAAAACTTTTTTTCAAATCACTTTTGATGTTACCTGTACCAGGGCTCAAACCATGGACCTTCGGTGTGGTAGGCCGGCAACACTACCTTCACACCACGGCGGCCGCCATTTCAGATCAGTATAAATGGGTTATTAATGAACTTTGTGTAGACTTTGAAACTTTTAAAATTGGATGCTTTGCCGGATCGAGGTCAATTAGTATGAAATAAAAAACAAATAAAATCACTTTGGTATACTCCTGCATACATTAAATTGTACACGTCTATTCGCTGTGACGTGAAGCTTTCTAGTAGAAAGTTTTTACCATGGTACAAGAAAATCAAGGTATTTCCACTTTAACGTAAACTGTGTTGGTTGTCATTCGCATCTTTTGTCAGTTTTTTTTCTGGAAATATTTGTAATATTCAAGGGGATGCCCATACAACTGCTTTAACATTTCTAAATGGTACAAATTATACATCTCTGATTCCAAGTCGGCCGCCGTGGTGTGAAGGTAGTGTTGCCGGCCTACCACACCGAAGATCCATGGTTCGAGCCCTGGTACAGGTAACATCAAAAGTGATTTGAAAAAAGTTTTTCAAAACGGGGTCGCCCCTCGGCAGTGGTTTGGCAAACTCTCCGAGTGTATTTCTGCCATGACAGGCTTCTCAGAAAAAATTCGTCTCCTTTGTAGATGCCGTTCGGAGTCGGCAAAAAACTGTAGGTCCCACCAATTTGTAGGGAAAATTCAAATCGGCACACCACAAATTGGAAGAGAAGCTTGGCGCAAAAATCTCTTAGGAGGTTTATGATGATATACCTGTTGTATATCGCGCCATAGAGAGAGATTCCAAGTCTACATATATATTTGTATTTCGTTAATACTTAAATAATAAATAATAAATACTTAAATAATAAAAATTAAACATTTGCAGGGGTTTTTAACGCAGAGGCAAAGCTTTTCATGTTCTTGCAACGCGATTTTTAGCTTTACTCTCATGTTGTCACAGCGTAGAAATAAGTTCGGAAATAGCTTACCGTCAGAGAAAGCGCCAAATAATAACAATAAAGTCAATTTTTTAGCAATTATGTTATAATTTTTTTCATTTTTTTTGATACATTTTCCTTTTTATTTTGATTATATTTTCTGTTTAAATATCGTATTCTAAAATACGCCCTACCCAAAACAAATCTTTAAAAATTGTATCTTCTAAATTTACAAATTTTGCAGTATGATAAATTAAATTTTTATTATTTTTATTTTATATTTTATTTTTTGTTATTTTTTTAAATATATAAATGTTTCTACACTTAAAATGTGTACTTTTTTTTAATTTAGGTAATTTTTAACCCAATATTTTACTGTTTGTGACCTGCCTGAAACCAGCTGACAAATTAGTTATTATTTTTTTGAGACAGCTTACTGAATATCAAATTGTCTCTGACCACAAAATGTCTCTATTAGTGACTAGATACTGCTTACAGAATTCACCTATTCAAGGCCTTGTCAAGGCGAAGGAGAAGAAGTGGAACTACCTTTATTTGTTTGTACCATGGCTTCTCCTGTCGTTTTGTTAGTTAGTAAGTGTATATATAGGTGTGCGCAATTGTCAGTGTCTGTTTTGTAATTCAGTCGAATGTTCGCCGTTGTGTTAATTATATGCAGCATTTTCAGTGTAAAGCGCTTGCTGTAGATTTATTCTTGCTGAAGAATATTTTCTTTTATTAAAATTAGGAGAGTGGCGGCTAGCTGTACAGTGGGTCATGAGTACAGTTTTTTAGTATGTAAGTGTGAGCATTGTTTGGCATTTGGTTTGTACTGGGACAGTCTTGTTTTTAACCTCGATTGTGTTGTACCTATGTAGACGCGACTACGTGATTCGTTTTTATTACCATTGCACGGGATTTCATAAACGACATCACTTTATTCCATATGAGGTATTTTTGACTAAGTACTGTTGAATATGTCTTTTAGCGTGTTTTTGGGTTTATGGGCTATTTGAAAATTATTTTCTTATAGCAGTAAGACTTTGCTAACCCCTCTGATAGTTAGAATAAGTATGTTACGGACTTGAAAGTCGCAGGTTTCCCTCTTCTATGTTGTTGGTTATAGGTATTTGTTTTCCTTATCAACTTTTTCTTTTTGTTTAGGCCACTAAGCTAAATATTTAAATGAATACGGGTGATCCGCCTTAATGTCAATGTCACTCAACCTTATACGTGTACTTTTTTCCACTAAGCCCACAAAACCTTCGTATGAAGACCCTCAGGCGTGTCTATGTTTTAGTCGGCGAAAGGATGGTTACCATTCTTCCGAGATAAACTCAACCTGTGTCAGGTAAAGTACTTTATCCTTTGTATTGCAATTAGCCTTAGCCGACATTGTATTGAATTATGAAACTTTAAATAAAAATTTTAAATACTGTTGTTAATTCTTTTCTTTTCGTCCATTTTTCTCTTATAACGACAAGTGCTAACTGTATTGGTATATTCGGAAATAGCGAGACCATGTCAAAAGAAGTAATTTTTCATCGTCACAAATAAAGTCTAATGTATTTTTTATATTCTATACAGAGTTCGTCGTAATTTTTACGATATACTTGCATAGCCCGTACGAGGGCTGCGCATATCGGTCTTAGTGGTGTGCCTTCTTTTTGCAACTTAGGGGTCCATAAATCCTTGTTGGCAGTGCAAAGTTTTACTGAGGGTATATTTTTCCGTATCCGAAGTAATTCCGGTTTTGAATCGACTATCAATTTGTTTTTGTTGCGTAATCTCGTTGTTGGATCCTGTCTTTGAACTCTATATGTCGATCAGTCATTGAATATATCTGTAATTTTATTATTGTAATCATCGGCTTTCATTACCACTATTTGGTTTAGTTATCGCTCGTCAATATTTTTATGTTTTCATTTTGAAATTTCCGCGTTCATTCCACTGTGTCTGTTATTTCACTATCTATTGCACTTTGCCTGTTTGTTGTTGTGTGCTCTTTTATCAGTAGAGATAATTTTCTTCGCGCCTCTTTCTGTTCTTCTTTTTCATTGAAAGTCTGTATGAGATCCTCTTCATCCGCGATATATTTGAAAATTTTTTTTTATTTATTGGTAATCCAAACTTTGGGCCCTTTGCCAAGAGCGCTTTTATATCTTCAAGGAATTCCACATTTGGTTTGTTTGCAAACCAATCTACCTGCTGGTTGTGTCGTAGTTTCTCATGGTTAGATACTTGTCGTGCTTTTAGTTTTGCTGTTAACTTATTTTCAATATTTTACTCCCTTTCAATAAATTCTTGTAAATCTTCAGTTGTCAGCTATTTCTTAAGCTTTAATGATATTTGTCCCATCCGTAGATTTTATCCTTTCAATAAGTTATGATTACGTTTTATAAGTAAGCTTAATATTTTTGTGTGATAATAATGTATGTGTCGGTCTAAATATCTGTCTATGTCGGGACGTGTGTCACTGTCAAATACAAATACTTATTTACTTTTGTAAAGTAGCGTTACAATAATACGACCCTCACTGTAACTTCACTTAAGCCTAAAAGCATGTAATAACTGCTCGACACAAACACAGCTGATCCCCAGCAACAACGGCATTGTGATCACCGGCAGCCAGCACAAATTCATACACAGGCAAATAACACACCATGACAAGCGGTGAAATTCTCTACCATTTCATAACCGTCCCCATATAAAGGAATGATTTAATAAATTTTGAATTATTCACTCCAGGTGAGTCAGCGGCAGTTGCCTCCTTTTGGCTTATCGCTCCGCTGACTGGCGAAGTGGAACGGTCGTGCTGCTTCGGCGGCGTACTGGCGTTCCTCCTAGCCCTGGCCCTAGCTATGGGACGGGTTGCGGGTCGTCGGGGGTGCAGTTGTGCTTTAAACGCAATGTTCCCCCACGACCATCAAACCGTACTACATGGCATAGACCCGGTACCCCGCCGCCCCTCTCTCCTGACACCTACAAAGATAGTGTGCGAATACGAGCGGGGGACGGAGGTGTCCAGCGAGGGGCCAGCACTTTGTAGTAGTCCCTCCGTTTTGGTTGGGTGAGTCGGTGGAGTTGTTGCTTTATGGCTTTTCGCTCCGCCGACTAACTAAGTCCAAAGACCGTGCCGCTCCGGCGGCGAACTGATTTCCACAAAGCTCTGGCTCCGGGGTAGACCGATGGGTGGGCAAGGGGTAATAGCGCTGTGCCTTTAGGGTGCACCTCCCTTCAGCACTCCGACCGGCCTACGAAGTCCTAGCTGGAACAACCCTGCCCTCCATTCAGCCACCTATGTAGCGTGCGCTGATGGAGGCAGTGGTGTTCAGCCACAGAGCCAGCTCCCTAACCGGATTCACTCCAGTCTCTTTTAAGAGTACCGCCCTTGGAATACCGGCACAGAGAGACAACGTCAGGTAAATCACCCGCCTATTGACCCGCTCCGCTATCCCCGCCTCTACAGACTTCCGACCCGACGCTCGTTGCTCCGCCGCGCTACTTCGCTCCCAGTAACGTAATCTGCTACCCCCCTACAACGCGTTCAGGCCGTGTGTGTGTTAGATCTTAATACACATATATAGTGTTATTTCTTAGTAGGGTTAGTGGACCTCTGCTGACCTAGGACAGACTGAGCTTTGCCTCAGCCTTCGACAAAACCCAACTCATACATTTATTTATGTGGTTTCTAATAAAGAGTTCGCTATATTTAAAACGAAAATTACAAAAAAAAACAGGTAAATAAATATACTAAAAATACAAAAACAACTAAGAAAAGCGCTAGCATCAGCTTTGCCGAAGGCATGACACCTTTCGTGAATATGCATCACGGTTTTAATTGTCCGATCCCCACTTACTAAGTACAAACTCTACAAAATTTGATGGTCTTACCTTGTCAGTTTAAAGATACATAGCCTAAGCCCCGCGGTGTGTTGTGTGGGGTCCATACGATATATTGGTCAAATCTGGATAATTGCATATGTAATAAGTACGCCAGCTAACAAATTTTGAGTTCCTCGTAATTAAAGTGCAATAGAGCCTAACCCCCATTTATCGGAACAATCAATTGTATGGGAAATATATGTTATGTACGTCCGATCTGGCTGATTTTTATTTGTCACATCCCGGATATAATATGTACCAACCCTGCAACATTTTCCGTTCCTAGCTTTTTAATTGCAAACCGGTTTATCGAAACAATCGATTGTATGCGAGATATGGGAGCGTTGTATTGGTCCGATCTTGCTGGTTCCGACAAATGATAAAACCATTTTGAATTTGGGGTATATTATTTTTGTATACATACAATCCAAGCGATCGAAATATTTTAATTCTATCGCTTATTATTTGCTTTCCGTATATCTCGAAAGTTTTATTGTGAACAAAAGTAGTTCAAACTTAAAATTTTTAGGAGACCGCAATCAACGTAATCATGTTGGAATTTTAGGGCAGAAGAGTGGAACATGTGTTGTACTTTTGATAACTTTATTCAGAGTAAGAAATTTATGTATGTTATACGAATACAAAGTAGAGAAGTAATAGCAAAAATGAAAGCAAAACATATGACAATGAATAACAGGGTTGCCATTTGAGTTTTAAATTCAACACTCCTCCTCAAATCTGGTATTCATTCCCAAATTGTATATAGCTTAACATTTGGAAATTTGTTTATGTTATTTCAAACCTGACAAATTTACAAACTTGTTATGTAATTGTGTGACGGACTTTTCCTTTCAAGCCGGGGTTAAGCTCAGTCCGTCCAGGATTCCTATGGAGTAGAGAAGAATCTCCTACCGCCTCCTTTAAAAGAGGAAAACCCTGTTTAATAAGTTTTATCCAAATGTATGTTCGTTTAGGTAATTCAGTGTTACTTTATTCAACACTACTTCTGATATGGCGAGGCTAGTAGAACCCACCGCGTATGCCTTAATAATACCCTGCTCTACTAAAGATCGCGGAGGTAGCAAACCACCACTAACCTTCCCGACAGCGGAGTTAGAAAAACCCCCACTGTGTATAAATCTTCTAAAGGTTGCGGAGGTATGAAACCACCACTAGCCTTTCAAACAGTAGAGTTAGAAAAAGCCCTACTGTATATAAAATGTAAAGTTCGTGAGTTATAAAACCCCATGAACTTCTTTCACCGCTGGGCAATACGTCAGCAGGCTACTATGCCTATCTAGCTTCTCCCTGACTTAGCGAAATTTTCGCCCTTTTATACTTGTCCGCGCAGGCGGACAGTTATTTTACAATAAAAAATCCTAATCCTAGGTTATTACATTATTTACCGTAGCTCGATATATATATACAATATGATTTTTGTAGGAACGATTTTCCGTCCTCCCTTGTCAAGTTTGATTTTCTGACAACAACCAACACTATCTGTGACGAAATACTTGAACCCTTAAAACTAATTTCCAAAACACAGCACAAGCCAGCAGGTACAGCAACCAAACACGTAACAATGAACAAGCAAAAACGAAATATGAACCAAATGCCAAAAATCACCGATTTCTACCTACCTCAACCTACCGCTTAGCTAACAAGCGGTATGTCTACATACCTACAAAAACAACCCTTGGGACAGATAACAAGTCGGACGTATCAATACCGCGCACACATACGCATGTTAACGTTACCTACCACGGACACATAGATTGACATTATCTGCCACAGCTCCCATGGACTATAAAAACAACGCAACGGATAGACACAGACCAAAACGAAACTAGGCATTTAAAATGGCAGAACGCCGAAACCGGTTTGTCACGAAACCAAACTTGACAAGGGATGACGGAAAATCGTTTCTACAAAATCAGTTTACTACCCTGTCGTAAGATCAACACAACAAAATAAATCATATGCAATATGATTTACTTTATATTAATAGTTCCATAACGTTTTATGTGTGCCCCCTTTCCTCCTGGAATGGCCCCTTTCGCCCGCTATCATATGTTCGCGCATATTGGTGCTAGCGCTGCTTAGATCAGCTGGCCATATATTCCTCACTATGTGTGCTGCTGCATTCCCATAGTGTGCTAACAATGCTTTTTCCCGTCTCTTCTTTATGCTATGTCCGCTTGCATTGGGTTGCCCAAATATGTAGGCGTGCGCGGGAATGTAAACAAAGCACCGGTGCTTGAGTTGGATGGCCCCTTTGCTTGCTGGAATGCCGGTTACTTTGCTTGTGCAATATTTGTTTATTGCAAACTAGAATTGTCGCTTGGTTAGCGGCTCATATTTTCCCTAATTATTAAAATGTGTATTAGGTGGTTCGGGAAAAAAATGTATATTAAAGCATCCTTCCTCGCCATCTATTTGGCTCCCTATTCATCGATACAATCGTCCTCCCTCCATCACGTAATTGGGGAATTTCTCCGGCTCTTTCGCTACTTCGGCCATTTTCGTTGTGTACCATTTGCAGGTAACACCATCCTCCTTCATACTTTCCAGCGGCTGTCTCGAGAGTGCGTCGGCGACCACATTCATTTTGCCTTTTCGGTATTGTACGTCGAACGAGTACTGCTGCAGTTCAAGCGCCCATCTAACGATCAGGCCCGATGGACTCTCGATCGCGTTCAACCATTTCAAAGCCTAGTGATCAGTGATTACCGTAAAATTGTACCCCTCCAAATATGGCCTCATCTTCCTGGTAGCCCAAACGATGGCTAGACACTCCTTCTCCGTTGCCGAGTAATTTGTTTCGGCCTTATTCAGCCGACGGTTTGCATATGCTATTACTCGTTCCTCGTCGTCCAACCCCTGGGTAAGAACTGCACCAAAGCCGTAATCGCTCGAGTCAGTCTATAACCGGAACCTGTTCGAAAAATCTGGGCACGCCAATGCTGGTGCTTCTATGAGCGCGTTCTTCAACGCTTCGAGTGCCACCTGATGTTCCTCGCACCATTTCCACTTCCTTCCTTTCTTCAACATTGACGTTAGCGTGGGTGCAACTCGTGAAAAATTAGGTACGAACCTTCAGTACCACGAAACTACTCCTAGAAATCGCCTTAACTCTCGTATGTTCTGTGGTGGCGTCGGTACCTTTATGGCGGCGATTTTGTCAGGGTCCGTATGGATACCGTCTTCACTTACCACGTGACCTGGATATTTTAAACTTTTCGTAACAAACTCACATTTCTCCGGATTGATCTTCAAGTTGGCTCGTCGTAATCTTTCAAAAACTTCTTTCAGCTGGGTGATATGCTCTTCCAATGTCGTGCTAGTAATTATGATGTCGTCTACGTAGGCGAACGCGTGTGGTTCCAGCTCTGGGCCGATGACTCGATCGGGTACCGTAAATGCTGTGAACTGCTTACTAGTTTCTTCCATCGGGATTTGCCAGTAACCATCTTCAAGATCCAGGCTGCTTAAAAAACGCGCGCTACGTAGTCTATCCAAAATATGTTGCATTCGGGGTAATGGGTAGGCATCTGATACCGAACGCGTGTTGAGTTGCCGATAGTCGACGCAGAGTCTCCATTTGCCGTTCTTCTTCCGGGCCAGAACTATCGGCGTGCTGTGTGGGCTATGGGATGGCTCAATACAACCTCTCTCTATTAGCTCGTCTATCTCCTTGTTTATTACCTCTTGCATCTCTGGGTTCTTTGGAAAATACCTTTGTTTTATTGGCCGGTCATCTCGCATTACCATCTTATGGGTGGTTATGCTCGACACGCCGGACATCTCTTCAAAAATCTGTAACTAATGTTTAAGAAAGTTACCCACCGCATCGTCTGTACTGTTCTCCGCTAGTGGGACCTCGTGCTCACGCCCCGCGGTCTCCTCGACACCTTTGCTCTCTCCTTGGTCTACCATCCTCGCACATGTTGCCGCTGGCTGCTTCTGATCATCCACTTGTAATACTAACGTCTCATTGCCACACTTCCACTCCAGCTTAACCTTTGGCAGATAGTCTGTTCCGATCACGACGCTGTCGACTAGCCCGGTAAAACTAGCAACTCACTCGCATGCCTTTGTTCGCCCAACTTGATCTCCGCCTCCAATGCTTGAACTACCCTATGTGCTCTGCCATCACCCATTATCACTCTTGTCTCTACCTGCTTGGATCTGCACGTGTCTAGCTTCGCGGCTACCTTCGCGTTAGCAAAGCTCCTCGTCGCTCCCATATCTATTGACGCCATCATTTCTTGTCCCTCTAGTTTGATTGCAGCCAAGATTCGCCCTTGGGTCTGACTTAGTGTTTTTGTCGTGCACGAGGATTCGTTGTTGGAGACACCACCCCACGCTATTAATTGGGTCTCTGCCATTTCCCGGCTGTCTTCGACAGCAGTCACGTGTCAACACGCCCGGTCGGCCACACTGCCAACAAAAGTCGCCTAGCTCGTTGCGGCACCCATAGGCGAAGTGCCCGTTCTCCCCGCATCGTCTGCACGCGCTTTGTGGGTCTATAGTCCCTTGTAATAATATAGAAACACAGAGGATCAGTGTTCGATCAGAATTGATTTGTTTATTGAATGTTACTTTCTTTTATACACAAGTTTCTTACGTTAATTCTAACTAATACTTACAGGCTACCTATAGGTGTAACTTTCAATACTTTCTTACAAACTATTCATGTATACCTAAAAATGTGAAGTTAGCATATGTGAACTAACGTCAGCCGCATTGACGCGGCGACGGTTGTTCCGTCTGTTTGACTCATAGAATTTGTAATTCAAGTTATCCTCTGTGTTTCTATATTACTACACCCTTGCTCTTGTCTGGTCGCATTACTCTGTGCTCCTGCGGCCTCCTGTCTCGGGTGTTCCTTCTCTCTCTCGCCCGTCTGCATGTACTGGTACCTCTCCTGTGGTCTTCGTGGTACGAATGGTCTCGCTGTTGGTTTTAGTGTGTGATGTTTTCATAATCCTCGCCCAGGCTGACCAATCCCTCCAGGCTATTGAACTCACTTCTTTTTACGTACAGCTGGTACTCTCGCCGCGAGTTTCTATATATCCTGTACAGCTTCTTGTCGTCGGTGTAATCGGCGTGTCGTATTAATCAATGTAACGCTAGCACGTTATCTTTAAACGCCTCACCTGGTCGCTGGACTCATCATCTAAATGCTCAAAGTAACTGGAACTTAGAAAAAACTATAGGAAGTTTTTCTTAAAGGCTTCCCATTCTTGCCAGTGCCGGTTGTTGTTGCGGTACCATACCAACGATTATCTTTCAAAAGCTCCGGTAGTGCTCGTGGGATAAAGCTGCGATCAACTTCGTAGCTGTCGGCCAGCTCCTCCACCCGTTCAATAAAACCTAGCGGGTCCTTGCCGCCGTCGTATTTAAGACCCCACTTACGTACTCGATCCATTATGATCGTGTCGGATACGGGCTGGTACATCACGTATGGTTGCTGCTGTGTGGCTTCCTCGTGCCCGTGTGTGTCGACCGGATTCTTACTCGTTTGATTCGCAGCTGGAACGCCACTGTTGCCTGGTAACAGTAGTTGGTCGCCAAGCCTTGGAGTTATTGATCTTGGATGCTGGGTCTATAATTCGGTGAAACGATCCTCGACGCTTGACTCGCTACCTTGTGACTGGATGAAGCTCGCCAAGCGCTTTCGTAGCTCCTCCACTGTTCCACTAGCTTCTAGTTTCAATTCTGCAGCATATTTTACCAGCTCGTGGCGGTTGAGGTAGTATACCCACGTGACAGCGGAGTTAAAAAAACCCTGTGTATAAATCTTCTATGTTTCTATGTGTTTCTTGCAGATTTCTGTAAACCTGTTTCTTCACGTAATTCTTGGTTTCCTCTGTATATTCTCCGCTGTATCCTTTGTGATTATCCTCGTTTTTAGCTATCTATCATATGACCCTATTTTATAGTCCCTGCTCGGGCGCAATTTGTGACGGACTTTTCCTTTCAAGCCGGGGTTAACCTTAGTCCGTCCAGGATTCCTATGCAGAGAGAAGAATCTCCTACCGCTTCCTCTTAAAGAGGAAACCCATTTTAATAAGTTTTATCCAAATGTATGTTCGTTTAGGTAATTCAGTGTTACTTTATTCAAAACTACTTCTGACACGGCGAGGCTTGGAAAACCCACCGCGTATGCTTTTAATAATACCCTACTCTACTAAAGGTCAAGGTCGCGGAGGTAGCAAATCACCACTAACCTTCCCGACAGCGGAGTTAGAAAAACCCCCACTGTGTATAAATCTTCTAAAGGTTGCGGATAGGAAACCACCACTAGCTTTCCAAACAGTAGAGTTAGAAAACCCCTACTGTATATAAAATGTAAATTTCGTGAGTTAGGAAACCCCAGGAACTTCTTTCACCGCCGAGCAATGCGTCAACAGGCTACTATGCCTATCTAGCTTCTCCCTGACCTAGCGAAATTGTCGCGCGCAGGCGGACAGTTATTTTACAATAAAAAGTCCTAATCCTAGGTTGTTACATTATTTACCGGAGCTCGATATACTCGTATATATACAATATGATTTACTTTATATTGATAGCTCCATAACTCTTTATGTGTGCGCCCTTTCCTCCTGGAATGGCCCCTTTCGCCCGCTATCATATGTTCACGCATATTGGTGCTAGCGCTGCTTAGATCAGCTGGCCATATATTCCTCACTATGTGTGCTGCTGCATTCCCATCGTGTGTTAACAACGCTTTTTCCCGTCTCTTCTTTATGCTATGTTCGCTTGCATTGGGTTGCCCAACTATGTAGGCGTGCGCGTGAATGTAAACAAACCACCGCTGCTTGAGTTCGCTGACCCTTTTGCTTGCTGGAATGCCGGTTACTTTGTTTGTGAATTTTTTGTTTATTGGTTACTAGACTTGTCGCTTGGTTAGCAGCTCATATTTTGCCTAATTATTAAATTGTGTATTAGGGGGTTCGGGAAAAAAATGTATATTAGAGCATCCAGAAAAATATGTGTATTTGTACCAATTTATAGCTCGGTATTCATTTTGGTGCAATATAATAAATATTCAAATATATATAAATAAGCATGTAACTATGTACAATAGAGAGTTCCAAAAATTTAGAATTTCACGATTTCAAAGTATATATTTTTCATAAAAATTCATATCGTGTGAATAATAAATAATTCAGGTATGCTGTGTTGTGTGTAATGTGTGGGTTCCAAAACCGGTGGTTTTGGGTCCTCACAAATGTTTACTTAAATTTTTAGTTAATATATCGGCAATATTTTCGTTGCTGGAACAGTATATTTACCCAATCAAATTTGTTTCTTATACATATCTTACGTGGAGAACCTCGATCTCGATATGCTTACATCTTGAGTGATATACAGCGTTACGAACAAGATTAAGTGCCCTCAAATTGTCACCATTTAGTACGATCTCTTTAGGATCGTGTAAATAGATATCTTAAAAAAATTGCTTAAAAAATAATGGCTCTTTCGCTGCTGTCGATAAAGCAACGTATTCTGCTTCTGTACTGCTTAGCGAAACACTCGATTGTTTCTTTGACTCCCACGATACTGCACTGCCTGCAAACAGAAATGTATACCCCGTATACGATTTCCTCCCTGCTGCATGTCCTCCCAATCGGCATCGACATAGCACTCAATTGCCCTTCCAGTTTTAGAATACCGAAGTGCCATGTCGCTGGTAAATCGCAGATACTTAAGTACTCGCTTAGCAGCTGCAAGATGTTCACTGTGTGGTTCGATGTTATTCTGTGCGAGTTTACTTACGGAGTGCTAAGTAAAGTAGCGAACCGATCAATGATTGATATTCTTCTTGGTCAACTAGTTTGCGTTCATTGCTGCTACAATACAGTTGCTGCTTGGGATTTAATGTACTCGATGTTGTACTACAATCTATCATGCTATGTTGTTGCAACAGTTGATTGATATGTCCCTTCTGACATATAGTTATTGGGCCTGTCTCGCCCTCTCTTTCAACTTCAATACTCAGGAAAAGTTGAACAGGACCTTTGTTCACAACTTGTAAATGACTTTAGATCTCTTGTTTAACTGATTGCAGTTCTGACTTATCTGAACTCGCAATTAGCAAGACATCTACATATACTGCAATTATATTAATTTTAGAATCATGATGCTTTGTATAGATACAGGATTTAGTAACACATCTTTTAAAACCCATGCTTAACAAAATTTTATTGAGTTGTGAATTCCATTGACGTCCCGATTGTTTCAAACCATATATTGCCTTCTTCAGCCGCAAAACTTTATTAGGATGCTTTTCATCTTTGAAACCTTCGGGCTGTTCCATAGAAATGTCTTCGTCTATACTACTATTTAAAAATGCTGATGAAATAGCCACACGATGCAGATGCTAGTGCAAATATTATGCGAATAGTCGAATATCGTACAACGGGTGGAAACGTGTCAGTATATGCCATCTTTATTCCTTTTCACCGCGAAAACCCACTTGCACTTTACGCTTTTCTGCTCTGCTGGCAGGTCTACCAGCTCCCAATAGCTTGGTATTCTTCTTGCATTGCTTTACGCCATTTACTAGCATGTTGACTAGATAATGCTTATTTCACTGTATTGGATATATGCACCTCGCATAGCAAATTTAAAACATTGTGTATCTTCCTTGGCCTTTCAGGTTTACCTGAACGAACGAATTTCGGGCGACCTCGTCTAATTTGCCCCGACAAAGGTTCATCATCGCTGTCATCCTCTTCTGATTCATAATCACTCTCTGATTCTAAAATATTGCAATAGATTTGACCCTCAGTGCTGTCTAAAATATCTACAGTCAAATTATGTAAATCGCCAGTGGAATCTGGGTCAATAAAAGTTACATCACGGCTTACAATAGTTGTTCGTGTCTCCGAATCATATAAACGGTAATCCTTTTTATTATTATTATACCCTCCCATTATGTACTTTTTACCCTTGGGTTGAAATTTGCTTTTGGGCCGCTTATCTAGATGGTATGCTGTGGAAAGAAATGATTTAAGGTGAGACACACCTGGGCCCTATTCCATAAACACCTTATCAACTTTTCACTTTGCACTTATCGATCTGTACGAGTATTTTATTGCAAAGTGAAAAGTGTTTTTGTTCTACAATATTCTTTGCAAATCTCACTATGCGCTGAGCTCAGTTTTGTAAAGGCTTTGCTAAGAGAACATATTTTGGCAAAGACTTTCAAAGTCAAAGTGAGTGTGCAAAGTATTCCACAAAACGTTTAATCAACTTTGCATTTCTGTCATATCACTAATTACTTTGCATTACTAAAGTTAAGATTTAAAATAAGCAGCAAAATAAAAATTGGAGAAAATTCTGCAGTTTTGAATATAATAAAAGAAAAAAAAGACATTTTTAATTAAGTTTATATTTCATTTTGAAGGTTAACAAATTAGATAAACAGGCTGCCTGGGAGGATGTTTTGAAAAAAGCCCAATCCCTGCAAATGTCGTCGGCCCAAAAAAACATGGACCTATGCGAGGGGCAGTTTGTTTGGGCTCTGGAAGAGCCGGACATTGGTAAGTACAACAATTTATTACCTACACATAGCAAATATTTATACTTGCCTCATTTGTTACTGTTGGAATTTCTATTTATTCTTATATTGTGCTATGCTAATAACTAACAAGCATCTTGTTGAGAACAACAACACAAATCGTTATCATAGACATTGTTGTTGTGAGTTAACAGTGCGCTCAATATACAACTCTTGCTGATTAGAAGAACGGGTAAGTGCACAATTTGAATTTGCTAAATGTACTGTTGTTGTAGCGGATTACCTTCTTTTTGCGGGTTACCTGGCACTGATGACCAACGAAATGTAGTTTCTCAAATTTACGTGTTGTAATTGCGGGTATTCCAATTGTAATAAACAAAGCGATGAAATAAGCTTATACTTGTTCTTAAACAGTTTTATTCACTTAATAATTCACTATTGCAATAACAATTTAAAAATTCAATTTTCGGGCGATCGAATGGACTGTAGTGCGAATAATAATAATGAAAAAGCAAGAGAACAGAAAAAGGGACAATGCAAATATCATGACAACCAGGGTTGCCAGCGCATATGTATTAACCCTTGTTACTTAATATATAGTTTAACGTTAATTAATTTAAAGGACGCAAATACGAACTCCTCATGCCGCCGCCCTTGAATTATCTAAGTTATAAACGTGATTCGTTCAACTTAAGATTACGATAACATAGTATTTTGAAAGATATTGAAAATTATGAATTTGATCCTTAGTCTTCATTTTCGCAAAATAAATCTTCCTTGGTCGGTAGAAGGCACAATTTGGCTATTGGTCGAAAGAATTATCCAGTAGAAGTCTTCACCGTAACAACTCGCACCTGACCGTCAGCTCCGGGGTGACACCTAATTACCCTTGCGAGTGTCCACTTGGTTGTGGGAGAAGGTTCGTTGAAGATAGCTACAACGTCTCCTTCTTCAAAATTGCCTGATGGACGAAACCATTTAGTGCGGCGTTGTAAACTCAGGAGATATTCGTCTCTCCAACGACGCCAAAAATGTCGACGTACTTGAGAAATTAATTGCCACCTCTGATGGACATTTCCACAGAATCCTTGACCCTCAGGTTCTGGGATTGCCTTAAGCGGTTCACCGATGATGAAATGCCTCGGCGTTAGAGCTTCGAGATCGGTTGCACTCGTTGAGACCTCACATAATGGGCGAGAATTAACACAAGCTTCCACTTCTGTTGAAAACATAAAGTGCTGAAATTTTCGTAGGATAGGAGGGTTTCTCCTAAGACGCGCTTTAAGTGGTACTTAATAAGTTAAATACCGGTTTCCCAATATCCACCCATGTGAGGTGCGGTGGGTGGATTGAAGCCCGACTCTATACTGGATTCCGCAAAAAACGACTGCAGTGTTTCATCAGCCATGCACTGCTCGTACCTGTTACGAAGTTCTTTTTCAGCTCCAACGAAGTTCGTGCCGTTATCGGAGAACATGGTCTTACAAAACCCTCTTCGATTTACGAAGCGCTTGAACGCGTTGAGAAAAGCAGGCGTCGATAAATCCCCTACGAACACCATATGCATAGCACCCGTGCACATACAAATAAAGGAACATATGTATCCTTTCGTAGATTTAACTCCTCTTCCGTAAGTCTGAATAGGGACCAGCGAAGTCCACGGCAGTACGTGTGAAGCAGCGAGCATAAGTCGTACGAGCTGCGGGAAGGTCACCCATTGACTGCGTAGCGGTGTTTCTTGACGCATTTGTGATAAATGCTGCGGATCAAACTGCGAGCCCCAATGACCCAATATCGACGTTGCAATACGACCTGCATTATACGTGGTCCAGCGTGCAAAGTAAAATAATGAATATCGGAGATGATGAGGCGTGATAGCGGAGAATTTTCAGGGAGGATTATTGGATGCCTAGCGTCGTGCGTGACTTCTGCGGATTTCAGTCGCCCACCTACACGGAGAACACCATTAGGATCGTTTAAGGGTTGCAAGGGCACCAAGCTACTGCGAAGCGGGCTCGGCCTTTTTGCTCTGCAATGAGCGATTTCATTAGCGAAATAAAAGTTTTGCGTATACTTAACTAAGGACCGTGCAGTTTTTCCACGAAACGCTTAGTTGCACGAATGTTGGCGATGAATCTTAAACAGTAGGCGATGATACAGCGCAGCTTGGAATACGAAGAATATTTCTTGACGACGGACCAATAATCGCTGGAGTTTGAAACATAGGCTACAACTTTATGTCGAATGCCCAGATCGGTTTCGTGCTGATTAGTTGATCCCTCCTTCCATTACTGGTTTGTACCCTTCAAAAAGTCAGGGCCTTGCCACCACAGTTGGTGACATAGGAGGTCAGAGGGCTATATACCTTTAGACGCGCAATCAGCTGGGTTCAACTCAGACCTTACATGGCGCCAACACTTCGGAGGTAAAACGTCTTGGATTTCGGCAACGCGATTCGCTACGAAAGTTATCCATTTACTGGGATGTCCTTGTAGCTATGCTAACGTAATGGTTGAGTTCGTCCAAGCATATAAAGGGTAACAGAGGTCGCACCAACTGTGCAACACGCTTCACGCCAATTTCGAAGCTAGATGTGCAGCACAAAGTTCTAGACGCGGCAGAGTTGTTGGCTTAAGCGGGGCCACCTTAGTCTTAGATGAGGTGAGAGTTACTGTGACAGTACCATCGGAGTGCAGAGTACGAGCGTACACGACTGCGGCGTAAGCGCTTTCGGAAGCGTCAGCAAAGACGTGCAGCTCTGTGAACGATCCCGTCGCTCCAAACCCGATCCAGCGATTTACATCCAACTCCTTCAACTTCTGCAGCTGAAAACGATGATCACGCCATGCTCTTTCAATTGCGTCCGGTATCAATTCGTCCCACCCAACTACGGAACGCCAAACATCTTTAAACCATATTTTAGCCTTTATTGTTACAGGAGCGAGCAGGCACAGAAGGTCGAAAAGAGAGATAGCATCGGCTAAGAGCGATTTCTTCGTTAAAGTTGCGGGTTCTTTCTTTAAATTAACAGCAAACGTGGAATGGTCTGCCTCGGTGTCCCACATTAGAACCAACGCATAAATGTCTTTACCATCGACTACATAATGCGTGATGCCCTTCGAAGATTCGGAAATACTCTCGTTCAGCTCCATACAGTTCGATGCCCACTTCCGTAGCTCGAAGCCACCTTCCAATCAAATTTCCGAAACGTTTTGTTGCATGGACTGAATTTCGGTTTTGCAGGATGTACCAGTGAGCAAATCGTCCATATAGAAATCATTGAGGATTACTGAAATGGCTTTTTTGGAATCGTTCGAAGAATCCTTGGCAGTTTGTTGCATGGCTTTTACAGCCAAATGAGAAGCGGCTGCTACACCATATGTGACTCCTAGCATGCGGTAATCTTGCATTGGCGAAGATGGTTGAGGACGCCAAACGATACGTTGCAAGTCTATGTGCTTCGGCGATACGCAGACTTGTCGATACATCTTCGCGACATCAGCGGTGACAGCGAAGGGATGGGTTCGAAAAGCAACAATATTGTGGCCCAACAAATAAAGCGTCGTTAAGTGAACTCCCAGAAGTAGTTTTCGCAGAGGCGTTGAAAACGACTTAGCTTCGTCGTAACACTTGACTCCTTCAAAACTGGACATATGGCATTGGTAGTCGTTTCGGATACAGGCTCCATATGACCCATATCTATAAGTTGTTGCATGAACTCACTATAACGCGATTGCAAATCCTTGTCACGAGCCATGCTCCTTGCGATGCGTAGTAGACTTCGTACCACAAAGTCCCGAGATTCACCCAATTCGTGTGTGAGATGGTGTTTTTGCGGAGATTCCTCGAGTTCCCACAATCTGGTTAGCGCGCGATCGAGTTGCACATCACAATGCAACGACTGTACCTTGAGCGTTGGCGAGGACGAAGTACTGATACTTCCACACAAAGTCCAACCAAAAACTGTCTTTTGCGCCATAGCTGCGCCGAGTTAACCCTTCCGAAGTTCGGGAAAGATGAGGCTGTTCATGACGGCCATACCAATCAAGATGTCTATCGGACTGGGCTTTATGAACTCCGGGTCAGCTAGAAACAACCCCTGAATATGAGGCCATTCAGGAATGTCCAACGTGTGCGACGGCAAGTCGCTTGTGATTTTCGGCAAAATCAAACCGTCAACTGGAAAGTGATCTTTAGAGAAGTACGATGACAGTACTAGCGATGTCTCACCCCTACAGCGACCTTCCCGCGATGACCCGATTCCTGTGACGATTACGGAAGTCGATGTGCGAGGTAGACCCAAGCGTTGCACACACGCTTCGGTTACAAACGTAGCATGAGAACCGGAATCAAACAGTAAACGAGCCGTCTGCCATCGATCGAAACAATCACGAACCTTTACTAAAGCGGTGGACAACAACACAGTGTGTTGCGTTACGGGTAGCGGGTTTTCTTCGGAGCTCAAATATGATGAGACAGAAGCAGCGTTGGTATTGGCATTCGATGGCGAGATGGTGCAAGGACGCGCGGTTGGAGGGACATTAGCAGATGGAGCATTAGGAGCGGTGCGGTTAGCCTCGGCGACGAAATGAGCTGATGTGAATGTTGCGGTTGATGCTCCTATACCATGTATCAGCGTATGATGTCTTTGGTGGCATATTCGGCATGCGGATGCACTATTGCAGCGATCTTTGTAGTACCCTGGACTCAAACAGTTCAAACCAGCTTTTGATTCTTTAATGAATTTTGGACTTGGCGGTGCAATCTAAATTACGAAACTTTTCGCAGGCTTAATCTTATGCGCAGCACTGCAATACATGCAACGCGTATTATTTTGCTCAGAAACAGCATGAAAAACTTTGGTTGATTTTGTAGCAGGTTTCGACGAAGTTGGCTTCCCTAGCGATCCATGAACAGCAGGCGTAGTAAGCATCGATAACGAACGGCACCTTATCTCAAGAAAATCGGTCAACTGCTCCAAGGTAGGTGGTTCGTCACTAACTAGGGACAGCTCCCATTGCTTACGGGTCTCTAACGCTAGTTTATTGACGATCTCGTGGACTAGCCAATCATCCCAAAACTCGACAGGGCTTCCTAATGCTTTCAGCTCGCGTATATGCTGTTGAAATTTATTAAGAACGCTCTTTGTAGCATCAGCAGTATCACTCGTGGCCTTGTGGATGTCAGCAATAGCCCTGAGATGCGCCTCAACAATGAAACGCATGACCTTGTAGAGTGACTTGAGTAGGCTCCACGCCTCTGAATAGTTGGCGCCACTTATTTTGAACCCGTTGATTATGCTAAGGGATTCTCCCTTCAAGCAGCTACGGAGATAATGTAGCTTTTGTCCGTCTGACAAAGCAGCATTACAATCGACTAAGGAACAGAACGCATCGTAAAAAGAAATCCTTTCAGTGGAATCACCAGCGAATGTTGGAAGATCTATTTTGGGTAGGCGTATAGAAGCAGACACAGTGGCAGACGAGTAAGTGGGTTGCGCTGCGGGCTCAGCTCTGCATTTCTGAATGCGCTTAAAATTAGACAAAGCTGTGGCAGAGGTTTCCACAGCATCTTGAGCGGTGTTAAATCGATCCCATTGCTCACTCAGCAAACCTAAATATCTCTCAACACTATCAATATCTAGGTTAAATGCGTCATCTATACTTTTTCTCATATACCTTTTGATGGACTTAAGGGCAGAATCGCGCGTTTTGACAAAAGCAGACATTTTATATTTTGTATATTAACTGTATTTGCTACTGGGTATACTTTTGCTTTATTTACTGCTGGGTATAGTTTTACTGTTTGCTATTTGCGGATGGCGCATTATCAAAAGGAATTGTTACACAGGCAAGTAAAAGGAAAAGTGCAGAGGACGAATCAAAGTTACAGCGATGCGAAAATGTAAAATTGATTATGACACCTTTCTTTCAGCGAATTATATCAGTATGCTTGAATCTGTTTTGTGATTTACTCAATTGTTTTGCTTTTGAAGAATTTTTAAATGATCTGCGGTTATGTGCTTGCGTTTTATGTATGGGTTATGGGCAATCCGGCTAGTATTTGCGTCCTTTAAATTTCATTCAGAAATGCAGCGCAACCCACTTACTCGTCTGCCACTGTGTCTGCATCTATACGCCTACCCAAAATGGATCTTCCAACATTCGCTGGTGATTCCACTGAATGGGTTTATTTTTACGATGCGTTCTGTTCCTTAGTCGATTGTAATGCTGCTTTGTCAGACGGACGAAAGCTACATTATCTCCGTAAGTGCTTGAAGGAAGAAGCCCTTAGCATAATGGACGGGTCCAAAATAAGTGACGCAAACTATTTGGAGGCGTGGAGCCTACTCAAGTCACGCTACAAGGTCATGCGCGTCATTGTTGAGGCGCATCTTAGGGCTATTGCTGACATCCACAAGGCCACGAGTGATACTGCTGATGCTACAAAGAGCGTTCTTAATAAATTTCAACAGCATATACGCGAGCTGAAAGCATTAGGAAGACCTGTCGAGTTTTGGGATGATTGGCTAGTCCACGAGATCGTCAATAAACTAGCGTTCGAGACCCGTAAGCAATGGGAGCTGTCCCTAGTCAGTGACGAACCACCTACCTTGGAGCAGTTGACCGATTTTCTTGAGATAAGGTGCCGTTCGTTATCGATGCTTACTACGCCTGCTGTTCATGGATCGCTAGGGAAGCCAACTTCGTCGAAACCTGCTACAAAATCAACCAAAGTTTTTCATGCTGTTTCTGAGCAAAATAATACGCGTTGCATGTATTGCAGTGCTGCGCATAAGATTTAAGCCTACGAAAAGTTTCGTAATTTAGATTTCACCGCCAAGTCCAAAATTCATTAACGAATCAAAAGCTGGTTTGAACTGTTTGAGTCCAGGGCACTACAAAGATCGCTGCAATAGTGCATCCGTATGCCGCATATGCCACCAAAGACATCATACGCTGATACATGGTATAGGAGCATAAACTGCAACATTCACATCAGCTCATTTCGTCGCCGAGGCTAACCGCACCGCTCGTAATGCTCCATCTGCTAATGTCCCTCCAACCGCGCCTCCTCACACCATCTCGCATCGAATGCCAATACCAAGGCTACATCTGTCTCATCATATTTGAGCTCCGAAGAAAACCCGCTACTCGTAACGCAACACACCGTGTTGTTGTCCACCGCTTTAGTAAAGGTTCGTGATTGTTCCGATCGATGGCAGACGGCTCGTTTACTGTTTGATTCCGGTTCTCATGCCACGTTTGTAACCGAAGCGTGTGTACAACGCTTGGGTCTACCTCGCACATCGTCTTCCGTAATCGTCACAGGAATCGGTGTCACCACCTTAATTAACACTTCGGGATCGCTAGTCCCGAAACCCTAATGAGGCGTTCCATGGCTGGAAGAACTTTTGAATCTCAGATTTTGTTCATACTTGGTCAATTTGTTTTGGTTAGGATGCTTTTGAAGTACACCCAAAAATTTTGCAAAATTTCAATTATTTTGCAAGATATTGCAAATTTAATTTTTTAGCAACTTTTTTTCAAAAATGTTTATCTCGTTATCTATTAATCGTAAGAAAAAAAGTTGTATGCAAAAATTCTAGGGAAAATATTGAAGTTTACTGCGAAAATTTTTAAAATAAAAAAAATTTTTTTTGACTAATTTGTTAAAAAAAATATTTTTTGTTGTAGGTTTTTTAATAGAAAGCGAGCACCGATTTTTAAAAAAAAATATATATTTTATAGCTTACACTATCCTCTAAAGATTTTGAAAAAATTGGGAAGGTGTTTTTTGATTTTCTCGAGAAATTAATTTTCTAGTTTTGGGTTGTAGGATACGGGCAAGGCAATTTTCGTCGCAGCGTTACACAGCCCTCCATAATCAACCTTAAAAGTATTTTTAATGCTTCGCCAGCATTAACAATACTTTTTGTAATTGTTTTCTATTTGAAAACATTTTAAAAATGTATTAACAATTTTATTCTATACCCATTTCCTCACCACCAAAGCAATTTATGAACTTTGTTACTTTCTACTTTACATTCATGTATAAATATTACAGCAGCAAGCTTTTGTTTGTATCAGAAATATAGAAAATTGTATGCCACAATTTTTCACTTGAAATAAATTTTTGCTGAAGCAACATCGCAATAATTTCAAACTGAGAACATTTTTTGTGAAGTGATTATGTGCCCAATCATTCTTTCTGTGGGAAAAATATTTCTCAGACAGCTAAGGCGTTCAAGGAAAAATATCCGTATTTTGGCAAATATATTTGCATGTCCTGCAAATTATTGCTATGCAAGGGAAAGCAGCCATTGGAATATACCTATGAAAGTACTAATTTAACCAGTGCTGAAAAATCTGATGATATTGCTCCAGATGAGAACTTTTGTTGATAGTTCAGAAACTTCTTTTTCGTCTGGCACTGATCAGGATTATGTAGAAGGTGATGTTGGCGCAGAGATGATATTTTTAGTTAAAGAAAAAGTTAACTCGGCAATTAATTTTAGGGAAAAAATCCATTGGTTGACTGTTACGCCAGTATCTTGGAGCATTGTAAAATTAAAAAATGAATTTAAAATTGGGTATAACCAAGCGAAATACGCCAAACGGATTCAAAATATTTATGGTTTCGGGTCATATCCTCCCGATACAAATTCTCAAGTTTTTCCTTCTGATTGTATTGAAAAAATCGTTAGTTTCTATCTTTCCGAAGAAATAAGTCGTGTTATGCCCGGACTAAAAGACTGCCTTTCTGTTTCACAAGATGATGGGAAAAAAATTAAATTACAGAAACATTTAATTCTTTGTAACTTAAAAGAAGCTTACGTAAAATTCAAATCTTTATATTCGGAAATAAAAGTAGGTTTTAGCAAATTTGCGAATCTGAGTCCTAAGCAATGCGTTCTAGCCGATAGTTGCGGAACACATACCGTCTGTGTTTGTAAAATCCATCAACATTTTTAATTAATGTTAAACGGCTTGAAAAGTATTTTTGATGATATATCGGTAAATAGTTATGAAGAGATTTTAAATCTATGATTTGCAGTGAACCTAGTATAAACTGTTATTTCAAGGAATGTAACATTTGTCCTGGTTTTAGCAAAATTCCTACCGAAATAAAAGAAGCTCTCAACAAGAAGAATATTATCAATATTAATTATCAACAATGGACCAATACCGATCGTACTACCATAGAATCAGTGACTAAAGAAACGGAAACCTTTGTCCAGGAGATGAGTAAAGAAGCATACGTTCTTCTAGTCCACAATTTCATTGCTAAAGAACAGAGTCAATTTTTAAAAAACCTTAAAGCAAATTTAAAAGAAGGAGAATTAATTGTAGTTGGAGATTTTTCTGAAAATTTTTCAGTTATAATTCAAAATGCCATACAAAGTCATCATTGGAATAATAGCCGAACTACAATTCACCCTTTTGTAATATATCGATCCGACCCAAATGCTAATAACAATTTAAAATTTGAAAGTTTTGTTTTAATCTCGGAAGAAACTGAACATAATACAGAAGCGGTTTATATTTTTCAAAAAAAATTAATTACCTGGTTAAAAGCAAAGTATAACTCTCACAAAATCAATAAAATTTTTTATTTTTCGGATGGAGCAGCATCTCAGTACAAGAAGAAAAAAAATTTTATAAATTTGGTTTATAATTATAAAGATTTTAGAATAAAAGCCGAGTGGTATTTTTTTGCAAACTCTCATGGAAAAAATGCTTGCGACGCAATTGGTGGCACAATAAAAAGGTATGTTAGACGTGAAAGTTTACGAAGACCTGATGCAGTGCCGATTTCTTCCCCTCAAGCATTTTTTGAACTAGTGAAGAACAAATTTGACATGATTACTTTTGACTTTTGTACCAAAGATGAGCATAAAGAAGTAAAACTGTTGTTATCGAAACGATTAGCAAAATGCAAAACGGTTTCGGGTACACGAAGTTTTCATTCCATTATTCCAATTGAAAATAACAAAATTCAATGTAAGAAAGTTGCTACTCTTGACGAAAGTTCTTCCTTTCAGCCTAAAATGTTTTAATTTAATATTAAAATAAAATATATTTTTTTTGTAACTTAATTTTTCCTTTTTTTTTGAGCAAAATCAACTTGTGAGCTTGTGGATTAGGCCTACTGGGGATACCACATAAAACTAAACGACACTCTACCCCTTGGCTGGTAAAGAAATGGGTATAAAATAAAAGTGTTAATACATTTTTAAAATGTTTTCAAATAGAAAACAATTACAAAAAGTATTGTTAATGCTGGAGGGCTGTGTAACGCTGCGACGAAAATTGCCTTGCCCGTATCCTACAACCCAAAACTAGAAAATTAATTTCTCGAGAAAATCAAAAAACACCTTCCCAATTTTTTCAAAATCTTTAGAGGATAGTATAAGCTATAAAATATATATTTTTTTTTAAAAATCGGTGCTCGCTTTCTATTAAAAAAACAACAGCAAAAAATATTTTTTTTAACAAATTATTCAAAAAAAAATTTTTTTTTTTCAAAATTTTCCAAGTAAACTTCAATATTTTCTCTACAATTTTGCATACAACTTTTTTTTCTACGACTAATAGATAACGAGATAAACATTTTTGAAAAACTTAAAAAATCAAATTTGCAATATCTTGCAAAATAATTGAAATTTTGCAAAACTTTTGGGTGTACTTCAAAAGCATCCTAACCACAATAAATTGACCAAGTATGAACAAAATCTGAGATTCAAAAGTTCTTGCAGCCATGGAACGCCTCTAATCCCGCAACTAATCACAGTGACAACACTAATGGGTGACAATAGGAATATACAAACGCAGCCGGCTAAACCCAGTGAAGACGGTGGGGTTACTAACTGCTCCAAAAGGAGGGGGGTTGGGGATGGGTATAATTTCTACACCAAGAAAAATATAATAAAAGGTAATCAGAACTACTCACTACGCTAATTACCAAATCTATGACAAACAAATAGAAAACAAACAACAACAACCAAACACGATACTTATCCAGCCGGAGTGTGTTCCGGCTCAGGGCTCCTGCGGTGTCCACCACAACACCAGCACCAAAAATTAAGAACGCGATTTTCCTGCTGGGAAACACAAACGACTTTTCCCTTTTTCGCTACGCCAACAAAACTCCCGCACTGTAACTAACAGAAAACTCGCAAATCTACTTTTATTTAAATTTTTTTTAACAACAAACTGATAACTTTCGGGCACTCCTTGCTTTCACTGAGAACGATGTTCTCGCCTTCACAGATAGAATAAATCTGACGCGCACCTGCAAGCCAGGTTAAAGACTGCACGCCAGCACATATTCATGCCAACATACATAACAGGCGTACGTGTGGGTGATCACCCGGTCGCGCCGAAACGCCATCCGCGGTACTCTCGGTCGCCCAGTCCAATGATACACAACCACAGACACATATTACCATAACTTAGCGGGCACTTCGAAGCGCCGCAAACAGGAGAAGGCGATGACACCCCTCTCAGTGTATTTTCGCTTACATTTCCTCTACAATTCCTTTTACTGGTGGTGGGGTGGGAAACAACGCTAGTTGAGTACAGCGCACAAACACAGTCACGTCCATGCTGCCCAAATACCGGCATAATAAAAAACCGATTAGCTGCCTTTAGGGTTCGCTCTCCGCGGGGAGCATAGGAAAATAGGTAGAGGGTGAAACAATACAAAGAAAATTTGCTCTACCAGTGTGTGGAGCGCATAGAAAAAGAAATGCCAGACCAGAAAACTTTTGTCGCCATCAGCCCGCGACATCGGCTCATCGCGGGGAGGTCGCTGTAGGGGTGAGACATCGCTAGTACTGTCATCGTACTTCTCTAAAGATCGCTTTCCAGTTGACGGTTTGATTTTGCCGAAAATCACAAGCGACTTGCCGTCGCAGACGTTGAACATTCCTGAATGGCCTCATATTCAGGGGTTGTTTCTAGCTGACCCAGAGTTCATAAAGCCCAGTCGGATAGACATCTTGATTGTTATGGCCGCCATGAACAGCCTCATCTGTCCCGAACTTCGGAAGGGTCCACTCGGCGCACCTATGGCGCAAAAGACAGTTTTTGGTTGGACTTTGTGTGGAAGTATCAGTACTTCGTCCTCGCCAACGCTCAAGGTACAGTCGTTGCATTGTGATGTGCAACTCGATCACGCGCTAACGAGATTGTGGGAACTCGAGGAATCTCCGCAAAAACACCATCTCACACACGAAGAGCGCTTCTGCGAAAACCACTTCGCTTATACGCATCAAAGAACGCCTGATGGTCGCTTTCTAGTGGAGTTGCCGCTGAAAGTGGACCTAGCATTGGGTGAATCTCGGGACTTTGTGGTACGAAGTCTACTACGCATCGAAAGGAGAATGGCTCGTGACAAGGATTTGCAATCGCGTTATAGTGAGTTCATGCAACAACTTATAGATATGGGTCATATGGAGCCTGTATCCGAAACGACTACCAATGCCGTATATTATATGCCGCATCATCCAGTTTTGAAGGAGTCAAGTGTTACGACGAAGCTTAGGGTCGTTTTCAACGCCGCTTCTCATTTGGCTGTAAAAGCCATGCAACAAACTGCCAAGGATTCTTCGCACGATTCCGAAAAAGCCATTTCAGTAATCCTCAATGATTTCTACATGGACGATTTGCTCACTGGTGCATCCTGCAAAACCGAACTTCAGTCCATGCAACAAAACGTTTCGAAAATTTTATTCGAAGGTGGATTCGAGCTACGGAAGTGGGCATCGAACTGTATGGAGCTGAACGAGAGTATTTCCGAATCTTCGAAGGGCATCTCGCATTATGTAGTCGATGGTAAAGACATTCATGCGTTGGTTCTAATGTGGGACACCGAGGCAAACCATTCCACGTTTGCTGTTAATTTAAAGAAAGAACCCGCAACTTTAACGTAGAAATCGCTCTTAGCCGATGCTATCTCTCTTTTCGACCCTTTGTGCCTGCTCGCTCCGGTAACAATAATGGCTAAAATATGGTTTAAAGATGTTTGGCGTTCCGCAGTTGGGTGGGACGAATTGATACCGGACGCAATTGAAAGAGCATGGCGTGATCATCGTTTTCAGCTGCAGAAGTTGAAGGAGTTGGAAGTAAATCGCTGGATCGGGTCTGGAGCGACGCGATCGTTCACAGAGCTGCACGTCTTTACTGACGCTTTCGAACGCGCTTACGCCGCAGTCGTGTACGCTCGTACTCTGCACTCCGATGGTACTGTCACAGTAACTCTCATCTCATCTAAAACGAAGGTGGCCCCGCTTAAGCCAACAACTCTGCCGCGTCTAGAACTTTGTGATGCACATCTAGCTTCGAAATTGGCGTGAAGCGTGTTGCACAGTTGATGCGACCTCCGTTACCCTTTATATGCTTAGACGGACTCAACCATTACGTTAGCATGGCTACAAGGACATCCCAGTAAATGGATAACTTTCGTAGCGAATCGCGTTGCCGAAATCCAAGACGTTTTACCTCCGAATTGTTTGCGCCATGTAAGGTCTGAGTTGAACCCAGCTGATTGCGCGTCTAGAGGTATATCGCCCTTTGACCTCCTATGTCACCAACTGTGGTGGCACGGCCCTGACTTTTTGACGGGTACAAACCAGTTATCGAAGGAGGAACCAACTAATCAGCACGAAACCAATCTGGGCATTCGACATAAAGTTGTAGCCTATGTTTCAAACTCCAGCGATTATTGGTCCGTCATCAAGAAATATTCTTCGTATTCCAAGCTGCGCCGTATCATCGCCTACTGTTTAAGATTAATCGCCAACATTCGTGCAACTAAGCGTTTCGTGGAAAAACTGCACGGTCCTCTAAGCGGGTTGGAGCTGGTCGAAGCTGAACGCTGCTTAGTTAAGTATATGCAAAACTTTTATTTCGCTAATTAAATCGCTCATTGCAGAGCAAAAAGGCCGATGCCGCTTCGCAGTAGCTTGGTGCGCTTGCAACCCTTTATCGATCCTAACGGTGGCCTCCGTGTAGGTGGGCGACTGAAATCCGCAGATGTCACGCACGACGCTAGGCATCCAATAATCTTCCCTAAAATTCTCCGCTATCACGCCTCATCATCTCCGATATTTATTATTTTATTTTGCATGCTGGACCACGTATAATGCAGGTCGTTATTGGGTCATTGGTGCTCCCAGTTTGATCCGCAGCATTTAACACAAATGCGTCAAGAAACACCGCTACGCAGTCAATGGGTGAACTTCCCGCAGCTCGTAGGATTTATGCTCGCTGCTTCACACGCACTGCCGTGGACTTCGCTGGTCCCTATTCATACTTACGGAAGAGGAGCTAAATCTACGAAAGGATACATATGTTCCTTTATTTGTATGTGCACGGGTGCTATGCATCTGGAATTCGTGGGGGATTTATCGACGCCTGCTTTTCTCAACGCGTTCAAGGGCTTCGTAAATCGAAGAGGGTTTTGTAAGACCATGTTCTCCGATAACGGCACGAACTTCGTTGGAGCTGAAAAAGAACTTCGTAACAGGTACGAGCAGTGCATGGCTGATGAAACACTGCAGTCGTTTTTTGCGGAATCCAGTATAGAGTGGGGCTTCAATACACCGAAAGCACCTCACATGGGTCGATATTGAGAAACCGGTATTAAACGTATTAAGTATCACTTAAAGCGCGTCTTAGGACAAACCCTCCTATCTACGAAGACTTCAGCACTTTGTTAACAGAAGTGGAAGCTTGCGTTAATTATCGCCCATTATGTGAGGTCTCAACGAGTGTGCAACCGATCTCGAAGCTCTAACGCCGGGGCATTTCACCGTCGGTGAACCGCTTAAGGCAATCCCAGAACCTGAGGGTCAAGGATTCTGTGAAAATGTCCATCAGAGGTGGCAATTAATTTCTCAAGTACGTCGACATTTTTGGCGTCGTTGGAGAGACGAATATCTCCTGAGTTCACAACGCCGCACTAAATGGTTTCGTCCATCACGCAATTTCGAAGAAGGAGACGTTGTCGCTATCTTCAACGAACCTTCTCCCACAACCAAGTGGACACTCGCAAGGGTAATTAGGTGTCACCCCGGAGCTGACGGCCGGGTGCGAGTTGTTACGGTGAAGACTTCTACTGGAGAATTCAGGCGACCAAGGAAGATTTATTTTGCGAAAATGAAGACTAAGGATCAAATTCATAATTGTCAATATCTTTCAAAATACTATGTTATCGTAATGTTAAGTTGAACAAATCACGTTTATAACTCAGGTAGTTCAAGGGCGGCGGCATGATGAGTTGGTATTTGCGTCCTTTAAATTTATTAATGTTAAACTATATATTAAGTAACAAGGGTTAATACATATGCGCTAGCAACCCTGGTTGTCATGACATTTGCATTGTCCCTTTTCCTTTTCTCTTTCTTTTTCATTATTATTATTCGCACTACAGTCCATTCGACCGCCCGCAAATTGAGTTTTTAAATTGTTGTTGCAATAGTGAATTATTAAGTGAATAAAACTGTTTAAGAATAAGTATAAGCTTATTTCATCGCTTTGTTTATTACAATTGGAATACCCGCAATTACAACACGTAAATTTGTGAAACTACATTTCGTTGGTCATCAGTGCCAGGTAACCCGCAAAAAGAAGGTAATCCGCTTCAACATTTCGCGTATGTATGTATGTACCTTGTACATCTCTCTCTATGGCGCGATATATAACAGGTATATCATCATAAACCTCCTAAGAGATTTTTGCGCTAAGCTTCTCTTCCAATTTGTGGTGTGCCGATTTGAATTTTCCCTACAAATTGGTGGGACCTACAGTTTTTTGCCGACTCCGAACGGCATCTACAAAGGAGACGAATTTTTTGCTGAGAAGCCTGTCATAGCAGAAATACACTCGGAGAGTTTGCCAAACCACTGCCGAGGGGCGACCCCGATTTGAAAAACTTTATTTAAAATCACTTTTGATGTTACCTGTACCAGGGCTCGAACCATGGACCTTCGGTGTGGTAGGCCGGCAACACTACCTTCACACCACGGCGGCCGCCTTGTACATACAGTGGCTTAATAAAGTTTAAATAACCTCGTTGACATGAAATATATTGTTCTGATTATTATATTTGAAAATAAGCTAATATTTTTATTTCTTTTTATTTTGTTAATTTGCAGAGTAAAAGGGATAACGGCCGAAAAACTGGATCGGGAGGGGGGAGGACAGCGTTATGGATGAAGCTGACTTGGCCATACTCGATATTCTGGAATCAGGCTCAGCTGTGGTAGATGGATTGAATTTGCCAGAAAGTTATCGAAACTCAGAAAATCTACCAACAGCTGAGTGTGATTCCAGAATATCGCTGACAGAAGAAACACCTGCCAAACCCCCTCCAAACTCAAGGAAAAGGAAGAGCTCTACCAAGTTTCCAAGTGAAACTTTGGATAGAGAGAAAAAATGTCGGCTGGTGCTCCTTGAGGTTGAGGTTTACTACAGAAAACTTCAATGCCTCTACCATTACCCGCGAAATTGCAGCGGCAGAAACGAAAAATATTTCGCGTTCGCGGTTGTTAATTAACGAGTTTTGATATTTTTATGTATTATAATTTTTATTTTCCCATTTAGTATTTGTTTATTTTCTTATGTTTTTTATTTAAACACGTCCTTTCCAACCTCCTAACAAAATTGAAGCACTTACTGTTTATCTATTGCATTCCGACAACTAATACGGTAAAACTATGACTTATAAAACTAATAAAGTTAACATTTGGAATAAGGGAGGATTGGAAACACGTCCTTTCCAACATCGCAAACTAAATCGATTTATATTCACTGGAATCCGTTGCATTCCGACAGCTAATATGATAAAACTAAGCTACTAAAATAAATGAAGTTAACATTTGGGATAGGGAGCATTGGAATCACGCCCTTTTCAACCTCCTAACTAATCTGTCGCATTCCGACGACATATATAACAAAACTATGACTTATAGAACTAATAAAGTTAACATTGGAATAAGGGAGGATTGGAAACACGTCCTTTCCAACCTCTCGAGCAGCCGTTTGAAATATTATGCTTCCTGACAACAATGTTATTTTATTTATACTATTGTTTTTTGCAGGTGTCTTTTTCTGGCGGCCTGAGTATCGGGCAGTTACCTTAGAGTTTCAGCTCAGCCCTTGCAACCTAGCTATCCTATTGTTATGTTTCCATTTCATATGGCATTTTAGTAATAATTTAAATCTGTATTAATGACCTGTATATATACAGGGTGGCGCAAAAGTCATCCTCCTATCAGAAAATGCTATAAATTTTGCGATTGGCCCCTAAAGTCAGTTCTGTTTTGACATTTGTGTAGTAAACACATGCGAAATACACGTTAATAAACAATGTTACGCTACACTGCTCCAGAACGCGGAATATTGCTGACTATTTATTTGACCAATAATCGGTCGGTAAAAAACGGTTACTGCGCAAAAGTCATCCTCCTATCAGAAAATGCTATAAATTTTGCGATTGGCCCCTAAAGTCAGTTCTGTTTTGACATTTGTGTAGTAAACACATGCGAAATACACGCTAATAAACAATATTACGCTACACTGCTACAGAACGCGAAATATTGCTGACTATTTATTTGACCAATAATCGGTCGGTGAAAAACGGTTACTGCGCAAAAGTAATCCTCCTATCGGAAAATGCTATAAATTTTGCGATTGGCCCCTAAAGTCAGTTCTGTTTTGACATTTGCGTAGTAAATACATGCGAAATACACGTTAATAAACAATGTTATGCTACACTGCTCCAGAACGCGGAATATTGCTGACTATTTATTTGACCAATAATCGGTCGGGGCCAAACGGTTACTGTGAATGGTGAGCGCTACAGAGCAATGATCAACGAGTTCTTTTTGCCGCAACTTGATGAATTGGGATTGGAAAACATGTGGTTCCAAGAAGACGGTGCAACAGCACACACTGCACGTGCCACAACCGATAAGCTGAACATCGGAAGCTTACTTTTGCGCCACCTGTTACAATATTATTGTTAATAGTCCACCGTTTTGTGTTTGTATGGACTTTAAATAAATAAATTTAAAAACAAAAAATAAGTGAGTTTGATATTTTTACTTTCTATATTGAAAATTGGGTTACATAAAACTTGTTACTGTTAATCTCCAACCCCGAAAGAAACAACACTTTTGAAGTGGAAAAAGATCATAGCCAAAGGACCACTTTTATTTCATTTTAGTGGTTGGCATTAGGAGAAGCATTGCAGTAGAGTAATAACCCTTTCTATTCCACTCGCATGATCTATATTATTAAGGGCATCATTTTCATCTTCCGTACTTTCATCTAATTCCTGTCAGTCACTATCACCCAAAACAACAGCATCCGGAAATGGTCTCCATTCATTGTCAAATCTTTGACTCACAGCCGAATTTCGTAACACCCTTGAGTCATGAACGCTGCCCGGCCAACTTGCATCTACACTGTAAAGTGTGTAGTCTGGCCCGCGTATGATCATCACATTCAATGAGTGGTTTCCATTCCGGTCCACATATCCTTCCTCGTGTAATGTAGGCGCATCAATTTTAATGATTGTGCCATCCACGCAACCACACACACAAGGGAATCCACCCATCATAAAATACTTTTCAGCAATACTACTGACATCATCGGGCCATCGCACTGTGGTTTGAAATAAAACGTCTGTTATAATGTCGACAACCCTATGAATGGTTCTGCAAACTGTTGATTTTGCAACACCAGGCATAGCTGCAACTCCGTGGTACTGGCAACCATTTCCGAGTCAATGCAAGCACAGTAGCAGTTGACTTCCAGCCGACAAAGCATGACTGCGCTGTGTGTTGTGCTCTATTTTGTCTCCAACTTTATTTAAAAGGAAATCAACTTGGATTTGATTTAAACGGAAGCACTCTTTAAAATTAAAATTTTGTAGTCCCGAAAAATTAATTCGGTCTCTATAATTTCTAGTTATATCCGCGTCTTCACTAGTGTCGAACAAAAACGCACGTCGTAACATTTTTAAAGCTTGACTAGTTATAACAATATCAATTTGTAAAGCGATCGTTTACCTTGCAAATGTTTGACAAACTTATCAAAGTCTTTGCAAATTACGCTTTTCAATATTAGCTTTGCACTTTGTACAAGAGAACGCACGTGGAACAGACATTGCAAAGAGAGTACAAAAATTGTAAAGACTTTGCAAATAACTCTTATCAACTTCAACGTATCACTTATCAAATTTTACAGTTCTGAGGAACACAAAGTTTTGCAAATTGATGAAAAATTTGCAAAGTGAAAAGTTGATAAGTTGTTTTGTGGAATAGGGCCCTGGTTATCTTTTATGCCATACCTCATACGGAGTTCTTGCTTCAAGTGCTTTGGTCAGTGACCTATTACGCAGATAGGCTGTAGTATTTAATGCTTCAGCCCACAATGATTCACAAAGATTAGCATCAATAAGCATGCATCGAGCCATCTCGATCAACGTTGGATTTAAGCGCTCCGGCGCCCCGTTTAGCTGCGGGGTATATGGCACGGTTAACTGATGCACCATACCACATTCCTTCAAATATTGTTGAAACTCAATGCTATTATACTCAGTCCCATTATCGCTTCTCATTACTTTTATTACGCACCCAGTCAGGCGCTCGGCAAAGGATTTAAACTCCTTAAACTTTTCAAAGACTTCGCTTTTATATTTGAGGAAATAAACAAATGGGTATCTCGACATGTCAACAAATGTCAATATATAGCGAGGACCACCAGCAGAGAGTTTAACTGGTCCGCACACATCGGCATGAATTAATTCAAATAACTCACCTGCTCTATTTTCAGTTTGTGTAAACGGCTTTGTTGTGCATTTGCTTTTCATACATATGGAACAATCTATATTTGTTGGTATATTTATATTAAGACCATGTACCATATTTTTATTTATTAATTCTCGTATGCTACCATAATTCAAGTGGGCGTACCGCCTGTGCCGCTCTATTGCATCAGCTGATTTGTTTGCATTTCCTCACCTATTTTGTACAGAAAAATACCTCCAACTTTTTCTCCACGCAATAATACACAACAATTTATGTCATTTATTGTAACATGTTCGGCTGCAAACTTAACATAATTGCCACTGTTAACAGCTTTCGATACAGAAATAAAATTGCACTGCAACACGGGTACATATAAAATGTCATTCAGTTGAACTTCTCTCTTCTCCATTTTCAATCGAACTTTGCCTATTCCGCACGACTCTAAAGCAACAACTAGATTTTCAAACGATTTCGGGAGACTGGCAAGAAGCATAATTACAAAGAGCTCCGCCTGTAGGTCTACTCCTATTTCAGCTAGTTTATCAACCACAGTTGGGCAATTATTTAAATACAGCCGAACTTGCTCGCCTTCTGCCATGCGGAGTCCCAATAATTCATTAAATAAAGAGACATTTCTGGCCGGACCTTTGGGTCTATGAATGTCCCTCAACACATTCCACACTTCTTTGGAAGTTTTGCACTACTTAACGTACGCAATTTGTACAGGTGATAAACTAAGCACCATGAACGCCATGGCTTTTTCGTCGATAGACTTCCATGTTTTCACTTCACTTGCACTGCTCTCGTTAGCCTTTGGCTGTTCGAGCTCACCTGATACTACATCCCAAAGTTCTTTGAACACCAGCACGCTTTTAGCATGTACGCAACAAGAGTCGCAGCTGGAATCATCTAGTTTTTCCACGCTAAACATCGAGTTATTCATCGGCTTTTGTTGAATTAAAATTCAGCTTGGCCTTTTGCATTCACTGGTCCCATAACCTGTTGAAATTTTTGGGCAGAAGAGTGGTATACGAAGAATGAATAACAAAGGTGCCATTTGAGTTTTAAATTCAACAAATCACATAACAAAAATGAGATTCAAAGGTATCCTTGGTCCGTCTTTTCATAGAAATTAATTCCGAAGAACTAAAATTTCAGTTACAATTTAAACTTTTTTTGCAAAACCCTAATCTAAGTTTTATTTTTTTAGAAAACTTAATTACTAAAAAGATATTAAAAGCCATCCATGTAGCCATTTTCATATAATTCAAAATTTTGGTTTCTTGACAAAAAAAAAAGAAAGCAATACTAGCAGATCCGGTAGACGTTGTCCTCCTTGAAAATTTATTTGCCACATTTGGATAGTGTTTCACCCTCCCACTCATTATTCGTTTCCTTTGCCTCAACCGCACGCTCTATATCGTCCTAATAATATTCACCATTATCATAGAGTTCATATTAATGAATCGAACCAAGAGCATACAATTCCAAAATGATGATACCAAATCTAGGACAGGCTAGATCAAGGTGTGACGGGTAGCAAACAGCATCGAATAAGTAGGAGAAACGAGGAGTAAGGAATTCACCACGCGGTAAGAAAAGTTGATCTAACCTGATGCTGTCATTCCCACACAAAGCTTTTGGGACGTAACACTAAGCAAAATGTTGAGTAATTGTAACTTAATGTCATGTCTGATACATCTTGGGTGGCACGTTGCTTGACAAATAAACGCGAGGTGAAAGTTAAGTCTTTATTTGACGACTTCCAAAACTTAATCTAAAGTAATTTCGAATGGTTCGCTTATTTACACTAGTGTGTAAACAAATATTGATTATTATCCTTAATGTTTGTTGCTAGCCTAGTGTTCGCGCCACTTTAAGGGGCGTTATTACGAAGGACTAGTATTGCTGCTACAACAACAGCAACGCTAATGAAGGTTCTCACCAATAATTGACTTCCCTATTTCTTTTAAAATATTTGTTGGGCATTTTGTTTACATCTTAATGGTAAACACGTATGTTCTTATTGTTATTGTAAAACTATTGGGCATTGTTATTTTAAATGCTTTGGCTACAACTGTTTAGCTTCACCACCTCAAGACGGCGGCTACAAACCACAACGACAATTTAACAAAGCTTGACGATAATTGTAGTCAAGCATCGGCTACTTGACTACGTTGGAAGCGACAGCAGCAGAGGCAACACTGTCACGCACAGCTGATGCATTTGTACAAATTATTCTAAAAGTAAACATCGAGCCGGTACAAAAGTATAAAATGCAAGATATAGGGAAAACTATCTACAATTTTGTGGTAAATATTGCTAATATATCCCATGTAACTTATTTAGCAAATGAAATGTTTGGGATGAGCAGGAACAGACGCTGATGGGTTCGCCCTGTAAACCTGACGCGAGAAGAAGAGGGATTCTTCAAGATATGCTTCCAATAGTTGCAGGAAAATGATGAGGAGCATTTTTTCAAAGTAACGCGGATGAGCATTGAAAAGTTTAATTTGTTATTAACGCTTCTTAGGGAAAGGTTGCTCCGCTTCTCAAACAGAAAAGCAATTGTCCAGAGACGCGTTTTGCTATAACAATAATGTAAGTTGATTATGCCTAAGAAAATGCTAAAACATGTTTTTATGTATTTGTGAATTCATTTTCATATAAAATTGTAGGGGCTTTTAGCTCAAGGATGTAATTATAGCGTACTCGCTTGGGCATTTAAGATGGGTGTATCAACGGTAAAGAAAATTATATACGAAACATGCGATGCCATTTGGGAGGAGCTTCATGTTGTGTACTTATCTCCTCGAAACCGAGCAGAACTCGTATCAATTGCTGACAAATTTTTTGTTAAGACTGGAATGTCGAGTTGTATAGGAACTCTTGATGGTGAACACATCAATATTGTCCGTCCATCAAACAGTGGGGCCCTGTATTTTAACTATAAGAAGACTCATAGCATCGTGCTTATGGCAGGATGTGACGCAAATTACGTATTTACATACGTAGACATTGGTGTTTTAGGAGTTCAGAGTGATGGCGGAGACTTCGCTATAGGTTTTTTTAAAAAAAAATATTGAATGGAACATTAGAATTGCCTCCCCATGCTAATTTGTCAGGAACATCTAGCAGATTCCCATATTATTTTGTTGGGGATAATGCGTTTCCGCTTAAGACAAATTTGATGCGTCCCTTTCCGGGTACAAATTTGACTCACGATAAGGAAAAGTACAATATTGTATTGCCTAAGGCTCGGGTACATATTGAGAATACATTCGGCATCCTAGCAAATCGTTGACGAATATTACTCACAACAATATCCGCTTGTCCAAAGAATGCGGACAAAATTGTTTTAGCCACAGTCGTTCTACACAACTTTCTTATGTTACACAATGACAGAAATTACTTTACGCTGGAGTTGGTGGTGGAACACAACAGAGATATTTCTGGTCAGTGAAGAAGTGAAGGAAATCCATCAGAAACCTTCCAACAGGGAGTTGTGACCCGTTCTTCCTCACACTAGAGGGCCCTGAAGACTTTGTTCTGCCCAAAAATTTACCTGAATGGATCCAGAAATATTGCTTATCCCTATCCCTATTATTTTGGTCACATGAGACTAAGGACCATCCTGGTTAAAACCCTAATCATCACCTTTCATTTGATACTCATATTATACAAGCACCATATCTGGTGTACATTTGGACCAATATCTCGAAAATGGAGTGTTACACGGGGCTAACAACCATTCCTCGTTAAAACCGCCATTAAACCCTTTCATTTGATACCCATATTGTACAAACACCTTCTAGGTCCGGTACAAGCACCTTGCGGCCCACTGCCGTGGTGGCGATTTCATTGGCCACGGAATCATGGTCGATGTGGATTTACCCTGTCTACTTCGTAACAATTCCCCCCAAAACTGTTATGTTCATTGCAGCAGGTTGCGAAGTTTATATCTTTGTGAAGCTGCCGTTTGATATGAAGGCTGGCGCCCCTGTTCACATGCCTTGTTATACAAACTCATCTTTCACCAACGTCACGAAATTTTTGCTGGAACTACCTTAAGATGACGTCGATGAAACTTTTTGAATGGGCGGTCCGGATAACAAAAATTAAGCTACAACTATAACAACATATTTTTGGTAAACGAATTTTATGTCTATTGGGCAAATAAATTTAGTGCTCAAATTCAACAAACAGTTTATTTGTTTATATGTAATAAAAAAGTGTATTACAATAAATTAATACATACATACATTTGTACCTTAGGTACTCAGACTACAAAGCATAAATAAAAAGAGTTGTCCTACAACTATATGGATAATATTAATAATTATTTTGTAAAAAATGTACTACAGGGGCTCATTCGTATCTAAACTAAAAAAAAAAATTTTGCACAACGATCAATATAGATCTATTTGTATCTTTGTTTAAGGTTTCGTGGTATATAAAAATGTACTTCAAACATTGAGCTTCAATACGAATGCTAACGTCTACAGTTCCTACCTTGGACAATGACTATTAGACTGCTGACAAAAATACAGTTTAGCTGTTTATTGTGTTTACAATATTATACAAAAGCCTTTTTATGGCACACACCAATTACACTGTGTGGCAATAAAAACGACTTGGGTAGTGTTTTTTTTCTTGTAGGTCTCGTCGATAGAAGAATCGAAGTAAGAAATTTTCCAAACATACTCGTACACATATTCAATCAAGTTATTAGCTTATGAGTGAGCCATAACTAAAAATAATGGCATTCTTATTGCCACACAGTGTATTTGGTGTGTGCCATAAAAAGGCTTCTGTATAATATTGTAAGCACAATAAAAAGCTAAACTGTATTTGTATCAACAGTCTAATAGTCATTGTCCAATCAAATATACTTTTGATTTGTGAATGGAATCACAGTTTAAACAGTTTAAATATATCACGAAAACCTGAAATCAAAGAACATTTAATAGGCCATCGAAAATTAGGATTCCTTTAAGTGCATGTCTATTTCAAAGAATACCAGTGCCGAAGCTTTACACTCAATGTCGTTAACGACGTTCCTTGGCCGCCCCTGCGGGTTAGGGGTTTAGAATATGCCCGAGGTAGGCATACCGGTCGCATGAGGCGACTAATATGCACAAAGGTAAAGACGTGCAACTCGATGGCTGATCTACGAATATGATGCCGCTCACCTCTCATTACCCATCTTATCCTTCCTTATGGAAGGAGGGGTGACATGACCTAGAAGGTTTCACTGGTCATAAATCGCTACCACGACAGTCGGGCAGTACCGCAAGGGAGTACCGGAGCGTACCGGGTTTAAATCCGACCAAGGACTGTTAATTGGACAACACTCCCCAAAAACCAAGAAATTACCTAGGTTCGATCCAAAAGCGGGACCAGTTCCATAGTACTTATGTGCAAAACACCGGCTTCGCGATCCCCAGTACTTCTGCGCAGAACACACTTTTGCACTTTTCGGAACACCCTGTATCTTTGTACACAACAACCACATGAAAACGATAGAAAATTGTTACCCTTTCTTGCAAGTATATTGCAAACTACTAAGAATATTGCGTTTCCCCAACCGGATTAGGGTGCCTAAAACGCGTCTCTGGGTACCAGTATCGACATATTTAGTGCTGTTTCTGCAGTTGACGTTGAACGTAAAGTATTACCAATAATACCAAATATACTAACCCTTCGTGCACTTGCGCTAGTTGGCAGAGAATCGTTCGTAGAAAGTAGTACTTTTGCTTGTTTTGAAGATGGGGGAGTAAAATTTGATTCAGGTTCATTCTCACCATCCGACTCGTTTCCAATCGTACTAAATACAAAAATATTTGAATATATATATTAAGGATTGCGTTGACATGCGTATTTACTTTCTAAATGCTTGCACTTTGTCCAAGAAGGATATAGATTCCATATAGCCCCATTTTCGTTTCGGACTTGGGGCGCCACTATCTGAGGCAAGACACTGTGCTCTTTTAATGCGTTTATAGGAGTCTCGCAAACCCTTCCAACGCTTCTTGCACTGTTCCTCTATAAATAAAATTAATAAATATACTAAACAAATGAATAAATATCAATAATTTTCACTTACCATCACTTTGCATAACAGAGGAAACTTTCCTCCATGTAAAATCCTTCTTCTTGATGTTTTTGTAGTCTTCCAGGCCAAGGTTATAAATTGCTGGCATTTTCCTCACTTCCTCAATCAGTTTTTCCTCAAAATCAATTTTTTATTTTTAGTTTTCGTAGTTTTAATTAGTTTAATTTACAAAGAAGCGTCAGACAAAAGGCAAATGGTTGAGAAATGACAATGAAGAAGAAGCATAGCGAGCTTTTCTGCTTGTCAAAATAATAATAGATTTAATCTGACGACAGCGGCATTCATGATTGCCGCTTTGCTGTGTAGCGGTCAAAATATCGGGTGCCATAAGAACGTGTGTAGAAATAACAGGACAGATGGCGTTTTGCAGTCGCCGTCTTGAATGTAATCTGGCCTGTTTGCTTATATGTACGTAGGTAAATAATTTTTATATATATACAAGCAACCCGCACCTTGTTTCACGCAGGTTGAATTAATTATGTAACATACACTCGTCCGAAGTGAAGTAACGCTACCGAGCTCTTTCGCGAATTCATCAAATGAATGGCTCACCACAGCTGTCGCTTAAAGCACGCTGACTTATTCGATTGGCAGCGAACAAACGCGCAAACAGATTTTTTTGGAAAAAGTGCTGCTTTTTTTAAACAATTTTGGTTAAATTAAAAAGAAATCAACTATTTTTTTTGATGCAGCACGAAAGTAAATATTTCAAAGTTTAACTTCAAGGAAGATAAATTCTGATCGGTTGATTAGGTTATGATGTATGGCTGTGTAAACCAAAAATTTATGTTTTTTTACCACATTTTGTCCGATTGCCACGCCCCCTTTATATATTCCTTCACATTATATAACAAAAAAGTCCATCGCACACAGCTAAGCTTTAAAATGCCAAAAACCGCTTTCAAATCGGAGCATTCTGTGCGAAGCCAATTCCGTACATAGCTTTTTAGCGACTTTATTTTATAAGTAGTATATAGATATGAGGTGCCTGCTGAGCTATTCAAACACGGAGGCGAGGAGCTGGTAAGGCGCATGCATCAGCTTCTATGCAAAATATGGTTGGATGAATGCATGCCTGAAGATTGGAATCTAAGTGTTTCTGCCCAATCCACAAGAAGGGCGATCCTGAAAACTGCGCCAACTATCACGGAATCAGCCTTTTGAATATCGCATATAAGGTCCTATCAAGCGTATTGTGCGAAAGACTGAAGCCTGATGTGAACAGACTGGTTGGACCTTATCAGTGTGGCTTCAGACCTGGTAAATCTACTATCGACCAGATTTTTACATTACGCCAAATCTTGGAAAAAACCCGTGAGAAAAGAATCGACACACATCATCTCTTTGTTGATTTTAAAGCCGCTTTCGATAGCACGAAAAGGAACTGCCTTTATGCCGCTATGACTGAATTTGGTTTCCCGCAAAACTTATACGGCTATGCAAAACGACTTTGAACAACACCGCCAGCTCGGTCAGAATTGGGAAGTACCTCTCCGAGCCGTTCGAAACTAAACGAGGTTCCAGACAGGGTGACCCCTTATCGTGCGATTTCTTTAATTTAATGCTGGAGAAAATTATACAAGCTGCAGAACTTAACCGCGCTGGAACCATATTTTATAAAAGCGTGCAACTGTTGGCATATGCTGACGATATTGATATCATTGGACTTAACAACCGCTCCGTAACTTCTGCTTACTCCAAATTAGAACGAGGGCCAAACGAAGTACGTTCTGTCATCATGCAAAGAGTCAGCGCATTCGCGCCTTGGCAACCAAGCCACTGTTGGCAGCAATAATTTTGAAATAGTAAAGGACTTCGTTTACCTGCGAACCAGCATTAGCACCAACAATACTGTTAGCCTAGAGATTCGACGAAGAATTACTCTTGCAAACAAATGCTACTTCGGACTGAGTAGGCAATTGAAAAGTAAAGTCCTCTCCCGAAGAACGAAAATAACACTCTACAAGTCACTCCTCGCACCCGTCCTGCTATATGGTGCAGAAGCGTGGACACTAACAACATCTGATGAGGCGGCTCTCGGACTATTCGAGAGAAAGATTCTTCGAAAGATTTGTGGACCTCTACGCGTTGGCGACGGCGAGTACCAAAAAGATTTAATGATGAACTGTATGAACTTTCCGCAGACGCCGACTTAGTTCAGCGAATTAAAACACAGCGGCTTCGCTGGCTAGGCCACGAAGTGCGAATGAGCGAAGATGCTCCAACCCAGAAGGTATTCTTATCGTCACCCGCCGGTGGAAGCAGAGGAAGAGGGTGACCACCACTCCGATGGAAAGACCAAGTGGAGACCGATTTGCGATCCCGCGGTGTTTCCAATTGTCGCCAGTTGGCGCAACGAAGAAACGACTGGCGAGCTATGTTGGACGGTCAAAATCACCCAGGCGGTTAGATGACCATTTAAAGAAGAAGAAGATATAGGAGGAAATATCCTTGTAGCCACAACGATATCTATTTTTTTTACAAATAAGGCAATACCATTATTTTTGGTTTTCATTGGGAATTTTGTGTTTTTTCTTATGAAAAATGTTTCGTTTCCATAATTATAACAAAAAATATCTAATCAAATAAAAAGATGATATATAGATTTTGAAGACTACTTTTATTTTCATGTCGCCAAAAACATTAGAAGAATTTATTGATTCATTAGAAGCGTGCAAGTTAACGCCACCATTCACCCATAGCACTTACCTAGAAAACAAATATAACTTCGTTGAACCACTTAGGAACTTGACACATGTGGAAAGCGAACAACTACAAAAGGACAACTACAACAAATTAAATATTTTTATGGGCAACAAACGAAATCGGCCCCCATTACGAAAAACTTTGTTATTGCGATTGTTGTGGTTAGATGACCATTTAAAGAAGAAGAAGGAAGGCAACAAAATAATTTTAACAACCACTTTAACAATAATTTACCGTTTGCGCAAAGCCAACCCGAATAAATAACTTGCGGTTTGCGCGAAACCAACCACAAACAAATTACAACCAAAGCCAATTCCAATCCAATTCCAAATATTTAAAGTAATTATAGAAATAATTACTTACGAAACAATCAGAGCTATATGGCCGAGAAAAGACCACGTGTTAGTGCGCAATTAGGAGTTCAACAACCCAACAAAGCGCAACGTTTTAATAATATTGATGAGGACCATTTTTTAGATCAAAACTAAGCTTGCCATATATCCTGCAATATGATAAAGCTATATGTAAGAATTCTAAAATTTTAATTGATACTGGAGCAACAAGCAGGATTTTATAAAAATAAAAATGAGCTTACCATATAAAAAAGAGTGAAACCCATTAATGGTTATACCATAATAAAGTATTACCACCTAAAACATTTGTTTGGTATAAAGCAGATGTTTTATGAGATCGATAATTTAGAATCGGATATCTCAATTGGATACAATTTTTTTTTTTAAATTAATGCGGCGATAGTTTTTGAAAATAAAAAATTAATAACTCCAATAAAAACTTTTAATATTTAATTAAAAATAATAACAAATAAAAACAATAATAATTTTCATAAATAAAAAGAAAAATTATTGAAGATTCTTACGGTCAACTTATTAATATATAACAGGTGGCGCAAAAGTAATCCTCCTATCAGAAAATGCTATAAATTTTGCGATTGGCCCCTAAAGTCAGTTCTGTTTTGACATTTGTGTAGTAAACACATGCGAAATACACGTTAATAAACAATGTTACGCTACACTGCTCCAGAACGCGGAATATTGCTGACTATTTATTTGACCAATAATCCGACGGTGAAAAACGGTTACTGCGCAAAAGTAATCCTCCTATCAGAAAATGCTATAAATTTTGCGATTGGCCCCTAAAGTCAGTTCTGTTTTGACATTTGTGTAGTAAACACATGCGAAATACACGTTAATAAACAATGTTACGCTACACTGCTCCAGAACGCGGAATATTGCTGTCTATTTATTTGACCAATAATCGGTCGGGGCCAAACGGTTACTGTGAATGGTGAGCGCTACAGAGCAATGATCAACGAGTTCTTTTTGCCGCAACTTGATGAATTGGGATTGGAAAACATGTGGTTCCAAGAAGACGGTGCAACAACACACACTGCACGTGCCACAACCGATATGCTGAACATCGGAAGCTTAGTTTTGCGCCACCTTGTATAAACGAATTTTCTGTTAGGCTTTTTTGACCATTATCGTTTTGGTGTAAATGAAAAATTCTATTTCACCATCCCAACCCGACGTTTCGCTAGCCTCCCTAGTAATCCATAGTGATTTCGAGCCAACCACATAGATTACTACAGAATTCTATAGTGGTTTGCGCGATATCACTATAGATTACAATAGTGCTCCATAGTGTTTTTTTACAAGGGCCCATCTATCAGGGCTATTTGGCAACCGTCAAATAGTCAGAGAAGAGCAAGAAAAAAAGCGTAAACTTCTAAACTCCGTCCAAAATCTAGAATTTAACGAAATAAGTTTTAGAAAAAGGGCGCTCAGAGACCTATATTTCATTTTGACAGTGTTTATGTTTTGCAAATAAGTAATTTATCCCAACATTGTAGAAGTGGAAAATACATTGCCTGAACATTAGACGGAATGTGCTGTGTGCAATCTTTGCATCAGTTTGCATCGATTTGCACTCTTTTTACTTTTTTGTTTCTTTAAAATGCATGAGTTTTGAAAATTCTGAAGTTAGCTGCATGTCATATCTGATAAAATTTCCCAATGAATAATGTTTTTGCAGTGCGGAAATTCTCTTGTTTGAACTAAACTTTGAAGGGTAAATAATAGGGTCGGAAAAAGTTGGCCAAATAGCTCCGCTGTACTCTACTTTACTTATATTGGATAGACTAAAGTCCCGACGTACTGCAGGAATTCCGAAAACTGAGTCATTAATCTCTGGAGTTATCTGAATGTGACGTGGCATATGGATGCGAATTATTACCCTTTTCTACTGATAAGGATGCTATTGCACATTCTGGCTACACTGCCAGTCAGCAATGCTTTCCCAAGAAAGAAGTTTTTCTACCCTTCCGCAATTAAAAACGTGGTTACGAACAACTATGATTGATGAGAGGCTCACTGGTTTGATACCAAAATCGACGTTGAAAACATTATAGGAAAATACGCAAACAAAGGGAAGCGAACAATCTATTTTATAATATACTAGCCGACCCGCCTAACCTTTTTCCGCCTTAAAAGCAATAAATGAGCAGATTGATAAATGTAAATAAAAAATTAATTTTTTTTACGATTCCTTTTTGGTCATGTATTTTGGTGCATGGGTTGCACTCTTCAATCAAGCACCTTGTGGTAGACGAAATGTTTGGCTTTATTATCAGCCTAAAGAACAAATAAAGCAGATGGTTTTACGACGCGTGAGCATGCCCCATATAATTGACCATGAGAAAAACATGGTTTTTCTATATTCAGACCACAAACTTTCAAGAATTGGCCTTGTCATCTGGTAATGGTCATGACAAAACAACGTCTATTTGCCCAATGTGAACGGTAGACTGCAAGCAGTAATCAGTGCTGCAATCGTATCGAAATGCTGCTCGATTCAAAACTGTACTTGATAAATTTCCTCCTGTGCGCCGAAAATTATCTTGTTGTTGATTTCTGAGATTTCGGGCTGCCTCTCTTTGCTCTTGTAATTGAGAAGCACGAAGGCGAACCATACTAACGCGGCGCTCTTCACGTGCAATTTCTTGCTCTCCTTCACCGTTTCGAATTCCACTTGTATTACGGCTTTTTCGTCAAAGATTTGATCGTCTTGGTCGCGGCATGATATTGTTAATGATAATATCGGCACAATACACTAACAGAAACTCGATATACACACATGAACCAGTCAACTTCAAAATATTAACTATTTGGAACTTTCAAAGAAGTGTCAGTAAAATAAGAATGACGAAAAACTATATCAAAACGCAAAAAGTAAAAAGTATCAGTAAATACTTGCATACAAAACTTCTTGCTTCTTTAAATGGTCATCTAACAGCCTGGGCGATTTTGACCGTCCAACATACTGGCGCATCCTTGCATCGGAGTGGTGGTCTCCCTCTTTCTCTGCTTGCAATGGTGGGTGCCGATAAGAATACCTTCTGGGCTGGAGCACAACGTGGCCTAGCCAGCGAAGCCGATGTGTTTTGATTCGCTGAACTATGTCGGCGTCTGCATAAAGCTCATCATTAAATCTTCTTCGGTACTCGCCGTCGCCAACGCGTAGAGGTCCACAAATCTTTCGAAGAACCTTTCTTTCGAATACTCCCAGAGCCGCCTCATCAGATGTTGTTAGTGTCCACGCTTTTGCACCATATAGCAGGACGGGTGCGATGAGTGACTTATATAGTGGTTTTTTCGTTCGTAGAGAGAAGACTATACTTTTCACTTGCCTACTCAGTCCGAAGTAGCATTTGTTTGCAAGAGTAATTCTTCGTCGGATTTCTAGGCTAGCAGGCTGTTGGTGTTAATGCTGGCTCCCCGGTAAACGAAGTCCTTTGCTATTTCGAAATTATTGCTGCCAACAGTGACGTGGTTGCCAAAGGGCGAATGCGCTGACTTTCTTCATGTAGACAGAAGGTACTTCGTCTTCCCCTCGTTCACCACCAAACCCATTTTTCCACTAATTTTTCTAATTTGGAGTAAGTAGAAGCTACGGCGCTGTTGTTGAGGCCAATGCTATCAATATCGTCAGCGTACACCAACAGTTGCAAGCAAAACTGGTTTTGGATTTTGGTTAATAACTTAATATTTTAAGAGTTTGTTGTTGCTGTCCTATGTCACGACCATTTGTTTTCGACTTCCAAGTTTTACTGAGTGAACTTCCCCCAGCAACTCTCTCCCCCAATGAAATGTCGAAATGGGCTCTCTCCCTGCAATATTTTAAAGAAAATTGGAATAGGTCGGTCCCTGGTCCACTTCCCGGAAAAAAAGCATATCAAATATCAAAAAAACCAAAAGGCTACCAATATATCAAATCAAATCGCTCCATAAATAAAAAGTTTTGGAATAGGTCGGTCCCTGATCCACTTCTCGGAAAAGAACCAATCGTAAATTTTTATAAAACTAAAAGGCTAGCAATGTACCAAATTTCAAGTAAATCGCAAAATATATAAAAAAAAATTGGAATAGGTCTGTTCTCGGCCCGATTCCCAGAAAAAGAGTATCATATATCCTTTTCCTGGCTCCAAGCTACTTCTCCAAAAATTCTCAGCCAAATCGGTCTAGCCGTTCTTGAGTTATAAAAAGTGCTACTAACACAGCTTTCTTTTTAATTTATATAGATAGTAAACCCCGGTCGCTTCGCTGCGTCGCAGAGCTAATAAGAACCCTACCAACCATACGCAGATAAAAAAGTGGATAAAACATAGGTCCACAAATGAAGATAAAAAAATGGATAGTTTTGTATGGGCGGCGTGCAGATATTATCCACTTTCCCCATGTACATTTCGTGTACGTGTGACCTTGCATCACCCTCGCACACATTCATAAACGCCGTAAGAAAAAATATATCTACGCCGTTCTAAGTAAGAAAATTTCCCAAAACAAAGGGTTGCAATTTTCACAGGGTTGCCAGATCTGAAACATGGTATGCCCAAAAAATAAAAAAAAAAAAAAGGCACAAAGCACAAAAAATCGCCTAAATTGAGAAATAAATATCCAAATAATACAACTTCGGTTTTTAAATCTGTTTTAATCAAAATAAGGATACATATTTGAATAAAAACAATATCAAATTTTTTTTAAAGTTATTATATGTATATAAATACAAAATTAGCTATTTTTACTGAAATTTACATAATACATGACATTTGTTCTGATCACATCTAAGTGTTTACAAAATTTAAAATATTTGCAATAAATTATTAAGCGATTTTAACGCAATTAGCATCAAACGAAAGGTAATTTAATAATGTTTCTTTTGATGCTAAACAACTTTTGAATTTTAAGTTATTTTTGCAGAAAAAACTTATCTTTCTTACACTTTAAAAAAAGTCCATGGATTTTTTTCTTGTACACATGTGTGTCTACAAAATTCACAAAATTTACAATCAATTATTATGCGATTTTAACGAAATTTGCATCAAATGAAAGGTAATTTAATAGCCTTTCTTTTGATGCTAAACAACTATTGCATTTTAAGTTATTTTTACAGAAAAAACTTATCTTTCTTACACTTCAAAAAAAGTCCATGGATTTTTTTCTACTACACATGTGTGTTTACAAAATTCACAAAATTTACAATCAATTATTTTGCGATTTTAACGACATTATCATCAAATCAAAGGTAATTTAATAGCCTTTCTTTTGATGCTAAACAACTATTGAATTTTAAGTTATTTTTACAGAAAAAACTTATCTTTCTTACACTTTACAAAAAGTACATGGATTTTTTTCTACTACACATATGTGTTTACAAAATTCACAAAATTTAAAATATTTACAATAAATTATATAGCGATTTTAACGCAATTAGCATCAGATGAAAGGTAATTTAATAACGTTTCTTTTGATGCTAAACAACTATTGAATTTTAAGTTATATTTACAGAAAAAACTTATCTTTCTTACACTTTAAAAAAAGTCCATGGATTTTTTTCTACTACACATATGTGTTTACAAAATTCACAAAATTTACAATCAATTATTTTGCGATTTTAACGAAATTAGCATCAAATGAAAGGTAATTTAATAGCCTTTCTTTTGATGCTAAACAACTATTGAATTTTAAGTTATTTTTACAGAAAAAACTTATCTTTCTTACACTTCAAAAAAAGTCCATGGATTTTTTTCTACTACACATGTGTGTTTACAAAATTTACAATCAATTAATACTACACAAATTATTAATATTTACAAAAGACATATTTTTGAATACATGTATTCGCAGGCTTCGCGTTTCCCAAAGAACGGATACCTGTAAAATACGAATAAATAATTAATTAATCACCCAGAGTAAAAATATGAAAAACAGCACATTACACTCTCTCAGTAATACGCCTTGGGCCAGTACCTCACTACGTTAGGGCATCTGAAATTAAAATCGTCTTTCATTACATATATTTGAACTTAAGTTTACTCGGGGTGCTGGTCGTTAAATAATCAAATTTTTAATTGACTTATTAATTAATTAAGAAATTAGCTGCAATTAAATCAATTCATTAGATTAATTTAATTGTAACTTTTAACAAATTAGATTCAAAATTGGTAATTTTAGAAGTTGCAACTAACAACTAATTGTTAATTTTTTAATTATTAATTGTTTTAACAATTATAATTTGCCCAACACTCCCTACAAACAAACGATTGTTCCGGCAATATGGGATTTGGCTAGATATCATTTACTTAATCAGGTAAAAACAAATTGCTTAAGTTTGCATCATCGTACATAAGGACTGAACACTTAAAACCGTGATGCATTTTCATGAAAGGTATAAAGCCTTCGACACAACCGAAGACAGCGCTTTCTTTACAAGTTTTGGTAATTGTTTCCTTTAAGTGACAACTGCTAAAACACGATCAAAAATGTCGGGAGAGGTATCAAAAGACGCGTTTTGACCTCGGTAACGGAAGCGGATTAAAAATTTTTTGTTTCAGTGAAAAGTTATTCGCAAAAAAACCCAAAAATTACCCAGGTCCGATCCAGAATAGGGGCTTGATCCAAGGTATTTATGTGCAGAACACCTTTCTGCGTAGGCGGCCTTTGGCCGCGCTTCAAAAAAATAACCATTAGCCGGTCCAACACCGGCTACGCGGTCCACAGTATTTCTGCGCAGAATACACTTTTTGCACGTTTCGGTACACCCTAACCTGAGATTACAACAACCACATGAAAATTACAGAAATTTTTCAACTTTGATTGCAAATATTTCTTCACTGAAAAAAAAAACTCGAAAATCCGCTTCCAGATTATTGTTACCGAGATCAAAACGCGTCTTTTGATACCTTTCCCGATAACTTCGGATGTGTTTTAGCAGTTGTCTCCTAAAGGAAACAATTACCCAAGTTTTTACCTAACTTATGGACAAACTAATAATATTCTTATCAATTATTTGTTCCCTATTTTTTAATGACCGCTTTGGCCACAACTATAATCAGAGAGCTGGAGAGATTAAAGATTCAAATCAAAGTTGCGACCTGCGAAAACATGTATTATTTCATTTCATTTACTTTATTTTGTCTATGATTTCATTAATCTTACAGACTAGATTTACATTCAAAAAATCTTAAATGCTAATAAATTTATTTTATACATAATAAGAGTAAAGTTTAGAACTAAAAGACGCTCTCGGGAGTGCGAAGTCAAGCTCAAGACTAAAAAAGATCCTGTTGTATTCATTGAGGGCCCTAGATATAGGATCAAAATTGTGATAATTAGCTCTGATTACTTTTACATGGAACGGATATTGGGCACGAAGGGTTCTGCCCGGGACATTGAAGCCAATTTGCGCTAGTAGTTCCGGGCAGGCAACCCAACCACATATAAGATCATACACAAACAGCAGAGACTGTATAGAGCGTCTGGCCGCAAGCGACTTCATGTTTATGAGGGCGCAGCGGGCGCGGTAAGAAGGTAATGGTTCTAAAAAATTAAGCGGTTGGAGAGCGAATCGAGTGAAACTTTTCTGTACTCTTTCCAGTCTTTGAGAATGAGAGGAATAAATTGGGTTCCAAATTATGGAAGCATATTCCAGCTTTGAGAGAACTAAAGAATTATATAAAATTTTTCTGGTATATGGATCTTTGAAATCTCGCCCATATCGTCGCAGGAAAGCCAAATTGGAATATGCCTTCGGTAGAATGGAGCTAATATGATTCGCGAAGGTAAAACCAGAGTCGAACATTACTCCCAGATCAACAAATTGCCTGACGCTGGAGAGATTATCATCAGCAGTGGAATACGCGGAATTAATCGTATTGAGGTTTTTCGAAAGCGTCATAAAAAAACATTTCTTTATATTAAGGCGTAGATTATTTATAATGCTCCAATTTGTTAATCTATTTAGATCATCTTGTAAAAGGCGCACATCTGACATGCTCGAAATTGTTCTAAAAACTTTAAGATCATCTGCGTAGAGAAGGTATTTTGAACTTCTAAAACAGGTTCCAATATCATTTATAAAAAGAAGGAATAAAATTGGCCCGAGAATACTATCCTGAGGTACCCCAGATGTGGCAACGAATGAATAAGACTTGATATTCTCAATTTCGACGAACGAGGTTCTATTAGTGAGATATGACCCAATCCAGCGTAAAAACGTAGAATGGAAACCCAATTGCTCAAGCTTGCACAATAGTATGCTGTGGGTGACAGTATCAAATGCCTTCGCGAAGTCAGTATATACAACATCAACTTTATGTCCATTTTTGAACGACGAAATGCAAAAATGAGAAAATGAGGCTAAGTTCGTAACCGTGGAGCGACCACTGAGAAACCCGTGTTGACACTCATCTATGGACCCTTTTATTGCAAAGGACAGCATCTCTTTTACCACTTTTTCAAAGAGTTTCGAGCAAGTGGACAGTTTAGAGATGGGTCTATAGTTGGTTACATCGTTTTTGTTGCCTGATTTAAGATAGGAGAAATCGAGGCTATTTTCCACCTATCGACAAACTCACCTCTTGTTAGGGACAAATTGAAAATGTAACTTAATGGGACGCAAAAAGATATGCTACACTTCTTTAGAATAAACGATGAAAGCCCGTCATTATCGTTTTTTACTGATGTTTCTAGAGCTAGGATGCCTTTCAAAACGTCTTCTTCTGAGACTAAGACGGAAAAGATACAAGCAGAGTTGCTAGTTACGAAATTTGATTTAAAGAAATCTGCGAAAAGGTTAACAGTATCCAATAAGCACTCAGAAGCTATACCGCAGTACGACATACAATTTGGGATATTAGAGCAACCTTTTTTAGAACGTATATATCTCCAGAACACTTTAGGGTTTTCCTTCAACTCTACTTCATACCGAGAGATATATTGCTTGTATAAAAATTTGTCAAGGACATTAAAGCATTTACTATAATAAATATATTTTTCTTTATGAAAGACATCCTTAGAGGCTTTATAGAGTTTAAAATGTTTATTTCTAAGATTCTTAAGCGTTTTTAGATTTTTTGTATACCACGGAAGTTTGTGAATTCTCGCGGGAAGTAAAGGTACGGAACATCCGATTCACCGCAATTAAAACGCCTCCACCTCTTAAGCAATTTGTTTTAATTGCATCTCTATCTTTTCGATATGTATTATAGATATTAGGATCGAAGAATTCTACATCCGCGAAATTGCTGTTCAACCAAGTTTTTACGATAACATAAACATCGAACTCACAGCGAGACGAAGTTAAAAATACGTCACTAGCTTTTGTACGCATTCCCGAGATGTTTTGAAAATAAATACTTAACAACTTATTATTTATAGCACTAGTGCCATTATCATTATTAATGAGCGGGTGGTTGGTACTTGCTACGTCCGAGACTTTCGAAAATTCTGAAAAGGCTATTAGAAGGTATTAGAAATATTGGTAATTCTATACGACAGCACGTAACTGCTAATTTACGTACAAAAATCTCGGGAAATGTACCAAACGACGGGTTTCAACCTCCGTATCCATAATCTGAAAGCGGAAATTCGATATTTTATGTCTGTTCAGAGATATTTTCAATCAAAGTTAAAAATTTTCTGTCATTTTCATGTGGTTGTTGTAATCACAGATTAGGGTGTACCGAATACTGCAGAAATGTGTTCTGCGCAGAAATATTGTGGACCGCGTAGCCGGTGTTGGACCGGCTAAGGGTTATTTTTTTGAAGCGCAGAAAAATGTTATGCACATAAATACCTTGGATCAAGCCCCATATTTGGGATCGGACCTAAGCCATTTTTGGGTTTTTTGCTAATAACTTTTCACTGAAACAAATTATTTAATTTCCGCTTTCGGATTATTGATACAGAGATCAAAACGCGTCGTTTACTACCTTTCCGGAGATTTTTGGACGTATATTAGCAGTTACGTGCTGTCGTATAGAATTACCGAAATATTAATACTATCATTAAAAGGCTTGAAATTATAGTGCTTACCTTTTTTTTCAATGAAATTTTAATTGTGGACCAAAAACAAAAAAAATAAATTTTTATTTTGACAGAAGATTCAATTTATGGAAACAGCTGAATAATTTCCCGTTGTTATGATTTTGGTTTTCAATTATTAAAATCCTACTTTTTCATTCGCACTCATAGGAGTAGCAATAGCGAAAAAAGAGAACGATTTTTGTTTGGGAAATATATTCCATAAATATGCGTTGGTGTTGGTATGGAGGTGAAAAAAATAGAAATGGTTTTTCAAATCGGTAAGAAATTGATAAAAACTGAATAGCCATGGTTGGTAGGGAAGCTGAGTCCGATTTTCATCATTATACTCGTATCCCATACCAGATAAGATATGGAACTTAATTACATAGCTTATTGCAGCACTCATTGTCACCTTTCGTGTGATACCCATTGGTCCACAAATCGGTCTATATCTCCGAAACCGGTCAAGCTATCGGAACAAATGGTATCCTAAATTTTGAGTTAAACGTCAAGTAATACAACGGTAGAAGCTCCATTCAACTCCATTAAGTAGTTTTTGAGTGATGCGCCCAAACATATAGACAGGCAGACAAAAATTCTAAAAACAGTGGATTTGGCTTCTATTGGCCTAATAATGATCATTGCTATCGATTTTTCTTAAATAGCTGCAATGTAGAGACATCGACCTTTTACAATTTGATTATATGTAGAGACAATTGTATCATAACAGCTTGACGCTAATTTATGAAAAATAATAATGTATACTGTTTCAAAAACATCTTTGTAACTAAACTACATATTTAATCTGTCGACGAATAGATGAAAATGTACCTAATTTTCAATAAACATTATTGTTCATCTCTTCTTTCCTTACTCCAATAAATATAGATTCAAGATAACTCCATTTAGTTAAAAGACACAACTGAAACTCGCTATCAGAAAGAATAAATGTCTACCTTTGAGCTGTTTAAATCATTTCTTGATTGCTTTTTGTTCGAATGCTTTCAATTAGTTGAGCTAATTTGAGTTCTTAAAGATAAATTCGTTAGATTTATTCGTAATTATGTCAAAATCGTGTTCTGAAATTAGTCATTCATTTATTTTCCTGACTTTCATGGCTATTTGGATTTTGAGCTTTGGGCCATGATCGCCGCCCCTCAACTAGAGACCTATATCCGCCCCTTTTCAGGGGTGATCTATTTATTTAACAAAAAACATATTACATAAGTGGTAAAGAACAGAACTAAGAATTAATCATATACAAAAATTATACATTATGCACACATGTTTTTCAAATCACACAAACTAACAAGTAAACACTTACATAATTAAACTATTTAAAACCTATTCAAATATTTGCTGGTACCATTCCGTCATGGTCTCATTGTCATACTAAACTACTAATATTAACTATAAACATAGTGTATAAACAGCAGCAACGTCATCGATATCTTCCGTTTTGTTTATTGTCTTGTCTCTATTTTGCAGTATTCTCAGGCTTTCTAGTGTATATCTGCCTTTCCTTCATTATTTTTGTCTATTATTCGGGTGTTTTCTAGATCAGCTGTGTGTCCGTTTTGTGTGGTGGGTTGTGATAACGCTGTGCTCTAATTCTTTTGCCTTATATCAGCTTTATGTTCGTTAAGCCGAACTCCTAGTGCATGTTTCGTTGTCCCTATATATATTTTGTTACAGTCTTCGTTTTCGTTGCCTTTACATGTAATTTGTTTTGTTGTAGCTTTTCAATGCGTCCTTTTGTTTGTGGAAATATCGTCTATAACGTAGGATTGGATTTGTAGGTAAATGATATTTTCTGGTCGTTGCTGTTGGTAAGTGGTTTTTTGAAATTCTCCGTAAGGTTGGGTATGTATGTAACGCTGAAATATTGTTGTGTTTCTGCTTCTTTTTGTGTTGCTTTTTTATATGAACCCCTTGGGATGCAAAATTCCTAAGGTTCTGCCGAAGATTTGCCGGCAATATAGTGTTAAAGAAATATTTTTCTTCCTTGAAACAGGAAAGTTCTGCCGAAAGTGATACCGTTAACATAGGAAATAAATATTCGACAAAAAATATTTCAGAAAATATTATTCTGAAAACGCCAGCCTAAGTGAATCCCGGTAAAATAGTTTCGAATCAAAAATAAACAGGGAGGAATAAAAAAATTGTTTCGAAATCCGGAAAGATACTGAATAATCTGATGTTGGAGACTTCAAGGTTGCCTATCGAGGAAAATAGAGACGAGGTTGTTACAAAAGAGGAAGGTGCAATAAAATTTGCACGGGAAAAAATAAGAAACGAAATTAGCACAGAACATGGTGATTTGAATTTAATATCCGTACTAACAATTGAGGAAAGACCAATTTGGTCAAAGCAGTACCTAGCCTATGTCAGTGAACAGATTTGTTAATGAAAAAATTTTAAATTTGTTGCACAACGGAATAATTATGCGAAGTAAAAGTCTATATAACTCTCCAGTGTGGGTTGTTGCAAAAAAGGTATGAATAAAGCGGAAGTCCAAAATTAAGACTGGTAATTTATTTTTAAAAAATTAATGAAAAAACAGTATCAGATAGATATCCAATGACTAATCCGGAAGTACTACTTTGAATTTGGGAAAATCTAAATATTTTTGCACAATTGCTTTTGAGTCTGGATTTTATGAAATATTGATGGATGAAAGTGACATAGAGAAAAAGGCATTCTCAGTAAATAACGGGAAATATGAGTTTGTACGAATGCCGTTTGGTTTGAAAAATGCACCGGATATTTTTCAGCGAGTTATGGATAATGTATTAAGGGAGTTTATAGGAAAGGTTTTCCATGTCTATGTCGACGATGTCATAGTTTTGGAATCGCTGCTTGCGAAAAATTCAAGAAATTACTATCCCAACATATAGAATTAACATAGCCTGATTATAACAAAAAATTTATTTTAACCACTGATATTACAAGAGGGAAACCACATGGTATTTATTTCAATGACATTGCACTCTGCTGAATTTAATTATGCTACTAACTACGCGTTACACACATTCCGTCCTATGAACCAAATATACTTTTTCGGAAAGGGGAGAAAAAATAAAAATACACGCGTATCGGCGATTTTCATGTACACGTCAGGATTTTTTTTAAGTATAATTATACATGTACACGTCAGAATTTTTTTTTATTGTATAATTATATATATCGCCGATACACGTGTATTTTTATTTTTGCTCCCCTCTCCGAAAAAGTATACTTCGGTTCATAGGACAGAACTAAATCTCGTTTTTGTAACGCAGTGTAATGAGAAGGAATTGCTTGCTATAGTGTGGGTTTTAAAAACTTTACGTAATTATCTTTATGGAGTGCAGCTATTTCGGGCAGTACTCACAGTTGGTGGCGGTCACTCCTGATCCACAGATGATCCTTTTGCGTTTATATGATTATTTGTGTTTTGCAACTAAATTTGTACGTATGTTTGTTGCTGTTTTATTACTCCACCGCAAATTCTGCCAACCTTTAAATTTTTTGCAAACTCACTGAAATTCGTGATTTGACTTTATTCAGAATAAATCTGCTCATTTTTTTACTTTTTCTGCTTCTATTTCCGATTCTTCTTTATTTGTTTATACTTCACACTCCTACGTTGGATTTTCACTGCAGATATATTTGATAGGTATATGGGTTTTGGCATCATCTCTTTGTTGATTTTAAAGCCGTTTTCGATAGCACGAAAAGGAGCTGCCTATATGCCGCTATGTCTGAATTTGGTTTCCCCGCAAAATGACCTTGAGCAACACCGCCATCTCGGTCAGAATTGGGAAGTACCTCTCCGATCCGTTCGAAACTAAACGAGGTTTCAGACAGGGTGACCCCCTATCGTGCGATTTCTTTAATTTAATGCTGGAGAAAATAATACAAGCTGCAGAACTTAACCGCGCTGGAACAATATTTTATAAAAGCGTGCAACTGTTGGCATATGCTGACGATATTGATATCATTGGCCTTAACAACCGCGCCGTAACTTCTGCTTACTCCAAATTAGAAAAAGAAGCGGAGAAAATGGGATTGGTGGTGAACGAGGGCAAAACGAAGTACCTTCTGTCATCATTCAAAGAGTCAGCGCATTCGCGCCTTGGCAACCAAGCCACTGTTGGCAGCAATAATTTCGAAATAGTAAAGGACTTCGTTTACCTGGGAACCAGCATTAATACCAACAATAATGTTAGCCTAGAAATCCGACGAAGAATCACTCTTGCAAACAAATGCTACTTCGGACTGAGTAGGCAATTGAAAAGTAAAGTCCTCTCTCGACGAACGAAAATAACACTCTACAAGTCACTCATCGCCCCCGTCCTGCTATATGGTGTAGAAGCGTGGACACTAACAACATCTGATGAGGCGGCTCTGGGAGTATTCGAGAGAAAGGTTCTTCGAAAGATTTGTGGACCTCTACGCGTTGGCGACGGCGAGTACCGAAGAAGATTTAATGATGAGCTGTATGAACTTTACGCAGACGCCGACATAGTTCAGCGAATTAAAACACAGCGGCTTCGCTGGCTAGGCCCCGTAGTGCGAATGAGCGAAGATGCTTCAGCCCAGAAGGTATTCTTATCGGCACCCGCCGGTGGAAGCAGAGGAAGAGGGAGACCACCACTCCAATGGAAGGACCAAGTGGAGACCGATTTGCGATCCCGCGGTGTTTCCAATTGGCGCCAGTTGACGCAACGAAGAAACGACTGGCGAGCTATGTTGAACGGTCAAAATCGGCCAGGCGGTTAGATGACCAATTAAAGAAGAAGAACCAGCTGTCAGCTGTGCGGCGAATTGGTGTGGTGTGATTTACGCGAGGTTGCTACACGTCCCAAATTACTACCAACTTAATAAATAAAGCTTAGGGTGAGTTCATACGTTGAGTAAATATAATGATATAATAATATACTCGTAATGTGATATAATACATGTTATAATGAAATTATTTACAATTCATGGGAAATATGTATAACGAGTTTTCTTTTATGTACAATTCAGGAAATATGTTTATAGCGAGTTTTTTGTTTTTGGGATTGGGACGTGTGGCTACCCATGTCGCGTAAACATTCTGCCTACCCTAGGCGTACTAAGCGCCTAGTGTATGCTGCAACTCTTGCAGCACCCGAACTGCTTCCTAAATAAGGACCCGCCCCACCTTATTTTTGTATGTGGCTGTGCGTAAGCCGGTTGCGGTGCATCGGATGGTGCGATCCCCGACGCTGGTTGGTCTTGAAGGTTGAGGTGCGTTTGGAGTACGACCATTAGCCCTGGGAGGCTGCGGTTGAAAACGGCGGTGTTGAGTTGCTGCTCGACGGCGCGGTCCGTGACGGCGTGATGGCGGCCGTACTCCCCTGCAGGAGGTGCGATATACGCCGGTTAGCGACCTCCGGTGTCCCGGTGAAGGAATGTGTGATGGTGCTGCCCGCAGACACGGCAGCTTTCTGTGGAAGTGCACTGGTTGGTGCCATGGGACAGCGCGAAGCAATTGGTGCAGTACTGATGTGCCTTAGCGACTAAGAAGCGTTGTTGCGGCCTCATGCCGTGAACACAGGGCACATCAGCAGCGCGTGATGACGCATGCACAATCGGCATTTCCGGTAATCCGGGACGGGTTCGCTACGGCGTGGGCTTGCTGCGGGCAGGGTCACCTACGATGCCAATGAGCGGCGTGGTGTTGGAACCGGAGGGCGTTGACGATCCATCTGTTGAAAAGAGAGAGTAGTATATATGCATATTAGTTATACGCCTGGGATTAAGCAAAGTTTGGGGAGTGTCTAAGTGGTTGCCTGGAGGTTAACGATAGTACGAGCTTTGTGGACTGTATTAAGTTAGAAAGATGGGAGTGGGCACTGAGGGCCCTCGTCACTCTCAGATGACGGTAGAAGGCACAGTTTAGTGAGAGGTCTCGTGAGAATACCGTTTTGGGTGCGGACGTCCACAACACGAATGTGTCCGTCTCGTCCTGGGTGTAGGCTTTCTAATCGACCTAGTCGCCCTTCGATGGGAGGTAAGTTGTCTTCTTTAATGATGACTAGGTCACCAATCTTCGGGGGAGTTTGGGAGTTTTTTCATCAGTAACGCTTTTGAAGGTCGGTGAGGAAATTAGTTTCCAGCGTTTGCTGAACTGATGGTGCAGAACTTTCAGTCGTTCCCACCTATTTATCAGAGAGAGATTTTCGTGATTCGGTTCGGGAAGTGAGAGCATTGGTGCTCCTCGAAGATAATGACCTGGCGTGAGGGCGGTGAGGTCGTTCGGGTCCTGAGAAAGCTGGGAGATGGGACGAGGGTTAAGTTCGGCTTCGATTCGAATTAATAACGTCGAGAACTCCTCGAAGGTAAAGCTGTGGGTTCCGGCGACCTTTTTAAAGTGCGTTTTAAAGCTTTTGACAGCGGATTCCCATAATCCGCCCATGTGAGGTCCGCCGAGGGTATAAACTTCCAGTTCATTCCTTGGGGGGCGTACTTCTGTACGATATCCGGCGATACTTCTTTCAGGAACGATACGAATTCCAATTCGGTAGCACGCTTGGCGCCGATGAATGTTTTGCCGTTGTCGCTCATCATCTGATTCGGGTATCCTCGGCGTCCTACAAATCGGGCGAAGAAATATAGGGTATGGGAAAGCCTTGCTGGTGAGGTCTGAGCATAATTCCAGGTGGACTGCTTTGGTGGTAAAACAGACAAAGACGGCCACGTAGCCCTTTGCGAGGGTTTGAGATCGGAGCACGGATGCTTTCAGTTGAAATGGGCCAGCGAAATCCACACCAGTCGTGGTGAAGGGTGGAGCGAATCTACAACGTTCGGGGGGCAAGGCTGCCATATTTTGTGATCGCGTTTGTTGTTTGTGAGTGGTACATACTTTGCACTGGAATATGCACCTTTTGATAAGTGGTTTGAGACGGGCAATCTAAAATTCTTGCTTTATTTTGTTGTGTTGATCTTCCGACAGGGTAGTAAGCTGATTTTTGTTGGAACGATTTTCCGTCATCCCTTGTCAAGTTTGGTTTTGTGACAAACCGGTTTCGGCGTTCTGCCATTTTCAATGCCTAGCTTCGTTCTGGTCTGTGTCTATCCACTGCGTTGTTTTTATAGTCCGTGGTTGCTGTGGCAGGTAATGTCAATCTATGTTTTCGTGGTAGGTAACGTTAATATGCGTGTGTGTGTGCGCGGTATTGATACGTCCGAATTGTTATCTGTCCCAAGGGTTGTTTTTGTAGGTATGTAGACATACCGCTTGTTAGCTAAGCGGTAGGTTGATGTAGGTAGAAATCGGTGATTTTTGCAGTTTGGTTCATATTTCGTTTTTGCTTGTTCATTGTTACGTGTTTGGTTGCTGTACCTGCTGGCTTGTGCTGTTTTTTGTAAACTAGTTTTAAGGGTTCAAATATTTCGTCAGAGATAGTGTTGGTTTGTTCGTTTATGATCCTGCCGTCAAATGTTTTTAACTTGTATATCTCCATGTTCTCAAGTACATTGAGCCGCCGGCCTTTTCCTTGTACGTGAAGTATTCGAGCCGATGTTTTTATGTTAGCTGGGGTGCAGTTGTTCTCAAACATGTGGTTCGCGGAATTAGATTCTGGTATTATGGTGGGTTTTCGTGTTTCTTTGTTGTAGTCCCTGATATGCTCTCGGAATCTTGTGCTTATTTTCCTTCCTGTTTGTCCTATGTAGCTGTATTGACATTCACAAGTAAGCCTATACACTCCGTGTCTGTTGAATGGGTCATCAGAATTAGTGTCGGTTCTGAGTTTTTGTCCGACGTTGTTGGATGTTCTGAATGCTGTGTTGATGTTATATCTTTTAAAGAACTTTGCTAATTTGTACGTCGCTTTTCCAGTGTATGTCATTGCCGTCCAAACCATTGGATTTTCCTCTACGTTTACTCTTTTTTGTGTTCCATGGCTACTTCTGAGTTTATCCACAAGTGCTTTCTTGTATCCATTATTTGCCGCTATGTTATATATTGTATTAAGCTCTCTCCAGTATGCTTCCTGTGTGCGCGGCGTTCTCTGAAACCTATCCACTAAGTGCCTCAATGCTGCATTTTTGTGCTGTTGCGGATGGTTTGATGTAGAGTGTATAATGGTGTCCGTGGCAGTCGGTTTTCTATAAATGCCGTAGTTTAACCTATTTGTTATTTTGTCAATCCCTATAGTTAGGTCCAGGTAGTTCATTATTCCATCTTTTTCTACTTCCATTGTGAACTCTATGTTGCTATGTTGCCTGTTGAGGAACTCTAGTATTTGCTCTTCGTTATCGTCATTTAGGATGCAGATGATGTCATTCTACGCTAGATACGTGTATGACATACACTGGAAAAGCGACGTACAAATTAGCAAAGTTCTTTAAAAGATATAACATCAACACAGCATTCAGAACATCCAACAACGTCGGACAAAAACTAAGAACCGACACTAATTCTAATGACCCATTCAACAGACACGGAGTGTATAGGCTTACTTGTGAATGTCAATACAGCTACATAGGACAAACAGGAAGGAAAATAAGCACAAGATTCCGAGAGCATATCAGGGACTACAACAAAGAAACACGAAAACCCACCATAATACCAGAATCTAATTCCGCGAACCACATGTTTGAGAACAACTGCACCCCAGCTAACATAAAAACATCGGCTCGAATACTTCACGTACAAGGAAAAGGCCGGCGGCTCAATGTACTTGAGAACATGGAGATATACAAGTTAAAAACATTTGACGGCAGGATCATAAACGAACAAACCAACACTATCTCTGACGAAATATTTGAACCCTTAAAACTAGTTTACAAAAAACAGCACAAGCCAGCAGGTACAGCAACCAAACACGTAACAATGAACAAGCAAAAACGAAATATGAACCAAACTGCAAAAATCACCGATTTCTACCTATATCAACCTACCGCTTAGCTAACAAGCGGTATGTCTACATACCTACAAAAACAACCCTTGGGACAGATAACAATTCGGACGTATCAATACCGCGCACACACACACGCATATTAACGTTACCTACCACGAAAACATAGATTGACATTACCTGCCACAGTAACCACGGACTATAAAAACAACGCAGTGGATAGACACAGACCAGAACGAAGCTAGGCATTGAAAATGGCAGAACGCCGAAACCGGTTTGTCACAAAACCAAACTTGACAAGGGATGACGGAAAATCGTTCCAACAAAAATCAAAATTCTTGCCTTAAGATTTGTTGCATGAGACGAGCTTCCGCATGTAGGAGCATTTCGGGAAGGAATCGTATATATAAAGTTCAGAGCCGAGACTTTTCGGGTAGGATGATGGGATGATCGGAGGACGCCGCTTTTGTCTAGGAAGAGATTGAGTACATGTAGGGAGCTCCGTTTTCCAATGGGGTTTGAGTCTTCTAGACATGATTGTGCAAGAGCGAAGTATCGAGTTTGAGCCATTATGGTCAGACGATGTTTCGATCTTTTGAGATCGGCATGAGTTAGAGAAGGTTCGGCTGGGTCATTATTACCGTTCACCGCGTCTTTTAGTCGACGTACAGATTTGAAAACGTAAGCCATTACACGTAAAGCACGAGGGTAGGAAGAGAACCGATCTAAGAGATCCTCCGTATCTTCTGTATCATCTTCTTTATTTGACTCTGGGGGGTTGACTTCGCGAACTGTTGGTTGAGGCCAATCTTCGGGGGGTTTGGAAAGCCACTCTGGACCATTCCACCAGAGGGCAGAATTGGAGAGATCGACTGGCGTACAATCTCGGGTTCCCACATCTGCGGGGTCATCTTTACTTCGCACGTGTCGCCTACCTACGAGGTCTATGATCTCGGCTGTTCGATTGGAGACATAGGTCTTCCATGAGTGAGGTGGCTTTTCAAGCCGGGCTAACACGATTTCGGAATCCGACCACATGGTCAACTTTCTTCTAGTGAGGCCGAGATGGGGTTGCACTACTGCGACTAGTTTGGCTAGTAAGAGAGGAGGTGAGAGAACACTTGAGTGCCGACAGTAGTTCGCACATAGAGAGTTGCGCAATAAGCCTTTTCAGAGGCGTCGCAAAATCCATGGAGCTCGACCAGATGGTCCGGCGCGAAGTTAATCCATCGGGATATTTGTATGACTGAGATTGACTGCAGATTTCTTGAGAATTGCGTCCATTTTACGAGACGTATCGGTTTGACCCGTTCATCCCAATCAGTCCCGTCTAACCACAATTCCTGCATCAGGATTTTTGCCTGTATCATGACTGGCGTCAGCCACCCTGCGGGGTCGAAAAGTTTTGCGATTGAGGAGAGTATTTGCCGCTTGGTGGCTGCTTTTGAGGCTGGGTCTGAGTCTATGGTATATGAGAAGGTGTCCGAGAGCGCATTCCATTGAATTCCTAGGGTTTTGGCGGTACTACTTTTTTCGAATCCCGGGAAGTTGGTTTCAAGTAAGTCCGCCTTGGGAATTTGTTTGAGTATGTCCGGATGGTTTGCCGTGATCTTTTTTAAAGGGAAGCCGGCTGAGTTGAGAGCATCAATAGTATCTTTTAGGGATTGCTCGGCTGAGGGAAGATCATGACTGCCGGATAAGATATCGTCAACATACGTCTCGGACTTTAATATTGGGGATGGGTGTAGATGGGAGTCGGCTATATCTTTCGACAGTTTGTGTAGCGTGCGAATAGCCAGAAAGGTGACCGTTTTAAACTTAAAGTCCTTTATTGGACTGTCTTCGGGAGTTCGGAATATTATCCGTTGGTAGTCTCGGTCACCGTGGTGTGAAGGTAGTGTTGCCGGCCTACCACACCGAAGGTCCATGGTTCGAGCCCTGGTACAGGTAACATCAAAAGTGATTTGAAAAAAGTTTTTCAAAACGGGGTCGCCCCTCGGCAGTGGTTTGGCAAACTCTCCAAATGTATTTCTGCCATGACAGGCTTCTCAGCAAAAATTCGTCTCCTTTGTAGATGCCGTTCGGAGTCGGCAAAAAACTGTAGGTCCCACCAATTTGTAGGGAAAATTCAAATCGGCACACCACAAATTGGAAGAGAAGCTTGGCGCAAAAATCTCTTAGGAGGTTTATGATGATATACCTGTTGTATATCGCGCCATAGAGAGAGAGAGTCTCGGTCACCGGGGTGTAAGAGTATCTGGCGGTATATTTTTTTTACATCGCCATTAAACAAATATTTATATGTCCGCCATTTTAGCAACATAAGTCCGAGATCGGGTTGGAGGATTGGTCCGGTACATACCACATCGTTAACGGAGTGACCGGAACCTGACTTCTTGGAAACATTGAATACAACTCTGACTTTTGTTGTCTTTTTGTCTGGCCTGACGACGGCATGGTGAGGGAGATAAAAATAGCAGTATTTTCCGTGGGATTCCAATTCATTTGGACTGCATTCTTCCATGTGGCCGAGGGACAGGTATTCTTCGACTACGTGGTCATACTGCTGTTTGAGAGCGCCCTTTTTTGAGAGACTGCGTTCCATTCCATGAAACTGTCGTACGGCTGCAGTACGGGATTATTGGCCTAGGTCGATATCGTTCGGTAATGATGATTTAAATGGGAGACGCACCATATATCGACCATCATCCATTCGAGTGGTTGCGCTTTGATAGAGCTCTTCGCACATCTGATCTTCGGGGGTTTCCACTCAAGTTCCGGGTATCTCCTCGATTTCCCAAAATTGTCTCAGTTGTTCATTGAGCTGAATATTTGTAATTTCCCATGCTTGCGAGGAATGTGCTCCAACCTTCTCGGGAGTTTGGCCACTTATGATCCAGCCAAAGATTGTATTTTGCGCTAGCAGACTGGGAGAGATCTTTTCTATGCCATTTAGCATTATTTGTGGGATAAGATCACTACCCAATACTAGATCGATTTGGGATGGGTTCTGGCAGTTCTAGTCTGCTAATTTTAAATGGGACCATTTGCTTTCTTGGCTGTCATTCAGCCTGAATGTTGCGAGCTGTCGAGTGAGCCGGGGAAGCACTATTGCCTGGGCTTTTATTCTCACCTTATTGTCATTTGAGACTAGGGTCAACGAGCGCAGCTTGTTGGATGTTTGTACCACCCCGCCTCCCATACCCTATATTTCAAACAGGGAGTGGGTATAGGGAAGCCCGAGTTTGGTCTGAGCTTTGGCGGATATGAAGCTTCTTTCGGAGCCTTGGTCCCTCTATGTTCTACCAAGACTATCGCTGTAGGGAGTATGATTTGGATATCATTTTCAGCATGGAACGACTGTACTTGGGAGCTGTTGGGCGCAGAGGGTTCTCCTTCCTGGGCTGCCGCCTGGCTGACTTCCTGAAGCTTGGAATTGCTGGCTTCTATTGCGGCGACCTGGGATCTCGTCCTTTGAACTCCTGAATTGGTGCTGGGGGCTGCTGTGTCGTGAAGGATGGTGTTATGCCGTCCTTGGCAGTGCATACACGTTCTCGTGCTTTCGCAGTCTTTTAGAACATGGGTTTGAGCTAAACAACTCTCGCAAATATCGTTTTCTCGTACGAAATTTTTAACAACTTTGTACAGTATGGGTGCAGGTATAAAATCTTTGGTGTTCTGTGGCGTGAAATTTTGTTTGTGTAAGGGAGTTGTTGCTGGGGTTTTGGGGTTGAGCCTGCCTGAACTGGGGATTGTTCTGCCTGGGGTGAGGCCTTGAGAAGTTTGTGGAGGGTGGATTATATCGGGGGTTGGCTGCTCGCCATTGATCCACCTTTTCCACTATCTCGAAGCGAGTAGCAGAAACTGGTTCATTTGGGAAAAGTTCAGGAGGTCTCTTCTGGAGCTTAATGATTGCTCCCACAGGGCAACTGGTATTCTCTGGAAGTTTTGAGGTTACCAGATATATTAATATGGAATCTTTTGGTTGTATATATATATGTATTTTGAACCGCAAGGAATTTTAGTGTTTAATATAACACTGTATGTGTGAGAAATTTCTCCATAAGGAAGTTGGGTTCACCGAGATATTATATTTGGCGGGAAAAAATTGTTTTTGGCGGGAGCCAACAAATTGTATTTCGAAAATTATATAATTTAATATATTATTGTAATATATGGGCAGGGGCTGGTTTCTTCAATGGCGGAGAAGGACCATTAGTTATTTCGGACAGCACTCAGAGTTGGTGGCGGTCGCTCCTGATCCACAGATGATCATTTTGCGTTTATATGATTATTTGTGTTTTGCAACTATATTTGTACGTATTTTTGTTGCTGTTTTATTACTCCACCGCAAATTCCGCTAAAATTTAAATTTTTTTCAAACTCACTGAGATTCGTGATTTGACTTTATTCAGAATAAATCTGCTTATATTTCTACTTTTTCTGCTTCTATTTCTGATTTCTCTTTATTTGTTTATACTTCACACTGCTACGTTGGATGTGCACTGCAGATATATTTGATAGGTATATGGGTTTTTTATTTAATTTCAACTATTTATGTATAAAAATATGTTTGTGTAACTTTTGTTTGTAGAAGGAAAACACTTATTTCATAACTTATTTAGCTATCTCCTAGGCATATTCTTGAAATATCGGTTTTGTTGTGATAGTAAAATTCTTTTACAATTATATTTCTAATTTGTATTTTGTAGGTGGTAAAAACAATAGGAAATCTAATAGCCGGTGCAAAACATCACCAAAACCAATAATAAGATAATAAAAAAAATGATGGCCGACCACCTGTCAGCTGTGCGGCGAATTGGTGTGGGGTGATTTAAGCGAAGTTGCCACACGTCCCAAATCACTACCAATTTAATAATTAAACTTTAGGGTGAGTTCAAACGTTGAGGTGAGTAAATATAATGTAATAATAATATAATTTGATATAATACATGCTATAATGAAATTATTTAAAATTCTTGGGAAATATGTATAACGAGTATTATTTTATGTCCAATTCAGGAAATGTGTGTATAACGAGTTTTTTGTTTTTGGGATTGGGACGTGTGGCTACCCACGTCGCGTAAACAGAGTGAATTATTTGGATGACCGGTATGTCATCAACCATTGTCGTTTGCAATTTCCGAAAAAATCCAATCATTAAAATCGAAAGCTGGAGAGCATTTATTGAGGAACATTACCCAAAACCTGGCTGCAAATGTAGTTGCAGACGCCCGCCTGGGCGATTTTGACCGTCCAATATTGCTCACCAGTAATTTCTTCGTTGCGCCAACTGGCGCCAATTGGAAGCACCGCGGGATCGCAAATCGGTCTCCACTTGGTCCTTCCATGGGAGTGGTGGTCTCCATCTTCCTCTTCTTCCACCGGCGGGTGCCGATAAGAATACCTTGTGGGCTGGAGCATCTTCGCTCATTCGCACTACGTGGCCTAGCCACCGAAGCCGCTGTGTTTTAATTCGCTGAATTATGTCGGCGTCTGCGTAAAGTTCATACAGCTCATCATTAAATCTTCTTCGGTACTCGCCGTCGCCAACGCGTAGAGGTCCACAAATCTTTCGAAGACCCTTTCACTCGAATACTCCCAGAGCCGCCTCATCAGCGGCTGTTAGTGTCTACGCTTCTTTACCATATAGCAGGACGGGTGCGATTAGTGACTTATAGAATGTTATTTTCGGTCGGCCAGAGAGGACTTTACTTTTCAATTGCCTACTCAGCCCAAAGTAGCATTTGTTTGCAAGAGTAATTCTTCGTCGGATTTCTAGGCTAACATTATTGTTGGTGTTAATGCAGGTTCTAAAGTAAACGAAGTCCTTTACTATTTCGAAATTATTGCTGCCAACAGTGGCGTACTTGCCAATGTTGCATGACGTTGTTGTTGTGGTAAAGACAAATACTCCCCGAAGGTTTTGAGGAGTGTTGTGGAATTAACAGCCCTTGGGGGGATTTGAACTCGGTACGCTGCGGTACTCCCTTGCGGTATTGCCCGACTGTCGTGGTAGCGATTTATGACCAGTGAAACCTTGTAGGTCATGTCACCCCTCCTTCCGTAAAGAAGGATAAGATGAGTAATGAGAGGTGAGAGGCATCATATCCGTAGATCAACCATCGAGCTGCAAGTCATTACCTTTGTGCATATTAGTCGCCTCTTACGACCGGTATGCCTACCTCGGGGTTTAGACCCTAACCCGCAGGTGCAGTCTTTGCATGATGACAGAAGGTACTTCGTTTTGCCCTCGTTCACCACCAAACCCATTTTTTCCGCTTCTTTGTCTAGTTTGGAGTAAGCAGATATTACGGCGCGGTTGTTGGGGCCAATGATATCAATATCGTCAGCATACGCCAACAGTTGAACGCTTTTATAAAATATTGTTCTAGCGCAGTTAAGTTTGCAGCTTTTATTATTTTCTCCAGTAATAAATTTAAGAAATCGCACGATAGGGGGACACCCTGTTCGAAACCTCATTTAATTGCGAACGGCTCGGCGAGGTCCTTCCCAATTCTGACTGAGCTGGTGGTGTTGCTCAAGCTCATTTTGCATACCCGCGGGGAAACCAAATTCAAACATAGCGCCATATAGGCAGCTCCTTTTCGTGCTATTGAAAGCGGCTTTAAAATCAACAAAGAGATGATGTGTGTCGATTCTTTTCTCAGGGGGTTTTCCCCCAAGATTTGGCGTATTGTAACAATCTGGTCGATGGTAGATTTACCAGGTCTGAAGCCCCACTGATAAGATCCAATCAGTCTGTTCACATCAGGCTTCAGTCTTTCGCACAATACGCTTGATAGGACCTTATATGCGATATTCAAAAGGCTGATTCCGCGATAGTTGGCGCAGTTTGCAGGATCGCCCTTCTTGTGGATTGAGCAGAGAACACTTAGATTCCAATCTTCAGGCATGCATTCACCTTGTCTTATTGTCTTTGAATTGGGATATTGCTAGTCGCACCTCATTATAGTCGGGTTGTGGAACGTCAATTCCATCATCTTCGATTGTGGGCTCGGGTTCGGCATCTTCTCTGGTTTCTTGCTCAGTTTCTCCGTTTAAAAGGGCAGAGAAGTGATCCTTCCATATTCTGAGTTCTCTCTGAGCATCGGCCACCAGGTCGCCGTTCTTATTCTTACAGGAGTTTGCCTCGGGTTTAAAACCTTCTGTAATTTTTTGATAAACTTTTCGGGCGTTATTCCCGTTGGCCAGCATCTCAAGTTCATTTACTTCACGCTTTTCTGCCTCTCTTTTTTTCGCCCAGAAAAGCCGCCTCGCTATTGTTCACACACACTCCTCGTTGAATTCGATCTCACCGTTGCCTTGTAGGCTTCGTCCTTTCTTTTCGTTGCACCCCAGCACTCTTCATCATCATACCAGTTGTTTCTTCGCGTTGGCCGGAATCCAATTACTTCTTCGGCTGCGGTATGGAGTGCTCCTGAGATATGATCCCACTGCTCATGCATTCCACTAGGTTGAATTGGTGTGAGAGGTGATCTGCGAAATAATTGGCGGTCTGCTGCGATTGCAGCTTTTCGACGTCCAGCTTTTCCTGCGTTTTTTGTTGCACCTATTTTGTCGTACAGAGGCGGGTACGAATATTGGCTGCTACTAGGTAGTGATCAGAGTCGATGTTAGGTCCTCGCATTCTGCTAACATCTAAAACGCTGGAAGCATGCCGTCCATCGATCACAACGTGGTCGATCTGGTTGCGTGTTTTTCGATTCATTAACGGGTACTCAACATTCCGCAAAGTGTGGTGATGAATATCACATTAATGAAATAAAAAAAAATTAAACCATTTTAAACAGCAAATTTTAATTGAGAGAGGGGAAGGATTACAACGCTAGAAGCCATCTTGCCATTTACAAACGTTTTTTAGTCCAATACGACTTACCAGAGAATATAACTTCCGTTTTGACTGAATATTTAAATCCAAAAATATTAACACCAATATTTTGCACACCTCAGGTGCTTTTTGAAATTAAACATGTTTTAAGGGAGGCTATGAATGAAATTTCTATGTTCAAGGTATTTTCCGAATGATACAACCAATAGAGAGGATCAGGAAATAATTATTGGACAAACTCATAAGAGGGCACATAGGAATTACAGAGAAAATTTAGCTCAGATTAGACAGCAAAGACTTTTCGCCATTGATGACAAAACAATTTAAGCAATACATAAAAAATTTTATTATATGTAATAATAATAAATTGAAAGACACCCAAAACTGATTCCGATAGGTGAAGCACCTATTCCGGAAAAAGAAGGGGAACAACGTCATATTGATATTTTTTGTTTGTGCAGAGATTTAAATTTGACATGTGTAGATTCTTATTCTAAATATCTAATGACAAAATATATTGAAGATAAGATAAAATTAGAAATTAAGGTTTTAGAACTTCTACAAACATTCCCAGATGTTAAAAGTATAGTTTTAGATAACGAAACAGGTTTGAGTACGATACAATTCAAATCTCTAATGAAAAGATTAAATATACAAATTTATCATTGTACGCCACAGCACTAACAACGACCAAATTGAGAGAGTTCTTTCAACACTCATAGAAGTTTCTCGATGTTTGAAAAAGGAGCACAGTTTAATTAGTGATTTCGAATCAAAGGGCAGTACAGCAATATAATAAAACAAATTCAGTAACAGGTAAATAACCTTGTAATATTTTATTCGATAAAGAAACTCACGCTTATATAAGGAATAGACTAAAATTTGCGCAGGAAAATATGCTACAACATCTGATGAGTTGATTAATAAATGCGCGCGAGTTAAAGATCTCCGTTCCGTTTGACAATTCATTTATTACTGATTAAGATGTACATAATATAAGCGAATATAGGATAAAGAAAGAAAGAGAATAGTGAACCCAACATACCGCCAGCCTTGAATTAATTAGGTTCAATTTAACCCCTTTTTTAAATATCAAAACATCTTAAATCAAATTAACAGACTAATGCAATTCATTCAAAAATTGAAAATTATCTAATTTGAAATTCCAATTATGATGCTTCGTCCAAGAATAAGTCTCTTTGGTTGGCAACAAACAAAGTTTGACCACTGGCCGTACGAGTTCGCCTTCAGCCGTCTTAACAGTGACCACACGCACTTGACCATCCGCACCAGGATGACACTTCAACACCCGAGTGAGCTTCTACTTAGTTGGTGGTGTAGCTTCATTTAGCACAACAACAATATCATTCTCCACTAGGTTGGGCGATGTTCGGAACCACTTCGTTCGTCGTTGTAAATTCACGAGATATTCGTCATGCCAGCGTTTCCAAAAGTGCTGTCGCATTAAAGAAATGGCGTGCCAACGTTGATGGAGATTTCCTCTCAATTCAGGCATATCTGGTTCGGGGAGTGATTTGAGAGGCTCACCCACAATAAAGTGACCAGGGGTGAGGATTTCTAAGTCACTCGGACTTGCAGCATAGGAGCAGAGCGGCCTAGAATTTACACATGGTTTAACTTCAGTTAGCAATGTACTCGTTTTAGATGATATTTAATGCGCTTTATGCCGATCTCCCAGTAGCCCCCCATGTGTGGAGCGCTTGGAGGATTGAACGTCCACGAGATGCTAGAGTCGGCAAAAAACGAACTGACCTTTTCGTCCGCCATACAACGATCGAACATTACTCTCAACTCCTTCTCCGCTCCAATAAAATTCGTGCCGTTATCCGAATACATCACCTTACAAAATCCACGCCGATTGATAAACCTTTTAAAGGCATTTAGAAACGAAGACGAATATAAGTCGCTAACGAGCTCCAAGTGCATTGCTCCGCTACTCATACATATGAACGAGCAAATATAACCTTTAACGGATTTCGCTCCTCTTCCATTCGAGAATTTGTAAACATATGGGCCCGCGAAGTCTACAGCACTCCGCAAAAAACAACGAGCAAAATTGACACGACTTGCGGGCAAGTCTCCCATACCCTGTGCAATGGTTTTACGATTTAAACGTGTACATTTTACACATTTGCGATATAGATTCCGTACTAAATTCCTATCGGAGATGACCCAAAATCGACGTTGTAAAATCGTAAGCATAGTTTGGGGACCTCCATGCATTGTAACGATGTGTAGTTCAGCAATCAGGAGTCTGGCGATCGCAGAATTTTTCGGTAATAAGATTGGATGTTTCATATCGGACCTGACTAATGCATGCTTTAGACGCCCACCAACGCGAAGAATGCCATTCCCATCAAGGAAGGGTTGCAAACGCAAAAGGATACTTTTAAGCGGTATAGGTGTTCGATCTCTACAATGAGAAATTTCATTAAAAAAATAATAATTTTGGGTGTACCTTATCAGAGCGTCTTCCGCGTTAGTGATCTCATTCCACAAAAGAGGCCCGGAGGTCTTCCCATAACTTTTAGTTCTAGCAGCTCTCACGTTGTTGATAAACCGTAAGACATATGCGATAGTTCGTTTCAGCTTTGAATATGATGAGAACTTGGTAAGTACTGACCATTGTTCATTCGAACTCACGACGTGGGCGGATAGCTTACTAGCTCGAAGCTCCAAATTTGTTGTGTGTATCGATGGCGACTTAAGCTTCCTAAATTCCTCTAAATTTCTAAGGAAATCCGGACCATTCCACCATAACTGGTGCGCCATCAGTTCTTGCGGAGTTAAGCCTCTTGAAGCGCAGTAGGCAGGGTTGATTTCGAAACGTACGTGGTTCCACGATTCAGCCGGTAAAACCTCTTGAGTGTCTGCGACTCGGTTTGCAATAAACGTAGACCATCGACTAGGGTGAGCTTGCAGCCACGCCAAGGTGATTGTAGAATCTGACCACGCGAACATTGGATAAGTTTGGTTAGGCAAGCTGTCCATAACCGTTTTTGCTAGCTTGGCTGCGAGATTCGCAGCGCAAAGCTCAAGACGAGGAAGTGTCGTAACTTTAAGTGGTGCTACTTTGGTCCTAGAGCTGAGCAAAGCGACAGTTATATCTCCAGATGGCTGTATAGTGCGAGCGTAAATAACAGCGGCGTATGCCCGTTCTGATGCGTCTGCAAATAGATGGAACTGCGTATGCGCACCTTTCAAACCAATACCTGTCCACCGTTCGAGCTTTAAGTCTGAAAACAACTTTAATTGTTCGCGATTATTATACCATTCGCGCGCTATAGACATCGGAACTGAATCATCCCAATCGATGTTGGAGCGCCACAAGTCCTGGAACCAAATTTTTGATTTAATTGTGCAGGGCGACAAAAGTCCGAGCGGGTCAAATAGAACACTTGAATCTGATAGATATGCTCTTTTGGACAGAACCGGTGATGCATCGTTTAGGTTTACGGCAAATGTTAAATAATCGCTTTCGGTGTTCCAGATCAGACCCAAGGCATGCACTTCCTTGCCTTCTGCGATATAATGCGAGATTTCCTTCGACGCGTTCGGAATAGATGCTGTCAACTCTGGGCAATTGGAAGCCCACTGCCTTAACTCAAAGCCACCACTGGCAAGCACGGTGGATACATCGCGTTGTATTAGCTTCAGTTCTTCAATGTCGGAAGAGCCCGTAAGCAGATCATCCATGTAAAAATCCCGAATGATAACGGAGGCAGCTTTGTCATGACGACCTATAGAATCTTTTGCAGTCTGTTGAAGAGCCTTCACGGCTAGATGGGATGCTGCAGCTACACCATACGTGACTCGTAACATGCGGTAATCTTTAATAGGAAGTGCTGGATCCGAACGCCAAACGACTCGTTGCAAATCAATGTGCTCCTTTGAAACGTATACCTGTCTATACATTTTCGCAACATCTGCGTTAAGAGCGTACCGATGCATTCTGAACCTAATCAATGTTGAAAATAATGTAGGTTGCAACTGAGGGCCAACCATTAAGGCGTCGTTTAAGGAGTAACCCGTTGTGGTTTTGGCCGACGCATTAAATACTACTCTTAATTTTGTAGTAACACTAGATTCCTTAACGACGGAGTGGTGCGGCATATAATAGCACTTATCAGAAGAATCAGAATCTAGAACTTCCTCCATGTGGTCCATTTTCACCAACTCGTCCATGAAACGGTTGTACTCTTGCCTCAATTTCGGATTTAATGATAATTTCTTTTCCATACGTAGCAGACTACGCACAGCAAAGCTACGTGATTCACCTAGAGGTATGTCAGATTTTAACGGAAGTTTGACAATAAAACGGTCATCTGATGCACGAAGTAGGTTGGCTTCGAAGTGATACTCGCAGTATTTCTCCTCTGTTGTTAGGTATTTTTTCCTAGGGGCTTCTTCCAGTTCCCACAATTTGCATTTGTTAGCTGAGAATCGCTGTGGAAGGAAAGCGTATTCTGCCGACTGGGTGCAAAGGCATCTACCTGACCGAATAATGTCCATCCCAGCACAGTATTTTGAGCTATAGGCGCACCTGGAGGCCCTTTCCGAATTTCTGGTATGATAAATTTGTCCATTTCGTCAACGCCGATGAGTATATCTATAGCGCGTGATTTCATAAATTGCGAATCAGCCAACGACAGATCTTTTAAGTGTTGCCAATCAAAAACAGGAACATTGCTGGTGGGCAAATCATTTGAGATTTTAGCGAGAATGAGAGCGTTTATTTTAAATATTTGCGACGAAGATTTAGACTATAAGTTAAGCGTTACTTCACCTTTAGTTCGCCCGCCGTTAGCTGAGCCGATTCCTGTCACGATTACTGACGAAGATCTTCTTGGCAAGCGCAAACGTTGAGCGCAAGATTCGGTGATAAATGAGGCGTGGGAACCAGTGTCAAATAATACGCGCGCGGTTTGCCAACGGCCAGAATAATCTTTGATAATAACCATTGCTGTTGACAGAAGAACTGCCTTTGACGTTGTATATTGAGGCTGGTTTTTGATTGTGGCTTGTGTTGCTTCAAACGAGGTGTGTTTACAATCAACGGCGGGTTAATCAGAAATTGCTGGTGAAGCGAAGAGTGCTGGAGAATCATTTGAATTCGAAGCGGTTTTAGCATTAGCGACAGACTCGGTGACGGTAGTAGCGACAGGAACGGCGGCGTGAACAGAGTTTCGAGAATTTGTGGTATCGGCGGCTGGGTGAATAAGCGTATGGTGACGAAGGTGGCAAATACGACACGTGGAATCGCTGCGACATCTAGTTTTGTAGTGCCCCTTGCTTAAACAGTTTAGGCAAGAGCCGCTTTCTTTAATAAATTGTGTCCTTTCTTCACAACCTAAGCTTAGGAAACGTTCACAATTGTAAATTTTGTGGTCACCATTGCAATGACTGCATTTTACGCTATATTCTTCTACTGCGTGTAATACATTCGTGAACTTCTTAGCATTTTTTGTATAGGGTTTATTTGGAGTATCTACCGCTGTAGACAGAACGGACAGAGAACGGCACCTGATCTCCAAAAAAGTCTTTAGTTGTTCGAAGGTTGGTGGATCATCGTCTTCCAGTGACATTTCCCATTGTTTTCTCGTTTCAAATGCCAGCTTTCCGACTATATGGTGGACCAACCAGTCATCTCAAAATTCTACTGGACGGCCTAATGCTTTCAATGCCCGTTATATGCTGCATAGTGGGATCTAAAACGCATTTTATCTCAGCAGCAGTGTCGCTTCCAGCTTTGTTTATGGCTGACATCGCACGAAAATGACCGTCAACAATGATGCGCATAACTTTAAACCGCGATGTTAGGAGGTCCCAGGCTTCATCGTAATTTGCATCGCAAATCTGAAAGCTGCTTATAATATGCAGCGCTTCACCCTTCAAACAGCTTCTCAGATAATGAAGTTTTTGGCTATTAGTCAAACTGGAATTTGTATGCACTAACGATTGAAAAGCATCGTGAAAGGGAGTCCACTCTGTAGAATCACCTGTAAAAATAGGTAATTCCATTTTAGGCAAACGAATTGCAGCGGTTACTGATGTAGCGGTGGGAGCACTCCGCGTGAAGCCGTTTCGTACACGCATAAAATTCGCCAATGCAGTGGAGTACCATGTCTCCCCTTGTTCTCTAGTCCCTTCTTCCGCTGTAAGGGTTTCAGGGCCGCATGACAGTTCTACAGCTTCTTGGGCTTGGTTAAACCTAACCCATTGCTCATTTAAAAGTTGTATATAACTCGATATGGTTTCAGAGTCCATTACGAATGCATCGTCTGTACTCTTTTTCAAATACCTCTTAATAGCACTCAAGGCAGAATCACGCATTTTGACATTGTTTGTCATTGTGTTAACAAATATGTGGTTTTCTATATGCTAGTTTATTCCAGAGGGCAAGCAAATGTCAATATGCCAATGTAAGTTAAGCACAAAGAACTTCCCAATTATACTGGTTTACATACATACATACATAAATGTGTATGTAAATGAGGTTGTATATGCATGTACAATACGTCTAGCTCTATTATGTTAGGAGCTTAACTGTTCACTCTTGTTGTATTTATCACTAATTTTACTGAACTATCAATGCAAATTAAATATTATTTCGATGCAATTGATTTATATTGTCACTTTGATTGCTTATTTTTTGATCTTTTAAATAATCCGGTTCGAAGGACCAGCTTGATGAGTTGATTAATAAATGCGTGCGAGTTCAAGATCTCCGTTCCGTTTGACAATTCATTTATTACTGATTAAGATGTACATAATATAAGCGAATATAGGATAAAGAAAGAAAGAGAATAGTGAACCCAACAACATCATTATAAAAAAGGCTTCAAAAAGATATCACAGGGGAGAAGTTATATATGAAAAATATTTGAGGAAAGAAATAAATTAAAACCAAGGTATAAAAAGCATGTAGCAGTAGAAGATTTAGGAAATAAAGTTAAAATTAATACAGAATAGGAACATAATAATTCATAAGGATTATATTAAAGTTTACATACATTATTATCTTGGAATGATGAAGAAATTCATACAATTTTCATAGATATTTTTAAATTTCACTATTATCACATATATGAGTATAGGAGGAAGATGCAGCAATTTTTGGAAATTATGGAACAATATATCACTTCACACAATAACAAATAACGTAAATGATTTAATAATGAATTAAGAATAATAATAATAGCGAAATTTGCAACCAATTCTCAATAACGCAATTAACACAAATAGTAAAACAACTACAAGGTAGCTCTAATGAAATTACTTTTTTAAGACAAGGAAACAGATTTATAATCACTGAACTTGAAAACACAATACAGACTATTAAATTGCCAAAAGCAGGAATTTTGAATCCTTTAATTTTAGATATGTCAGAAATTAAAGAAATAATAAGGAAGGAGCTAATTAATGTAACAATAACAGATGTTATAGATGATTCAGAATTTTACAAAAGAATAATTTGATAGTTTTATATATTAAGTATCCAAAAGTAAATAGTATGTGTAAATTATAATTATATCTATATCTTACTACTTATAAAATAAAGTCGCTAAAAAGCTATGAACGGAATTGGCTTCGCACAGAATGCTCCGATTTGAAAGCGGTTTTTTTCATTTTAAAGCTTAGCTGTGTGAGATGGACTTTTTTATATATAATGTGAAGGAATATATAAAGGGGGCTTGGCAATCGGACAAAATGTGGTAAAAAAACATAAATTTTTGGTTTACACAGCCATACATCATAACCTAATCAACCGATTAGAATGAATCTTCCTTGAAGTTAAACTTTGAAATATTTACTTTCGTTCTGCATCAAAAAAATAGTGGATTTCTTTCTAATTTAACCAAAATTGTTCAAACAAAAGCAGCACTTTTTCCAAAAAAATCTGTTTGTGTGTTTGTTCGCTGCCAACCGAATAAGTCAGCGTGCTTTAAGCGACAGCTGTGGCGAGCCATTTATTTATTTATTTAACAATTTGGTTGTAACTGTAAGACAGAGTCATTTGTAGTACATCATCTCTGTTTGATTACAAAATTAATATAGATTAATTACATGCGCTTAAAACTAAAGTTGTAGCAAGAGTTTAGCTTCAAAAGTTGTATTTAAGGACCTGCACCTTAAATTAAAATACATTGTGGTAGATTTCTAAGTACATTCTTAATTTTAAGTTGCAGGGAAATTTAAGTTAAGAAAATGAGACGAAAAGAGAAGAAAAGAATAGATATCGAGATAACACATGCATTACTCTGAGCTGAAGTAATTGCAAATCACCTTCTTGTAGTTGTTCCTGCTCAAAGCACCCTTAATAGAGTCAGGAATAGAATTCCAGAGCCTCACAGCATTTACAAAAAATAGCCTTGAGGAAGATAGATAAAGGTATCTTGGTATAATTAAATTACGATGCCGGCAAGACTTGGCGAACCTTAACTTTTTATAAAGATAGTGGAGAGTTTTGAATTCAATTAGTTTAAATATATAAATACAATTTCGAGCCGCAATGTAGTCAAAAATACTGCATCCTAGGACCTCACGCTTCCAAAGAAATGTGATCGTATTTTTTTAGACCTAAGACATAACGCGTGATATAGTTGAAAGCTACATCAACTTTATGGCGGGAAGCAGAATCAAATTGACTATAGACGAGCTCACTAAACGTTAAGTGCGGTACGATTATTTGGATAGCTAGCTTTTTTCTTGTCTCTGTGGGGGTAAACGAGGCAGAGAGCCTCAACCTCCTTAAAATTATGTAAACATTACTCACTGCTTTATTGACATGATCGACACAAGTTAGCTTGGAATTTAACACAAAGCCCAAGTTACTAATCTTGTCAGTAAGTGAGAGGACTCTATTACCAACAAACAGCTTGGGAATAGATTCAAAATGCGCGACACTGTTACTTATGGGCAACACATACGACTTTTTGGCATTTAAGCTGAGGTATTTATCACACGCCCATTTTGAAATTGCAGACAAGTCGCTATTTATTTTGAAGCACAAATCCTCAACGAGACCAACACCGTTAGACAAATACAATTGCACGTCATCTGCGTAGGCGTGAACATTTACATACTGACATACCGTGAACAAGTCATTGACAAAAAGGCTAGACAGAAGAGGACCAAGTACAGAGCCTTGCGGTACACCTGAGGATACAGTACGTGGATTTGATACAGAGCCATTGCATACCACCTTCTGAGTTCGGCCCGCCAAGTTTAACAGAACTGTCAGAGAAACCAAAGTAACATCCAAGCTTTTGACAAAGAAGGCTATGGCTTACTGAATCGAACGCTTTAGAAAAATCAAGGAGGCACAGTGGAGTTAAGTCACCACTATCGAAGTGCACTCTTATGTCATCCAAAATTTTTACTATGGCTGAAGAGCAGCTGTGCTTAGCTCTGAATCCAGATTGGACTGAACTTAGCAGTCTGCCATCTTGAGCATATGCGGAAATTTGAGATGCCATCAGGGACTCACACACTTTTGCAAAGGCAGGTAAGATGCTAATAGGTCTATAATTATTAGGTTCTACTGCTGAATTTGTTTTGGCAACGGGAATAATCAAAGCCTTTTTCCACTCTATGGGGAAGCATGAGCTTGTAAAGCAGTGGTTTATTATATGTGTGAGAGTCCCCAGGATAAATGACAGCACTAGTTTCACAAACTTCAAGGATATCCCGTCTTCTCCTATGGTATTTGACTTAATCCTCATAATAGATTTGAATACCTCTTGCTCAGATACTGCGCTAAACTCAAATTTGTTCTTCAATGCCAAGTTACTTAAATTCTGGGGTACAGGATTTCCTCGACACTTACTCGAGCTAACAAAATACTCATTCAGGATATCTGGATCTAACTGACATCCGACTTGTTTCTGCCCATGTATATTGAGAGTTTTCAGGTTGCGCCATAGGTCTTTTGATGAAATTGTCGGGCTTAACTTTTTCTGACAATACATTTGCTTTGAGCTGCGGGTGCTAATAGACGCTCTGTTTCGGGCAATTTTGTACCTCGACCATGCAGACTGAGTATTGCTCCTCTTCCATTTTGAGTACAGTTTGTTGCGTTCTTTAATAGCAGATCGTACTTTATTATTATACCACGGAACACTGTTGGGAGCGAATCGAACTTCTCGCAAAGGGGCATGAACGTCGTATAGCATACAAAGTGCATTATTTAAAAATTCCAATTTCGCATCCACCGTAGCATTAGACCAGCAAAAATTCCAGTCAACAGTAGACATATCACAAAACAGCGCATCAAGATCTATAGACTTGAAATCACGATAAGTAGTAGTGACAGTATCAACCGGACAATTAAAAATGACATCAATCGAACAAAAAATTAAATCGTGATCAGAAACGAAGCTAATTTGGTCAAACTTGAGAATATGATCCAGACTGGACGTAATAAAGAGGTCTAACAAACTAGGTGTCGAGTTATGCGAATAACGTGTTGGCATCAATCTATTGACTAAGGTAAGACCTGCAGTCGAGACATGGTCATGTAATTTATTAGCATATGAGTCATTAAGGAGAATGTTTACATTGAAGTCGCCGCATATAATATACAGCTCAAAGTCAATTAAAACAAACACAAATCCATAAAAAACGAATCTAGCAAGTTACATCTATGTGGATTGTAAACACAGGATACTAAAATTTTGTTTGAGTAATCCGAGATCTCAGCAATAATATACTCCAAATCACTGTTTTTTGATTCTGCTAAAATACTTATTTTGAGAGGGGTCTTGCAATGTATTGCAACACCCCCACCCTTCTTACCTTTTCGGTCAACACACGTAAGGTTATAGTTAGGGATACTATAGTAGAGATCAGACATGTCAGGAGAAAACCATGTTTCTGATACACAGATAATATCAACATTTGATTTCTCGAAAGTATCCCTAACATGGTCCAGTTTCTCACCATTGAGGCTACGTGCATTGAAGTGTACCACGCTAAGTCCTTTGGATTGATTGCATAGTATATCTATCAGAATCTTATGACTATTTTTCAAGCTGAAGGCTGATTTCCTACAGGGGCTTAAAGCCATTTGTAAGAGAAGAAGCGCATACAGAAAGTAATAAAAACACAATGACTACAGCACAATAGCAAGTGCATGTGTACGCACAAAATGCACAAAGTAGGAACAATATTGAAAGCAAGATGAAAAGAAGAAAATAGGTATAAACGTAACATGTCTTAACGCGAAAGAATATAGAAAGACAATAAATAGTGAGAAGCTTACACAAGAGAGAAAGGAAAAGTAGAAACAGAGAAAAATAACTTAAGTAAATTAAGCAACACATTTTACTGTGTTACTAATACTAACTACTGTGCGCTCATTTGCCTAAAACCGCATTCACCTCTGCTATACTGCTTACTAGTTCTGGCTCTTCACCTGCCTTGACACGCACAAAGACTCTGCCGCGAATAGAAAACGCCGACGCTAATTGCTTTTGCCGCCTAAGCGCACTTGCATGTGTCATCACCATCGAAGCTTCTTTGGCAGGCTTTCATGCAGAAAAAATGAACCATAGCCCGGCAGATCAATATCACCGAGCGCAAGTGATCTCTTTTTTGCTTTGCAGCACACAGCGACAGAGTTGAGTAGCATGTTGCGGTCGGGTGCCGAGTATAATTTAACAACAATAGGAGAAGCGTTGTTGTTTTTCTGTTGCTTATTGCCTCCTCCGCTTCGTCGTCGAAAAACATCACGTATTGCTGGCGCTTTGTGCTCAGCCACTCTACAAATTTTAGCGAAGAGCTCAGGTAAGCACTCATTAGCTGCTTGGGGGATGCCAGTAATAATTATATCAGTAGCAACTGCGCTACTTTCAAGCACATTAAGCTGTGCCTGCGCTGCCATCAGTTCAGTTCTGAGACTGAGAACATCCGAGCACGCGTTCTCAATAGCAGTAACCCTCTTCTCTAGCATTGAGTACGAATTTTTTAAATTTGCAAAGTCAGCAGCCAACTCACCGAATTTTTGCATCATGCGCTCTTCAGTTTTCCCCATTACAGCGGTCAGCTGTTTAACAATCGAGCCAGTCAGTTCAGCAGTCAGCTGTTTCACCAAAGATTCTCTCAGCACTTCCAATTTCTGATCGAGTATTGAAGATGAGGGAGTGAGAGGGGCAGCCTTAGATAGATTTCTCCGCGACATTTTTGTCGTTATTATTATATTTAATGTGTGAATATATAAGTATATGTATATTTTTTTTTTCTCACATTAACTTTTGCCGATTTTCCTGCTTTTTTGTTGAGCTTCTAGCTAAAACGAATGCTAACGCAGGCAAATTATTTAGCAAACAGCTTTCATGCACGTCGACACAAAGATGCAGGTAAATTTCAATACACTTCCGAGGAAAATACAATTTTTTAGAGCGCACAAAAAACACGTCCTACTCCTTTGACATCATTTGATGAATTCGCGAAAGAGCTGGGTAGCGTTACTTCACTTCGGACGTATGTATGTAGTGTTAATTATAAAGTTGTTCTAAACATTATCAACTAGCGGCTTGCTAGTATATATAAATAGTAATTATATATATATATATAATTATTAAAGCAATAGCACAAAATGATGGAAAATTGTTAAATGAAAATGAAATAATAAAATGTCATAATGAATTATATTCAGTTAAATTTTGTAAAAGAGAATTAAATAATGATTTTAGTATGATAGGAAAAATGTCACATGTTTATCAAATTTGTTGAATAATAAACAATCAAACTGTACAAAACTAAATGAAGATAATGAACCCATAATAATAGTAAACGATGGAGCTTTAATAATTGAAGGAGAACATAAAGTTAATAATCATACGTTGGAGGGCGTTTATTTGATAATCTTTCAAGATTTGGTGATAATAGATAATGTAACATATGAAAATCCATCAGGAAAAATTTTAAATTATTTCAAAGACGGACAATTTAAGCCATCTGGTAAATAAAAATGAATGTGTGTCTGTGTGTCCTTTATAGGCGTCCAAAGTACTCAATCGATTTTTACGAAATTTTCAAACTACAGGCTGGCTGATGAAAGCCGCTACCAAAAAAAAATTAAATAACTTTTTTTCTATTTAATGAATCTGGTAAATTTTTTTTTATTTTGCAGATTGACTTTTACATTTAACAAAAATGGATAACTGGGACACTGAAACAAGAATTTGGATTGTCCGCCGCTATCACGCACTGGAGTCCGTAGTTTCGGTTCAAAGAGAGTATAGGCGCACGTTTGGCGGCAATCCTCCGAGCAGATGGACCATAATAAGACTTGTAAACAATTTTGCCGAGCATGGGACAGTCAACAGAAGACCTTACCATCGAAACCCTTCAGTTCGAACGGAGGAAACAATCGCTGCTGTAGCTGCTGCCATACAAAACAATCCACGTGTTTCGACAAGAAGCTTATCTGCTCAAATGGGTGTAAGCAGACAGTCATTACAGTCAATTATGCACAAAGATTTGGACTTATTCCCATATAAAATTCAAATGGCCAACAAACTGAACGCTGCAGACTTGCCGATTCGCTTGGAATTTTGCCAGAAGATGCTTCAAATGGTGGAAGAGGATGGAAACATGTTGAACTGTCTTTTCATGTCTGACGAGGCCCATTTCGATTTAAACGGCAACATAAACAAACAATATTGTCGAATATGGAGTGCTTCCAACCCACAGATACTCCATGAGACGGAATTGCATCCACTTCGTGTCACAGTGTGGTGTGCAGTTTCATCACGCTGCATTGTCGGGCCCTACTTCTTCGAAGAAAACGGTCACACCGTTACGGTTACTGGAGACCGTTACTTGAGCATGTTGAGAGAGTTTTTCTATCCAAAATTACGCCGAATGAGAATTTCTTTCAACTCTGTGTGGTTTCAGCAAGATGGTGCAGCTCCTCATATAGCCCAACCTGTTATGACAGAATTGCGACGAAAATTTCCCAATAAGCTGATATCCAGAAACTCCACATTCCGTTGGCCACCCAGGTCGCCTGACCTTACTGCACCTGACTTTTTCTTGTGTGGTTATTGAAGTCTTCAAAGCAAAACCAACAAATTTGAATGAACTAAGGCAATCCATTCGAGAAACAATTGCGGCTATTCCTGTCTCAACTCTCCAAGCAGTAATGAACAACTTTTTGGCAAGATGCCGCACATGCATCGACGAGCAGGGGGGGCATTTAAATTCCATTATTTTTAAAACTAATTAAGCTATATTTAATAACATTTAATGAGCTTTAACATGAATAAAAGAAAAATGAATTCCATACACTGAAAAAAAAATTATTTGAGTTTCTTAATGTAGCAAAATTCATCAGCCACCCTGTATATTTTTTAGATCACTGGTTAAAGCATAGGCTATATATAGTTTTGGAAAAGTGGGCGGTGTCACGCCCCCAGTCTATATAAAATTACCATTCATCACAACTCTGAACTTGGCCTAACTTAATGATATTTGGATATATGAGTCACGTGGTGAAGATCTACGTAATTTTGGAAAAGTGGGCGGTGCCACGTTCATATTTTCTGTGTTTCGTTTGTGCTTCATTAATGTCCAAAGTTTAGAGTCGATCTCTATGAAACTTTCAGAATACGTTTAGAAGTTCGGGGAGTAAGACATAGGCTGTATATAGTTTTGGAAAAGTGGACGGTGCCACGCCCCCAGGCTATATAAAATTTCAGTTCGTTATAGCTCTTAACGTATTTGGTCTAATTTAATGATATTTGGAAATATGTGTCCTTTCATCAAGGGTTACATAATTTTTGAAAAGTGGGCAAAACCACGCAAACATTTTTTGTGGTTTAGAAGTTCGGTGGGTACGACATAAGCTATATATACAATTCGTTATAACTCTAAATATACACGGCGGACGCCGTGGTGTGAAGGTAGTGTTGCCGGCCTACCACACCGAAGGTCCATGGTTCGAGCCCTGGTACAGGTAACATCAAAAGTGATTTGAAAAAAGTTTTTCAAAACGGGCTCGCCCCTCGGCAGTGGTTTGGCAAACTCTCCGAGTGTATTTCTGCCATGACAGGCTTCTCAGCAAAAATTCGTCTCCTTTGTAGATGCCGTTCGGAGTCGGCAAAAAACTGTAGGTCCCACCAATTTGTAGGGAAAATTCAAATCGGCACACCACAAATTGGAAGAGAAGCTTGGCGCAAAAATCTCCTAGGAGGTTTATGATGATATACCTGTTGTATATCGCGCCATAGAGAGAGAAGTCTTCTTATAAATAAAAATGAATGTGTGTCTTTTATAGGCGTCCAAACCACTCAACCAATTTTAATGAATTTTTCACAGTATAAAACATAGTCTAAATAAGGTTCCTGAAAGTGGCACGCTCCCAGGTTATATAAAAATACAATTCGTCATAACTCTGAACTTATTTGGATATATGTGTCCTTTAGTATAGATTTACATAATTTTGGAAAAGAAGGCGGGGCCACACCAAAATTTTTTTAGTTTTGTTTGTTCTTCATTAATGTCCAAAATTTATAGTCGATCTCTATGAAACTTTCACGATAGGTTCAGAAGTTCGGTGGGTCCGGCATGGACTATGTACAGTTTTGGAAAAGTGGAAGGTGACACGCCCCCAGGCTATATAAAATTTCAAATCGTCGTAACTCTTAACGTATTTGGTGTAAATTAATGATATTTGGATATAAGGAGTGCGTCATAAGAAATTGGTGCATCGAAAAAATGTAATATCTCAGCAACCTGTTGCTCGATTTTCAAAAAATTGTTAGCCCTCGAAAGAAAATTCAACACAAATTATGACTGTTTTATTTTAATAGCAAAAACTAGGTTTAATATATAAAACTTTTAACTTTTTTTGAAATACCAGCCATCAGAGCTTCCACTGTATTGCTTTTGACCTTCCGACCTGCCGCACACGTCTGAAGTCTGCTATGTCTTTGGATACCTGCTTTGTTGTCCTTAATTCTTTTCTCACTAGAGCCCAATATCCCTCTATTGGCCGCAGTTCTGGTCAATTTGGTGGGTTCGCTTCTCTATGCACAAATGTGATGTTCTTCTCGTACCATTCAAGAGCTGTTGCATAGTGATATGAGGCCAAATCAGGCCGAAAAAATTTAGACATACTTTGCTGGAGTATAAATGGTAGAAGTCTTTTTCGCAAGCACTCCCTCACATATATTTTTGCATTTCTTGTGCCTGCGGTCACGAAACTTTTGCTCTTCATGCCACAGCTGCATATCGCCTGCCAAACAAGAAACTTCTTGGGAAACTTTGTCTTATGTTGTGTCCTAAACTTCTCTAGGACATTTCCTCTCACATCAGAAACATAAAACGCCTAGCCAGGGAGTTGGGAAAAGTCAGGAAGCATATAAGTTTCATCGTCCATAATGCAGCATTTATATTTCCAAATGAAATTTGTGTACAACCGTTTTGCTCTCAATTTAGCCGCGTCATTCTTAATTGCGTTACGGTCTGGTACTTTCTGAACTTTGTATGTTCGTAAGCCAGCTTGCCTTTTGGCTCCTTGCACAAATGATTCCGAACATCCCACCACACGAGCTATATTTCTCCCCGAGAGATTAGGATCACACTTCAACAGGCTCATCACCTTTTTCGCCTTCTTGCGGTCACCACAGAACTTTTTTCGCCCTGTTCCACTTTTACGATTAATGTTAGCATTCGACTTAAAGCGATTTATCACGCGGCTTAGAGTATTTCGCGATACTTTTAATAATTTCGTAATCTTTTCGTGAGACCATTTTGGATTGTTCACAAAAAGTCTTACGATTTGTTCACGTGTTTTTTGTTCGGTGCTCATAACTATCGTAAAAATTAACCGATACTGATAAAATGTAAACCGTATAATCTGACATATTTTGTGAAGCTAGCCTCATATAAAAAATTCATTTTGTGATAGTAGTAATGAAGTTATGCCCAAAAATGCACTAATTTCTTATGACGCACTTATTATGTGAAATTTAGTCAAGATTTACAAAGTTTTGGTGGCACGTTTAAATTTTTTGTGGTTTTTTTTGTGCTTCATTCATGTCCGAAATTTATTATCGATCTCTGTGAAACGACACAAGCCATTTAAGCTATTTAAAGTAGCAATGCGGCACAGTTAGGAATTTATTTGGTTCAAGTTAATGATATTTTATATACAGATATGGGTTCTATATAGCAAAAATCCCTGGAAACAGAAAGTAGTACCAGGGTCAAATAAAAGGTAATTCGATATATCTTCGAAACTATGTACATATCAGTACCCGAAGAGGAAATGCGAGAAGAAGGGGAGTAGGAATAAAAATTTGAGATAAAGAGGTGGTGTTAGAGGAAAATTAAGAGGGTTAGGAAGAGTAATGGTATATGGGGATGAGGGAAAAGTAAAAGTTGAAAGAAAAAGGAGGTGATAGGGATAAATCTAGAAGAAGCTTCATTAAAGTCCACCGTTTATTGTCGATGTCTCTGAAACTCTCACGGTAGGATCAGAACGACACACGTTGTATATAGTTTTTAGAAAAGCCCCGAGGTTATATAAAACTGCATTTCGGTAAAGCTAAGAATTTATTTGGTTCAAGTTAATAATATTTTGTACGTAGATATGTGTTCTATATATCAAAGAAAAACCCTTTAAAAAGGTAAGACCAAAAAAAATTGGACTAAATTACATTGAAAAATTTTAAAGAGCAGGAAAAAATGTTCATGAAATTTTCAAATCAAATAAACCATTTTACAACTATATATTCAAAGGTGGGACTCGTCGACTTAGAAGAGGAGGAGTTAACGCCACCATTCACCCATAGCACTATATAACTTCGTTGAGCTACTCAGGCACATGTGTCAAATATGTCTCTGACACACTGGCAATTAGTAACCACACAATTTTTTATCTAAACAGCAATAGCTTAATTTATTTTTGGAAAATATCCCAAATATCCTAAGCTTCACAAATCCCGGAACTTAAGCACAAAACCATTGTATATAGTAGTAAGTAAAAAAGTTATATAAAGAAAAATACAATGAAGATTTACAGATTTTGTTGGCATACCAAGCAAAGTGGTTGTATTTTTTTAAAACCTTCCGCGTAGGAAAACTAAGTTGCACTTCGCCTTTATATTTTCAAATCTAATAAATTGATTACTATTGGTAAGATTAAAATTTCAAAACTAAAACTCACGGATAGCATGTCTTTGTTTAAGGACAAATTTGCTGCAAATTTGGGGGCATAAATATATAGGTAGTCTTTAAAATCTTTTTGTTTTCTATTTTTAAGTGTTACCTACAAAAAGGAAATTGCAATTGTGATTATTTTAGTTTTAGGTGCATATGTACATATTTTACAGCCTACAGTTTTTGTCAACGTGTCCTGACCTCAAGTCCCTAGGTCGCCGAAAAATTAGTTAAAAATCGATAGGAAGATTCCCCCCCTTTTTAGCGATTTCCCTCTATCTAGATCAACGCACCACCCATACTATCTGCTAAGTTTCAAGTCCCTAGGTCAACAGGAAGTTAATTAAAAATCAATCGCAAGATTCAAAATTTCAAACGAATTGACTAGTTTCGAGACCCTACCTCATCGGGAAGTTACTCAAAAATCGATCGCAAGAAAGAAAAAACAATTGGTGCGATATACACCTCCGAGGAGGTTATGGCCGAGCTCCTCTACCAATATTTGGTTTGCTGCTTTTAACTTTTCCTAAAAATTTGCGGAACCTACAGTTTTTTGCCGATTCCGAACGGCTTTTGCAAAGCAGATGAATTTGTCCTGAACTATGAGCCCAGTTTTAAGTACCCAGGTCACCTGGAAGTTTGTTAAAAATCAATCGCAAGAATCAAAATTTTAAACAAATTTTCAAAATAGGTAGATCCGTGCGAAATTTTGTGTATAGGCTATTGCATGGCATTTTATTGTTGATCTACATGGTAAGTTTCAATACTTTAGCTTACCGCGAAGTTACTTAAAAATCAATCGCAAGATACAAAATTTGAAATCAATTTCCCATATATCTCTAGGATATTTTTTTGTTCACAATGTGTTATAACGGAGTTCGAAACTATGTTACAAGCTTCAAGATTCCGAAAATTCGTATAGAAATGAGCGAACAAACAAGAAAGGGACTTAATATAAAGGTAGTAAAAATTCCAGAAAATTTGTTTTTCGGAAACGCTAATTTTTTTTTGCATACATATACGTACGTATGTACATACATTATGCTGGACCGGAAATCCACATTTTTTTTATTTCTTTTGTTAAAAACAAAAATGAACTAACTCGTTAAGGCAAACAAGAAAGGACAACATTAATTAAGCCGCAATTATAAAATTGTTTCAGTGAGAACATCACTCAAAGCTGATCTGAAATCATTTATAATATATTTTAAGGTCGAAAACGCGCTCTACGATAAATCGTGCAGAGGTAGTTGCGTGGCTTAAGTGGTATAACTGAAATAAGGAATATGACTGAATCATTTTAGTTCCCAAAAGTCTGGTAAATTTTCAATTATAGCAAATGCTTTTGTTTCACTTCGGATGTCTGAATCAGATTGCAGTGTTTGGATCATTAGTGTGTTCAGTAAACTGTCATAATCTTTAGATCATTCAACGGAATTAGGCCTGCTTAAAAAATCTCAGTGACACCACATGCCATTACTAAACGGGCACATATTATATGATTACGCCCCTCTTACAACAACGATATAAACAAACAAATTTCGTTTCGTTGATTATCAAAACAAATTTATAAAAAAAAATTTCGTTTCGATAACTATCAAAAAAACATTTTTTTCGCGGATTACCAAATCAAAAAACTAATTATCAAATTACAACTGTTTTTCGGTAACGTCTATTTATTATGCATACATATACATTTCATTGTTGCGATTTATAATATATTTTCCTTTTCTTTTCAGCAACCTCCACTAGAATCTAAACCCATTCTGCTCCTGGAATGCAAGAAATTGTTGTTTGTGTTTCCGCTACAAATGACTCTGTTTGTTTGGTTATTTGCAATTATAACATTGAAAATATACACTTATCACCGGCAAAGCTGACCGCACTAGCTTGCCCTCTCTTCTGCGACCCATCTTACCCAATAATATTATTGAATTAATTCAAATATTTTTTTATAATTTTTTTGATAAATAAAGAAACGAAATTTATTTTGATAATTATTTTTGATGTTTAACGAAACAATACTTTTTTCGTTAACCGTTGACCAGAATAAAAGTTTTTTCGTTCATTGATAAATTTAACGTTAATTTCCAGCCTTGATTCATTCACAAGCTTTCTGTATAATTCCATTGTTGCGATTTATAAAGGAAGAATAATTTTATCGAAGGTTGTCCCTTGACTTGTTCGTGAGTTATTCCATAACACCCACTTTTGACCTCATTTTTATACTATACTCGTATAAAGATGAGTCTAAGTAGATTGTTGGTATACTTCCATCAAATCTAATGGTGTTTATTATTGAGCCGAATCTGGAAAGAGCGGTAGCACTGAGAGTTGCTTTCGATCATTCCTTTATATTCTTTTTGTTTTCTTTTTCTATTTCATTCATTTTATTTAATCTTCATTTTTTGTGGGTTAGGGGCCAAGAACATATCCCAAAATGAATTCTGAACCATTTCGCAAGCATTTCAGAACTGGTTTGCGTTTTTTTGGAGCCATTGCATAAATGTTTTTTTATAATACCACTATTTCGGAACTATGATAAGTTTTAAAGTTTAAGATTCAAGACTTAAGTTCGGCTATAAATTTGCCATTTAAAGTAGGCAAGCGTGCCGTAGACTACAAGGAAATTATTTTAACCCGGTCGATCCGAACGAGACATATGTTTGAAGATGTCAAGACTGGGAACAAAGCAAATTAAACAGCCTTTTTCCTCTCATTTCATTGCGCACGGGACTCTTTACCGTACCTTATTTAAAATTCACGCTTTCCTTAGTCAAAAAGACGACGGAACGTTGGACGCAAATTTTGAAAGTGACACTCTCTTTTCCGATTTTTGGTGTTTTTTATTTTACAGTTAACCGAAAGGATAGTACGAGTAGTAGTAGGCTTACAGTTTTCTAGTACTACTACTACTATTTAGTCTGCTAGTTTCACCTGTGTCCCACGAAAATCTAAGGATAAGCTCAAACCTTGGATAAGTTTTGACCTTATTAAGAAAATCAAACTGAAAAATAGACGGGTGTTAAATGTAGAAAGCATCCAAGCAACCAAGAACTTCATTCTCGATACAAAAAGTTGTGTAAGCAAATAAGAAAGAGTATTAAGTCGGAGCGAGACACACAACCCGAACGGCATCGGTGGTGAGCGGACTATTCCTCTGAATCACTGTGGAAATATCATTGATGACCCCTCTGTTGTCTCTGATATATTTAACAATTTTTTTCAATCTAATGCTTCCCCCAAGTGTAAGTATAAGTGCAAGTGTGCCATGCCAGGTAGGGATGGTGATAGTTCATCTAACAGTTTTTTGTTTAAACCTTTCTCAGGCTTTGAAATCCTATCTACAATAAAAAATCTGAGCAACTCTGGTTCTTGTGGATACGATGGTTTTTCCAACAAACTACAGGGTGGGCCAAAAGAAACCAAGGGGTGTAAAAGTTTAATAACTTTTTCGTTTATTAATTTTTTTTTATTTTTTCTTTCAGATTATATAGACAACACTTGGAGAATTTATAATGGAGAGGTTCACAACTGAACAGAGAACCAGAACAATAGAATTTTATTATTTAAACCAGAGATCAATTATTTTAACGCAAAGAGCATATCGTCGACATTTTAACGTCAGAATTTCGCCCTCTGAAGCAATGATTCGTTGCTTAGTTGATCGTCATCACCACCATGGCAGCGTAACAGATTTGCTTCGAACCGGTAGACCACGTTTAAGTCGCACTGCGGAAAATATTGAACGAGTACAGCAAAGTGTTAACGAAGCACCAGAAACATCTGCCAGAAGGCGTTCTACTCAGCTAGGAATGTCTCGTACGTCACTACGGCGCATTTTAAAAAAAGCTTTACAGTTATATCCATATAAGGTGCAAATGGTGCAAGAATTAAAACCCGCAGATCATCGGCCACGTCTAAATTTTGCAGTTAAATTTCAAGAGTTGGCCAGAAATGAAATCAACTTTATTAAAAATTTGATTATGAGTGATGAAGCTCATTTTCATTTGAATGGCTTTGTTAATAAGCAGAACTGTAGGTTCTGGGGTTCTCAAAATCCAAGAGACATTCATCACCGCCAATTACACCCCATCAGGTGTACAGTATGGTGTGGGATCACATCTGAAAATGTCATTGGGCCTTACTTCTTCGAGAATGAAGATCGAAGTGCTGTAACCGTAAATGGAGAGCGGTATCGGTTTATGATAGAAAATTTTTTACGTCCTGCTCTTGAAAACAGACCTGGTATGTGGTTTCAGCAGGACGGAGCTACTGCCCATAATGCCCGAGACACAGTGGCACTTTTAAGTCAAATTTTTGGAGGGCGAATAATTTCCAGAAATTCGGAAATTATTTGGCCAGCGCGATCGCCAGATTTGACAGCACCCGACTATTTTCTTTGGGGTTATTTGAAGGAGCGAGTGTATGTGAACAAGCCAGAGACAATCTTTGAACTCAAGGCAAACATTGGTGCAGAAATTCGAACGCTACAGCCACAAGTTTTGAAAGATGTTATGGAAAATGCTCTAAAAAGAGCCCATCAGTGCGAAGCTGAAAACGGCGGTCATTTAAGAGACATCATTTTTCATACTTAGTATAAAAAAATTTCCCTTTTGTATATTATATAATCTGAAAGAAAAAATAAAAAAAAATTAATAAACCAAAAAGTTATTAAACTTTTACACCCCTTGGTTTCTTTTGGCCCACCCTGTAATTAAAAAATTAGCCCTTAATCTTTTGGACATTCTGAAACATCTCTTTAATGCTAGTGTTTACTCAGGAACTTTTTCAGAAGACTTGAAGTGCTCAATTATTATTCCCTTATTTAAAAGGGGTAACAGAGAAGATATAAACAATTATAGGCCAATTTCTTTATTACCTTCTATTTCTAAGGTTTTCGAGAAAGTATTTAAAACTCGTATTTTGTTATTTTTTGAAAGCAAGAGTTTCTTCAGTTCAAGGCAGTTCGGATTTAGAGCCGATCGCTCAACCGAGGCTGCTTTACTAGAATTTTGTTCTTTCACCTATCAAGCGCTGGACAGTAAAAAAAATTACGCAAGTCTTTTCATTGACATAACTAAAGCTTTCGATACCGTGGATCATGCAATTTTACTTGATATATTATATTATGCTGGCTTTCGAGGATTTATGCATAATTGGTTTGGATCTTATCTTACTGGAAGAGTACAACGCGTTAGAGTTTGCGGTACCCTCAGTAGTTCTAAATCACTTAATTAAGGCTGGTGTTCCACAAGGTTCTGTACTCGACCCTATTTTATTTCTAGTTTACGTGAATTCAATTTTCGATACGAGTATGCCTTTCTCGGTGAAGGTCACCGTATTTGCACATGATCTTGCGATCGCCTATGGCTTACCCCTGCGGGTAAGATCAGAATATGAGCTGGGACAAGCACATATCTCGTTTGAAGCAATACCTTCAATATTCTTTTCGCTGTGTCTATCACCTCAGAAGTTGCTGCTCTAACTTTACCCTTAAAACAGTTTATTATGCGATTTTCCATTCTAAACTGTTATATGGTATCAGCTCAACAAAGTCCCTCAACAAAGTTCAGTCTATCCAACTTTTGCAAAAATGTGTTATTCGAAAAATATGTAATGTTAATCGGCTTCACCCCTCAAGAGAGCCTTTTAGGTGGCTTGAGGTTCTTCCAGTAAGAGCCCTTTATTATTTTAAACTTTAAAAATTTTTTTTCCATACCTGCACAGTATGATATCGGAAACTAATAACTTAAGGAAAAACTACCATTCTAAAGTTGTTGTACCTTCTTCCACAACCACACATTTTAGCAAGTTTTATACAATAGTGTTTTGGAAACTATTCAATATACTACCATCCGAAATTCGTGCCATAAGGAATCTTCTACAATTTACGAAATGTGTAAAATCCTTCCTTCTAAGTCTCTTGCATAATGAAATCGAAATTTTGCTACGGCCTATTTCATAAACAAGAAAAAAATATAAAATTTAGAGCTTAACACATAATTAGTTTTTAATTTTTATATTTAGCAGTCACCCACTGTACTATTATATATTTATTTTTGTAGATATGACATTTGACACTTTGGTGAACCTAACATAAAAAATGTCTTACCTTTTTTTTATATCTACACGATCTTATATACTACGTATTTGTTTAGTTTTCAACTCATACCGTTTAAGCTAAAGTTTTTTAGTTTGCAATTTGTAACTTGTATATATTTATATATGTATATAAATAGTTATATATATAAAAAATGCTCAATAAAATTGAATGACAAAGTTCTTGTAAGGGGAGGACTAGGGAACACTGAATTTTAAATGGAATGAACTACATTAAATATTCCATGTTTTCTACAATACTCGGTTTCGGTACTTGATTTCTGGGGTTATCGCATGATCGCTGAAGTTGGCAGATATGACTTAGACATTTTCGAGCCCAGAAGTTGTTTGTGGCGTACAAGGCGAATTAAATAAAATTATGTTATTGCCTATATTAGGCGATGATGTTAAAATCGGTGTTGTGGCAGCGACTATAGAAGATAAGAGATTGGCACCAGGGAGTCATCTGTATACTTCCGCTTTTTGAAAGTTTGTTTCCCTTTACCGATACATAATGCCAAAGTTCTTAATAAGGATGCAATTGCAAGTATTTTGAAGTCATCTTTTAAGCCTACCGATAGTCAGCTTTGATCTGCTGATAAAATAAGTACGGAAGAAAATACTGGGTAGAGCGAAAGGACAGCTGTCACTCGAAAGGATACATCTGGGAGAAAAAAGAATCTAGCTGTAAGCCATTTACCTATTAAAATTCCCAAGTGAAGGCGTTGTACAAGTTGTGCGGAACAAATGAAAGAATTCCAGACTCCTCTCTGCAAGGATAGTTTTGTTATGTGGTCTTATAATACTAACAGAGAAAAATAAATCCAATTCAAAACTACCGACAAGATATGTCCAATTGCCTCCCGTCGCCCTATTTTATCGGAATAGAGTTTAGAAAGGATGGAAGGGTTTGATTTATCTTCACATCAAATGAGTTCTATTTATTGTAGCACATTTCCGGATTAAAAGGGTTATATGTTATGTTTATGTTTATGTTTATTCAGTCTATGATTTCACATCTTACAGACTATATACAAAGTAAAATTAAAAAGCTAAAAATAAAAAAATGTATGTATCATGAAAGGCTAACTACAATAATAGATTTGAATGTATCTCTCGATAGGGAAAAGTCAATAGTTACACCTCTTGAGAGCTTATTAAACTGAGCAAGGGCACGATAAATTGGGTTAAAATTGTAATAATTCCCACTGGGAGCAGGCAAATAAAAAGGTAAAAAGGAACGTAGACACCTGTGAGGGACGTTAAATGAGACCTTCTCGAGAAGATTTGGACATTCTAGATAACCAGCTATTATGTCATAGGCAAACATAAGCAAGTGCACAGTTCTCCTAGTATCAAGGGGTTGCAGGTTAATAAGCGTACAGCGGGAGTAGTATGACGGAATCGGGTCCTCAAAATTGAGGATATTTAAGCCAAACTGAATAAATTTTCGTTGAACTCTTTCGATTCTGGCAGAATGGCAGCTATAGATAGGGTTCCAGATAACGGATGCATACTCTAGCTTCGAACGAACTAAAGAAATATAAAGAGTCTTCCTCGTGTAGGGATCCTTCAAGTCTTTGGCATATCTACGAAGGAAAGCCAGATTTGACTATGCCTTTGGAAGCACATAACAAATGTGGTTAACAAAAGAAAAGTTTGTATCGAAAACGACTCCTAGATCAACAAATTCTTTGACTGAGGCCAGCTGACCACCTGAGATATAATAGGCGGAGGTATGAAGGGTAAAAGACTTAGAGAATGACATATGGAAACACTTTTTTACGTTAAGCTGGAGGTTGTTGGAGAGACACCAACCTAAAATAATATTTAGGTCTTGTTGCAGAAGGGCAGTATCCGACAGGACATTTGTCCTACGAAAAATCTTAAGATCGTCAGCATAGAGCAGAAAGTTGGAATATTTTATGCAGGAACCGATATCATTAATAAATAGAACAAACAAAAGTGGGCCAAGAATGCTGCCCTGAGGAACACCAGACGTTGCTATAAACGGGTGGGAACTGCAGCCTTCTATATCCACATACATGGTTCTATTAGACAAATAGGATTTCAGCCAGCTCAAAAAACAGAGTGAAATCCAATGAGCTCCAGTTTGTGTAACAAGATCTCGTGAGAGACTTTATCGAAAGCTTTTGAGAAATCGGTGTATATTGTATCCACCTGAGAGCCATCCTTGAATGCGGAAATGCAGAAAAGTGCGCTAGGTTAGTTACAGTCGAACGCCCAGCAACAAACCCATGCTGGTGCGGGTCGACAACGCTTTTGATCACAAATGAAAGTTTATCTTTTATAACTTTTTCGAAAAGCTTAGAACACACTGTGATCTTAGCAATTGGCCTCTAGTTAGAAACGTCATTTTTGTTCCCCGACTTAAAAATTGGAGTGATAGCTGACTTCTTCCACCTGTCGATAAAAATTCCAGAAGATAGAGACAGATTAAAGATATGACATAGCGGAGCCGAGAGAGATGTACTGCAGTGCTTGAGAACAAAACCACAAAGGCCATCATTGTCACATTTAAGCGAGGGCTTAAGGGTGTACATAGCTTTGCTTACGTCTTCTTCAGTGATTGTGAGGGAACCAAAATCTAAACACTCACGGGGACACGAGCGCTGATAATAGTCACACAAATTGGAAGTGTTATCTTCAAAGTTAGAGTTAAAGAAATCAGCGAAGAGTTCCACAGTCTCATTGGGAGAGTGGGAGCATATGTCATTCCACTTCATACAAATCGGTACATTGGAAGATACACGTTTAGAGCGGATGAAATTCCAAAAAGCCTTTGGATTTTCTTTAAGCTCACTTTCGAGCCTTCCAATGTATCGGTTGTAAAGAAATCTATCCCGCACATTAAATTGTTTTACACTAAATAAGTACTGATCTCTGAGGATAGAGTTGGCAGTGTTAGACTTATAAAGCTTATTATATTTGTTACGTTGATTTTTTAACTTTTTTAGAGTCTTGTTGTACCAAGGAAGCTTGTGCCGTTTAGAGCCAAAAAGCCAAAAAGCTGTAGAATTTTTTCTTTTTGGAAAATTGTTCTTAATTTACAGATGCTGCTCTATGAGAGAAATATTTATGCCACCAACTTTCGCCTGGAGGGCGTCTCTAAAGTTTCTTGATACCCCATCCTGCCTAATCGGCTGTAATACATAGTATATTAATTGCTTTTACCAAAAGTTCACACCATGCCACAGCTACTCCAGTTTCAGTGTCTAATCCACGATATACAGTTTTAAACGATCCCCGTCCTACTTCTTTATCATATTTAAAAAACCGACCGCAAGGTGACATAGCGACTGGTTCATCGTCATCATCCTTATGAACAGTTTTTGTAGTTGTATTAGGCGGCTGTGCAGAACTAGTTTTAGAGCTGGTTATAGATAGGACTTCGACTGCAGTTAAAAACCCAGGTATTACATCGTCAAAACTAGCCCGGCCTGTGGTAGAAATTGGCTTCTGAAAGTCATTACCTTCACCACCGACCTCTTCAATTATTTCTTCTACTTTGAATCCGACCCGTCTGCCCGTACTTGTTACTACAAAAGCGTTTTCTTTGCTGGATTTTGGTTCGCTCGAACGTATTTCATCTTTTTCTGTCTTAACTTCTGTGTTACTAGTACGAATAGGAGTCCGAAACTGTTTTTCTAAGTGTTCGGCTTCCCGTGAAAGCATTTCAATGTTGTCGTCATAGTCACGAGGGAACTCTGTTTCAAACTCTAAGTAATTAATATTAGTAGACCTCAATTGATCTACATTTTTTCTTATAAATCGCATAGGATTAAACTTTTGAACAGCTGTACACTGTGATGGTTGTGTATTAATGATACTATTGCTTAAAGGCGTTAATAAATGAGCATCACATGTTGCAATTGGATTTTCTCCAACTTTTCCAGGTGCCTTTTCAACATATAATTCCAAATTTTGTGTCATCTTGATTGACTTCTCTTTGCTATCTTCAAAAGAAATTGTGCCTACACGACGTATGGCGGGAACTTGGGCTGCGTCATTTGATTTTTTTGAGCCTTCCATAATGTTCTTCTCTAGCTCTTGCATCAAAGTAAAGCAGCTTTCGCCGTTTATATTTATATTAACCAAATCTTTTTCTTGATAGTCCTCATAAACGGCATAAGTAGGCGTTGGTTTCGTTTTGAATATATCGTTTGAAGGATTATTGAAGGAATCAAGCAGTTGCTGCTGTTTCTCAAATTTAGTTTTATGATTTGAGCTTAAATGGGATTTAATTGTTGATTTTGCTGATAATGTGGAATTTTCCCATCTATCGTCTGTTGATACGGATGAATTGATAATTCCTTTTAATTTGCGGTTTGTAGTATCAACTCTTATGTACGAGTCAATCAAAATTTTGGAATACTCAAAGTCACTGAGTGCACTTGTCTCTGCTCTTTTGCGAACACCAATGCTTACTTTACTTAATATTAAGTTAATACTTGAGCTCTTGAGTCGGCTTTGTCCACTAATTTTATACAAAGAGCTATCAGAAAATGTCTGTATTGTCCTAATAATAATACTTCTTTTCTTGTCTAATTGAGGTAATGGTCTAGGGTATTTTTTTTCGCGTTTAATGTTTGTTGAAAAAGATTTTGCAATTATCTGTGGATGTTGTTTAAGGTATTTTTGATAACGATTGGTTTTACTACCATTGCCCTCGAAGTGGCGAGAGCATTTGCATGATTCTTCAAGAACATTATTTAATAGTACACCTTCTAAATCAACGCTTGAAGGCACTGTCTTTGATGGTTTTTTATTATTCGAACTGCTCGCAGTGGTAAACCTCCTTAAAATAAAACAAAAATAATTGTAATAAAATAAAAAAGTGTTTAGTATTTTATGCTAATGGGGACAAACCCATTTACAGACACACATGTTTGGCTATTGTAATATTATGATGTGTATAGGAGGGATCATTATTAAGCCTATAGAAGCTAAGTCAACAGTTTTCTGTTTTATGTGTTTGGTCTCGCATCACGCAAAAACTGCTGAAGGGAATTGAATGGAACTTTCACCATTGCATTACTAGACGTCAAACTTAAATAAGATATCCCTTACTTTGAATATAAAATTACTTAAATAAAAAATAAAATTTTATTTATTATTTAAAAAAATTTTGAAAGATGAGTGACGTTATTTGTTATTCAAAGATTTTTTAATAAAGAATAAAATTTCAATTATTATCCAAGCTTCTGATAATAAAAAATAGGCACAACAAGATACAGCAAAATTATACCCATATATGCATTTGGACATAATGTGTATTTCTGAAGATTTTTTTAATAGTTTCTGTATAAATTGAGATTCACTGATTTGATTTGTCCATTTGTGGACAAAACATGGCTTTTGGCGGAATTCCTTGTATGTTTTCGGAAAAGTTTTTGGGATCATTTTGGGACTTGTCAGAGTCATTTCAAAACATTTTCTGGATTGTTTTGTGGGTCAATACGGTATTTTTTGTGAGCATTTTAAATTTATTTCGGAACTTTTTCGTTTTAAATTTCCTGAAAAAGTCCCAGAATATTCCTAAAACAATTCCAAAATAGTCCCGAAAAAGTCCTAGTAATCCCTAAAACAACTTCGAAATGAGCCTGATCCCTAAAACTATCCCGACATTACTCCGAAAAGAAGCAAGAAGTCCCGCCAAAAGCCTTATTTTGTCCAGCAATGATCCATAACTGTAATCAAATCAACTCAGTGAATCTCAATTGTGGGTATAATTTTGCTGTAATTCGATGTGCTTATTTTTTATTTTCAAAAGCTTGAATAAAAATTTAAGTGTATTACTTATTTAAAAATTTTTACTAATCAATAACGTATCACTCACATTTTTTTTGAATAATAAATAAAATGCTATTTGTTAGGTTTTCGTCACTCGTCACTAAAGTTTGTTAGAACGCCCATTCCTGGTGTAAATGTATTTGTTGTAGCAGAAATTATACTTTCCATTGCTAGCTGAAAATGGTAACTTTACAGTTACTACATGCTTACTGGTTGTTGATTAAGGGCCGCTTTCATAAAAGCCGGTTAAACTATTCCTAACCGGTGATTGCTTAACCGCTGATTTTCTGAATTGACAATTTCGTTTTCACCAAAGCCTGGTTAAGTTATCGCCGATTAGACCGATCATTGTGAATAAATTAACAAAAAGTTGCATTGTGAATTGGCAAAAGCCGCCAAAACAGCTGATTTTCGTTTTGTTTACAATTTCAAAAAGCTCCAATTTCCTGCATTAGTTGTAATTAAACAAAAGAGAAATGGAAACGGCAGCAAACCAAAAAAACATCGTCTTCCTACCTTTACAGCTGCGGCGGAAGCGTTGCTAATATCCTTGGCTGAGCATCATGCCAGAATATTAGAAAACAAAAGAACAGACGCGGTTGGTGTCGAGGAGAAAAAGAAAGTTTGGGAACAAATTGTTCGCGCTTTTGAGGCCCAGATGCTGAAGCCCTTGATAAAGCCACATCTTTTAGAGCCATCAACAATGATTCACCCTCAACATAGGCAAAAGATAAATTTAAACAACCACTATAAGTTTGTTCCAGATCACCATTACGTACGACATGTGAAAGCTTTGAAGTGATCTTATTCCATTTATTTGAAGGCAAGGTCACATGCATATGACCAGATAAATTATGTCCAGATATTGACATTAAATCGATATTCATCGCATTGATATCAATTGGAATTTTGCCTACGGCCTGTGCTGCGTCCGTATGAAAGTCTTTTTTTCGTTAGCGGCAAAGTGCTCATATAACGTCTGTTACCGGTTGTTTAACACCTGCGTAGAAATTTATAATTTCAAATTATCAAGATATAGATGTGTACAAGATACTTACCAATTTAGTTGTTTTGCAGTATTACGACGGCAAACTATTGTGGTTTTATCACATAAGATTGGTCAAATCAGCTGTTTTATAAGGTTACCGAAAGCGCACCGATAACTGCTATAGGATTATTGACAGTCTCACGATATGCATTGGAACGCTGTTGCCCACAAGGAAAGATTTGATAAGTGGCTCAAAAATGGTTCTACTTTTCGTTAGCATCAATGCAATGCATATAAATAGAAGTTTTAGAAGTGGCCTTTAGAATGGCTTATATTTTTATAATCTGTAAAAAAATAAAAATTAATGTTATATCTGACTTAATAAGTTGACTTATATAGTAACCTTGCAAAATAGTCTCTGATGAAACTCGACCGCATAAAAGAGGCTTCCGTTTCAGTTTCTATCGGGTATTCATCTGCGGTTTCAGTGGCATCTTCAGTTTGCCAGAGATCTTCATCGGAGGGGTCTGCATCTCTGTTTTTGCCAGCGATGTTGTGTAAAACAGAGCGTGCAATGACGACTGCCATTGCTGTATCTTGCGAAACCCGCAATCCTATGGAAAGCACAGAAAAGCCACGCTTCCACACACCGAAGCACCTCTCGATGCAATTTCTGGTCCGTATTTGAGACTCATTGTATAAACGTTCCGCCGCAGTGTTAGGATGTAAAAGTGGGGTCATCATATACTTGTTTACACCGTACTCACTATCCCCTAGTATGAAACAGTCTTTAAACTCGTTTACCTCCAAGCGGTGTTTAATACGGCTTTTGTTAAATATGTTTGAGTCATGTGCGGAGCCAGGTCATCGACAAACAATATCTCTTATAACTAGGTCTGCATCGCAGATTGCTTGCACATTGTAGGAAAAGTATCCTTTTCGATTTCGAAATATTTCCGCACTTTCTCCACCAGGTGATTGGATCTTGATATGGGTGCAGTCAATGCAGCCAACAACTTTGGGGAAACTCGAAATACGGTGGAAACTACGGTTAGTAATTTCCAGCTCTGTACTGGTTTTAGGCATTTGTATGTATTCCTTGGAAAGTTCTGCAATTGCATGAGACACTTTCTTTACGACCAGGCTGGCAGTGGCCACACTCACTCCACAGAAAGCAGCTACTGTAATTAAGAAGCTTCCTGACGCATAAAAACGCAATGCTAACAATAGCATCTCTATTGGGCTAAGAGCTCGGTTTCTGTAAATCGAATTTTATTAATATAAGCGATAGAATTGAATACATTTGCACAAACCATCGTCATACTTTTCAAAAAAGTTTCCCCTACTTTGAAATGCACATGGTTTTCTTGTATAGCGCCAAGAGCCCCAACGTGACATATTGTATAGCTCCATATTACGCTCCATTACTTTATTATTCCGCTAAATACGTTCATATTAATTTTTATTGTACAATTTAGGTTTGTTGTTACACGTTCCACTGGGCCACAGGTGTTATAAATAAAAAAAACGAAAACCTTTCCTTATGATTAACTAGCATAAATTTTACAAAATCTTTGAAAACAATATGGAACACTAACGAAGTAGCAGAAAGTTAATATCAAAGTTTTTCGTGTAAATATAAATAAATTTTTTTTTCTCCATTTGTACTAATCGGCCTTTGTGAAAACGGTTTTTAGCCAAATCACCGATTAAATTCCGATTAAGCACTAACCGGCTTTTATGAAAGCGGCCCTAAGTGTGTATTCTCAAGGCCTAAGGCTAAGCGATATTCAGGTAATATTTTAATTAGTTAATGTGTTCGTAAAAATATATTAGGAATAAGTAAACCAAGAAAAAATCATTTAAAATAATACGTATGCAAACTAGAAGCATTTCCGATTATATTAATTTATTAATACTCACATTAATACCTTTCTTCTATAAATGGTCGTCTAACCGCCTCGACGATTTCGACCGTCCAATATAGCTCTCGTATCATTGTTGCGCGAATCGGTGACACCGCCGAATCGCAAATCAATACCCACTTGGCCCTTCTGTCGGAGTGGTGGTCTCCCACTGTCCGTGCTTCCATCGGCGGGTGCCAATAAGAATAGCCTCTGGGACGGAGTTTTTTCGTTTATTCGCACAACGTTTATTCGCCAGCGAAGCCCCTGGGATTTAATTCGCTAAACTATGGCGGCGTCACATATTGTCAGCGTCCAAAGCTTCTGCACCATAAAGAGCAATGAACGCATCGAGCATCGAATAACAAGAATAACAACGTAAAATATCGCATGCTATCAACTTGAGGGTGAGGAACTTACGAAACAAAGGAAAAAGCGTGGGCAGATATGATGGGGTGCAACTTGGGTAGGAATCCGTCGTTTGGTAAGCAAAAATTACTGTGGCCATAAGAGCCAATGTCAATTATATAAATCACATAAGCTGTTTTCAACTTAATATTGAGTTTGTTTGCTAAAGCAATTTTAGCTCGCCTTTGGTTGCTATTGCTTGTTGCCTGCTTCGCCCGAAATAGCATTTGCTTGCAAGAGTAATTCTTCGTTGGATTTCTACGCCAAGATTATTGTTGGTGTTAATGCTTGATAACAGAAGGTACTTCATTTTGTCCTAGTTTACCTCCAAACCCATTTTCCGCTTCTTTTTCTAGTTTGAAGTAAGTAGAAACAATGTTGTTTTCTTCAGCATCAAATTAAAAAAATCCCACGATATGTCTGAAACCTCATTTAGTTTCGAACGGCTCGGAGAGGTTCTTCCCAATTCCGAACGAGATGGTGGTGTTGCTCAACGTCATTTTGCACAGCCTTATAAAACCAAACCAAATTCAGACGTAGCGGCATATAGGCTGCTCCTTTTCCTGCTATCGAAGGAGTCTTTAACATCAACATCATAGAAACTTTGTAGATTTACCAGGTCAGAAGCTACACTGATAAGTTGAAAGGCTGAAGCCGCAAAAATGGCACAGTTTGCAGGTTTCCGCTTCTTATGGATTGGACAGAGAACACTTAGATTCCAATCTTCAAGCATGCATATTCTGCATCCGACCATATTCTGCATAGAAGCTGATGCATGCGCATTGCCAGCTCCTCGTCGCCGTGCTTTAACAGCTCAGCAGGAAATCTATCTGCGCCTGCTGCTTTATTGTTTTCCAACCGGGATATTACTATTTGCACATCGTCATAGTCGAGTTGTGGGACTTCAATTCCATCATCTTCGATTGTAATTTCAGGTTTAGCATCTTCTCTGGATTCTTGCTCTATTTCTCTTTTTAAGTACTCTCTGAACATCGGCCACCAAGTCGCCGTTTTAATTTTTACAGGCTGCTACTAGGAAGTGATCAGAGTCGATGTTAGATCCTCATATTTTGCGAACATCATTAATACTCTGAAATATTATAATACAGCACAAATAGTGCAAAACAATTAGGGCAGTCACAATTACCTTTCAAAATCAAAAGCCTTTAATATTGGCACATTACTAGATCGGAACTGTGAGCAACCCTGCAATCGTTATCATTTTGATCTCCCTTTTCCAATCTATATTTATTAACATATTTTGAAATTTTTACGAGCTCAACGTCAGTTACACACAATCTGTCCTATGAACCAAATATCCTTTATGTATAAAGTATAAAGCACGTAGTGTCCGTCTGTCCGCCTGTGATTTTTACTTGGTGCGAATAAGCCACAAACGTAACAAAAGTTATTTCGAGTCAGTCACTGCATTTTTTCTCAGATGAAATATATAGAATACATTAACGCACAACAGAACTTAAAACAATTGTCAAAGTATACGTCTCCTAGTAGCGCAACTGACAGCTGATCGGAACAAATACACACACGGCAGGGAGTGTGTTGTATCGAACAATAAATTAAACGAATTTAAAAAATGCAATATTGATTGTGCAATTCAATGTTTCATCTGTCATACCTGTTGTGAGTGTTGTAAAAGTCATAAACAGTTTAGTGTTAGAAAGTTACTATTGATAAACTACAAATATATGGAGTAGGATGGGTCGAAAAACATTTTTTTTTTGAACGCTTTAGTTGTAGTACATAAAAAAAATTTTCTGACGTGTACATGAAAATCGCCGATACACGTGTATTTTTATTTTGTCTCCCCTTTCCGAAAAAGTATATTTGGTTCATAGGACAGAACTAAAACTCGTTTTTGTAACACAGTGTAATAATTATTATTCATTTATTATTTTTGATTTTGAAAAGAAAACATTTTAAAGTAAGAAACATGTAAAGCAGCCACGATTACTCGTCAGACTAATTCGTAAAATTTTGCGAACTTCTGATTTCGCAAGCTGCTTAAATCCTTTCCTTTAATCGTTCTTGTTATCGTTTTCAGATTACCGCACTTGAGGATGTATCGATATTAGTCTGAAAGGGTATCGGGTTGTTAGATACGAGCACTAAGTCTTTTTTCCTTTAATAGCGCATTTCTTACCTAATCTCTGGCATGTTAGAAAGGTAAGAAAACAACAATTAAAGGAAAAAGGTTGATTTAATAAGTAGGATAGCCTATAGGAAAGTGCTAACTTCCTTCGTTTCCCACGCATTTTCTGAAAGAATGATAAAAAATAATATTTCTAAAAAATAAGGATATCTGTAGTAAAAAACTGCCATACCCTTTTGACCTAAAGTTTAAAAATGCACTAAAAATGGTGTATGGACTTGATGTCTAGAACCTAGCAAAAAACTGATTTACGGAGAAATAACAAGCGAACGACTTTTGTGTAGAATGGAATCAGGAATATTCCACCTGCAATTATACTTTCAAGGATTTTTCATAAATCAAAGTTAGCTTTTTGTATTGTGTTTTTTGTAATGTTAAAAACAAATACTTGCAAAATAATGAATTATATAATTATAAAATAAATAAAATAAACTGGCACTTATCTCCGAGCACTATTTAAAAGGGGCGAAATCGGATAATAGCCACGCCCACTTTTTATACATAGAATATTTTCGAAACTACAAAAAAAAATTATTATTCAGTACATAATACACTTATATGGATACAATTTGGTGTGTACATTAATGTTAAGGCAGAAAATAAAATTTTCTAGAATTTTTTGAAAATGGTCGAAGACCCGCCCATTTCGATTAAGTCAAATTTAGAAATAATATTAATCATAGATCAAAAAACCGTTCCAGATATTGAAACGAACTTTAACACACATATTTACATTAATACAAGGTATGTTCCGGAAAAAAATGGGCGAACTCGGTTAAAAACCAAGCCCAATTTTATACGACAGATTTTGAAAAGGATCATAGATATATTTAATAGGCAATAACTTTGCGTACAAAAGCTTTATATCATTTACATTTCACTTTCAAACTGTCCGGGAACCAAGAAAGTCGAAAAACATAAATTTTTTAAAATGCCCCTCCCTCTTTATAGTGGATTATTCCACAAAACCTTTTATGCCATAACTCCGGCACGATACTAAGCGAAAATGTTGTACACACAAAGATAAATGTTTGTTGTAAAAATGGGCGAAATCGGTCAACGGCCACGCTCATTTTTTTAACATAGTTTCCAAAAATGTGTTCCTAAAATGTAAAACGCGATATTTTTATAACCATGTAAACTATATCAATAAGATCTTGTACACATAATAAGCTTTTTAAACAAAACTCAACCGCGTGGCGCTACCCACTTTTCAGCATAAAAATTCTGCTACTTTCAATGGCGATTGCTTATAGTTTGAACTAGATACTTTAATCAAAATTGGCCAGCTGCTCCCTAATAGTATGTAGTATACTCCTGCCAAAAATTTAGCAAATCGGATAACACACAAGTAAATATCCGGGCAAGTTGTTAATACCCCACTGCAATAGGGAAGTTATATACCTTTTTTTATTTTCATACCTTTAATGAACATGACATGTTTGTAAGTATGAGAAGAAGAAGAGATGCGCCCATCAATAACTAAACTGAAATAAAAAGGACGATGAGCTGAATTGATTCAGCAATGCCCGTCTCTTCGTCCGTCTGTCTGTCTATTTGAAAGCAAATTTTTTCACACATAAAATGTGCATGGTTTGGTATTTTGAAAAAATGTGGTTAGCAGTTGTTGGTAAGGAAGCTATTTATATACAAATAAATTAATGGCGGCCGCCAAGGTTTGAGTCCTGCTACTAGTAACATCAAAAGTTGTTCGAAAAAGTTTTTCAAAACTGGATCACCCCTCGGCAGTGGATTGGCAAACTCTCCGAGTGTCTTTCTGTTATGGAAGGCTTCTCAGCGAAAATTCACTTTCTTTGTAGACGCCGTCCCAAGTCGGCAAAAATCTGTAGGTCCCGCCAATTTCTGGCAAAAATTCAAAACGACACACTGCAAATTGGAAGGAAAGCCCGCCGCAAAAATCTCTTAGGAGGTCTATGATGATAGTTATACCTTTTGTATATCGCGCCATTAATTAATATTTTTTAATTAATTAAATTACCCCTCAAAACTCATAACAGAAGTGTTTAAAATAATCATATAGCTTTATAATACGAACTGAAAAGTATTAAAATAGACCTGCGTAATAGATCACTACTAGGTATATGATGTTCGGCTCCACCCGAACTTAGACCTCCTTACTTCTTAATTTTGTATCTGTTTTCTACCATGAATTCCTTATCACTTAGGATATATACTTTCTGTATAAAACTTGATATCGTGTTTCCCTTTTCTTTCCATGGATGGTTGGAGTGATAATTAGTAATTCTACCCGATGCCACGGTTTTTGCATACCAATTTATAAACAAATTATTATTTCTACGGTGTATTTCTAAGAAGGCAATTTTGTTGTTTTGTTCTTTTTCCTTTGTGAACTGTATTTTGGTATGTCGTGAGTTGAGTGTAGCGTCCACGTCCTTAGTTTTTACTATTACAAATATGTTATCTACATATTTGACACATATGCCCTTGAAACCTTACCGTTGATGGTTGGTCGAAGGAAATAATTCATATGTTGATTCGACAGCTAGTTTAAGACGATTTTTATTTATAATAATTGTTTACATTAAATGTAGTAGTATAGTTGCGCAATGTAATTCGTAGTACATATGTTGGTTGTATGCAAGACACTGTCCAAAGCAGTATCGTACAAGTACTTTGCACACACTAACACACGTAAACTTTGATTTTGCAACTAAGTAAAATAATGTCCAAAGCAATATCGGTCGAGTACCTTACCCGTTGCAAGGTGGAAGCCAATTGAATTGAGAAATGAAGAGCAAAACGTATCTATGCGAAAATAATTGAAGAATTTATGCAGGGTTGTCAAATAGCACGAAAGTATACATATAAAGCAATGTGGCTGGTTATCTGAACAGCTGACAAATTACAGAGATGTTATGTATGGTTGAATTACCTATTAGCAAAATACATTAGCGACTTATGTTAGTAATTATATAATTAGTGTGAATTGTAAAATATCCTTGTTACACCCTTGTTTTTTAATTCAGCGAGGCTGTCGTCCAGTATCTGCTATGGTTGGAGAGAGCGGGTTGCCCATTGACATAGCGTAGATCTATTGGTATAGGGTTCTGTTGTATAAAAAGTAGTTGTTGTCCCGCAAACAGAAATCAAGTATCGTATGGAACTGTTTTTTTTTTATATATTTTTGTATATGTCTCCAACTTCTCCCATTGTTTCACTATAGTTTGTAATGCAAGATGTATCGGTATGTACGTATGATACAATGTCATCCTGTTTTGTGGTATTTTTTATTTTTTCTCTAAGTTGGAAGGAGTTTTCTATGTTGACTTCCACTTATCTTGCTACTTCCAATATGCTTCGATAGACGGCAGCATGGTACTTTTGTCGAGGAACACATTGGTCTTAGTGAAGTATGCGGTTTATGTATTTTAGGTGGTCCGTAGAGTCTTGGTGCATTTGCAGCTGAAGATGTCAGCTGATGTTTTGGCTTTGCATCGGTCTCTTTTGCTTCTAAAGGTCGTTGATTATGCTATTGGTCTTCCTGAGCAATTTAGGGTAGGATCGTTTCAAATATGTCATTCAGCAGCTTTCTCATTTGTATCAATAACTTATCCATTTAACTAAGGCTCGTTAAGAGCCACACTCCTTAAGTATATCGTTTCAAAAAAAAGGATTTAGAGAAATATTTATAATTTTGATCCACTAGCAGGTAGCTAGGACTTCTCTTTTCGTTACACAACACAGTCGAAAATAGTTTTACACCTTATAATGCATAAATACGCAAACGCTTTAGTTATGTACGTGGATAAATTAAGAGTTTTCCCATAATCAATAAACATTAGGCAGGCCTACATACATTATAATACGGAATACATTCAAATGTTGACTAAAGACACTTGTAAAACATATTTTGTTTAGTTTTTTTTTTGTTGTTGCAAACCAGATATTAAAAGCAATGTAGGCTATTATGCACTATTCCACCCAAACTATGCATTTTTAATGGCGTTTTTTTTTTAATTTTTCAACATTGGTTAAATAGATAAAATGGTTCAATAGATAAAAAAAAATATGAAACTTTTTTTTAGAATGTTAAATTTTCTATACAAGTAAATAAAATTTGTTTGCTAATACATACTTATTTATCATAAGTCCAACCTTTTTAATCAGAAGATTAGTGAAAAAAAATAATAAAACCTTTTTTTTAGAGCGTTCAATTTCCATCAAATATTGAGGTAGAAATCTGTTTTCGATAATTTAGTGAAAAAATATATTAATTTTCATGAATTTACAGTAGGTACATATACTCTGGCCTAAGCTAAATTCGCCGGGCTTAATGGTTACCCATTTCATGTAAGGTAAGCAAAATAGCAGCTTTGGTAAAATACAAACAGTCTGCCACTCACTGGCTCTTAAACTATAGATCTTACTGTATTTTTATTTCCTGCGTTTTCCAACTAACCTTTACAGACCTTCGTTTTACAATTTAAATTTCAAAATTATGGATCGCTGTTTTCCTAATCGATTTGTCAAATCTATTGACATCTGATGAGCACTCGAACAGAAACAGTTCTCGTTGTGCATTACCAATTTGTTATAAGTTTAGAAGAAATTATTAAACTTGCTTCATGAGACGCAATGGTAAACAATTGATCTGTTGGCAACTCAATACTAAATGGGTTCATGTATTGATCAAAGAACTTAATAAACTTGTCAAGTTTTTGAGAGTAGTTCTTAATATTGTGCAGTTGCAAGTCTGCAGTAATCTCTAGCTCTTTAGTCAATCCACCCTGTCTGAAAACATGAGTGATAATAGTAGAGAGTAACTTCTAGCCCAATGTTGACGTGCCGAAATCGAATCCGTGAGGTGGATGATTTCCGTAAGCTCGTTTCGGCGTTGATTGGCTGTCTTGGCGACGGCTTTTCTGCCCGCTTCATTCCAAACTAGTAAACCCGGCCCGAGTAAAAACGTGCCGAAATTCAATCCATGAGGTGGATGATTCCCGTAAGCTCGCATCGGCGTTGATTGGCTGTCTTGACAACGGATTTTCTGCCCGCTTCATTCGCTGCGTCTCAGAACTAACAATAGACTGAGCCCGATTTTGGCATTATATCCCATACCAGATAAGATATGGAACTTCATTACAATGTTTATTGCAGCACTCATTATCACCTTTCGTTTGACACCCATATTTAACTAAACACATTTTGGGTCACCTTGGTCCACATATCGGTCGATGCAACGGTAATTCAATTCAATTCTGCAGTATTTGACTGATGTGCGACCAAACATACAGACAGACAAAAATTCTAAAAACTGTTGATTTGGCTTCTATTGCCTTGAACAATTCAAAATCCCCAATTCGAATACTTCGACTCAGATTTAAAGAATATTGTACAAGCTGGACGTAACCTGTAAAACTGAGCCGTTTTGCCGAATTCACGGTTGACTGCTTTTTCGATAAAGCTCCCGTGCTTATCCAACAAATCTTTAAACGTGCGTTATGCATAAAAAAAAGGTCAAATACTTATTAATCTTTCAAGTTCTTCTGGGTCTTCAGCACTTGTTTCACTATTTTTACGTGCCATGAAGTGTCATGAGATACAGTATTTTACACCTATTGAAATGCTTACCCTCCACTCAATTCACAATGCTCCTAAATGTATAAATAATCTGATTATATATAAATGGTTCTGATTATTTTAGTTTTAGAGCAATTTTCGCAATTGGTAAATCATACGTCAATTGCATGCAGAGTTGATTTAACTCTTTCAGCATTTTAATACTTTGATACATAGTTGCTAAAACTACTGGAATTGCAGTTGGTAATAAAGTAATAGGGGTTATATACTATATAAAACTTAAAAAAAAAATGGCGAAAGGGTAAATTTTTTTTAAGGGGTTTTTCAGTATACATGCAAAAATGTTTTCGATGAAAACGAATTTGCCTCGTATTTCCTGTCCTACTTAAAATTATGCGCTAAAAACATTGGCGATAACGGTTTTTTGAAAAAAAATTTATTTTCGGGTTTTGAGACTTGTTTTGGTCGAAAAATCGACTTTTCCAGAACCCGCAAATAAAATTTTTTTTTTCAAAAAACCGTTATCGCCAACGTTTTTAGCGAATAATTTTAAGTGGGACAGGAAATACGAGACAAATTCGTTTTCATCGAAAACATTTTTGCATGTATCCTGAAAAAACCCTTACAAAAATGGCGAAAGGGTAAATTTTTTGACCAAAACACTCCCCAAAACCCAAAAAAATTTTTTTTTTCCAAAAAACTGTTATTGCCACCGTTTTTAGCGGACATTTTTGGGTCCGACAGGGTATATATGAAACTTTTAAAATCAAACAAAAATTTTTTAGTAGGTCATGAAAAAAACCTTAAAATTCAAAGTCGAAAAAAGTTAAAACAAATTTCGCAGGCTCGAAAATTATTTTTTTGGGTATGCGTAGTGGAACTTTTTTTCCTGAGCCGGTTAATAAATCGACCGAGTCCATTATGTAGGCAATACGTTGCTGCGGACTGTCATTTTTCATACTATTGAACCATAGGAATGTTTGGGAAACATTGAGCGTGACTTAACATCCAAAGAGCATCAATTCTCTTACAAAGATTCATATTTACCACAATATGGTCTTCCATTTTTTTCATTGCTTTGTTGAATATGTGGTTGAAACAACTGGTCATCTTAGCGTTTTTGAGTAAAACGTCAATTCTACATCGATAGTTTCATAAGACCTTCTTCGACTTCAATTTGTAAAAGTACGTGCTAGCCGTTCATCACCCTCCTATTAAGCCTATAGTAATGTGAAGATTATCTTTCCCCGCTTTTGTATCAATGAATCTGTCATATTTGTCATACACAAAATACCTGCTCACAAGTTTTCAGTTTTGTTGATAGCCTCAGGACATAATAGTTGAAGTAAATTTTGCTTCTGTCTCTAATTCATTCATTTTGGGATTACGCTTCCAAAAAATAAACAAAATAATAAGTGTTAGCGTTGTTGCGAAGGGTTGTTTCGGAGTAACCAGTGAGTCTTTAAAAAATGTGAGCTAAGTAAGACCATTAGAGATTAGTTGACTTTCTGATCGTCATTGGCTTTGCAAAGTAGAAGGACAACTGTTCCTAAACTAAAAAGTCGATGTGTGCAATCGTCAAATATTCATTAATGCCTGCATCACGTTCTCAATGCGCATCAGAAGCGCAAGTGGTGCATCACTAAATTTATCGATGCTTTTCATATTTATTTGTTGCAATATAAATTATCCATTAAAGTAGTAAATGCATATTATTTTTACATGCTTTTGGTGAAAAAAGCCTGATCTCACTAAACTATTAGTAACAAGTTTCGTTCTTAAAGAAATGGTGTAAAACTGTCCGGTCCACTAAAGCATCATGACAAGGGAGTTAGGCCAGATGCAAAGCTAAAACATGGGTTGATGCTTAAATCCTAATATAAATTATCCGGAAATTTTAAACTGTATTTAATTTCGCCCTGGTAAGTTGCTATAAGCAAAAATAGTGCCAATATGAGTAATAATATTTTCATGTGAGACGTCAGTGGATAACTGACATGTTGTTTTTTATTAAATTAGCCAAAAATTTAACAAAATGTATAGTACTAATATGGAGCACACATGAAATGAGAAAAATATAAACAAATAAGCATTGTGATGCCATTAAACATCTCAAAAGTTGAACGTTTTGCGGCTGCTTAAACAGCCATTTGTTAGACAGAGATGGTTAAAAATCAAAAAAAAGGTCAGGGCAGGCCCGTGCATAGAAAATATCCGAGGGGGGGGGGGGATTTAAACTCAAGTTACTTAATCAATGAAAGAAGATAAGAAATTTAGTTTCGGAGTACGGAAATTTTATTGCCAAAAGTCATATTTAGTTACAATTATTTAATAAATCAACTCTTCGAAGTACTGAAAAAAACTCTTTCAAAAATATTTGCGGATCAATTTTGACATAGCGATGTACTTCGGGTGAGGCTAAGCCGTTCAGACGATCTTCAGACATTGTTGATCTCAAATACGTTTTTAGTCGTCGCAAAGTTGAGAAGGATCGTTCATTCGTCGCTGTTGTCACAGGCAAAACTGCCATGATGCGAAGCATTTGGTTAACATTTGGAAACGCATCTTCATTACAAATATCGAGTGCTTCAAGTGAGCTTTTTATTTTCTTTCCGGCAATGAGCTTCCGCCAAAGTTGTGCTTCGTTTACCCAGATGTCACGGGAATCATCATGCTAAATTGAACAGTATGATTGGAATAGTTGAGCGCAGGACTCTTCTTCGAAAATTTTCATTTTGTTGGGAAAAAGGCAAGCGAAATTTGATTTAAGAATCGAACTTGCAATTGTGTCAAAAACGAATCAATGACGGTATGTAGATTGTTATAGGGAAATAATCTTCAACTGAATCAGTTTGTACGTTGGAACGTTGGGTCTGTTTCGACGTAATCCTTGGCTTTCGCAATTCAATTTCATATTGCTCGCTAATTTCGCTCACGGTTTTGAAAATTTGTCCTAACTCCCCCTAAGCGTTTTCTCTTCTTTCCATCAAAATTTGTTTCGCAGCATCAGCCAATTTGATAGCCTCTCCCAGATCTTGATTTTCTCCTTCACGTACTCGACTCAGAAACAATGTGAGATAATGCACCGAGCTCAAAATATGCATGGATATCTGGAAATTTGCGGTTTTTATAGCTGAAAGCAGTTGGAAAGCTCCAGACGAAGTCGTTGGGTCTTTCCATTTGGTGGAAATCACTTTACGGGCGCGAATTACTGCTGGTTGCAAATGGAGATATGTTGCGACGGACTCATGCTGTTCTACCCATCTGGTTTTAAACAAAGTTCTTCACTCGAGTTTCCGATAAATGTTCATTTTCATTTATCGCATCTTGAAGGGCATTTTGGCGTTTCGGATAAATGAAGAAGGAATGGATATTCTCTAGAACTCCCAGACAATTTTTGATTCCCGTTATATTGCACGCCGAGCTTACCGCCAAATTGAAGCTATGAGCAGCACAATGGGAGTAGAGAGCGAGTGGATAAGTTTTTCTGACAACAGCTTAAGCCCCTTGGAACTCTCCGCTAGCTGCTCTCGCACCGTCATATCCTTGCCCGAAGAAGTACGTGCAATCCAGTCCGGAAGATTTTAGGATATCAAGGTAAGCATTTCCTGTTCCCTTTCCAGTTAAATCGGTGATAGGAATAAAACACAAAAAATCTTCCGGAATGATGAACTTTTCGCCGCATTTATCCAAGTAGCGAATGCAAATTGAACTTTGTTCTACTCCTGCAATATCTGGCTGAGAAAAGAAAAGCCCTTCGATTTGTTCACTCGATCGATGTTGTAACTCATTATAAGGTGGTGACAAGTGTTGATTATTTCATTCTGGACACGGTTGCTTATGTACATAGCATTCTTTGGTGAATCACCAGTTTTTTAATGGGGTGGTAACTAACTGGCCCAGAGTTTGATTACCGGCTCCTCTCAATGTAGCACAAAATAAGACACAGTATTTGCAATTTGCACCGTCTTCTATTGTTTTTAACGAAAGAATGAAAATCGACACTGATGATGGCACAACGCCGAAACCGAAACAAATATATTGTGAACTAAAGCCCGATTTTCAGACAACCTATTTTGACCATTTTTATTATTATTATTTTTTTTAATAAGTTTTAGACGACTGTAATAGGGAGGAAGAAAGGCAAGAACTCTTTTTGAACAGATTCCAATATACCACAGTGAATCTGGTAACGCGGGCTGCAAACTATTGAAGCATATTCCAAAATTGTCCTTACCAGCGAAGTAAAAAGTGTTTTGCTTATATAAGGGTCATTGAAATCTTTGGACCAACAGTTAATTTAAGCGAACACCCCTTTCGCCCTGTTAACACTGTTCTCAATATCAGACTTGAAATCAATTTTGGGGTCCATTGTAATACCTCAGTCAAGGCAGCTAGTTACCTGCGCAATTGGGTATCCACCGATGATGGGCCGGTATTGATTTTCTGGTGAAACACATATATTTGCATTTCTTCAGGTTGAGTGCCACGTAGTTCACATCTTACTGAGTTATTTATATCTTCTTGAATACATGCAATACCTTTTCAGTTTTGATGGAATCATCAGCATACATTAGCGACTTGCAGTGCCTAATAATACTAGGAAGGTCGTTAATGAACAACAAAAACAAAATAGGTCCACGATTGCTGCCTTGAGAGGTACCCCAGAGGTAACATCGATGAGGCCAGATAAACTATTTTCAAAGACCACTCTTTGTGATCTGCCCTTTAAGTAAAATGATGTTCAACACAAGAAAACAGGCGGAGATCCCTCACGATAAAGTTTTACTAATAGAATTGGGGAGAAACTTTATCAAAAGCTTTGCTAAAGTCTGTGTAGATGACATCTGTCTCCAAGTTGTTTTTGAAGCCGCTAGAAACATGAGTGGTGAATTCTACACGAGGCACAATGTATGGCTCCCTCCAAATTCTAGGAAATATACCCTAACTCAAAGACGCTTTCAAAATGTTTGTTAAAGGTTTGTAGCGAAATTCAGCCTAATTTTCAGACCAAGCGTTGGGATCGCAGCGTTGGGATCGCATCGGGACAAACATAGTAAGTAGTTTAAGACTTTTTAGATGTGAAAAAATATCACTAGCTGTTATAGTAGGAAGTTTTAAGTTCAACAATGGCAACGTGAATTGGTAAGTGGGTGATTCCGAAAGTGACTCTGATGAGCAGAGAAGAATACTTGCACACAATGTAATGATAGAAAGCAACTAACTTCTTTATTCAATGTAGTTATGTATAACGAAATATAAGAAATATAAAGAATGAAAAATAGCGCTGCCAGATTGGTATTATTTAAAAACACTCGCCTTTAATAACATATCTGGCAATGTTCGTTTGCAAAGAAATACGTATTGGAATTGTTAAGTTTATATAAGTCCCAAATTATTATATAAAAGTTCATTTTTGATAGCTGGAACGCCTATAGTAAGACCATCTGCTAACATTTCTGCGGTGGATATGTACTCAAGTTTGATCGAACCATCTTCTATCTTCTCACGGATGAAATTAAATTTAATGTCCACATGTTTTGTGCGTGGCGAAAAATTATTATTTCGGACAATGTGTATGGCGCTTTTGTTATCGCAATACAAAGTTGTAACTTCATTACAACCAGATACAAGTTCAGTTCTTAGCCGCCTTAACCACATCATCTCCTTCATTGCCTCTACAATGGACATCAGCTCGGCTTCTGTAGAAGAAAGCGCTACCGTTCGTTGACGTTGTGTTAACCATGAAATTGCGCCACCTTGCATGGCGAATACATAGCGAGAAGTCGAACGCCTCTCATCGACGTCTACTGCCCAATCGGAGTCACAGTAACCGACAAGGCCTTCGCTACTATTAGAGTATACTATGCCCTTGTTAATTGTACCCTTAAGGTATCTCATTATGCGCTTAACACCTTACCAATGGCTTGGACCCGGATTTTGTGAGAACCGGCTTAACAAATTTACAGCATAGCATATGTCAGGGCGTGTGTTCTGTGCAGCATATAGCAATGAACCAATTGCTTCCATGTACGGAACTTTTTTCATTTCCTTAGCAGCTTCGTCATTTTATGGACACATTTCTTTTGTCATCTTTTGACCTATATCAATTGGAGTTGAAATTGGATTGCAATCCCATACCGAAAAGCTTTAGTACACTGGCAATGTGCTCAGATTGATCAATTTTGTAAGTCTTATTTTTCTCATCACGATGAATGCGCCTGCCCAAAACTGACGATGCCAGTCCCATGTCTTTCATTCTAAATTTTGACGATAACTCTGTTTTTATCCGTCGAGTCTCATTTTCATCATTCGAAAATATTAGCACGTCATCGACATATATGGCAACCTACACCATACGCCTTTTGCTTACATTAAAATAGATACACTGATCAACGTTAGTGCGTTTAATATCAAGATTGATTAGAACTGAGTTAAGTTGCTCGTTCCAAACACGACTAGCTTGCTTCAGCCCATAGATTGACTTGACCAGACGACACATTCTACCAGTGCCGTCATCGAAACCTTCGGGCTGCTTCACATACACCTCCTCGCTTAGTTTACCATTAAGGAAAGCAGCGACGGTATCTAATTGGTGTACACTAAGATCATATTTAGCAGCCATAGCAAACAGAAACCTTATTGATGTATACCTAACAACAGGTTCGAATGTCTCTGTATAACCAACACCCTCCTTCTGTGCGCAGCCTTTGACGACTAGTCTCGCCTTTCGTCGTACAAATATACCATTAGCATCGTGTTTCGTTTTGTACACCCATTTCGACGATATATAATTTTTATCCCTTGGTAGGTTTGTCAGATACCAAGTTTTATTCGATTTAAGCGATTGAATTTCTTCGTGCATTGCCTCATCCCAAGCATCACTATTTGCACTCAATCGCTTCATCATAAGTAACTGGGTCGCCAATGCAATTCGTAGCACACCAATTTCTTACTTGATTTACCGGCAATGCGTTTAGAGCGACGAATACCAGCCTCTGCGTCAGTAGGCTCCTCCAAATCATCATAGGATTGGCTACAAGGTGTGTCAACAAACTCACCTTCACAATCGCTTTCAAGCGTCTTGATATGCGACAATTCTTGTACGTCATCGCCCACTGAATTGTTGCTGTGACACAGTAAATCATCGTCCGTCGAATTGTTGTTGTTACACAACACATCATCGCCCCCAAAATCTACAACTAAATTGCGATGGCTCGAGTCTGTGATACTATTCGAAACTTCAATAAACTTTACATCACGGCTGATCAAAAACTTACGATCTGATTTTCTATATAAACAATATGCTTTTGTTTCATTGCTATATGCAACGAAAATGCATTATTCTGACTTCGGATCGAGCTTTATTCCCTTCTGTTTTGGTATATGCCCTAATGCGGTACACCCAAAAATACGTAGATTCTTTAAATTAGGCTTGATACCTGACCATAGCTCCTCAGGACTCTTGCTGTTTCCCCGACAAGGAATACGATTAATTATATATGCTGCAGTGTTTGCTGCTTCCGCCCAGAAAATGTTGTCGAGGCCAGAGTCAAACAGCATGCACCGCACCCACTCAATTAATGTCCTGTTCATTCATTCAGCAAAGCCGTTTTGCTCTGGTGTATACGGAGCCGTCTTTTGGTGCATTATACCACATTCGCGTATGAAACTTGAGAGCTTCTCATTACAATACTCGGTACCATTGTCGGTGCGAAGAATTTAAATTTTGCGCCCACATTGATTTTCGACCAGGCTTTTAAAAATCTTAAACTTTTCGAGAGCATCCGATTTTCTCAAAATGGGAAATGGAAAGACTTTCCTTTAATAATAATCATCTATAAACAATTGTAAATACCTCACGCCACTAAAAGAGTTCGTACCCATCGGACCCATAATGTCAGAATGAACTAAATCAAGTAGATTTGTTGCACGCGCTCCGCACTCCTTACTAATTGTTCGCGCTTGTTTGCCCTTTGCGCATACAATGCACTTTTCATCACTAACGCGCTCGTAGTTTATACCAATCGAGGAATTTCTTACGTTGATTAAATTTTTGCTACAAATATGCCCGAGCCTGCGATGCCATAGCTGATAACTATCAATCGCTGTCATCAACTTCCCCGCGCACCGTTTCACAGTCTAGCCTGTACAAATCATTTTCACATGAGCTGTTGCAATTATCTTACCACGTTGATCAAAAATTTTGCAATTATCACCAGCAAACACAACTTGTTTACCCTTTAGAGTCATTTGTCTTACAGACAATAAATTTGCGCAAAGATTTGGCACATATTCTACATTCTCAACATTCGTACTTTGTTTGTTTTTGTTTCAATTCAAAACAAGTTTGACGTTTCCTATGCTTTCAATTTTGACCTTCTCTTTGTTAGCAAATATTACTTCTTTATGTTGTGATTGCTTTTCTTCCACAAGCAAGTCTCTATTATTTGTCATATGCGAAGTAGCACCCGAATCTATGTACCATACGTTCTCATTGTTCTTCGGAAACATACATACACTTGCTAGAACCGAATTTCATGACTTTTATCGGTCAACATTGTCTGCTTTCTTTGTGCATTCTCTTCGCACATGCCCTTCCTGACCGCAACCATAACATTTGAATCGTTTCTTATAGAAATGATTTGTATTTGCATTTGATTTTTTTTTATTACAGATTCGTTGCTACTATCGAATTTCGTGCCTTGCAAAAGCAAACTTTTAACAGCATCGACTGTTAATTTTTCCTTCGAATTTTCTACCGCCATTACAAGTGCTCGGTAATCGTTCGGCAATCCCGCAAGCATTAAAGATGCAACGACCTCGTCATCAATGCTCAAGCCAGCATTTCGCACTTTAATGGATGTCATGACCATTTCATTAACATAGTTTTGCATGGACGAAAAATCTTCTAGTTTAATATGAACTAAATTTTTAGTAGCTCAACTTTACGAGTGAGGTCACTGTCTTCGTAGGCCGAAATCAACGAGTCCCAAGCCTCTTTTGCGCTTGAGGCATTAGCTATGTGAGAAAAATTGCATGGCTCCACCATTAGCGTTATCTCGGCTAACGCCCGTTCATCGGAATCCTTGGATTTTGAGTCACCTTCGTTCACGCCGCCTTCCGTAACCTTTCAGCAATTTTTAATTACCAGGTATGATTTCGCGTGCCGTTTCCACACATCGAAATTTTCTCGGCCACGTAGCCGCTCAAATGGAAAGCTTAAAACACCGGTTGCCATTTTAAAATTAATGCAAAGGCCCATAACCTGATGAGCACAGAAAAATACTTGCGCACAATGTAATGATAGAAAAGCAACTAACTTCTTTATTCAATTTAGTTATGTATAACAAAATATAAGAAATAGAAAGAATGAAAAATAGCTCTGCCAGATTGGTATTATTTAACAACAGACTCAGTAGAACAATCATAGTTTCATGAAAAAAGTATGCAAACATATAGGGAATACAGGCATCATCATTTGACATCAACTCGTTGCATTTCATGAAGGATGGGAATTCCTTGTCTTATAATAGTATTTTTACTTGTTAAGCTATTAAATTTGATGATAACCCTTTTTGACGGTTCCTTGACGGATAGATACATATGAAAACAAATCGAATGCTTTTCTAATAAAAAACTTTGTTAGTGTTTAAAATTTATTTTGGCTAAATTTTATCGAACATGGCGGGAACAATATTTCTTATTATATTAAAGAAAATCCATAATGCCTGCAGAAAAAAATTCTAAAATTTAGACTTATTTAAACCACTTCAATTTTGTAGCTAGGAATAAACTTAATATATTTTCTTGTTCAACAACTTATGATCGTTTTTTTATTTTTGAACCGAAACTGGAACAAACAAAAATTTATAAATGTTGAAGAACCGAACAGGAACTAAAACATGTTACAAAACCAAAACCGAACCCGGAACGTTATTTTAATCGGTTCCATACCTTGGTAATTAGAGAGTCGAGTTATAACAGCGGCAGTGCAGCAGCCCATGACTGAGGTTCAGACTTTTTTGTGTAACACAGTTTCTTTTTTATCATTCAACTACGGCAAGTGTAGTGACATTCAAAAGTGTAAAAGGGTGAAGTGCATAGATTGCATTAAAATATATTCAACTCGTATCATAAATATAGTAAGACGAAGAAATTAAAAATTCTAAAGTTCATAGTTTGGAGTAATTTATATGAAACTTGATTTGAAATTCATACAAGTTGAACTTTTACCGATTTATTTTAGTAAAAAGACATACATACTTTGGAAGTTAGTTCAACTTTGTTGATCAAACAAATGGTGATATGAATATTACAGTGATTTTTATACAAAATTTGGTGTCTGCGTTCTGTCAGGTTACGTTACACCTACATGTGCTGGAAATCCAATAGAAAAGTATATCGTTGAGTGCGGACGCGTTTTCTACCGCTCTCCATTTTCTTCGAGTTCTGTTGCTAATAAATATTTTTAATTATTTTCATTATAACAGTATGTCATTTTAAGGGAAAAATACTCTAAGTGTGAATTAATTTGGTTATAAAATCATAAATAATGCCCTGTTCATGTGGTAATAAGGTTGATCGCTCGAAACCAAAAGTACAATGTGCAAACTGTCAGGAGTTTTTTCACTTAAGTTGTGTTGGTTTTGTACAAGCTGATCTAGAGTATTTACTCTCGTCTGGCCAGTGTTTTTTATTGTAAATCATGTATGGCAGAACGTCGTTCATCGCTTCGCCCGCCCACCTCACCTGTGGCTTCGGCTACGGATAAAGGCGCCAATGGTAATGCTTTATCGAAACAAGTCACTGGTGGTGTTGACAAAATATCTCCACCTACCTCTCTTGAAAATTCTGCATCTATTGTGAATAACATGCAAATGCAAAACAGTGGTACAACTATTTCGCATGAAAACAATAATAGAATGATACTGCAATCAGTGGTCGATGAAATTAATGCGTTGAGAACTGAAAATGTTCGTGTGCTTTGCTCTATTCGCGATAACAACAAACAATTGTCAAGTAATTACGAAGCATTGCATAAAGAAATTCTGCAGCTGCATGCTAACATGCTAAAGAAAGACGATATTATATCTTCGTTAACAAGCGAAATAAATGGTTTACGCTGTGTTGTTGGTGATCTGCAAAAATTATTGACAGACTGCACTGTTGATGTTTACAAACGCAAACAGGTGACCGATATAGTTGATCATTCCCGTTTATGTTTATCGCCCTTGCTTTAGCCATGAATGAGTTTTTATTAGCTGTAGACTAGTAATTCTTTAATGCAGCTAATAGCCCAGAAGCCTCTTACGCAAATTTGCGTCAAAAGCTCTTATCACCAATCTCGAATTTTGTACCTTTAAAGAGATCGGTTCCGAGTAATAAGCCGCCGTGGTTTAATGCGAAACTGAGTAGCCTCAAGAACTCTAAAAAAAGCGGTTAAGAAACATAAAAAGAGCAATGATGAAACTGATCGTCTTATCTATATTAGACTTAAGAAAACATTTGATTGCCTTAATAAGTTTCTTTATAAGAGCTATATGCTCAAAATAGAGTTTAACTTGAAATCAAACCTGTTTTTTGTCTGTCATAAATTCTAAGAGGAAAACTAACGGTTTTCCGACTAGTATGGAATATGATGGTGAAGTATCCAGCAACACGAAAGGTGCATGCAACCTGTTTGCCAAACTCTTTCCAAAAGTGTATCTAAAATCTACATCCCCACAAGGTTCTGCCCACCTTTCTACGCCTGCTTTATCTATTTCTTCCTTCGCTATTACGACCGATGATGTGCTTCTGTCAATCTCAAAATTGACAAACAGTACAAAAGCTGATACGGAGGGATTCTGTCCTATGTTTTTTAAAATTTGTTCAAATGCTGTGGCGGAGCCCCTGTCACTTCTTTTTAAAGAATGTCTGACCTGTGGAATTTTCTTAGATTCGTGGAAGCTTTGTTCAATTAATCCCATATATAAGTTTGGTGACCGCAACGATGTCTGCAACTATAGACCCATAGTTAAACAGGGAACTCTGGCAAAGATATTCGATGACATAATCCAACGCAAATTATTCGATCACATAGGTAAGGACATTGTTGACTGCCAGCATGGTTTTTTCCCTGGAAGATCCACTTCTACCAACTTAGATTTACTGACCAACAGAATTATCGATGCATCTGAGACATATGCGCAACTTGATGTTATTTACACTGACTTCTCGAAAGCATTTGATAAAGTTGATCACAGGATACTACTACGTAAGCTAGAGATGTATGGAATCGAAGTTAACTTATTGAGGTTTTTCTCTAGTTTCTTATCGAATAGGAGGCTATTTGTTTCAATTGAAGACGTAAAGTCATCCTTATTTATCGACGCTTGGTCGGGAATTCCGCAGGAAACTCATAGCGCCCCTTTATTATTTCTGATTTTTATTAATGATTTGCCTAATTGTTTCAACTTCGCCAAATGCCTAATGTTTGCAGATGATGTCAAATTGTTCTTAACAGTCCGTAATATTTCCGACTGTGCCAATTTACAATCAGACCTCGATTCTTTTGCTGAATGGTGTATTGACAATAATTTGTTTTTGAATGTAAATAAGTGCTGCGTTGTTTCATATTCGAAAAAGTCAACTACAACTTACTTCAATTACATTTTAAATGCCGAACCTTTAAGTCGTTCATATGAGATTATTTTCGACACCAAGCTCTCATTCTCTCGTCACATTGACTTTATAGTTTCGAAGGGATTTGCAATGGCTGGATTTATAAGACGCAATTCTGGAGACTTTAAGGATCCAATGACGCTGAAAGCTCTTTTTACCTCTTTGATACGAAGTCGTCTGGAATATTGCTCGATAATATGGAATCCACTTTATGAAGGGAGTTCATATAAAATTGAAAGAGTTCAGAAAGTATTTAGTAGAATCGCTCTACATATGATTCATTGGCCCACAGGCCTTCCATCATATGACAGCAGGCGTAAACTACTCGGCCTCCAGCCTTTGTTTGAAAGGAGAACTTGTATCTCACTCATGTTAGCTTATAATGTAATTAATGGTAATGTCAACTGTGAAGAACTGTCAAATCTATTCATCTACTATAGAACTTCGCGCGAGTTACGATATAATAGGTTGTTTATCGAGGTTACTCATAGAACCAATTATGCAATGAATGAACCAGTAGCCAGAGCTGTACAGCTGGCAAAGCGATACAGCAACTTTCTTAATTTTAAAAACAATTTATATAAATTTAAACTGGAATTGTTTTCTATTTTTAATTAGTCTGTATAAAAGCTTGTACTTTTTAGACCGTAAATAAATAAATAAATAAAAGTTGTTCATTCGCGTTTTCGCGACGTCATCATATTTTGGTTGCACGTGTTGTGTCGTTTAGCCGAGCGACCAAAGCAACTGAAGAGTTCTTAAATGGTCATACGATATCCATTTGTATGTCTTCATACTCATATGCAAATGTTGTGTTAACTATCCTATTCTTAAAATTGGTCGTCCTCGAAAATCAAAAGTATAGCAAGTCGTTAAACTTGATGTAGGCCAGTAGTTTGCAGCGATTGTCGTTATAGCTGTTGGTTGTTTCCCCTACGTATTTCCCTGTAATTGAACAGCGTGAACGTAAGATGATTAATATCACCACCAAGGCAGTGACTGTTACAGCTGTGACTGCGCCAATCGAAAATGTTGCTTTCTTCAGGAACTCAAAGCGTTTTGTATTGCTGATATGCATTTCTTGCAGGGCTTCTAGTGATAAAATGCATATGTGCTTATTTTTGGTTGGAGCCAACTGGAGGACTGAGGGTCGAATGGTTGCGACACGATATTTTTATATGCTTGATTATTGACCAAATTACAACAACAAGTAAAAGTATCTCATTCCTCAAAATGACTACCGTAGCCGAAAATTAAATCATATACGAAACGGTAATTTTCACTAATTACTGCACTCGGTTCCGTCCAACCCCTATCCAGGACAATACTGAGGCAGCCCTAAAATTAAAAGACAAAACTATCGATGCTGATCAATGGCCGTCCATCCGCGACATGTTAACTGCGGTCTATATCAACCACTCTAAACTCTCCAACGTCCAGAAACTGTGTCACCTCAGACACAAGACTCAGAGGCAGGTCAAATAGTCGAACGATTTCCCCTGAGCGATGACAACTTTGCCCTAGCATGGGAAGCCTTCAAGTCGCGTATAAAACAAAGGAGTGCTGGTTGATTACCAAATCCGAATCCTCACGAATCTAAAGGCGATTCAATCGGAAAGTAGTGAGGTAATACAGTCTACAATCCTCAGTAAATAACTGCCTCCAAATTTTAGCGACACAAGTCGAAACCACAACTTGGGATCCCATATTGATGTATCCTCAAAGCTTCCAGAAAATGCAGTTGCCCTGTGCGAGCAGTCTTTAAGCTCAAGAAGAGACCTCCCGAACCAGTTTTGGTCTACTCGCTATGAGATAGGGGAAAAGGTGGATCAATGGCGACCGGCCAAACCCCGATATAATCCACCCTCCACAAACTTCTTACGGCCTCTCCCCAGTCAAACCAAGCCCCAGTTCCGGCAGAGTCAGCCCCAAAACCACAGCACAAACCCCTAACTCATACAACTGCTCATGCGACAGAACACCAGAAAATTTACGTCTGCAAATTATGCAAACAATCCTTCCACACTTTACAAAGTTGTTTCCGGTATAAAAACCAGTCCATCCCAGAGCGCAGAAAGTTCGTAAGAGAAAAAAAGACTTTTGCGAGAATTGTTTATATCAGACAAACGTCTTAAAAGACTACCAAAGCAGAAGAACAAACATGCACTACCAAGGCCGGCATAACCCCACCCTTCATGACACAGCAGGCCCCAGTACCAGCTCCGGAGTTCAAAGGACTAGATCCCAGCTAGCGACTATCAAAGCCAGCTATCCGTGGCTGCAGGACATCAGCCAGGCGGTACCCCAGGCAGGAGACCCGTCAACATCCAACGCACCCCAAGTAAAGTCCTTCCATCCTTAGTGGACCAAGCCTCTGAACGAAGCTTTATATCCGACAAAGCCCCTCAAATCATGCTAAATGGCATCGAAAAGATCTCTCCCACCCTGCTAGCCCAAACCACAAGGTTGAGGCACACTTCTCCCAAGCGTGGGGGGTAATGAAGGTCCAGCTGAATAACCAGCTTAGACAGTTCTGGGAAATCAGAACCCGAATGAAAACCTCAGCAGCAAATGTGCGAAGAGTTCTATCAAAGCTCAACCACTCGAATGGATGACGGGCAATATATGGTTCGGCTCCGATTTAAACCAACATTTCCCAGCAATATCGACCTAGGCCAATCCCGAATTGCAGCCCTACGACAGTTCCATGTCATGGAACGGACTCTCCAAAAAAAGGGGGATCTGCAACAGCAGTATGACAAGGCACTTGAAGAATACCTGTCTCTCGGTCACATGGAAGATAGCAGTCAAAATAGGCAAATATTGCTCATTTTATCTCTGTCACCATGCGGTCGTTAATCCAGTAAAAAGATAACAAAATTCGGAGTAGTGTGCAGTGCTTCGAAAAAGTCATGTTCCGGTCACTCCCTTAATGATGTTTTATGCACCGGACCAACCCACTGTTGTCGCTGCCAAAGGCCAAAACTAAAAACAATCATTCAAAAGTTTGTCACAAACTGTGTTGTTAGTATCTCCTATAAGAGCAAGCTTTTAAATGGTATATTTGTTTTTGTTGTATTCCAACTGTGCTCTTTAAGAATAGCTTCAAAAGAGAGATTATGCTATTAATTGGCTTTTGCAGTCTGAGCAGGTTGAAAATAAAGTGCAAAATTTAAACAATTTAAAACCACATAAAGTGGCTTTGTATTGAAATAGGTATAAATTAATATTAAAGTTAAATGTAATTACTTTATATTAAAATAATTTAAGTATGCTTAGCTTGTTGAGTATTTTTTTTAAATCAATATTTCTTCAATGACACAATTAGTCTTTATTAGCACAAATATTAAAACATCAGCTAAACTTTTGGTTGTGTTCCCCAGTGATGCCCACATTGAAATTTTTATCTTAATATGAGTCAATGTTTTAAGATTATGAAGTGTTAATACAACCTGCCACTTTACGCCACTAATCATGTTCCGATTTCTGATATGCATGTGTGAACGTTTGTGCGGTATTGTTGTTTGTTTATTTATGTTTTGTGTTGCTGTTTGATTGTTAGGTATGTAACGAAATGTGTTTCTTTTTATACCTAGTAGTGCTACGCACACAAAGTATATTAACTTTAGTCGTGTAACGGTGGTATGTAACGGCATAAACGGATCGAGATAGATACAGAAATATATGTATTAAAATCTTCAGGAGGAAAAAGGAGATTGATTAAGCTATGTCCTTCCGTCCGTCCGTCCGTCTGTTAACACGATAACTTGAGTAAATTTTGAGATATCTTAATGAAATTTGGTATGCAGGTTCCTTGGCACTTATCTCCGAGCGCTATTTAGAATGGGCGAAATCGGATGATATCCACGCCCACTTTTTATACCTAGTAGTGCTACGCACACAAGGTATATTAACTTTAGTCTCCTAACGGCAGTACGTAATGGCATAAACGGATCGAGATAGATATTGACTTATATATATAAAATGTTCAGGACGAAAAGAGAAATTGATTAAGCCATGTCCGTCCGTCCGTCCGTCTGTGAACACGATAACTTGAGTAAATTTTAAGATATCTTAATGAAATTTGGTATGCAGGTTCCTTGGCACTCATCTCCGAGCGCTATTTAAAATGGACGAAATCGGATGATAGCCACGCCCACTTTTTATATATAGAATATTTTTGAGACACACAAAAAAGTGGTTACTCAGTACATAATACACCTATAAGGATAAAATTTGGTGTATACATTAAGACTGCGGCATAAAATAAAATTTTCAAGAAATTTTTGAAAATGGGTGAGGCACCGCCCACTTTTGAAGTCAAATTTAGAAATGTTATTAATCATAAATCAAACACCGTTTGAGATATCGAAGAAACGGGCGAAATCGGTTAAGGTCCACGCCCACTTTTATATGAAAGATTTTGGAGAGCATCGTAGATATACTAAATAGGCAATAGCTTTGCGTAAAATAGCTTAACATCATTTATATTTCACTTTTAAAGTTTGCGTAAACTAAGAAATCCAAAAAATAAAAATTTTCGAAAATGGGCATGGCCACGACCCTTTTATAATAGATTATTCCGCAAAACTTTTTATGCCATAACTCCGCCAAAAACTGATTTGTCGGAACGAAATTTGGTGACAATGTTCAATATATAAAGGTAACTGTTTGCTGTAAAAAGAGGCGAAATCGATTAATGTCCACGCCCGGTTTTTAACATAGTTCTGAAAATTTAAAAAGCGATATTTCTACAACCAAGCAAAGTTATATCAATCAGATCTTGTACACATAATAAGCTTTTTAAGAAAAACTTGACCGGAAAAAAATTTTGTAAATTTGGAAGAAGTAGGCGTGGCGTCGCCCACTTTTCAGCATAGGTAGGTAGGTTGCAGTGGCTGCTAGTAAACGAACTAGCACACATAGGCCCCGGAGGTCCCGTTGTGATACTACATGGATCTAAAGGTAGAAGCAATCCCCGTCATTGGCAACGCCACACCCACAACGCCAAACGGCTGCCCCAATCAAACCTATGGAAATCAATGTAATCGATTATACTTGCCATAACATGACACCAACGCGTTTACATTGACCTCCATAAGGAAGACCGGAACAGCCGTCCAGCGCCACGGGTACGGCCTTAAAAACCCCCTACTCGAACCATTTTGTGGATTCCGCGAAACGCAGAATGTCCTTTGGCATAATGATAATTCGCCGATATGATGGAAAATACGGGACCTCAGATATGTTAACCTAATGATGCACACCGCGGGACATTCACATAGGAGATGCCTCCCCGTTTCAGGCTCCTCCTCATCTCTACAGCTTCTGCAGAAGTCATTAAAGGGAATACCCAACCTTTCTGCATGCCTGCCTAGACCTATATGCCCCGTTATAAGCCCCATCAGTAACGTGAGTTCCTCCATTCTGAGTTTGAGTCCTCCGACCTACTCGCTTTGATCTCTAGGCGCACCACCTTTGCAAGACTGCAAGTACTGATCTTGTCCCATCTATCACTTGCTTGTTGGAGGAACCTATGCCTCGTTAAGAGCTTACTGGTCGCGAGCGGCATGCCTAAACCCTTCCAGGACTGTGAAAGTGGAGCGAATGTGCCCTCTCTAGCAAGCTCATCTGCCGTCTCGTTACCCGGTATGTCATAGTGTCCAGGCACCCGAACCAGGTGAATCGAGAGTTGCTCAGAAATCTCGTTGAGAAATTTGCGGCAGCCCTCCACTTTTCAGCATAAAAAGTCTGCTATTTTTAAAGGCAATCGCTTATAATTCAATATTGATATTTCAATGAAAATTGGTCAGCTGCTTCTCAGTAGTATGTAGTATACTTCTGCCAAAAATTTTCCAAATCGGGAAACATACAAGCAAAATATTCGGGCGCGTAGTTAATAGCCCGCTGCAATAGCGAAGTTATATATCTTTTTGATTTTCATACCTTTCATAAACATTAAATGTATGTAAGTATGAGAACAAGAATCGACACACATCATCTCTTTGTTGATTTTAAAGCCGCTTTCGATAGCACGAAAAGGAGCTGCCTATATTCCGCTATGTCTGAATTTGGTTTCCCCGCAAAACTTATACGGCTATGCAAAATGACCTTGAGCAACACCGCCAGCTCGGTCAGAATTGGGAAGTACCTCTCCGAGCAGTTCGAAACTAAACGAGGTTTCAGACCGGGTGACCCCCTATCGTTCGATTTCTTAAATTTAATGCTGGAGAAAATAATACAAGCTGCAGAACTTAACCGCGCTGGAACCATATTTTATAAAAGCGTGCAACTGTTGGCATATGCTGACGATATTGATATCATTGGACTTAACAACCGCGCCGTAACTTCTGCGTACTCCAAATTAGAAAAAGAAGCGGAAAAACTGGGTTTGGTGGTGAACGAGGGCAAAACGAAGTATCATGCAAAGAGTCAACGCATTCGCGCCTTGGCAACCAAGCCACTGTTGGGATCAATAATTTTGAAATAGTAAAGGACTTCGTTTACCTGGGACCCAGCAATAACACTAACAATAATGTTAGCCTAGAAATCAGACGAAGAATTACTCTTGCAAACAAATGGTACTTCGGACTGAGTAGGCAATTGAAAAGTAAAGTCCTCTCTCGACGAACGAAAATAACACTCTACAAGTCACTCAGCGCATCCGTCCTGCTATATGGTGCAGAAGCGTGGACACTAACATCGTCTGATGAGGCGGCTCTGGCCTTGTTCAGCGAATTAAAACACAGCGGCTTCGCTGGCTAGGCCGCGTATTGCGAATGAGCGAAGATGCTCCAGCCCAGAAGGTATTCTTATCGGCACCCGCCGGTGGAAGCAGAGGAAGAGGGAGACCACCATTCCGAAGGAGCAAGTGTAGACCGATTTGCGATCCCGCGGTGTTACCAATTGGCGCCAGTTGGCGCAACGAAGAAACGACTGGCGAGCTATGTTGGACGGTCAAAATCGCCCAGGCGGTTAGATGACCATTTAAAGAAGAAGAAAAAAGAAGTATGTGAACAAGAAGAGAAAAGTTCACTAAAATGATCAGCACGATGAGCGGAGTCGATTAAGTCATGCCCGTCTCTCCGTCCGCCTATCTGTCTGTCCGTCTGTCTGTCTATCCGTCTGTCTATTTGAACGCAAACTAGCCTCTCAGTTTTACAAAAGAATGCTGAAATTCGTTGTTTGCTTTCTCCATTTTATAATATACTAGCAAACCCGGTAGACGTTTGACGTTTCGATACATAAACCACATCTATATATAAAATGTCATTAACTTGAACCAAATAAACTCCTAGCTATACCGAACTGCAACCTGACATAAGCTGGGGGCTTTGCCAAAAGCTATATACAGACTTTGTCGTGCCCAGCGAACTGCTGAACCTATCGTAAAAGTTCAATGGCAAAACAAAACATGTGGGTGTGGCACCGCCCACTTTTGGAAAATTATGTAGATATTGACTAAGTGACACATATATCCAAATTTTATTAATTTAGACCAAAAAAGTTCGGAGTTATGACGAATTGAAACCTTATATAGCCTGGGGGCGTGGCTCCGCCTACTTTACCAAACCTATATATTGTCTATGCTGTACCCAGTGAACCCAAGTATATATTGTGAAAATTTCATAAAGATCGGTTGAGTTCTTTATCGCCTTAAAAGACACACATTTTTTATATCTATTTTTGTTAAGCACAGAAGGTATATTCGGCATAATGGAATCGAGATATATATTTATTAATGTGTATCAAACGTTCCGGATGAAAAGTAAAAAATATACATGCAAGTAGTTAATACCCGACTGCAAAAGCGAAGTTGTATATCTTTTGTGGTATTTATACCTTTCATGAACATGAAATTTTTGTACGTATACTGAAAAGATCAGGAGGATGAGCTGACTCGATGTAGCTATGTCCGTTTCTCGATACGTCTATCTGTCTGTATGTCTATTTGAACGCAAATACGAACTGAGAGCATTAAAATAGACCTGCGTAAATTGGGATGACGTAATAGATCACTACTAGGTATACGAGTATAATGTTCGGTTCCACCCGATTATTCTCGAAAATACAAAAAAAAAAGATTATTCGGTACATAATACACTTATAAGGATAAAATTTGGTGTATACACTAATGTTAAGGTGGAAAATAAATTTGTAAGGAATTTTTTGAAAATGGGCGTGGCACCGCTCACTTTTGACTAAGTCAAAATTAGAAGTAATATAAATGATAAATCAAATTTTTGTTGGAACGATTTTCCGTCATCCCTTGTCAAGTTTGGTTTTGTGACAAACCGGTTTCGGCGTTCTGCCATTTTCAATGCCTAGTTTCGTTCTGGTCTGTGTCTATCCGCTGCGTTGTTTTTATAGTCCGTGGGTGCTGTGACAGGTAATGTCAATCTATGTTTTCGTGGTAGTTAACGTTAATATGCGTGTGTGTGTGCGCGGTATTGATACGTCCGAATTGTTATCTGTCCCAAGGGTTGTTTTTGTAGGTATGTAGACATACCGGTTGTTAGCTAAGCGGTAGGTTGATATAGGTAGAAATCGGTGATTTTTGCAGTTTGGTTCATATTTCGTTTTTGCTTGTTCATTGTTACGTGTTTGGTTGCTGTGCCTGCTGGCGTATGCTGTTTTTTGTAAACTAGTTTGAAGGGTTCAAATATTTCGTCAGAGATAGTGTTGGTTTGTTCGTTTATGATCCTGCCGTCAAATGTTTTTAACTTGTATATCTCCATGTTCTCAAGTACATTGAGCCGCCGGCCTTTTCCTTGTACGTGACGTATTCGAGCCGTTGTTTTTATGTTAGCTGGGGTGCAGTTGTTCTCAAACATATGGTTCGCGAAATTAGATTCTGGTATTATGGTGGGTTTTCGTGTTTTTTTGTTGTAGTCCCTGATATGCTCTCGGAATCTTGTGCTTATTTTCCTTCCTGTTTGTCCTATGTAGCTGTATTGACATTCACAAGTAAGCCTATACACTCCGTGTCTGTTGAATGGGTCATCAGAATTAGTGTCGGTTCTTAGTTTTTGTCCGACGTTGTTGGATGTTCTGAATGCTGTGTTGATCTTAAATCTTTTAAAGAACTTTGCTAATTTGTACATCGCTTTTCCAGTGTATGTCATTGCCGTCCAAACCATTGTATTTTCCTCTACGTTTACTCTTTTTTGTGTTCCATGGCTACTTCTGAGTTTATCCACAAGTGCTTTCTTGTATCCATTATTTACCGCTATGTTATATATTGTATTAAGCTCTCTCCAGTATGCTTCCTGTGTGAGCGGCGTTCTCTGAAGCCTATCCACTAAGTGCCTCAATGCTGCATTTTTGTGCTGTTGCGGATGGTTTGATGTAGAGTGTATAATGGTGTCCGTGGCAGTCGGTTTTCTATAAATGCCGTAGTTGAACCTATTTGTTATTTTGTCAATCCCTATAGTTAGGTCCAGGTAGTTCATTATTCCATCTTTTTCTACTTCCATTGTGAACACTATGTTGCTATGTTGCCTGTTGAGGAACTCTAGTATTTGCTCTTCGTTATCGTCATTTAGGATGCAGATGATGCCATCCACGTATCTAGCGTAGAATGCCACGCCTAACTTGGTTTTTAACTCCTGTATATTCCATTCCTAGTCCCTTTGTCTGTCTATATATTTTGTTGTTGAACCGGAAATAGTTTTGCCGCAGCGTTGTTCTTAGCGCGTTGGTAATTTGCGCAGTTTTTACCTTATCTTCAGTTTTGTCCAGTAGTGTTTTGTTGACTATATCCTTATATATCTTTGTAGTAGTTCTATCGTATTGCTTATTGTGTATTCGTGCCCTAGTTTCAGAGTGTCCTTTAAAATCGTTTTTAGATGTTTCGACAGTTTATAACCCGGCGCGGACTTAAAATTAATTATAGGTCTCATCGGCGTATCCTGCTTGTGGATTTTAGGTAACGCAATGAGTGGAGGAGCAGATGGATTCATTTGTGTTAGGGTATATGCCATCCTCTCGTCTATTATTTTGGTGGCATTTTTTATAACCTCTTTAACTTCGGTCTGGTATTTATCCGTGGGGTTATCCCTAATAATGCGGCATTTCATTTCCTCGATGAGCTTCTCTGTCTTTGCTATATATTCATCCTTACTGATTAGCACCGTTGTGTTTCCTTTGTCTGCCTTCGTTGTGACGATGTTGTTATTTTTTAGCTTTCGTTGTAGCCTTTTCAATATTTTCAGCTCCTTATTTCCTTTTTGTGCTTCCTGGGCTCTTACTTCCTTGCTTGTGACTTCTCTGCACATGTGCCTTGCGTGCTCCTGTTCCTCATATGGAAGAAGCGATATTGCAACCTCTGCATCTACTATCGCTTGCTCAGTTCTTTTTGCTTCATTGCTATCCGCGATGTTGTGCTTCAGGCCCTTCCCTAGAAGTTGCGCTTCTTCGTTGCTAATGGCCACTGTTGTTAGGTTTACGAACCTTTTGTTAAATTCGTGTGTTTGTTGACTGTTACTGTGATCGCGTCGGCCCGGTAACTGGTCCAATTTTCGGTTCAGTTTTTCATATTTGCGTTGTAGTTCGCGTTTGATTCCCATCTTTATGTGGTCGAAGCAGTCCATCAATGCAGTCGTGGGCAAGAGTCCGGACAATTGCAGATGTATCCTCAGTAGTTCGGTGTTTATCTTCTCTTTCTTAGCGTATAGGCTTTGTAATTCGAACTTTAAAAAGTCCTTTTCCGCCTTCCTGGTCGTTCTCCTACTTGCTTGGGTGTTGGTTTTTATTTTTATTCGCGCAAATTTCGGTGTAACATTCAATTCATAAATCAAAAACCGTTCAAGATATATAAAAGAAATTTAGCACGCATATTTAGATTAACACAAGGTATGTTCCGGAAATTTTTGAAAATGGGCGTGGCCTTGCCCATTATTATTCCACAAAACTTTTTATGCCATAACTCCGGCAAAAATTTATGTATCGGAACGATATTTGGGGAAAATGTTGCACATATAAAAGTAAATGTTTGTTGTAAAAATGGGCGAAATCGGTCAACGGCCACGCTCATTTTTTTAACATAGTTCCTAAAATGTAAAACGCGATATTTTTATAACCATCCAAGCTATATCCCTAAGATCTTGTACACATAATAAGCTTTTTAAGCAAAACTCAACAGCAAAAACATTTTGTGAGTTTTGGGGAAGTATGCGTGGCACCGCCCACTTTCCAGCATAAAAATTCTGCTACTTTCACTGGCTATTGCTTATAGTTTGAACTAGATATTTCAATCAAAACTGGTCAGCTTCCTAATAGTATGTAGTATACTCCTGCCAAAAATTAAGCAAATTGGTAAATAAGTAAAATATCCGGCCAAGTTTTAATACCCCACTGCAATATGGAAGTTATATACCTTTTTTAATTTTCATACTTTTAATGAACTTGAAATGTTTGTAAGTATGAGAAGAAGATATGGGCCATCAATAAGTAAACTGAAATAATAAGGACGATGAGCTGAGTCGATTTAGCAATGCCCTTCTCTCCGTCCGTTTGCCTGTCTGTCCGTCTGTCTATTTGAACGCAATTTTTTACACATAAAATGTGCATGCATTGGTATTTTGAAAAAAATCTGGTTAGCAGTTGTTGGTAGAGAAGCCATTTATATACAAATAAATTAATGGCGGCCGCCGTGGTGTGGCGGTAGTGTTGCCGGTTGCTCGGCGGAAAAAGCTCTTAGGAGGTTTATGATGATATACCTGTTGTATATCGCGCCCTACTTTTATATTTTTCTAAAATTTATTTACCCCTGTAAACTCATAACAGAAGTGTTTAAAACAATCAGCTGGCTTTATTATAAATTATTAAAATAGACCTGCGTAAATTGGGAGGCTATAATAGAGGTATATAATGTTCGGTTCCACCCGAACTTGAACTTCTTTACTTGTTTTATTTTCCATGGGCTTTTGATAATTTTTATTTCTTAATTTTATCCCATTATGCATTGTTTCTGCGAAAGACTAATCTTACCAATGCGAACTATCGCGCTTGTATAGTTTTGATATTTCGTGCTTGGGACGCGGTTCAAAAATGAAAATGTATATAATATTTTGAAGAACAGTACTGAAAATGAAGGCGTTACATTTGAAGCAAGTGAATTGGAAAATGTATTAAAATACCATTGGAAACATTTTTGCAAGTTCTGGAAAAAATGCAAACATACAAAATTAAAAATTCTGCAAACATATTCAGATTGGTTTGCCCAAAAAGAGTCGATATTACTAAGCCCACAAGCATCTAGCTCTAATCGAAATCGGGAACGTCCTAGAGTAAGTTTAGCAGAATGTTCAAAGAGAACAAAGCGACGACGAGTAGCAGAGTTATATGAAATTGATGCGTCCGCTGCTGCTGATTCACGTTTTGTTACCCAATAAAGAAACCCATCGATTTTTCCACCAAATATAAGTGAAGTAATATCACTTTTTACATATGCAAGTTTAACAAAACATCAATATTTGCTAATAAGTTGAAGTTGAGCTGAAGTTGAGCTGCAAAGTCTATTGGATCATACAGCTACTTGGATACTAGAGGTACAGAGCGAAGTAATAAATGAAGTTTTCGATGGGTCTGTGAACGGCCTTACATAAGTAAATGGCTTTTGATGGTAGTTCGGGACACAGCGAGTACAAACAGAAAGTTCAAACTACAAATTTGGAAGATAGTAACTTATTTGTCAAGTCATATGTCCCGATTCAACTTGTTACAAAAGCAGTGAGCGTTGTAATACAAAAATAATTTGAAAAATCCTCGCCCATCATCCAGCCGCTACTGCCGTCCTATCAGGTTTCAATTTAAACAAGTAGGGAAGTCTAAGTTCGGGTGGAACGGAACATTATATACCTCTATTATAGCCTCCCAATTTACGCAGGTCTATTTTAATACTCCCAGTTCCTATTTGCGTTCAAATAGGCAGACAGATAGACGTATCGAGAGACGAACACGGCTACATCGAGTCAGCTCATCCTCCTGCTCATTTCAGTATACGTACAAACATTTCATGTCCATGAAAGGTATAAATATCAAAAAAGATATACAACTTCGCTTTTGCAGTGGGGTATTAACTACTTGCCCGGATATTTTACTTTTTATCCTGAACGTTTTGATATACATTAATAAATATATATCTCGATTCCATTATGCCGAATATACCTTGTGTGTGTGTCTTTTAGGGCGCAAAAGAACTCAACCGATCTTTATGAAATTTTCACAATATATACTTGGGTTCACTGAGTACAGCATAGACAATATATAGTTCTGGAAAAGTGGGCGGAGCCACGCCCCAGGCTATATAAAGTTCCAATTCGTCATAACTCTGGACTTGTTTGGTCTAAATTAATGAAATTTGGATATGTCACTTAGTCAATATCTACATAATTTTTCAAAAGTGGGCGGGGCCACGCCCACATATTTTGTGTTTTGTATTGCTCTTGAACTTTCACGATAGGCTCAGTAGTTCGCTGGGCACGACACAGTCTGTATATGGCTTTTGGAAAAGCCCCCAAGTTCAAGTTAATGACATTTTATATATAGATGTATTCTATGTATCAAAACGTCAAAATAACTTCTACCGGGTTTGCTAGTTTGTTATAAAATGGAGAAAGCAAACAACGAATTTCAGCATTCTTTTGTAAAATTTAGAGACTAGTTTGCGTTCAAATAGACAGACGGACAGACAGACAGACGGACGGAGAGACGGACATGGCTAAACCGACTCCGCTCATCGATTTCGCCCATTTTTACAGCAAAGATTATCACCAAATTTCGTTCCGACAAATCAGTTTTTGGCAGAGTTATGGCATAAAAAGTTTTGTGGAATAATCCATTGTAAAAGGGTCGGGGCCATGCCCATTTTCGAAAATTTTTATTTTTTGGATTTCTTAGTTTACGCAAACTTTAAAAGTGAAATATAATTGATGTAAAGCTATTTTACGCAAAGTTATTGCCTATTTAATATATCTACGATATTCTCCAAAATCTTTCATATAAAAGTGGGCGTGGGCCTTAACCGATTTCACCCATTTACATCGAACATTCCTTGCGCATCTGGAAACCTCCGTGCTGAATTTCGTTTCGATATCTCATGATATCTCATGATAACATTTCTAAATTTTACTTAATCAAAAGTGAGCGGATGCCTCACTTATTTTCAAAAATTTCTTGAAAATTTTATTTTATGCCTCAGTCTTAATGTACACACAAAATGTTATCCTTATAGGTGTATTATGTACTGAGTAATCACTTTTTTTGTGTTTTCGAAAATATTCTATATATAATAAGTGGGCGTGGCTATCATCCGATTTCGCCCATTTTAAATAGCGCTCGGAGATGAGTGCCAAGGAACCTGCATACCAAATTTCATTAAGATATCTTAAAATTTACTCAAGTTATCGTGTTCACAGACGGACGGACGGACGGACATGGCTTAATCAATTTCTCTTTTCGACCTAAACATTTTGATATCTATAAGTCAATATCTATTTCGATCCGTTTATGCCATTACGTACTGCCGTTAGGCGACTAAAGTTAATATACCTTGTGTGTGTAGCACTACTAGCTATATAAAGAGTATCTTCAATTGTCAGTCGATGCGAAGAAGTATTTTGAGGAGAAAATTAACAAGCTAATCCCCACAAAATTTAATACAACTCTGAAAACTATAAATATTGAACATATTTTGCAACTTACAATGGTGGATGGCAAAGTACTCGTATGTTATGCCTTAACTCAAACCTCCTCCGCAAAATGTTACATATGTAATGCGAAATCCATAGAAATGAACAATATTGAAAAATGCATAGAAAAATAAATTCAAAAGGACCACTATGAATTTGGATTGTCACCGTTACACTCATACGTTAGAGTGTTCGAATATTTTCTTCTTTATCGAACGAAAACAGTATATTCAATCACAATTCCGAAAAAAAAAGGGATTAATAGTCGACAAGCCCAAAACTGGAGGGAGCGGATCATCTAATGATGGGAACACGGCAAGATAATTTTTCAGTAATCCTCGCTTGCCTGCTGAAATAAGAGGTCTTGATAGAGATGTAATGGAGAGATGTGCAACAATATTGCAAGCTTTATCTTCAGGGTATAAGATAAATGTCGAGAAATTTAGGAAGTATGCTCTGGATACTGCTAAATAGCTAACAAAGACAACATGAAAACATAAAATTTACTATGGAGACCGAGAAAGAAGGAGAACTGAACTACCTGGACCTATCAATAAGAATTGACAGAATTACAAACAAGTTTAAATACGACATCTACAGGAAACCAACAACTACAGACACCATAATTCATGCTACGTCAAACCATCCTCAACAGCACAAGAATGGAAAAACTAAGAACCAACACTAAAAAGAACCATTCAGGAAACAAGGAATATACAAGCTTACCTGCGAATGTAAGCACAGCTATATAGGGCAAACAGGACGAAAAATAAGTACACGATTCCGGGAGCACATCAGGGACTACAACAGAAAAACACGGAAACCCACTATCACAACAGAGTCAAACTATGCAAATCACATGTTCAAAAACAAATGCACCCGACCAACATCAAAAACACAGCCAGAATACTTCACGTACAAAGAAAAGGGCGGCGCTTAAATGTGCTAGAAAACATGGAAATATACAAACTTAAGACATTTGACGGGAGAGTAATTAACGAACAAACAAACACCATTTCTGACGCAATATTTGAACCGCTAAAACTAATTTACAGAGGACCAAACAACACCGCAGGTACAATAACAAAACGAGTAACAATAAACGAGCACACATACAAAATAAATCAGAAAACAAAAATCACTGACTTCTACATGCCTAACGAGCGTCAAAACCCACCCTTAACATTACCTAACCTAACATCCTCAAACTAATTACCTGATCTAAAACCAGAACTAATGACTTCTACATGACTAACGAGCGTCAAAACCCACCCTTAAGTATACACTTAACATTACTGGACCTAACATCCTCAAACTAATTATCCGATATAACACCACAACTAATAAACGAGCGTTAAAAACAACCCTCATTGCAGGTACCCGTTCGGATACGTTCGCAAGACACGACTTATATACACTAATACTAACACTACCTGATACAGCATCCAGACTATAAATACATGACAACGGATAGACACAGATCAGAACGAAATCAAGCACTGAAGATGGCGGTTCGCCGAAACCGGTTTGTTACAAAACCAAAATTGACAAGGGATGACGAAAATTCGTTCCAATATAAATCCAGCTAACAAAGCAGTATTCATGGTACTACCTTCCACTTCCAGTCCATAAAATTGTAATTCACGGTCCTGATGTTATAGAACATGCACTGGTGTCGATTGGAGAGCTCTCTGAAGAAGCTGCTGAATCTAGGAACAAAGATTTAAACAATTTAGACTCCAGAACACGCGTCAAACTTCACGCGTTTCAACAAATACGGATGTGCTTAATCGGATCCTTTCATAACAGAACAGAGAAAATTATCATCTATGCACAAATCAATTTAATCAAAATCTGTTTTTGATTTGCTTGATTCATTTTGAAAACGATCGTCATCTAATTGTTTTTTTATTATTTCTTTTTTATTATGACTTTTATTATGTTATGAATGTGTTATGTTGTTGTTGTTAACACTGCTTCGCCTTGCCCAATGGGCTCGATCACTCTAAATTGTCATCAGGCTCTTCTAACGGAAGTCCGAGGAAACGCGCAGTTTCCACAGGGTTGGAACAGAGTGATGTGGGTGTTAGAAGAGTGGGTTCAACTGAACAGGAAAAGAGATGTGTGGTATCATGAGGGGTCATACCACATGCAGGGCATGTGTTTGGTATGTTGGGGTTCAGTCTGGATAAGAGTTTAACCTATTACAATATCCAGAGCGAAGTTGTGCTAGTATGACTCTAGTCTCCCTCGGAAGTACACGCTCCTCTTCAGCCAATTCAGGTGGTTGAGTATTAATAACGGGATTCACAGGCCGAGATCTGAGGGATGTGTCTACCGCCTCAGTGTGGAGGTCATTTAGAGCCCGTCTATGGTTCCGCAGATCAAACGGCAAAGAGATATGATGCCGGATCTCATCGTAATGCTTACGGAGATGTCTCCTTATGTCTCTGGGGGGCGGTGCTACATCCAAAAGATGCCGGTTTGGATGACTCGGTTTATGACAGTTCAGAAGGAACTGTCTACTCAAGAGTTCCGCGTGCTCTTGAACATTGAGCAATTTTGCCTCTTGATGGAGGTGAGACTCAGATGACATAAGCAGGCATCCCGCAGCAGTTCTGATGGCGGTGTTTTGGCAGACTTGCAATTTCCTCCATTTGGTGTCAGAAAGGTGGGCGACCATATAGGCGCAGCATAGTCAATAACCGGCCGGCCAATAGCCTTATATGTAGCAAGCAATGTTTCTTTGTCTTTTCCCCAAGTACTTCCAGCCAGTGACTTGAGGATCTTATTGCGGCTCTGTACCTTTGAGGCTATTGCGGTGGCATGACCAGCGAAGGTGAGGCCGTTGTCAAATGTCACACCCAAGATTTTTGGGTGGCTGACAGTAGGTAGAGGTACTCCATCTACGTGGACATTTAACTCTTGCCCCGTCTGCGCATTCCATGTAGTAAACAGGGTCGCCGTAGATTTAGTCGGAGACAGGGTCAGATTACGCTCGGTGAAGAAGCTGGAAAGGTCATGGAGGTAACTGTTGATTCTAATACAGAGTTCATCAATGGAGGGACCCTTTCCCGAGGCCATTATCGTGCAGTCGTCAGCGTAGGAAACAATGGAGACTCCCTCTGGTGGGGGGGGGAAGTCTCGAAATATAGAAATTAAACAAGAGGGGGGAGAGAACACCACCTTGCGGCACCCCTTGTTTTATTCTTCGTGGTCTAGATTTCTTGTTCCTAAAGTTGACTGTTGCCTGTCGACCATTGAGGTAATTAGCGGTCCACCTCTTAAGGCCGGCAGGGAGCGGTGTCTCATCCAGATCTCGGAGGAGAGTGGCGTGATCGACCGTGTCGAATGCATTTGACAGATCAAGTGCCACGAGAACCGTCCTATGGTTTGGTGGATTTTGATTCAAACCGTTGTTAATCTGCGTTGTAATGGCGTTCAAAGCGGATGTCGTGCTGTGATTTTTGCGAAAACCATGTTGATGATCGGCCAATTTTAGATTTGTAACGAAGTAAGGAAGCAGAATGGACTCTAGCAATTTCGCTACCGGCGAAAGGAGGGATATCGGACGATCAGACTCTCCTAGGTTCGCCGGCTTCCCTGGTTTTAGTAGGGGAACTACAATCGCTTGTTTCCATATCTCAGGTATAACGAAGGTAGTGAGAGAGAGATTGAAGAGAGCCGCTAAATAATTCTGTCCTTCATGGCCAAGGTGTTTGATCATCTTCATGGCAATTCCGTCGGGTCCGATGGATTTTGAGGGTTTGGCCTTCATTATGGCTTCCTTAACCTCTGCAACTGAGACGGCAATGGGCGCAGTAGAGTGTTTGTGTTTGCGCGCACGTCGGAAGGCTCTTCTCTTAGTCCTATATGCAGGTGGATGCATTATAAACAGCCGGCAAAAGGAGCTCGCGCATTTCCTGGCGGTCGATTTGACACTGTCGCCGAAAGCAATGGCGACCTTGTCTTTGTGTTTGGTCGGATTGGATAGGGCCTTGACAGTCGACCATAATTTGCCGACTCCGCCGGAGAGGTTGCATGTCTCAAGGTGTTGTTTCCACTTGGTCAGCTTGTGTTCGTTGACAATCCTACGGATTTCCGCATTGAGATCTTTTATTCTGGGATCTGCGGGATTGATAAGTCTCACTTGGTCACGTTCTCTTGCCATCGCGGCAGCTTCTGCCGGGAAATTCGGACGAATTTCTGGTATTCTGCCAGCAGGAATAAAGCGGCAAGAGGCTGAATCGCTGATCTTGCGAAACTCTCTTTCGCCTTTGCGTACGTCCGTTGCAGTGGGTAAGGCAGCAAAGGAGCGCTCTGTATATTCAGTAAAGCGGTCGCAGTCCGCTTTGGTGAAGTTGATGTATGTTACTTTATCAGTCGTTATGAAGTCGGTCGGTCGTTCAACAGAGAGTAAGATGGGTAGGTGGTCTGAAGCTAATGTAAGCATCGGTCGCCAGATGACAAAGTTAATGAGGCCCGCGCTCGTTATGGAGATGTCTGGCGAACTGTGACAGTTACCTGCCACCCTGGTGGGGGCATCTCCATTGACTGTACAGAATGCTGAGTTATCTATTTGGTCTGCAATTGCGTGTCCTCTGCTGTCTGCTGGCAAGTTGGAGTGCCAGAGATCGTGATGTGCGTTGAAGTCGCCTAGGATTAGACGGTTATCGCCCCTTAGCAACGCACTAATGTCGGATGATAATCTCTAAGACAACACGTGACAGGAGGAATATAGATGCTTATGATTTGCAGGTCGGCGTCTCCTGACCGGACTGCTATGCCTTGGCATTCTAAGGTAGAGTCCCTGGGGTCGACGTCAGGCGAAAATAGATTGTATTGTACAGAGTGATGTGTAATGAACGCAAGGCCACCCCCAAGACCGCTGGGACGGTCTTTACGATGTACATTATACCCATCACAAGTTCGTAAGTCCGATCTCGTGTTCAGTTTTGTCTCTTGTATCGCGGCGATTTTGATGTTGTGCGTCTTCATAAAGTCAGTTATCTCCGCGATCTTTCCAGCTAAGCCTTTACAGTTCAGCTGCAGAATTTTGAAGTATGTAGGAGGGGAGACGGGGGACATACTAGGCGTGAGAGACGGATGCGTTTGCCTAGGTGGAGGTAGGCTAAGGCCTAAACTATGTCGCAGTCTGGAGTTGACAGCGCCATGGCCGATAATGTCTGGCGTGGAGGGCGGCTGTGTACTGCAACAGGGGGCTATGAACGAATCCGTCCAAAGGTTGCCGTTTGCGAGGCAACTGTTGCACTTGACCGATGTCGCAGGCGTATACAATCTTTGCCGACAAACGGTGCACGTAGTGAAAGGTGCCAGGAGGAGGTGTACCTGACCCACGTGCAGGCTGGACGCAGGGGGGGGCATTGGGGCAGAGACAGAGGGGACTAACGCTCGGCGATGCTCATATCTGACCTATTCCGGGGGGGATAGGAGTGTTGAGCGGCCGTGTGAGATGGAGACGCTGGTGTGCGTGAGCGACAGTCGGGAGTGGGTGAGGCAGGGATGGCAGCGGTGCTGCCAGTCGTATAGACTGAGCCACTATTGTGACTATTGGAAGTAGTTAGAGGCGGTAAGGGAGTGCCGGAGCGGCAACTACCGCGGGACGTCCTAGGACGTGTACAGGAAGGTGCCTCAAAAGTACTAAAGTAAGTACGGGGTCTGTGGATAGCAGGGTTAAGCCTGAACATCCAGATTTATGTAACCATCTCTTACACTTGGCGCATTGTACCGAATACGACCGTTTAATATAAATTTTCTTCCAGCAAACGCAGCAGATCCAGTCTCTTGGTCCAGGGTTGGGTTCGACCCCAGCCCGTAACAAGAGACAATGGAGCAACCCAGCTGCAAGGGTTTGCTCCGAGGATGACAATTTAAGGGTGGGACGGGACAGATTGGACAGGGTTACACTGAAATAACAGCCCTTGGCCGGGTGAGAAAACCCGGGTCATTCCCGTGCGATAGAACCGGCTGTTGTGGCTGATGTGTTATCTTATTCTTTAGTGAAACTAAATCTCATTGAAAACTTTATTTTTAATTAAAAAAAAAGTCGTACAATTTTTTCCCTACATTTTTGTATGAATATAGCGAAAGTGAGTGTACGGAGTGGTAGTGGGTCGGTATGGACAATTCACCAGCACCAATTTTACCATAAAATAATTTTCACATTCTTATGAAGCCATGACCAAAGTTTCACGTCGATATCTCAAATGGAAGTATTTTTGACCATCATCTGCATAGAAGTCCGACCAGTGTATATCCCGATCTCGGGCTCATGTTGTTAAAATGGCGGACATATAAATTTGTGTTTAATGGCAATGTAGAACCTAAAGGAATTGCGCTCCCTTCTTGGCTATTCGCACTATACACCAGCTGTAAAAAGATATAGCCGACTCCCATCCACGCGCAGCCCCAAGATCAAAGTCCGAAACTTATGTTGACGACATTTTATCTCAACTCAGCCGGGCTCTCAACTCAGCCGGGATCCCTTTAAAAAACATCACTGCAAACCATCCGGACATACTCAAAAACACATTCCTAAGGCGGACCTACTAGAGACCGACTTGTTCGAATTCGAAAAAAGTATGAAAGAGGGGATTTAGTGGTCGCTACTTACTTTGTAGGCGTGGTTACGATGACCATTGAAATATTTTACATATTTCGGTTTTCTAAATTAAGGGCATTTAATTCTCTTTCGGTTTTAAAATATAATTAGTTGAAATATTGATGTAATTATAAAGTAATAAATTATAGAAAAAGTATTTGATGAATTCATTTAAATTGCGTAGTTTTTGCGATATTCGTATTTGACGCGACGACGGTTGCAACGGACTTTCCTTCCGCTATCTTCGTTTTCTTCTCTTGCCTCAAAACAAAGGGATTCGTAAAAATCTCTGTACGGGCTGATTCATTATTATTGTTGCGACTCATCTCATAAGGACGACTCATGTGGACTTATCCGTAACAGTCGGCCTTTCCTTACAAACTTGAACGCCCTCGCTCAACTCGTTGTCATTGAAGCTAATTTTATTAATTATTATTATAATTTTTTCATCTTCTGGTAGTACGCGTTAGTTTGTCAATTGCAAAAACTGAAGTGAAATTATTTCGAGTTCGTGGAGATTGTAGAAGATCTTCAACCACATATCGATCGTGATCAAGACATTTAGTAATTACAAACGGTTCTTTGGAACAAATGTGGCATTGCATGCTTAGCATCAAACCGAAATTTCGAAGCTGTTCCTTTTTCATTGGTCCTTTTTGCTGCCATTTCACGACGATTTATTAACTGCTCTTCACCTAGTGCTTTGTCGTTTGTCTGCAAACTTAGGATAACTCTATTACGTAGAATATCGCGTGGTTTGTACTCGTATCCATACAATATATTATGAGGTGTGCAACCGGTGGTACTAATCGTCATCGTGTTAATGCACCATTGTACACGTGGTATGTTTTCGTCCCATTTCTTTGTCGGCAATAACATGGAAAACATTGTGCGGCTAGTTCGCTCCGCATGACCATTAGCTCTTGGTATTCGAACTGCTGTAAGTAAGTGTTTTATGTAGTTTTCAAAACAATACTTTTCAAAATTCGCGACTCGATAATGCTGAAACTTTGTCTGTCACCACCCGTAATGGCATGCAAACATAACTTCTTGACTCACTTAACGCTTCAATTACATATTTCGTTGATGTAAAAGAATCAACAATTACCAACAAATATTCTTTACCTTTCGTGCTTTTCGGAAATGGGCCCAATTGGTCCATGTGGATAGTTCTAAACGGGATCGGTTCAATGTCGTTGTAGTGGTATTGTATGTCGGCCACCTTTACATTTAAAATAAGCACAATCCACGCAAGACAATATAAACCTTTTTACAAAAATACGCATACGTGAAAAGCACATATATTCTTTTAATCGTTGTAACGTCCAGCTTGTGCATGACAATCTTCTGCAACTTTATATCGCAGTGCTCGTGGCACGACCCAAAGAAATTTTACATCAACTTTTCGTAACAGTTTTTCGTGTTTCAGTATGTACTCTTTATCTTCAACTTTTTTATTCGTTTTAATGTCTTCTACTATCTGTCGTATAATTTCGTGTTGTAGTTGCGCATCCGCTGTCTTAGTTAATGAAACTAAACACGCGCAACTGCTTCTTCTCTCAATACACCAATTACTTCAGGTGAGCGCTACACGCGCAACCCCTATTCCGCTGACCAAGCATCTTTGGTCACGTAGGCAGGCTCAAGCATAGGTTAGCTTGTAGCTCTTAAGATTAAGTTAAGTCAGTCAGTCTAACTCACTCGCGGGAAACTCATGCACATAGCTCAGCTATAATAACCGCGTTTTATAATTATAAGAATAATAATACTGAGTGATGCGAGTTAAACTCACATAGTGCCGCTTAATAAGAGTTCAATGAAAGTTAACTTTAAAGCTCGTGTTTAATTTATATAATCGCTTTATTGGTACGTAAACTCGCCCCTTCAATCGTTCGTGCTTCTTCGCATGGAGATCAGCTTAGAACGCCGACATGCTCCATTTGCTTGCCATTTCGATGTTCTATTTCAATATCGTAGTCTTGAACTCGTAACCACTATCTGGCAATTCGTGGTATAAGTTCTATCTTTTGCATAGTAGTTTTAAGTGCACTACAGTCAGTTTTAACTTCACTTTTCTTGCAGTATATAAAATATTTGAATCGCTCAAAAGACTCGACCACAGCTAGAGTTTCAAGTTCATAACTATAAAACTTTCTCTCATCAGCGCTTGTTGCTCTACTGTAACACGCTATTGGTTTCAAATCATCTTTTTCACACTGCATTAACACATCTGCCAAACCTAATGAGCTTCCATCTATGTGACGCAGACTATACGATATGCTACCAGTACTGGTCGAGATACTAATTTTGCCTTTAGCTGTTCAAATGCGGCTTCTTGTGCCTTTGATCGCTTACATTTTTAGTTTTATCGTAAGAGCTTGCGAAGTGGCTCTGAAATTACAGGGACACATTTCCTAAAATAACCGCTCAACTCTAAAAATCGGCGTATGTCTGCTATTCTAGTCGGTTTTGAAAAATCACTGACTGATTATGTTTTTATTCGACCTGGTAAAATACCTTTTGGAGTCAACTCATGGGCCAGAAATGTTATGGTTTCCTTATGAATTCTCCTTTTTTATATTCAACGGTAAGTTCGCTTTACGTAAAGCTTCTAAAACTCACTTAAGTTTTTCTATCAAATCATCGATCGTTTGACTACCTATTAATATGTCATCCATACAAATAATAAGGTCTTCTTCGTGGACTTGCTCTTGAACTTTTCCCATAAGGCACTGAAAAACTATCGGCTCGTTTTTCAACCCAAACGGCATACGCTTAAATGCATACCAGTACAACTCATCAGGAGTTATAAACGCCGTATATTTTCTACTCTCAGGTGCGATAGGAATTTGATAATATCCACTATTTAAATCGAGTATCGTGAAAAATGTATACTTCTTGTGCAAATTGTTCCTCGATAATCGGAACAGGAAAATTCTCTTTTCCGACAATCAAATTAAAACGACGGTAGTCTACAAAGGGTCTGTCACTGCCATCTTTCTTTTTGACGAATACTATCGGGCTTGCAAATTCTGATGATGATTTCTCTATAATGTCGTTATCTTCAAGGCTCTTTGCGTGACCACCGCTCGCTTTGGCGCTGGTATCCTATATGGTGCTTGCGCAACGACTTTTTTTTGAATTTAAAACAATTTGCATTTTAATTAAGTGTGACTTACCAAGGCCGTTTAATCCGTCTGAAAACACATCCTTGTAAATGCATACCAACTCTTCAAGTGTTGTACGTTGATTATCGTTTTTTAAATTATTCGTTAGCTCGATAAAACATGTATTATCAAGAAATACATTACTACGGCAACGATCAGCTTCGAGCCTCGATTGCCCATTTTGCACTTTAAACAATACATCTTTACGTGATATTATATTTTGACCTAGTACACAATCAGTTTCTAACATATCAATCTTTTTTCCACCAATATTTGCTTCAAGCATACACGTCTCTCGCATCATGAACCTTCCACCGCTTATACTGTTTAAATACGTACGGCAATCTTCACATTTAACATTCAACATATCAGCCGGTGAGATGCGAACTAAACTACATTCACTGCTCGTATCAATTAATGCTTCTAATGCTGTACCATTTACATTAATTTTCTTACCAAAACAATTTCGTTTTGCGACATATTAGCCTTTCGAGCACTATGTGTAGACTATTTACGACCACAATTAACCGATTCCTCAGGTTTATGAACTTTACCACAATCAGTACATCTTACACGGTTGTGCTCTTTCGTACATATACTTATAGCACACAATTTTCTTTGTTTCACCACTACCGGCTTGCTGTCGCGATACACTCTTGACATCCGCTTTATTTTCAATATTTGGCTTAAAATGTGTATGTTTAATACTGCACGTAAAACATTCTTCAATGATTTCTCGCATTCGCTTAGCACTATCGAATCTTTGCGCCGCTATAGCCATTTGTAAATCTGGATGATTCAACCCCCGTCGTGTATACTGAATAATAGCAGATTCACTTAAATTAAAACGTTTGCCCAGAGCGTACACTCTAAAACAATAGTCAGATATACGTTCACCTGTTTTGCGTACAGATTCATGCATTATACGATGCACTTGAGCTTCATCAATCGAAATAAGAAGAATAGTCATTCCAGCATATATGTACGGTAGGCAATTCATCCAGCCACACACGCGCTGCTCCTTTTAGTCTACAACAAACTGCTAGCAAAATACATTTCTCTTCCAACTGATACGCGTTAATAATGCTGCCAATACGCCCAATGAACTGCTCAACTGTTAACGCTTCAAATTCGGGTATCATCTGGCGTTGCTACATTTTGACCACAATTTTCATTCGCACGTTGGTTACTTATACTCGACTGTCCCGCATTCATATCATTTGTCTATTGGATATTTTGCTGAAACATACGTTCGTTTTTATCGTTTGACGTTTTCGTTTTATTTTGATTTTGGCCTTCAAAACTCGTTAATCCGTGGACATTTGTTCTTCGTTTTGCTTCATTTCTACGTTGAGTGAAGCTACTGGTTAATTATTTTATTTATTTAATAGTCAACAAATTTAATAATTCCTACAGACTAAATTCGAAAAGGTACGTAAAGACAGCATGAGGGTACTGTAAAGAAGAAAGTATATATCTGAAGTGCACAATCAGTTAGTTACAGCTTACGAATTAAATGAAGAAATTAATATAACAAATATATGAAGTAAAAATCATACAAATTTAACTTTCTTAACATAGTAGTTTACAAACAGGTATAGGTGTCTAAAAGTATGTTTGTTATATGATAGCTCAGTAAGGAGCCGACGCGTAGTGCCCAGAAGGGGGCGTATGAGCCAGAAAGGACTCTATAGATAATGCCCAGACGGAGGCACGTGAGAATTTGAATCTCATTACATGTGGTTAAATGAGCACCATTAGGCACAGATGTCCCAGCCTTACTACAATCAACATGCACACCCAATGCAACACACCACACACAGAAGGACACACAAAAGAAAGTGTCAAAGCTTTATTTACATTTAACACGCAAGTTTTAAACACTTACAGCGGCCACACGTTCAACTTAACGCGCCTTCGATCGTCAAATAAACGGGCATTACGAATCTAAACTCGTTTGCTTTATTATTCTTCCGGCAGTGAAACTCCTGAACTTACGTAAGTAGCGTTACCCGGGAAGTGATCCCTATGATCTCCAAATCGAATGCCCGTCTGGGAGTACCCTAAGTCCCCTACCCCAAGTGTGTTCATGGTCCATCTTCGCCATTAGGAAAGGCCCTATGGAACATTAGACATTGTGGAAGTGGAAAACACAAAAAAAAAATACAAAAATAAACACAATTATAGTCTTTTTGTTGCAAAATACTAAAATTAAATATATATTAGTTAGGTTAAAACTAAAACAAAAATTGCGCCGAAAACCAGTGTTGGGCAAATTAAAATTGTGAAAACAATTAACAATTAATTAACTTTAATTGCAACTTCTACAATTATCAATTTTTAGGATTAATAATTTATTAAATTAAAATGTTTTATGAATTTAACAATTAAGTTATATTGCGACTAACATGTATGCGATACATGCCAAAAAATTGCTTGACTTCTTTCAAATATTCAATACAAATTATCAGGGGCACAGAATTTTCATGAATCTAAGTATGAACGAAATGAAATAAACAGGCATGTTTGCAATCCACTTTCACTCGGATTTGCTTGCTTTAACCAGCTAATTTATATAGGCTCAACACGCAATTTCACTTGAAAGTAAATTGCAGAACCTGCCTGAAAAACTCAGTTAATACAGTTTTAGGCAAAATAAAAAGACCATAAATGGAAATTTCCAAAATTTCGTTCATATTGATTTGTGTGTAGCTAATAAAGCTAAGCAAAATCAAGATTTGACTCCTCTAGAATCGAAGAAACGTGTCACCTTTTTAAAAGTTAGACTTTTGTTTTCTAAATTTTACTACAGCAAGGATGATTGCTTTCATTAAAAAATACAAAATTTTTAATAATCATAAAGATAATTTATATTTGCGGTCTTAATATTTTAAACATTGGTGTGGTATTCAAACACTGAAAAAATTTGAAGACTTTTTTGTCAGTGAAGTTGATGTTTTTTCGAAAAAAAATATTTTTGCATAGTCAAATATTTCTAAAAATGTAACAGGAGCACAAAACTTACATGTAGGCTATTTCGAAAAAAAAAAATGCAAAATCAAATTTTCGCCACAAACTTGTGTGTACATATAGGGGGAAGTAAGGGGGACGACTACCTCTCCTCGAATCAACTTACTGTTACATTAAAAGTAACTAGAGTAGATCGTTTTTCTTGAAAATAATAGGTGTTGTTGTACTTTTGTATAGTTAGTAATAATATTGATCTTCCAGTAGTCAAACAGCTTATAAAATACGCACGGACTTGGACAAAGATAATGCTAGATGGACTTTATATAAAACGTTGTTCAAGACCCGAGGCAGGTAGCCTTAAAATACTTCAAAAGTTTTTCTTTGCAAAGGCAGTTTCAGCATTGCCTTTATGAACATCTTCTCAGCAAAAAGGCTAGATATAGGTAGGTGCCGCTCGGATTAGGAAAAAAAATTTAAATAAGTCCTACAATTTTATAGCAAAACCTAAAGAAAGTCGGCCACAAACCCCTCGAAGAGTTATCAAGATATGATGCTTTTACCTCTCATTAAAACCAAACGTGCGCTATAATTAAGTTTTTAAAAATTAAAAAAAAAAATTTGAAACTTTTTTACGGGGCGCTACTGGATTTTTTGTTTTGTCAATGTTACTAGATATATTTTTTTTATATTTCAGCCCTGCGGTGTTTGCTGTTTGAAAGATACTGTCAAATCAAAAGTATCACATATACACTACAAAAAATAATTATAAGGCCAAATATTTTTTTGTAAAAAATTTATTAATTTTAAATTTTTGTATAGATTTAATAATTGATAACAATTAACATCTAACAAATACATCAAAATTAAAAAAAAATATTCTGAGCGATACATTGACGGCTACAATAAATTATGTGTTAGCATATTAAAGCAATATTACGTAACTTTAGAGACCCTGTATTCCAGTTTGCTGGCTTAAGGCAAGAACCCTATAAGTAAATGAATAAATAAAATAAAATTTAAAACAATCAGTTGTTTATACATACCATTATTGATAAAAAGACTTATTATCATTTCTGCAGGTTGAATTAACAGGGTTGCATATGTGCAGTAATTATATAAATGTAAGGGTTGCTTGTAGTATTTGAGTGGCTCATTCGCGAGGACATACAATAATTTAAGTTACATTTTAGCACCACTCTCTTTTCAAACACATTGTCAGACAACTTATGGCTCTTTGGAAGATTTGTCATTGGTGCAGAGGGGTATTATATTTTATAAAATTTTTTTTATCTCCGGGTACTTGTTAAGGACAAAAAAGTGTAGCATTAAATGTTCGGCTTTAGTTGTTGGTATATCGATTGCCCGACTAATGCCTATTCCTGAAATGCCTATTCTGAATCAGAGTCAATATTGGAGTCCAATTTAAAAAAAGTATTTTCAGGTATTTTGGTTTTTCTTGGCAGTGCTCCTTCTTCGATTTCATTTGCTTTTAATTCTTTGGAAATGCAGTTTTTGAACACCTTTAAAATTTTGGTGCGATTTAGGAGATCCACGCATGTCAGCCACTTATTTTTGAACCACAGATATGACAAAGCAGCAATAGCAGCATTTTCCGCCTCAGGAGTACTGAGATCAAAGATATTTTTAAATCTTTTCTCAATGCTTTCTTCGTAAGATTTAATTAGCCGCCAGCAAAAAGAGAAATTGTTTTTCTTTTGAATTTTTTGAATTTGTTTTCTTAATGCTAAAAGGCACGGTAGTACTAATCCATAATAAGCATTTGCTTAGCTCTGCATAATGTCGAGAGCTTCTACTACTGGTGCAGTGCAAGTCAAGTACTCTTTAAGGTACACAAATTCAATTTCTTTGATTGCACCCTTTATGTTTAAATATCTATGTAAAATAAGTTTTTTCCCCTAAGTTCGTAAATTTGTTGAAGTGCATCAAATAACCTATTCCACCTAGTCTCACCAGGTCGGTACAACGTGTGATTAAGAACATCTTTAATTATTTCGGCACTTTTTGGTCTTCCTGCCATCTCCCACAGGGCATTGCACTTGCTTATAAGCCCTGCATGCATTTCCGATAATGGGGTGCCTTGCTGGCTAAGTAGTTTGTTAGCATCTGTAGTTGCGCAAAGGCTTAAAGTATGCGCATTTGCTTAATGTAATGCATTTCAGCATCGTCATATGTTATTTGTTCGTCTTCTATCTCTGATTCTGAAAAGAGTTCATTTGGCTGAGACTCTTTCAAAACGTCACCGACAATATTCAAGTTACTTAATTTTACACCAAACATTTTGAAGGCTTTCACGAAATTGCTGCCGTTGTCGGTAACCGATGCAACAATCTTACTCGAATTGAGGTCAAAGTCTTTGTGAATTCTTTTGATCAACTCGGACAGCCGATCATAGCTATGCACTCCATTAAATCTTTGACAAGCTAATGCCACAGAGACTCTACCTAATTCACATGCGGTGCAATGAGCTGTGACTCCCAGCAAACTTCTCTTTTTGGATGACCAAATATTTATAGTTGTGCACACATGATCAGTATTTTTTAAATCAAACTTACTTTTTGTAATTTCGGTTTCGTACGACGACCTAGAGTACGACGGATCATTAGCGTTAATCCCATTTATGAAATTTCTAAGTCCGAAAATATTTTTTTTAAATATATGTCTTCGACTGAAATTAATGGAACCATAAAATGAATGAATTATTTAACTACATTTGCATCGAATTTCTCCTGTGTTATTTTCTCGTAATTTGATTTTTTCAAACACGGCTTGGGTTTTGAGTTAGTGGTTGAGTTTTTTACGTTTTTTACGCTGCTTCTCATTTTTTTGGCGTACGATTTATACTCCTCAACGCATCTCTCACCATGTTTACGTTTCAAGTGGCCCAAAAAATTGATGTGCAGTTATTATAACCTTTAACCTTTGTTATAGTTTCAACCGGGCACTTCAGACAAGCCGCGGTGATGTTATTGCCCTTAGGCTCTTCAGCCGGTGGCTTAAATAACGTTCCATCCAGCAAGAAAAGTCGCTCTGCGGAAGATGAGAAGCACTCAGATCGTTCGTTTATTATTAAATCTAATGACTATGTGACCGATATATCCTCCATTGATACAACTAGCGAAGGTATTATGTGAATATTTTTGTAAACTAACCAAAAAAAACACAAGTAAATTCAGATGATGCTATACCGTTTATTCACAAACTGACTCGTTTGTAAAATGTTTGATTATACATAAACCAAGGCACACTAAATTTAACAGAAAGAGTTACAACAAGTATGAAAAGTACAAAGTTAATTAACTAAAAAAAAAAATTGTGAAAATGGCACATTTGAGAAAATTACACCGCAGTGTCCAAGAAAGGGTCTGATGAGGAGCTAGTGACTTTGAAACCTGTTATCCCAACCATCGATGTGCATGGTGTTGAATTACCTTTCATGCACATGAAACGGTATTATAACACATAAGTTTCAGTTGTCGCTGATCACTCAATTGAACAAGTCGTAAATCCAGTGCATACGGTTTGCTTAAAATCGCTGTGCTTACTAAACAACAACAAATATAGACAATACAAACCAGTTTTGTAACAAACAAATAAACCCACAAAAGACAAATAAAAAACACGTGCAAATGAAAACAAAAACAAATCCATATAACCAAATAAAAGGTTATTAAAATGTTAGATCCCCCGATATATGGAGGAAACATCCTCCTAATATAAATAACGGAAGTTTTCTTATTATCGCGAGAACAGACAATGAAACATTAACAAATGTATCGCCTTTTCTTATTAAGAAAACCATAGACTCAATCTGCGGAGGTGAAGTTACTAAGCCCACAGAGCAGCGCGACGGCACTTTATTAATAAAAACAAAAAACACTCATCAAACAAACCAACTATTAAAAACGTCATCCATACTCATCAACCCAACAACATCTGTTCCAACAAAAACCACTCAGCTATTCACAGATCCATCAACTCCTGCACACAACTCCAATTGCCATTCACACCAAAAAAATTTGTTCAAGATAAATTCCCACCCTGGGTGCCTCAAAATACCACAATAGACTTTAGCTTAACCAAATTTCAAAAACAAAACACCCCATCCGAAATATACACAAAAGAATTCCTGTACCTCAAACATAAGTATCCCAAACACAATTTTATCTACACAGACGGTTCCCAATAGCATGGCATAACAGGATACGCTATTACAACCGAAACCCCTTCTATAATTCCTCACTATTCAAAAGTTTTCTCAGCCGAGATCATAGCAATACATGAAGCTATAAAGCTAACAAACCAAAAACAGGCAAATTTTGCATATGCAGTGACTCCCTATCATCCCTTCAAACCATAGCAAACATATCCAACACCTCTCATTACGCCACTGCGATAAGATGCCTATTGAGAAACCATCTCTCCAAAATAAAACTCATCTGGATACCAAGTCACGTGGGAATAAGTGGCAATGAGTTAGCCCATAAAACTGCAAAACAAACTATAACATCTCCTCTTACCTGTACACCAAACATAAATCACAACGACATCACTCAATTTATCAACAACACCCTTACCAACAACCTCCTTCATGTTTTCGAAAACACATCTAGTTGGTACCAACGTATAAACCAAAACAAAACCACCTCAATCGAAATCTTTGGCAAAATAAACCAATTCACCAGGTACGAACAAACCAAACTTATCAGAATCAGAATAGGCCACACCTACCTCACACATCAACACTTTTTCAACATAACAACAAATTCAGTATGTTCACTCTGCAACCAAAATACCCCAATAACTCTAGAACACATTCTAATCAACTGCAAACACCTCAAACCTCACCGCCAGCTCACCTTCGGGAATGACAATCCTATCACCCTCCTATCCGACCCTTCCCCACAAAACCTACAAAAAATACTAAATTTCGTCAAAACCTCCAACCTTCTACACCTCATATAATTTAGTAGTTATAAACGTAGCAATAAATACAAAATCCAAACTACATATACTCCGATCAAGCCAAAAAAAAAAAAAATAAAATAAGAACAAACAAATACGAAACAAAATACAATACATATGTAAATACAATTTAAAAAAAAAAATGTAAATACATTATCAAATTTTTTCAGCTGTAAGGCCTAGTTGCCACGGCTAATTGTTAGATTTAAGTTTTACACTTAAGTACCTAACTTGTAAATAAATAAATAAACACATTAGTTTGTGGCAAAAATTTGATTTTGAAATTTTTTTTTTCGTAATAGCCTACATGTAAGTTTTGTGTTCTTGTTACATTTTAGAAATATTTGACTACACAAGAAGATTTTTTTTTCGAAAAACATCAACTTCACTGACAAAAACGTCATCAACTTTTTCAATGTTTGAATACTACACCAATGTTTCAACTATTAAGACCGAAACTCAAAATTGTATCTATATTTTTTTAAATGTAAGCCGGACTCCAAAATGGATTGAACAACTTTAAAATAAAGGTGGATTACTCTACCCCACTTAGATCTTGCTTTTGAATTATGTAAGCAGAATTTCTTTACATAATAATCACCGTCAAGTGCAGTATAATTTATCAGGGTTGAAGAAATCAGGGCGGATACCACATTCGAAGTAAAAACAGAGCTGTTGAGATATTTTAATTACACCATTAAGGGTACAGTCTTTTGACTGTTTTTCACTATAGTTTTTATGTAGTCATAAATCACATTATTCTTAATAGCTATATAAGCTCTCATCACAAATTTATATCACAGAATTTAGAACTTTCCGTTTATGGTCTTTATATATTGCCTAAAACTGTATTAGCTCACTTTTCATTTAAGTTGTTTTATATTTACTTACATAGAATTCCTGTGCTCCTGATATATTGAATTCAATATTTGAAAGAAATCAGACAAGAAACTTATAAAAAAATGGTCAATGATGATGGTCAATTATATCTACATTAATTGCTTCATAATACACTTAAAAAATTAATTATAATTTTTTTTAATTGATATTTATTTAATTGTAAATAACTTAATTGTAGCAAGCAATTTAAATTTCAATTGCAATTAATTTTAACTCAATTGATTTAATTGCAATTGATTTAATTGTAATTAATTTCTTAATGAATTAAGTAATCAATTAAAATTTTAATTGATTAACGCCCAGCACTGCCAAAAACCAATAAAAATCGCGAAAGTGGAGGTAAAAAATATATGCGGCGAAACAAAAAACTAAAAAGTCCATATATACATTAGGGTGACACAAAAAATTTGAACAAAAAGAAATAAAACCTTCTAAACTAGATTCGAATAAATTACATCGTGCGGTCGTAAAACAAAATCAACAACATCAAAATCAACTTTACACATCAACATAATAGTCAAGAGAACCAGCAATGACGAATTAAAATAGGAAGGCAAACGGGATCGTTGAGAGACTGTCAGCGAGAGACTCCAACATCGAAAGGAAATTTATTCCAAAAAAAAAAACCACACCACCCCCCTAAAAAGAATCAACAAAATTGCAGTGAGTTGTATCGTTTTCTATTTATCTATTTAACTACCTATCTATGATAATACGGAATTACCCACCAAAACCATATATTGGATTTGTTTGCGTAGGTATACGAGTATATTTTCTGTAGAAAAATCCCAAAGAAACCCCGTAGCAACTAAATTACTATATTGAAATTATACATATTTACATACTTTCATACCGACATAAAATATTCCCCGTTAAAAAATATTCCTTTTTTGCTTATTTCATCCTGTTGTCAAGCTCAAATTAAACTATAACCATAAATACAAGTGCAGTTGCACGTGCTGCCCCTCTGCTCGCAACCCCTGTATATGTATAAGTCTAGTACAAAGAATAAGCAAGCGAAAGTCGAAAGTTTCGGCAGAACGCTATTTGTGCCTACCAACAAACTACAATGGCAACCAAGTCACTTATTACCATATTAAAACATACATTTGCTAACGCACCTTGCTTGTCTCCCAAAAAATTAGCATACCTTTATACGTATTCATATACCTACAAACATATAGGCAGCGACAAAGCTGCAGTCTAGCATCCCAGTATAGGAACAAAGCATTAAACATAAAAGTAAAGAAAATAAAGTTCCTTGCTCCCACAATTAGCGAACTTGAGCAAAACATTAAACGAAAACAATCCATTTTTAACAGGCAAAGGAATAGCCACACATACAAACGTGTATACAGCCACCCTCCCCCTGTAAACAAACTTACATAAATATACATAGTTAGCATAATAAAAATTGTTTTGTCTGGAAAGGTTGAGCATAAAAACAGAAAATATCAAATTAAATACCAAACATTTTGTTCCAACAAAATATATTGTACTCGTATTCGCTCTTACCCTACCAACCATGGCTATCCAGTTTTTATCAATTTCTTATCGATTTGAAAAACCATCTCTATTTTTTTCTCCTTTATACCAACACCAACGCATGTTTTTGGGATATTTTTCAGGGTTGTAAAAAAATTTAATGAGTGCGAATGAGACAGTAAGATGCTCATTACTCAACTGAAAAGAAAATTTACTTTCGGTGACATTTGAAGAGGAAATTCGAAATTCGCGTGAATTTTTGGAAAAATGAAAATAAATAAAAACAAATAAATTCGTTCTTGGAAGAATATTTAATCTGGTAAGTATCAATCAAGATCAAGAAAATGTTATAGTGTCACCGCAATATACAAATGTACATGCGCTTGTGCATTTGTTGATTATGGTTTTGGCCAAAGTGTGTTTAGTGTACCTGACCAAGATCAGGATATATTTATGGTGTCACCACAATATACAAATGTACATGCGCATGTACATTTGTTGATTATAGTTGTGGCCAAAGTGAGTTTAGTTTAGTGTACCTGGCCAAGATCAGAATATATTTATGGTGTCACCACAATAAACAAATGTACATGCGCATGTACATTTGTTGATTATAGTTGTGGCCAAAGTGTGTTTAGTTTAGTGTACCTGACCAAGATCAGGGGTAAATTATGGTGTCACCATAATATGCAATTGTACAAGCGCTTATACATTTGTTTGCTATTGCTGTAGCCAAAGTGAGTTCAGTGTAGTGGACCTGGCCAAGATCAGGAAAATGTTATAGTGTCACCATAATATACAAATGTTCATGCGCTTGTGCATTTGTTGATTATGGTTTTGGCCAAGGCGGTCATTAAAAAATAGGGAACACATAATTGATAAGAATATGGTAATTGTTTCCTTTAGGAGACAACTGCTAAAACACGTCCAAAAATATCGGCAGAGGCATCAAACAACGCGTTTTGACCTCGGTAACAATAATCTGGAAGCGGATTTTAAATTTTTTGTTCAGTGAAAAGTTATTTGCAAAAATTACCCAGGTCCGATCCCAAATAGGGGGCTTGATCCAAGGTATTTATGTGCAGACCACCTTTGTGCGTAGGCGGCCTTCGGCCGCGCTTTAAAAAAATAACCCTTAGCCGGTCCAACACCGGCTACGCGGTCCACAGTATTTCTGCGCAGAACACACTTTTTGCACTTTTCGGTACACCCTAATCTGTGATTACAACAACCACATGAAAATGACAGAAAATTTTCAACTTTGGTTGCAAATATCTCCTCATTGCAACAAAAACTGGAAAATCCGCTTTCGGATTATTGTTACCGAGGTCAAACGCGTCTTTTGATATCTTTCCCGATAACTTCGGATGTGTTCTCCCAAAGAAAACAATTACCCAAGTTTTTACTTAACTTATGGACAAACTAATAATATTCTTGGTAATTGTTTCCTTTAGGAGACAACTGCTAAAACACGTCGGAAACTATCGGGAAAAGTATCAAAAGACGCGTTTTGACCTCGGTAACAATAATCCGGAAGCGGATTTTCGAGTTTTTGTTGCAATGAGGAGATATTTGCAACCAAAGTTGAAAATTTTCTGTCATTTTCATGTGGTTGTTGTAATCACAGATTAGGGTGTACCGAAAAGTGCAAAAAGTGTGTTCTGCGCAGAAATACTGTGGACCGCGTAGCCGGTGTTGGACCGGCTAAGGGTTATTTTTTTAAAGCGCGGCCGAAGGCCGCCTACGCACAAAGGTGTTCTGCACATAAATACCTTGGATCAAGCCCCCTATTTGGGATCGGACCTGGGTAATTTTTGCGAATAACTTTTCACTGAAACAAAAAATGTAAAATCCGCTTCCAGATTATTGTTACCGAGGTCAAAACGCGTCTTTTGATACCCCTCCCGACATTTTTGGGCGTGTTTTAGCAGTTGTCACTTAAAGGAAACAATTGCCAAAACTTGTAAAGAAAGCGCTGTCTTCGGCTGTGTCGAAGGCTTTATACCTTTCATGAATATGCATCACGGTTTTAAGTGTTCAGTCCTTATGTACGATGATGCAAACTTAAGCAATTTGTTTTAACCTTGTTAAGTAAATGATATCTAGCCAAATCCCAAATTGCCGGAACAATCGTTTGTTTGTAGGGAGTGTTGGGCAAATTGTAATTGTTAAAACAATTTATAATTAAAAAATTAACAATTAATTGTTAGTTGCAACTTCTAAAATTAACAATTTTGAATCTACAATTAACTTAATCTAAGGAATTGATTTAATTGCAGCTAATGTCTTAATTAATTAATAAGTCAATTAAAAATTTAATTATTTAACGGCCAGCACCCCGAGTAAACATAAGTTCAAATATATGTAATGAAACACGATTTTAATTTCAGATACTGGCCCAAGGCGTATTACTGAGAGAGTGTAAGGTGCTGCTTTTCATATTTTTACTTAGAGTGATTAATTAATTATTTATTCGTATTTTACAGGTATCCATTCTTTGGAAACGCGAAGCCGGCGAATATTTGTATTTAAAAATATGTCTTGTAAATATTAATATGTGTAGTATTAATTTATTGTGAATTTTGTAAACATATATGTGTAGTAAGAAAAAAATCCATGGACTTTTTTTAAGTGTAAGAAAGATAAGTTTTTTCTGTAAAAATAACTTAAAATTCAATAGTTGTTTAGCATCAAAAGAAAGGTTATTTAATTACCTTTCATTTGATGCTAATTGCGTTAAAATCGCAAAATAATTGATTGTAAATTTTGTGAATTTTGTAAACATATATGTGTAGTAAGAAAAAAATCCATGGACTTTTTTTAAGTGTAAGAAAGATAAGTTTTTTCTGTAAAAATAACTTAAAATTCAATAGCTGTTTAGCATCAAAAGAAAGGTTATTAAATTACCTTTCATTTGATGCTAATTGCGTTAAAATCGCAAAATAATTGATTGTAAATTTTGTGAATTTTGTAAACATATATGTGTAGTAAGAAATAAATCCATGGACTTTTTTTAAGTGTAAGAAAGATAAGTTTTTTCTGTAAAAATAACTTAAAATTCAATAGTTGTTTAGCATCAAAAGAAAGGTTATTAAATTACCTTTCATTTGGTGCTAATTGCGTTAAAATCGCAAAATAATTGATTGTAAATTTTGTGAATTTTGTAGACATATATGTGTAGTAAGAAAAAAATCCAAGGAATTTTTTTAAGTGTAACAAAGATAAGTTTCTTCTGTAAAAATAACTTAAAATTCAATAGCTGTTTAGCATCAAAAGAAAGGTTCTTAAATTACCTTTCATTTGATGCTAATTGCGTTAAAATCGCAAAATAACTGATTGTAAATTTTGTGAATTTTGTAAACATATATGTGTAGTAAGAAAAAAATCCATGGACTTTTTTTAAGTGTAAGAAAGATAAGTTTTTTCTGTAAAAATAACTTAAAATTCAATAGTTGTTTAGCATCAAAAGAAAGGTTATTAAATTACCTTTCATTTGATGCTAATTGCGTTAAAATCGCAAAATAATTGATTGTAAATTTTGTGAATTTTGTAAACATATATGTGTAGTAAGAAAAAAATCCATGGACTTTTTTTAAGTGTAAGAAAGATAAGTTTTTTCTGTAAGAATAACTTAAAACTCAATAGTTGTTTAGCATCAAAAGAAAGGTTATTAAATTACCTTTCATTTGATGCTAATTGCGTTAAAATCGCAAAATAATTGATTGTAAATTTTGTGAATTTTGTAAACATATATGTGTAGTAAGAAAAAAATCCATGGACTTTTTTTAAGTGTAAGAAAGATACGTTTTTTCTGTAAAAATAACTTAAAATTCAATAGCTGTTTAGCATCAAAAGAAAGGGTTTTAAATTACCTTTCATTTGATGCTAATTGCGTTAAAATCGCAAAATAATTGATTGTAAATTTTGTGAATTTTGTAAACATATATGTGTGGTAAGAAAACAATCCATGGACTTTTTTTAAAGTGTAAGAAAGATAAAATTTTCCTGTACATATAACTTAAAAATCAATCGTTGTTTAGCATCAAAAGAAACGTTATTAAATTACCTTTCATTTGATGCTAATTGCGTTAAAATCGCTTAATAATGTATTGTAAATATTTTCAATTTTGTAAACACATATATGTGATCAGAACGAATGTCATGTATTTTGCAAATTTCAATAAAAATAACTAATTTTGTATTTATTTACATATAATAACTTTTAAAAAATTGTATATCGTTTTTTTTTCAAATATGTATCCTTATTTTGATTAAACAGATTTAAAAACCGAAGTTGTCTTGAATTATTTGGATATTTATTTCTGAATTTAGGCGATTTTTTGGGCTTTTTGCCTTTTTCTTTGGGTATTTTTTGGGTATACCATGTTTCAGATCTGGCAACCCTGCGAAAATTGCAACCCTTTGTTTTGGGAAATTTTCTTACTTAGAACGGCGTAGATATATTTTTTCTTACGGCGTTTATGAATGTGTGCGAGGGTGATGCAAGGTCACACGTACAGGAAATGTACATGGGGAAAGTGGATAATATCTGCACGCCGCCCATACAAAACTATCCATTTTTTTATCTTCATTTGTGGATAGCGCGACCTATGTTTTATCCACTTTTTTATCTGCGTATGGTTGGTAGGGTAGTTCATTACTTACATCAATAACGCATTGGGAAAATACAGTAGTGCGCAAAATAAAAGCACCATATATATAAAAACTCGATCACTTCCCCCTAAAACAAAATAAAGCAAATATCGATAACTTTAGTATATTGTGAAATATTTCAAAATACACATATTTACGGCTTATAAATAAACCGATCAGCTTAATATGTTACTGCCAACTAAAGCTCCTACCGCACTCCCGAAAGTAGAAGACCCCCAAAATATCCATAAAGAACTCAACTCAGGCATTTACCTCAAGGTGCCGGCTTGTGATACAGAGGTGCTTCACGGAGGCTACGAACAATGGCCGTCCTTTCGAGACATGTTCACTGCCGTGAACCTATCCCCTCCGAAGTTATCACAAGCGCAAAAATTTAACCATCTCAGGCACAAAACAAAAGGCTAGGCAGGCACTATAGGCAAGCAGTTCGCACTAAGCGACGATAATTTCAATCTGGCTTGGGAAGCTCTCAAAGAGAGGTATGAAAACACACGAGCACTGGTATATAAACAAGTAGCGATTTTAATGAGTTTGCCAAAAACTCAAAAAGAAACAACTGAAGAATTTACTAAGCTTCAATCCACCGTAAGCAACTGCCTATCAGTCTTATCCTCCCGGAATATCCCTACCGATAACTGGGACCCCATTCTTGTACACATAACTGGAACAATCCCTCACTTCCCGAAAAAAATGCCCTACATGGCAGCAAATGAACGACTTCCTAACTACCCAGTACGAAATCGCAGAGAGGGTAGATACAAAAGCATCTCAACAAAATGCATTTCATAAAAGCTTCGCAAAACCCCAAGGCAGCAATCGGAATCCCAATAATCGGAGCTACAATCGATAGCAAACATATAAATCTGAAAACAGATATAGGTCGTGCGAATCGTGCGGAGGTGGTCAAGCCATAAGATGTCGCTAAATGATAGATACAATTGAGTGAAAAACAAAAATATATGCATCAACTGTCTTTTACGTTCCCCCATTTTGAAAGATTGTGACAGTAATTTTAACTATGTGTACTTTCAAAGAAGGCATCACTCAATGCTTCACATCAATAACAATACAAATACCCCCAAAATAGTTCTCACCCCAGAAAAACAGCAAGTCTACTTGCAACAGCTAGACCTGACAACACCGAAGCGCAAAATACCGAAATGCCAACGCATAAAAGGGGTACCGATGCAGCATTCTCCTCACATGCATCGAACATACAAGCTCTTCATTCGAATAATGAGAGCAAAATGCTATTGCCCACTGCCATTGTCTCCATCGAACACCGAGTAGAACTATTCAAACTAAGAGCTCTGATCGATCAAGGCTCACAAAGATCATTCATCTCTTCCAAAGTACAAACCCGTTTGAGACTCCCTACTCAAACCTCAAACTTCGAAATTTCAGGAATAGCCGAAAGAGGTGTACAAAACTCTAACAAAATTTGCTCACTAACCCTGGTTTCCCCCGAAGCGGATATTGGAATACAAGCACAAGCCATTGTATTACCGCAACTCACCAATATGCTCCCCAACAACAAAATGAACAACAAAGATAGAACCCAATATGCGCATCTGAAGCTGGCAGACCCTAACTGTCATACCCCCGCTCAAATATATATACTCTTAGGCAGCGACCTCATACCCCAGATAATGCTAGATGGTATTGAAAAAATATCAAATTCATTGTTAGCCCAAAACACCATCTTTGGATGGATCCTGAGTGATCAGGTGACGGAACAAATATCCGCCTTCCCAACCGAAGTTGAAGATATATCAAAAGAATATCTTAACTGCCAGGTTAAAAAAATTTTGGGAGTTGGAAGAACTTCCCCCTCTACAAGAAGACTACTACTCAGCCACAACAACGCGTGCAGAAAACGGTCGATACATCGAACGACTCCCCTTCAAGCCCGAATTCCCGACACTCTCGCCTTAGGTCGCTCACGAACCGCTGCGTTTCAGCAGTTTTTAAGTATGGAAAACAACCTACTCTAAAGAGATTAATTAAAATCAGCATAGGATGGTGTCCTGGTGTCCAGAAAAATTCTGTTGCATAAAGACGACCAAGATAACCAGCGTATAATATTTCACAATTCCCCGAACAGTCAAATACTCGACCATAAGCTAAAAACGGTAACACTCGACGTAAATTACCCCCGTTTTTATCCATTCGAACGCTGCACGAACTAGCGGATTAAATTAAATATAAATTACCCAAGGCAACTCCGGTGCTAAAAAACACACAATCTCGTACGTAGACGACATCCTGTTGAAAAGCCACAGCCTATCACTCGCAGGCGAATCATTATCCCAAGTGATAAAAGACCTTAGCTCAGCATGGTTCCCCCTAAAAAAGATGACCTTCAATCATCTAGACATACTTAAGGATATAGATCCAAACCAGGTACTGTACTAAAATTTCCTAGTATTTGAAAGAGAGCACAACTTAAACTCTGGGCATTCAATGGAATGTGATCACATATAAGTTCTCATACACCCTTTAGTCGAAATCTGTGATGTCTGTCGTCTATGGGAAAGCTATTCGACCCCGCAGGATGGCTTACACCAATAATGATACAAGCTAAAATGCTCATATAAGAATTGTGGCTAGGCGGAACCGATTGGGACGAGTCAGTGAAACCACTCCACTTGGCGAAATTATCCCATTTCGCTAATAATCTAAACTCTATCTCCGAGATACAGATACCTCGATGGGTCAACTTATCCCCCGACCATCAAGCCGAAATACATAGCTTGCGCGACGCCTCGGAAAAGGTATATTGCGCAGCGATATATGTGCACTCCCAACTCCATTGCAAAACAGCGAGTCAATTGTTAGTCGCAAAGGGCACGGTTGCTCCTTTTAAAACCGTAAGCCTGCCTCGGCTTGAGGTATGTCGCGCACTTCTCTTAGCCAAGTTAGCCGCAACCGTGCAAACCCACTTGAGTCTCCACGAGCAACCACTATATTCATGTCCTGCCTCGGAAATCGTCCCAGCCTTTTAGACAAACCACCCCACATACGTTTCCAATCGCACTGCCAAAGTCCTAGATCTGGTTGGGGCTGCCACTTGGCGGCATGTAGCCAGTGCCGACAATCCTGCAGATCTTGGCACTAGAGGTTGCAACCCATTGCAACTAGCCACTACTAATCTTTGGTGGAACGGCCACAGCTGGTTAACAGAATCATCGGAATTCTGGCCACACTCTCATACCTCCTGAAAGCCGGAAAATCAAAAGCTTTCACGTGGCTCTGGATGAAACTGACATTCTTGAACGGTTTTCATCGTTCCCTCTAGCAATTGGAGTAGTTGCGTATGTGTTTCAGTTTATACAACGCCTCAAAAATAAGGTAAACAAAATTATGAATCCCCCGAATGCTACCTTGGGTCACGAGAGCCTACAGAAAGCAAAGGTATTCCTCATTGTGGCCACTCAGTCACGCTACTTCAGCCGTGAACTTAAATGCTTAAAACTTCCAAGCCCATTGATAAAAAGAGCTCACTCCTAGACCTCAATCCGTTCTTGGACACGAAAGGCCTACTTCGAGCCAATGACCGACTCGCCAACTCAACTCTAAGCTATAACGAAAGGCATCCCATAATAGTTCCAGAGAAGTATCCATTCGCTTCTTTATACTTAAGTTTCCTCCATCTCTCAATGCTACACGCCAAACAACGTCTGATGCAACAAATGATCCTAGTTCCTGGTCGGAACTAAAAGTGCAACTGACCGACAATTTGTCAAATTCGTGGAAAAAATCTCACCTGAAATCATCGCAAAATACGCACCCCAAGGCATTGGTTGGCAATTCATCCCTCGTAGCCCCCCTCACATAGGTGGCTTATGGGAATCAGCAGTAAAGAGAGAAAAAAATTGCTGGAGCTCACAAATTCAGTTTCGAGGAGTTTACCTCGTTACTTCAACTCACGGCCGCTCTCTACGCTCTTGTAAGTAGCCTCCAATTTTACAGCCCTTACACCCGGGCATTTCCTTACTGGAGCACAGCTTCTGGCCCTCCCTGAGCCAAGTGTTGACTCCCTTTCCCTGCTAAATCGATGGGAAAGAATGAAAACTATACATCACGAATTCAGCCGCCGGTGAAAGGAGGAATATCTCAAAGACCTCCATAAACGATACCGGCGGAAAGACACACTGAAGGCCCCAAGCATTGGAGAGTGCGTCCTGATAACCGACGAATGTCTCCCTCCAACTGAATGGCGACTCCATTATCCATCATGGCTCCGACGGTCATATTAGCGTCGTAGACCTCCGTACACAGAACGGCAGCCTGACTCGACCGCTCGTGAAGCTATGTTTTTTACTGACTGCCCCCACTAAGGAACAATAAAATCAAGTCTCCAAGTCGCGAAATTAACAATAAAACGATAGACTGCCTAAAATGCCGCTCACTTAGTTAACTAGTTGGCGATCTTTTACAAGCAACCGCTTAGAAAACACGAACTCTCTTTTTCTGGACACCGAGATGGTGACGGCCTCCCAATCCAACTCCGCTCTACCTGGCGGTGCAAGCGGGCGAACAGCCTAGTCACCAGTCCCACTTGGCGACTTCAGTGGCAACACCATGCAAGCGTGGTTCCAGGACCGCAGTAGCTTCACCGGAACTGCCAATCTCGGTACATCCGATCGCCCAACCAACGCGCAGTACAGCGCACTCCCCTGCGATGTGGGCTTTGTAGTCGCCCGCATGGCATCCGCCTATGTCCAATCTTTAGGGGCATGCCGCAACGCCGACCAGTGGCTGCAGCGCATGGACACGGCCTTAATTGTCTTGCGCAAACGCACGTCACGGTAGAATGTATCTTCGGAAACGTGTGCCAAATCTGCTACCAAGCACACCACACCTTGTTGCACTGTCCGAAACGACCGCCGCCGATAGCCCCTAAACCCGAGAGCACAACAGCGCGTCATACATCAGCCGACTACAGCCATCTCAAAACGTCGACGCCCACCCATCGCTATTCCACAGCAACACCAACACTATCGTCGATCTCGGCCACTCATGCATCACAAGTGGTCTCAACGCCGTTCGCATCAACGGCGCCCATCCCGCCTTAGCAGTGTCGTCGAGACAACTACAGAGCTTGCTAGAATAAGTATTCGCCTAGCTTTGCTAAAATCTGTGTACATAGATGACATCCAAGTTGTATTTGAAGCCGCTAGAAACATGAGTGGCGAGTTCTAACAAATTTACCCATGCAGATACTATGCTGAGATGGATCGGTAGCAGATGAAACTAAAAACGACTATTTATTTGTAATAATAGATTCAAATAGCTTGGGTATGACGCTAAGCTTAGCAATGCGGTAGAGCAGTACAATATATGACTCCTTCCAAATTCTAGGAAATGTACCCTGACTCAAAGTCGCGTTACGTATGTTTGTTAGAGGTATGCAGAGAAAATCCGCACAACTTTTCAGGACAATTGTAGGGGTCCCATCAGGACCACCAAAGTCAAAAGTTTTAAGACTTTCTAGATGTGAAAAAACATCACTAGCCGATATTGTCGGAAGTTTAAAATCCAATAATGGCAACGCGAGTGGGTAAGTGGGTGGTTCCGAAATGGACTTAGCAGAACAAGCATAGTTAGATTTAAAAAAGCCTACAAACATATCGGCAATACAGGCATCATCATTTGACATCAACTCGTTGTAGTTCATTAAGGATGGGAATTCCTTAACCCTACGTTTTGAGTTAACGAAATCGAAATTAGGGTTGCTAGAAATTTGAACCTTTATTCTGGTGATGTCATTCTTGGAACAGTTTTTGTTACAAAGGTTACATTTATACCGAAAAATGGAATAAACACCATAGTCCGTTGTGGAACAAGTTCTTTTATATTTCCTGACCCAGCGTGTCTTTTGGTTTTTCAAGTAATTAAGTTCTCTCGTATAATCAATAGTTAGCTCAAATGGCGGATGATAGGCAACCTCGGGTAGTACCAGTGGATCAATCCAGACTAAAGAGAATTTGGATACATCATCAACCAATGCCAAGTTCAAGCATAAGCCAAACTTATTCTGAATACTATTTATTTGAAAAAGTCCGGCATCTGTAAGGTCGTGTAAAAAGTCAGTGAAAACATCCCTTGAAGAGATGGGAATTAAAAAACCATCGATGGCATTGCAAGATACGCACGGCAAGTTAAAGTCGCCCAATACAATGACTGAATCAGAAGAACCAGCCATGGAAAACACAGTTTTTATTATCTCTGAACACTTTACATATAATTGGAGATCTTATTGGGGAGGAATATAGCTAGCGCTGATATAAATAGAATTACAGAAATGCTTCATGCGCACACAAATTATTTCAACGTCACCAGTTTCAACATTCCGAAGAGGAATTTCCTCATCGGAAAAGCTTACATGGACAGCAATAAAGACACCCCCACCGACCCTTGTTGCACGATCCTTCTGAAATACCTCATAGCTGCTGCAAAGAATTTCAGGGTTAAATAATAATAATAAATCCCAAACGGATTACCCACCATATCCCGCCCGACCTGCGCGAGGGGCGCATCCCCATAAAGGCTTTGGTTTGTTAATCGTCGAGATCTAAAACTGCTCAGCTACAGAGAAAACCTCATCAGCTAAGTAAAGTAGATATAAGATAGATTATATTTAATAAATAACTAGTTAACAGAATAAAATTATTGTTAGAAGTTAATATAGAAGTCAAATAATAAGAAACCATTAGTAGCAATATATTTAGGATAGAAAGAATTGATTTTTTTATGCTGAAAAGCGAGTCTGAAATATCAAATCTACCAAAGAGTTATAATCTTGACACAAACAGCGAAAAGGCTCATTTAACTAAAAATTGCTTCGGCATATTGAAGTTCACCTCACTTCAAAAAAATGGGCTGGAGAGTGAACCATTTAGCAATTAAATTATAAAAACCATTCCAAGCATTTTCCTCCGACTAGAAAGTGTGTGCAGATTAATAAGTTTTAACCGATTCGTGTAGGGTGGCCGATTATACAAGGGGAAAATCAGGCGATCTACTTGAAACTGGTAATGCGGGTTCCAAATTATAGAACGGTATTCAAGTATCGGTCTATCGTCTATCGTTTAACGAATGCTAGGACACCTCTAGCCTTATTGACTGTTGTGTTAATATGGCGGTTGAAACTGACTTTATAGTCCATAGTAACCCCCAGGTCAACAAAATCATACACGTGCTTAAGACTACAATCTTTAATTGTATAGGAAGCCGGCTGAGAAATTCCACGCGAAAAACCCACGTGTTTACATTTTTTAAGGTTAAGTGGCATAGAATTTAAATCGCACGAAGTAAGTAGTGTATATAGATCTGATTGTAGCTTATTTCTATTTTCAAATGACGCGAATGACATGAAAAGCTTTACGCCGTCAGCATACATTAACATTTTTGAAAATTGTATTATTGTAAAAATATCATTTATAAACAACAAGAACAGAATCGGGCCAAGATGGCTTCCTTAAGGAACCCCCGAAGAGACATAAATGACCTCGGATACTAAATTTTTAAACACTCTTCTTTGTGTCCTGCCACTAAGGTAATAAGAGATCCAGCAATTGAGACCAGGCTGAAAGACCAACTGATCGAGTTTATGAATAAGTAATGAGTGATACACTTTGTCAAAAGCTTTGCTGAAATCCGTATAAATAACGTCGGTGTGCAGATTTTTTCTAAAGCCGTTTGATACATGACTGGTAAACTCAAGTAAATTCGTAACTGTGGACTTTCCCTTACTGAACCCGTGTTGGCATTCAGCTATCAAAGTAGAGATCGGACCCGTAAGTTAATTTGAAATACATGTGCCTTGTAAGTAAGGGCGTGTCTTTCAAGGAAAAAATCCGTCAGCTTCGTGTTCAAGCCCCTTACATTCTGGTAATACAATTAGTATCAAGATCAGCTATTAGTTTTTTGGAACAGGAGTGGAACTATTGGGAATTCGAACCACATTCCGAGTGCGTTCCCGAACAAACTCATGAACTAGTGCCCCGTTTGGCCAAAAAGTTGGATCTATGATTTTGTCGAAATAATCTGCAGAAATGTCAATCTTAAAAGATGATATGCTTCTTTCTTCCCTGAACTTAAATTTCCTAACTTGTATCATATTCAGTTTAAGTATTGATGTTACATAATGCCTTATTTCATCGTCTGAAGTATCGCTAGAAAAACGAGATACAAATACCGATTTGTTTGAAGGGACAACTACCAGTTCCCTGGGACTCGTTCCTTCGCAATTATTCGGAACCATTTGTGGATTAGACACCGAATTACAGAATCACTCACTGGTTGAGGACATGGAGAACTAAAGGAAATAAGTCCATTTCCATTATTTAACGACAGCGTGGGAGTCGAAACAGATGCGGATACCACCGAAATCGGATTCAAAGCCAGAGCTTCGTTCGCATACTTGCGTTTCTTAGAGACTGACTTCCCTTTAGATACAGATGAAGCGTCAAGGCATTTAAAGGATTTAAAGGCTACTTCATACCGAGCAAATTTTTCATTCAGTGATTGAATTTATTTACCTATCTTACTGAATGCACTTCTAGTGGTTCTAAATAGCTTGAAAAGCTCCACTTCTGTTGCCCTGCACTTAGGACAGGTCCAGCGGATCCCTTTACCTTCGTTTATAAAATCAACCATTCTACTATTTAAGCCGGCACATTTTACATGAGCGAGACCATCGCATAACCAACATGCTAAAAGACGCTCTGATCCGCTTTGGAAGCTACAATTGACATATACACACTAGAATGGCTCGATTTATTAGCCGATATGGCGCCATCGATTTTTCGATAGGTTTTGGGCTCAGGAAAATAATTTTCGAGCCTGCGAAATTCTATTGTTTTGACTTTTTTCGACTTTGATTTAAAGTTTTTTTATGACCTAGTAAAAAAATTTTCATGTGCTTTTAAAATTATCATGTATACCCTCTCCGACCCAAAAATGTCCGCTAAAAAGTTGGCAATAACAGTTTATAAAAAAAAAATATTTTTTGGGTTTTGGGGAGTGTTGTGGTCAAAAAATTTACCCTTTCGCCATTTTTTTCAAGCGTTTTTTCAGCATACATGCAAAAATGTTTTCGATGAAAACGAAATTGAAAAAAAAAATTTTTTTTCGGGTTGTGGAAAAGTCGAGTTTTCAACCAAAACAAGTTAAATTTAATTTAAATTTGAACTTTTGCGCATTGAAAACAAGCGACCGAACAGTTCGATGCAAATTTCAATTAAACTGTGTTATCGACGTTTCATTCGTTTTCGTTTTATCGTTGAACGCATCAAAATGTTGACCACTTGATGTCACTCAGCCATCAAACTGCGTTCTCGATATTAGATTACTTTTCGTTGTTTTCGTAGAGCAAAATGTTGACCAGTCACCAGCTGCTTTTTGGAGTGCCGTTTGAAATAATTTACACTTTTCGGTTTTCTAAATTAAGGACATTTAATTCTCTTTAATTTTTAAAACGTGATTAGTTGAAATATTTATGTAACTATAAAGTATTAAATAATAGAAAAAGTATATAAACGAATTTTGTGTTAGGCTTTTTTGACCACTATCGTTTTGGTGTCCACCATCCTAACCCGACGTTTCGCTAGCCTCTCTAGCTTCTTCAGGGGTGATCTATTTATTTAACAAACAACAAAAACATATTACATAGGTGGTAAAAAACATAACTAAAAATTAATCATATACAAACGTTATACGTTATGCACAGAAAATCACAAAAACTAACGCGTAAACACTTACATGAATAAATTATTTAAAAAAAAAGTATTCTTAAGTTTTGCTTGTATCATCCCGTCATGGTATCATTGTCATATTAAACTACTAATATTAACTATAAAGAGAGTGTATAAACAGCAGCAACGTCATCGATATCTTCCTTTTTGTTTATTGCTTTGTCTCTATTTTGCAGTATTCTCAGGCTTTCTTGCTTATTTTTGTCTCTTATTCGTGCGTTTTCTAGATCAGCTGTGTGTCCGTTTTGTGTGATGTGGTGTGATAACGCTGTGCTCTAATTCTTTTTCGTTATACTCGTATCAGCTTCATGTTCGTTAAGCCGAACTTCTAGTGCACGTTTCGCTGTCCCAATATATATTTTGTTGCAGGCTTCGTTGTCGTTGCCTTTACATGTAATTTCGTAAACTACATCGTTTTGTTGTCGCTTTTCAATACGGTTTTTTATTTGTGTAAATATCGTCGATAATGTTTGATTGGATTTGTAGGCAAGTGATATTTTCTCTTTGCTGTTGATGGTAAGTGCTTTGTTGAAATTCTCCGTAAGTTTGGGTATGTATGTAACGCTGAAATATTGTTGTGTTTCGTCTTCTTTTTGTATTACTTTTTTATTTTGATTGTTGTTTATTTCCATTTCTTTCTGATCTATTAGATTTTGTATTACAGTGCTCGGGTAGTTGTTACTAATTAGTATTTCGTTTATTTTTTCAACATTTTTAGTACTTTGTTGATAAAATGCCTTCCATTGTTTTTGTGAATTCTCATGTCAAGGAAAGGAATGTTGTCATCTTTTTCCATTTCGTGTGTAAATTATATGCTGTTTGTCTAGAATTTGTTCCACCTCATTGTGTTTTACAATCGCAAATATATCGTCCACATATTTGACTAGAAACTTTATATTAACGTTAAGATTTTGTTTTAGTGCCTTAAGAGTGTTGCCAAGTAGGTCATAATTACGTCAGCTATTGTCGGGGAGATTGGATAGCCCATTGGCATGCCAAATGTTTGTATGTAATTTGTATTGTTGTGTATAAAATAGTCGTTATCTTGTAAGCAGAATTTCAGTAATTCATGGAATTTGTTCTTTGGTATTATTGTTGTGGGTGAAATCTGATCCCACTTTCTCATTATTATACTAATGGCTAGGTTGGCGGGAATGTTGGTGAACAGGGACACGACATCAAAGGACACTAATGCTTCATCTGCATCTACATGTATATCTTGTAGTCTCTCCTTTAGTCTAAACAGATTCTTTATATTATATTGTTCTGACGTAATATTTTTAATTTGGTCTCCTATATATTTAGACAATTGATAGCAGGGTACATTTACGGATGATGATATAGGACGTTGGGTCATATTGGGGTTGTGGATCTTTGGTAGTCCATAAAGCCTAGGTGCTGTGGCTGCAGAAAATAATAGTTTTTGCTTTTCTTTCGCGTTAATGTATTTTTGTTTATATAGATCGGCCACTATTTTGTTATTTTTATTTTGTAGTGTGTGCGTTGGGTCAACTCTTACTTTTTTATGTCTATTTTTGTCATCTAATAAATTGTAAGTATTTGCTTAATTCATTTAATTTGCGTAGTTTTTGCGATATGCGAAGACGATTGCAAACGGACTTTCCCTCCGCTATCTTCGTTTTCTTCTCTTGCCTCACAACAGGGTGATTCATAAATATCTAAGTACGGGGTGTTTCATTATTATTGTTGCGACTCATCTCATGAGGACGACTCATGTGAACTCATCCGTAAGAAATAGTACCGCCCAGACTCTAAGACTTCAATGGAATGCACCCTGGGACACATTCTCGTACACTGTGGACTTAGATTCCGCCTCCACATCAGCGACACATTTTCTGTAAGGCTGGATCGCTTCGCCAATTTTTTGGAGTTGATACCTTGAAGCCAGCGCCATAGCCGGTATCAGCGCAGTGCGTTAACGCAATTGCGTTAAGTGCTTTTTTGGCGCAATGATACCATATTGCTAGGAGCGCAGTTTATGAGACATCGCCGAAAACTAATACAAAGCGTTTGGAGGGGGTATCTAGAGACACGTATTCATGCCAGGATAAAGAATCCAAAGGCGGAGTCTAGCTTTTTTATCCGTTCAAAAATAAGGATCAAAAATAGTTTGCTCCGGTAATAATATAGTTTGGGAGACACCATTGAGTACTGAACGAAAACGGGCCGATGGGGTATCTACACCCACGTATCCATGCATTGATGAAGAATGCGAAGGCGGAGTGTAACTTTTTTTACCCGTTTAAAAGTAATGAGCAAAAATAGTTTGCTCCAGTAATAATATAGTAATGAACAAAAGGCAAATTATTTAACCTTTTTTTGTGAATAACTTTTAATTTGTTTCAAATCTTTATTTTCCGCACTCGGATTGTGATTCCTGAAACCGAAACGCGTCTTTGGGTATACCTCTCAAAATTTTTAGTAGCGCCTTAGTAGCTGTAGCGCGGATGTTGGCGTCACTGGCGCTGATACCATTATTTGTGATACCATAACGCCATGAGGCCAGCAGCGCCAGAAACATCTTCAACTCAGTGTAGCGAGAATAGAGTAAACATAAACTCAATGGCGACGGCAGCGCCAGAAACACCTTCAACTCAATGGCGTCAGTGGCGTCACTCCAGTACAGCGGTGTTTTGTAGTAGTTTAGTGTTTCTGGCGCTACTGGCGTCATGGCGTTACGGAATCACAAATAAAGGTATCAGCGCCAGTGACGCCAACACCGGTATCAGCGCAATTCCGTGAAGCCGCGCAGCGTTCCACACCCGTAATTTTCTGCTCTATAGCAAAACTCTTCGACCTCACAGGGTGGCTGACTCCAATCATAATACAGGCTAAAATATTAACGCAAGAATTGTGGTTGGACGGGACCGATTGGGATGATCGGGCCAAACCAATACGTCTCATGAAATGGACGTAATTTTCAAAAATCTGGAGTTGATCTCAGAGATTCAATTGCCCCGACGGATTAACTTCGCCCCTGACCACCAGGTTGAGCACCATGGTGTCGCTTCTGAAAAGGCTTATTGCGCCAACCTCTACGTTAGGACTACCGTAGGCATCAAAGTTTTCTCCCACCTATTAGGGTCCAAAGGCAAAGTGGCTCCTCCTTAGACTCCAGCACACGCGTAAACCTTCACGCGTTTCAACAAAAACGGATTTGCTTAATCGCTTACTTCTAAGTGCGGATCCTTTTATGATAGAACGGAGAAAATTATTTAATTTTTAAATCGATTGTCATTTAACATACTTTTTTTATTATTATTTTTTTTTATTATGACTTTTATTATGTTATGAATGTGTTATCTTATCCTTTAGTAAAACTAAATCTCATTGAAAACTTTTTTTTAATTAAAAATAAAGGCGTACAATTTTTTTCTTGCATATATATGGTGAAATTGAGTTGTAATGAGTCGGTATGGACAATTCACCAGCACCAATTTTACCGCAAAATAATTCCCACATCTTTATAAAGCCATGACCAAAGTTTCACGTCGAGATATCTAATAGAAGTATTTTTGACCACCTTCTTGATAGAAGTCCGACAAGTGCGCATCCCGATCTCGGGCTCATGTTGTTAAAATGGCGGACATATAAATGTGTGTTTGATGGCAATGTAGAGAGAATGTACCGCCAGCTCTCCTACACCCCGATGACCAGGATTATCAACGGATTATATTCCGAACTCGTGAATGGAATGCACTCTCGGGCACATTCCCGTACACTGTGGACTTAGATCCAGCCTCCACACCACCGACAGATTTTCTCCTCTATCGCAAAACTTTGCGACGTTTCCTTCATGAACTCCTCCTACATGCAGAAGCTCGCGTAGTGCAACAAAGCATAAGGCAAGAATTTTACATTGCTCGGCACAAACAAGTTATAAAAAAGTGCATATTCCAATGCAGCGTCTGGCTCACCAAGAAACAACAAACGCGATCACCCCGAATTGTGTAGACTTTGCTGGCCCGTTCTAGCTAAAGGCATCGATGCTCCGATCTCCAACACTAGTAAAGCGCTACGTGACGGTCGTTGTCTGTTTTACCACCAAGGCGGTTCACCTAGAGTTATGCTCAGACCTCACCAGCTGAGCTTTTCTTGCTGTCCTGGCCTGATTCGTTGTACGTCGAGGATACCCTAACGAAATGATGAGCGACAATGGCAAAACATTCATTGTCGCCAAGCGTGCGACCGAACAGGAACTCGTTTCTTTTCTGAAGGAAGTATCCTCGGACTTGGTCCAGAATAATGCCCCACAAGGAATCGATTGAAGGTGCATACCGCATCGCGCACCTCACGTGGGCAGATTATGGGGTTCGGCTGTCAAAAGAATCAAAAACCCACTTTAAAAAGGTTTCTGGAACTCACAGTTTCACCTTCGAGGAGTTCTCCACCTTATTAATACGAATAGAGGCCGTGCTCAACTCCCGTCCCATCTCCCAGCTGTCTCAGGACCCGAATGACCTCACCGCCCTCACACAAGCTAATTTTCTTCGAGGTGCACCAATGCTCTCTCTTCCCGAAGGCTAAAAGTTCTGCATCATCGTTCAGCAAACGCTGGAAAACTGACGAACTCACCGACCTTCGAAAGCGTTACCGATGGAAAAACGCCGAAACTCCCCCTACAATTGGCGATCTGGTCATCATTAAATAATACAACTTACCCCACACTGAGTGGCGACTGGTTCGATTGGAAAGCCTTCACCCAGGATGAGACGGACCAATTCGTGTTGTATGCGTCCGCACCCAAAACGGTATTCTCACGAGACCTCTCACTAAATTATGCTTTCTGCTTTCTGAGAGCGACGCGGGCCCTCAGTGCCCACTCTCACCCCCAAACTTACTACATTCCACTATGCTCGTGCTAGCGTTAACTCTCGGGCAACCACTTAGGCACCCCCGAAAATTTATCTTCATCTCAGGCGTATAACTAATATGCATTTCTATATAACTAACTCTTTTCTACAGATGGATCGTCAACGCTTTCCGGTTCCTGCACCACGCCGCTCATTGGCCAGGTGACCCTGCCCACAGCCCGCCCGAACCGGATTACCGCAAATGCCGGTTGTGCATGCGTTATCACGCGCTTCTGATGTGCCCTGTGTTTACGGCCATGCAGCCGCAACAACGGTTTGTAGTCGTTACGGCACATCAGAACTGCACTAATTGTTTAGCCCTTTCTCTGCGCGGAGGTCGCCAACCTGCGTACGCCACCCCAACTGTAGCGGAGGTGCAGCCGCGCCGTCGGGTCCCCTGCGACTCGCCAACAAAGCAGGGACAAGAAAAAGCTAAGTCCACCAGTTTTCCCTAAAACAAGGACTAAAGCCAACCCACATTGAGTACAATATACCTCTCTAAGTAACTTATCAGGAACATTATAAACTAATTATTACATTATACTTGTAAAGGTACACACAATATTTTTGCGATACTTTAATTCCGCTACACAGGATGTATAAGCAACACAGTACATTTTAAGCTGACAAAATGCCAAGGATACGAGGACGACATAGTCATTATTGAACGGGACAAGTTCGAGAACACCCTCCAAACTATAAAGAGCAGTCAATCTGACGAAGACATGGGTTGCCAGTGTTGGGCTTAACATAACCTCCACAAAAATTGCCATCGTCCACTTCACCAGAAAAAGAACCCTATCGGGACTAAGAGCTATAATCCTAGATTGAGAATCAGTAGAAGTTATTGCTGAAGTAAAGTCATTGGGGAGGAAGTTTTTATGGAGGCTACATCTCGAAAAAATGACAGGCAGGGCAACAATGTTCATCACGTGTGCAAACATATAGCTGGCAGCCCGAATATCCTAAGACCTACAACGTGATAGTCAAACCTATCACCACCTACGGTTCGGTAGCATAGGCTTAAACCACAGCACAGTCTGCGGTAAGGCCTGGCGTGCGCTTGTATCACAGGAGTCATTCGTACGTGCTGTACAGCTAACCTGGAAGCAAAAGGAACCCTTCTGAGCATCGCTAACGTAAAATCAGGCAGAGGCAAAGTCCTGTAATCCAAGAACTTGGCAAATTCAAGCAAAATGTTTTCGAAAAAAATTTTGAGTATAATAGGAAGGCAAACTCCCTGGAAAGACATTAAAATAGATGCCCTACACTCTCACACACTCGTGTGGACACTAGTTGCTCGAAACCCCCAAAGGGAATAGGAACCGGAACATTCGACCCCAGAGCTGAGAAAAGCTGAACTACCTAGCAACCCGGAACAGCGTGCAGCTGGCCTGGGTTAGGGGTGGAAGGAAATGCGTAGGCGGACGTCCTATCAATAAACGCAGAGCGTATACTACTTGCGTCAATACTACCAGTGGGACCTCCAAAACGGGAACGCTTGAGAAAAGAAGAGGAATAAGGGAAAACTGACGATCATAGGTCAAATAACTCATCCCGATTTTGTTATAAAGACCAGAGACTACAGAGCATTCATGCTCACCATGGCCGGGCCCACAATTACACGAACATTCAAGTCAACAGCAATAATGAACTTCCTAGGGGAGTTTGGCTTGGATGAGTGGCTCTGTATGAGATGATGGAACAACAGGTCTCTGGTCCCTGGCAAAAGACCGAAAAATTAATAAAATTGCTTTTATTTTGGTAAAGTATTAAATTTTTATACCACCTCACCAAATTGAACGCTTTCAGAAAGTTTATGTATCAGAATAATAACAAAACAAACTTCAAAAAGTATCAGTGATGACTTGACCTCGCTTGGTGTTTCCATATGGCGTAACCTATTGCCAAAAACGAATGACTGGCGTGCTTTAATACGCAACATCCAAAATCACCTAGGCGGTTAAGGGACAATAGATGATTCAAATTTAAACAACTTTTTATAAACAAGTTTTTTATATGTGACACAATTAATATTTATCTATTAAGATTATAGTATGCAATATTAAATGATCATGATACGAATCGCAAAATATTTAGAAATTTTGAGATCTGGATCGTGGATCGCAATGTTGTCAATAAAGATTAACGGTATAGTAAATTTCCTATTCTATCTCTATCTCTATGGCGCGATATACAACAGGTATATCATCATAAACCTCCTAAGAGATTTTTGCGCCAAGCTTCTCTTCCAATTTGTGGTGTGCCGATTTGAATTTTCCCTACAAATTGGTGGGACCTACAGTTTTTTACCGACTCCGAACGGCATCTACAAAGGAGACGAATTTTTGCTGAGAAGCCTGTCATGGCAGAAATACACTCGGAGAGTTTGCCAAACCACTGCCGAGGGGCGACCCCGTTTTTGAAAATCTTTTTTTCAAATCACTTTTGATGTTACCTGTACCAGGGCACGAACCATGGACCTTCGGTGTGGTAGGCCGGCAACACTACCTTCACACCACGGCGGCCTATAACTTTTTGTTTAATGAGAATGTTGTAATATACATACACAAGGATCTGGTTAATTTTTACACATTCAGCATTAAAATCATGTAAATACAGATCAAAAAATATTTAGAAATTTTGATATCAGAGGAAAAATTTACCAGAGTGAATTAAGACTAGAAAAAAAATGACTTTTTGATCTTTACAAAACTGTACTTAATTTTTTAAGAAGTCAATAGTTTATCAATAATTTCTTGTTAAAGTTGTAAAATGCACTCAGTAAAGTTGTTAAAACAATGCGATTTTAAGCACCTTATAAACTGTAGAACCCAGATAAATTTATAAGGTTTATCATCAAATGTCAGACTTGTATGAAAAAAAGTTGTAACAATAAAAAATGGGTAAATTTATTCAATTCAATGTCGCTGTTTGACAGTTTAATATGTTCAATATATTCGATGCACATTTGACAATAAGCGCAAAATCTGCTTGAAAATTTTCTCTTCCTTTTTCGACATTAAAAGCTTGTGTTTGACAGCAGGTAGACGTAAATTTATTGTAACGACAGCCTTTGAGCATTTCTCTGACTACGCGCAAGCGGGTATATGAACGGATCCGCGGGCAACCGCTAACCGAACCTTCTTATCCGCGTTTACGATATTAGCGTAGCGGATGTTTGTTTGTGTGGGTGGGTTAAGTGTTGCTTGCGCATATGTGCATATGCGTGCCGCTTAAGGGTCGAACGCGGATTGGTTTACCCTAAGCAGGCCGGCGATTCGTGCCGTACGGTGCTCAAAATGCCGCAAGGGTTAATGGGTATAAAAGGGGGTCCCGCTGATCGACAGCAATTAAAAATCGAAAAGTCGCGGTCTTAACTAGTGCCCAAAGTGTTGTAAAAAAAAAAAAACGGGTAATTTTTCAAAGTGCGTTGTATTCACCTTAAAGTGTAGGTGCGCGAGTGAAAAAGTCTGTTTATAAAGTGCGGTTTCACGATAAAAAGTAAACGCGATCGAAGAAAAATAGTGGAGTTCCTGATACCAGGGAATCCTCCCTAGGTATCTCACCAGCGCAAGGAGAGCCACCGCCACAGGACGTGAAAATCCCCTCAAGAAGCAGCAGTCACCGGTAAGTCAAATTGGAAGATTCAAATTTTGTTTGAAAGCTTTTTTTCTGAATTTTTACCCGTGTCTAAAATATAGCCTTGTGAATTCTTGTCCAGATAAATCTTTGTGCGAAATTATAACCTTTCTCTTAATTAAGTGCAGTAAATTTTCATTAAAATAAATGTTTCATAAAATTCAGATTTGTTGATACACTTTCTTTTTGATCAATTTTCATTTAAATTAGTTTTTGTGGTAGATATGTGTTATTGATTCGGCGATTTTTTTTTCTGTAAAAAGAATGGTTGACTTAATAACTTAGGTTATCCTTTACTAGAGTAAATTCGGGTAATTTAGTTCATTAGTCCATTTCGCAGAATTGTCTCCATAGAATTGTTGTTGGCAGTTATGATCAAAATCAATGTCGAATGATCATTCTAGATTTTTTTTTTTTTTTACCCAAAATTTCCTTCGATATTTTCCGAAATTTTTGTAAATAAATATTTGTTGATTTTCATTGAAATATTTGCTTGAATTGTTCATTTATTAGAGTTTTTCCGATTAAATCTAATTTCAAAATTCAAGCATATCAAAATATGCATAAATGCACTTAGGTGTACATATGTACACGAGCATGTATGCAAACAAAGGGTAGATGAAAAGAAGAAGAATTTTTTTTTTTTGAAGTCAGGTTAAATTTGAAAAGGAAAAAAAATCGCTGAATTTTATTCAAAAAGCCAGAAAAAATTTTTATCAAAGATACTGAAGAATAAAAATATTTAGGAAAAAAAAAACATATGTATGGATATACGTTCTCTTGTTGCAGCGAGCACGAAGCCAGCCGAGGACCGCGACATTTTTTTGCTACATGAACTCACTGCTACAAAAGTATACACCTAAATCCACACATAAAACTACACAAATTATTGGGCACTAAACACAGGAAACATCAACATCACACATTCACACATTAGCGAAATATTCAGGGAGTAATTTTTGGCCAAAAGTTCCAAATCCGGGGAATATCTGTGGCCAAAAGCGTTGGCATAGATCCCCGCCAGATTGCACAAACACACAGACACGCACACATAACACGGAGATCCAACACGGGCCCGAACACCGAACATTTTTGGAACGCAACTTCACACTTTTGTTACAAACCAGCGAACACCGCGTTTCATACACAACAACAGCGACATCAGCAACACTACGTGTTGCAAAACATCATCATCAGCATCATCGACGTGCCGCTAAACATTTTGTGGCACGACCACCGACACCCGTAGCAACATTAGCCACTTCAGCAACATCAGCAACACTCACCAGCAGCATTTCTCACTGCACATACACACTAACACCCACGAGCACAGAAACAGCAAAGCGGGAGAGCGGACAAGCGCAGCTCACGGTGAGCGCGCTCGCCAACTTGAAATTTTTAACTTTTACTATCCCACTCTTCATACAGTTTTTAGTATATATTAGGGTGCACCACCCATGCATTTTTTTGTTACTAGTTGTAAATTTAAGTTTGGATTTTTTTTCCTGAATTCATTAATTTTTTCTTTTTATTTATTTACGAACTTACGATATTAGTTTTATAAGTTATTTAATATTAGTTTCAGTGAATTTGGAACTTCACCTACCTTTAAGTAGTACTAACATATTTTTTTTTGTTTGGCATTCGCACCAATGCCTACCCAGGCTTAAACATTTTTTTTGTTGAGGGACACAATATTGTTTTCACTTGTCAGTAGTGTCATCTTTTTATTTTTTTACACTTTTTAGTTTTCACACGCACTTAGTTTTTTTTTTTTGCTTTTGTTGTTTCGGTTTTCGATCTAGTTTTATTAGTTTTTTTTTGCTTTGCACAGTCACTATTTTTACGATTCTTTCTAATAATGCACATGCACCGAACCGACACGTTAAACTAATATCAAAAAAACATTAGTTCTGAAAATTCAGCTTTGACCACGCCCTATAACAGAACCACTGTCTTTTGTCCAGCACATGTTGTTTGTTTTTTCCTCTACTTTCAGCTTAAGAGTTATTTTTGGTACCAAATTCATCCGGATAAGCAAGGTAAGAGTTTTTGTAATAGAAAAGTTACATATGCACATGCCTTTATAGGTGTGAAGTTTCATCTGAGCGGGCACACATACTTATACATATAATTTGGTTGACATTTTTATTGAGAGTTAGCGCTCACAAGTGCGCTCTTATTGATATATGACTGTAGGTGTGCTTTTGCACAAATAGTTAGATCTACATTAGGCCGGTTTCGAATTTCGATAAATAAATTTTTGTAAGAGTTTTTTTTTCAAATAATGAAATAATATATTGTTGTAGATAAGGCTAGGGGAAACTGTATTTATAATAGTTACATAGTTTGAATAGATCATCGTAAGTTTTATTGTTATAATAAACATTGTATGAATTTGAAATTCGCTGGTTTAAGCTATTCGGTTAAAGTTTATGGGTTGAAGATTTTTATTCTTAATAGCGGATTTTATTGATAATATGTCGGACTAAAGACATACTGTTGTTGGTGCAGGTGTTGCCCTTGTGGCAACTGAATGGTAAGTTGGGGTAGTTGAGAAAAGGATGAAGTAAACATAAGTACCTAAAGACGGACGTTAGTCAGGTTAAAGGGGACGCTACTCGGGAAGCGGAGCCATAGTAGAGTCCAAAGGCTGTTCACATCCCGTGAACAGGAGGGGTGGGACGGCTCCACCTGACTAGGACAGGTTTTCTCCCGCTTGTCTTACCTATCGCTTTCTTTCTAGCTTTATTATCCTCCCTAGGCATGAACCTAAATTTTGCTATGCAACTGTTGGGAAAGGAGAAGTGGCAAGAACCGCGCCTCAAAGCCGACGAGCCTCAGCCGGGCTACTACCATGCCACCCCGCCACTCCTTTTCTCCCGTACCAGGCAGTTATCATAACATTATCCAGTGCGTTCATCTAACTGAGTTGAGAAATGTATGAATGTACACGTTTCGTAAAGTTAAGTCGTTAAATTAATACCCTTTTTCAGTCTTCTAAGCACAAATTAGTGATTATACAATTAAAAATGTATATTTTTTATTAAATACTAGCAGACCCGTCTCAGGTTGTCTTGCCTAAAATTTGACTTGCCTACATTTAACAAATTGTGTTCTCTTTGCGCCCCACTTGGCAATTCCTTTTCATTTACCCCTGTATCTTTCTGTTTCCATTCGCCCACCCCCATATCCCGTTACTCTTCTTTGCTATCTTCATTTTCTCTTATACGTCCTCTACATCCCACATTTCTATTCCTACTTCCCTTCTTCTCCATTTTCCTCTGCGGGTACTGATATGTTCACAGCTTAGAAGATATAGCGAATTAACTTCTGTTTGGTTCTGGTACCGCTTACTTTTTCAAAGTTTTTTTTTTTTTGGTATATAGAATCCATTACTATTTATAAAAATAGCTAAGGCGAATTGCAATTATATAATTTGGGGGCTTTTTCGGAAACTATGTATGACCTGTGTTGTTTCGACAATAAACTTTGAACATTAAGGAAGCACAAACAAAACACAAAAATGTGCGAGCACGCCCACTTTTACCAAATTATCTCAATCTTGACTACAGGACACATATATCCAAATATCATGAATTTAGACCAAATACATTCAGAGTTATGGTGAACTGAAATTTTATATAGCCTGGGGGCGTGGCACCCCCCACTTTTTAAAAATATATATAAATGACCTATGCTGCAACCAGTGATCCCAAGAATATACTGTGAAAATTTCATTCAAATCAGTTGAGTACTTTGGACGCCTATAAAGGACACACAGCCACATTTTCATTTTTATTTATAAGACTAGCGGACCCGGCAGACGTTGCCCTGCCTAAAATTTGACATGTCTACATTTAACAAACTGTACTATCTTCCCTCCCCACTTGGCAATTCCTTTTCATTTATCCCTGTATCTTTCTTTTTCCTTTCCCCCACCCCCATATCCCGTTACTCTTCCTTGCAATATCCATTTTCTCTAACACCTCTACATCCCGAATTTTTATTCCTTCTCCCCTTCTTCCCCATTTTCCTCTGCGGGTACTGATTTGTACAAAGTTTCGAAGATATACCGAATGAACTTTTATATGGTTCTTGTACGGCATACTTGTCAAAATTTTGTTTTATATATAGATCCCATATCTATATATAAAATATCATTAATTTGAACGAAATAAACTCCTAGCTATGCCGAATTGCAACTCAATATAACAGGGGGCTTTACCAAAAACTATATATTTTTTGTGCAGTTTCCCGGAAATCGACAATAAATTTTGGACATAAATGAAGGACAAACAAACCACAAAAATATGTGGGCGTGGCACCCCCACTTTTTCAAAATTATGTAAATCTTGATTAAAGGACACATACATCAAAATAAATTTTGACAAACACTTTCAGAGTTCTGACGAAATGAAGTTATATATCGCCTGAAAAGCGTGGCCTATGCTGTAACCAGTCATCCCAAGTATATACAGTGAAAATTTCATACAGACAGGTTGAGTACTTTGGACCACTTGTAATGCCGCTTTAAGTAGCATTACAATATTTCACACCTACCCTCTACCTTACTACCACACACGCGCCCACTGCGAATGAAAAGGTAAGCAAAGCAGAAAGCACAAAGCAAGTGAGCGCCTAACATGAATTCGCTCATGCGAGATCAAATGCTTATGCGCAGCTGTAATTCGCAATTAGTTCATCCCACCTTATGTATAAGAAGATTATTCGCGCTTCAGTAATTATCGACGGCGTGGTTTCGGTAAGTGAGACGGCAGGTACCAAAACATATCGTGAGAAGCTTCCACCCTTACCCTGCACAACCCTCCGCTATCGATCAACGCGTCTACGGGACATAGAGAAGCACCCTAACGGTTGCACCTGCGTTCCCAGGACCAGTGGTGAGTCCTTCATACATTTACCGGAGTGTACTCATGGGCCATCGCCTTACACCAACCGGCAACTCATCGGTAACTTGGAACCGATTCACCGGCATCCACCAACCCGTCGTTGGTGACTTTCGCCGTTCCACCGTCATCGGTAACCCGGCACCGATTCACCGGCATCCACCAACCCGTCGTTGGTGACTTGCACCGTTCCACCGTCATCGTTAACCCGGCACCGATTCACCGCCGTCCACCAACCCGTCGTTGGTGACTTGCACCGTTCCACCGTCATCGGTAACCCGGCACCGATTCACCGGCATCCATCAAGAAGTCGTTGGTGACTTGCACCGTTCCACCGTCATCGGGAACCGGGCACCGATTCACCGACATCCACCAACCCGTCGTTGGTAACTTGCGCCGCTCCACCGGTCATTGGTAACCTGACACCGATCCACAGGCATTCACCAACCCGTCATCGGTTATTTATACCGATCAACCAACACGTCATCGGTAATTAATACCGATCCATCAACCCGCCATCCGTGATTCGCACCGATCCACCTACCAGCCACGTTATACGTCGCTACTGACACATCCTATTCATCGTACCCGACTAAATACCCTTGTGTGTGTGTGTGTCCGACTGAAATAACACCATCAAATCACCGTGTTCTTATTAGTAAGGGAAGTGGGACCTCTACTCGACTCTGGATAGGCTGAGCATTACCCCAGCCTTCGATGAAACCCACTTCACAAATGGCACGCGGTTCTACAGGCGACTGTGCTAAAACAACGGAAAGCACCAACACTGCAGGAGCGAGTCCACCGAACACATCAGAAGAAACGGGCGGCACACAAAACACACTACAGGTCGATTCCCTCAGTTGGATCTATTTACTGAGGAAGGAACAGCTAATCGAGGAGTGCAAGCGACACCGCATTTTTGTGGAAGGATACACCGTCGCCGACTTACGCAATGCATTGAGCACGTACGTTCGAGCAAAAAGGAAATTTATTACTGGCCAGGCATGTACAGAGACGTGGTAAACCACGTGTGCACTTGCCTGAGCTGCGCAGAGTATAAAGTACAACAGCTATGACCCGTCAGGCCATCCATGGGAAATAGTTACCGGAGACTTCGTCGGACCATTGCCACGTTCTAAACAAGGAAACTCGTACTTGCTAGTGCTGGTGGACAAGTTCTCCAAGTGGGTGGAACTAGTACCCTTGCGCCAAGCCACCGCCATGTCCGTGATTAAAGCATTGCGCGAACGGATTATCTACTGCCATGGGTGCCCGAAGGTGTTTCTAAGCGACAACGGAAAACAGTTCACTGGGAAAGTGTTGACTGAGTTCCTGAACGAGCACAAGATAAAACACCGGCTAACGGCCATCTACGCGCCGCATGAAAACTCAACCGAACGAGCCAATCGCGTCATAAAAACTATGATCGCCCAACGTTCGAAGAATGACCACCGCACATGGGACCAACACATACCGGAGATAGCTTTCGCCATTAATACAGCGCAACACGAGTCGACCAAAACTTCGGCGGCGGAAATAAACTTTGGACGCAACCTCCTAGCTCCGTGCCAGATCAGAAACGAGGGGGCGGTACCTGACGAAACGCCAACCACACCACCAGTAATCACCGAATTATGGCAAGAAATCAGAGAACACCTCGTCGCGGCATCGAAACAACAAACGAAATATTACAACCTACGCCGTCGCGTCTGGAAACCGAAAGTAGGAGAGAGAGTAATGAAACGTGACCACGCGCTCTCTTCGGCGGTCAACAAGTTTGCCCAAAAACTGGCACCAAAGTTTTCGGGTCCATACACGATAAAAGAATACATGCCAATGAACACCGTGAACATAGTCGATGCTAACCGCCCACGGGCCAAACCACTACATGTCCACCTACAAGACCTGAAGCACTATCCCGAACCCACCCATAACCCAATACTCCCGTCCCACAAATTAACATCAACAAATTTCACACGCCTCCTCATTACAGACAAGCACTAGATGCCGCGAAAACAAATTAAAATGAAATTGGTAGAGGGAGACAAGCCAGAGGCGGTAAAACCATGGATACCGCCTTTCGAAGCCGTGCCGTGGCCAAACAATAAGGCAGTAATCAGCGGGATTAAAATCACCCAAGGGGAGCCGATACAGTTGCCAATTACAATAGACGAGCTACTGGCACTGACACAGCAAACGCCACCAGCCAGCAGCAGAGCTGAAAGTGAAGACCACCTGACACCAGCAACGCCACCAGGCGACGACACCCACGAACGCAAGCACCCAGAGACAAGCGAGTGGCTCCCACAAGGTTTCATTTTGAAACGCCCAATGAAAAAGCGAAGGTGGTGGTTTTACCAGTATAAGCGGAAGAGGTATCTGATCCGAAACATCAGAGAGCAGGGCGCGGACGTATGCTATGGGGTAAAGTAGCATACGTTCAATTCACCGAACGAGACTGAACATATACAATTTTACGCATTTTTTTCAATGTATTTACTTATTACACTACTATGAAATGTAGCCATTTTTGTTTACAAATTTTCCATTTTTGTACGATTTCTAAATGAAATATACATGAAATGTAATGAAATATAAATGAAATGTAAAATGAATGAAATATATATGCAAAATGTTAAATAAAATGTAATTTGGAAAACAAAAAAATAAAATTTTTAAATAAATAATACAGGTCACCACACACACACACCGTCCAAACCTTCGAACAGTAGTTTCGGAGGTAAATAATACCAGGGCTTAACCCTAGGTAGTGCAGGTCGAAGGACCAAAACTCCAGAATACCAATGCGTTTAGACGCTCCCCGAAGTAGGAGGGGGAGTGCATTGCCGCTTTAAGTAGCATTACAATATTTCACACCTACACTCTACCTTACCACCACACACGCGCCCACTGCGAATGAAAAGGTAAGCAAAGCAGAAAGCACAAAGCAAGTGAGCGCCTAACATGAATTCGCTCATGCGAGATCAAATGCTTATGCGCAGCTGTAATTCGCAATTGTTTCATCCCACCTTATGTATAAGAAGATTATTCGCGCTTCAGTAATTATCGACGGCGTGGTTTCGGTAAGTGAGACGGCAGGTACCAAAACATATCGTGAGAAGCTTCCACCCTTACCCTGCACAACCCTCCGCTATCGATCAACGCGTCTACGGGACATAGAGAAGCACCCTAACGGTTGCACCTGCGTTCCCAGGACCAGTGGTGAGTCCTTCATACATTTACCGGTGTGTACTCATGGGCCATCGCCCTACACCAACCGGCGACCGTCATCGGTTACCTGGCACCGATCCACCGGCATCCACCAACCCGTCGTTGGTGACTTGCACCGATCCACCGGCATCCATTAACCCGTCGTTGGTGACTTGCACCGATCCACCGTCATCGGTAACCTGGCCACCGGCATGCACCAACCCGTCGTTGGTGACCTGCACCGATCCACCGTCATCGGTAACCTGGCACCGATCCACCGGCATCCACCACCCGTCATCTGTAATTAATACCCATCCACCGGCATTCACCAACCCGTCATCGGTGATTCATACCGATCAAGCAACACGTCATCGGTAATTAATACCGATCCACCAACCCGTCATCCGTGCTTAGCACCGATCCACCATCATCCCTCCTACCAGCCACGTTATACGCCGCTACTGACACATCCTATTCATCGTACCCGACTAAATACCTCTGTGTGTGTGTGTGCCCGACTGAAATAACACCATCAACTCGCCGTGTTCTTATTAGTAAAGGAAGTGGGACCTCTACTCGACCCTGGATAGGGTGAGCATTACCCCAGTCTTCGATAAAACCCACCTCACACACTATAGAAGACACACAACCACATTAATTTGTATTTGTAAGATACAAGACTTGGACATTATTTAAACAAATATAACGACGACAGCCGGTTCTATCGTACCATGATGACTCTGGTTTTTTACTTGCCCTTTATGGGCTGTTATTTTGATGTTACCTGTCTAACTCGTCACCTTTCCCCTAGTATTGTCATCCTCCGAGCAGCTCCTTGAAGCAGGGCTGCTCAATACTTTCTTGCTCCGGGCTGGTGTTGAGCCTAACCCTGAATCAAGAGAATTCTATCTGCTGCGTTTGCTGGAAGAAGATTTACGTCAAACGTTCAGACTCCGTCCAATGTTTCGAATGTGAAAGAAAGCTGCACAAAACAAGCTGCTCCGCGCTAAATCCCTCCTCACACAGGTCAGCTAGTTTCTTCAACACTTTTGTGGGCCCTTGCTGTTCACGTTCTAGGGAGTCCTCTACTTTCTGCGTAGCACTTCTCTCTTAGACGTGAGTAATGCTGAGCGAAGCCCACCCCACTCCCACTCACAACCTCCCTCTTTCCAGCACTAGCACAAATGAAAGTCAAAGCCACCAGCTCCTGGAGCCTTACAACACGTGCACTGTTTGTCGGTTGAGATTATATACACCGGCGACATCAGACACATGCAACTCTTGCCTTGGGCTATGTCACCTGCTTATATGTTCTCAACTCGGTAGCAGGAATTTATGGCCTGATACGTACGTTGCGTCATTTCGTCGACCTACGCAAACTGTAACGTCGACTGATTCGCCTTGCTCGGGTGGTCCGGCTTCTTCGTCTTCTAGGTTGCGATGAAGAGTGCGACCCAGCCTACCTCCACCTAGGTATACGCACCAGTCCTTGACTACCAGTGTGACTATTTTTCCCTCTTTGCACTTTCGCAACGGCCTAACCGGCAGGCAAGATTAGTGAAATAGTGAGCTTCGTACAGCGCCAAAATATCAAGATTGCTACGTTTCAGGAGACAAAGCTCAGTGCCCGATCAGATCTTCGGACCTGTGACGGCTACAACATCCATCGGCGTGACCGTGCGAGAGGACTTGGGGGCGGACTTGCCTTCATCACTCATTAGTCTGTGCAATACCGTCTATATGAGCCTGATGTCGACCCGAGGGACAACATCTTATAAAATCAAGGTGTGAATGTCCAGTCAGGCGATATCGATCTCGAAATAAGTAACATTTATACACCTCCTATCACCTGCTGTCCGAGTTAATACCGTCCTGACATTCGTGCGTTACTCAGAGGCGATAATCGTGGAATCCTCGGAGACTTAAACCCACACCATGACCTTTGGCACTCAAGCTTACAGGTCAATGATAGGGGACAGGAACTGGCTGAACAAATAGATGATTCGACGTTCTGCACTGTGAACGGGGATGGCCCCACGAGAGTCGAGGTAAGTTTTTCAAGCTCGCCACACCTTACCATCGGCAGCGCTGGTCTCATAAACTGCGTTGACTGGCGATCGATGTTGACTCTTGCATCAGATCATTCACCAATAGTCCCTCAATCTATCCTTCCACCGGTTGCTTTTCTTAACTTCACTGAGACCTCCTTCGCTGCTCTTCTCATCCCGTCTGACGTGCGAGAAGGGGGAAAAGCGCTTCGCATGGTCATATCTTGAGCCTCAAATCAATACATTCCGTCATCTAGAATCAAGGAGGTGCTACAGCATTTCCCCGCAGAGGCAGCGGCCCTGGCAATTGAACGTGATCATGTGCGACGCTTAGACCCTACCGATCCACAAATTCAAGATCTCAATGCGGAAATCAGACGGCTGGTTGATCAACAAAAACGCGCCAAATGGGAGGAGCACCTAACGTCCTGCAACCTCTCTGCTAGTGTTGGCAAACTATTTTCCACTGTGAAATCCTTCTTAAATCCGACAATTTGTTGTACTGCCTCCTCCGGTTGACAAGGAAAACAGACCAGCTACGAGCGAAGCGCACAACAAAAAAATAGTCAAGCGCAAATAGATCGGCCACGACGGTATATCCATACGGTTGTTAAAACATCTCAGCGATGAGGGAGTAAGGTACCTCACACCTGTCTTCAATTTGTGAAAATGAAAAATGGAGACAAGCCAACTAACGAGGGGGAGTCCTACCGGCCGATATCGCTCCTTTCGCCAGTATTGAAGACCTTGGAGACAGTCCATGCATAGCACGACCACCCCGCTTAACGCCATTACCACTCAGGTCGGGCTCAACCAAAATCGCCCTTATGACAGGTCTATACTGGTTGCACTTGACCTGTTGAAAGCCTTCGATTCGGCCAATCACGCGCAACTTATTAATACTCAACTCTTCCCCCCGTTGGACCGAAAATTATCTGAGTGGTCGGCACTCATCGGTGGAATTCAGAAGCGAATTATCATGATAGAATTCAGAGGCGATGAATAGAGTCCTATCCCCGATTTTGTTTAATTATTACATGTCGAGGCTCCACTCAAACCATAGGTTGCCCCGATGTCATGCTGGCCCAACTTCGTGCCGAATACTGTAACAGGTTAAACGCTTACCTATCCAGACTTAATCCCGACATGCCAAATGTCTGCCCGGCATGCGGCGTGTCTCCCCAAGATACTAACCATCTTTTCATCTGCTCAACTGAGCCTACTCTTCTAACAGCAATCTCACTATGGTCCAACCCTGCCGTTTCTGGGACTCCCGTAGCTCGATGACAATGTTAGGTTATGGAGGTGATAGTAAGGCAGGCTAACTATCCCTACAACAACAACATGTCTCGTTGTAAATGCCAGTAAAAGTTAGTAATATGCCGGTTTTGCATTTTCTTGGTGCATTTATTTAAACATTTTGACGGCATAGCATGGAAACTACAAAGTCGTGATAAATATTGAACGTGTAACATACTCCATTTATCACAAAGGTTTTTGTATTTTTTCTACCTTACTGTAGCTTTTGGTAACGTTTTACAAGTTTCTATGTATACCATATACAGCCGGAACTGTCTAATATGCGCATATATGTGGGAGTCGGACCGAACCAAGAAAATACTACATGAACTGGACGAAAATACTAAGCAACTTTTACCTTTTACTACTTTAAAATAACCCCGTGGCAATTTGACGAAAGCTCCACTGACGCTATCAGTTTCGTTTCTTTTCAAACGAGTCAGTCTGCGCTTGAATATCAATATAAATGCGTCTTACTAAAGCCTACGCGGAGTGTGTAATATATACGGATAATTATAATCCTAAATAACTCTTACTTAATCCCAAAAACAACTAAATATATGAACATCTAAATATAGCCTACTGTATTTTAATTGGCGCTAACCAAAACCCACAATTATTTGGGGGCTCGTCCGGGATCGGTTAAAAGCGAAAATGGCTATACTAAGCATGATAGAGAACTTTTCTAACTTACAAAATTAGTAACTTGTGCGTACAAATGTAATTGATACGAAAAAAGCATTGTAGTACAGCAAAATTGCACTCAGAAACGTTGGTGAACGCTAGTGGAAATTTCCAAAAGTGCTCATAATTTGAATCACAGTGGTAACTGCAAAACGAAGCAGTGTAAACAAAAAAGCAGCGCTGTTAGAAATATTCAACGTTAGGCAGCAAAACTAAAAGAGTATTATGCAAAGAAATGAAGATTTTCTGCAAAAAATATATGCAAAAGTCAGACGCGCATAGTAGCTGAACGCCCCTTGAGATAGAAGAGCAGAGACTTGCGCAGTGACAACACCATTGTATTAACGAGCGCACAAATTGTGTTATTGTTGACAATTACAATACCCGAGTGGCAACCGATCATCAAGCAGTAGAGATTTAAAAATTTGAGAGGAGCCCGAGGAAAACAAGTGGAAGAAAGACAGCATACGAAATAATCAGCGTTCAATGAGCAACAAAACGGTGAGAGTAGGACAACATATACCAGATTGAAGAGGAACAGAAATTTGACGAAAAGTAGTAAGCAGCAGCAGTCGTTGGATAAAAATGTTGAGGAGATCCTGCGGAAAAAAGGATATCTATAGCAGTATCGTAAGTACGCGATAGAAAATACAATGCAGAACAACTGTTGGTTGAAGGTAAGAAGTTTATAGATATAAAAGCAAAAAAGAGCTATAGCCATTGTCGGGCGAAAATAATTTTGTATAGTTTTGTGTACGGTGTGAAAGAGATTTTAATGAAACTGAATTCATATTTTGTCAAAAAGAGAAAGCTGCTTATTGTCATAGCAACAAATATTTTAAAATTTGTTTTGCCAAAACATTCGTAGAATTTTTGAATTTGTGAAGCAGAAGCACCCGCTGCTCGTACATACATATATAATCATATATATTATTTCTGTAAGGTCTTTTTGTGTTAGTTCCTAATTTTCTGCTCTCATTTGGAACCAATATGAATAAATAAGGTATTGTTTTAAAGGTGGGGGTTAGCTCTACATGCAAAACCATGTTTTAATTAGCAGAGTGCTTTTGTTTAAGCGTACTTTATAAAAATAAATTCTTTAAAATAAACGATTGTGAATGCACAAAAAAATCAATTTGTACTGCAACGCTATTGTGACTGTGACATTCACATGCCACGCGACATCTACATTTGAATACTAAGACTGAACAGTTCCAGAATAATTAAAGGCATTGCGAATATCACAGCGCTCAACCCACTGCCAGCCCGCCATCTACACTTGAACATTGCTAAAATAAGTGAATAAGACTGCGTTCACATTGGGTCATATTCATAAAAAAAAGCTATTGCTTTTTCTCAAATTTTCAGAAAATCGACATATGTAAGTTTGTATGAAGGAAACTTCAAAATTTGAGAAAAAGGTTTGAAAAATCCTGGACAAGAGGTTTCAAACCATTTTTGTTTCTTTTTTTGCGCAAGGAGCGCACGAGTAGCATATATTTACCCTGTGAGAAGTCATCAACTAGTGAGAATAATTTCTGGAACTAGAGATAAAGTGGTAAAAAAAGAACTAGTGAGAGTAACTAGATTTTCACTAGTTCGAAACCGGCAGTTGTGTAATTATGACAATTTAATAATGCATAAACTAACCGCAATGATGTGTCGGTAGTGTTGCTGGGAAGGTAACATCAAAAGTGGTTTGAAAAAGTTTTTCTAAACAGGGGTTGATCGTAAGTAGTCATTTGGAAAAAAGTCTTCGAGGGTAGTTCTACCATGGAAGGCTTCTTAAAATATTTTTTTTTAATTCTGAACTAACTACATCCAAGCTGTAGAATTTGGAAATGGTTCAGAACTGGAGCAATAGTAACAATAAACTAACTACATCCCAACTGTAGAGTTTTTAACTAGTTCGGAACTGTCGAAAAGGTAATGCAGCTGTGGTCAACTTCTACCGCCTAGGACATCGCCATGTTAAATTCGCCAGTTGATTACATGTGAAAGATATTTAAGCGAACTACTTGTGGTTCGAAACGCCCTAGATGCGCACCAGTTCAGAATTAGAGATTTTGCCCACAGGGTACATGTGCTTACATATGTATGTGTTATTAAAAGAGATTCGTTAGTTTTGCTAAGAAGCAGTATATGCATGTGTGGCAGCTCAACTGTCACATCTGGCAACATTCATTTAATCTGGGATTTTCCTCTACTCTTTTTCGTTATATATATATGTATATGGGTAGATTTGAAGAGTTGCAACTAAAACCCTACACACGCTTATATTCATTCTTATTTACCGTTTGATTAGGCAAGAAGACAAATTCTAAAAAGAAATACAAGTACAGAGTTTCCTATAAAATTTAGATTCGTTTTATTTAATGAAACTCATCGTGGTAAAATAAATAGCCACAATTGGTGACCCCTACAATTGAATATAACAATTGAAATAAACAATGCTGGAACAAGGAAATAAGACGACCGAAGCTACAAACATCGCGTCGCTCAACGATGATTCTCCTACCTCGCAAAATGCAGCGAGCACTGAGGAGTTTTTTGAGGCAGTCAGCGTTCCAAATACACAGAATCTCGTCACGCATATCGATAGGTTCGAGCGAATGGAATTACCCCCGTTTTGGAACCAACAAGTGCAACTATGGTTTAGCTCAGTGGAGGCGCAATTCCAACTTAGAAGAATTACGTCAGACGCTACGAAATATTATGCAGTCATCGCCCGTCTGGACCAAGATGCACTCATCACAGTCGAGGGTATTATTTCAAACCCCCCTCAAACGGATAAGTATACAGCATTAAAAGAAATTCTCGTGAGTCACTATGGTATTTCAGAGGAACGTCGATTTAAAATGCTACTCTTCGGTTTGGAGCTTGGTGAGCGACGGCCTACAGAACTTCTGGCGGAGATCCACAGATTGGGGGAAAACAAACTTGAACCCACCTCTGTCCGCACAATTTGGATGGAACGGCTTCCCCTTCAAGTACGGCTGGCACTTGCAGCCACAATTGAACCCGACAACACTAAGCTCGCACAACTAGCAAACCAGATGATGGAAATGCAGCGTGACTCAGACAATCGCTACGTCATGCCAATTCAAAAAACAACCAACTCTACAAATAACCTATATGAGCAAATGGACAAGTTGTCGAAGCAGGTAGAAAATCTAGCAGTAAGGTTTAACCAGCCAGTGCATTCTGAAGACACCCGTCGACGGCAGAAACTTAACAGCAATTCTAGTGCAGCGACTAGCGCAAATACAACTTGCTTTTACCACCGCAGGTTCGGAGTACGTGCCAACAGATGTACACCACCATGTACGTTCCTCCAGAATCAGGGAAACATAAGCGGCCCCCAGTAGACTCGGCAACTGCTGGTGGTCACGCAATACCTCGCCGATTATTTATTTACGACCGCACATCGGGCACGAAATACCTCGTCGACACTGGCGCGGATATTTCCGTGACCCCATCCCCACGCAAAAACAATCTTTCACCACAGCAACTTCGACTTCAAGCCGCAAATGGTACCAAGGTCGATACCTACGGTGAAAAGGTAATCGTTCTGGACATCGGACTACGTCAACCGATTCATTGGATTTTCTGCATCGCAAATGTGCCCTATCCAATAATCGGCGCAGATTTACTCCACAAATACGGTTTAATTGTTGACCTCAGCCGTTCATAGACCCCAGTACCGGTTCACGCATCACAGGCGCGTATGCAACAGCTCCCATCACGACTATAACAACAGTCACTGACACGAGCAAATTTACACGTATCCTGAAACAATTCCCGGAATTATTGGGTAACCCGTCTAATCGTACGGCAGCCAAACACGCAGTCAAACATTTCATCCCAGCCACCGGTCCACCCTGCGTCCAAAGGGTGCGTCAGCTCTGTCCGGAACGCTTAAAGGTAGCCAAGGAGGAATTTCGTCTAATGGTCGCACTCGGGCACGCCAGACCATCCAATATCCCTTGGGCTAGCCCCCTACACATGGCGAAGAAAAAGAATGGAGACTGGAGGCCTTGCGGAGACTATCGCAGGCTCAATGAGCAGACCACTCCAGACCGTTACCCCATATCGCTTCTTCACGACTACACTACGATTTTAGCGGGTAAACATTTTTTTTCAACAATCGACCTGCGACGCGCATTCCACCACATACCGGTAGCAGAGAAAGACATACCGAAGACAGCTATAATTACCCCGTTCGGCCTATTTGAGTTTGTCAGCATGCCGTTCGGACTTCGCAACGCAGCGCAGTCATTCCAGCGGTTTATTAATGAAGCCCTCGCAGGTTTCGACTTCGTATATGCGTATATCGATGACCTGCTAATATCATCAGTTGACGAACAACAGCACGAGCAGCACCTCCGCTCCGTTTTTCAACGACTCAGTGAGTTTGGCCTGTGCTTAAATACCGATAACTGCGTTCTGGGAGCGACGGCAGTGGACTTTTTGGGATAGCGCATAACAGCATCTGCTTCAACACCTTTGCCAGACCGGGTCAAAGCACTATACGAATTCCCATAGCCGAAAACAATCTTGGAGCTACGAAGATTCATAGGAGCAGTAAACTTTAACCGGCGCCACATTAAAAACGCCGCTGCCGTACAAGCACCACTCAACGAGTTCTTAAAGAACTCTAAGAAGAATGATAGAAGACCTGTTCCGTGGACACTAGAAGCCGAACAGGCTTTCGCCTTGATCAAAGAGCAACTCATAACCGCAACGCTGTTAAGGCATCCACTCCCAGCCGCGAAGCTAAGGATCACATGCGACGCGTCCAGTACCGCAATAGGAGCGGTGCTAGAACAGAACAATGGAAATGTTTGGCGACCGCTAGGATTCTTCTCCAAAAAACTGTCACCAACTCAGAGGAATTATAGTACGTACGACAGGGAATTAACCGCAGTATATGAGGCGATCAAGAATTTTCGCCACTGGGTTGAAGGCCGCGAGTTCGCCGTACGCACCGATCATAAACCACTGATTGGCGCGTTTCGCCAACAGTCCGAAAAGTCGTCTCCTAGGCAAATCAGGCAATTGGGATTTATCAGCCAGTTCACGACGAATGTTGAATACATTGCAGGATCCGACAACAATGTGGCAGACACATTCTCCCGACACGATGCACTTACCCGCAGTAATCGATCATGAAGAATTATCCCGCGCTCAGGCAACAGACGAGGAATTACAACAACTCCTAGCACACAACAACACATCACTTAGACTGCAAACACTCACCTTTGGTCCTGGCCAACAAGCTGTGCACTGCGATGTCTCAACAAACAACATCCGCCCATTTGTGCCACTGCTACTTCGGCGCAAAATATACGACATGCTGCATAATCTCGCGCACCCTAGTGGTCGAGCTACAGTAAAAATCATCGGCCAGCGATACGTGTGGCCGTCGATGAATAAAGACGTAACACAATGGGCCCGTGACTGCGTTCCTTGCCATCGTTCAAAAGTAGGTCGGCATGTCCACACGACACCGGTTACTTTTCCGAATCCCGACGAAAGATTCGATCACATTCACTTGGATATAGTCAGACCCTTGCCAGACTCACAGGGATATAAGTATTGCTTGACCATGATCGACAGGCCCGAAGCCATTCTCATCAAAGACATCACCGCAAACACTGTCGCTAATACGTTCTACTCAAATTGGATTTAGCGTTTCGGATGCCCGAAACTACTCACTATTGACCAAGGCACTCAATTTGAGAGCGCACTCTTTACGCTTCTTTCACGCTTAATTGGCGCGAAACGTATTCGAACCACAGCATATCACCCAGCATCAAACGGGCTTGTGGAAAGATGGCATCTCACACTCAAAGCATCAATTATGTGCCACCAGAACCCGCAATGGACACAAACGCTACCAACCGTTTTGTTGGGGCTAAGGACTTGTTACAAGGATGACCTCAAAGCATCACCAGCAGAGTATCTTTATGGAACAACTCTCCGAGTCCCAGGCGATTTCTTTACCAATGGAGACCCACCAGTAGATCCACACTACTTCTTCGAAGATTTTCGCAAGCACATGCGCAGCGTCAGACCAGCGCCTGTTTCACATCATTGTCGGCAGAAAACGTTTTGTTTTATCGAATTATCTACCTGCACTCACGTATTTTTGAGAATCGATTCAACCAAACGACCCCTCGACCAACCATACTCAGGGCCGCACAAAGTTATCGAAAGAGTAAGCGACCGAATTTTTACAATTGAAGTAAAAGGTAAACGTGTGAACATTAATATCGAACGCTTCAAACCGGCTCACTTGGCTAGCGACGAAATCTTCGACGAAGCAGCCCACAGACGTGTGCTCATCTCGACAGACCTACCTCAACAGCCATCAACATCTACGAGCCTACCGCTCCAACATAAGACGGCGAGGCCAATAGTTCCTGAAATTACGTAAATTCGACTTTATATAGGTCTAGATAAACCCTCATTTAGGGGGGAGTATTGTGGCAGCTCAACTGTCACATCTGGCAACATTCATTTAATCTTGGATTTTCCTCTACTCTTTTTCGTTATATATATGTGTATATGGGTAGATTTGAAGAGTTGCAACTAAAACTCTATCTCTATCTATCTCTATGGCGCGATATACAACAGGTATATCATCATAAACCTCCTAAGAGATTTTTGCGCCAAGCTTCTCTTCCAATTTGTGGTGTGCCGTTTTGAATTTTCCCTACAAATTGGTGGGACCTACAGTTTTTTGCCGACTCCGAACGGCATCTACAAAGGAGTAGAATTTTTGCTGAGAAGCCTGTCATGGCAGAAATACACTCAGAGAGTTTGCCAAACCACTGCCGAGGGGCGACCCCGTTTTGAAAAACTTTTTTCAAATCACTTTTGATGTTACCTGTACCAGGGCTCGAACCATGGACCTTCGGTGTGGTTGGCCGGCAACACTACCTTCACACCACGGCGGCCGCCCACCACTAAAACTCTACCCACGCTTATAATTATTCTTATTTTACCGTTTGATTAGGCAAGAAGCCAAAATTCTAAAAAGAAATACAAGTACAGAGTTTCCTATAAAATTTAGATTCGTTTTATTTAATGAAACTCATCGTGGTAATATAAATAGCCACACATGCATACATGCATATACACCATATCTAGTTTGTTATTGCTTGGGTGAACTCATGTGTACCTTTTTTTGTCAATAGCTTTGTTTGGGTTAATGTGACGAATATATATACACTAGAAGTTGTCAAATATATAATTTAATTCGTTCTGCATGAAAGATTAATCCACATTTAAGGAATCGTAAAGGAAGTGGATAGCGTAATATTTTACAAATGACCAATGCACTCATTATTTGTCATACAATATCAAACATATACTTATAATTTATAATACATAAGTTTATATAGTTGCTTGTAAGTGTTTATAAAGGGGATTTAAAAGGGAAATAAATGTCGAATATGGATGTTCAAACGATTTTAACACTGACAAGTAATGAGTTGAAAGCTAAACTAACTAGCAGACTTGGGACTGAATAGGGATGGACGGAAGACTGAACTACAGACGCGACTATTCCAGCATTTCGGTCTATCCAATCAAGGTGGTAGTGATAACGAATCAAGTGTTTCGCAATATGAAGAAGGGGCTGAAACGCACAACCAGGTGGTTCTTGAACGGCCATCACATTTCTCATTTAGAGACATTGAAGATAGCGTTTCTTCCTTCACTCGCTCTGATTCATTAGATGTTAATTCATGGATTGCTGAGTTCGAAGATAATGCTGAAACGGTTGGATGGAAAAATTTACAAAAGTTCATATATACCAAGCAACTGCTTAAAGCAGCAGCAAAGTTGTTCATTTGAGGTCGTAGGCAAGAACTTAAAGCCACATTAATTGAGGAATTTTGTTCAAAAACGTCTCCAGCTGAAATACACAATTCTTCACGAAACCGTGGCAAGAAGCAATAGGAAACATTCACAGAATATTTATATAGTCTGATTGAAATAGGCAAGCCAATCAATCTGGATGAAGAAAGTTTGATTGACTACTTTATAAATGGAAATCCAGATTCTAAAATAAATAAACTCTATCAGGGAAAAACTGCGCATGAGCTAAAAGACCAAATTAGAATTTATGAGAAGGTTCGGTAAATGCTCACAAATAAAATAGGTTCGCAACATAAGTACTAAATAACTTGGAAGGTAGGTCACGGAAGAAATATGAGGGCGCCAAAAAATGGTTTAAATGTGGCAATGAAAACCATATATCGAAAGATTGTCCAGGTAAGCAGTATAAATGTTACAAATGTAACCAGTTAGGTCATCGCTCTTTTTAATGCCATGAAAAAACTAAAAATTCGATACCAGTTAAAGTAGAAAAGAGTTTGAATGTTATCCGCGATGAGGGTGGTCTAATATTTAAGGATGTAACAATCAAACACTATACCGTGTCTGCGTTAATGGACACAGGGTGTGATTTATGCATAATATGGTGCGACACGTTGATAATGCTTTAATCTGATATTGAGTTGAATGGCAGCAAAAGCCGACTAGTTGGTTTGAAGGAAAGTGAGATAACGAATTTAGGTAGTTTCATTACTACCACTGATATTGATGGAATCGATCTCGATATCACATTTCATGTTATACAGGAAAAAGATTTGCGGTACGCTACCATCATAGGTGTTGAAATATGTTAATATGATAGTCAGTGAAGAGGGATTAGTATTCGCACAAAAATCTGTAGGAATCAAATCAAAAGAGAAAGCGCTAACATTTTTACAGAATTTGGTAGCCTTTGTCTACATATGAAAATGAGTGGGGATGCTTTTTCTAAATTTGTTTGGCTATAACCTGTTAGGAGTACGAATTCCGAGGTAGTAGTCGATAAATTAGATAGGCAAGCAGCATTGTTTGGTAACCCTAGAAGAATAATCACAGATAGGGGATCAGCGTTTAATTCTGAATGTTTTAACCAGGGTATACAGAATTTGTTAATGCGGGGAAATGGACAAGTGGAAAGGATTCACAAGATTGTAGTTCCAATGTTGTCAAAGTTTTCTGGAAATAATCTAGCACAGTGGTACCGTCATATACACAAGGTGCAGCAAATTATTAATAACACCCCGCCGAGAAGTACCAACGTTACTGCTTTCACAATACTGACTATAATCGACATGAGGGTTAGTGACGATGTCGAAATTCGAAAACTATTAGAAGAAACTGTCATACAAGAAATAGACGAGGATCGCGAAGCGATTCGCAAAGCAGCTCAAGACAGCATTCGAACAATTCAGAAGGAGAATTGTAAAACTTTTGATTCAAAGCGAAAGCCTGCGGAAGTTTATAAAATTAATTACTTAGTGGCCATAAAAAGGACCCAATATGGTGCTTGCTTAAAGATTCAACCAAAGTTCTATGGACCTTATAAGGTTACCTCCGTACATCAACAGGGCATTCTGTGACCAAGGTAAGTGACCACGAGGGAAACGGGAAAACGACCACTGTGGCAGAGCACATGAAGAGATGGCAAAATTCATTCGTGGCGAATGAATCATCAGGATGGCCGGGTGTGGGAATCGGACCGAATCAAGAAAATACTACACGCACTGGACGAAAATACTACGCTACTTTTGCCTTTTACTACTTTAAAATACGACTGTGGCAATTTGACGAAAGCTCAACGGACGCTACCAATTTCGTTTCTGTTCAAACGAGTCAGTCTGCGCTTGAATATCAATATAAACGCGTCTAACTAAAACGTACGCGGAGTGTGTAACATTACATACGATAATCAAAATCCTAAATAACTCTTACTTAACCCTAAAAACAATTAAATATATGAACATTTAAATAAAGCCTACTGTGTTTTAATTGGCGCTAACCGAAACCCACATATATTTTTGTGATTCGGCGAGCGCAGGGTGCCGACGGCGGTTTTCGACGGCTTATACCTCTACTTAGGGCCAAAAATCAGTACATACATATTGTGACGAATTCGATGATTACTCAATTAATAATCCTGAGTTCGATCACTATAAAATCAAATAAAAACACGTTTAGATAATGTAACTAATAACTAGTTTTATTTAGTAGAAATAAACGCAACACAAATTTAATAGTTTCGTAACTTCATAGTAGTTCACTGAACAACACTTGAAATTAAACTGATCAACCTGCCTTGCTGGGTCGTTGCCTTATATAGTCTGCCAGGGTGCGCACTCTGAAGTTTCTTGGTTGTTCTTTCTTCGTATTCTCGAAGCGTCGGTGTTATTTATTAACATCTCCTTTTTGCATCGTATTTGCAAACACTCGCGCGATCTTTCTTCCTCTTGCTTGGTACATGATTGCATGCATAAGCGTGGCCATCGTTATCTCTGTTGTGTTTAACTAGCGGTGGGAGTGTTATTGAGTTAGGGATGGGACATGCTTGAGAATATTCGCCACACTGCCCTCCACCTAGGTCTGATCGGGACGATACATTGCCCGCACCAAATGCAGCTAGGCTTTCCAGATGGGTTACCTTCATCTTATTCCTTGGCCTTCCAATAGTTTGTATGCGATAGACAACATCGTTAATTTTAATAACTTTGTATGGGCCTTCCCAGTTACACTGCAATTTCTTGGGCAAACCTTTCTTACGTTATAGGTTGTATAGCAAAAGCAAATCTCCATCCATAAAACCTTTTGAATTTATTGCTTTGTCGTGCCTGGCTTTCATTTTACCACTCATGGTTTTGCTCTGTTGTCTCACAACGTCGTGTATTTCTTTCATTTCCTCTTCCAAGACGCTAGTGGATTTCTGAGCATTTATTCCTGCATCAGCATTTATCCCAAACTTCAAATCAGATGGCAATCGAAATCATTTCCAAAAATTACCTTTACCTTTGCAGACATCTGACCCGTTGTTTCATGTGCCATCAGAAACAATGATATATGACTATCCCACTTCTTCTGGAACTTATCCACTACTTTCCTTAGGTGTTCCTCCAAGGTTCTATTGAATCGTTCTGACTAAGGACGCAGTGCAGTTGTTCGAGTTTTTCAAATGCTCAAAGCTGATTCTAAATTTCTCCCTTTATCAGAATGTAGCTCCATCGGTGCACCATACCTTGCTACCCAATAATTATTAGTGAACACTTCTGCTATGGTTTCCGCTTCCTGATTTAGAATAGGGTACACTTCCGGCCATTTGCTGAAATAGTCCATGACTACTAATACATATTTGTTTCCGAGTCTGCTAGTAGAAAATGGGCACGCTAGATCCATGGCAATCCTTTCAAATGGTGCACCTGAGTTATACTGTTTCATTTTGCCATGGCTCCTCCATTTGAGAACATCTAGGATTTTCTTCCTTGGGACAACTACCAGTGATCATCTTCAAATTGTCAACTGTTCAACTGTGCCCAATTCGACTTGGCAACAAGACTTTTTGCTGACATCTCCCTTGTTGGTCGGTGGTGGCGCTCAAGCCCTTTCAACACACGAGTAAGGGGCGGAATTACGACATACGTTCCGTGATCGAAAACTTTTTTTTAAGTCACAATAACTTTTAAACTTTCCAACTTTTTAAAAAGAGTTATAATGCATAATTGAACCCGAGGGGGCTTTCAGCCAAATACTCACGTATGACGACATTCCGAGTTACGTGTTTAGAGCTATTGTAATTTAAAAACTCGATTTCGATCAAGGAACGTATAACGTAATTCGACCCCAGATCTAGATTTTTGTGTTGACACTTCTTTAATTGACCCATGCCCCATTCCTTCGTAAATGTTATAGTCATCAACCGCACATCTATGCCTTCCTTGGCCTCAGCTTTGGAAAAATGCTTGCATTCCAAGTTGCATGGTCGTCGTGATATCGCAACAGCATTTCTGTGGGTACTACCTTTGCGATGCTCTATGGAAAAGTCATACCTATGCAGTCGCTCTATCCGCCGTGCCAGTTGACCTTCCAGATTACGGAACTGCAAGAGCCATTTCAATGCTGCGTGGTCTGTTCTGATGTGGAATCGCTGTCCATAGAGATACTTTTGGAAATGTTTAACGCACTCTACCAGCTTTGGATTTTTAACCTTTCTGTGTACTCTACGGGTGTGCCTGAGTTTGATAAATGAGCCAACCTCTAGATGTCCGATGCAAATTCCTGCAAAGTCTGTGCTTCCGATGTTCGCTACCATATCGTCTCTCATTTGCACCCATCAATGCCTCATAATTATTTCCTTCGCCGTCAGGAATAGTCTGCAAGAATTCAGCTGTAGGGCCTTTCAATGCCACGAATAGTGCAGCAACTCTGTCTCTAGCGCCACAATTATTCACAGCTGCCGTCTCCTCAAACTGGAGCTTGAATACCTGGATAGGAACAGAACCATCAAAAGATGTGGGTTTTACCTTGGGAATACTCGTTAAAGCAGTTGGACGATTCAGTTGCAATTCCTGGATGGGACCTGAATAGTCAAAAGCCTTTTTCTGACTTTGCAGCTTAATTTGTTGTTGCTGCAATGATATGTATTGGAGCTTGTGTTCTAATACCTATTCACAGTTCACTTGCACTTACTTAGCACCCTTTTCACCGAACATAAATAAGAACGCGACCGCTTCATTGCTATACAAGTACTAACTCTTTAACTTTTATTGAATTCATGATATGCAGAATAGGATATGTGTTTAAAGGGAGAGCAAAAATGTATGGTTTACAGTAATTAGTTTTCGTACATAAAGAAGTAGCATAATAAGTACATAAATATAAGAAAATAGAGTAGTATACATATGTGTGTATATTAGGGTGACCCAACATCCCGCCCCCGTTGAAAGAAGTTTCAAGCAGGAAGCAATGCAATTTTGTGGATTGGACGCCTTATTATGCCCTTATATGTCTGCACATCCACTACGCGAACGCGCTTGTCTTTGCCGGGGATAGCAGCTACGATTCTGCCTGTTATCCAACGCTGCGGAGGCACATTATCTTCGTGAATGATCACTAGGGAATCGACGTGAACGTTTGGTTGATCACGAACCCATTTATTGCGTGAATGCAATTCGCTTAAATATTCGCGCGACCAATGTCGCCAAAAATGATGCTTAACTGCGCTAATGCGCTTCCATCGCTCTATGTTGTGTAGCTCTTTATTTGTTTCCTCATTTCGCTCCGGGATTGCCTTAAATGAGCTGCCAATTATGAAGTGAGCAGGCGTTAGAGCCTCGTAATCATTTGGGTCGCTGGAAAGTGGCGTAAGTGGCCTAGAATTGAGAATGGCTTCTATCTCTATAACTGCCGTTGTCAGTTCCTCGTATGTGAGACGCGCATTACCCAGCGTTCGGTTTAGGTGCCCTTTCGCTGACTTTACTGCGGCTTCCCATAGGCCGCCGAAGTGTGGTGCTCTGGGAGGAATGAAGTTGAAGTTTATGAATTCGTTTGAGCAAAAATCTGTAATTTTGTTTTTTGTGTTAGGATCGAATAAAAATTGCTTCAGCTCACCCAGTTTACGATCGGCGCCAACGAAGTTTGTGGCATTGTCGCAAAATATGTCGGTTGGCAAACCTCTTCTGCCTATCATTCGTTTAAGCGCTGCAATGAATGCGTCCGTAGACAAGTCTGAGACGACTTCGATATGTACTACCTTCGACCAAAGACAGACAAATATAGATATGTACGTTTTGTATGGAGTTTTCCCTCTAATTCGTAGATATGTGCTAACAGGGCCGCAAAAGTCAACAGCACATCGAGAGAAGGGTCGGCAGGGCGTGAGCCTTTCGACGGGGAGGTTTCCCATCATTTGTTGCAGCAGCTTTGGACGATATCTCACACAGTGTATGCACGACCGAACAACCCGACGAGCAGCATCTCTAGCATTGATGATCCAAAACCTGAGGCGAATGAGAGCAACTAGAGCTTTGGGTCCGGCATGAAAATTTGTAATGTGTAAATGGCGCACTAAGCATTCGACAAAGTGACATTTGCTTGGTAAGAGTACAGGATGTCGCTGTGTGTGTGGCAGAGCTGCCAATTCGAGTCGACCGCCCACTTTAAGCAAGTTAAAGCCACAAGTGTCGCTCAAGAACGGATTTAGAAATTTGAGCGAATTTTCAGCTGGTATGCCTTTCTTAGCGCGACGTATATCTTCTGAAAAATATTGCTGTTGAATATTCCAACTTATGCACCAAAGCGCAGTTTCAATTTCTTGCGGTGATAAATTTGGAGTGTCGATGATAGTTTTGCTTGCTTTATTGGTTTTTCTATAAAAACGGAACATCCATGCAATGATACGTACACCAGTCATATGCGAGCTATATTTGGCGATACTTTCAACGATGTAATTCGACTTCTCAGCAGCGAAAAATATAGCTTTGCGTTTTTCTTTGTTGATTTCATCCATGTCAGGGCAGGATTGGGAGTTTTCAGGCCAAAGTTCTGAGGAACGTTCTAAAAATGGTGGTCCCGAGTACCATATAGAGTTTTGGAGCTCTGATACTGTGCAGCCTCTGGACACAATGTCTGCAGGATTATGTTGCGTCGGTACGTGTCTCCAATGGCAATTACTACTTAACTCTTGTATCTCAGATACACGGTTGCCCACGAAGGTTGATAAAGTGGAGGAATGCATTCGTAGCCAATGTAGGACAATTTGCGAATCAGTCCATAAGTAAACTACCAAATCTTGGTTGACAAATATATGTCTGACCTTTGCAATTAGTTGTGCGAGCAATTGCGCTCCACAGAGTTCAAGCTTTGGTAGCGATTTTTTCTTTGTTGGAGCGATACGAGATTTGGCTGTTATCAATCTTGTTGTGGCATTACCATTTTTATCCTCGGTACGAACATAGACACAGCATCCATATGCGCGAATGGAAGAATCGCAAAAACCGTGGAGCTGAGTTGACAAAACAGTAGTTTGTAAACAATAGCGCGGGACTTGCAATAATGACAACGAAGAGAATTCTTTGAGCAAGTTTTGCCAAGCACAATGAAGGTTTTGGGGCACCGATTCGTCCCAATTTAGCTTGAGTAACCATAACTCTTGTAAGATGATTTTCGCTGTAACAAGCAGCGGAGCAAGGAGACCTAGAGGATCGAATAGCGACGATGCTAGTGACAATATATTGCGTTTTGTCGACTTGTCCGACTTTAGACCCCTGGGCAAAAACGAAAATAAGAAAATATCATTATGTTGGTCCCAAGCAATGCCTAGTGCGTTGGTTATTTGAGCATCGTTGATGTTGAGCTCTTTCATTGTTTCGTCATCTACGAATGACTCAACATTTGAGTGCCATTTAGCGAGCTTCATGCCGCCCTCTTCTAAAATAGTAGTAACTTCAAATTTTATTTGTGATAGTTCTTCTAAAGTATTGGCTCCACACAAAAAGTCGTCGACGTAGAAAGACGATTTGATTCTGTCTGCACCCAAGGGGAATTGACTAGCGTAGGTGTCTGCTAAGTAGTTCAAACTTCTTACCGCAAGATATGGAGCAGCCGCTGTGCCATATGTCTCAATCCTAAGTCATTTTATGGTTTCGTAAATTCTAAACGTAAAGTATCAGGGTTTCCCTCAGCCATGAAATATCAAGACATTATATCTAGCGATAATCAATGTATCGCAAATTTTTTTGCTCAATTTTTCACTTCTAACTATTCTGCTGTCACCAATTCAAACTTTCAAAACTATCCCTATAAGCTACACGGGACAAATTCAATTAATTCACCAATTATATGCGCCAAAGATGTTCTAATTTACCTTAAAACCTTAAAAGAATCTTTTAAATATGGTCCTGATAGGATTCCTACATGTTTCTTGAAAAAGTGTGCGAACCATATTTACCAACCCCTTACCAATTTGTTCAATCTATCACTAAAGTGTGGTGTTTTTCCAACTGCGTGGAAAGAATCGTTTCTTCTGCCGCTGCATAAAAGCGGGAGTAGGTCTTCTATAGAGAACTATCGTGGCATCGCAAAGCTTTCTGCCATCCCAAAATTGTTTGAAGCTATTGTTACAAATCAACTTACGGGTCCGATCTCTACTTTGATAGCTGACTGCCAACACGGGTTCAGTAAGGGAAAGTCCACAGTTACGAATTTACTTGAGTTTACCAGTCATGTCTCAAATGGCTTTAGAAAAAATCTGCAAACCGACGTTATTTATACGGATTTCAGCAAAGCTTTTGACAAAGTGTGTCACTCATTACTTATTCATAAACTCGATCAGTTGGGCTTCCAGCCGGGTCTCAATCGCTGGATCTCTTCTTACCTTAGTGACAGGACACAAAGAGTAATGTTCAAAAATTTAGTATCCGATGTCATTTATGTCTCTTCGGGGGTTCCTCAAGGAAGCCATCTTGGCCCGATTCTGTTCTTGTTGTTTATAAATGATATTTCTACAATAATAAAATTTTCAAAAATGTTAATGTATGCCGACGACGTAAAGCTTTTCATGTCATTCGCGTCATTTGAAGATAGAAATAAGCTACAATCAGATCTAGATGCACTAGTTACTTGGTGCGATCTAAATTATATGCCACTTAACCTTAAAAAATGTAAACACATGGGTTTTTCGCGTGGAATTTCTCAGCCGGCTTCCTATACAATTAAAAATTATAGTCTTGAGCAAGTGTATGATTTTGTTGACCTGGGGGTTACTATGGACTATAAACTCAGTTTCAACCGCCATATTAATACAACAGTCAATAAGGCTAGAGGTGTCCTAGCATTCGTTAAACGATGGTCTAAAGAATTTAGCGACCCTTATGTAACTAAAGCCCTCTTCGCTACATTAGTCAGACCGATACTTGAATATGGTTCTATAATTTGGAACCCGCGTTACCAGGTTCATGTAGATCGCCTTGAATCAGTTCAAAAACAATTTTTACTATTTGCCTTAAGAGATTTTCATTGGGATCCCTCGTACAATCTGCCACCCTATACGAATCGTTTAAAACTCATTAATCTACACACACTTTCTAGTCGGAGGGAAATGCTTGGAATTATTTTTATGATTAAATTGCTAAATGGTTCACTATCCAGCCCATTTCTTCTAAGTGAAGTGAACTTCAATGTACCGTCTCGTCCTTTAAGGCATTTTAAACCTCTAGTCTTAAAACAGTGCCGAACCAATTTTCAGTTAAATGAGCCTTTTCGCTGTTTGTGTCAAGATTATAACTCTCTTTCTGGTAGATTTGATATTTCAGACTCGCTTTTCAGCATAAAAAAATCAATCCTTTCTGTCCTAAATTCATAGCTACTAATTGTTTTTTATTCTTTGACTTCTATTTTAACTTTTAACAATAATTTTATTCTGTTAACTAGTTATTTCTTAATGTATAATCTATCCTATATCTACTTTACTTAGCTGATGAGGTTTTCTCTGTAGCTGAGCAGTTTTAGATCTCGACGATTAACAAACCAAAGCCTTTCAACGACTCGGCACGAACGAATAATCCGCGCGTTATGCGGATGCGCCCCTCGCGCCGGTCGGGCGGGATATGGTGGGTAATCCGTTGGGAATTATTATTATTATTAAGTTGATATGTGGCCACATTTTCATGCTCTGAGTAACGCCATAAAATATATTGAAAGCACTGGTCTTGTTCGTCGACGCTGATCTGCCTATACATCTTAACGATGTCGGCAGTAATAACGTAGCGATGTGTGCGAAATTTTAGTAACAGCGTGAAAAGGTCCTGTTGTATAGTTGGGCCTACCATTAGAATTTCGTTGAGTGACTTCTGTGTAGACGTTCTACAGGAGGCATCAAACACCACGCGCAACTTTGTTGATGTGCTATTCGGTTTCAGCACACAGTGATGAGGGATATAAAAATGCGGTGCAGTGATATCATGGTTGTTTACAGCGGACATATGGCCGAGCTCCTCGTACTCACGCATAAAGCTAACGTACTGTACCTTTGTTTCTGCTGAACGTGCCAATCGACGTTCCAGCGCGATGAACCTACGCATAGCTATTTCTCTTGAAGCTCCAAGAGACTGTGGGCTTTCTTTAAAAGGTAAACGAACAATTACTCGGCCTGTGATGCTGCGTGAAACGGTTTGTAGGTAAAATGATTCACAACTAGCCTGCTCATCAGATAGCGTAGAAGGTGACGGTATTTCATCCAATTTCCAAAGCTTCTCAAGATGTAGATTTATTGACTCTTCGCAGGAAAGCAAACATGTCCGCGAGGACGAAGATATTTGTGAGCCATTGTACTTCCCCGACACTACCCAACCCAGCAGCGTTTTATGGAGTGTTGGTAAATTAACGCCTAGTTTTATTTGACCTACAGATAACACATCAAAAAACGTCTCCGTACCAAGCAACAAACCTATGCGATTAGATTTAAAGAAATTCTCATCCGCTAGCGTGGTGTTTTCTGGCAAATTCCAAGGTGAAATATCTATCTCCGTCTCTGGCTGGTACGGTATGTGTGAAGTCACACAAAAGGTTAAGGGCAGCTGGTAGTTAGTGAAGCGAGATTTAATGATAGTTGAAGTTTTGTGTTTAATTTTTGTGCTTGATTCCCCAATGCTTAAAATATGAACATTGTGCTTCTTACGTGGCAAGTGAAGTTTTTGTGCGAAACCATCGGTGATAAGATTCACTTGCGAACAAGAATCAAGCAGTGCTCTACCCATGTGGTACCCTCCACTTGCGTCGCGAACGAGAACAACAGCCGTAGCGAGAATCACCGAGTCTTGCGATGGTGTTTCAAGGTGGGTGTGAACAGCAGCCGATGTAGAATTCTGAGTTGATGCCGAGAGTGGTTGAGTTGATGATCCGGGCGACGCCAAAGACGACGATGAACTTGGAGTAGGCGATGCCTTTGAGCGATGAAGCATCGTGTGGTGAGCGCGGCCACAAACCTTGCATTTGAATGCCGATGAGCAGTGGGTAACCTTATGGTTTTTCGAGAGGCAGTTTATACAAAGGGAAAGTCTTTTCACATTGCTGAAACGATCTGCAACGTTCATATCATTGAATCGTTGACAGCCACCTCCGAGAATATGTTCAGTGCTTGCACAGAGAACACATGTGCGATTGGTACAGGCAAAGGAATAGTTTTGTTTTGTCGATTGCTGCTTACTATCCCTTTTAGCAGGCTTATTATCGAGCTTACTTGCTGTCTCTACAGTAGAATTCGAAGACTCGATGCTTTCAAGAAACTGACAGCGTCTTTCAAGCACTTTAGCGCAGTCGGTCCAGGTTGGCAACTTTATAAAGTCTAGCGACTCTTTCCATTTTTTTTCAGTGCCATCATCCACCTTTTGCATAACAATATATATCACCATGGCATTAAAAATATCTGTGTCCGTGCCTAGAGATTGCAAGGAATCACGGAGTGCAGAGACGTTGTCAATGAGACTACGAAGTTGAGTACAATTTTGTTTCTTTGTGTGCGGGAGTTCGAAAAGAGTTTCTATATTTTCCATGAAAATGAGCGTTTTATTGTCATAACGCGATTTCAACCTATCGAGTGCTTTTTTGTAATTCTCGTTGCTCACCTGGAATGCCTTGACCGTTTCCAATGCTTGCCCTTGCAGACAATTCAGAAGGTGGTTGAATTTTTCGATGTTGGAAAGGCCAAGCTCACGATCAATTATTTGATTAAACGAAGTGATGAAATTTTTATACTCTGAGTACTTTCCAGTAAATGTAGGCAACTTTAACACCGGCAACTTGGAGTTATAAGTAAGAATCACAACCTGCTTTTCTCCCAATATGCTGCTATTCAAATCTTCACCCAATTGTTCTTGAATAGCAATTTTAACGCCTACATATAAATCTTCCAACTCACCTCTCATGTTATCATCGGGCTCTAGCTTTTCTATTTGTGTTTGGTAACTCATGAGTTGAGTGAAATACGACTCAAGTATGCCTAAGCGACACTTCAACTCAATAGTTGACAAGCCTTTCCCTTCTCCTTTACCATTTGTCTCGATAATTGTTTTAATACGCGAAATATTCTTTTTTGTGTTGGCTCGTTGCTGCTTGAGTGTGCCCGTCATTCCAGTGATGTTTGAGCGAGATTTAGCGAAAAATACAACAACAAGATACCTCCAACAAAAGAAACGTAGGCTGAGAGTCGTACGGAGAACGGAATATTATGATGCAGCAAAAACTACAATGCACTACTATTGCAATGCTGGCGAAGACGCAACAGAAGAGTTGGAGTAAGGTGCGATGACGTCACTTGCGACAGATGTATGAGTTCAGTTATTTGCAAAAAGTAAATTAGCAAATAGAATTTACCGGTAACGGTTCGAGAATCGAAACTAAGTTCGCGTGAAGGTGAAAAGGGTCCGACTGTATTTAACCGAGCGACTGTAAAAAATCGTATGTATGTACTTATGTGCGTGCACTTTATGCGCGTATGTATTTATGATTAAATCAATGTTACACAAATTATTTATTGTTTATTTTTTATTTTAAAGAACGCTAGTCCCTGCTCGGGCGCCAAAATGAATAGTCAAAAGCCTTTTTCTGACTTTGCAGCTTAATTTGTTGTTGCTGCAATGATATGTATTGGAGCTTGCGTTCTAATACCTATTCACAGTTCACTTGCACTTACTTAGCACCCTTTTCACCGAACATAAATAAGAACGCGACCGCTTGATTGCTATACAAGTACTAACTCTTTAACTTTTATTGAATTCATGATATGCAGAATAGGATATGTGTTTAAAGGGAGAGCAAAAATGTATGGTTTACAGTAATTAGTTTTCGTACATAAAGAAGTAGCATAATAAGTACATAAATATAAGAGAATAGAGTAGTATACATATGTGTGTATATTAGGGTGACCCAACAGGACCTTTCAAGGCATCCACCTCAGCCTCACTTTGTCCTGAAATTGTGCAATTTTTGTATCTTGCACTTCTAGTTGTGACGTAACCCCCTCCTCCTGTGCTTTCAACTGTGAAGACATTTGTGCCACCTGCATGGACATACGCTCCTCTTGTGCTTTCAATTTTGACGACATTTGGGTCTCCCGCTCTTCTAGTTGAGCTGAAATATGAGATACCATGTGTGTCTCCTGTTCTTTCAGCTGAGTTGCCATGCAAGTTTTCTGTCCTCCAGCCAAGATGTAATTAATACGTGTATCCTGTTTTTCCAGCTGTGTTTAAATGCTTGACGACATCTGAGTCTTTCTTCTCTTCCATTTTTGTCGATGCTTCTTCCGCAACATGAAACACATAATCGTCAACGTTCATTCCTTCCGCTTCCATAGGCTCTCGCAATCGTGGCTGTAGCTAGGATTGATTTTCTGTTGTATTTAATCCACGTTGTTTCACCTCATTTTTGAACGGCTGGATCTTTAATTCATTCAACTTCAAGTCTCTGTATTTACTTAACAATATAAGTTCTGGAACCATTTGTGACGAATTCGATGATTTCTCGATTAATAATCCTGAGTTTGATCACTTCTTCTTTCTTTAACCCAGTTTCCGCGATGGTTGATATTTCGTGCATACCTCTCAAACTAAGTGTTGATTTTCTGTTCCATTTACAGGGTTAGTAAATTTGGAATACCGACGGCGCCGTGAGTATAGATCTTTTTGAAAACATGCTGAAAAAAAAATGTTTGTGATAGTATGAAAGTATACATATTTTTAACAGTTTCTTGTTTGGAAAAAATTAGAAGAAAACAAAAGTTAAAAGTAATTTAAACCAAAATCTTAAGAAGATAAAATATCAGGATATGAAAATAAAAAAAGTCCCACGTTAATTTTCTAAAATTTTCGACCGCTGCACATACGGCAAAAGTAAAGATTTAGCTGGACAAAATTCTAAAATTCAACCACCTTCAATTGCTATGAAAACTCCTCTCAGCATTTCTTACACATTGACTAACTAAGGGACAGTAATAGTAATTAGATAAGGTTATGCTTACTTGTACTAGAGTGCCCAATACTTGACAAAATTAATTTATTTTCACCGAGACCTCAATCACCGAGACCTAATTATGTTAACGTCAAAGTAACTTTCTACTATTAATTGATGTATATTGGAACGATTTTTCGTCATCCCTTGTCAAATTTGGTTTTGAGACAAACCGGTTTCGGCGTTGTGCCATCATCAGTGTCGATTTTCGTTCTGATCTGTGGTGGTCGTTTGTCTTGTATTTATAGTAGGAAGTAGGTAACGTCAGCATGGGTGTCTGTTTGTGTACGTGTGTGCATGTGTTGTGTGTGTACATTCAGAAACGGGGGTGGTTTGCATCGATCGGTTTTTTTGTGGTTGACTGAGGCAGGTAAAAGCTGGTGATTTTTGTTGTTTGACCTTTTGTGCTTGTTTGTTGTTTTTGATCTTTTGCTGTTTTGTGCTTATTTGTCGGTGTGTGTGTGTTTGTTGTACCTGAGTGGTTGCTTTGTCTTTTGTAAACCAATTTTAAAGGTTCGAATATTGTGTCGGAAACAGTGTTTGTCTGTTCGTTTATTATTCTACCGTCGAATGTTTTTTGTTTGTAGATTTCCATGTTTTCGAGTACGTTCAGACGTCTGCCTTTTGCTTGTACATGTAGGACCTTGACTGTTTTTTTGATGTTTCCGGGGGGGCATTTATTCTCCGCCATGTGATTCGCAAAGTTGGACTCTGGTATGATGGTTGGATTCCGTATCTTTTTGTTGTAATCTCTAATGTGTTCTCTGAACCTCGTTCTTACTTGTCGTCCGGTTTGTCCTATGTAACTGTGCTGGCATTCACAAGTGAGCTTGTATACACCATGGTTGCTAAATGGATCTTCTGAGTTAGTTTTGGTTCTTAGCTTCCGTCCTAAATTGTTCGATGTTTTGAACGCTGTGTTGATTTTGTATTTTCTAAGGAAATTTGCTAATTTATATGTTGCCCTTCCAGTATATGTCATTGTCGTCCAGGTTTGTGTACTTTCTTCTCCATTGTTTCTTTTTTGTTCTCTAAGGTCTCTCCTGAGTTTATCTACTAGTGCTTTTTTATATCCGTTGTTTGTAGCGATGTTATATATTATTCCAAGCTCTCTTCTATATGCTTCTTGTGTAAGAGGTGTTCTTCCCAATCTTTGTACTAAGTGCCTTAGCGCTGCATTTTTTTGTTGTTGTAGGTGGTTCGAGCAATTATGTATTATTGTGTCGGTGGCCGTTGGTTTCTTATATATGTCGTAGTTGAATTTATTGCTAGCTTTATCAATACTTATTGTGAGGTCCAGATAATTGATTCCTCCGTCTTTTTCGGTTTCCATTGTGAATTTTATGTTCCCGTGCTGCTTCTTGAGGTACTCCAGTACTTGCTCTTCGTTGTTGGTAGTTAAAACGCATATGATATCATCCACGTACCTTGCGTAAAATAACACTCCTAATTTGGAATTTAATTCCTGTATATACTCTTTTTCCAGGTTTTGCATAAACGCTTCCATAAGAATAGCCGATGTTGGGTTTCCCATCGCAAGTCCGTTTGTTTGTCTGTATATTTTATTGTTGAATTGAAAATAGTTTTGACGTAGTGTGGTTCTTACCGTGTTCGTGATTTGCGTACTTTTTACTTTATCTTTTGTTTTACGTAGTATTATAGAGTTTACTATGTTCAATGTCTCTGCTAGTGGTATTGATGTGTATAGATCTTTTATGTCGAAAGATACCAATTTGCTGTCCTTTGTCACTTCAACAGTCCTAAGTTTGTTTATTAGTTCAGATGTATTAGTTATGGTGTGTTCGTTGCTAAGTTCCAGTGTGTCCTTCAATACTGTTTTTAAATATTTAGATAGCTTATAGCATGGTGCCGATTTAAAATTAATGATTGGTCTCATTGGATTGCCTGGCTTGTGGATTTTTGGTAGAGAATCAGTGGTGGAGTTGACGGGTTCATTTAGACTAATGTATATGCCGAGTTGGTATCTATTATATTTGTTGCAGTTTTTATAGCCACTTTGATTTCTTTCTGGTATTCATCCGTGGGGTTCACTCTTATTCTACGACATTCCATATCCTCGATGAGTTTTTCGGTTTTTGTTATATACTCGTCTTTTTCAATTAGCACAGTTGTGTTGCCTTTGTCCGCCTTCGTTGCGACAATGTTGTTTATCCTGAGTTTATGTTGTAGGTTCTTGACTGTTTTTTGCTCCGTGTTTCTCTTCTGTCCTTCCTTTGCTTTCACTTCCTTGTTTATTATTTCTCTGTACATGTGTCTTGCGTGCTCTTGTTCCTCAACTGGTATTAATGATATTGCGACCTCTGCGTCTACGATCGCCTGTTCCGTTTTTCTTTTTTCGTTTTGGTCTATAATATTGTGTTTCAGTCCCTTTTTAAGGAGTTGTTCTTCCGCCGCGGTGATGGCCACTGTCGTTAGGTTTACGAGCCTGGCATGGAAATGGTGCGGTTGTTGGTTGTTGTCCCGTTCGCGACGTCCTGTCAGCTTATCTAGTTTCCGGTTCAGCGTCCTGTATTTCTGTTGTAGTTCATGTTCGACCTCAGTCCTTATGCGCTCGAAGCATTCCATTAACGTATCGGTAGGTAATTGCTCCGCCAACCTTAAATGGATGGATAAAATTTCGGCATTTATTCCATCTTTCTTGGCGTACTGGTTTTTCAACTCATATCTTAGGAAGTCTCTTTCCGCCTTCCTAATTGTCCTCATGCTTGTACTGGTGTTTGTTTTCATTGTTATTTTTGCAAATTTTGGTGTCACATTCAATTCTATGCATTGTTTGTTAAACCAAATGTTTGCCTTCGTTGTATGCAATTTCAGTAAACGTCGTTTGTAAACTATTAGTAGACCGTTTTCGTTTAAGTTAAAAGCCTGACAAGCATTAACTGTTTTATTTTGTTTTGTTGTTTTTCCGACAGGGTGAATGATTGATGTATATTGGAACGATTTTTTGTCATCCCTTGTCAAATTTGGTTTTGAGACAAACCGGTTTCGGCGTTGTGCCATCATCAGTGTCGAGTTTCGTTCTACTATTACTTTTTTATAATAAATCAAGCTATTACTAGTCAGGCTGTAATGTTTGATTAATGTCAGATTAAGTGTTTTAAAGTTAAAGCTGGTTAAAAAGCCTATATACAATGACAGAATACCCTCGTAACATTTTCACAAGCCAATGCTTAACCTTTGTAGAAGGCACTTACAAAAATTTTGAGCCTCCTTTTCCGACTTTGGGAGTAAATGCATTTTAGATGACGAGGAGGATCAAGCTGTATCGAACTCAAAGGAGGTCGACATCGTATACATTCCACCACCTGGAGTGCACGACCGAATACTTGGATGCTGACCTGATAAATATTAACGACGACAATAACGATTACCTCAATGAAGCAGAAAATCCATCAACATCCAAAGCAAATAGCGGATTTAAAAAAATCAGATTTTGGTCTTCCGTTTTGGCGAAAGTCTAGAAATTTTCAATACACAAGAAGGTCAATAAATGTAGAAAGTCTCAAAATGGAAGATATTTTTTCTAAAATTGGTAAAACCCGTCTCACTTTGTCAATAACATAACTATCTATTATCTTCGTAAGTATATTTGATTTTCCTTTTTCAGGCTCTACATCTCCCTATGATCTATTTGCATTGTTTTTTGATGAATAAGTTATCGAAGAGTTTACGACTTTCGGCGCAGCAACTCCTTACAATCAGGATAAAGACATAGGCGCGTAAACTGTCTAGAATTGCCCTAAGTGCCACATTATTTTCTCTTATAATTTTTTTTTCTTGTTGTTGGTTTTACGGTCTGTTCATTTTACATATTTTTGTGAGTATAACGAGCTCAAGACCAGTTGATAATAATTCTTATTTAATTATTATTATTTTTGATAAGAGGAAAATTGAAAGCAACAAACATATACAGGCTATAGTTATAGTACTATTTCGAAAACAGCCACGATTTCTCGTCAGACTAATTCGTATAGTTTTGCTATTTCAGAGGATCTTGTGGAGAATCGAACCCACTCACTCTGATTGCCAGCGCAGTTGCCTAACCCATAGGCTATGCTGCGTGTAGTTTTGCAAGCTGCTTAATTCAAGTTTTCCTCTAATTGTTGTTTGTTATCTTGCCAACGGTATACACAATATTTTAGACATTCTGTCTATATGTTAATCATGCATGCTGGACTTTGTTTTTGTACATTCTTCTTTTCTATTTTTAGAAGATAGTTATTGTACATAACCGCGTGCTCCGGTATAAATTTATTTTGTTGTTGGTTTTACGGTCTGTTCATTTTACATATTTTTGTAAGTATAACGAGCTCAAGACCAGTTGATAATAATTCTTATTTAATTATTATTATTTTTGATAAGAGGAAAAATTGAAAGCAACAAACATATATGTTGGATTATATATCGATACGACTAACGTATATATATGACTTGCTCTGGGATTAAAAGTAGAACTCAACACTTGTAATATTTCATATAGTTTATTTGATCTTAACACGAACGCAGTTTATAAGCAAGTAAGTTTAACGAAGTAATTCAAACATATTGTATGTATACTAGTAAGAAGCAAGAAACGAAAAACATAGGGTTGCATAAATATGTACGTTGGATACAAGGATGCGTTCCAATAGATTTCAACACGCCTCCTCAACGGTCATATTCGTGCATTTATAAAATTTATTTTATAAAATAATTTAGCTTAAACCTAACATCTTAGTAAATTTATCATGGCTAGGTCTAGCTAAATTCTTGGTTAATATGTCAGCTACCATGTTACTGCTGGAGCAATACTTCAATTGATATTTGATGTCAATATGCTTGCTCCTCGATTGGTACATATGATTCTTAACAAGATTCATGGCACTCAAATTGTCACCATGCACAACTATCGCCTTAGGACAGATAATACCAATTTCTCTTAAAAGTTGTCGCAAATAAACAACCTCCTTTACCGCCGATGTGAGAGCCATGTACTCTGCCTCGGTACTGCTCAACGCTACTGTCGCCTGCTTCTTCGATTCATACGAGAATACACCACCAGCTAAGAAAAATGCATAGCCTGTATACGATTTACGGTCGCTGCTATCGCCGCCCCAGTCTGCATCAACAAAACATTCCATATCTTTGCCAGTTCTATAATATCTTAGCTGTTTGTCTTGCGTTGCACATAAATATCGCAAGATTCGTTTGGCCGCTGCCATATGCTCTGTATGTGGATCGTTGTTACGCTGTGCAAGTTTACATACTGAATGTAAAATATCTGGCCTGGAACACATGGCCAGGTACATCAACGAACCCACTAATGATTGATACTTTACCGGATCAACCTTCTTGCAATCACTTTTATTGCAATTTACTTGATGCCCTGCATCTAATGGAATCGCGATTGGTCTGCAATCAACCATACCATATTCACTCAACAGCTTACGTATGTGTGATTTTTGTCCAATACATATGGAACCGGTTTCACCATCATGATCTATTTCCATGCTCAAAAAATGTTGTACAGGCCCTTTATCAACAACTTCAACCTCATTGGAAATACTTTGCTTAATTTGTTGCATTTGGTTATAATCAGAAGACGCTATTAGCAAGTCATCCACATAGACTGCTATAATATTGATATGACTACCAATGTGTTTTACATATACACAGGGTTCACTATCACACGCTTTAAAACCGATATTCTTTAATATACAGTCAAGTTTTATGTTCCATTGTCGCCCTGACTGTTTTAAGCCATACAATGCTTTCTTTAACTTCAAGCAATGATTTGGATAACGCTTATCTACAAACATTTCTGGCTGGCTCATATAAATTTCATCGCATAACTCGCTGTTTAAATATGCGGCCGACACATCCATTTGATGTAAATATAAGCCATACTCAGCTGCGAACGCAAATATCATTTTTATTGTACTATACCTCACCACCGGAGAAAACGTTTCTGTATAGTTGACGCCATACGTTTGCAAACAACCCTTTGCGACTAGCCTCGCTTTGAAGCGCTCGACATTGCCGTATTTGTCTCTTTTTAAAGCAAATACCCACTTGCTACGCACAGCCTTTTGGCCTTCAGGCAATTCAGCAATTTGCCACGTATCATTTTTTAACAATGCATGATATTCAATTTTCATTGCATTATGCCACTCATTACCATACTTACTGGTCAATGCTTGATGCACCGTGTCAGGTGTTTGAATATCTTCCTGCTGTACCATGTTTAAATATTTATATTCTTTCGTTGGCCTGCCTGGATACCCGCTACGAACAATTTTCGGTCTACCCGGCCCTCTCTTTAATTGCTCTGTTGAAATTTCTTCCTCTTCCGCTGATTCGAAATCACCATCGCTGTTTTCCTCAGATATCGCTTGTTGTAACTCGCCCGCGCTTTCGAATGAAGTTGCATTTGTATATACATCGTTATTTTGTACTTCCACATCAAGAACTTGCGTACCTTCTTTTACCGCATCTGACACATTTTTAGCAAACTCATAATCATTACGCTCATTTGATGTCATACGCTCAACAAAGAACACATCTCTGCTGACAATCAATCGTTTCGACTCACGATCATACAAGCGGTATGCTTTCGAAGTATCCGAGTAACCAACAAATGTGTACTCTTTACCCTTTGCTTTAAATTTGTCATTCTGTCGCTTATCTAAGGCAATTGCAACAGAACCAAACACACGCAAATGTGATACCGTCGGCTTGTAACCATGCCATGCTTCATATGGTGTATTAGCATTTAATGCTTTCGTTGGAGAACGATTTCTCAAGTAACGTGCCGTATACACAGCCTCTGCCCACAACGATTCACATACACCAGAACTCACCAACATACACCTTGCCATTTCGATAAGAGTTCGGTTGAATCTCTCTGCCACACCATTCTGTTGAGGTGTGTAGGGCACGGTTAGTTGTCTTACTATACCATTTTCTTTTAGATAGTTGTTAAACGCGTTATTAACAAACTCTGTACCGTTGTCACTACGTATAGCTTTAAGCTTTCTACCAGTTTGTAACTCAGCCATAACTTTGAATTCTTTAAATTTCTCAAATACCTGGTCTTTTGTTTTCAAAAAATATATAAACACATAGCGCGACTTATCATCAATAAAAGTCAATACATATCTTGCTCCACCAAGCGATATATTTCTCATTGGGCCACACACGTCAGTGTGAACTAAATCCAAAACATCTTTTGCTCTATTTTCAGCGTTGCTATACGGCCTTTGTTTACATTTGCTGGCCATACACACAGTACAATCAATCTCTTTGGGTATGCTCACATTTAACCCCCGCACCATTTGCTTGTCGTTCAACTCCCTTATGCTGGCAAAGTTGAGATGACCATAACGAGAATGCCACCTCATCGCCTCATCAATAGATTTACTTGCAAAAAACAATGTGTTTTTATTTGGTTCAAACATAAACAAATCACTGACCTTATAAGCACGTAAAATTGTGCCTCAGTGCTTATTCTTGATCGCTGCTGCATTTCCACGAAACTCAACGATGTAACCACTGTTGACTGCCCTTGAAACTGATACGAAGTTGCATTGCAACCCCTTCACGTATAATACATTTACCAGTGTTACGTCAAACGTGTTGTACTTCAAACGTACGACTCCTCTGCCCGTAGCCATCATTTTGTTGTCTCCTGCTAGTATGATTGCTTCTTCATACTCTTCGAACTCGACGAACATGTTCCGATCGCAACATAAATGCGAAGATGCGCCGCTGTCTATACACCATGCGTTGGAGTGTAAAATTTTTCCACTAACTGCTGCAAAAAGCCCGTTGTTGCTAGTTGCGTTTGCCTGAGAATTTGGTTGTTGTTGTTTCTCTCTGCACTGAGCAGCGAAGTGGCCTTTTTTTCCACAACTGAAACATTTCAAATTCTGACGTCTATTTTTCGTGTTGTTGTTGTTGCCGTTTGCTTTACCCGTATGTGTGTTTGTGTGTTCCTCTTTTGTTCGTTGTTTTGCGCATGAATTTTCGCGCACCATGAATGCTTGTACGCTACACTCTGCCTGTTCAGACTTGTTACACTTGCGCCGTTCACCCTCTTCGATTAGCTTAATCTTCACAGCACTCATTTCTGGGAGATTATCTCTTGATTCTAATGCTACCACGAAGTTCTCGTACGATTTTGGCAGACTTGCAAGTAACATTATGACAAAAAACTCATCTTGAAGCGTGACACCAATCTCTTCAAGTTTCTCTGCCACTGACGTAAAATTACACACATAATTTTGCACACACTCACCGTCGCTCATACGCATTCCAAGTAACTTTTTGAAAAGCGTCACCTTTCGTACTGGCCCTTTTGGCCTGTGCACATCACGTAGGGTATTCCACGATGCATTTGCCGTCTTGCAGTTTCTTATGTGATTTATCTGCATAGGTGTGATGCTTAAAATAATTGTAGCTGCTGCCTTCTCATCTCTCGCCTTCCATAGAAGTACCGCTTTGTTATCGCCATTCTCACCAGCTTCTGGACAAACTTCACTTCCAGACGTTACTGTCCACAGCTCCTGATGCACCAGAACACTTTTGAGCTGAATGCTTCACGAGTCATAATTGGACTCATCCAATTTGGCAATATTGAACATCGACGAACTCATCGTTTATATGTACGAATATTCAACTTATTTATTTACGCACTTAGATCCCAGGAATTTGCACCTGGGCCCATAACCTGTTGGATTATATATCGATACGACTAACGTATATATATGACTTGCTCTGGGATTAAAAGTAGAACTCAACACTTGTAATATTTCATATAGTTTATTTGATCTTAACACGAACGCAGTTTATAAGCAAGTAAGTTTAACGAAGTAATTCAAACATATTGTATGTATAGTAGTAAGAAGCAAGAAACGAAAAACAAAGGGTTGCATGAATATGTACGTTGGATACAAGGATGCGTTCCAATAGATTTCAACAATATACAGGCTATATTTATGGTACTATTTCGAAAACAGCCACGATTTCTCGTCAGACTTATTCGTATAGTTTTGCTATTTCAGAGGATCTTGTGGAGAATCGAACCCACTCACTCAGATTGCCAGCGCAGTTGCCTAACCCATAGGTTATGCTGCGTGTAGTTTTGCAAGCTGCTTAATTCAAGTTTTCCTCTAATTGTTGTTTGTTATCTTGCCAACGGTATACACAATATTTTAGACATTACCTCTGCGTGAGATGTCAACCAATTATTATAGAGCTACTGGTCAACCACAAGATATCCAAAATATAAATAAAAAATTGGTAAAATTTTAAATTATATTTAAATTGAAAAACACGATCTTGCCGTGATCGTCAAATTCTATTCTCTATCTTTCTATCGAAGTCAAAAGAAATTTCTTGGGTTATTTTATTTCAATACCAAACAGTGATCGTGCAGATACAGTAGTTTTTTAAACATTAAATGTTTGTTATCTGTTATTGACCATGATTTATTTTTATTAATCTATCTTAACTACACCACCATTTTTAATCTGAAATGTTCCCGTTTCAGATATTGTAAATTTTAAACAAACGAAATGTGTAGCAATATTTAAAAACTTAAAAGTATCATCTTCCATATTCACACATAAATGTCAAAAAAAATTTAATAATATCTTTTAAATCAATTATAAATAAGATACGTGTAAGCAATCAAAATTGATATGATTTATATTTAAACATTCACAAACAAACAAAAATCACTAAAAAGATTCATCGAAGGTTACTTTTATGAATTTTTTTGCCTTCGGTTTAAACCCTGGTGCCTAAGTCTTCTTCAACAACCTTTTCAACAAAAAATTTTGTACCCCAATATCTTATTTATTTTAATAAAAACCCTTTCTCCTGGTTAATATAATTTCATTTTCTTATTATTGTTAAATCTTTCTAATACTCCTTCCTGTGACTGAATCAATTTTTCTCTCTACAATTAATTACATTGAATTGAAACCCTTTTCCGTTATCAGAAACAATTACTTTTGTATTTTGAAAGATTAATAATATCTCAAGCCGTCCAGATTTAATATCCAATTTCGATCGTGATGCAACAGGTTTTAAACTGGCAAATTTGGAAAACTTAACTATGCATGTCAAAACGTATTGTTAATCCGTGATGAAAATATCAAGGTGGAGAATTTCTCCTGGAAAACTTGGAATTGGCGTTTATCCAATTTCTAAATTAGATGGCTTACGCTGATATTTATTCTTTTAGCATATTTTACAATTCGCGATAATCGATCTGATATTTGATATCGGGAAAAAATGTTCACTTGAAACTTGTTCAAAATTTTCTAATAAACAACGATGAGCGCGATTATGTTCAGTAGGTAGTAGCAGTGTCAAGTTAACCAAATCAATTACCAACAGTTCAGTATGTCTGAAAACGCCAGGAAAAGAAGAAACTATAGAATTTCTGATAAAATTCGAACAATTCGAACATCACAATGTGTCATGTATTGGGATTAATAACATCTTTTAAACATTGTCATTCAATTGTGTCAAAAATATTGTATGAAGCAGGCCCGTGCCCAAGAGGAGGGGGCGGGGGGTTCAACCCCTCCCTATTGGGGATATTTCAGCATACATTTATATTCCAAATGGCCAAATTCCATTCCAACTGAAACTCTTTATAGCCTTAGGTTCAAATTTTTTGGTGGGCATATGTATTCAAGCTGTCATTTACTTTCGTGCATTCGCTTGTATGTGTAAATCGGTTTGAATACGCCCTATTACTTATAACTGAACCTCAATGCGGCATTTTCTCTCCCTTTCGCGTATTCTATCATGTTATTAGAATGTTTGACAATTCTTTGCGCACACTTCATTATCATTCGTTGACCAGAGAAAACTGGTGAGGCACACATACAGCAGGTGGCAGGGGGTATATAAATGTCAATTATTTCAAGATTGACATCGCCTGACCGGACAACCACACCTTGATTTTATAAGATGTTGTCCCTCGGGTTGACATCTGGCTCAAATAGACGATATTGCAAAGATTAATGAGCGATGAAGGCGAGTCCGCCCCCAAGTCCTTTCGCACGGTCACGCTGATGGATATTGTAGCCCTCACAGGTCCGAAGATCTGATCGGGAACCGAGCTTTGTCTCCTGAAACGCAGCAATCTTGATATTTTGCCGCTTCACGAAGCTCACTATTTCACTAACCTTGCGAAAGTGCAAAGAGGGGGAAAAATAGTCAGACTGTTAGTCAAGGACTGGTGCGTAAGCAGAGTCGAGTGCGCTCTTCGTCGCAATCTTGAAGACGAAGAAGCCGGGCCACCCGAGGGAGGCGAATCAGTCGACGTTGCAGTTTGCGTAGCTCGACGAAATGACGCAACGTACGTATCAGGCCATACATTCCTGCTTCCGAGTTGAGAACATATAAGCAGGTGATATAGGCCAAGGCAAGAATTACATTTGACTGATGTCGACGGTGTATATAATCTCAACCGACAAACAGTGCACGTGGTGTAAGGCACCAGGAGCTGGTGGCTTTGACTTTCATTAATGCTAGTGCTGGAAGGAGGGGAGGTTGTGAGGGGGAGTGTGGTAGGCTTCGCTCAGCACTACTCATATCTAAGAGAGAGGTACTACGCAGAAAGTAGAGGAAGCCCGAGGACGTAAACAGCAAGGGGCCACAAATGTGTTGAAGAAAGTAGGGGACCCGTGTGTGGAGGGATTTAGCGCGGATCAGCTTGTTTTGTGCAGCTTTCTTTCACATTCGAAACATTGGACGGAGTGTGAATGTTTGACGTAAATCTTCTTCCAGCAAACGCAGCTGATAGAATTCTCTTGATTCAGGGTTAGGCTCAACACCAGCCCGGAGAAAGAGAGTATTGAGCAGCCCTGCTTCAAGGAGCTGCTCGGAGGATGACGATATTAAGGGGAAAGGTGGCGAGTTAGACAGGGGTACATCAAAATAACAGCGCAAGGGCAGGTAAAAAAAACCCGAGTCATTCCGGTACGATAGAATCGGCGGTTGTAGTTACATTTGTTTAAATAATATCTAGGTATCGAATCTTACAAATACAAATTAATGTGGTTGTGTGTTTTCTATAGTGGTCCAAAGTACTCAACCTGTCTGTATGAAATTTTCACTGTATTTACTTGGGCTCACTGGTTACAGCATAGGGTACGCCTCTCAGGCGATATAAAATTTAATTTCGTCAGAACTCTGAAAGTGTTTGTCAAAATTTATTTTGATATATGTGTCCTTTAATCAAGACTTATATAATTTTGGAAAAATGATGGTGCCACGCCTACATATTTTTGTAGTTTGTTTGTCCTTCATTTATGTCGCAAATTTATTGTCGATTTCTGGGAAACTACACAAGAAATATATAGTTTTTGGAAAAGCCCCCATATTATATTAAGTTGCAATTCGGCGTAGCTAGGAGTTTATTTCGTTCAAGTTAATGATATTTTATATCTCTATATATAAAAAAAAATTTTAGAAGTATGCGGTACAAGAACCATATAAAAGTTCATTCAGTATATCTTCGAAACTTTGTACAAATCAGTACCCGCAGAGGAAAATGGGGAAGAAGGGGAGAAGGAATAGAAATTCGGGAAGTAGAGGAGGTGTTAGAGAAAATGGATATTGCAAAGAAGAGTAACGGGATATGGGGGTAGGGGAAAGGAAAAAGAAAGATACAGGGATAAATGAAAAGGAATTGCCAAGTGGGGAGGGAAGATAGTACAATTTGTTAAATGTAGACATGTCAAATTTTAGGCAGGGCAACGTCTGCCGGGTCCGCTAGTCTTATAAATAAAAATGAATGTGTGTCCGTGTGTCCTTTATAGGCGTCCAAAGTAATCAACCGATTTTTATGAAATTTCCACAGTATATTCTTGGGATCACTGGTTGCAGCATAGGTCATTTATATATTTTTTTTAAAAGTGGGAGTGCCACGCCCCCAGGCTATATAAAATTACAATTCACCATAACTCTGAATGTATTTGGTCTAAATTCATGATATTTGGATATATGTGTCCTGTAGTCAAGATTGACATAATTTGGTAGAAGTGTGCGTGCTCGCACATTTTTGTGTTTTGTTTGTGCTTCCTTAATGTTCAAAGTTTATTGTCGAAACAACAGCGGCGTCTGCGTAAAGTTCATACAGCTCATTATTAAATCTTCTTCGGTACTCGCCATCGCCAACGCGTAGAGGTCTACAAATCGTTCGAAGAACCTTTCTCTCGAATACTCCCAGAGCCGCCTCATCAGATGTTGTTAGTGTCCACGCTTCTGCACCATATAGCAGGACGGGTGCGATGAGTGACTTGTAGAGTGTTATTTTCGTTCGTCGAGAGAGGACTTTACTTTTCAATTGCCTACTCAGCAGAGGTCATACATAGTTTCCGGAAAAGCCCCCAAATTATATAATTGCAATTCGCCTTAGCTATTTTTATAAATTGATATGGATTCTATATACCAAAAAAAAAAAAAACTTTGAAAAAGTAAGCGGTACCAGAACCAAACAGAAGTTAATTCGCTAATTCGATTTATAGAACTATATTTTCCTGGTGAGGATGTGTAAATGAAGTGCTCCGCAATAGTAGTTATAATTTATTTCTTTGTTGTTTTGGCCTCAGTACAGGCACATATGAAAATTTCCATTTCAAGTACAAAAAATGTCTACGCCACAAGTGCTTCGACATACAAACACAATTCGTATGCTCTGATTTTCTTATAAAAGTGCAAAAACCCCTTCGATAAGAATCGCAGGCACTTCAGTATGATATAGAACTTCACACTAACAAATTAACAATGAAAAGTTTTTTAAAAATTTTTAAGCGCACAAAAATAAATAAAAAGGAACTTAAACCCGTAAATGGGTGGAATCAAGAAGAACCTATGACTAAATTTTTATATACAAAAATCACAATCTCTGATAATTCAATTACTGAATTTGAATAGTAAATGGTCCTTTCAACCGGTTTTACTTCCATCTTTTCAGATATACATTTGTTTGAAATTTGGTTTACCGATTACCAACACTATGTTCAAGAAATTTCACACATACCTGCTAAGAAAACTATACCTATACGGATGGTATATATGTCAGTTGTGATTTACCTTACAGGAAACGAGTCTAACGTATACGTAACTTTAGATTCCTTACGAATCAATTCGTATTGTAATTTACTGTAAAGTTTCATATGCTAACAATTATTGTTCGGCGATAGCCGGAATTCGGTCAACTGTGATTACCTCTATTCTCTATCTTTCTATCGAAGTCAAAAGAAATTTCTTGGGTTATTTTATTTCAATACAAAACAGTGATCGTGCAGATACAGTAGTTTTTTAAACATTAAATGTTTGTTATCTGTTATTGACCATAATTTATTTTTATTAATCTATCTTAACTACACCACCATTTTTAATCTGAAATGTTCCCGTTTCAGATATTGTAAATTTTAAACAAACGAAATGTGTAGCAATATTTAAAAACTTAAAAGTATCATCTTCCATATTCACACATAAATGTCAAAAAAAAATGTAATAATATTTTTTTAAATCAATTATAAATAAGATACGTGTAAGCAATCAAAATTGATATTATTTATATTTAAACATTCACAAACAAACAAAAATCACTAAAAAGATTCATCGAAGGTTACTTTTATGAATTTTTTTGCCTTCGGTTTAAACCCTGGTGCCTAAGTCTTCTTCAACAACCTTTTCAACAAAAAATTTTGTACCCCAATATCTTATTTCTTTTAATAAAAACCCTTTCTCCTGGTTAATATAATTTCATTTTCTTATTATTGTTAAATCTTTCTAATACTCCTTCCTGTGACTGAATCAATTTTTCTCTCTACAATTAATTACATTGAATTGAAACCCTTTTCCGTTATCAGAAACAATTACTTTTGTATTTTGAAAGATTAATAATATCTCAAGCCGTCCAGATTTAATATCCAATTTCGATCGTGATGCAACAGGTTTTAAACTGGCAAATTTGGAAAACTTAACTATGCATGTCAAAACGTATTGTTAATCCGTGATGAAAATATCAAGGTGGAGAATTTCTCCTGGAAAACTTGGAATTGGCGTTTATCCAATTTCTAAATTAGATGGCTTACGCTGATATTTATTCTTTTAGCATATTTTACAATTCGCGATTATCGATATGATATTTGATATCGGGAAAAAATGTTCACTTGAAACTTGTTCAAAATTTTCTAATAAACAACGATGAGCGCGATTATGTTCAGTAGGTAGTAGCAGTGTCAAGTTAACCAAATCAATTACCAACAGTTCAGTATGTCTGAAAACGCCAGGAAAAGAAGAAACTATAGAATTTCTGATAAAATTCGAACAATTCGAACATCACAATGTGTCATGTATTGGGATTAATAACATCTTTTAAACATTGTCATTCAATTGTGTCAAAAAGATTGTATGAAGCAGGCCCGTGCCCAAGAGGAGGGGGAGGGGGGTTCAACCCCTCCCTATTGGGGATATTTCAGCATACATTTATATTCCAAATGGCCAAATTCCATTCCAACTGAAACTCTATAGCCTTAGGTTCAAATTTTTTGGTGGGCATATGTATTCAAGCTGTCATTTACTTTCGTGCATTCGCTTGTATGTGTAAATCGGTTTGAATACGCCCTATTACTTATAACTGAACCTCAATGCGGCATTTTCTCTCCCTTTCGCGTATTCTATCATGTTATTAGAATGTTTGACAATTCTTTGCGCACACTTCATTATCATTCGTTGACCAGAGAAAACTGGTGAGGCACACATACAGCAGGTGGCAGGGGGTATATAAATGTCAATTATTTCAGATTGACATCGCCTGACCGGACAACCACACCTTGATTTTATAAGATGTTGTCCCTCGGGTTGACATCTGGCTCAAATAGACGATATTGCAAAGATTAATGAGCGATGAAGGCAAGTCCGCCCCCAAGTCCTTTCGCACGGTCACGCCGATGGATATTGTAGCCGTCACAGGTCCGAAAATCTGATCGGGAACCGAGCTTTGTCTCCTGAAACGCAGCAATCTTGATATTTTGCCGCTTCACGAAGCTCACTATTTCACTAACCTTGCCGGTTAGGCCGTTGCGAAAGTGCAAAGAGGGGGAAAAATAGTCAGACTGTTAGTCAAGGACTGGTGCGTAAGCAGGGTCGGGTGCGCTCTTCGTCGCAATCTTGAAGACGAAGAAGGCGGGCCACCCGAGGGAGGCGAATCAGTCGACGTTGCAGTTTGCGTAGCTCGACGAAATGACGCAACGTACGTATCTGGCCATACATTCCTGCTACCGAGTTGAGAACATATAAGCAGGTGATATAGGCCAAGGCAAGAATTACATTTGACTGATATCGCCGGTGTATATAATCTCAACCGACAAGCAGTGCACGTGGTGTAAGGCACCAGGAGCTGGTGGCTTTGACTTTCATTAATGCTAGTGCTGGAAGGAGGGGAGGTTGTGAGGTGGAGTGTGGTGGGCTTCGCTCAGCACTACTCATATCTAAGAGAGAGGTACTACGCAGAAAGTAGAGGACGCCCGAGGACGTAAACAGCAAGGGGCCACAAAAGTGTTGAAGAAAGTAGGTAACCCGTGTGTGGAGGGATTTAGCGCGGATCAGCTTGTTTTGTGCAGCTTTCTTTCACATTCGAAACATTGGACGGAGTGTGAATGTTTGACGTAAATCTTCTTCCAGCAAACGCAGCAGATAGAATTCTCTTGATCCAGGGTTAGGCTCAACACCAGCCCGGAGAAAGAGAGTATTGAGCAGCCCTGCTTCAAGGAGCTGCTCGGAGAATGACGATATTAAGGGGAAAGGTGGCGAGTTAGACAGGGGTACATCAAAATAACAGCGCAAGGGCAGGTAAAAAAAACCCGAGTCATTCCGGTACGATAGAATCGGCGGTTGTAGTTACATTTGTTTAAATAATATCTAGGTATCGAATCTTACAAATACAAATTAATGTGGTTGTGTGTTTTCTATAGTGGTCCAAAGTACTCACCCTGTCTGTATGAAATTTTCACTGTATATACTTGGGCTCACTGGTTACAGCATAGGGTACGCCTCTCAGGCGATATAAAATTTAATTTCGTCAGAACTCTGAAAGTGTTTGTCAAAATCTACTTTGATATATGTGTCCTTTAATCAAGACTTATATAATTTTGGAAAAACGATGGTGCCACGCCTACATATTTTTGTAGTTTGTTTGTCCTTCATTTATGTCGCAAATTTATTGTCGATTTCTGGGAAACTACACAAGAAATATATAGTTTTTGGAAAAGCCCCCATATTATATTAAGTTGCAATTCGGCGTAGCTAGGAGTTTATTTCGTTCAAGTTAATGATATTTTATATCTCTATATATAAAAAAAAATTTTAGAAGTATGCGGTACAAGAACCATATAAAAGTTCATTCGGTATATCTTCGAAACTTTGTACAAATCAGTACCCGCAATGGAAAATGGGGAAGAAGGGGAGAAGGAATAGAAATTCGGGAAGTAGAGGAGGTTTTAGAGAAAATGGATATTGCAAAGAAGAGTAACGGGATATGGGGGTAGGGAAAAGGAAAAAGAAAGATACAGGGATAAATAAAAAGGAATTGCCAAGTGGGGAGGGAAGATAGTACAATTTGTTAAATGTAGACATGTCAAATTTCAGGCAGGGCAACGTCTGCCGGGTCCGCTAGTCTTATAAATAAAAATTAATGTGTGTCCGTGTGTCCTTTATAGGCGTCCAAAGTAATCAACCGATTTTTATGAAATTTTCACAGTATTCTTGGGATCACTAGTTGCAGCATAGGTCATTTATATATTTTTTTAAAAAGTGGGGGTGCCACGCCCCCAGGCTATATAAAATTTCAATTCACCATAACTCTGAATGTATTTGGTCTAAATTCATGATATTTGGATATATGTGTCCTGTAGTCAAGATTGACCTAATTTGGTAGAAGTGTGCGTGCTCGCACATTTTTGTGTTTTGTTTGTGCTTCCTTAATGTTCAAAGTTTATTGTCGAAACAACAGCGGCGTCTGCGTAAAGTTCATACAGCTCATCATTAAATCTTCTTCGGTACTCGCCATCGCCAACGCGTAGAGGTCCACAAATCTTTCGAAGAACCTTTCTCTCGAATACTCCCAGCGCCGCCTCATCAGATGTTGTTATTGTCCACGCTTCTGCACCATATAGCAGGACGGGTGCGATGAGTGACTTGTAGAGTGTTATTTTCGTTCGTCGAGAGAGGACTTTACTTTTCCGGAAAAGCCCCCAAATTATATAATTGCAATTCGCCTTAGCTATTTTTATAAATTGATATGGATTCTATATACCAAAAAAAAAAAACTTTGAAAAAGTAAGCGGTACCAGAACCAAACAGAAGTTAATTCGCTAATTCGATTTATAAAACTATATTTTCCTGGTGAGGATATGTAAATGAAGTGCTCCGCAATAGTAGTTATAGTTTATTTCTTTGTTGTGTTGGCCTCAGTACAGGCACATATGAAAATTTCCATTTCAAGTACAAAAAATGTCTACGCCACAAGTGCTTCGACATACAAACACAATTCGTATGCTCTGATTTTCTTATAAAAGTGCAAAAACCCCTTCGATAAGAATCGCAGGCACTTCAGTATGATATAGAACTTCACACTAACAAATTAACAATGAAAAGTTTTTTAAAACTTTTTAAGCGCACAAAAATAAATAAAAAGGAACTTAAACCCGTAAATGGGTGGAATCAAGAAGAACCTATGACTAAATTTTTATATACAAAAATCACAATCTCTGATAATTCAATTACTGAATTTGAATAGTAAATGGTCCTTTCAACCGGTTTTACTTCCATCTTTTCAGATATACATTTGTTTGAAATTTGGTTTACCGATTACCAACACTATGTTCAAGAAATTTCACACATACCTGCTAAGAAAACTATACCTATACGGATGGTATATATGTCAGTTGTGATTTACCTTACAGGAAACGAGTCTAACGTATACGTAACTTTAGATTCCTTACGAATCAATTCGAATTGTAATTTACTGTAAAGTTTCATATGCTAACAATTATTGTTCGGCGATAGCCGGAATTCGGTCAACTGTGATTACCTCTGCGTGAGATGTCAACCAATTATTATAGAGCTACTGGTCAACCACAAGATATCCAAAATATAAATAAAAAATTGGTAAAATTTTAAATTATATTTAAATTGAAAAACACGATCTTGCCGTGATCGTCAAATTCTATTCTCTATTTTTCTATCGAAGTCAAAAGAAATTTCTTGGGTTATTTTATTTCAATACAAAACAGTGATCGTGCAGATACAGTAGTTTTTTAAACATTAAATGTTTGTTATCTGTTATTGACCATGATTTATTTTTATTAATCTATCTTAACTACACCACCATTTTTAATCTGAAATGTTCCCGTTTCAGATATTGTAAATTTTAAACAAACGAAATGTGTAGCAATATTTAAAAACTTAAAAGTATCATCTTCCATATTCACACATAAATGTCAAAAAAATGTAATAATATTTTTTTAAATCAATTATAAATAAGATACGTGTAAGCAATCAAAATTGATATGATTTATATTTAAACATTCACAAACAAACAAAAATTACTAAAAAGATTCATCGAAGGTTACTTTTATGAATTTTTTTGCCTTCGGTTTAAACCCTGGTGCCTAAGTCTTTTTCAACAAAAAATTTTGTACCCCAATATCTTATTTCTTTTAATAAAAACCCTTTCTCCTGGTTAATATAATTTCATTTTCTTATTATTGTTAAATCTTTCTAATACTCCTTCCTGTGACTGAAGTTTTTTAAACATTAAATGTTTGTTATCTGTTATTGACCATGATTTATTTTTCTTAATCTATCTTAACTACACCACCATTTTTAATCTGAAATGTTCCCGTTTCAGATATTGTAAATTTTAAACAAACGAAATGTGTAGCAATATTTAAAAACTTAAAAGTATCATCTTCCATATTCACACATAAATGTCAAAAAAAATGTAATAATATTTTTTTAAATCAATTATAAATAAGATACGTGTAAGCAATCAAAATTGATATGATTTATATTTAAACATTCACAAACAAACAAAAATTACTAAAAAGATTCATCGAAGGTTACTTTTATGAATTTTTTTGCCTTCGGTTTAAACCCTGGTGCCTAAGTCTTCTTCAACAACCTTTTCAACAAAAAATTTTGTACCCCAATATCTTATTTGGTTAATATAATTTCATTTTCTTATTATTGTTAAATCTTTCTAATACTCCTTCCTGTGACTGAATACATTTTTCTCTCTACAATTAATTACATTGAATTGAAACCCTTTTCCGTTATTAGAAACAATTACTTTTGTATTTTGAAAGATTAATAATATCTCAAGCCGTCCAGATTTAATATCCAATTTCGATCGTGATGCAACAGGTTTTAAACTGGCAAATTTGGAAAACTTAACTATGCATGTCAAAACGTATTGTTAATCCGTGATGAAAATATCAAGGTGGAGAATTTCTCCTGGAAAACTTGGAATTGGCGTTTATCCAATTTCTAAATTAGATGGCTTACGCTGATATTTATTCTTTTAGCATATTTTACAATTCGCGATAATCGATCTGATATTTGATATCGGGAAAAAATGTTCACTTGAAACTTGTTCAAAATTTTCTAATAAACAACGATGAGCGCGATTATGTTCAGTAGGTAGTAGCAGTGTCCAGTTAACCAAATCAATTACCAACAGTTCAGTATGTCTGAAAACGCCAGGAAAAGAAGAAACTATAGAATTTCTGATAAAATTCGAACAATTCGAACATCACAATGTGTCATGTATTGGGATTAATAACATCTTTTATACATTGTCATTCAATTGTGTCAAAAAGATTGTATGAAGCAGGCCCGTGCCCAAGAGGAGGGGGAGGGGGGTTCAACCCCTCCTTATTGGGGATATTTCAGCATACATTTATATTCCAAATGGCCAAATTCCATTCCAACTGAAACTCTTTATAGCCTTAGGTTCAAATTTTTTGGTGGGCATATGTATTCAAGCTGTCATTTACTTTCGTGCATTCGCTTGTATGTGTAAATCGGTTTGAATACGCCCTATTACTTATAACTGAACCTCAATGCGGCATTTTCTCTCGCTTTCGCGTATTCTATCATGTTATTAGAATGTTTGACAATTCTTTGCGCACACTTCATTATCATTCGTTGACCAGAGAAAACTGGTGAGGCACACATACAGCAGGTGGCAGGGGGTATATAAATGTCAATTATTTCAAGATTGACATCGCCTGACCGGACAACCACACCTTGATTTTATAAGATGTTGTCCCTCGGGTTGACATCTGGCTCAAATAGACGATATTGCAAAGATTAATGAGCGATGAAGGCAAGTCCGCCCCCAAGTTCTTTCGCACGGTCACGCCGATGGATATTGTAGCCGTCACAGGTCCGAAGATCTGATCGGGAACCGAGCTTTGTCTCCTGAAACGCAGCAATCTTGATATTTTGCCGCTTCACGAAGCTCACTATTTCACTAACCTTGCCGGTTAGGCCGTTGCGAAAGTGCAAAGAGGGGGAAAAATAGTCAGACTGTTAGTCAAGGACTGGTGCGTAAGCAGGGTCGGGTGCGCTCTTCGTCGCAATCTTGAAGACGAAGAAGCCGGGCCACCCGAGGGAGGCGAATCAGTCGACGTTGCAGTTTGCGTAGCTCGACGAAATGACGCAACGTACGTATCTGGCCATACATTCCTGCTACCGAGTTGAGAACATATAAGCTGGTGATATAGGCCAAGGCAAGAATTACATTTGACTGATGTCGCCGGTGTATATAATCTCAACCGACAAACAGTGCACGTGGTGTAAGGCACCAGGAGCTGGTGGCTTTGACTTTCATTAATACTAGTGCTGGAAGGAGGGGAGGTTGTGAGGGGGAGTGTGGTGGGCTTCGCTCAGCACTACTCATATCTAAGAGAGAGGTTCTACGCAGAAAGTAGAGGACGCCCGAGGACGTAAACAGCAAGGGGCCACAAAAGTGTTGAAGAAAGTAGGGGACCCGTGTGTGGAGGGATTTAGCGCGGATCAGCTTGTTTTGTGCAGCTTTCTTTCACATTCGAAACATTGGACGGAGTGTGAATGTTTGACGTAAATCTTCTTCCAGCAAACGCAGCAGATAGAATTCTCTTGATTCAGGGTTAGGCTCAACACCAGCCCGGAGAAAGAGAGTATTGAGCAGCCCTGCTTCAAGGATCTGCTCGGAGGATGGCGATATTAAGGGTAAAGGTGGCGAGTTAGACAGGGGTGAATCAAAATAACAGCGCAAGGGCAGGTAAAAAAACCCCGAGTCATTCCGGGACGATAGAACCGGCGGTTGTAGTTACATTTGTTTAAATAATATCTAGGTATCGAATCTTACAAATACAAATTAATGCGGTTGCGTGTTTTCTATAGTGGTCCAAAGTACTCAACCTGTCTGTATGAAATTTTCACTGTATATACTTGGGCTCACTGGTTACAGCATAGGGTACGCCTCTCAGGCGATATAAAATTTAATTTCGTCAGAACTCTGAAAGTGTTTGTCAAAATTTATTTTGATATATGTGTCCTTTAATCAAGACTTACATAATTTTGGAAAAATGGGGGTGCCACGCCTACATATTTTTGTGGTTTGTTTGTCCTTCATTTATGTCGCAAATTTATTGTCGATTTCTGGGAAACTACACAAGAAATATATAGTTTTTGGAAAAGCCCCCATATTATATTAAGTTGCAATTCGGCGTAGCTAGGAGTTTATTTCGTTCAAGTTAATGATATTTTATATCTCTATATATAAAAAAAAATTTAGAAGTATGCGGTACAAGAACCATATAAAAGTTCATTCGGTATATCTTCGAAACTTTGTACAAATCGGTCCCCGCAGAGGAAAATGGGGAAGAAGGGGAGAAGGAATAGAAATTCGGGAAGTAGAGGAGGTGTTAGAGAAAATGTATATTGCAAAGAAGAGTAACGGGATATGGGAGTAGGGGAAAGGAAAAAGAAAGATACAAGGATAAACGAAAAGGAATTGCCAAGTGGGGCGGCAAGAGAATACAATTAGTTAAATGTAGGCAAGTCAAATTTTAGGCAAGACAACCTGAGACGGGTCTGCTAGTATTTAATAAAAAATATACATTTTTAATTGTATAATCACTAATTTGTGCTTCTATCTATCTATCTATGGCGCGATATACAACAGGTATATCATCATAAACCTCCTAAGAGATTTTTGCGCCAAGCTTCTCTTCCAATTTGTGGTGTGCCGATTTGTGCTTAGAAGACTTTAATTTTTAAATTTAAAGTTAAAGAATTTAACGACTTAACTTAACGAAACGTGTACATTCATACATTTGTCAACTCAGTTAGATGAACGCACTGGATAAATTTACGTCTACCTGCTGTCAAACACAAGCTTTTTATGTCGAAAAAAGAAAGAGAAATTTTTCAAGCAGATTTTGCGCTTATTGGCAAATGTGCATCGAATATATTGAACATATTAAATGTCAAACAGCGACATTGAATTGAATAAATTTACCCATTTTTTATCGTTATAACTTTGTTCCATACAAGTCTGACATTTGATGATAAATCTTATAAATTTATCTGGTTTCTACAGTTTATAAGGTGCTTAAAATCGCATTGTTTCAACAATTTTACTGAGTGCATTTTACAACTTTAACAAGAAATTATTGATAAACTATTGACTTCCTAAAAAATTAAGTACAGTTTTGTAAAGATCAAAAAGTCATTTTTTTCTAGTCTTAATTCACTCTGGTAAATTTTTCCCCTGATATCAAAATTTCTAAATATTTTTTGATCTGTATTTACATGATTTTAATGCTCTCTCTCTATGGCGCGATATACAACAGGTATATCATCATAAACCTCCTAAGAGATTTTTGCGCCAAGCTTCTCTTCCAATTTGTGGTGTGCCGATTTGAATTTTCCCTACAAATTGGTGGGACCTACAGTTTTTTGCCGACTCCGAACGGCATCTACAAAGGAGACGAATTTTTTGCTGAGAAGCCTGTCATGGCAGAAATACACTCGGAGAGTTTGCCAAACCACTGCCGAGGGGCGACCCCGTTTTGAAAAACTTTTTTCAAATCACTTTTGATGTTACCTGTACCAGGGCTCGAACCATGGACCTTCGGTGTGGTAGGCCGGCAACACTACCTTCACACCACGGCGGCCGCCATTTTAATGCTGAATGTGTAAAAATTAACCAGAGCCTTGTGTATGTATATTACAACATTCTCATTTAACAAAAAGTAATAGGAAATGTACTATACCGTTAATCTTTATTGACTACATTGCGATCCAATCCAGATCTCAAAATTTCTAAATTTTGCGATTCGTATCATGATCCATCAATAGTGTATACTATAATCTTAATAGATATCGCAATCCGTGGATCACGTCAGTAAATATTGATTGTGTCACATATAAAAAAAACTTGTTTATAAAAAGTTGTTTAAATTTGAGTACGAGGTGTATCGGTGCTGAAATAAAAAAACTGCGGATCAGCTACCTGTTGGACGTGTTGTGATGATCTCCGGCGTTGCGGGTGTTGCGTTGTGGTGACCGCGGGGTATGCCGTTGGAAGGCGCGCCGCTGGTGGGCTAGAAGGGGCCGGAACGGCAGTGAGTCCGATACCCCTTCTGCCGGTCGGAACGGCCGTGGTTCCCGTACCGGCTCGATGAACTCGCTTCTTCTGGCGACCAAGCTGTCTCCGATGCATGGAGTGACAGCATCTCCTCCTTAATAACTTTAGACCCATAGCCCTTACATCCGTCTTGATTAAATTCATTAACGCGTGCATTAAAGACAGAATCTCCAGGCACATAGAAAAAAAAAAGAAATACTTCCCAAACACTCATTTGCCTATAGGAAAAGGAAATCAGCAACAGTATGCATAAACTACCTACTACATGAAGCTGCGATACTCAAAAGCAAGGGGTTCAAAATCCTAATCTGCACAACCGACATCAGCAACGCGCACAACTGCGTTAGCATTAGGCGACTCAAGACCATACTGGAACAATCAAATGTCCATGACCAATACATTAACTGGATCATCAATTTCCCGGCTTACAGATGCCTGCAGCTAGGCAGAGAGAAAATAATAACAAATGACGGCCTTCCGCAGGGAAGAGCTTGCACACCATTCAGGATTCCAACACCAAACTTTTCCAATTTGCCGACGACTTCATAATAATGTCATTCCACCACAACCTTCGGCAGGCCTCAGACAACCTACAGGCTAAACTTAACGACTTTTCCAATCTATGTCGGCATCTAAACATCTCCTTCAATCCTAAAAAAACCAGTGTCATGGCTTTAAGCCAAAATGCTAACTCAGTCGTCGATATTACCTATCAGAATATCAAATTTCTGGGTAGAACCATCAGTGCCTCTCTAGCGGTCAATGAGCACTACGAAAACATCACCAGGCAATCCAGGAAAAACTCGAACCTGTTCAAATCAATCACATCCATTAAGTCGGGTTTACACCCCCAAGTAGCTCTCAATTACTACAAGTCCATCGTACGTAGTAAAATTGAGTATTGCAGAACCTCCACCTCTCATTGCGCCAAGACAACTAACAAAAAAATACAGACGTACCAGAACAGCTTTCTTAGGAGAGGCCTATGTTTAACCCCGGCAACCCCAGTGCCACTTATAAATGCACTATCAAACGAACTTCCACCTGCAGAAAGAGGCAAATGGCTCACAGCCAAAGAACTCGTAAACAATGTTTCTGTAGATCCCGATTTCATGCAACTTCTAACAAACCACACCCTTGTCAAATCAAGCTACAGCCAGACATACAACGAATTCAAACAGATTTTTGACAGGTTAGATATGGTAGACAGTCCGGTGCTCTCCCCCAATCTAAGAGTAATCACATCTATGTACATTACCTGACAAAAAGTCCAATCTGGCTCCTAGTACAATAAAGTCAATATATGCCAGCATTCAAAACCAATACATAACCTTCAGCTACAAAACCCTTTTCACAGATGCATCTGTTGGAACCACAGCCACAGGCTGTGTGATCTACAATTAGTCCGACAAAAGCGAAACATCCATAAAACTCAATATCAAATCCTCCTCATGCTTTGGAGAAATCGTTGCTATATACATGGCACTACAGCAGGCCAGGGACAAACAATACGACAAAATTGCAATCTTCACGGACAGCCTAGGGGCATGCCAACTCCTCTCCAAAGATCGGACTGAGAACTCCTACATTCTAAAAATTCACGAACTAATACAGGATACGGACTTCAACAAAGTTGACATTATCTGGACGCCAGCCACAAAGGTACTGCTGGAAACGAGGAAGCCGACATACTGGCTAAAAATGCACTAAACTGTGATAATACAACTCTAGTCAAACTTTCCAAAGAAGAAGCCCCTTGGCTTATTAAATCCCAAATAATGGACACATGGTACGACGAGATACTCAACTACGCCAGAAACAGACAAACTCTTCTCACAAGGTTATTCCCAATTAGACCAAGCAAACCATGGTTTCGTAAATGCCAACTAAGTGCAAAACAAATAAAAACACTCAACAGAGTGCTCGTTGGATGCACCTATGATGGGGCATACCTGCATAAAATTAAGATACTAGATACAAACAGAGCTACACCCACAAAACCTTTGTGTAGACTTCTCGAAAGCGCTCGCACAGGCCTAAATATATTCAAAGACTACACCTCTTTTGAACAAATTTTTCAGGGTTTTGACCCAAACAAGATCACAAAACTTGCAGAATTATTTACAAAAGCAAAAACAACGTTCTAATCATGAATCAAAGCAATCACTAATAATGCTTTATACAAACAAAATATTGGTTTACTAATGGTGGTAGTACCGTCCACCACATCTCTCTCCACACCCCTTCAATTTCCCTCTTAAATCACAAAAATAATCATATAATCATAAGTTACTTCAATTCGCATCAAAACGGTTGTTGAGTTCATCTATGCAAATTGTAACTTAATATATATACATCGCAACATAAAGGGTTAACCTATTGTAATTGCTATTTCCTTTTATGCTTTGTCCGTAGCCTTGAACTAATTAACTAACTAGTAACTCCTAGTTAATGTATGTATTCGTTTTGAGCTCAACTCGTTCACACGTACGCCGCCGCTAGTAATTTTGCATAGTTTTTCACCGCTTTTATTAAAAGAATCAAACCGCTTATTTTATATTGTAAATAGTGTTAATTCGTTTATTAAAGTTAAATTTAATAAGGAAAGTGAATTCCGAGAAAATCCCGCATTTTTTATTTGGACAATTTACGTGAGTAAACCGCCGCAACATTTTCTGGTCCTTCGCCGCCGAATATGACGACCGCTCGCGTATAATTTACATATATCGACACACAAACATATATATGTGTAATAAATACAAATAAAATATTTGCTGACAGACATTAGAAACTAAATAAAACAAAGTGCTATCTGCAAATTAAAAAAAAAAACCATAGTGCGTTTGTTGTTAAATATTATAAATTAATAAGTGGTCTTTGTAACTTATTAATGCAAGTGAATCGCTGGTAGTTAACAAAAGTTCATGCTACAACAACAACAACAAATTACATTTAAAAGTACTGTGGGTGCATTTGTAAGAAAATACAAGTAAAATATCATTTTAAATACCGCAAATTTATTGTAAGTGACTCTGTACTATTTTTTAATTGACTTTAAAAACTTACAAGCATATCGTGCCCTTCAAGTGCCCTTTGCAACGAAATATAAAAATACAAATACAATTTATTTTTGATTCTCGCTTTATATTTGAACTCGCTGAAAAAATAAACCAAAAACAATGTCGAACTCCGTTAAATCTCGGGATTCGGCACTGAGTGCTATTAAGCGGTATTTGGCCAAAAGCACTGATGGTGTATTTTTATTGGACTCAGATAGCGTACAAAGTTACCTTAAATTGCTAGATGAACAGTGGGTTCGATTTAATGAGGCTCAAGATGGCGTCGAGATTTCGTGCGGAACTGATAATTTCCAAATCGAAGAAAATGTTCGTATACAAGCAGAGACGTGGTATTCTACTGCTTTAACAAATTTTAATCGCCAAATTAAAAGTAATGCTCAACCGCGTCTGGCATCCGCGCCAACAACTGTGTCGGCTCCAATACGGCTTCCTAAAATGGAGTTGCCTACATTCTCTGGTGAGGCCACAGAATGGATTGGCTTCTTTGACGCATTTTCCTCGCTTGTTGATGGTAATACCGCGTTGTCCAATGGGCAAAAACTCCACTATCTGCGTAGTTGTTTAAAGGGTGATGCGTTAAACATAATTAGTGGTTTTAAAATTTGCGATGCTAATTATGAAGAAGCTTGGGACCTTTTAAAATCGCGTTACAAGGTCACGCGTGTGATTGTAGAAGGGCATCTGAGGGCTATGAGCGAAATAAAGAAGGCGGCTAGTGATACGTCTGACGCAATTAAAAGAGTGCTCGACGCATTTCAGCAGCACATACGCGAACTCAAAGCTTTAGATCGTCCAGTGCAGTTTTGGGACGATTGGTTGGTTCATGAGTTAGTGAACAGGCTAGCATTCGAGACGCGGAAGCAGTGGGAGCTAACACTCGTCAGTGATGAGCCCCCTACGTTCGAAAAATTGACCACATTTTTGGAGATCAGATGTCGATCTCTCGCTATGCTTTCGTCTTCAACCGCACCAGTACCAACGAAAAGTAAAACTACGCCAGTCAGTAAATCTACGCCAGGGAGCAAAGCTGCTAACGTTTTTCACGCTGTACAGAGTCAGAACAATTGCGCTTATTGTAAGGAATCGCATAAAATCTATAGTTGTGACAAATTTCGTAATTTAGACGGAAATGCTAAATCTAAATTCGTCGTAGAATCGCGTTTGTGTACTAATTGTCTCAGCTCTGGCCATTATAAGGTAAAATGCAATAGTACGTCCGCCTGTAGGGTTTGCCATCAACGCCATCACACCTTGTTGCATAATATCACCGCTACAACCAATGTCCCCACTAGTCCGCATTTGTCCAACGTATCTACCGCTAATTCGACCTCTCTTACCGTCAATACCGCACAGCAACCAAACGCAGTTACTCGCGCCCTTGATTCTTCCTCGCCCTGTTTGAATTCCACTTCGAGTCTTCCGCTTAGAGAAAGAACCGTTTTGTTGGCAACTGCACTTGTCAAAATACGCGATTGCTCCGGCCGCTTTCAACCCGCTCGCCTATTGTTCGACTCGGGGTCGCATGCCTCCTTCATAACAGAGGCCTTGGTTCAGCGTTTGGGTCTACGACGAAAGGCATCTGCAGTCCTAATAACAGGAATTGGTTCGTCGCAAGGAGGTCGCTCGAGAGGTGAGGTATTGCTTTCATTGTCATCGTTTTGCTCCAGTCAACGTTTCGATATAAATGCGCTGATTTTACCCAAAATCACGAGTGAACTGCCAACACAAACCGTATCAGCTTCGTCGTGGTCGCATGTGCAAGGACTATTTCTTGCGGATCCGCAATTCATGACACCTGGCCGCATCGACATGCTAGTCGGTATGGATGTCATGGATCAACTCATTTGCTCCGAGTTTCGTAAAGGTCCTCCTGGCACACCCATGGCTCAACGTACCGTTTTCGGGTGGACGCTGTTTGGCAGTGTTAATAGTTGCAATGTCACTACGCCTCAATTACAGTCGCTGCATTGCGACGTTCAGCTGGACAGAGCACTTACCAGATTGTGGGAGCTGGAAGAAGCGCCGCAAAAGATCCACTTCACTCATGAGGAACTTTACTGTGAAAAGCTCTTCGATGCCACGCACCGCAGGGCAGCCGATGGGCGATTCATAGTAGAGTTACCACTAAAGCCTGATGTTCCGCTCGGAGACTCACGTGAAAATGCTGTTCGAAACTTGCTAAGAATCGAAAGAAGACTTGCGCGAGATGAAGACTTACGACTAAGTTACAATGAGTTTATGGAGGAACTTATCGAGATGAAGCATATGGAGCCCGCACCTGAAACGTCGCACCGTACGTTTTACATGCCGCATCATCCTGTCGTCAAGGAATCGAGCCTTACGACCAAATTAAGGGTCGTGTTCAACGCATCCGCTAAATCCACCTTATTCGTCGGTCCTCAATTGCAACCCGATTTATATTCCATTTTGACCCGATTCAGAACGCATCGCTACGCTATAACCGCAGACATCGCAAAAATGTACCGACAAGTTTGCGTATCGCCGAAACACGTAGACTTACAACGAATCGTATGGCGGAGTGATCCATCCTTACCTGTGCAAGACTACCGTATGGTACGTGTCACTTACGGTGTCGCAGCTGCATCCCATCTCGCCGTGAAAGCACTACAACAAACCGCAAAATCCTCGTCAACCATCGATGAAAAAGCCGCTTCTGTCATTGTCAATGATTTTTATATGGACGATCTCCTCACGGGTACTGCTTCTAAGGAAGAATTGATCACTCTACAACGCGAAATCTCCAATATCCTCAAGCAAGGTGGGTTCGAGCTTCGAAAGTGGGCGTCGAATTGCGTGGAGCTTCGCGAAAGCATTTCGAACGCGTCGAATGCTATGTCTCACTACTTGGTCGAAGGGGAAGATGTCCATGCCTTGGGATTGGTTTGGAATACCGAAGAAGATTTCTTGACATTCGCAATTAACATGAGAAAACCGCCTGCTATTTTAACGAAGAGGTCCTTTCTGTCTGACGCCAGTACGTTGTTCGACCCCCTGGGATTGCTTGCCCCCGCGACCATAATATCAAAGATGCTGTTTCAGGAAATTTGGCGCAACAATATTGGTTGGGATGACAATATTCCCGACTCCATCGCAACGAATTGGTTGGCGCATCGCTTACAGCTGAACCTGCTCGCAGACTTGAAAGTAACTCGCTGGCTTGGCTTGGGTACACATGGGTCACTCACAGAACTGCACATCTTTGCAGACGCGTCTGAGCGCGCCTACGCCTCTGTTATATACGCGCGCACTTCGCATGCCGACGGCAGTGTCACAGTTATCTTAGTTTCGTCGAAAGCTAAGGTGGCGCCGCTCAAAACAACAACATTGCCGCGCCTTGAGTTATGTGCTGCGCATTTAGCTGCTAAACTGGCCCGAAGTATTTTACACAGTTTTAACAATATCCGATATCCGCTGTACGTATGGACAGACTCCACCATCACGTTGGCGTGGTTACAAGCGCAGCCTAGTCGATGGGTTACCTTCGTTGCCAACCGTGTGGCTGATATCCAGGAAATTCTGCCACCTGAGTGCTGGAACCATGTGCGCTCAGAGCTAAATCCAGCAGATTGTGCTTCTAGGGGTATAACTCCATCCGAACTATTACGTCAGCAGCTGTGGTGGTTTGGTCCTGAGTTCTTGAGGGGTCCGGACCAGTTATGGAAGCAAACGTCAACACAACATACGACCGAGTTGGGTATTCGCAGTAAGGTTGCCCATGTCACGACATCAAACGCGCACTGGGCCGTAATCACAAGGTTTGCGTCGTACTCAAAGCTACGCCGTGTCACTGCCTACGTATTGAGGTTTTTCCACAACGCTCGAATTAGTACTCGACTCAATGATGCTAAGATAATTGGTCCTCCTAGCTGCCAAGAGTTATCTGAAGCTGAGCTTCGTTTGTTCAGGTATACCCAGCTTTCTTATTTCCCTAATGAAATTTCTCTTTGCAGCGCAAAACGGGCCGTTCCGCTTCGTAGCAGTCTTTTGCGCTTGCAGCCATATCTGGATGACAACAGTGTCTTGCGTGTTGGAGGCAGACTGAAGAATGCCGAAGTAGCCACTGACGCGAAGCATCCCATTATACTGCCAAAAAATTCTCCGCTTGCAAAGCTTATTATCTGCGATATACACAATTTCATGCTACACGCTGGTCCCCGCATTATGCAAACTATTTTACAACGCCGGTACTGGGTTATTGGCGCCCGAAGCTTAATTCGTAACATGTACCACAAATGCGTGAAATGTACGCTATTGAACCGCAATCTCGCTACGCAATCGATGGGCGATTTACCTCCAAGTCGAACTATCTATGCTTGTTGTTTCACCCGCACCGCTGTCGATTTCGCTGGGCCCTATAACTACAAATTCACACATGGGAGAGGAGCGAAATCTACGAAGGGTTACATTTGTTCCTTCGTCTGCATGTGCACTGGTGCAATGCATTTGGAGTTTGTTAGCGACTTGTCAACGTTTGGATTTCTCAATGCATTCAAGAGATTCATAAATCGCCGCGGCTATTGCAAGGTTATGTCGTCCGACAATGGTACAAATTTTGTTGGCGCTGAGAAAGAGCTGCGCATTGCATTTCAAAGGTGCATGGCTGACACCAGACTCCGTTCGTTCTTCGCGGATTCGCAAATAGAGTGGCGATTCAATCCCCCGTCTGCACCTCACATGGGAGGCTACTGGGAGACTGGTGTTAAGCGAATAAAGTATCATCTCAAGCGCGTACTAGGAGAAACTCTGTTGTCATACGAAGAGTTCTCCACACTGTTGACAGATATAGAAGCTTGTGTGAATTCTCGCCCGCTCTGTGACAACTCTTCATCCGCTGAAGACCTGGAAGTCTTAACTCCCGGTCATTTTAATATTGTCGAACCGCTCAAAGCAATCCCAGAACCTGAGGGTCAAGGGTTCTGTGGAAGTCTGCATCAGAGGTGGCAAGCTATTTCTGCCATGAGACAACATTTCTGGCGCCGTTGGAGAGACGAGTACCTCGTCAGCTTACAGCGTCGTTCCAAATGGTTTCGTCCTTCTCGTAATCTCGCACCAGGCGATGTAGTTGCCGTTTCCAACGAATCAACCCCACCGACGAAGTGGACATTAGCAAGAGTTGTAAAATGTCATCCCGGCACAGATGGGCGTGTAAGAGTAGTTACGTTAAAAACGCCAAATGGGGAACTCGTTAGACCAATTGTGAAACTTTGCCTTCTACCGACGAAAGCCGATTTGTTCTACGAAGAAGATCCGTAAAATTGCAACCGTGTATTCATAAAATTAAATTGATTGCTTTTAAAATTTTTGTAAATTCATTGCTTTTTAAGAATTTTCTTTGCATTGTAAATTATCTTGCCAATTTTGTATATACCTACATATTTAACTTCATTTTTTGAACATTCATAGATAGTTCAAGGGCGGCGGTATGTTGAGTTCATCTATGCAAATTGTAACTTAATATATATACATCGCAACATAAAGGGTTAACCTATTGTAATTGCTATTTCCTTTTATGCTTTGTCCGTAGCCTTGAACTAATTAACTAACTAGTAACTCCTAATTAATGTATGTATTCGTTTTGAGCTCAACTCGTTCGCACGTACGCCGCCGCTAGTAATTTTGCATAGTTTTTCACCGCTTTTATTAAAAGAATCAAACCGCTTATTTTATATTGTAAATAGTGTTAATTCGTTTATTAAAGTTAAATTTAATAAGGAAAGTGAATTCCGAGAAAATCCCGCATTTTTTATTTGGACAATTTACGTGAGTAAACCGCCGCAACAACGGTGATAGACAATAAGGAACTTAACGTTAATATGGCATCACTGTTCCTGTCACTTTGGATCAAATCACTACGCTATAATTTTTTGGAAATATCTACACGCTCCTGTAGCAACTCAAATAAAGGCTAAACAATTCTTAACCCCATAGCAGGGTAATCGTGCACGTACACACTCAAGTGGACAACCAAACGGATACCATTTAAGCAAGAGGAAATACCTGGCGTGTGGAGGCAAAGTCTCTGGCCAACACACTCAAACCCAAAAAAAAAAAAAGAGATGAATATTGACGGTGTTGTTGCATATATAGATGCCCATCCCCTTGGAATATACTAATGTTTGTCCTACTTTCAGGTACGTGAACAACGTGCAGTACAGAGGGTGCCTGTGCGCGCCACTGGGCTATAGACGATGCGCACCGTAGGAAGAGGGTAAGTCTGTTATATTATTACATAGATATATATGTGCACCCAATTAGCATTTTTTTAAATGTTTTTCAAAGTAAATTTTCTACAATAAGCGATATGTAAGCCTTTTCATTTTTAGTTTATCTAAAGTTTAAAGTAAACCTTTTATGAACTTCAAGAAAGAACTGTTATCAATAATTTTTACTTTAAAAGTAAAATGCAAATGTTTACAAAAATTCAGAAAAAACTAGTTGTAAGTTTTTTTTTTCAAGTTAAAATATTTCCAATTCTTTTCAAACAAGATTTTATATGAGAACAAAGGCGAAAAAGCAAAAATCATGGCGGCATCTTAACCACTTCCGGAATTTGGCAATAGTTGGTTTAAGTTGCAACATTCAATGTATGATTAGAACTTAGTTATTTATTTTATTGCAATAGCTAAATAATATACAAAATATGGTTTGAATAAAGTTTCAAAAAAAAAAACTTTTAGAAATCTTTCTTTAAAATCTTTTTTGCCGGTTTAAATTAACAAGCCTTTTATCAACGTGTTGTTTCAATTAGACAACGTTTAATTTCAAACGTTTTATAAACGAAAAAATCTGAATTTTGTAAGCCTAATACTTATTTCGGAAAGCTTTTAAAGATTTATTTTAAGTTTACTTTGCTTGTTGGGTGTTAACAAAATGTTCTATTTGTTATTTGCCTGTAATTATAATTCTTTACGGGGGGGGGGGGACGGCTGCTGATCACTTGTCGTGGCAGATGGATACATTTTTTCGTGGCAGATCGGTTCGCCTTTAGGCGTTAGGTTTTCTACGGCCTCGTCATCGAGTGCCATTAGTTTTCTTTGGCAGAATGGTTCGCACTTCTGCGTTAGGATTTCTGGTGTCCTCGTTAAGGGTAGCGAGTGAAGGGTGGACAAATTTGGGAAAGGTGTCGAAACGGCTGGGAGGTGACGGAAGGGGATGGTTAAGATGAGGCCCCGGGCCTCTCGAAAGCCATTTTCCTCATAGGGAGCAGAATTAACTTGCCAACGGTCTTCTGATCTGACCCTTCTCGGTCATGGGGTCCACTACACGCACTCGGTTATCTTCGGCGGGGTGTACGTTGGTAACGCAGCCGAGCCTTCATTCACTGGGGGACAGGTTATCTTCTTTAATAACAACGAGATCCCCCACCTTCATATTCTGTTTTGGATGCTTCCACTTCACTCGTTTTTGATGTTCGGGTAACTATTCCACTTTCCATCGCCTGCAGAAGGTTTGATGAAGAGCCTTGAGCTTCTGCCACCTATTGATAATGGAGGCAGGGCTCTCATTCACCTCTGGTTCTGGCGGAGCCAGTAGATGACTTCCAGTTAGGAAGTGGGCGTTAAAGGCTCCAGGCTAACTTCTTGAAGTGGCTTTTGAAGCTCTTAACTCCCGCTTCCCAGAGTCCCCCCATATGTGGAGCCCCGGCCGGAATAAAATGCCATGTCACGGCTTGATGGCTATATTTGGAAATAGTCGTATCTCGGGCTTCCGAGATAAATGCTTTAAATTCAGATCTTAAATATCGTGAAGCTCCGACAAAGTTAGTACCATTGCACCATGGGTCAAATGAATGGTTTTTGAGGCAATAAATCACAGGAAGCAGCTAGAGCTTCAAAAATTAGTACAGGTGACTACGATGGTTATCTTATTCATCGATAAAAATTTTAAGTCGATCCGCCCACTTCTAGTAACTATATTGTTTACCACGTAAAAATTATTATAATGTCCACTTGCATTGACCAGAAAAGTAAGCTTAGCGGTAGGAGAGTTAATATAAAACACGGCCCTTGGATAATGGAGCACTCTGCTAGAAATAACATTAAATACTGATAAAATTATTAACATAAAACCATAAAATTAAATAAGTCTTCTTTTGCTAGGGATCGGCTTACAAATTTGAACAATTACGATAGTGGTGCTTCGCTGGAGCGGCCGTGGCTCGAAAGCACCGCGGTCGAATTGTGATTTTGATAAAAGGAAAGAAATAAGAAAAAACGAGAATCCTCGTTATAATAAAGGCCGTATATTTGTGTAAAATATAATTATAAACAATTGGTTACTTTTAAGAATATTTGATGAGGTCAAAAATCCTGGGGTGGCCGTGATGTGTTACTGCGTCGAAGTTCGCTGAAGAAGTAGACGGTTTTGCAATCGAGGACAACCGTTGAACCTGAAAATTATCCTCCGGTTTTAAGAGGAGGTGACCCCCACATGCACACCCCATGCATGTATATGTGTGCTGACAAAACACGAATATGCATGCATGCCCACACAGGTGGGTGGGTTGGTGTGAGTGATTGGAAGGGCGCTAAAGTTACATTAGGGTGGCACATTTTTTAAGACTTTAGGCATCTCGCCTAAACATGCCGGCCCCCTTGCGATACGCAACATCTTACCCCGCCACAGGATTTCCCACCACGCATCCTTTTAAGCTACGGACTTAAACTAGGATGGCGAGTGCCGGCTGGCGCTGTCACAGCCGTATGCCTCCGAACGGCCTCCCGACGTTTGAAGTTTGGTGGCTCCATCGTATCGCACCTAGAGCTAAGAAATAGGAGGAAGAAACTTTAGAATATAAGAACGCTGTATATTTCTTGCCAGGAAATGGTTTATATTTATTTTTATTAAATAAAACAAGAAAAAGAAAAAAAAAATATGTTAATTTTACGCTAAAATCTAATCTTACATGCTACAGGCCCCCGACAGCACAAAGCCAAAAATAGTGCTTTGGGCAAGCAAGGAGCCGAAAGACGATGGTAGCGTGCCCGAGGTTACGACGTCGGCATAGACGTCGCCCCCCAGCACGAGTTGTATCGGCGCCGCCTTGTAAAAATGGGGATCGGTCAACCGGATGTGCTGGTACGGAACAGCAATCTGGGCGTCCGCGTTCGGCGCATATGGTTCACGCACAATGCGTGGGCCGCGGATTCGGAGGAAACAACCGCGCTCTCCGCCCGAGTAGGTGGTGTGCAGCCCTAGCTCTTCCGCCAGCCCGCGGTCGATGACTGTGGGGGGGGATCATGCATCGAGAAGCGCACGGATGCGCAGTAGTCCCCCCCCGGCTTTCAGTTTCACGATCGCGGGTGGCGCAAGAGCAATCATGGGGCGTAGGGGTGGACCTACCCGGGCGAGAGCGCGGCTGAGACCTCCCGGAAACCAGTAATTTGTGGTAGCTGGCGCGGCTGTAGGGCCAGTCTAACGTCGCTGTGCGCGTTGGTATGGAGCTGGCGCGGCTGGGAGGCCAGTCTACGCTCGTCTGTAGGTGTGCGGCGATTATTGCTGAGAAGTCGCTGGCGCGGCTGAGTGGCCAGTCGACGTTTGCCGCTATGTCGGTGGGCGCGTCGTGGAGTCCGGTTGGATGTGCTGCTGAGATGTCTGGCGTCACTGGTGTTGCGTTGTGGTGAGCGCGGGGTATGCCGTTGGAAGCCGCGCCGCTCGTGGGCTAGAAGGGGCCGGAACGGCAGTGAGTCCGATACCCCTTCTGCCGGTTGGAAGGGCCGTGGTTCCGGTACCGGCTCGATGATCTTGTCGTAGTCCGGCGTCCAAGCGGTCTCCGACGCGTGGAGTGAGAGCGCTTCGTCCTCAATTGCGTCCAGTGACGCTGCTTCTTGGTCGGCCTCGTCCATTTGTTGGGCCCAACTCTTGTAGGGCGTAGGCGCGCGTGCCTGCTCGTCCATGGGCGTGTGTTGTGGGTCGTCCATGGGCAGATGGAGGATGGTCTGGTGTTTTCCACCACATCGTCGGCACCTGACGCCGCTGGTGCAGTCCCTGGCACTATGGACCATCGACAAACAATTGTCGCAATAGCCCGCCCGGATAACCTCCTTGAGGCGCTGGTATCGGGTGCACGCACGCAGTGGGTGGCTCTCGCCACACAGCGGGCATGGCTTTGGGTACCGGGCGGCTAGACGTTCGGCCCTCTTGCGCAGGGATGCGTAGCGACTCATACTACAGAGAAGAGAAAGAAAGAAACAAAAAAAAAATACCCTTGCATATTTGTATATTTGTATGGACGCCCATATACGTGGGTGGCGAGCGACCTCGTTCGGAGTTTATCAATGCCATATAGTGTGGCATTATTCTCGATTCTACGGAGAAATTTTATAATTACAATGCATATTATTATATGGGAATTAGTTATTTTTCCGAGTAAATGAGAGCTCGAATGGCGTGATGGTTGAATTTTTTGCACACATACATATAAGTGTGTACTCACGATTTACAAAATCGTGAAAAAGAAACAAAGAAAATTCATTGAATTGGAACAATTCATAATTTTCTTGTTTCCGGCACGCGTGGTTCAGCAGCAGAGGTAAGTAAAAATTATAAATTTTAATTGTAAAATGTATTTAACCTCATTTTTTCTTTTCTTTTTAGATTCATAAAGGGTAAATGGAGATGCAACCTCACACTGGAGGATAGCCTGGCCGGCGCATGGACAATGGACGTGGTTTAGTAAGTACAAGGTGGCGCAAAAGTAAGCTTAAGATGTTCAGCATATCGGTTGTGGCACGTGCAGTGTGTGCTGTTGCACCGTCTTGCTGGAACCACATGTTTTCCAATCCCAATTCATCAAGTTGCGTCAAAAAGAACTCGTTGATCATTGCTCTGTAGCGCTCACCATTTACAGTAACCGTTTGGCCCCGACCGATTATTGGTCAAATAAATAGTCAGCAATATTCCGCGTTCTGGAGCAGTGTAGCGTAACATTGTTTATTAACGTGTATTTCGCATGTGTTTACTACACAAATGTCAAAACAGAACTGACTTTAGGGGCCAATCGCAAAATTTATAACATTTTCTGATAGGAGGATTACTTTTGCGCAGTAACAGTTTTTCACCGACCGAAATAGATAGTCAGCAATATTCCGCGTTCTGGAGCAGTGTAGCGTAACATTGTTTACTAACGTGTATTTCGCATGTCTTTACTACACAAATGTCAAAACAGAACTGACTTTAGGGGCCAATCGCAAAATTTATAGCATTTTCTGATAGGAGGATGACTTTTGCGCCACCCTGTATATATTAGCTCTGCCCGAAACTCTGTATCGTTTCGGTAGCAGCGCAAATTACTTAGGAACCAAAAAACTGTGTCTCACACGCTGTGGCGGCCGGGGCATGCTTTGAGACACATTTTGTAGGTATATGCATATATGTACATGTAGTTCTATGCAAATACTAATGGTTTTTTTTCTTTTCTTTGCAGTTTAAGAAGAATCGTTGTCCACAGCACATTTTACCTTAATAGTTAGTTGAAAGGATTTGTGGTTCCTTAGAAAGGTTGATGAAAATTTTAGCTTTTGGTTGCAGAATTTTAAGAGGAAATATCTATCGACCTAACACTGAATTAAATATTTCGTAATATGTCGGCAAAACGTAAAGCTGGTGGAAATGGTACGGGACCCAGCAAACGTCGTCCACAGACGCAACAAGATTTTTAAGATTGGACTGATGGTTGAAGTGACGACGCACAATCTACATCAAACCAGGTGGAAGTTTTAATTCCCAATCAGAATCTCGATCTCCCTGCTAAATTGTTAATTACTTGTCTCCCTAGATAAAACGCCAGGTCAATTGTTAATTGAAAAGTATACAACAGACTGAACTGTCCACACGACTGCGAGCGCAACATTGGAATCACGAAGCGAAAGCTAAAACATACCTGCAAACCTTTGAAGATCAAAGCATCCACTACCACTACTCTTGAAAATAGCCTGCTGTGAAGCGATTAGTCCCATGACACTTTGTCGCTTAATACTACAGCAAAAGTACAAGTTTCAACACAAATCCGAACTCAGCCGGCTACTAAATTATCCACATCTCATTGATGATGCAAACCTAGCGGCAAATGTGGCACAAGGTATGTGTAGGGATTCGCAACATGGACCGCTTGTTGATCTGCGCCGACGAATATTAAGCAAATGACTGAAGCTGCCAAAATGCATTATTATGAGGAGAATGATTTACGTCGCTTGGGGTACGATAAAACGCCTGATATTCAAATGATTGTACCTTTTTTATATAAAGGTGAAGTGGTTAATTGGATTGAAAGCAAGGTCTGTGTTGGCGATATTAAAACACATAAGTGGTACATTCAACAACAGTTGAATAGTTATTGTAATCGTTTTGGTGCAGGTATGGTAATTTACTGGTTTGGTTATCACGAAGAAACACCTCATGTCTCTGATAATAATGTAGGCATCACAGTTTTGGCTGAATTTCCATCTACGGAGGACATGGGTTTTCTTAATCTAGCCGAAGATGATAGTCCGTGCATAGAATCCATGACAGCCAGTGCAATAGAGACTAAGCTAAATGAAATGGAAATTAGAGATAGCGGGGTCTAGATTTCATGTACGACAAGGGAATGTAGATCCCTCACGATTCCTCGATATCTATTACCACCACAATGGGTAACTTTTAATGTAAGAGCCAGATGTTCTCTGTTATACTAAGTTGTGGGAGTTTTAATGTGTCCACGTTCATATTTATTTTAGACTCAAAATATTGAATATACATACAAGGTTAAGACGTACGCATATAAGAGTTGTTCGCGCAGTTTCAAACATCGATCTTGCTTTCAATTTTAATAATACTAATGCACTCCCATTCAATAAATAAATCTTATAGATTATATTAAACTATTCAAAATGCGTTAAGGGTAGGTCTGAAATAATTTATAATCGAATCGAATTTATATACTGAACAAGAAACAGCATACATTATATCTTACCCCGAAAATGTTAGTTTCCCACTTAAAATCTGTTCAACATCTTAAGTACGATGTGTTTAACCGAGCATTAGTGACAAAGTATTTTTGTACAATACAGCATTTATTAAATTATTTATGGTATATAAACTCAATTTATTTTTTTTTTTTTTTTAAATAAAATAAATTTGAGATATACTGGCAAACTAAGTTCACAGCAGCGTGATAATTGACCATTAAATTGTAGTTTGTAGGCGTGGGTGAAATAGAAAGAACCTTGTCGCGCTTCAAAAAAATAACCCTTAGACGGTCCATCACCGGCTACGCGGTCCACAGTATTTCTGCGCAGAACATACCTTTTGCACCTTTCGGAACACCCTAATCTGTGATTACAACAACCACAAAATTTCCAACTTTGATTTCAAATATCTCTTCACTGAGACAAAAACTCGAAAGTCCGCTTCCGGATTATTGTTACCGAGGTCAAAACGCGTCCTTTGATACCTTTCCCGATAATTTCGGACGTGTTTTAGTAGTTGTCTCTTCAAGGTAACAATTACCAAAAGTCACTTCACGTTCGCCATATCCTGGTTTACCTAAAGATTTTGGAGGCTGAAGATGAATATTGACGTTGTTGTGGCATATAGACGTCCATCCCCTTGGAATATATGTACTAATGTTGTCCTACTTTCAGGTAACGCTGTCTTGATGAAAAGCAGCGGGGTATTCGAGGCAAAACAGCATTTTCAAGTTCCAGTTAATTCCTGCAAGTTAATACACCTATTATATATATATACCTTTTATACACTTCAGAAAACACCTTTTACAGAAAAAACAAAACTTCTTTCTAAATTGTTTATTGGCTTACATTAATCGATTTTTTATCAGCGTGTCGTTGCAATTACACAGCGTTTAATTTCAAACGTTTTATAAACGAAAAAATCACAATTTTGTAAGCTTAATACTTATTTCGGAAAGCTTTTCAAAGATTTATTTTTAGTTTACCTTGCTTGTTGGGGTGAGAAAAAAAAAATATTTTTTTTTCTTTCATATGTACATTTGAAAAAATGAACATATATGTATATGTATACGAGGGTGGGACCATCTGCTACCAACTTGTCGTGGCAGATGGATAGATTTTCAGTGGCAGATTGGTTCGCCTTTCTGCGTTAGGTTTTCTCTGGCCTCGATATCGAGTGCAATTGCGTTTTCTGTGGCAGAATGGGTCGCCCTTCTGCGGTAGGCTTTCTGGTGTCCTCGTTAAGGGTGGAAAATTTTGGGATAGGGGCGGTCAAAACGGCTGGGAGGTGATGGTTAAGATGAGGCCCCGGGCCTCTCGCCAGCCATTCCCTCCATAGGGAGCAGAATCAGCTTGACCAATGGTCTTCTGATCTGACCCTTCTCGGTCATGAGGTCCACTACACGAACTCGGCCGAGCCTCCATTCATTGGGAGACAGGTTGTCTTCTTTGATGACAACGAGATCCTCCAACTTAATATTTTTTTTCGGATGCTTCCCCTTCACTCGTTTTTGAAGTTCGGATAAGTATTCCACTTTCCATCGCCTGCAGAAGGTTTGATGAAGAGCCTTGAGCTTCTGGCACCTATTGATAATGGAGGCAGGGCTCTCATTCACCTCTAGTTCTGGCGGAGCCAGGAGATGGCTTTCAGTTAGGAAGTGCCCAGGGGTTAATGGCTCCAGGTCCGCGGGCTCAATTGAGGCTGGACTAAGTGGCCGCGAGTTGAGGCTTGCCTCAATCCGGCACAATAGCGTATGGAGTTCCTCATGCGTGAATTTATGAGGCGAGGCTAACTTCTTGAAGTGGTTTTTGAAGCTCTTCACTCCCGCCTCCCAGAGTCCCCGCATATGTGGAGCCCCGGCCGGAATGAAATGCCATGTCGTGGCTTGATGGCTATATTTAGAAATAGTCTTATCTCGGGCTTCCGAGATAAATGCCTTAAATTCAGATCTTAATGATCGTGAAGCTCCGACAAAATTAGTGTCATTGTCGGAGTACATGTTTCTCGGACATCCTCGTCTAGCGATAAAACGGGAAAAAGCTGCTAGGAAGGATGGGGTAGTAAGATCACTGGTCGCTTCCAGATGGATCGCTTTAGTCGTGAAACAAACAAAGAGGCAAACGTAGCCCTTTGATAATCGACATCCTCTACCGCGGTAACTTTTAATGTCGAAAGGCCCGGCAAAGTCCACCCCGGTATTGGTAAACGCGCGGGTGAACGTAGTGCGTTCGCAATGAAGGGTACCCATAAGTTTGGTTTGCGCTCTTTTTTTAAAAATGGTGCAGGCCTTACAGTTATGGATGGTGGCCCTAATCATGTTCTTGACATTCGGAATCCAGTATTGGCTGCGGATGAGACGGAGCATTAGTTGGTTTTCCCCATGGAGGGAGATTTGATGTATCATTTGTACAGTCAGACGCGTCAACCTACAATTGTATGGCAGTATGATTGAGTGGCGCTCGTTATAAGCGAGGTCTTGAGACGCTCCAAGACGACCACCCGCCCTAATAAAAAATGTTGCTTCTGATAGAGTTTAATCAAGAGTTGCGTCGTGGTCTTGATCTCATCGGATGAGATCAGGCACGATTTTTCCTGAAAGGAAGCTTTTGTCTTGGGATGAGTTCTTCGAAAGAAGCTCATAATATATGATAGTACCCTCAAAGCCCTCGGTAAATTTGAAAACCGGTCAAGAATCTCGATTTCTTTTTGCGTTGATATTGCGTAGGCCTGCGTTCTCTTTTCCTCCACGGATGTATTATACTCCTTTTCTTGTACTGGCCATTGCGAATTGTCTTCTTGCAGCCAAGAAGGTCCCTGCCACCACAAGGAATTGTCGACCAAATCCGATGCCGGTAGTCCTCTGCTTCCTAAGTCTGCTGGATTCGTTTCCGAGTTGACATGAAGCCAGTCCTTGCTGCCGACTAGGTCGATGATTTTTGTAATCCTGTGTGCGACGAATGTTGAACAGGAACAGGGTGGTCTCCTTATCCATGCCAAAACGATGGTGGAGTCCGTCCATAGATATTGTTTCACTGATCCCAGTTTGATGTTTCGGAATATTGATTCCATCATCTCCGCTAACAGTACTGCTCCGCAAAGTTCCAAGCGCGGAAGTGAGATGGTCTACACTGGTGCTACTCTGGTTTTGGCAAGGAGTAGATTCACGAAGATATCATTGCTTTTGACTCGCATGTAGACAGCTGCAGATGCCTTTTCCCAAGCATCGCAGAATCCATGTATTTCGACCTCATCTTCTGGTGAAAAGTTTACCCATCGTGGTATCTTTATTTTGTCGATTTCGTGGTATTGATGTCTGAAGTTTTGCCATCGTTCCAAAGTATTGGACGAAACTGGCTCATCCCAATCGGTGCCCTCTAACCAGATGTTCTGCATCAAAATTTTGGCCACAATGACCATTGGTGCAAGCCATCCTAAAGGGTCGAAGAGTCTGGCAATGGCGGATAGGATTGCTCGTTTTGTCAACTTTTCACTTTCTTCTAGTGACCCTGCTTTAAAGTAAAACAGGTCTGAATGGGCATTCCATCTTATGCCCAATGCCCTAACGGTGCTGGTATCTTCGAATGCCAGAAAGTCCTCGGTCAGCCGATCCGATATTGGGATGTCGTTGAGAATTTCCTCAGCATTCGAAGTCCATTTTCGTAGTGGGAAGCCCGCGGGGAGTAAAACTTGTCGAATCTCATTCCTCGCGTTAATGGCCGATGCGAGTGTGTGTTCCCCCGCTAGTACGTCATCTACGTACATGCCTTCCCTTAATATGCTAGATGCGGTAGGGTGAGAACTCTCTTCTTCATCTGCTAGGTGTAAAAGGGTTCTAATTGCCAGATAAGGCGCACAATTAACCCCGAAAGTGACCGTTTTCAACTCGTAAAGGCTTATGGGTTCCTGAGGCGATGTTCGATAAACAATCCGTTGGAATTTGACGTGATCATCGCTCATCCAAATTTGCCAATACATCTTTTCGATGTCACTATTCAAAACGAAGCGATATAGTCTCCATCGCAGTATAAGTACTGGAAGATCTGACTGAAGTACTGGGCCTGGCAGGAGAATGTACCATTCGCCGTCGGGCTTGACGCATTAAAAACGACGGCGTGATGGGGCAAAAAATAGTTGTCCGCCGAATCGGCTGGTACAATGGCATTAACTTTTCGCATATGCCCTAATGTCTCGTATTCAGACAGGACCCTCATATATTCGATGCCTAATTCCGGGTTCTTTGCTAAACGCGGTTCGTTTCTAAAAAATTGTGAACACGCCCGCCTCAGAGACCCTCCTATGTTTATCCTATCTGGGTAGTCCTGTCTGAATGGAAGACAGACGACATATCTCCCATCCTCTCTACGACTTGTAGTTTCCCTATATAAATCTTCGCAGTACTTGTCATCTGCGTTTGGGCTTTTATTTCTGGGCAGATTTTCCAACTCCCAGAATGCTGTAAGCTGTTTGTCCAAGGCAACTTCGCTGTAAAAGGACACTATATTTCTGGTTGGATTCGGTGCTTCTATGCGCCCGGTTAATATCCAACCGAACACCGTTTCTTGGGCGAGAAGTGTACTAAGTACATTCTTTTTCCGCCCACTCAATATAATTTGCGGATATACGTCTCCGCCAAGTATAATATCAACTTCCTCGTTGATGTAGAATCGCTTATCTGCCAAGACTAAGTCTGGGAAAGCCTGCATAGTCGTAGCATCGATATGGCAGGATGCCAGATTCCCAGTTAGTTTGGCTAGAATTAGCACTGATGTTGTTAAGCTGAAGCAAGGGTCCACTGGTGAACGGAGTTCAATATTGGATGCCTCCTTGACTTGGGCTGAGACGGCATTAGTGATGCCCGAAACTTGAGCATGTATCCTATTTGCCGGTAAATTGATTCTGCGTTTGAGTCGTTCTGTCATAAACGAGCACTCTGAACCAGAATCAATCAGTGCTCTTGCTGGGAAGTCTGTACCATTATGATGAATGGTTACTCGAGCTGTCCCTAGCAGCACACCTGCACTTGACTGAACGTGGCAGGATTTAACATTTCGGTTTACGGCCGAAACAGATTTTTCAGCTTCCCGTCTCTCTTGTGCCTGTTTTGAAGTTGAGGCAGCATTATCAGCATTATACTGATTAGGGCTGATGGTTGCCTGCGTCTGAAGAGACTCCGCATGCAGGAGCGTATTATGTCGAGAGTGGCACTTGTTGCAGTCATAAGAACTGGTGCACTTCGACACAGTATGTCCTGGGGATAGGCAGTTCAAACAGCCCTTGGTGGATTTGACAAATTTATTTCTCTCCACCGGAGTTAATTTGAGAAAACGGGGACAGTTTCGTAATCTGTGGGCATTCGATTTGCACTTTGTGCACAGTAGTTTAGTCACATTTGCTTGGTATGTACCAAGTCTTTTGGCAGGGGTTTCGTTGGCATTCCGCGTACTTTGCGGTTTTTGCACTTTCGAAGAACTCCCTATGAACCCAGACACTGTTTCGAGTGTCAGGAAGCGGTTGGACAAAAATTTGTCCATATCCTCCCACTTGGATATTTCCACTTTGTGGTCTATGCTTTGCTCCCATAGACCAAGCGTACTCTCCGGAAATTTCGTCGAACACATATATGTTATAATTGCATCCCAGTTCGAAGTGTCAATTTTATGACTTCGCAGGGATGAAAGGCAGTTATTTATTTCGCGCTGAAGTGTTTTAATCGCGCTACCACACTCACTCTCTACCTTTTTCAAGTTAAATAAAATTTGGAGTTGCGAGTTTACTAAGATACGTTTGTTTTCGTATCTCTCGCATAAATTTATCCAGACCGTATCAAATCCCTCATTCGTGAGCGGACATTTTTTCACAATATCTTTTGCCTCACCTTGTGTCTTATTGTTCAGATGGAACAATTTCTCCACAGGTGTTAGGCGTTTGTTTAAGATATATATGGCCGTGAACATGTCACGAAATGTTGGCCATGACAGATAATCGCCCTTGAAAACTTCAGTATCACATGGAGGCAGGCGGATACGGTAATTGTTTCCTTTAGGAGACAACTGCTAAAACACGTCCAAAAATATCGGGAGAGGTATCAAACAACGCGTTTTGACTTCGGTATCAACAATCCGGAAGCGGATTTTCAATTTTTTGTTTCAGTGAAAAGTTATTCGCAAAAAAACCCAAAATGACGCAGATCCGATCCCAAATAGGGGGCTTGATCCAAGGTATTTATGTGCAGAACACCTTTTTGCGTAGGCGGCCTTCGGCCGCGCTTCAAAAAAATAACCCTTAGCCGGTCCAACACCGGCCACGTGGTCCACAGTATTTCTGCGCAGAACACACTTTTTGCACTTTTCGGTCCACCCTAATCTGTGATTACAACAACCACATGAAATTGACAGAAAATTTTCAACTTTGATTGCAAATATCTCTTCACTGAAACAAAAACTCGAAAATTCGCTTCCGTATTATTGTTATTGAGGTCAAAACGCGTCTTTTGATACCTTTCCCGATAATTTCGGCCGAGTTTTAGCAGTTGTCTCCTAAAGGAAACAATTACCGCGGATACTGTGTTCAAATTCGGGCTTTTCTTCAGATTTATTTTCTGGTTTGTTGTATGTCGCTTGGCGTGTAGCCATGTCTGACATGCAGCGTAAATATACTGCATATGATCTCTTATATTTCTGTTTGACAGAAGCTATACCAGTGGCCTCTAACTTATCTGAATTAAGTAAGTCGTCATAAGCCGTTCTGGTTTTTCTCCACATTGCTTTCAAGTCCTCTTGTTAAAGCCCAAGAGTGTACTTGCTGTGGACTGAATCCTCTAATTCATGGTAGTCTGATTCGAATTCAAAAATCGAATCAGCCAGCCTAATGAAACTTTCCATATTTTCGACTTAGAGAATAAACAGAATCAAAACAAAACCGAAAAAATATAGCTGAAGGTACGATGAAATGCTCAACCGTACAAGATAAATGCTGAATAGAAAGGGTAAATGCAATATTTTACCGAGGAAAAAAAAAAACCCCAACTCAATAAAGTTTCAATCAACGCAATTAATGTATTTTTAATTCAATTTAATTTTATTTATTTATTGCAGACTTGGCCGCTTTGTCTGTCTAATATTTTGTTTCCTACACAAGCAAAAATTTAAACACAAGCTCTGTGAATTACTCGCCACCCACACGTATAAGGGGAATATGTATATATAAATAAATGTGTATATATGTTGCCGCAATAAGAAGTACACAAAAAAACACAGATAAAGTGCGCGGTGTATCAAACGAGCGAAAGTGAATATTAAATAAAAAAAAATGTGATAACAAATGAAAAGTGCTATAAATTTTGTGAATTTAATAAACTAGACTTCGATTAAAATGCTGTTCTGTATATTACCGAAAAAAACACAAGTGGAAAAAACAAAAACAAACTGAAGATCGAAAGGCTAAGTGAGCTTATTGTGAAAGTGAGGTTATGTTACCTCTTGCCTTGCGCTGTATCCCAAAAAACCTTACCACTGGTGGAGAGATAATCCGCAAGGATTTTGAAGCGTTTAATTTTAAAAATTAAAGAAAAAATAAAGCAGTTAACTGTTCAAAAAAAATCACTATTATTAAATATTCACTTAACGCACTTATGTTTGATTACACTCGCGGGCGGCACTTTTAGACAAATTGTTTGCAACACAAAAAAAAACTAAGTAGCAAGATATATACAACTTACGTGCTTTGATGTGGTGATCGGCCGAATTTGTGGATTGTGATATATGTATGTGGCAGAGTATATATGGCAGAGTTGTTTGTTATTGATTCTTTGTTGGGAATTGCGGCAGTGCGTTTGTGGCAAATTAAATATTGAGTTTTTGAGAATTTTTCCCTATGTGTGGCAGCTTCTAATATTGACCCGCTTACTTATTTTTGAAAATATGTTGGTGTTGTGGACTGTATAGGCTGGTTCCTTTCTACGGGGAGATGTACCATGAACAATTTCGACAATGGTGCTTCGCTGGAGCGGCCGTGGCTCGAAAGTACCGCGATCGAATTGTGGTTTTGAAAAGAAATGAGAGAAAACGAGAATTCTCGTTATAATAAATATGGCCGTTTATTGTGTAGAAAAATTACAATTAGAAATTATTTTACCTTTATAAATATTTGATGCGCTGAGAAATCCTGGGGTGGCCGTGATGTGTGACTGCGTTGACTGTTGCTGAAAGAGTAGACGGTTTTCCAATCGAGGACAACCGTTGAACCTGAAAATTATCCACACATGCACACCCCCATGCATGTATATGTGTGCTGACAAAACACGAATATGCATGCATGCCCACAGGTGGGTGGGTTGGTGTTAGTGATTGGAGGGCGCTAAAGTTACATTAGGGTGGCATAGTTTTTAGGAATTTAGGCAGCTGCCAGCTATATGTTTGCACATCATTATGAGCCTTGTTGCCCTGCCTGTCATATTTGCCTTTCATTTCATTTCATTCAAAACTTGCTGTCAATGCTGACCCCCAATAACTTTACGTCAGCTACAACTTATACTGCTATTCAATCTAGGGTTATTGCTCTTAGTCCCGATAGGGTTATTTTTCTGGTTAAGTGGACGAATGCAGTTTTGTGGGGGTTATATTAAGCCCAACAATGGCACACCATCACTTCGTCAGATTGAGTGCTCTTTATATTTTGAAGGATGTTCGCGAACTTGTGTAGCAATAATGCCTATGACAGTTGTGGTACTATTTCTTGATATAGTTGTACGTTCGGTAGGATATCTCCTCCAAGGGTACTGCACTCAATTTATTAGACGATACACTTCCAAGTCAGAATAGAAAAAGTGCCAAACACAGCTGAATAACTTACGGCTGAATTAAATTATAGGGTCGAATCCAACATTTGCCCACATGACAGTTGGAGATCATGCCGGATCGCTGCGGTGGTAATTGCGCGAATTGGTATGTGGTGTTTTACGCGACAGAGGTTCCACACGTCTTAAATCGGTACAAGACGAGTACTTAATTACTAAGGCGAACTTATGAGTTGAGATGATTAAATATGAGAGAAAACATTTGTTATAATGAAAAGTATGTGCAATTCAGGAAATATATATATGTATAATGAGGATGGGGGCGCGTGGCGGCTTATGCCGCGTAAACATTCTGGCTCCCCTAGGCGTACTATGCGCCTAGTGTATGCTACAACTAATGCAAGCCACGAACTGTTTGACGTGCGCTTGGAGCACGACCATTAGCCCTGGGAGGTGCTGTTGATGACGCGTGACGGCGAATCGCAGGGGGCCCGACGGCGCGGATATACCTCAGCTACAGGTGGGGTGGCGTACGGGGGTTGGCGACCTCCGTCGTACCGATGAAGGAACGTGTGGTGGTGTTGCCCGCAGACCTGACAGCTTTCGGTGGAGCTGCACTGGTGCGGTGGGAAGGCGTCAAGCCATTAGTGCAGTACTGATGTGCCCTAGCGACTACGAAGCGTTGTGGCTGCATGGTTGTTTGACCTTTTTTGCTTGTTTGTTGTTTTTGATCTTTTGCTGTTTTGTGCTTATTTGTCGGTGCGTGTGTGTTTGTTCTACCTGAGTGGTTGCTTTGTTCTTTGTAAACCAATTTTAATCGTTCGAATATTGTGTCGGAAACAGTGTTTGTCTGTTCGTTTATTATTCTACCGTCGAATGTTTTTTGTTTGTAGATTTCCATGTTTTCGAGTACGTTCAGACGTTTGCCTTTTGCTTGTACATGTAGGACCTTGACTGTTTTTTGATGTTTCCGGGGGGCATTTATTCTCCGCCATGTGATTCGCAGAGTTGGACTCTGGTATGATGGTTGGATTCCGTATCTTTTTGTTGTAATCTCTAATGTGTTCTCTGAACCTCGTTCTTACTTGTCGTCCGGTTTGTCCTATGTAACTGCGCTGGCATTCAGAAGTGAGCTTGTATACACCATGGCTGCTAAATGGATCTTCTAAGTTAGTTTTGGTTCTTAGCTTTCCTCCTAAATTGTTCGATGTTTTGAACGCTGTGTTGATGTTGTATTTTCTAAAGAAGTTTGCTAATTTATACAGGGTGGCTAATGAAAGCCGCTACCAAAACAAAATTAAATAACTTTTTTTCTATTTAATGAATCTGGTTAATTTTTTTTTTATTTTGCAGATTGACTTTTACATTTAACAAAAATGGATAACTGGAACACTGAAACAAGAATTTGGATTGTCCGCCGCTATCACGCACTGGAGTCCGTAGTTTCGGTTCAAAGAGAGTATAGGCGCACGTTTGGCGGCAATCCTCCGAGCAGATGGGCCATAATAAGACTTGTAAACAATTTTGCCGAGCATGGGACAGTCAACAGAAGACCTTACCCTCGAAACCCTTCAGTTCGAACGGAGGAAGCAATCGCTGCTGTAGCTGCTGCCATACAAAACAATCCACGTGTTTCGACAAGAAGCTTATCTGCTCAAATGGGTGTAAGCAGACAGTCATTACAGTCAATTATGCACAAAGATTTGGACTTATTCCTATATAAAATTCAACAAACTGAACGCTGCAGACTTGCCGATTCGCTTGGAATTTTGCCAGAAGATGCTTCAAATGGTGGAAGAGGATGGAAACATGTTGAACTGTCTTTTCATGTCTGACGAGGCCCATTTCGATTTAAACAAACAAAATTGACGAATATGGAGTGCTTCCAACCCACAGAGACTCCATGAGACGGAATTGCATCCACTTCGTGTCACAGTGTGGTGTGCAGTTTCATCACGCTGCATTGTCGGGCCCTACTTCTTCGAAGAAAACGGTCACACCGTTACGGTTACTGGAGACCGTTACTTGAGCATGTTGAGAGAGTTTTTCTATCCAGAATTACGCCGAATGAGAATTTCTTTCAACTCTGTGTGGTTTCAGCAAGATGGTGCAGCTCCTCATATAGCCCAACCTGTTATGACAGAATTGCGACGAAAATTTCCTAATAAGCTGATATCCAGAAACTCCACATTCCGTTGGCCACCCAGGTCACCTGAACTTACTGCACCTGACTTTTTCTTGTGGGGTTATTGCAAACAGGAAGTCTTCAAAGCAAAACCAACAAATTTGAATGAACTAAGGCAATCCATTCGAGAAACAATTGCGGCTATTCCTGTCTCAACTCTCCAAGCAGTAATGAACAACTTTTTGGTAAGATGCCGCACATGCATCGACGAGCAGGGGGGGCATTTAAATTCCATTATTTTTAAAACTAATTACCCTATGTATATATTTTGTTGTTGGTTTTACGGTCTGTTTAATAAAATTTATTGAGCTTTAACATGAATAAAAGAAAAATGAATTCCATACACTGAAAAAAAAATTATTTGAGTTTCTTAATGTAGCAAAATTCATCAGCCACCCTGTATGTTGCCCTTCCAGTATACTCGTATGTCATTGTCGTCCAGGTTTGTCTACTTTCTTCTCCATTGTTTCTTTTTTGTTCTGTAAGGTCTCTCCTGAGTTTATCTACTAGTGCGTTTTTATATCCGTTGTTTGTAGCGATGTTATATATTATTCCAAGCTCTCTTCTATATGCTTCTTGTGTAAGAGGTGTTCTTTCCAATCTTTGTACTAAGTGCCTTAGCGCTGCATTTTTATGTTGTTGTGGGTGGTTCGAGGTATTATGTATTATTGTGTCGGTGGCCGTTGGTTTCCTATATATGTCGTAGTTGAATTTATTGCTAGCTTTATCAATACTTATTGTGAGGTCCAGATAATTGATTCCTCCGTCTTTTTCGGTTTCCATTGTGAATTTTATGTTCCCGTGCTGCTTCTTGAGGTACTCCAGTACTTGCTCTTCGTTGTTGGTAGTTAAAACGCATATGATATCATCCACGTACCTCGCGTAAAATAACACTCCTAATTTGGAATTTCATTCCTGTATATACTCTTTTTCCAGGTTTTGCATAAACGCTTTCATAAGAATAGCCGATGTTGGGTTTCCCACCGCAAGTCCGTTTGTTTGTCTGTATATTTTATTGTTGAATTGAAAATAGTTTTGACGTAGAGTGGTTCTTACCGTGTTCGTTATTTGCGTACTTTTTACTTTATCTTTTGTTTTACGCAGTATTATAGAGTTTACTATGTTCAACGTCTCTGCTAGTGGTATTGATGTGTATAGATCTTTTATGTCGAAAGATACCAATTTGCTGTCCTTGGTCACTTCAACGGTCCTAAGGTTGTTTATTAGTTCAGATGTATTAGTTATGGCGTGTTCGTTGCTAAGTTCCATTGTGTCCTTCAATACTGTTTTTAAATATTTAGATAGCTTATAGCATGGTGCCGATTTAAAATTAATGATTGGTCTTATTGGATTGCTTGGCTTGTGGATTTTTGGTAGCGCAATCAGTTGTGGAGTTGACGGGTTCAGTTGGACTAATGTATACGCCGAGTTTGTATCTATTATATTTGTTGCAGTTTTTATAGCCACTTTGATTTCTTTCTGGTATTCATCCGTGGGGTTCACTCTTATTCTACGACATTCCATATCCTCGATGAGTTTTTCGGTTTTTGTTATATACTCATCTTTTTCAATTAGCACAGTGGTGTTGACTTTGTCCGCCTTCGTTGCGACAATGTTGTTTATCCTGAGTTTATGTTGTAGGTTCTTGACTGTTTTTTGCTCCGTGTTTCTCTTTTGTCCTTCCTTTGCTTTCACTTCCTTGTTTATTATTTCTCTGCACATGTGTCTTGCGTGCTCTTGTTCCTCAACTGGTATTAATGATATTGCGACCTCTGCGTCTACGATCGCCTGTTCCGTTTTTCTTTTTTCGTTTTGGTCTATAATATTGTGTTTCGGTCCCTTTTTAAGAAGTTGTTCTTCCGCCGCGGTGATGGCCACTGTTTCCTTAGAAAATACAACATCAACACAGCGTTCAAAACATCGAACAATTTAGGACGGAAGCTAAGAACCAAAACTAACTCAGAAGATCCATTTAGCAGCCATGGTGTATTCAAGCTCACTTGTGAATGCCAGGACAGTTACATAGGACAAACCGGACGCCAAGTAAGAACGAGGTTCAGAGAACACATTAGAGATTACAACAAAAAGATACGGAATCCAACCATCATACCAGAGTCCAACTTTGCGAATCACATGGCGGAGAATAAATGCCCCCCCGGAAACATAAAAAAAAACAGTCAAGGTCCTACATGTACAAGCAAAAGGCAGACGTCTGAACGTACTCGAAAACATGGAAATCTACAAACAAAAAACATTCGACGGTAGAATAATAAACGAACAGACAAACACTGTTTCCGACACAATATTTGAACCTTTAAAATTGGTTTACAAAAAACAAAGCAACCACTCAGGTACAACAAACACACACGCACCGACAAATAAGCACAAAACAGCAAAAGATCAAAAACAACAAACAAGCAAAAAAGGTCAAACAACAAAAATCACCAACTTTTACCTGCCTCAGTCAACCACACAAAAAACCGATCCATGCAAACCACCCCCGTTTCTGAATGTACACACACAACACATGCACACACGTACACAACCAGACACCCATGCTGACGTTACCTGCTACCTACTATAAATACAAGACAAACGACCACAACAGATCAGAACGAAAATCGACACTGATGATGGCACAACGCCGAAACCGGTTTGTCTCAAAACCAAATTTGACAAGGGATGACGAAAAATCGTTCCAATATACATCAAATATTACTTCACTAAATTGAAAAAAGTTCTTAGTAACTATATTTTTTAAGAAATTGTTATTTTTAATCACCTTGTTATTGTATGTATCTCTGCACATCTTTTCGTTGATGCAGCTTCATAGCGATTCCGTTGGATATTCACTGTTAATTTAATTTTTGAAAACTACATTTCCCAATTACAATTAGTGAATCCTGAAAAATAACAACAACTCAATATTTCTGTTATGCATTTGTTGAAAACTTTTTCATAAGAAAAGGTTACTTTGATTATTCCAAAAAGGAATATTATTTACTTACACAATTGCTTTGTCAAGTGATGGTTTCGTTTTTACTTTTCTTAGTTGTTTCATTTGAGCACTGCTAATTGTTTATTGCCGCTGCTGCTCCGCTATTGCAGTAGCGACGTCGCAAAAAAATAAGGGTGATTTTGTGGACATGCAGGTACTTACATTATATGAGTTAGCACCAAGAATATTAACTCTAGTCAGCTGAATAATGCTGACCACCAATATTGCAAACATTGCAATAAAAGCCTTTGACTAAAAACATCCGGCATGCGCAGACAAAGAAATGAATGCAAATAAACATCCCGCCAAAAGTAATTGGGACGCAAGAAAACAATAATTAATTATGCTAACATAAGTTATTTTTAAGTTACAAACTGCAGGGTAAATATTTGTAAAGGTTAGTCAAAATGCAGCGATTCATCAATGAAGGTCATAAGACCAGAAAAAATCTTTTTTTAAGGGCTGACAATCTAGTCAATAAGTGGCGGCCGATCAATGAGTCTCGGTTAGGTAACTAATGAAGTGTAAGAAACTACATTAATAGTTCATAATGTAATACCGTTTCAAGGACAACTTTTAAAGTGAAAAAAAAACCGAAGACTTTTGCTTTTAAATCAAGACATCCTCCAAGTGACAAAAAAGGAACTTGTGACAACAAATGTGAAACTTTAACATTGTAAAAAGGCAGCAGGAATCGAAGTTTCTCTCCTCAACGCCCACCGACCGAGGAAACCCGAGCAAATAAACGGCAAGGTGTAAACAAGTGTTCCGGAGTACTTCAAGGAAAAAGGAATAATACACGGCTACCAGATGCTGCGCTTACTGTAAGTTAGCTATAGTTATTTCAAGAAAGAATAAAAATAGAAATATCTGATATTTAAAAAAAATTTAATACAGTGAAAAAAAGAAAAGAAAAAATTAATAAATTTTTTTTTTACGTTTAATAAAGAACTAAATTTGTGAAGAATCGCATATCCATTAGTAAAAATAAGTTTAGGTAAATAATATTAAATATAAAAAAAGGCTTGTACAGCCTATAATAAAATATAAATCAAGCTGAGACTCATTCCCAGCTTATAAAATATAAAACCCTGCGATTCACCACACAAGGGGGACCCTATAGGGATTTTTAAATAAAAATACTATATAAATAAAAGGCTCGTACAGCCTATAATTCAAATATAATTGAAGCTGCAATTAAGCATCCAAGGGGCCCTCCAACTTATAAAATATATAAACCTTGCGATTCACCACCTGTGCTAGGCCAGGTTCCCAACCTTCACCTGCACCCTCCCAACAAATTTCACAAGCAATGTCAAACTTGACATGTCTTGTGCAAGGACAGTCGTCGATCAAGAATTCTATCAAAAAGTTTATGCACACCTAGCTTTAAATTTTAACAAGATGATTTAATTTTAAACAAGGATATGAAGCAGTTCATCTACTAACCAACAATTACCGTGCGAAGGCCCTGGACACCTATGTTAGCGACTTTCTGGTGATCTTCCAAGACTACTTGGTATAAAAGAACCCAAAAGTCTACCCGAAGCCTTACATCTATGCTTAAAGCTCGAAAAGCAAAGCCCAAAACAACAGCCTTTCTCCTCTAGATACGCTCAATGAACTAATCTTCAATTGCCATAGGCTAAATTCCACCCTGAACTAGCTTATATACCCCAACCTCTATCAAGTCCTAGCCTGCAAAACTAGAGGCAACAAAATCTTAAGCCTCCTAGTTACCAACAATTTCCAAATCAATTTAGTCAACAGAATAGGCACCAAACTCTAGACGAGAGCCTTAGGACGAGAGCAGTAAACTACATGGACCGACCAAAACCCCAAGAAGTAGGCAAACGACCACCAAACCCCTCTATGGTAAACCATCCACCGGCGAAAGTGCAAAGAAACTTTCAAATAAATTCTAACGTAGCACCCGAAAATTACCAATATGAAGATCAATATGACGAAGAACAATATACGACAACGAAACCGAAAAATGTCCGGACCTAACTGTCGTTCATTTTTTAGATTAAATAGCTCTAGATTAAATAGCAAAACGAAGAGCGGTAAAATATTTAACATTTTAGTAGACACAGGATCAAATAAAAATTATATTCAGTCCAATTTAGTAAAATCTATAGAGAACGAAACCCCATTGTTCGCTAACTCAGTTGGTAGAAAAATAAAAATTACGAACCGTACATTTTTGAATCTTTTTAACTTAGAAGGTTGCAGAATAAAATTCTTTCTGCTACCCACATTAAAAACTTTTCATGCAATATTAGGTAACGATAGTTTAAAGGAACTCTCAGCGGTTATACATACAAAAAAAAGCTTTATGGTTATAGCAAACACAAAAAAAATCAAGTTAATGCACTGCAGTATAGACACTATCAACACAATACAAATTCGATACGAACACATGACCGCAGTAGAAAAGAACGACATTGAACAATTAGTAAAAACACCGTAACCTATTTTTAGAGCTATTGAATATTCTGTATTTAAGGTGTATACTACAAAATCTTCAATTTATTAATTCACTTCAATTTATACAAACAAAAATCAATTCAATGTCAGTCATCGAGACTGTCTGTGTTCCTCTTCTTTTATATCAAAATCACCTGTCAAAGATAGCATTTACCTAGAGATGCACGATATGCGTTGTCACTGACTGTCACGCCTTATACGTACGTTACCAATGTAGTGCTCGTTCGTTAACTAACGGCCAGTACTCAACACCCCTTAACGCCCAGCGGAAGAATAGAATTCTGGAACCTTCCTAGGTCGATTTGATCGCCGTGGTGTTTGCTGTCGAATAGGAGGTGATCGATCTACACTACCAGTCGGCGAGTTCGGTAACAAGGTTAGTGGTGGTCGTGAGGTGCCAGGTGCTGTTGGTGATGGTGATTTCGCAGTGGGTGAGTTAGCCCTAAGGTCAACAGTGTCTTCGGCAGATCCGTTAACGGAGACTAACCCCGAATTACTGTCTGGGTTATTTCTACTTCCGGAATCGTCTTCCTCAATGTCCATCTCTGCCCCCTCCGTGACTGCCCTACTTCTAATCTGGTCCAAATGGCGCTTAATTACTCTTCCATCTTCCATCCGAACCTTGTATGAGACTGGACCGGTTCTTGCGTATATGCGCCCCTTTATCCACTTAGGACCGGTTGAATAATTACGAATCCAGACAAGGTCGGCATCGCTGAATGATTGCTTGACAATAGGATTGTCCTCGACGTTTGACAGCTCATGCGGGTGAACTTTATCAAAGTAAGTTCTGAGCTGACGATTAAAGAAAAGTTCGGCCGGAGAACGTCCAGTTTTGCATGTGGACTGATGTGTTGATTAAATACAAACCGAACCAGATGCAGATCAAAATCGGAGTTTGCGGGAAGCTTCTTAAGGAAGTCCTTCGTGGTCTGCACCATCCTCTCTGCTTGAAAATTGAATTGAAAATAGTTTTGACGTAAAGTGGTTCTTACCGTGTTCGTTATTTGCGTACTTTTTACTTTATCTTTTGTTTTACGCAGTATTATATAGTTTACTATGTTCAACGTCTCTGCTAGTGGTATTGATGTGTATAGATCTTTTATGTCGAAAGATACCAATTTGCTGTCCTTGGTCACTTCAACGGTCCTAAGGTTGTTTATTAGTTCAGATGTATTAGTTATGGCGTGTTCGTTGCTAAGTTCCATTGTGTCCTTCAATACTGTTTTTAAATATTTAGATAGCTTATAGCATGGTGCCGATTTAAAATTAATGATTGGTCTTATTGGATTGCTTGGCTTGTGGATTTTTGGTAGCGCAATCAGTTGTGGAGTTGACGGGTTCAGTTGGACTAATGTATACGCCGAGTTTGTATCTATTATATTTGTTGCAGTTTTTATAGCCACTTTGATTTCTTTCTGGTATTCATCCGTGGGGTTCACTCTTATTCTACGACATTCCATATCCTCGATGAGTTTTTCGGTTTTTGTTATATACTCATCTTTTTCAATTAGCACAGTGGTGTTGACTTTGTCCGCCTTCGTTGCGACAATGTTGTTTATCCTGAGTTTATGTTGTAGGTTCTTGACTGTTTTTTGCTCCGTGTTTCTCTTTTGTCCTTCCTTTGCTTTCACTTCCTTGTTTATTATTTCTCTGCACATGTGTCTTGCGTGCTCTTGTTCCTCAACTGGTATTAATGATATTGCGACCTCTACGATCGCCTGTTCCGTTTTTCTTTTTTCGTTTTGGTCTATAATATTGTGTTTCGGTCCCTTTTTAAGAAGTTGTTCTTCCGCCGCGGTGA